>JAQPPZ010001745.1:0-1329910 GCA_028583015.1 Wollemia nobilis | reverse complement strand
CTACCATATATTTTGTGGGTATATAGAACAACTTTTAGACCAAAAATAGAGCATACACCTTTCTAGTTGATGTATGGACAAGACGTAGTGGTGCCAATTGAATTCTTGATACCAAGTTTGAGATACGCGGTAGAGCATCGCTTGGATGATCAAGAAAGTTTGGGACAACAACTAATAGCACTAATCAAGTTGGATGAAAGAATATTCATGGCACAATGAGTGATTCAGGTAGCTCAAAAAAGAAGGAAGGCATGGCATGATAAATATTTGAGGAAGTTAGAGCTTAGTCTGGGTGACTTAGTTCTAAAGTTTAATGAGAAGAAGAAAATTAAGCCCGATAAGTTGAAGACATTATGGATTGGTCCTTATAAAGTAGTTGAAGTAATGAATAATGGAGTATTCAAGTTACAAAATGTGAATGGGATGGAGATACGCGACACTAGAAATAACTCAAAGTTGAAGACTTACAAGGTACAATGCTTACTCATTTCTTTAGAAGAGATCAAACGAAGAAGATGAGTAGAATCTCAATGGACTCAAGAGGAGCCAGGTCCATCACAATAAGAACATGACAGGGGACTTGCACACTTATTTATGGAAGGAGAGGAGACACAACCAACCATAGAAAATCAATATTTGGCACCTTGACTTAGAGAAAGAAGAATATTGTGAGTGCATGTCAGATTTGCAGATGGGACCAAACAAATAGAAGAGGAAGATGAAGAATGGATTCCTCCAAATGAAAGAGGACATCAGGAGTTAGAAATATTACCTAGAAATAGGGGAATGCAATAAGAAGCACTTCAGACAAACAGGGATAGGATGTACCCTTTGGTAGAATAGAGGGAACTACCCTAGCAAATTGAATGATGAAGAAGGATACAGTTAACTGTACGATACGAGGATAGAATGAATACCTTTGAAATGGAAATTTTGAAAGAATATAAGAATGAGACCATTGATGAAAAATTGGTTGGACTTACTACATTGGCTTAGATAGGGCTATTACAGTAGAGAATATAAACACGGACTCAAAAATTACAAGAAGAATATCAAATGATGCAAGGTCATAATGCAAGGTTGAGAGAACAAACCATATAGGAATTGGATAGTACAATATGAAGCTTGTATGAGCAATGAACAACTAGGTTACAATATTTGTAAGGGGAACCCGAGAAATATGAGAGAATAAGAAATAATATAATAAATGAGGGTACAAGAACAAGTTTACAAGTACCACTGAGTGATCCACCAATGACAAATGAATATGCAAAGATGCTTTGGTGAGACATTGAGGAAGCAACCACATCACCTAAATTACAATGCAATGCACAGTTGGATTTGAGTGACCCCAGTAATGAAAGAATACCTTGGCTAGTAAGGGAACCTAGAACAAAAAGTAGTGATGATGATTATTACCCAGAGAATCCATAGAATCATTGAGTTAATAATGATCCCCTAGTATGTACAACAACATAGCAACAACTAGGGAGATCACAGGAGCATCAAACCAATCATGATACGCAATCATATATAATAGCCCATCGATAGTTGAGAAGAAAAAGGAGAGAAGTATGAATATTGGAGAGACTAATAAATTTACCAACAGATTGGGTAGAATAGAGAGAAGAGAATAGGAATGACTCAATTTCAGAGACAAATATTTTTTATGCATATAGAGAAGTCTTGGCAACTTCATCTCCATAAATATACTTCGAGGAAATAACATAAAGACATTTCTTAGCATGTGCATATTGTAGAATCAAATAACTATGATAATTTTCACCAACTACAATAATTAGGAGAAGTTTTCTAGCCAATATTGAGTTGGTAGAGATAACTCCTGATAACCGAGAAATGGAAGGAAGGAATAGACAAGGATCCCTAAGGCTTAAGCCAGGAAGGGGAGGAGGTATTCGACTATGAAGTGAGCAAGAACAAGGTGATGTTACAATTAGAGGAGGACAAGGAAGGTTTCAACCCCCTACTCCTATATGATTAGGAGATACACCTTTAGCTCATTTGAACTAGGCAATAAATCTACAAGATTTACCATGATTAAGAGGGATCTTACCAAACTCTACAAGACATTACCCATTGGACCAACCAGTTCTAATATGAAAAGGACCTCGAAGAGTGGTAGGTGGTAGAGGAGTGCCCCAAGAAGGGGAAGAATCACCACTAGTACAAAGAAGCTTGATGTCAATATGAATAGTATGGGGAAGACACTCACGGTGTAGAGGCCTTGTTGGTCGAGGAAAAGTGCATTTTGTTGATGAAAGGAACAAAAGACAAAAAAGTATTCGGTCACCAATTGTGGAGCCAAAATTGATTCGAGGATATAGGTAGAGAAGTCACTTGAATGATACTAGAGTAGTAAGGACACTGCTACCAAGGGATCAATCACCTGTGCAACAAGAGGAAAGGACACTAGGTGAAGATACTCTAGCTTGCAATTGTATAATTCCAAATTGTACACATGGTATGAGAAGGCCAAGAAACTCAGTAACATCATATGTGGATATGAATCGACCTACAGATCAAGTTGCACTAGGTGAAACAACCACTCAAAATGTCATGATCAAACCTCCAAGAGAAGAATTATATGGGATCATACAAGTGAATGTCACTGTCCGATTTCCATGACAGTAATTGTAAATATGTTAGGAAATGAAAAAAAAATAAAAATAAAAAGAAAATAAATAAAATAAAATAAAATGCCTTAATTGTGAAAATCCCTCGAGACACAATTAAGAAAGAAGTGGGTTGAAAATCGAAAACAATGGCCTCTTCAAAGAGAGAAAATATAAAAAATTCTACAAGTGATAGATCGTAAAAAGTCAAAGTCAAGCTAAAAAAGCATAAGTGGGAGATTATACAAGTAAAATTAGAAAAAGTACATGTAAAATAATACAAAATGACATGTTGTATGATTGGTATCGTACAATGTACAGTTCTGGGTGCAGTTGTATGATTTTCAACCATCACATTTAATGTTCAAATGTATGGAACAATGAGTTGTTGGAAATGCACGGGAAAAAGTTAAAAATCACATGAAAAGTGATGAGTTGTCAATCATCCGGGAAAGGGAGATGAAAAATCATGCAAGTGGTGCAATTTCAAATTTGGAGTGGTTAGGGTTTGAAGATAGTTTAAATACAAGGCTCACCCTAGCAATATTTAAAATCGTACAAGAGGAATTCAATTTTTTTTTAGGAGGATGAAGATGGAAAGCGTGCAATGAAATGAAGTCAACTACATGGGAATTAAAATTCATCAATAAGATGCAATAATTTATGACCCATATTTAAAATTCACACCAAGGAGACTTTTTGCATTCAAAGCAATTTAACTGGAGAAGGAAAAAGGAGAAAAAAGCAAGTATTTGACTCTAGCAAAGGAAATTTTCAAATTGAGCCAAAAAGAAAGGAGGGTGTATAGCAGAAGACATCCAAATATGAACAAAGTTGTTGGAAAATATACATTAGGATTCGATAAAGTGGTGGGTTGAAGCCTAAGTAGAGAAATTACAAGTAAAAGGAAGCAACAAACTCTAAATCAGATAAAAGCAACAAAAAACAAACTAGATAAGACAGAGGAAGGAAGGAGAAGATCACACAGCCCTGTTGAACAACCAATTTTTTTTATTTTTTGGGATAAATTGTGCCAAGCATGGAAAAAGTGGGAAATTACTCCCAAAAAGCATTGAAAAGATAGATCAGGGTATTTCGGCAACTGGGTCGGAGAGAAATCACAGAAGAAAAGTGAAAAATGTAATTTTTAGGTGGATAGGGTTTGAAAAGATGTACTATATGATTTGGTGGTGAAGTGTACAATCTCAAGAAAAGATTGTGCAATTTAAAAAAAAAATGGTTTTTTTTAGCTATTTTGAGAAATTCATACAAAATCATACAAAATTATATAGCTTTGGCAAGGGGAAGCATCTATAAAGGGATATTGTATGGAGTAGTACATCACTATATGATTTTAGGTTGTCATTGTATGATTTGCAAAAGATTGAATAATTTGAAGACCAAACAATGACAAATTAAATAATTGTATGATGTGGAAGGGTTGCTCATAAAGAAACCATGCAGGAGTAAGTGGGGAAGCATATTGTATGATTTACAGTAGATTGTACGATTTTCAAGACACTTCCAATTATAAAATTGGTGATGTTCGAGTAGCAAGACAAATGAAGGTATGGTGAGAAAATTATTTTAGTCGAAGAGTTCAGATACCAATTAAGGATAATTGTAGCCAATAGGGTGGAATTATCACCAGGACCCCTACATGAGAGAGAGAGAGAGCCATAGACACGGTAGTACCAAGGGTGACAATTTTAGTACCATGATTGGCGTGGTACTCATCCTTGGAGAAGAGGAGGATATAGGCTATAGAGAGGTCAGAGGAGGGCTGACAGAAGGATAAAACCACCAAGACACCGAGAGGAGAGGATGGCACAAGAGAGGATCCTAAGGAGGGAATTGAGGAGTGAGGTACATGTTCTAGATCTGAATGAGGATCTAAGTAGCAGACTTGAGGAAGGTTATGTGGAGATAATGAATATAACATTAGTACAGCATGAATGAGAGACATGTAAGAGGTGGTGGAAAAATGAATAGAACAAAAACCATACCTAGAGAAAATAGTTTGAGGAGGTTGGTGTAGCTGTAATAGCGCAAGTACCTCCACACTAGAAGATCTTCTACAACTATCTGTTGTAGATGGTTCAAGCATATAATATAGCAACCAAAAATACTTATCTCAATATAGATAAGAGGTTAGTTAAAGTAGAAATCATGGTAGAGGCATTTAAGAAAACATCCAGATCACCAACATATGGCATGGATGTGGTTAAAAATTTAGTTGATACTATTGAAACATATCGAATCATCACTTCGCTCACCAGTGTGAAGTCACCAACTGATGCAAATATCTCGGGTGTAGGGACTCAAAGAATCAAGCAGAGACAATTAAAAGAGAATGATGGCTCAACTTTTGAAAGATACATGAGCCACATAGATGCCAATATGGATGGCTTAGTATGTAGAGAGTATCACCAAGAGAATAAAGTATGATTAGGGTACCTATTTAGAGAAAAATATTCATGAAGTACTGACAAAGAGATCAAATAATTTTGGGATGACATTCCATGCCATTGGATTGTTATTAAATATTTTTATGGAGAAGGAAATCCAATTTTTAGGTTTGATAGAACCTAGGGAGGTTAGAGCAAGATAGCCAACCATTTTGAGGTGGGCAAAGTCAGTACCAATCCAAAAGGAGACTCCAAATAAGTCTAAGAAAAATAAGGAGTAGTAGTTCATTGAGGTACAAAAGGATACTTTTTCAGAAGATGAATATGTACATCCCCGAAGAAAAATTCTTAGGAAGTTGGAACCTGAACTAGAAACAATAAGTAATCTAGAAGAGGTAGCATGAGCTGCCATTAGTTTAGGAAAGGGAGGAAATTATGGGGAGGCAATCCATTCCAATAAAAATAAGGACAAGGAGACAACAAGAAATAATGGTGAAGAATTCTACTCTAGAAAAACAAAACGAGACTCTGCAAAAAGATCAACAAGAGAAAAAGAGATAGTCAGGCTCAAAGAAGCCAAAATTGCAAGATTGGAATTGGACAAAAGCAAAGAAGCTGATAGAATCCCCACTGATTTTCCAACATAACGAATTTGAAATTTTAGACTCTTTAAAATTATTGGAGGAAACAAAGGTGAGGCAGATAGCATAAGAAGTAGCAGCCACTACTAAAGAGAAAAATAAGGAAACTGAAGTGAGAGTGTAAGCCTTAGAGGAATATACCAGAGAAAATAAGAAGCCCCATTTCAAATTCATGATGGGAGAAAGTTCAAATCATAATAATCCAAGTGATGTGCAAGAAGATATGAAATCATCACAAGAACAAGATCCTATTGATGAAAAATTCACAATGATGGAGATACATTAGAATTAGAAATAAGAGCAAGTGACTTAAGAACAACATGTGGGCTCTACTGAACATAAAGAAGCCTAAGAATCAACAGAGTAGCAGCAATCTCAATAGGATAATGTGAAAATAGAAGATGATGTGGAGGTGGATATAACATTAGAATGAACTCCACCAAGAGAAAATATAAATACAAAGAAAGCACTACTAGAGCTTGGGGTAAGCTCTAGCCACCACATGGAAGAGGAGGAAGAACAAACCCCTACAAAGGAGGAACTACAAAGAATGCAAACAAGCTACCTTCTAGAGGTATCGCAGTTCAACAAGATTGAAACTGATGAGGAAGCACAAGAAGTAGAAGATAAAGTAGAACATTTCTTCTCTCAGATAGACAATGCCATAGCTAGCATAAAATTATAGTTTTGTATTGGATGCGTTGGATAATTAAAGCTATGGGAGGAACAAGTGTCCCTCGAGTTGGAGAAGATAATATAATGGATGAGCAACAAGGAGCGTAAAAGGAGAATTGTAAATATTCATGTACAAAACCCATGGAAGTTACACAGGTAAGAGGTAACTATGATGTTGGGAAGAGACAACTTGCTAGAGGAAGTGAGAACTAACTATAGGCATCATCCAAGGTTGTACCTAGATAGAGCCAACCACCTGACTTGTACCATGAACACAATAGAATTGGAACACAAGAGGGTTACTTCAAGATTGGCTATCACTTTGAGGAAGTTGAACTTCCTGACATATTGGATAGAGTGGTTGAGCATAGGATTGGAGAAGATTTATCAGCTCAAGGAAGCCTAGAAGGAGGATATGGAAACCACTCGAAAAGAGATGATTTAAATGGAGTAAGAATTGCAAAAGTGTAAGGCTACGGTAGAAAAGAAAATAAAAAAATTCGAAGAAGACTTGCTAAGTATCAAGGCTAATTTTGAGTCCAGACTTAGTTTTCTTGAAGAAGAGAAGCAACAGGTCTCACAAATGGTAGAAGATATGATTAAGGATTTGGAGGCTCAACTTAGAGCAAAGGATGAACATATGAATACATAGTTGACTGAAAAATATGAGGAAGTGGTGACACATGCCAAGAAGATAGAAGAGCTTACAAAGGACAACAAAATATATAATGATATGGTCCCAGACAAGCAAGTGCAATTGAAGGCCAGAGAAGATACTATTCATGCCTTGGAGGCTGATATTAACCACCACCTGAAGACCATTACAAAGAAGAATGAGGAGTTTCAGGTGACAAATCGAATAGAAGCACATTTGTAGGAGAAGCTAAAGAAGAGTTACATTGATCATGAAAAGCTAATGAGGGACCTCTTGAAGACTTTCAAGGAGAAAGCTAATTACCTTGTGGTGAAAGCAGTGGAAATGGGAAACTATGCAACTAGGTTGAAGAATGAAAGTGCAATTCTTCAATTCCAAGTGGATGACTTGAAATTTATGGTTGCAAATTATGAGGTGCAATTGAAACAAAAGGTGAGTCAATGAGGACACCGACCAAAGTAAAGGGGATGGAAGATGTAGGCAACAAATCCTCCTCTTAGAAGAAGAAGAAATGATAAATAGAATTGCCCAATTTTGACAAGTTTTTAAAACCATACAGGTAATATTAAACCGTACAATCAGGAGGGCAAACCATACAAGGTGAAGGCAAATCATACAAGGTGCAATGAAATGATATGAAATGCATGGAAAATGTAATTTTAGGTTGGAATTGTACATGTATTTGATTATTAAGGTATTAGACTTAGTAAAAGTCTTAATTAATGCATTCTGTTATGCATGGATAGTTGTAAATAACTAATTGCCTTAGGAATATCTTTGGAATAGCCTAGGAAACATTATATAAGGCCCTATTTTCAATTTTGATAGTCTTATTATGATCTAGTGTTAATCTGGTTATTGAGGAATACTATGAGTCTTAGTTGTGGATTGTTATTGCATACTTTCATTGTTGAATGATATTTTTTAATAGTAATAAAAATTGACATGATTCATGGTCATTATTACAAAGTGTACGATACTGGAATGGTAGAATAGTATTTTACAGTTTACTTCTATTGCATGTACTTCCTTGTTGTTGTTATGGTTCTTTTATGCATTGTTATGGAGGAATCAAGTTGAAAAATCATTGGTGTAGCTTTATAGGATGATATGTAATTATGGTAATAACAAATTAGAAGTATTTAATACTTTTTTATGATTTTTGGGCATCGCCATTGGATATACATCTCTGTCAAGCCTTGATGATCCGTTGTGCATGTTATGGGAAAAGGATTAATTACCACATTAAACCCTTACAAAATCTATCTAAGAGAGATTGGTCCAGTAGCATATCCAATTTAAAACTTGGTGGTACCTTCTTTTCGTATATATCATACACCAAAGTTCATACAAATCGTATAGAAGGACTTTACCCGATTTGGCTATTTATGCGATTAAGGGAAATTTACCTGATTTGGCAGTTTTGGGAAATCGACTAGTTTGGCTATAACACTCTGTACGACAGCTTGCAAAACCAAATATGAAGGATTATTTGAGTGTGGAATCATACAATATTCATCATTGTATTATTTTGGATCATACAGTGTGTTGATTTTGGATACGTACAAGTTGTTCATTGGGCGCAAACTAGTAGTTTGGGATTTTGTTCAGTTGTACAATTTGGTGCATGTGTTGGGAATGGAAATTTGACCATCCTAAGAATTATAAATCACCTTCCCATTGTGAATAATGCACCCATATTCTAAAATCATACCCCATGGTATTATTGCATTGTGCTTTGATATTTGGGCGAGGGCAACTATGGAAGCTTTTTGCACCAATAAATTGGTTGAAAATGTCTAGTGGGTCATACCTCTAGCACTGGGGGAGCTTGACTAGATGAAATAATATAGTATCACTACAAGAAATGAGTTCTACTCAATTAGTGCTATATCAATGTCATCAAACTAAAAAGGTGAGGCACGTGCGGCTTCCTTCTTCTGTACCCATATGTATCATTGATGAAGTCGCTTTGTTGAGTGACTTCGAGAGTGAATAGGTACTTCATGGTGTAGTACGGAAGTAGTAAAGGTTTTCTAGTAAACCCATAAATATTTATGACAAGGTCTTGTGTGAGCTAAAAAACATCATCCAATCTCTTCTGTACTACCTCATCTCTCATTTTCTTTGGCACTTTTTCGCAAACACCATAGATGAGCTCCAAAGCAGGGTTGAGGAACATTCTATTGAAGTTATAATATGACTCCATTTTTTGATAAAATTTGAGTCCACTGATAAATTGGTAGCACATTTCCCTCTTTATTAGTGTAGTTTTTGGCAATAAAAGCAAAATGGTTGTGCATGTGGTAGAAAAAGTACCAAGCAAGGAAGGAGTAGTGTCTGATTGACATATCCTTACCACTCTGTACCTTGCTCAATAGTATATGCATTTGCTATGCCACCCACTCTACGCAATAAAATAACACAAGCTTCATTTTTGGTTTCATGGTGGTAGAAGAGTAGAATTCGTCATGTGAAATACACTCCACAAGAGAAACTTGCCACGTGTACACTATTGTGTCTGTTTAGAGCCCCACAACCCATGTCAACAAGGAGTATAAGTTAGGATGCTTGAATTGCTTCAGGGATTTGGAAAACTCTAGAAATTATTTGAGAACCAATTTCTCCACCAACTGCACCTCCATAAATTGCTGCATCAACACTGTTTATCTGTACCTTTCATTTTTCTAGGTTATATTGATTTTTTTGATGGTGTAGTTGGCAAACATTTTTTCTCCGCAAGCGAAAGCCTCTTGGATGGTATTAGCAGCAATTGCAAATATTTTGTTCCCTTTGGAATTTTGGACCATCTTGGTGTAGCACAATGGTGTAGTATTCCTTGTGGGAAGGTGGTTCTCAAAAGCTTATAATGATCAATTTACTAATATCAATTGAAGAACCAAATCATATAGTCGCATAACCTTCACAACTATCAATATGCGACAATAAGCAACATGTACGAATCCAAAATTATACCATTGTATGATCCCAAATTGTATAGTGATAGGGATTATATAATTTTACACCCAGCCAATCCTTCATATTTGGTTTTGCAAGCTATCGTACATAGTTTTATAGCTAAATTATTCAATTTACCAATATCGCCAAATCGGGTAAGTTTTCCTTAATCTCATAAAATAACAAATCAGGTAAGTTTCTTTTGTACAATTTTTAATTATTATGGTGTATGATTTGTATGAAATGAAAGTTTAAAAATATAGAAAATTAGATACTCTTCTATACGAACCTCTCTCAGACAAGTTTTGGGAAGGTTTGGGATAGCAGTTATTCCATTCCTACCAATATGCAGGTTCTATCCTCAGGGTTTGAGAGAGTTCCATCAATGGTAATATATAGAAATTATACAACAACCTTAAATATGTCATTCTTGATATCATCCTCATCATAGATCATTTCTAATTTTTACACCAGTGTTGGTTCCATTCCATCCTTCATAGCAATGCACTAATCATCAACAACAAACATAAATAAGTATATGCAATAACTAGATACTACAAATTATTACTCCATCATTCCAAAACCATACAATATGTAAGGAAATACTATGAATTGAGGTTCTCCTTCATTAATTATCAATAGTGCAATACAATCACTAAAAGGTATACAATAATCATAGACATGCATTCAATACTTTGACCAATCTATCACCAGATCATAGCCAAACTAACAAGACTATAAAAATTGAAAATGGGGTTTTATATAGCATTGCCTAGGACATTCTCAAGTGGTTCCTAAGGTAATTTGTTATTCACAATTTCCCATGCGTAAAAAAATACATAATTATACCTTTTAATAAGTCTAAACACATTATTTCTCAAATTCATGTGCAATTACAACTCAAATTGCATTTCCTTTGCATTTCATTACACTTTGTACGGTTTGACCTCTAGTTTGTATGATTTTACTTCTACTTGTAAGATTTACCCAAAACTATCAAAATTGTCAAAATTGGGTAAATACTCTTATCACTTATTCTTCTAGGAGGTGGATTTACTGCCTACATTTACCCTTCCCTTTACTTTAGTCAGTATCCTTATCGACTCATATTTCTGCTTTAGCTAGCCTCATATTATTTGAGCAAGGCTTCACTTTCTTTCAGTTGGGTATGAAGAACTGTGCATTGGTTATACAACTTGATTGCATAGTTTCTCATTTCAATTGCTTTTAAACCATACTAATTAGCTTTCTCTTTGGTAGTCTTCAGGAGTTACTTTAATTATTGTTCACACTCAGTAGCACTCTTCTTAAGATTCTCCTACAAATGTGCTTATTTTCAAGCTGCTACTGCTAAATCCTCATTCTTGTCTATAATGGTCTTCAGGTGGTGATTAATATCAACATTCAAATCTTGAATAGTCTCCTGCCTAACCTTAAATTATTTTTATTTCTCCAGGATCATATCATTATACTGTTTATTATCCTTGGTAAGCTCTTCTACCTTCTTATCCTTTTGTGCTAGTTGCTCATATTTCTCATCTAGATGTATTTTCAGTTGTTTATCCTTCACCTGCAATTGTTCATCTTTTACTGCTAGTTGAGATTACAACTTCTTGATCCTCTCTTCCACCATTTGTGAGACATGTCACTTCTCTTCTAGTGAATTAATTTTGGCCTTGAAATCAGCCCTATTACTTAGTAGTTCTTCTTCTAGTTTCTTTATATTATCATCTACTGTAGCCTTACACTTCTACAATTCTTACTCAATTACAACCATTTCCTTTTGAGTGGCCTCTGTCTCTTCTTTCTGAGCTTCCTTGAGCTGATAGATCTACTTCAATCCTATGATCAACCACTCTATCCAATGTGTTAGGAATTTCAGCGTCCTCAGAGTTATAGCCAAACCTAAATTTACCTGCTTATGTTCCAATTCCACTATATTCAAGGGACAAGTAAGATAATTAACTCTATCCAGATACAGCCTTGGATGTTACCTATAATTGGTTCTCACTCTATCTGGAAAGTCATATCTTCCTAACATTTTTGTTACCTCTTCCATGGGTAACTTTCGTGGTTGTTGTACATGAATATCAACAATTTTCTTTATATGCTCCTCACTGCTCACCCATTCCATTATCTTTTCCAATATGATAAACATTTGTTCTTCCCATAGCTTAAAATCTACCATGTATCCAATACAAAATTATAATTTTTTGCTAGCCATGGTAGTGCCTATCTGAGAAGAAATATTCCACTTGATCTTCCACCCTTTTTGCATCCTCCTCAATTTCAATCTTTGAGAACTATGGTACCTCTAGGAGATAACTTGTTTGTATCCTTCGTAGTTCTTCCTCTGGAGGAGTTTGTTCTCCCTCTTCTTCCAAGTGGTGACTAGAACTTCCCCCAAGATCCATTAGTACTTTCTATATGTTTATATTTTCCTACGGTGGATTCTGACCCGTAGTTCTCCCAACCTTCGTATCATCTTCAATATTAACAACCTCAGGATGAGATTGTTGCTTCTCTTCTAGTTTTTGGACTTCCTTTTATTGTTCATGCAAGCCCACCAATTGTTCCTCTATCACCTGCTTATCTTCCTAATTTTGTTGAACTTCCATTATGGTGACCTCTTCCACAATAGGATCTTCCTATTCATGTGATGCATGCACCATTCCTTGTACATTCTGTGCATCTCTATCTTCTTGTGCATCACTCTATTCAGTTTGAGTAGTACCTCATCCATCACAAATTTTAAGCAAGGCTTCTTCTTTTCTCTTGACTCTTCTTCTGAGGCTTCCACTACTACCTTGGCTTTCTCATTTACTTCCTGTGTAGTGGATAACACTTCTTGTGCTATTGGCCTTACGTCTGTGTCATACAAAATCTTAGAAGAGTCCAAAATTTGAAAATCGGTAGACTAGAAAATATGTGGGGATTCTACTATATTTTCTACATTTGTCCAATTACAATTATGTAAATGATGAGGCCAAGGAATGCCTCATACATGGACTAATTTGGACTCTTTTATGAACCTTGTGATATTTTATTATGCTAATTTTGTTGATTCAAATGCATTATATATTGGTATTTACATGATTAAATGTTTAGGAGAATGATATTCTATTTTTACTATTTTTACTACATTTATTTTCCTATTTCCATTGACTTACCTAGAAAATAAAACATCTTTGGGATAATTAAAAGTGTGTGCTGATGTATGAAAATACTGCAATTGTTTCTTTGTTCTCTAACCAATCCGAGCTATAGAAAGGTACCAAATGTTGTGATTATGCAGACAAACTAGAAAATGTAGGATTTTGATTGAATTAATTCTAGCCAGCTGTCTAAGTTGGAAGGAGTCAATTACAGCTTGGAAAACCTATTGGAACAACCTTCTAGGGTGTGAGGGAAACCTTATAACTCATCAGAATGCCTTTCTTGGATTTTTGGCATTGGAAAATATCAAACTATTACATTCCCTGATATTTCGAAGCAGTTACCTGATATTCTGGAGCAGCTCTGAAATGAACGCAGGAAAGACCTATTCAGCTTCGGAATGAGCGCAGGAAGTTTTTTTTTGGTTAACAGAATGCCTAGGAATGTGTCATATTGGCAAGAAAGGATAGATACATGTGTAAAAGGTGTTTCCTCACCTTTACCACTCATCTCTATTAGCAGGAGCCATCCAACAAGGAGCAAAGAGGATGTTGCAGCATAACAGACTACTAATTTCAAGGAACCAACTTCAAAATAGCTGCAGGATCCCTGCAAAATAGCAACAACAGGAGTTTTAGGCATTAGCACAGATCTTAGAATATTATAAATAATAGGCTCCCGTGTTGGTTGAGCCAAGTAGAGAATAAGGATAGGAATTGTGGTAAGAAAGTAGATTTTTGGAAAATTGCAATTTTTAGCAAGTTTTCCTGCCAATATTATAATGTTGCTTGAGACTAAATAAAGTGCAGGATTTCTCATTCATATTTTATCCCATTAAATGTTTGAGTGTTTAAATAGTTAAGAGAGAATTTTTCTTCCTTCTTCTGGAATAGGGGAGCAAGGGCCACTTCCAAGTTTAGAAGAGGGCTTATTGGTGATAGGTTTTTCTACAACTTTTACTATAGCAAATTAGCAGAGACTTGTCATATTTCATTTTCTATTAATTAGATAATAGTGCATAGAGATTTATGATTTGAACCTAGGTTAATTATTTTGAGTGTTAATTGATTCATCAATTTGCAGCATTATTGAATTTCCCCTGTTTCCAGAAGATTATTTCCAGCTTTAATCCATTATGTTGATTAGTTGTTAGTTTGTGTGTTTCATTTTCTACTATTTCATATTCTTGTTATTATTTTCATTTTGCAAGAGTAAAATAGGTGAAATTTCTACAAATTTAGTTAGATTTCAGTTTCCTACAACTTTATTTTCTTGTCATTTACATTCTACAATAGTAAATAGGTTTCATTTTGCAAATGTAATCAGGTTTATTTCTATTATTGTTTTCAGAAAATGTAATCAGGATTCTATTTCAGTTCATAAGGTTAGAAGAAATCCCCAAAAATAATTTGTTCCACCAATAAACCTTATTTTTTGAACAAACTAAAATTTACACTACTTGCCTCTACTATCACATACAACCATTAGACACCGCCTTGGATTGATAGAACACCGAAGTTAAATGATGAGATTAAAATGACACTCATAATTTTTGGCACCATTGTTGGGGAACACTAGGTATTGTTAGGAGAGGTTAAGCAACCTAAGAAGTGTTAGTTGTGCCATGTTGTGAGTTTCAAGAGGAAAATATAGAAACAGTTTGGTACTAGTAACAGTTCTTTGAAGAAGTTGAACTTTAGTTCATTTAGGAAATAAGCATGCGTGCATAGGCCTAGAGACGAAAAGGGTAGGTTTATCAAAACCAGCTTTATGCCTCCTACAGGAAGGTATTTTTCACGTTCAAGCGAAGAGTTTCCTGTATATGAAATTACTAAAATAATGAAACTAAAACCATCATTCGCATCATCTAAAAGTTTGGGACCTCTTGAACAGGAGCTCTTAGAAGCCATTAATACTAGACATACAACTTGTCCTTCTGAAAAAATTGAAAAAGTTAAGGGTGAAGACGAGAGTATGGCAGAATGGGAAAAACAAGATAGGGCTAGTAATGACCACCAGGAACAACATGCTGACCATCCCACTAGGACTTTTGAATACTCTATTTGGTTAGATCTTTCTCAGAATGCTCTTATGAAAACAATTTCACCATCAATATTGCCAACCTTTAGGGGAATTGTTTATGAGGATCCTAACCAATTCTTATTCAAATTTAAGGTTATGTGTCAAACTTATTACTATACAACTGATAACAAAAAACTTAAATTGTTTCCTTCTACACTAAAAGATGTAACTTTACGCTGGTTTATGAGTCTTGAACCCGATTCAATCCGAACCTAGGATCAAATGGAAACTGCATTTTTGGATAAATATCAGGAGTATTTTAGGGTGCACAATAGAAAATATGAATTATTATAAATTAAACAAGAGGAATATGAGACTTTAGAGGACTACCTTGATAGATTTACCTTTATCCAAAAGAGATGTGGTCCTATAGAACCAGACATTTTAAAGACCATCTTTTTGAGAGGTTTACAGGATGACTCCAGGGAAGTGTTGGATCTAATGGGAAAAGGAGATGTGAATACCCTTGAGATTGATGAAATTGTGGAGTTATGTAAAAATTATTCTTGCACTAGGCAAAGAAGAAAGAAACATAATTCTAATAACAATGAGATAAGAGAATTGATGGAATAAATGGCTAATATGAAAACTGATATTCTTGTCCAATTAAATTCTGTGTTAGAGGAGAGAAATGCAAAATATAATTCTACACCTCCCCTGGATATCTATTGCCCAAGATGCAAAAATATACATGCTTTAAATTATTGCCCCTTAAACAAAACAACTATCTCAGCCATTTGTGGCATTTGTTCAAAATGGCATATGACAGACAAATGTCATCTGTTGCCTCAACTCAAAAGTTTTTTAGAAATCTAAATTGAAGAACTTCATGTTATTGGGCAAAGACAAGGAGGCAATTTTCCACAATATCAAAACGTCCCTCATTTTCCTATGAGTTGGGGATAAAATCCTTGGAATATGCCATGGGGATATGCAGAACCACCCTCACAACCTTGGAATCAATATTAGGCACCTCCTCAAGACTGTTCACATTCTGGTTGGGTTAATCCACCCTAGACATAGAACCAATAATATGGTCAAATATAGGGGCAAAAGTACCAATCATATCAAGGGCATCAAAGGTATCAAGGACAAACTCAATTTGCTACATGCTCCTAATCAAAACTTTCAAGGAAGAATGCAACCACAACAAACACAACCGGTAAAACAACCTCCACTTCCAGCTCATCCTGTGGCTAACCCAAATAATACCAAACAAACAACCCCTATTTATGGAGCTGAGTTTGAAGAAACTACTGCAGTTCATGTACTTGATTGTGGTAACATCCAATTACGTTCAGGAAAGGTCTTACGTGATCATGTTTCACACACCATTGAAGAAATAGATGGAAAATAAGAATTTCCAAATTTAGAATCATTGCAAAAATTTGTAAAAGAGGAAAAAGATAAACCAAAAAATGTGTAGGAAAGATGTGTATCCCCTGCTGGAAATATGCCATACCCTAAAATATTTGACAACATTGTAATTGTACCTGAATCTGAATTAGTTACAAAACTTAAAAATATGACTATATCCCTGTATTTATTACAAGAAATAAAGGATGTGCCCTTAATCAATAAAACCATTCAGGAGTTGTGTATCAGGAAACTTGGCAGAAAGAAGAAAGCTTTTCCTAAAATTGTACAAGTAGAAGGGAAGTTGGCTAACCTGTTATCTGGAAAAATCATTCCTCCAAAATATAGTGATCCAAGAAGTCCAATAGTCACCATTACCATTGGGCTAATGCAAATTCCAAATGTGTTGATTGACCTTGGAGCTACAATTAATGTGATGACCAAAGACATAATACAAAACTATAGCTCAATAATATCAGTCCTACCATTACATTTTTGGAGATGGCAGATAGATCAATTGCAAAGCCAAAAGGAATACTAGAAGTTATTTCCATAAAAGTCTCTTCTTGGGAATATCGTGTGGATTTCCTAGTATTGAAACAAAGAAATTCAATCAATGGCTATCCCATCATTCTAAGACAACCTTGGCTTGCTACTGCAGCAACATTTATAGATTACAGATCTGGGGAAATGACTATTTCGAATGGCATTGATCTCAAAAATATTTCCCTTTATCCTCCTACCTAGACCTCAACCAAATTTTTTGGATAAATATGGTTCCCTAACTCTGATGAAGAACAATAAGAAATTGTTTCCACTCTGGCCACAATAGTAGTAAAATAACACATTGAGGAAATCAGCTCACCAAAAAGAGAAATCTTTGAAGATGAAACTGTCCTAGTTGAAATATTACAAGAAGAGGGACTTAAATATGATAAAATAATTGTTAACCACTTGCTATGGAAGGATGAAGAGCATAATTTAGAATATTTATCATCAATTCCAATACAGGAAAGCACTTTCACACTACCACATGGATGGCACCATAATATTCTCTCTTCTTTCACATGTCCTATGCAAAGAATAATTCCATCAGGCATCACTTTTAAAATAGAATCCAGAGTATTCTATACTTTGCAACCACATCATTGTCCACTAAATTCTTTAATCAGCAAGTATGGAGCAGTCAACTCTATTTATCTAGGGATTAAGAAAATAGAAGTACAGTCAGGTAAAATTCTGAATATTAATAGTTGGCTAACAAATGAATAGGAAGCAAAGTTGTTTGTTGTCCTACAAAAACATGTTCAGGATTTTTCTTGGAGTTACAATGATATGACTGGAATACACCCTGATGTATGCACACACAGGATATAAACTGAAGATATCAAACCTGTGAGACAACCTCAAATATGTTTGAATCCTGCTCTAAAATATATTGTCAAAGAAGAAATAGAAAAACTTTTAGATGTAGGATTCATTTATCCAATCTTAGACAGCTGGTGGGTTTCCCCATTAGTTATTGTTCCAAATAAAAATGGAAAATGAGGGTATGTGTTGATTATAGAGAGTTAAACAAGGTCACGTATAAAGACCATTTTCCATTGCCATTCATAAACCAAGTGTTGGATACCCTTGCAGGTAATAAATTATTCTATTTTCTTGATGGTTTCAACGGGTATAATCAAATACAGATTGCACCAGAGGACCAGGAGAAAACCACTTTCACATGCCCTTGGGGAAAATTTGCTTATAGGGGTTTGCCCTTTGGATTATGTAATGCTCCAGCAACATTTCAAAGAGCTATTTTTGCAATATTTTCTGATTTGACAAACAAAAGTGTGGAAATTTACATGGATGGTTTCACTGTATTTGGGGATACTTTTTATTACACATTGGAACAACTGGAAAAAGTTTTAATACATTGTGAAACATACCATTTGTCCTTAAATCCTAAAAAAAATTTCTAATTATGGACAAAGGGATTGTACTTGGTCATCATATTTCATCCTATGGGATCAAGGTTGACCCCAAGAAGGTAGAAGTCATCAAAAGCCTTCCTCCAAAAAATTAAACTGATGTAAGAATTTTCTTGGGATATATTGGTTTCTACTGTAGATTCATTGTAAATTTTAGTACTATAGCCAATCCAATGTTTGCATTATTAACCAAGGATTCTGAATTTACTTGGTCTGCGAAGTGTCAATAGTATTTTGAAGCATTGAAAGAGAAACTAACAAGCCCCCCAGTGTTGAGAGGACCTAATTGGGAGCTATCTTTCCATATTCATACTGATGCTTCCAATATTGCAATTGGAGCAACATTAGGTCAGGTTGAAAATGGAGAGCATTATGCAATTTATTATATTAGTAAAAACTTAATAGGAGTAGAAAAGAACTATACTACTACTGAGAAGGAATTCTTAGCTGTGGTATATGCTATTAATAAATTTCAATACTATATCACAAGCTATTAGGTATTCATTCACACTGATCATGCTGCTATTAAGTATTTGATGAATAAACCCCTGGTTAGTGCACAAATTATTTGTTGGTTAATACTGCTGCAAGAATTTGAAATCACCATAATAAACAAACCAGGGAAAGCCAATGTAGTGGTAAATTTCCTGTCTAGGCTGACCAAAACAAACACAAAGGAGTTGGTTGAAGATGCTTTTTGTGATGAAAAACTATTTGCTATTTCTGTGCAATCTCCATGGTTTGCATATATAGATAATTATTTGACTATAGGGAAAATTCATCTTCATTTCACTTCTAAACAAAGGAAATTTTTAATAAATCAAGGCTCTTCTTATAAATGGATAGGAGGTTTACTTTTTAAATGCAGTCCTGACCATGTCTTAAGCAGGTGTATCCACAAATATGAGGTCTATGATACCTTGTGTGCATGTCATGATGAACCATTTGGAGGGCACTATTCAACCAAGAGTACAATCTACGAAATCTTGGGTACTGGTTACTACTGGCCATCCCTGCATAAATATGTGAATAAATATGTCAGACACTGTGATGCATGCCAAAGAATAGGAAAGCCTACCTATACCAATGAAATACCATTGCAACCACAAGTAGGTATAGAACCATTTTAGAGGCAGGATTTATATTTTGTAGGACCTATTGATCCACCTTCCCAAGGGAAAGTACACATTTTGGTTTGTACTAATTATGTGACTACATGGGTAGAAGTGCATGCTTTTAAGCATGCTAGAGAAGAAAAAGCTGCTGATTTTTTGTACTCCCAAATATTTTTGCATTTTGGAGCCCCATGTACTATCACCATAGATCAAGGACCTCAATTCACCTCAAGGGTTATTGAAGCTTTCACCAAACTGTATGAAATCAAGCATAGAAAATTCTCCCCTTATCACCCTTAAGCAAATGGTCAATTTGAAGTAACCAATTAGGAATTAGAAAGGATCTTAACCAAGACCATAGCTTCCCATAGGATAAACTTGCTGGATAAACTACCTAAAGCAGTTTGGGCTTAAAACACCACGTGGAAATCCACCATAGGATTTACACCCTAGGAGTTGGTTTATGGTAAAAAATCTCTTTTTCCCATTGAGTTTGAATTACTAACTTTACGAACTGCATTGGAATTTGGTATGGATTTGTCACAGGCATAGACAGACAGGATCTTGCAGCTGAATGTGTTGGATAAATTGTGAATGGATGCTTTACATAAAATAGATATGATTAAAGCACAACAAAAACTATGACATGATAGTCACATTCAACAAAGAAAGTTTTAGCAAGGTGATTGGGCTTTGCTGTTTGACTCATGATTTGAATATTTTCCTAGAAATCTACAAACCAGGTGGCTTGGGCCTTATCTGATTGAGTAAGTGTTTAAAAATGGAGTTGTCCAAATCTCACCCATTGATGATTCACGAAGGAAGTTAGTGGTTAATGGTCATCCTCTCTGGATCTACCATGCACCACTAAGGATGAATTTTTGAAGGAAATGAAGCAATTGGATGTACACATGTTGGAATAAATCACTTCTTCCACAACAACATAAACTCTACATTAAAAAAATAATAATAAAATATAAATAAATAAATAAATGAAAAAATGAAAAAAAGGTAATTCAAAAAGTGAAAACCTCCTAGGAGGCACTTCTGAATTGGCTCACATGAAAACTAGTTTTCTGGCATGTTTGCCTTGATTGATTTCACAAGCATTGTTCTCTTTGGTTTCAGACTGCACTTGTTTCAACTCATTGGAAAGCTAGCCGCTAGTCAACTAGGAAAGATATCTATACAAATGTAGATAAACGGTTAAATAGGTATGTGCCCTTTGCATTTCAATCATTATAGATATTTAGTATGTAGTGTATGAAAATCACATAATGGTATAAGGCATTCATAAGGTTTAAAAAGACCAACATTCCATGATGTTGGAAAATAACACAGAAAGGTTGTAGGTTGTAAACAATTAAATTATGCCATATTCGGAATGAAATATCTGTGAATGATGAACAACTCCAAAATGAGGGTTTTGATTTTAGCTCTGAAATGAGAAAGTAAACTCTAGAATGAGGGATTAAGCTCCAAAACTAGGAAAGAATATTCAGTCATGTGGCAATTAGAAAATATAAATTCATGGGGAAAGAAAAATCTCATTTGCTCTGTTCAAAGTTCATGCGTCAGTTGGGATAAGAACGAGGATTTATTCAACCAACCATGTGCCTTGTGTTTTGACATGATTTCAAAATCACGCGAATGCATCACATTGATTACAAAAAAATACGCATAACAACTATGTTGATGCATTTGAACTAGTAATTAAATGCCACATCAAAAAATAGTAAACATGCCTAGGACATAGTTGTTAGATTTTTCCACATACTATGGAGGACAAGTTGGATACCTCTCATATTCCTCTACATGTTCCAAAGTTGGTTCCTACGCTGAAAACTATAAATTTTTATATTTGAGAGTGTTGCATGTTGCCACCACTCCATAGCCAATAGTTCTCTACTTGAAAAAAACACAGGCTATTTCAAGGGGCATTTACAGAGTAACAGAGGGGAAAAACACAGAGAACGTGAATGATGGGGGGAAAGAATCAAATGGAACCCAAAAATATCAATTCACTGTAGCAAGATCCAAAATCACTGTAGATTTTCATGGAAATAGGGCTGCTACCATTTCTGAGTAAATTTGATGGGTATTCTAAGGGATTGACGACAGAATTTATGCGCACTTTCAAAAATAATTAGGCAAATATCAGTGGCATGACTATCCAGTAACCCTATAAATCCTCAGTCAAATTATTGAAATGCATTTACAAGGGTTACCAATTTTAAAAACTGGTAAAAATGCCCTCATAGAAGTAGTAAATCAGTTTAAGGAAGTAGGATATAGACCCATAGAATTTTAGATGAACAATAATGTATGTAAAGGGGTTAAACGGGTTAGTTTGAAGCATCTTTGGTAAGAAGTAGTGGTGTGGGTAGTTAGATTTTTTACTTGTGAGGGCCAGTTTGTTGTATTATCTGGCCACCACATCAGAATTTTAAACCATTTAAGACATGGTGGCCAGAACCCTGAAGTCAGAGTAAATTTTTCCCTTTACCTTTATAAATAATTACAGAGTATGGAAAAAAGATATCAAGAAGGGAGAGGTGCCCTCAAACATCATGGCTTAGTCAAACTCATATGCAAACATCACTTTAGGGGAAACCCTAGAAGTTTTAAAAGGTTCTTTTCTACATGGGATGAATTGGCTGTTAGGAACACTAAGGAAGAAGCGGGAACCTGAAAACCTTAATGAACACGAAGGGGAAACAAAGGGTGAAGCTTCAGACCAGGAAACTCCTCCTTCACCTCAACGACCTCCATATAGTAGGACCCAAAAACAAAAGGAGAAGTTATCTAAATCAAGGCCTATAGAAAAACGAAGGAAGGTAACATTCTCTGATAATGTTACAATATTTTCAGAAAAACCTATTAAGCAACCAAGAAGCCCAAACAGGGGACCACAGGAAGTCATATTTCTCTCTGAAGCAAAATTTGCTTTAGAAACAGCAAGAACTGCATTGAAACTAGCAAAATCTACTTTGGAATTAGCAAATTTGGCCCCCAGGTTATCATAATCTGTTTCAACATTGCCTAGAAGACACAAAAAACAACCATCTGCCCTAGAGGTGTGAAGGTCTTCTCGACTTCAAAAAGGGCAAATGATGGAGAAGGAGATGGATGTGGAAATATTGCCTTCTCAATAGGGAATCCCTAAAGAATAACCTTAGTAAAATTTTGAAGTGCTAGAAGAACATTTGGATATATCTGCTAGAAATATACAACAAAAATAAATTGTTGTAGAAATAGTGACAAATGTGGAATCAGAGATACCCACAATGGAGGTCCCGTCTACTCACATTGCTGACTCCAAAATAGAGTCCATGGATGAAGAATAAGAGGATATACAATAACAGGTACGAGCTGCTATGAGTGTCATTAAGACACAAATGGGTTGGATTGAAAAGTATGAAGCCTCCTTGGAAGAAAAATATCAGAATATTGCTAGTTTTTAGGAAGAAGTTAATCAGTTAAAGTCCAAAATAGCATGATTGGAAGCACCACCTGTAGAGTCTGATTTAGGGGATGATATGGTTAAAATCCTTCTGGTGTTGGTAGAACAAAGAAAAGAGGTGTCCACATCTATAGGAGAACCACCTGTCTCAAGGATTGAGACAACGGTTTTGCCACAAAAAGTACCAACACCTCAGTAGGTCACATAAATTGATACTGTACAAAATATGAAAGCACAGAGAAGTGGATCTACCCAAATGCAGTCTACTACCATAATTTCGTTTGATTCACCTCTTGTTCAAACTACAAAGGTTGAAATACAGGTAGATTTACCTCTAAAAATACAGATGGTCACACTTACAAGGTATAATGCAAATATAGCCCACTGGATGCTAAAATATCATATATGGAGGCGATCTCATCCCTATAACCTTTAAAACAAACGGTTGAAGTTCAAGACGTATAAATAAAATAGTTGTAGGAAAAAGTATATGATATTTGCAAAATTATAGAATGTTTAGTTCAATGTAGAAGACCTGCAAGGTTTTACAGTTTAATTCTAAAAGAAAAATACCTCTGTTGGCAGTTGATGAGAGTTGCTTCTAATTTACCTTACAAAATAGGGACTGCTAAGGAATTTTTGGAGATATTTCTGCATAGTCCTGAGGAGCAAAAAAACTTACTTTGTGAGTTGTTCCTGCATAACTTCCTTCTACCTAAAAATGTAATATTTCTACCACATATCTTTACAGGAGATGTCCAATTGAGGGCTTTCATGTCCACACTGTAGAACCAGATGCAATGGGAGGAAGAAAATAAAGCAAGAAAGGAAATGGAGTTGAGTGCTAAACTTCTGATAAGACATTCCCATGCTAATTACATGACCTCCACAAAAAAGCATTTCACAATGATGTGGGATTAATGGATCTGGGATGTTTATATGAGCAATATTACTAATAGTGTGACCAATTTCTAGGTTTTTTGTGAGAAAAATTTTAGTACTGCTCTATCAGCTTGAAAAAGCAGGTGGGGTGAGTTATCGATTTCACTATAGAAAAAGGAATCTATCTCACCTAACAATTTGTTGTGGTCCTAGAGGAGAGTTGAGGGCATAATACAGGTTATCTGTAAACTAAAGGACCAATGGATAGGTTTAATATATAGGTTGTCAACTATGATCACCCCTGTTCTATATTTCTTTGATAATGATCCCCATCCAAATGAGAAATTCTAGGAATAGCTTAAGCACATACATGTAACCAGAGGCTACAATCAAGTTCCAGGGTGAAAGTTAAGTTATCAAGAACGTAAATTAGACATAGATCTTTGTGCATCTGTCACTTCACAAAATGCACGAGGGCATGCATTAGAATAGGTTGGGGGGAAATGATGAGGCCAAGGAATGCCTCATACATGAACTAAGTTGGACTCTTTTATGAACCTTGTGATGTTATTATGCTAATTTTGTTGATTAAAATGCATTATATATTGGTATTTACATGATTAAATTTTTATAAGCATGATATTATATTTTGAAAAGGATTGAAAATCCAACTAAGAATTCTATTATTTACAACTCAATTTATAGGCTCTAAAGGCCCAAAATACATAACCAAACCCACCAAATCATGGATTTGATCTAATATGCTTAACCATAAGCTACAATAGTGCAAAGGAGAATGCACGTAACTTCTAAGTTAAGAAAGAAAGGAAAAATGCTAACTAGAAGATCCTTTTAGCTATCTTGAAGTACACACTTCCTACTTTGAGTTCACACTTCCTAACTAACACTCCTAAGTGACAACTAGAAGACAACTAGTGCCCACAAGTGTATGTGAGAAGGAGACTCACTTACAATATTAATTTGCAAGAAATAAACTATGCAAACCTAACTAGGAACTACTAGAGGGGTCATATGAGTGATCAAACATCAATCCTCATCATGCCTCCCCACAATAGAAGCATTGGACTCCAATGCTTTCAGAAGAGTAGGAAAGTCACGGGACATCTGATGAAAAGAAATCCAACGAGCCTGATGCGACAACTGTCCTCATCGAGCCACAAGATATGAGGTGGTAGACCCCTGGCGAGTCTCTTGAGTCTTCGTGTCATAGATCTGATCGGAATCCAAAGGTAACTGAGAATCAGGAACCACGTCCATAGGATGACTGATAGCTGGTGTGGTCTCCAATGTAGAGTCAAAGTACAACTTCAAAAGATCTACATTGATGATGTCATGAATCCCCAAGTGTGCGGGAATATCAAGGCAAAAAGCATTCTCGGACACCTACTGAAGAATAGTATAAGGCCCATAGCAAATCGGTTTGATTTTACTATGAGTCTTATCAGGAAAATGCCGCTTGTCAAGATGCAACCAAACTTTGTCACCAACCTAAAATGGATGAGGAATTCGATGTCGATCCATGGCATTTTTTTGCTACTGCTGTGTCTTTTGCAAAATCTCAATCACCTTTGATTGAAGATTGTGCAAGTGCTGAATAAATGAGTGAGCCTTGTCTTGCTCCTTCTGAAGATGTGAAGTGATAGGAGAAGGCAAAGACAAAGGTAACTCATAAGGTGCCAAGGGCTGAAATCCCATACAAACCTCAAAAGGTGAATGACCTGTAGAAGAATGTAGTGCCCTATTGTAGGCATGTTCAATATGAGTGAGACTCAAGTCCCACTTTTCTAGTGAAGTGTGATGATAGATTCATAAACTTTGCACAAGTGTACGGTTTACCACTTCAGTCTGCCCATCGGATTGTGGATGATAGGCGATGGAAAAGTTAAGGGAAACTCCAAAAATTTTCCACAAAGAATGCCAAAAGTGACCCACAAAGCATGAATCACGATCCGATATAATGCTGGTAGGTAGACCAAAGGATCGCCAAATGCTGTCAAAGAACAATTGGGCTAAGTCTTCTGCAGAACTTGTCTTGCGGCATGGAATAAACTTAGCCATCTTACTGAATCTGTCAACCACCACGAACACACAATCATGTTGTCGCACTCGTCATGGGAAAACCACTAACCAAATCCATGGAAATGCTTTCCCAAGGATGGGAAGGAATGGGCAAAGGCATGCCTAAGCCAAACTTCCTATTAGCTGGTTTTGAGCGACAACAAACTGCACACTGTTTGAGAAATCTCAACACATCCCTCTGCATTTTAGGCCAGTAGAAAAATCTTTGCAAGTGATGAAGTGTTTTGTGCTTCCCAAAGTGACCACCATAAAGTGTAGAATGAGCTTCCTTAAGAAGTGACACCCTAGGCTCACAAGGAACACAAACCTTGTCCAATTTGTAAAGAAGTCCTTCTTTGATGTAGAAATCTTGGAAAGGACGCAAATTGGAAGAAGAAGGCTTACTCACTTGCTCAAATATTTTCCCAAAATCAGGATCCTGTGAATACCGATTAGGCCAAGTCTGAAATCCCAAGTGTGAAGTGGACATAACTATTAAGGCAAGAGCGAGCAGGAGGCCTACTCAAACAATCAAGCAACAATATTACTCTTCCCCTTTTTGTACTTGATCACCAAGTGAAATTGTTGGAGGTAAGAGGCCCACTTCATATGTCTTGATTCTTCAATTTTACTTTGAGATTGTAAAAACTTGAGAGGCATATGATCAGTGTGTACTACTATATATTTTCCCAAAAGATAATGTCTCCAATACTTGATAGCTTGAACTAATGCATACAACTCCTTGTCATATGTAGAATAGTTCAACTTAGCAACAGAAAAAGTTTTGGAATGATAAGCAACTGGATGACCATTCTGTTTGAGCACAACACCTAAAGAAACTTTAGAGGCATCCGTTTCAATCTCAAAAGGTTGAGAGAGGTCAGGTAAAGTTAATACAGGTGTGGTACAAAGTTTCTTTTTCAATTTCTCAAAGGCAACATCTTGGTTTTTCTCCCAATGAAAGGGGACTTTAGACTTAGTGAGAAAATGTAATGGAGTCGCAAGGGTGGAATACTACAGGAATGAACTTGAGAGTAAAAGGAGGGCATTTGCAAGTCCTAGAAAACTCCTTAACTCGGTGAGAGTAGAAGGAGGGGACCACTTAAGTAAAACATCAACTTTAGTGGGATCTACCTAAATTCCACTTTCACTAATCACATAACCAAGGTAAGAAACTGAAGTATTGCCAAAAGAACACTTGGAAGGATTGGCATATAATTGATTCTTCGCAAGAAGATCAAGTGTATGATGGATATGCCCAAGGTGTTCCTCCCAAGTTTTTGAGAAGATCAATATATCATCAAGATATATTATTACAAATTTGTCAAGTACATCACGAAATACATCATTCATCAACCTCATGAAGGTTGTAGGAGCATTTGTAAGACCAAAAGGCATGACCAACCATTCAAAGAGGCCCATATTCATCTTAAAAGTTGTCTTCCATGTATCCTCAGCTTGGATACGCACTTGATGATATCCACTTTTGAGATCTATTTTTGAAAAGAACTTAGCTCCTTGGAGCTGATCTAATAAATCATCAATGCGTGGTAGTGGATATCTATTCTTTACAAAAATTTTGTTCAAAGCACGAAAATCAATGCACAATCTCCAAGTGCCATATTTTTTAAGAACCAACAAAATAGGTGAGGCACAAGCATAAGTACTTTCCTTAATGAAACCCTTAGACAACAAATCTTCTATTTGCCTTTTAATTTCTTCATTTTGCAAAATAGATTGTCTATACATGGGTGAATTAGGTAGTGAAGAACCAGGAATGATTTCAATGTTGTGATTAATTGTGCGATTTGGAGGAAGAGACTTTGGCTCCTAAAATATGTGTGAGTAATTTTGCAATATTTTATCCATTGAAGAGTGTTGCTTTGGAACGGATGTTGATGTAGGAGTGTTTTGAGAGCGAATGAAAATTAGAGCAACGTCACCACCCTTTTTAATTGCCCTTTTTGTTTGCTTGGAATTTAGAATGATGTTAGGAGTGTTGGTGCTTTTAATGAGAAAGACCTTACCATATTTTTGAAGTGTGTAGGTTCTTTTGAAAGCATCATAAACAACTCTCCGATCATACTGAAAAGGTTGTCCAAGAAAAATCCCACAACAATCCATAGGAGTCACATCACAAGTGACTTGATCTATGAAATGTGGGCCAAGTGCAAATTTTAATGTGCAAGTGTGAGTGATTTCTGAGCCCCTTCCACTATCCTTCCAACCCAAAGAATAAGGTTGAGGATGAGGCTCAATAGGTAACTTCAATCACTCGACAATGGACCTCGCAATTAGATTTTTCTGTGAGCCATTATCCACTATACAATCTATTGCAAAATTATGGAGCAAATGAGCTCTAGTGATGAACAAAGCATCACGATCGCCCCCTGATGAACTTACATTTACCAAGGTAACCTCATTGAGCTTACCTCATAATTTCGTGTATACTCTACTTTCTCCTACTGACTCAAGGGGACCTTTCGAAGCATCCTCCTCTTGAGTAGTGATGACTAAACTCTTCTTCTTAAGCTTAAAACAATCAGCTTTTTCATGACCCTTTTTCTTACAATAGTTACAAAATTTTTTAGAAGAAGAAGGTTTGGAAGAAGAAGAAGAAGGAGTAGAAGCGAAAGGAGAAGGAGTAGAAGGAGATGGAGAAGAAAAATTCTTCTTTTGGGCAAAGTTCTTCTTTTGTGAGAAATAATTATTCCCTTTTGATGAGTTCACAACCACTTGAGTAGCAGGTGCACGGAATGCCTGCGAATGCGCCTTGAACTTGTCCTCCGCAAGTTGTGCCTGGTTGAAAACTGAATCCAATGTTTCCATAGAAACAAACATAATTTCCCTATACAAATTCTCTAACAAGCCACTTTGAAATTTGAGAATCAAAGCTTTAATATCTTCCTCCACATTCAAAAGTATCCTGTACCTATTGAATTGAAAGATATATTCCTGCACAGTCATATTAGTACTTTGTCGAAATCGAAACCACTTAATTACCAATTCCTTAGAATAATTGGAAGGATAAAAATTGGTCTTAAGACAGTCTACAAGCTCATCCCAAGTGGTAAGCTCATCATGACCCTTTTTCCTTTCGACAAGTACTTTAGCTACACCAAAAAGTTTTAGCTTAGCATATGGAACTAAATCATCATCTGACAGTTGAGTGTAAGAAAACCAAGAACTCATGTCAAGAATCCAACTATTCAAGACTTCAGGATTCTGGGATCCATCATAAAGTGGCACTTCACATCGAACTCTCAGGCGAGAATCATGAGCAGAAGTTGAAGCATTGTGGACAAAAATGTCATTTACCTTCACTGCAAGGTTACAAAGAACTTCTGCCATGGTAGTATCATTAGCTTTATCAGCTAAAGCATTCACAACGTGTGCAAGTTCTGCCACTTGGGCAGCCAAGTCAGAAGCCATGTGAAACCGGGTATAAGCCAGGAGTAACAAGGTAAAAACACTTAAAAATCAGGGTACAAAAATGTGGAAATACCTTGTTACAATGTAGTGCCTTGTAAAATACCCCTAAGGCTAAATATTATAAAAATTTAAACTTTACCTAAGGTTTAAATTTTTTATAATTTATTAATTTAAAATAACTTAATTAAAAATTAAATTCTAATTAATCAAAGATTAATTAAATTTAATTAAGTTATAAAAAAAATAAATTAATAAAGAATAAAATTACATGCAGGAAATTTTAAACCTTAGGAAAAGTAATAATTATAAAATATTTGATATTACCCTTGTTCTTGCCGAAACTGCACTCCACCTTGTTTTGCATGAAATTCTAAAATTTGTAGTTGTACGTTTCCTGAGGCGGTGCTATTTCAGTGCTAAGAACTAGTAGTTGCTAATCTCGAGAAACTGATGACAAAAAGGATGGAGACACTGCAAAAAAAAAATCTTCAGGTGCAATCCTCTCCAGGCAAAAATTTGTTCGGGGCCAAACCTTATGAGCAGCACCAATCTCCACCCGTCGGTCGGAGGTCTAGCCTGACAGGTACCAGGGCCTGTCAGCACCAACACGACATGGACACGGGTTTTGGCACGAGCGCGGGCTGCCCAAATGTGGACAACCTGTGGGTGGCACCAATAGCCACCCGTCGGTCGAAGGTCTAGCCTGACAGGTACCAGGGCCTATCAGCACCAGCACAACGCTGGCACGGATGTTGGCATGGTTGCGGGCTGCTCGGTTGTGGACATCCATGGCCATAGGCACTGTCACGCATGAAAACGTCTATCACCGACACTGACACCTGACAGTGCTGACGCAAGCGCTGTCGCCTGATAGCATCTTTCGCAGGAGCTGGCTGTCAAGTCGGCAGTGCAGCTGTGCCATGTGCATTAGCCTGACGCACATGGAAAACCCCTGCGTGCTATCAAACAAACACCCTGAATTTTCGGATCTCAGCCGAAAAGGGAAAAACAGGCCCTTCGGATAAAAAATAATTTTTTTTAACAATAATATTAAAATTAATATATCAAAAAAATATATTAATTAAAATTTTAAATTAACCAAAAGGGTTAATTTAACAACATTAAAAAGGCGGCGCCTCTCAAAAAAAAAAACAACATTAAAAACTATTTTTTTTTTACAAATATTAGCAATTTTTGAAGGTAAATTACCTTCAAATTTTCCTAAAAAATTGCTAATTTTCTTTCATATCACCAAGACCCCTTCAGTAGCTCTCCTTTCAATATCCAATCGACACACGACTAGCATTTGAAATGCAACCAGACCCAAGTCGACACATGACCTGGTTTAGGCGATGCTTGATCTTCAAGACTCTGAAATGGCAGGAACAAATGGCTCCCTAATGCGTATTTCACTGTAGGAGTAGTCCAAACCTGCCAAGGGATTTTTGTAAGACAGGAATCGGGGTAAACTTTTCCTATACCTCTTGAGCATAAGCAAAAAGTTGGAACGAGGAGTTTGACGCCTAAGGAACTTTCTGCGAATGGTTTTCAAGCTCCCCTTGAGCTTGAACCGAGTCCTCAATGAGAAAGAGTTTCTCATAAGAAAATTATCTCCTTTCCTCTCACTTCACAAGCCCTAGTGTAATCTCTAACTAGGCTCTGATACCAATGAAAAGGATTGAAAATCCAACTAAGAATTCTATTATTTACAACTCAATTTATAGGCTCTAAAGGCCCAAAATACATAACCAAACCCACCAAATCATGGATTTGATCTAATATGCTTAACCATAAGCTACAATAGTGCAAAGGAGAATGCACGTAACTTCTAAGTTAAGAAAGAAAGGAAAAATGCTAACTAGAAGATCCTTTTAGCTATCTTGAAGTACACACTTCCTACTTTGAGTTCACACTTCCTAACTAACACTCCTAAGTGACAACTAGAAGACAACTAGTGCCCACAAGTGTATGTGAGAAGGAGACTCACTTAAAATATTAATTTGCAAGAAGTAAACTATGCAAACCTAGCTAGGAACTACTAGAGGGGTCATATGAGTGATCAAACATCAATCCTCATCATATTTTGATTGTTTTTACTGCATTTATTTTCCTATTTCCATTGACTTACCTAGAAAATAAAACATCTTTGGGATAATTAAAAGTGTGTGTTGATGTATGAAAAGACTTTGAATTTTTTTTTTTTTCCCTAACCAATCCGAGCTATATAAAGGTACCAAATGTTGTGATTGTGCAGACAAACTAGAAAATGCAAGATTTTGATTGTATTAATTCTAGCCAGATGTCTAAGTTGGAAGGAGTCAATTATAACTTGGAAAACCTGTTGGAACGCCCTTCTAAGGTGTGAGGGAAACCTTATGACTCATCAGAAAACCTTTCCTGGCATTTTGGCATTGGAAAAGATCAAACTATTACATTCCCTAATATTTCAGAGCAATTACCTGATATTCTAGAGCAGCTTCAAAATGAACACAGGAAAGACCTGTTTAGCTCCAAAATGAGCGCAAGAAGTTATTCATATGGGCAAGAACTGATAGATACACATGTAAAATGTTTTCCATCACCTTTACCACTCATCTCTATCAATAGGATCCACCCAACAAGGAGCAAAGGGGATGCTGCAGCATAACAGACTGCTAATTTCAAGGAACCAACTTCAGAACAACTACAGAATCCATAAAAAATAGCAATAGCAAGAGTTTTAAGCATTAGCACAGGTCTTAGAATGTTATAAATAATAGGATCCCATGTTGGTTGATCCAATTAGAGAATAAGGATAGGAATTATGGTAAGAAAGTAGATCTGTGGCAAATTGCAATTTTTAGTAGGTTTTCCTGCCAATACTGTAATGTTACTTGAGACTAAATAAAGTGTAGGATTTCTCATTCATATTTTGTCCCATTAAATTTCTTAGTTTTTAATTAGTTAAGAGATAATTTTTCTACCTTCTTCTGGAATAGGGGAGCAAGGGCCACTACCAAGTTTAGAAGAAGGCTTATTGGTGACAAGTTTTTCTACAACTTTTGATGCAACAGATTAGCAAAGACTTGTCATATTTCATTTTCTATTCATTAGATAATAGTGCATAGAAATTTGTGATTTGAACCTAGGTTAATGAGTGTGAGTGTTAATTGATTCATAAATTTATAGCATTATTTAATTTCCCTTATTTCCAACATATTATTTCCACCTTTAATCCATTCTATTGATTAGTTTTTAGTTTGTGTGTTTCATTTTTTGCTATTTCATATTCTTGTTATTATTTTCATTTTGCAAGAGTAAAATATGTGACATTTCTGCAAATTTAGTTAGATTTCAGTTTCCTACAACTTCCTTTTCTTGTCATTTACATTCTGCAACAGTAAATAGGTTTCATTCTACAAATGTAATCAGGTTTTATTTCTATTATTGTTTTCAGAAAATGTAATTAGGATTCCATTTCAGTTCATAAGGTTAGAAGAAACACCAAAATCCCCAAAACTAATTTGTTCCACCAATAAACCTTATTTTTTGAATAAACTAAAATTTACACTACTTGCCTCTGCTATTGCTATCGCATACAACCATTGGATACCGCCCTGGATTTGCAGAACACATAAGTTAAATGATGAGATTAAAACGACACTCATCAGTAAATCCAAATTCTTTGAGTCTGACTATTCTTCCTTTTACTGATCTTCATGTATGGACTTGACTTGTTTTTATGATATTGGATTATTTTTCATTCTTTCCCGTTGTCTTCTTGTCCTTATCCGTATTAGGCTAGATTGCCTCCCCATCATTTCCTCGCTTTCCTAAACTGATGACTACTCCTACTATCATTGATAAATTTATTGTTTTTCCAATTTAGGTTCCAACTATCTAGACCTTTTCCTTTGATGGTGTACCTCCTCCTCCAAAGAAGTATCTTCATGTACTGTGGTAGCCTAAGTTGCTTTCTTTATCCGAGACTTATCTAAAGTCTTCTTCTCAATTGATACTAACTTTACCCATCTCAAAATGGTTGGATTTCCTAAATAAATATTCCTAGGCTCTGTCAAGCCTAGAAAATGAATTCCTATCCTTGTGATAGCATTCAATAACAATCCAATAGCATGTAAAGTCATCCCAAAACTCTTTGACCTCTTTGTAAGCACATCATGCATATTTTTCTCCAGGTATGTACCCTAATCGTACTGAATTCCTTTGGTTATACCTTCCAAATATTGAGCCATCCATATTGGTATCTTTGTAGCTTGTGTTTCTCCTGACAATCAAGCCATCACAATATTCATGGCGCAGGGCCAATATTTCCCTATCAACTAACTCTATTTAATTCCTCGAGTTACTACACCTGAGATATTTGCTTCTTCGATCGATGATTTCACATTGGTAAGTGAAGTGATGATGCAATATGTTTCAATTAGATCAAGCAACTACTTAACTACCTATGTGTCATATTCTGGCAATCCAAATGCTTTCTTGAATACTCTGATGTGAATTCTACCTTCATCAATTGCTTACCTACATTAACATAGGTAAGTTTGCTTGCAAGATCATATGCCTGAACCATATATAATAGATAGTTATATAAGAAGGTCTGTTGGTGCAGTGGCACTTGTGCTATCACATCTACACTAGCCTTCTCAAATTCTCTTCTCCATGGGTGGGTCTTTTTTCCTTCGTTGCTCCACCATTTTTGGCATGTATCTCCTCCATGTTGTATGAATGATATCCTTACTATATCAACCTAGTTATCCTTAGGTTCACTACTCAGATCCTCCTCTTGATAATGAACTTCATAGTGCAACTTCCTCCTTAGAGCTATTTCTTGTATCATTTCCTTCTCTCAAAACCTTGGCGATGTGCTTCTTCGATCAGCCCTCTAATACCTTTGCCCTCTCTATGGCCTATATCCTCCTCTCCTCCAAGGATGATTACCACACCATGGGACTGAAAATATCACCCTTGGTATTGTTGTGGATAAAACTCTCTTGTGCAAAGGTCCTGGTGATTGTTCAACTCTATTGGCTACAATTCTTCTTAACCGGTATCCGAACTCTTTGATTGAAATCATTTTTCTACCATTCCTCTAGTTAGAGTTGCTTTCTAGACATCACCCATAATGCAATCATAATTCCTCTAAAAACTATATAGTGCTACTATAAATTGTACAGTGCATGCTCTAAATTGTTCATGTACGTTTTCAATTCGTAAAACCACCTCTAGATCATACAATCTCACAAACAGCTTCAAACTGCTCAACTAGCTACACATCATACACTGGTTGCACCAAAATGTATAGGGGTCATACTAATCTATACAATTTCTTTTAACTCTAGATATATGTTTTTCACAATATGGTTCTTGCTTGGATGCCTTCTGCTTGCAAACCCTTGCTTCTCTTCTTCTAGAATTTGAAATTACTTTTAATGGAGTCGAAACCCTTGATTTTCTCTATCGATTTGATTTCTTTGAATGCAAAAAGACTCCCTGGTTCCAATTTAAAAATGTATCATGTAATATTGTAGTTTACTAATGAATTTCAATGTTTATGTAGTAGATTTCATTCATTTGCATGTTTTTCACCTTTTTGCTCCTTAAAATTTTGAATTTACTCCTCTGTACGGTTTGCAAAATTACTTGAAATATTCCCTATTTAAATTGCTGTGAAATCCTAATCATTTAGTTTTTCAAATTATGCCACTTTTCCCTCCTTGCATGTCTTTTTGTCTCTTATTGCATGGATGATTTACAACTCATCGCTTTTCCCATGCGATTTTATCTTTTTTTCGCTCTTTTTTGACAACTCATCATTCCACTCATGCGAACATTAAATGTGATAGTTGAAAATCATACAACTGCATCTAAAATCATACAATGTATGATCTAAATCATACAACAAGTTTATTTGTATGATTCTACTTGTACTTTTTGCATTTTTTCTTGTACGATATCCCACTTATGCTTTTTCACCTTTAAAATCGGTTTGTATAATCTATTACTTAGAGAAATTTTTCTATTTTCTCTCTTGAAGAGGTCATCATTTCCGGTTTTCAACAAACTTCCTTCTTAATTGCATCTCAAGGGATTTTCACAACTAAGGAATTTTCTTTTTATTTTTCTTTTCATTTTTTTATTTTTTATTTTCTAAACCTATTTACACTTTTACTAACATGGGAATCACATAGTGACATTCACTTGATGATCCCATATGATTCTTCTCTTGGATGTTCGATCGTGACATTACGAGTGATTATGTCATATGGTACCACTTTCTCTCTAGGTTGATTTATCTCTACTTGTGATGTTACCAAGTTCCCTGGCCTTCCACTACCATGTGAACAATCTAGAATTGTACAATTGCAAGCTAGAGTATCTTCACCTGGTGTCCCTTCCTCTTGTCGTATAGGTGATTGATCCCTTGGTAGCGGTGTCCTAAATATTTTTCTATCATTTGAGCAACTTATCTACCTATCTACTTAGATCAATTATATCTCCATACTTGGTGATCAGATCCTTTATTGTCCCTAGTTTCTTTCATCCATAAAATGCACTATTCCTCTACTAGCAAGGCCTCTATCGTGTGAGTGTCTTCCTCATCCTATTCCTCTTGACATCAAACTTATCCACACAGGTGGTGATTCCTCCCTTCCTTGGAGTAATCCTCTACCTCCTTCTACTCTTTGAGGTCCTCATCAGATTAGTGGTGGTCATCCCAATGGATACCACCTTGTGGAGTTTGGTAAGATTCCCCTTATCCTTGGTATACCTTGTAGATTCCTTGTCCAGTTCAAACATACCAAAGGTGTATCTCCTAGCCATCTAGGAGTAGGGGGTAAGAACCTTCCTTGTCCTCTTCCACCTCTAGTTGTAATATCACATTGAATTATTTCACTCCATGGTCAAATACCTCCTCCCCTTCCTGTCTAAAGCCTTAGGGGCCCTTGTCGATTCCTTTTGTTGGAGCAAATCAATAATATTGCATTGAACATAACCTGAATAAATAATACAATGCAACCCTAAATTAACCCATAGTTATCGGGTCTAAGAAACAACTTAGGACCCAAAATAACGTAGGTTAAGTTAGGTCTAACAACCTAACAATATACTAAATAAATAATGGAATAACTTATATTAATAATATACGCTAACATCCCCCCTTATTACATTATTTGGGTAATAATATAACTACTAGCTATACTAATATCCCCCCATACAACAATATTTGGGTAAAGTATATAATTGCCCCAATACAGTGAAGAAGAATAAGAGAAATGAAAGAATGGTGGTTCGTGCTTTGTCTTTGGCTCTGGCTCAGGCTCATGGATCTGGATCTGGATCTAAGCATACCTCTAGAATTGTACCTCTGGGTCTATCTCGGGATCTTCCTGTGAATCTACCTCTAGATTATCACCTCTGGATCTGCCTATAGATCTGCCTCTGGAACTTTGTCTTTGGGTCTGTCTTTAGGTCTGTCTCTGGGTCATTATCTCTAGGACTGCCACTCGGTCTGTCACTGGATTTGCATTGGGGTCTACCATAGGTTTTACTTTTTTGGTAGAAGCCATACAACATTTCTTTCATCATGGTCCATTGTGTGAGATCTGTCCATCCACAATCAATATGAACCTTGTTGGCCATTTTCAGTTTGTACCAACAACTTGAAGAAGAGTGATTTACTGGTACTTGCATGTCCAGTATAGCCAAGGCCTTCATGCTTTGCCCTGACATTTAGCACTATTGGAGATTTAATGCCTTGTTCCTGTTTACCTAATCTCTCACCATTGAATCCCATTTTCTTCATCATTTTGGAACCAAATCCTTTGGTGTGTTTTTCAAAACACCCAATTTCAACATCTTCATCAATGCTTTTAACAATATTGCATTTGTCGCTATTTATGAGATTATGGAGCTCTTTTTGAGGAGTTTCAGTTGTTAAGTCACTAGTGTCACAAGAAAAATATGCTACTGAAATGAGATCACCTGTGCTACAACTGATATCTACCATAGAAGGTATGAGGTCACCTGTATCACAACAAGCATGTGCCATAATGGGTTGAAGGTCACTCGTGTCACAACAAGCATTTGCCACAATGGGCTGAAGGTCACTTGTGTCACAACAAGCGTTCGCCTTTAGGACCTCGCTTTCCTCACTAATGTCCCTTTTCTATTGTGCTTTGTCAAGAGCATAAAATGACATGAATATGCCCATTATAGCACCAATAGGGATTAGAACACCATTTTTTTGCATGTCTCCACAAGACGTAGAATCATTGATTATGGCATTTACACCACTCCTTAGTGTACAAAATGTGCCATCTTCATAATAATCTATCCCTTCCAGGTGTGGGGAAAAATATGGGCCTTTAACTGATTTTGCAACATCATCAGTTTGTTTTGGGATAGTTTTCTTCTTTGATCTACCCATTCTTAAGGTGTCGGTCTCTACCGAAAATGCACCTTTTACAATAAAATTTTGCAAAATAATTTGACTAAGGTGTCGATCACTGTCGAAAATGCACCCTTATAAGTCTTCCCCCCTTGATTTTGCAAAAAATATATCTCCCCTGTATGGGGTTCCAAGGGGCAGCGCCCCTGGCATGCCTCCAGAAGGCTTTTTTTCATTGGTTTGTAAAAAAATTACAAATTTGGCCTCGTAGGCAATTGCTGAAGTTGTCCCCCCTTAAGAGCAGAAAAAAAAACCTCTATAGCTTTTACAAAACTTGCCTCTTAGGCAAAAATTTGTCACCAAAGAAATAATCTCCCCCGTTATGAAAAGTACTTCAAACAACAAAAAAATGTTGCTATTTATGAAGCCTAAAAAAGAAAGATGTATGGCGAATTTTTGCCTTGCTGAATGTTGTTGAACAGAGACTTTGATCTATAATTTGATTTGCATTTTTGCCTTTGATTGAATGTGCAAAATTTTTATTTAAGTAACAAATTTAATAAATAATAAAAAACTTTTTGTTAAAAACCAATTAAATTAGAAATAAAATTGATTTATTTTTTTAAAAAACAAAAAGAATTAAATTATTTAAAAAATTTGAAAGACTTAAAAATAAAAAAAAATTTGCAAAACAATATACCGTTTTGTTTCGGTGGGGTTTGAACTCCCGATCCTGCGGCTGTTAGCCCAACGACTGGCGCTCCTACTAGTCGGGCTACACCGCTCGACAGGAAGGAAATGGAAGCTCCTTCCATTTCTTCCTGTCCCCGATGTGAAGCGAGAAAAAAAAAATCCTATGGGATTAATCCCACATCGCCCCTGCGGGCGATGCTTCATAGGGATAAAAGGGTAAACTCGCCCTGTTTGTTTCGATTGCCTACGGGCAATCGAGTGTCCCGTGGCTCTTTTGCTGTGCCAACTAGCGCATGGCCAGTCTACCATGTGTCGCATCTGGGTGGCACGTGGCCAGTATGCCATGTGTCACCACGTCGTCTGTTCGGGTGGCGTGTGGCCTCATTTGTTAGCCTTGGGTTCTATGCTCAGGGTCCGCGTCCAGTCAGCCTCAGGTTTTGTGCCTGATCTGCCACCTCAAAAAATATCTCTGATCCATCTCGGGATCTGGTCCAGTCCAACAACCCCATCCGGTCCAGTGCCTCAAAAAACATCTCTGATCTGCCTCAGGATCCGGTCCAGTCCAGCAGCCTCGTCCGGTCTAGTGCCTCAAAAAACATGTCAGTCCAAGTGTCGGTCTGACCTCAAAAAATGTGTCAAGTCAAAACCAGTCTAGATCGACCTCAAGATCCATGTCCAGTCAATCGTAGTCATCAAATCTCGAGATTTGTGCCCGATCAAGCCAGTCCAACCGCCCTCATTTTGAGTGCAAGTCTAGATCTGATGCCTTAGGATGTGTGCCCGAGCAGGTCTAGCCCTACCCTGGGAAACATGCTCACGTCTATGCTTGTCTCCACTCAATTCTCAAAAAATAGTCCCGAGCAAGTCTTGCTTTGATACCATGTTGGAGTGAATTAATCATATTGCATTGAACATAACCTAAATAAATAATACAATGCAACCCTAAATTAACCCATAGTTATCGGGTCTAAGAAACAACTTAGGACCCAAAATAACGTAGGTTAAGTTAAGTCTAACAACCTAAAAATATACTAACTAAATAATGGAATAACGTATATTAATAATATACGCTAACACCTTCCTCCTGTCACTTAGTTATCAAGAGTTATCTTTACCAAATCAATGTTGGCTAGTGGAATTCTACTTCGTCTTACGCTTGGTGACAATTATCACAATGCTCTGATTCTACGATCTACATGTACTAAGTGACATCTCCATCTTCTTTCCTTGAAGCATATTTGTGGAGATGAGGTTTCCAGGATCTCTCTATATGCATCAAAAAAATCTATCTTTAAAACTTGAGTCGAACTAATTATCTTCTCTTTTTTTCAATTAATCCACTGGTAAATTTATCAACCACTCTGATATTCTTAATTCTCTCCTTTGTCTTCTTAATTATTGAAAGGCTATTGTATATGCTTGCAGATCAAGGTTGGTTTGATGCTCCCGATATCTCCCTGGCTATTGATGGGTGGTTGTGTAGGTTGGAGAATCATGGTTATCCTAAGGATTTTGGGATTTCTTTAGGCAATCATCATCATCATTACTTTCTGTGCTTGTTTTCCTTACTATACAAGGTATTCCTTCATCACTAGATTCACTCAAATCTACCCGTGCATTATATTTTGATTCAGGTGATGTGGTTGCTTCCTCAATGTCTCACCAAAGCATATCTACATTTTCATTTGTCAATGGTGGATCACTTGGTGGTACTTGTGAACTTATGCTTACACCATCATTTCTTATACCACTTATTAGAGTTATCTCCTCATTATCCTTAGCTTCTCCTTATAGCTCCTATAGTCTAGTTGTTCTTTTTTCATCCATCCTTCATATTGTACTATCCAATTCCTGGATGGTTTGCTCTCTCAACCTTGCATTATGACCTCACAACGTCTGATATTCCTCCTATGGCTATTAGGTCTACAGTCACATTCTCTGCTATAATAGCCCTATCTAAGCTAATGTATTAAGTTCAGCCAATTCTTCATCGATTATCTCATTCATATTCTCCTTTGGAAATTCCATTTCAAGTGTTCACTCTATCTTCATATCGTACTATTAAGCGTATCCGTCTTTGTCCTTTAGCTTGTTGGGGTAGTTCTTGGTGCTTCACCCTAGGATACATCATGTTTTAATTTACTTGGGGTGCTTCTTCTTTCCTTCCCATATTTTTGGGTAATAGTATTATCTCTTGATATCCTCTTTTATTTGGAGGAACCCACTCTTCATATTTCTATATTACTCATTCGATCCCATCCACAAATCTGACATGCACCCATAATCTTCTTCTTTCTCCAAGTTGAGATGTCAACTCCTATTGTTATATAGTTGGTATTGTCTCCTCCCTTTCTAAAAATAAGTGTGTGAGTATCATGTCAGGCTCTTCCTGTGATGGAAATTTTCATCCTAAGATCTTCGTTAAGCTTCTACTTGTGTTCTTCGTTCAATATATTTCGAAGAAATTAATAAGCATTGTACTTTATAAGGCTTCAACTTTGATCCATTTACAGTGCAGGTACCTTGGTTCCATTCAAGTTTTATAACTTGACTACTCCATTATTGATTAATTCTAGTACTTTGTAGGTACCAAGCCATAAATTCTTCAACTTACCAGGCTTGATTTCCCACTTTCCATTAAACTTTAGAAGCAAGTCACCCGAACTAAGTTCTAGCTTCCTCAAGTGTTTATCATGCCATAGCTTCTATCTTTTTTGGGCTATCTCAATTGCACTTTGTGCCATAAATATTATTTCATACAACTTAATTAGTGTTGTCATTCGATCCTCCATACTTTCTTGATCACCCAAGTGATGCTCCACTGCAACTCTCAAACTTCGTATCAAGAATTCGACTGCAACCACTACCTCTTGTCCATACATCAATTGAAAAGTGTATAATCTATCATTGGTTTAAAATTTGTCTTGTATACCCACAAAATAGATGGTAACCTTTCCTCCCAATCCGCTCCTTCTATTCCACAGGTTTTATACAAAGTCAATACCAAGACTTTATTTGTTGCTTTCGCTAGCCCATTTGCACTAGGATAGTACAAACTAGACAATGAATGTAAAATACTGAATTCAATTTTCAATGTCTTAATGATCTCATTTACAAAGTGTCCTCCTTAATCACTTGTTATCTATAATGGAATGCCAAATATTGTAATTACTGGCTCATACAAGAATCTTGCTATACTTTTAGCTGAGTTGTCATGCAATGCTCTCGATTTGACCCACTTTGTCAAGTACTTTGTTGCAACCACAATGTACCTGCACTTCATTCTTTAAGAAGTTTTCAATGGTCTGATGAATTTCAATCCCCATATTTCAAATAGTTTTTAGTTTTGTGATGGATGCAATGGCATAAAGTCTCTATTTACTGGCTTCCTTGTCCTTTGATAAGTATCGCATGCTTTTACATTTTATTTTGCATCGTTATACAATGTGGGCCACCATAATACTGCTATTAATATTTTTCTAGCAGTTTCATCTTGTCCCATGTGACCTCCTACTAAGCCTCCATGAGCTTCTTTCAATACTGCTTTGACTACTTCCATCATGCATCTTTGTAAGATACCATTGCCTCCCATCTTATACAATAATCTTGTTATCAACTGGAAAGGTGTTGACTTCATAATTACTTTTGTTTTCTTGGTTGTCATCATATCTTGTGGCAACACTCCTATGGATAGATACTGGCCAATCAACTTGTGCTACAATGGCACAACATTAATGGTGAATAATTGTGCATCAAGAAATTCATCTGGAATACATGTTCCTATAGGTTCTCCTAATCGTATCCAAGATAGTTGGTTTATAATTACATGCTTCTTACCAGGTCTCACTACTACTTGAAATACGAACTCCTATAGGGTGATGATCCACCTACTAACCTATACTTATATCATCGGTTTGTTTATCAAGTACAATAGAGCTTGGTGATCTACATAAAAAGCAAAGGGATTTGCTAGTAGGTAATTCCTAAACTTTTGGACTGTATATACCATTCCTAAGGCTTCTATTTTTGTTGTATTGTAGTTTCTCTCTGCCCTTGACAATAGGTGACTAGAAAAGAAAATAGGTTGATCTATCCTGAACTATGCTTCTTGTGCTAAAGCACATCTAATTATAAAATTTAAAGAATCAATGTGGACATGGAATTCCTTATCCCAATTTGGGAACACCAAAATCAGGCTATTGACAAGCTTGGCCTTCAAATCCTCAAAGGCTCCTTGGTGCTCCTCTATCAATTTGAAAGGAAAATTTTTATTTGTCAACAAATCTAATGGATAAGACACGTGCATAATTCTTGATAAACCTTCAATAATACCCCATCAATCCAAGGAAGGTTTTAAGTGAACTCACATCATATGGTTTTTCCATGTGCAATATCACATGGATCTTATCAGGATCTATTTTTAATCCATCACTGCACACTATTAGCCCTAACAACTTTCCATATAGTACCATCAGGTAACACTTTCTAGGGTTTAATGAGATATGTGCATTTTTGCACCTACTCATACATTCATTAAGGGTAGGAATATGCTCCTTGATTCATAAATGGACCAATCATCCAAAAAATATTTGAAGTTCCCTATTACCAATTGATCAAATATATATAGTATAATGAGTTGAAATGTAGCTAGGGCATTACAAAGCTTGAATAGCATTCGATTGTACATATAGATGTCATTATCCACAATAAATGTGGTCTTTAGTTTATCTTCCTTGGCTATGTTTATTTTATTGTAACCCAAAAATTCATCCAAAAATGAATATATTTCATGTCCTGCGGCTTCCTCCAATATGGAATCCGTGAATGGAATAGGGAAGGGATCCTTAATAGTCATTGTGTTTAGACTCCTAAAGTCCACAAGTATTCTGAATTTGTCTACTTCCTTCTTCAAGGTGACCACTATCAGTGATACCCATTCATTGGTTGTAACCATGAATATGATTCATGTGTCCAACATCTTTTCTATCTCTGCATTCACTAATGCATCATATTTCAGATTCATCCTATATGGTCTCCTCCATACTGGTTGTGCTCTAGGATTTAGCTTAATCTTATGGATGCATAACTTGGGTGGTACTCCCTTCAATTCCTTGTATATCCATGCAAAGACATCCTTATATCCTAAGAATATATTAAAAGATATCGCCTTCAATATAGGGTTCCAATTATCACCATAGTGAATAATCCTAGGTTCGTCCTTTGTCCCTAGATTAATTTCCACTATCCGAGGTCCTTCATATTTAATATTCTTCAGCTCACTCACTACTTTCTCCACATTCTTTGAGTGTGCTTGTCTTGCATCAATTTCATCTTGGATCTGGTCCTGTCTCTTGGCACAACAAGAAGCAATAGGTGGTTGCTATTTCATCAACAGAGGCAGAATATCGCACTGCACGTGAAGCTATGTGCGAAGTGATATGGTTGCGTCACGTCCTAAAAAGTATGGATCTTCCATCAAAATCTCCAATAAACTTGTTCTGCGACAACATGGGTGTTTTGAATCTTGTCAAGAATCCAGTACATCATGAAAGAACCAAGCACATTGACACACAATGTCACTTCATTCGAGACGAAGTTCCAAGGCACCGAATTCAGCTTTAGTACATTCCCACCAATGCTCAAGTTGTAGACATTTTCACTAAGGCACTTGCACGTGTCAAATTTGAATTGTTTCACAACTCTCTTTGTATTACCAAATGATGTAATCAGGGGGGATGCTAGTCGTTTTTAAATTACATAAATAATGTAATAAGGGGGGATGTTAGATTTACTACAGTAATTCTTATTATTACTTTATTTATGTTGATAGGGTAGTTAGTTAACTACCTAGGTTAGTTACTCTATCGTTAGCGTAATAATATTTGGTCTATTTTAATTTTTTATTTACAGACCTAAGTTGTTGATTATATCCTACGATTACGAACTAATCTGGGCTCTCAATGTAATATTTAAGCTGGTTCTAATCAATAGAATTATGTTCGGTTTATTTCAACAAACACCAGATGCAGTGCATAAAATAAATAAATCTAAAGCAATTAAAAAAAAAAATCAAAGGGAGAAAATGCAAACTAGTCTCTGCAATTACCCCCAAGTGTGCTGCAGACAAAATCACCTATGATCTAGCAAGATCGTCTCGAATCAGGACGAAATCGTTTGAGATTGGATGAAATCGTCTGAGATGATTCTGTATTCCTCTAGCCGATACACAGTGATAACTTGCAAATAAATTAATGCAAATGATGCTAAATGGAAATACTTTCAGAGCTCTATAACTTCATAGATTCAAGAATGCAAGAAATTGATTAGCCATCAAAAATTCTGTGGGAAAACAGGGATAAAATAAGGTTAGCAGGCTATTAGAGGGTTGGGATCGATCCCAATTTGGGAGATCTCCAAGGGGGTGGCGACCAAAAACCCAGACACGCTTATCCCCAAATAAGCATAAATGTTGAAATTATTTTTGTCGTGTATCTGACTGGGCAAATTTTAGTTTTGGACGAAATCGTCTAGACATTTGTGTCAGATGATTTCGTTCAATTAGGGACAATATCGTCAAATCGACGACGATATCGTCTAACTGTCATAACAAAGTGTATTTTGACATGAAAATTGAGGCAAGCAGTTTTTGAGTGGTTTGAAGGCTGTTTTTTGTTAGATTTTAGTTGATTTTAATTAATTTTTGATTATTTTAAATTTTAGGTAAATAATATGCAAATTTTAACTTAGGTAAAATTATATGCTTCATTTTTAACCCGTTACATTTTGCCCCCTCTTTAGCGAATTTTCCTAAGGAAAATGCGTTAAAGAAAAATGGCACACTTTTCGAGAAGCAAAAAATTATTACAACTTTTTGTTGATGATTTTAAGTTGGTTTGTTAAACTGTTTTATGTATGGTGCCCCCTTCGAGTTTTTGTGCCAAATTGTTAGTTTGGTAAAACTCAAAAAGTACATATGTAAAAAGTGATTTTTAATAAAACTCAAAAGTTAAAGTAAAAAGTAAATTCATTTTTACTATTTCATTTTTTATTTTTATCTCTGGGGAGAAAATGGCGGAGGTAGAGCATCGAGAAAATGTAGTGCGAAGGAGAGTATGGGTAAGACTTCTAACTTTTGTTTTTATTTTATTTTGTTTATTATTTTTTTTTCGAATTTATTTTGTGTTTTTAGGGAGTCATGATTGTTTTACACCGCATTTTGATGAAATCGTCTCGGTTTCGTCAAAATCGTCTTGATTTTGAGGAAATCATCTCGATTTCATAAAAATCATCTTGATGTTGTTGAAATCATCTTGATTTTGGTAATATCGTCTCGATTTTGATGAAATCGTCCCTAATTTAGCAAGATCATCCATGATTTTTTTGCCAAAATAGGGTAGGACGATTTCATCAAAACATGGACGATATCATCCAATTATGGATGATATCACAAAATTATGGATGATATCGTCAAATTATGGATGATATCATAAAATTGTATACGATATCATCTAATTATGGATGATATCAAAAAATTAGAGATGATTTCTTCCTTTATTAAAAAAATTATACCAACTTAAAAATTTGTTTTTATTTGTTTTTGCATAGAACAGTACTAAAGAGTAGAGAGTGGAAATATAGAGGATTGAGGGCATATTTGGATGCTCTGAAGGATGGGGAGAAGGATATTATAGGGTGGGTTGGATTGAGACATGTGGCAGAAATACCACAAATTCCCATAGATATAGGCCTATTGACAACCCTAGCAGAGAGATGGTATCCGGGGATCATCTTGCTTCTGGTTACCAACAGGGGAGATGGTTCCCACTTTAGAGGATGTGTGGAGGATCCTCAGGATTCCTATCTAGGTGAGATATATTTTTGCTACTATTGTCTAGGGTTGAGCATTACAAAAACTATCAGAAGACCCTAGTTTTGATCTTGAGTCAGGGGGGGTTAATATCGAGGTTTTGAGATAGACAGAGGATGTGTCTCGACTGACTATGGTACTTGCTGGAGTGGTGGTAGGGTTACTGTTATGCCATTAGAGTGGTTGATGCCTGCCATGGTTTTTTGAGGAGGTGATTGTAGATATGAGGGACCATGGGATTTGGTTGGCATGGGGTCCCTTTATTTTGTGCCGCTGGTATAGGACCTTATATAAGTTCGTATACAAGAAGGACGCGACCATGGTTCTCACATATTTTCTTCAGGTTTGGTGTTGGGAACATATTGCTATTAGGAGGCCAATGGGGCTTCCATTGATGGGTGTGGATAGGGAGATATCTAGGATATTCTATTGGGGTTTATGAAGAGGTGTGCAGAGACAGATTGACCTACCCACATTGTGTAGATTGATGGATGATTTGACAACTGACAATATCACCTGGAGGCCCTAGAGGGGACATCCAAGATGGGTGGAGGATGGGTTGGAGTTGGATCATGTGAGATGAGTCATTTTACTGAGGATGGAGCAAGGTGAGGTGGAGCTCCATAGAGTGGATCGGGTGATCCGTAAGTTTGGGCTTCATCAGGGTATCCTAGGGATGAGGGACTTCCACTTATCTCAGGTTACTTGGGATACCATGAATGTGAGTGGAGCACCCAATATGGGTAGATTTTTAGATCCTCATCCAGAAAATAATATTATGTCCATGACTAAGGGAGATGATGCAGGGGTGGCTGATGGATATGAGGCATGGTACGCCACCATATGTCCTGCACAGTTGACCCAACAAAGGGGTCTAGTTCATTATGTTGTAGAGAGATTAGTACAGTAGTGTCGAGCTTCTAGACATCAATTAGAATTGCATGCACCCCCTAGATAGGAGAGGCCATGGAGCAGAGGAGGGTATCAGATACAATCAAATACCACCACGGGTAGGGGAGAGGCGATAGAGAGAGGAGGTGAGGGTGAGATCTCCACCCCAATAAATACTAAGACATGATTCACCTAGAAAAGTCCAGGCATTTGAGGTTGGGAAGAGTAGTGATATGGCATCTCTACGAGGTGATGTGGCTTAGCTGCAAGGGGAGAATTCCACCCATAGGACTACCATAGAGTCTTTTGAGGGTGAGTGAGTACAAGCTCAAGCTATGGTGGTGGGTCTACAGAGTCAGATTCAGACTCTAGAGCATGAGTTGGTAGATGCTCGAGCTTAGGCAAATCAGGGGGGTGTGGTACCTTCTCAGATAGAGTGGTCCGAGTGGATTCAGTTGAGAGAGGAGTTGCTAAATTCAGTAGCACAAAATTTATACCAGACGCTCTACTTTTTCTTGGTGCCTTCGAATCGAGGAGAGCTTCTCCCTGGTGACATCGTGGAGCCTATCAAAATTGCGTTGTCTAGATCTACTTCTAGGGCATCTACTTCGAGGACTACTGTGACCATGAAGGATATGCCACCACCACCTCCACCTTCTAGCAGAGAGGATGAGGCACATAGTTCTAGGGTCTCTAGGGGATGATTATGTATATATGTATGATGCTTTTGACTAGGTATGCTGATTTTGTAGATATTGTGGCATATCAGTCTACCTTGTGTATATTGATTTTCAAGTTATATATATATATATATATATTGTCTCTCATGTATTTTCGATGATATTTTATTTAATTTTGCATTTTAATTTTGGATGATAATGATGTCTTTAATAATGCCTTTAACTAAAGTAAAATAAAAATATATAAAATGATTTGATGTGTTTTGAAAATGTATTTTGGAACATGTGATTTGTTGGAATGGTGATAAAGTTGGATAGATTTTAGCAATATACCTCAAAGGATGTTGTGTTGTTATGTGACTGTTGGTGGGGTTAAATGCTCACTAAGTCATGAAGCTAATCCTGTTTGTGAGGAGTATTTTGAAATTGCTAAAATGGCTGTTTGCTTAAGAAAAATCTCAAGGCTTTGGTGATAAATAAATATGTTTGATGTTGTTTTGGAACAAAATATGTGATAAGTATTTGTGAAATTTATTTGATTGGGCATGAAAAATTCGAAAGATGATTTGCGCTAAACAAGGAATTCCTAATTGCTTAAGAATAATGTCATCATCACAAAAATCAAAATGAAAATGCAAGGTGATTATACAAATTTTATCTGTTCTTTAAGATGTAAAATTAACGTTTGATAAATCATTATATCACATTGACAAAATATATTTATAATATTGTAAAGAAATATAAGGAATTCTTTTGGGGCATTAAAATTAGAAGGATGACTTACGCTAAGCAAAGAATTCTTAAAGCTTCTAAGAATAATGCCATCATCGCGAAAGTCAAAATTAAATGCAATATGATATAAATTTTGATTTTATAATGGATATAATGATGATAAAATATGAACTAATTGGAGTTTTGAAATTGATTATCTAACAAAATTTTGAACGAATATTTTAATTTATTTCTAAGACAAATTCAAATTTATCTAGAACCAGTGTGTGCGAAGTGTATTCATTATATATTTTGATCTTATCATAATGATACAAAATCTCTTGAATAACAAATGTGTGTGATTTACAAAATTTATTTACCAATTTTGAATAAGGTAATGATAAATTAGACTTAAATGAACCAATGTAACATTCATTTATCCATGATTTTGTGCATGCATTAGTACTGAACTATCATGTAAATCAAATTACCAAAAGCTAGCTAATCCAAATGCGAACATTGTTCTTTATAAAAGAGAAATTACTAATGTGACAGACATATCGCCATGTGAAAGGAATTACCCAATGTCAAGTAAGTTGGGCACAAATCACCTGTTATGGGGTTTACCTAACTAAGAAATTCCAGGGATTCAATTTTCGTACTCCTTTTCTTCAAATTTTTGGGGTAGGAATTTCTTGTCCATTTTTTTTTGAACAAGGGGATTTTTATTGCTTTGGAACATTTTTCTTTGATTTTTCTCTATTTTTCTTTTCCTCTCTTTTCTTTTTCTTTCTTTTTCCTTTTCTCTCAGGATACTTGCCCAAATTAGACGTGGGGCAAGGGATTTATTCAGGTAGGAAGGATCTTGTCCTTTTGCCAATTTCTTAGTATTCTAGACCATGCACATGATAGGATAGCAAGGGAAACTTTTTCTTGAGGTATTAAGATTCACTATGTAGTATCATTTTTTTAAACTTACAACAAATCATTTTAATGTGTAAAAGTATGCTTGGTTCAATAAGTAGCAAGATCATGCACAATATTCAAAATTGTTTAATGAGGTGATAGTGCTCTTTGATACAAGAGAGATTTATAATCAGAACAAAAAAACCAAAATTTATTAAATATGAATTTAGTGTATGGTTCATGATAACTTTTGAATTTATCTAAAATAAAGGAAAATATAACTTGCAATCTTAATAGATAATAAATGCAGAAATAATTATCAAATAATGCCATAAAATATTTTTGTAGATATTTTTGGATTTCGTAATTTTTTTTTTTGGTTTTTTGATATATTGAAGTGCATGAGAAAGATATTTAAAAATATGTACAGTGATGAGACTTTTCAGATTTTTATACATAATATCTTTTCAGGCGCATAATATTCATGGGTTCCTTGAGATATTTTTCATCCAAGGTAGCCAATCTATATGCACCTGATCCAAATTTGGTAGTGATGATAAATGGTCCAAGCCAGTTGGGTTGGAATTTTCCTTTAAGATATTTTCTTGCATTTGTATTTTTTTATTTTATTTTAAGACTAAAAGCCCAACTTCAAATGATCTATTATGAATTTTCTTGGCATATGATCTTTTAAGTTTGTCTTGGTAGGCACGAAGGTGTTCTAAAGCATGGATGCACTTTTCTTCTAGAAGTTCCAACTGACTTAATCTGCCAGCATGATATTCATCTCCTACTTCGGCATCTTGAAGTAAAAGATCCAAAGAAGGAACTTCTAATTCAAATGGAAAAACCGCTTCAGCACCATAGACCAAGACAAAATGTGAAGCGCCTGTAGGAGTACGAACACTAGTTCGATAAGCCCACAAGGCATGATATAATTGTATGTGCCAATCACGACCTATTTTATTAACCAATATTTTTAGGATTTTGATCAATGTTTTATTAGATGCTTCAGCTTGGTCGTTTCCTTGTGGATAATAGGGAGTAGACCATCTATGTTAAATTTTATATTTTTGACATAGTTTTTTAACATCCTTATTTTTGAAACATGTTCCATTATCTAAAATAATATTGGATGGGATTCCAAATCTATAGATGATTTGATTGAAAATAAATTTGGATACTTGATTTTCTGTGCACGAAGCTAAAGGTATAGCTTCAACCCACTTTGTAAAATATTTTGTTGTAGTTATTATGAATTTGTGACCATCAGATGAGACAGGATTGATTTTACCAATAATATCTAAACCCCATTTAGAGAAAGGCCAAGGATATGCTATGGTTTGGAGTTCTTGAGTAGGAGCATGGACAAGGTCAGCATGTCTTTGAAATTTATTACAATGACACACATAATCATTAGCGTATTTTTCCATGGAAGGCCAAAAATAACCCATTCTAAGGAGCTTTTTAGCAATGGCACCTCCACTAAAGTGTCCTCCATAGGATCCATCATGGGCTTCACTTAAGGCTTTCTTAGACTCTTCTAGGTTTAGACATCTTAACAAAATACCTTCAAAAGATCTTTTACATAAATTATTACCAACAATTACGAAGCGGATAGCTCGCTTACACAATAACCTACGTTGGTTTCTATCTAATCCTTCAAGGAAAGTCCCATTATGCAGAAAGTTAAATATATCTATGTACCAAGGTTCTAGGGTGATTTCTTTAATCAAAAACACATACAATGGCTCTAAGTAGGATTTAGAGGAAGCAGGTTCTTGGAGTTTATGAATAATGATAGTAGCATATTCGTCATCCAACTCCAAAGGTAACAAATAGGTAGTTACAGCCATAGCATCGGCAACACGGTTGCTAGTTCTAGGAATAGCTTCGAAAGTTATTTTTTCAAACAATAAAATAAGCTTAACCACATATTCTTTATAAGGTTGAAGTTTCTCATCTTGTGTTTAATAAAATTCATTGATTTGATTTATTACGAGCTAATAATCTCAAAAAACTAATAAAATATTAATTTTTAAGGCTAAAGCAACTCGTAGTCCAAGGATTAGAGCCTCATATTCTGCAGTGTTATTAGTACAAGCAAACTATAATTTAAAAGACAAAGGTATTAGGTATTTTTGAGGATATATTAATATAATACCTACACCTGCACCACTCATACATCTAGCTACATCAAAAAACAATGTCTAAGTTTCTAAGTGATCCTCTTCTAAATTAAGGCATTCATCAAGAAATTCAATGTTCATGGGTTGAGTAGACTCTATAAGGGCTGTAGCTAACTGATCAGCTATAACTTGGACTTTTATAGATTATTGGCCGATAAATGTAAGTTCAAACTCACTAAGAGCAAGAACCCACTTAGTTGTGCATCCTGATAGATAAGGTTTACTCATTAAATACCTTAATGGATAATATTTAGCAATGACATATGTTTTTTGACTAAGCATATAATGATGCAACTTTTACGTAGAAAACACAAATGCTAAAAAAGTTTTTATAATGGAGTATATATTGTTTAATAACTTATCAAAGTCCTACTTATGTAATATGTGGCTCGTTCTTTCTTTTAATCATCAATTTGAGCCAACATGGCCTCAAGTGTAAGTTCCGAAGCAGATACATACAAAATAAAAGGACAATCTGGTCTAGGTGGAACAAGCACTGGAGGGTTGAGAAGATATTGTTTAATGCTATCAAAAGATTCTTGACATTCCTTGTCCCAATTAAAGGAGGTATTCTTATTAAGTGATTTAAGAAAAGGTTTTGTTCTATCTGCTACTTTATCAATGAAACGACGAATAGCTTGTAATTTTCCTTGTAAGCTTCTTAATTCTAATATGTTTTTAGGAGGTGGCATATCACAGATAGCCTTAATATTTAAAGTATCTATCTCGATGCCTCGTATAGAAACAATGACTCCTAATAATTTTCCTAATTTTACTCCAAATACACATTTATCTGGGTTTAAATGTATCATATATTATCTTAGTCTATTAAACACTTTTCTTAAATCATCAATGTGATCCTCTTCTTTAGTTGAGCGTGCTATAATATAATCCACATAATCATGTAAAATTTCATACATCATATCATGAAAAATATGTCATAGCTCTTTGATACATTGCACCAACATTCTTTAAACCAAAGGGCATTACTTTCCAACAAAAATTTCCCCAAGGTGTGATAAAGTTTGTTCTAGCTTGGTCTTCAGGAGCTATTCTTATTTGGTTGTATCCTGAAAAACCATCCATAAGGGATAATATCCCACTCCCAGATGTAAAATCTATGATTTGATCCATATTTGGGAGAGGAAAGTCATCTTTAGGGCATGCAACATTAATATCTCTAAAATCTATGCAAACCCTAATTTTGGTAGCCTCTTTCTTAGTTACTGGAACAAAATTTGATATCCATTCCGCATAATAAATAGCTTGTATGAAGGTGACTTTCAAAATTTTTTCTTAGTGCTACTTTAGGATGTAATTTTCTAAGTTTTTGTTTTATTGGTTTAGCATCAGGGCGCACTACTAGATGGTGCACAACTATAGAAGGGTCTAAACCTGGCATATCCACGTATTTCCAAGAAAAAACATTAGAATATTCTGTAAGGAATTCAACATATAATTTTTGTTTTTCTTCACTTAATTCAGATCCGATTTTTATTATGTGAGGATTCTCTTCTGTTCCAATGTTGATTTTTATGAAATTTTCTACAACAATATTCAATTCTCTTTCAAAATTAGGAGGTGTGGGTGACACTTCCATTTCTTGTAATTCTTCCAATGTGCACTTAGCTAATTCTTCTTGTGGATCAGTTGATTCTATATGAGCTGTACATGGCATTGATCCATCAAAGAAAAATTTATTTCTTAAAACTTCATCCAAAGATATATCATGGTAGATATCCCCTTTTAAAAATTCATCCATAGAAGCAATCATTTCAGGATAGGCTATATTCAACATATTTTAAGTATGTACTTTTTTAGAAAGCTCTTTTTGTTCCATATATTCTTGATATGTTATAATATGGTCATCATATTTATATGGGAATGGTTCCATTTTCGTAGGAATATACCCAAGACCACATCAGGCAGGCCATTCTTCGACCTCCAATGGTTCTTTTATTCCATTTTTATAAGGGCCTAAGCCTTTACCTCTGTATCCCATATTATACATCATTTGTTTTGATTTTTTATATTTATTATAAAAATAGCATCTAGCAAATCCATCTTGATCAATTGTGATTTGCATAACTAAAAATTTTCCCCAATCATATCCTGCATATACAAACTCACAACTTCCAATATGACAAATGCTCCCTTTCTTTGGTAAACCTAATATTCGGGGAGATGGTGGTAATTTTGATAGCACTAAAGAGTCTTGAGTGGCAAAATTAGCTTCTTTTGTAGTTGCAAGAATTGAAGATAATTCCGATAATACTTCATCTGAAATGACATATGAAGTGGATGGATTATCTTTCTTATTTGTTTCTTTGGATATTGTAAATTTAAACACCGTAGTTTCAGGAGGTGTTTTTGTTACTATAGGTTTAGGAAATAGATTAGGTATCTCTTCAGAAGGTGATGATGATAATGATGTAGAGTTTGTTGATGTTGGTTTTTTAGAATGTGATTTTGGTTTAGATGGTGACTTTGATTTAGAAAGTTTTGATGATGAAGGTGTACTAGGATGAGTAGAAGACATAGCAAGACAAAAATGAACCCCTACAGGTTCTACCATAGCACACATATCAAAATGTCTAGGATCACCATGAATGGTGACTAGTTGATTTTTAAATTCAAATTTAACACATTGATGTAATATGGAAGGTATTGCTCTCATTGCATTGATCCAAGGTCGACCTAGAAGAATGTTGTATGATGCAAAACATGGTATAACAAGCACAATCGTATCCAAAATCCTTGGGCCAATTTGTAATGGGATATTCATAAATCGACATGTTTCTTGAGTTTTTTCATTAAATGCTTTAATGATCATTTCAGTCTTTTTCATATCTTCTTGCTTAAATCCAAACCTTTGAAAGAAATCATATGTACATATATTTAATGATGATCCATTATCAATTAAGACTCTTTTAACTCCTACATCTCCAATCAATGCTATTATGTATAGAGGATTATCTCCATATATACTTTGAGGAGGGATATCCTTATCACAAAAATCTATAAAATTTGTTTCATCCAGAGTTACAACATTGACTACAACATTAGGTTCAATATCCTCAGGTACCATCATCTTTCCTAAAGTTCTCATTAATTCTTCTCTATGTATATAAGAAGTTCTTAAGAGATCTAAAAGGGATATTCTTGTTGTGATAGTAGCTAATTGTTCATTTATATCATATGGAGCTCTTTGATGTGAATTTGTTACATTATTTGCCTTAAAAGGATTTTTCAACAAAAATGGAGTTGTTTTCTCACTTTGATCTTGAGATTTTTGGTTTTGTGATTGTTGTCTTGTAACAAATCCGATGGTACCTACAATGTTTCTATATTGTGGATTAACAGAACGAGGTCTAGTCCTTTCTACTTGCTCATTTGAAAGCCATTGTTGAGATGAGGGTCTTGTTGAGTGGTATTTTCACCCAATTATGAAAGTACACTCTCCCTTAGGATTTGGATTCCAAATCCCCTCTTGCAAAGAAGTTAAACAAACAACTTCTCCAAGGTCTCCGTTATATTAGCATTTGCATATGTGCATTAGTAATCTTAAATAAAGATATTCAATTTAAATGTTTGGAACACCTTAGTGATTCCAAGTAACTGTAAACAAGGGGCAATGTTAGTTTATTTTACCATGGAACTTTAGTGATTTTTTATTGAACCAAAGTAAATCAAATGTGATTTGGCCCTCATATGACCACGATGTAGTGCTTTAATTCCTTTTATCTTGATGGTTTTAAAGTAGTTTTTTTTTATCTTGCATTAAATCCTCAATGATGAATAGGGTCTTCACATATAGCTTCAAAATGTCACTTTAACTTATCCCTCTTAAATGAAATGAAATTTTCATCAAGATGAACAATTAAGTGCTTTAAGGAAAAGACCTTCAATGTAATACTCAAATTACCCCTCTTTCGTAAAATTGGAATTTTTATGAAGAAAGGGTAATTTTAGGCCCAAAATGGAAATTTGTGAAAATGCCATAAAACATAACCCCTTCAATGAAATAGGAATTTCCATGAAGGGAATGTCATCATAGGCTCATGAATGCAAAACAAAACTGGAAAAATGAAATTTGACCTTAAAATGGAAATTTTATATTTTCGGATTTTTAAAATCTGTAACAAAATAGCAACTTCGATGAATTTTTAAAAATACTAAACCAGTCCAAAAATGAAATTTCAAAGTGCGTATTGGAAGTCTGAACTATAACCTACGCAATGGTGAAATTATTTTTTTATTTTGAAATTTTTTTAATGTTTATTTTAATGCCTGAAAATAAGGAAAAGTTCTGAAATTAAAATTTTAGAAAACAGAAAATTAAAAATTTGCATGAAATAATTGCTAAAAATGCAGCAATGCAAAAGCTCCTTCAGTTTGATAGCACCCCATCCTGCAAAACCGAATACGTGAGAGTTTCGTACATGCAACCTAGCCTATTTGACCTGCAAACAAACACAATCAAAGTAAACTAGGTGCTGGCTCCTAGGGTTTAAAATAATCTCCGGATTGCAAACATTCACATGAAATAACCCAAAAACAATGGCATATATTTCACATACACATCTTAAATTTGGAAGGAGAAACATAAAACAATTAAAATGCAGCATGCAGAAAATTTCTCATTCTTTCTTGCTAACAAGGCTTGAAATTTCTGAGGAGAAGCTTTCACATTCAAATTAAAATCCAAGTTTTACAAATAAGGCCATCTGGCCATGCCCAAAAGTTTTGTCCCTGTGCATGCATTTCGATGGGTCTTTTAAGATTTTCCTTCACGCATTTTCGTTTCTCCTCCATGGCTCTTCGCTTGCCTTCTTTATTTTGAAATGCCTCTTCGTTTCATTTCTCGGCCTTTCGCCTTTTCACCTTTGTCTTCATTTTGTTCTTCATAATAGAAACGTGAAGTTCTTTGTCATATAATATCTTCGTAATAAAACAAAAGGTTTGCCTATGTTTTATCCCTGCTGTCGCCGTGTTTGATTTGACCCCGATCCAATGGTCTTCGTATGGGCTTCATCATTTATAATCCATCCGCCGTCCAATGCATCTTGCAAGCTTGGCACAAAGCCTCATACATCTCCTCCTCTCCTGTTGTAGACTAAGAGCCTATCATTTATAACCATCAATCTCTATGACAAACCTTAGTGTGGGTTTGAAATATTTAAACCCTCGTGTCCCGAAAACACGCTATCTACGACAGCAAAGGGGTAATCTAAGTGGACAACCACCACATCTGTGAACACGTCTTCTCTGCGGCAATGAAATGTAATTTTTATGTGACAGACAACATCCTCTCGGTAGCGGCCATGAATGAGATTTTCCTGTTTAAACCATTAACCCCCCTTGTCTTTCCTGCATTTCCCTAAAACTCGTCGTCTCGTTCTTGCATCTTCACTCCGTGAAGCTCCATAGTGGCTATCGTCTCGTTGGTGCTCTCTACCCAATCGACTTCTATTAAAACGACTTATGCTGTCGTCGATGAAGGTGCCACATTCGAAAGTTTTGGATCTGATGCTCTAAATATGAAGATTTAGCTGTGTATTACTGTGTGCCGACGTTACAGACCCAATGAATCTGCCCTGCATTGTGAATTTCTTTGCTCGACCCACTGTCGTAATGGATGAATCTCATCCCTGCATTTTTAATGCTTCTGACACGCTGCCATTTTACCTCAAAGTCGACTGCCATGTCATGTACCTTGCCAGTGTTGTATAATCATCTGCACTCTGCATGGACATTACAACGTATAGACCATTTCTCTGACAGCTCTGCCCTCTCAGGTGTGGTAATCCTCATTACCCATTGTCGGTGTCTACCCATATTGGCGGTTGGTCCAGCAATCAAGCCTCAGGTCTGCCACGGCTCTTCTTTTGACAGTTACATGGCCTGCGTGGTGGCTGCTCATCACTACCTGTGATGTCATCTGTTCTGGTTTTGTTCTTCATTGAGCCCTCAACGAACATGCCTTGAGCCCTCAACGAACATGTCGCTCGTTGGTCCTCAACCTGCACATGAAACGAATCAGTTAATACATATAATAAAATATTATTATATATATTGTGACAAAGAGGCTACGAGGAAGGGAGCATGCCTTCCCTCGAGAGATTCCATTTTAAAAGTTTCTTTCTTTTTATTAAAACAACATATATATATTATATTATAGAATATAATATATAAACTTTATTAAGTGTATTATATATATAATATATTATATTATATATATAATATATAGTATGTTGTTATTTTAATTTTATATATATTTATTTTTTTAATGTTTTATTATTTTAAACATCTCAGTAAAAGCAAGCACAAAACTTGACAATAAAAATTGCTAACACAACATAACGATAAAAATCGTCAACAAAAATGAACAAATAAAAGCTGTCGACAAGAAAAAGTTGTCGACAATTAAATATCGTTGACAAGAAAATGACGACAATAAAATATCATCGACAAGAAAATACTGCCAACAAGAACCGACAACAATTGCAAAACCTACAACAAAACGAAGGATTAGACACTAAAAATGAAATGCCAATACTCGAATATCAAAATGAAAAGGTGGGTCCCCAATTTTGGGGTGTGTTGTGGATCAGCCACAACAAATGGCGACTCTACTTTCAAATGCTCCTGAGCATTTTGGTGAGAACCCAACCTGAAAAATATAAGCTTATATACAGGCGTCAGCACATAAAAGATAAACAAATACCGACAGATCAAAAATACATGAAACATCAGAATCATTAAGTATCAGCTCGGTGTGTGTAATGTGTTTCATTCCTTATCGCTTGAACTTGATCAACATTCCATTGTCAGTTTCACTTATGATTTGTATGCAAGGCCATGAATGATTTGTGCAGGACTTGATGTATGATGGAGATGCTAGAGATATAACAACCTGCTTTACAGAGGCTCAAACCTTCTATGAACAAACATATTAAAGTTGTCAAGCCCTCTTAGGACCAAATATATGGGCACTAAATTAATTTATTGGATCCCAAAGTTGGTTATGTGTCACTACTATCTTGAACCCATGTGCAAGTGTGAGTGAAATCAGAACTTTGGGGAATAGGATTCCCAACCTAAGCGAGATGGGAATTTAACCCTATCCTTACTATTCTGATTTGGAGTTCATTCCCTCATCTTGAACAAAATAATTTAACCTGTTATGGATGAAATGGTCGGGCTAGTCTATCCATATGAGCAATCAGTGGTCTTGCTTTTAGACAAGACATGTTGCCACGCATGAGCATACTTAACCCCATAATCCATGACTTGGCTTCATTATTTTTTATTTTTATTTTTTATTTCTTGGACCTTTGGGATGACTACCCATCCCTTGCAGAGGACATGTAGTACAATCCTTCCAATCCAAGATTGAGATGAAATGGGAAAAATTAGTTTTACTTTTATTGCTTGGACCTTTGGGATGACTACCCATCCCTTGCAGAGGACACGTAGTACGATCCTTCCAATCCAAGCTTTATGATGAAACGAGGAAAATGGAAGCTTTGGGGAATCAGATTCTCAACCTAAGCGAGATGAGAATTAAGTCCTATCCTTACTACTCCATGTAGGTCAAATCCGAGCTTTGGGGAGTTGGATCCTCAACCTAAGTTCGATGAGGATTTAACCCTATCCTTACTACTCTAGTTTTAGGCTTTAAGCTTTTATGGGAGTGGTAAAAACCACTATTTCAAGGATTATGTTGCATGATAGGACAGACATGAAATATTCTTTTCACCTCACCTTTTCATCCAAGTATGGTTTTGACCATTTTGCTCAAGATTCTTTTAATGTGCATGGAATGTGCTTGGTTCAAAATAGTTTGGGCAGAAGTTCCCAACCTTAGGATCCTTTTAATATATGTTATGTAATAATCCTAAGAGGATTCAACACCTTCTCAATGATTGCACATGAAACAAAAATGTACCTGAGATGACATGTATATGCAATGAGGAATGAGATATGAATGCACTACTTCTTTTGAAACAACTGACAACTTCATGCGTCACAAGATTCAAACGATATTATTTAAATGTTTGTGTTACTTGTGGAGCTTTCTACAACACAATTCCAATGTTTCATATTCTCCTGATCTTAGGCATAAGTTGACATCTCAAATTTATCAAAACATGTCAAATAAAATCAAACACACGACTTAAATCCTAATCCAAATAGCAATCCCAAAATGAAACTTGAAAACACAAACCAAAACCAAAATCAAAATATAATACAAGATGATGCAAAGCTTGGATTATCACTTTCCTGGATCCCAAACATGATTAGAACATTTCAAAAGACATATGTCACAATACACATGCCGAATGTTGTAGGAATCCAACCACAATAAGATCATACCAAGCAATGCAACAAATTTCAACTTCCCTCTCTCACCCCACCAATTAAATTTAGTTTCATTAGTATTCATATAGGTGAGATTCAAAATTTTAAATTGATCAGACAATGATTGATTTTCAATTTTATCATATCTATTCTTTAAAGTGCAAATTTCATCATTCCATTCATAATTTAGAAGTAGGCTTTCCTTTTCAAATGTGAGATATTGCAAACAAGAGCCTATTTCTAAAAGTCTTGAATTCAAAATATTTTTCAAGATTTTAAAGCAATCCAAATCAATCAAGACTTGACAAACATCACCAAGATTTGACATTTCATCATTAATGACATTAGCATCCAAAGGGACATCATGTAATCCATCACTTGAAATTTTTGTAGCTATCACCAAAGGTAAAGATTTCACCTTGTCACCCATACTCAACCCATCATGATTAGAATTTACCACAACTTGATGGGTGTTAGTAGCTTTTTCTTCTTCTTCATTGTCTTCTTCATCATCCAACACCTGTTCAAAAACACCAAAGTTAGGCACCCAATCAAACATGCATCCATCCTTTTCAAAACAAGAGCCTAATTTTTCAAGATATGTGTCACGTGACACCTTTCCATGATCAATGGCTTGAGTTGCCTCAAAATCCATATTTTCATTAGGATCATCAATAGTATCAAACCCACACCACTTGGGCTTTGTAATTTCATCATTTCGAGATGGCATAGACATTGTAGAAACAATAGGTGGATCAAGATTTTCTATTTCTTGCCCCTCAAGGGGAACAAAAACAATTGATTCTCCTTCTTGATCCATGGTAGTAAAATCATTATCTTTCTCTAACATTTGATGAGATTCCAACCCTTCTCCCAAAACATTCTCAGATTGTATAGGACTTGTAATATCCTCATATGAAAGGGCAATTGTATTATCCTGCATATCAATAGGCACACCAATTTCATTAGCAGTTTTGGAGTGAGCATACTCTTCCCAAGAATCATAATGATCATCTTTCAAAATCAAATTGTGATGCTCAACTATTTCTTCTTCATCTTTTAATTCATCAACATGTTTCTCATCAAATTTATCTTCACCTTCCTTAGATGGTTCAATTACTTCCAAAATTGGGTTATTGCTTGTATTCAAATTGATAAGGCTATCATAATCCACATGTGTAACCCATGATTCAATTTTATCACAATTTGGAAGGTGTGGATCCTCTTGGTCATCATTTTCAACAATGTCATCCGAAACAGATTCATCCTCATAGAATTCATCTTTTGGTGAGTCAAGGGTTTCCAATTTGTCACATGTTTCAATACTAGTTGGATCTAGTACACCTCCCTTGCCTAAAATCATATTCTTATGAAAATCATTAAAATTGATTTTAGAAATATCCTTTGAATCAAGATGAGTATTTTGAAGTTGATTCATACTTAAGAAAGATGGTTGATCTTGCATTGTAGGTTGAGGATTCTGAAATTGATTGAAGCTTGGGAATGATTGTTGATTCTGAAATTGATTCACACTTGAATTTGGTTGAGGTGGATAAATCATTGGGTGGGTAAAGGAAGTATTAAATGATTGAAAATTACATGATCCAAAACCCACACCATAATTTTGACAACTCAATTGTTGCTCAATTGCCATTGCTTGAGTATAGGCTTGAGACAAAGATGTGATTAGGGGCATCCCTCGCAAATATGTGGAAATGAGTGGGTCAAGAGCATTGACATATATTTGGAGAGCCACTTCTTCTTGCAAAACATAACATGTCACTAATTGAGCATATAATCCAAAGAACCTTTCAGAAAATGACTTCACATTTTCACTTGGTCCTTTTTTAATAGTGAGAAACTGCTCATACATGCGGATTGGGTCAACTTGCTCTTTGTTGAATCGATTAAGAAATGTTGCCTCTAGTTGAGCCCAAGAAGTGATAGACCCTAAGGGCAGACTTGTAAACCAATCATATGCTACTTTGTCCAAGGTGTAAGGGAACATTTTACAAACCACATCATCATACCAAATTGTTAAGTGATTCACAACAAATTTGAATGCTTGAATGTGTTCCTTTGCAGTATTTGTCCCGTTAGACAAAAATTGAGGAAGACATCTCTCAAAACCAATGGGAAAATAATGTTGAACTCCTGGTATGTTCAATGGGCTACCTGTCATCCACGGTGAAAACATAGCCATTAGTGAATCTTAAAGAATATAACTTTAATACCCAAAAAACAATTTTTTTTTTTTTTAAATAAAATCAAATCACATTATTCCTGTATGAACAATCAAAGCGTTAGAACAATGCATAGTAGTTCATGTCCTCCTTTTAACAGCACAAGGTTGTATTGTTAAAAGAGGGCTAAAGATAATAACCAATAGGGCATGAAATATTCAAAATTTAAATCCCTATAGCATTTAAATCACATTGAAATAAACCTATTCAGGCCCTCCTTCTAGCGCCAAAATGTTGAGTGGTATTTTCACCCAATTGTGAAAGTACACTCTCCCTTAGGATTTGGATTCCAAATCCCCTCTTGCAAAGAAGTTAAACAAACAACTTCTCCAAGGTCTCCATTATATTAGCATTTGCATATGTGCATTAGTAATCTCAAATAAAGATATTCAATTTAAATGCTTGGAACACCTTAGTGATTGCAAGTAACTGTAAACAAGGGGCAATGTTGGTTTATTTTACCATGAAACTTTAGTGATTGTTCATTGAACCAAAGTAAATCAAATGTGAGTTGGCCCTCATATGACCACGATGTAGTGCTTTAATTCCTTTTATCTTGATGGTTTTAAAGTAGTTTTTTATCTTGCATTAAATCCTCAATGATGAATAGGGTCTTCACATATAGCTTCAAAATGTCACTTTAACTTATCCCTCTTAAATGAAATCAAATTTTCATCAAGATGAACAATTAAGTGCTTTAAGGAAAAGACCTTCAATGTAATACTCAAATTACCCCTCTTTCGTAAAATTGGAATTTTTATGAAGAAAGGGTAATTTTAGGCCCAAAATGGAAATTTGTGAAAATGCCATAAAACATAACCCCTTCAATGAAATAGGAATTTCCATGAAGGGAATGTCATCATAGGCTCATGAATGCAAAACAAAACTGGAAAAATGAAATTTGACCTTAAAATGGAAATTTTCTATTTTCGGATTTTTAAAATCTGTAACAAAACAACAACTTCGATGAATTTTTAAAAATACTAAACCAGTCCGAAAATGAAATTTCAAAGTGCGTATTGGAAGTCTGAACTATAACCTACGCAATGGTGAAATTATTTTTAGATTTTGAAATTTTTTTAATGTTTATTTTAATGCCTGAAAATAAGGAAAAGTTTTGAAATTAAAATTTTTGAAAACAGAAAATTAAAAATTTGCATCAAAATAATTGCTGAAAATGCAGCAATGCAAAAGCTCCTTCAGTTTGATAGCACCCCATCCTGCAAAACCGAATACGTGAGAGTTTCGTACATGCAACCTAGCCTATTTGACCTGCAAAACAAACACAATCAAAGTAAACTAGGTGCTTGGCTCCTAGGGTTTAAAATAATTTCCAGATTGCAGACATTCACATGAAATAACCCAAAAACAATGGCATATATTTCACATACAAATCTGAAATTTGGAAGGAGAAACATAAAACAATTAAAATGGAGCATGCAGAAAATTTCTCATTCTTTCTTGCTAACAAGGCCTGAAATTTCTGAGGAGAAGCTTTCACATTCAAATTAAAATCCAAGTTTTACAAATGCGGCCATCTGGCCATGCCCAAAATTTTCGTCCCTGTGCATGCATTTCGATGGGTCTTTTAAGATTTTCCTCCACGCTTTTTCGTTTCTCCTCCATGGCTCTTCGCTTGCCTTCTTTATTTTGAAATGCCTCTTCGTTTCATTTCTCGGCATTTCGCCTTTTCACCTTTTCCTTCATTTTGTTCTTCATAATAGAAATGTGAAGCTCTTTGTCATATAATATCTTCGTAATAAAACAAAAGGTCTGCCTATGTTTTATCCCTGCTGTCGTCGTGTTTGATTTGACCCCGATCCAATGGTCTTCGTATGGGCTTCATCATTTATAATCCATCCGCCGTCCAATGCGTCTTGCAAGCTTGGCACAAAGCCTCATACATCTCCTCCTCTCCTGCTGTAGACGAAGAGCCTATCATTTATAACCATCAATCTCTATGACAAACCTTTGTGTAGGTTTGAAATATTTAAACCCTCGTGTCCCGAAAACACGCTATCTATGACAGCGAAGGGGTAATCTAAGTGGACAACCACCACATCTATGAACACGTCTTCTCTGCGACAACGAAATGTAATCTTTATGTGATGGACAACATCCTCTCGGTAGCGGCCATGAATGAGATTTTCCTATTTAAACCATTAACCCCCCTTGTCTTTCTTGTGTTTCCCTAAAACTCGTCGTCTCGTTCTCGCGTCTTCACACCATGAATATCCATAGTGGCTATCGTCTCGTTGGTGCTCTCTACCCAATCGACTGCTATTAAAACGACTTATGTCTTCGTCGATGAAGGTTCGAAAGTTTTGGATCTGACGCTCTAAATATGAAGATTTAGCTGTGTATTGTTGTGTGTCGACGTTACAGACCCAATGAATCTACCCTGCATGGCAAATGTCTTCGCTTGACCCACTACCGTAATGGATGAATCTCATCCCTGCATTTCGAATGCTTCTGACACGCTGCCATTTTACCTCAAAGTCGACTGTCGCGTCGCGTACCTTGCCAGTGTTGTATAATCATCTGCACTCTGCATGGACATTACGACGTATAGACCGTTTCTCTGACAGCTCTGCCCTCTCAGGTGTGGTAATCCTCATTACCCATCGTCGGTGTCTACCCATATTGGCGGTTGGTCCAGCAATCAAGCCTCAGGTCCGCCACAGCTCTTCTTTTGACAGTTACATGGCCTGCATGGTGGCTGCTCATCACTACCTGTGATGTCGTCTGTTCTGGTTTTGTTCTTCATTGAGCCCTCAACGAACATGTCGCTCGTTGGTCCTCAACCTGCACAAGAAATGAATCAGTTAATACATATAATAAAATATTATTATATATATCATGACAAAGAGGCTACGAGGAAGGGAGCATGCCTTCCCTCGAGAGATTCCATTTTAAAAGTTTCTTTCTTTTTATTAAAACAACATATATATATATATTATATTATAGAATATAATATATAAACTTTATTAAGTGTATTATATATATAATATAATATATAGTATGTTGTTATATTAATATAATATATATATATATATATATATATATATATATATATATATATATATATATATATTTGATGTTTTACTATTTTAAACATCTCAGTAAAAGCAAGCACAAAACTTGACAATAAAAATTGCTAACACAACATAACGATAAAAATCGTCAACAAAAAGTTCTCGACAATTAAATATCGTCGACAAGAAAATGACGACAATAAAATATCGTCGACAAGAAAATACTGCCAACAAGAATCGACAACAATTGCAAAACCTACGACAAAACGAAGGATTAGACACTAAAAATGAAATGCCAACACTCGAATATCAAAACAAAAAGGTGGGTCCCCAATTTTGGGGTGTGTTGTGGATCAGCCACAACAGGTCTACTAGTTGTTCTTCTTAAAAATGGTTCTTCTGGATCTGATAAATCTATAATAGGTGTGACTCGATCTGATTCACATTCAAAACTATTTGAATTAATCTCTGCTTCACTTCTTGTTTCACTTTATTTGACACTTTCCAAAGGTGTAATTTGGCATCCTTTCAAGGGTCTAATAGTAACTTGAGATTCAGTAGTCACATATGATTTATGTAAATATTTATGAGTTAGAAAACTACTGATAGTTCCCACATATCAAGTTGGATGAGGAATATTATGATGTTCTACTCGGTTTACAGCTTATGTACCATGTTTCGATAAAGGGTGTTGGAAATATTCAAATTTTGGTTTGCATTTTGATTTTGAGTCTTCTGTGTATTATTTTGAGCATCTCTTGGTCGGAATTTTTCTACTTCCATTTTTCCATTATCAATTAAATATTGTATCACATGTTTTAATCTTTTACATGATTTTGTTGAATGACCATCAGTTCTATGGAAGTTGCAATGGAGATAAGCCTTGAATCCTACCACAGTTGTATCAGGTTGTCTTATTTTAGGCAATCGTACTAAACCTTGCTCTAATAGTTGAGGTAAAATCTGATGCAAAGGTTGGTTTAATCTTGTGAATTCCCTTGGTGGCTTATTAGGAACCTTTAGTACAAACTTTTTTATAGCTTTTGTAATATTAACATTTGAGTTGTTTCTACTATCAATAACTCCATCACCCACTACTTGCTTGTTTTTATATTGATTCTTAGAAGTTTTATCTTCATATTTCTTTTTGAATTGACCTCTTCTAATAAGGGCATCTTCTACCCTTCTTGCTAAATCAATGGCTTGGTCAAAGGTCATTACTGTAGTAGTAGAAAGTTCATAGGATAACTGCTCTTGCAAATTTTCTATAAATATGTCCAACATTTCTCTATGAGGTAATGCAAAGTGTAATTTTATCAAAAGTTGTCTCTATTTAGCCAAGAATTCAGCAAAACTTTCATCTTTCCCTTGTTTCAATTTGTATAAATATTTAATAGTCACATGCCTTTCTATGTAGGCACTGAATTTATGAACAAACATCTCAGTTGTTTCTTCAAAATTCCTTAAAGAATTATTTGGTATTTGATAGTACCATTCTAAGGCCATGCCTCCAAAAATTTTGGGGAACATCTTTAGCAACAAAAAATCATCATTTTAGACATCATGACGTGTTATTCTAAACATACAAATATGCTCTATAGGATCCTCAGTCCCTTTATATATTGGGAGGATAGGCATGGGAAAATGCTTAGGGTAAGGTTGAGCTACTACAATGGGATCCAACAGTTGACTAAACATCTCTCGATAACTGTATGAGGGATGATATGTATCTATCTGCTCTAGGCAAGAAGCTAATTGTTTAACCATAGCTTCAAGCCCTTGTTGTTTTTGTTGTCCACCAAATTGATTCATTTGCATCACATTATTATGTCTTTGATAATAAGTTGGTGTTGTGGTATATTGATTCCCAACTGAAACACTATTATGTAAAATATTGGTAGGAATAATGTTTGGTTGAGTTTTTTGTTGTTGATAATTGGTATTATGTATCTGTTTAGCTTTTTGTTGCTGATTTGATATTTTTTGATTAAGAGCTTGGGAAAAGATAGAAGCAAAGGGTTTATTTTATTTTTTACAGTTTACTTTGGTGTTTCTACAAGCTATATTATATGACTATGTTTTTTATTTATTTAAATGTATCATATTTTCATTATAAGGTCCTGCTTGATCATCATCTTGGTATGTTGAAGGCATGTAAGATAATGGGTTTGTATGTATTCAAAAAGCTTTTGCTAAAGCTATTTCCATAGATCCTTCTCCTGAATTATCCATTTGTACTTCTTGACCAAATTCCTCTATATGGTCTTTCATGAACTGAGTAAAACTCGCAAGAGATTCAAATTTTACTTTTCCCTTTTCATGTAAAGTAGGCTCATTAGAATATCTTGTTTCGTCTTCCTCATTATCATCCTCAACATTTTCTTGTTCTGGTTCATTAATATTATCGTTGTCTACTTGTTTACCACTTCTTAATATGGGTATTTTATCTTAGAATAATTTTGTAGATATATATATATATATATATATATATATATGTGCTAAAGTTTTGGGGTATATATGTTATGTATATATACCTAACTAAAATAAAATACTACGACTATTTTTTTGGTTTTTTATGAGTTTTGAGTTTTTTTTTTTTAAATGAATCAAAAGAAACCAAACACACCCATATAATATTATGCCTTAATTTTCTTGAAAAAATTTATATATATCATTAATAGCTTCGAGTTGTTCTAGTGTCATATAATGTTCTTCTTCGAATTGAAAATGCTCTTTTAAGAATTTTATGAAATGTGCTAGTGTGATACAATCAATTTCTAAATTTGACTTGTAAAAATATAACTCGTGGAAATATTCCCTATAAACCATAGCTCTAGGAACACTATTAAACCTTCTTCTATCGTCTAAAACAATCTCTTGATTTTCCACTCGTGATAAGAACTTATGTACTACTATGGCATTTTCAAGATACTCTTCAAAAGGATAAAGTTTTGTAGAAATCAAGGCTCTTTTGTCGGCTAACCACCTATCGCATGCTCTTTGAAGGTCGAAATAGAAGGGTGCGCTATAGGGATCCAAGATTCTGGATAGGTCAAACCTTATGATTTATTTAAGTTCAGATTTTCTAGCTTCTATGATATCTAATATTCTATCAAGTTCGTTCCAATGTTCTTGAGATGTTAAGTTTGAACTGCCAACTAATGAAGAGATTTCTTGAATTGACAATGATGTACTAAAATTAATTAGAATGGCTCTTCTTCTATTGTAATCTACCATCTATGATTTGCAAAGTTATATGTTTTAACTAATGTTTTTGTTTGATTTTGTTTGTTTTGTTTTTGAAATCAGAAGAAATGCCTATGTTTCACGTCAAGTTCACAAAAGAATGTAGGCCAAAAATTCCTACACTCCTTTCCTCTAGGTAGATGGATCCGCACCTCAGAGGGGAATGGGGGAATAGGTGGTCTACACCTTGAAATAGAGGTACTTAATCGTACCTTCTATATATGGTGATTTTTCAACAAATGAAGGGTTCACCAGGAAATGTTTTGTGGCAGTTTTCAAGCCTAGGTGGAGTAGTGTTTTGATGGGTTCATTTTATTTCAAAATTGATCATACACCTAGGGTGGCCAAAATGCGACTACTTTAATCTATATGCAATTTACGATTTTAATGCAAACAACAAACAGATAAACAATTAAATGTAACTAAATGCAATGCTTTTGAAGAAATTTGACTAAACTTATCTGATTTCAGGAATATGATGAAGTTTATGTCACTTGATGCAGTCCAAATCGTCTGCAATCTGATAGAATTATCTGTAATTTAACATGATCATCTACAATTTTTTAGAATCATCTGAAATTGCATAGAATCATCCAAGATTGGACAATATCATCTGCAATCAGACAAAATCATCTGATACGATTTCGTTAGAAACCTGCAACAACAAAATTGAATGCTAGAGACAAAGGAATATGTAATAATCTGATCTTAGATGTGTATAAAAACTAGTAATGAATAGATGTATTACTTCAAAAATTGAATCTAATATGGATTTGAGAAAAATAATGTTTATCCTAATCTACAAACAATAGTGACATGCAAATTCTAAATAGAATGAGGTGAACACCAGATGCAGTGCATAAAATAAATTAATCTAAAGCAATTTAAAACAAATATCAAAGGGAGAAAATGCAAACTAGTATATGCAATTTCCCCCAAGTGTGCTATAGAAAAAATCACCTCTGGTCCAGCAAGATCATCTTGAATTAGGACAAAACCGTCTAGGATTGGTCGAAATCGTCTGAGATGATTTTGTATTCCTCTGACCAATACAAAGTGATAACCTACAAACAAATTAATGCAAATGATGCTAAATGAAAATAATTTTAGAGTTCTATAACTTCATAGATTTGAGAATGCAAGAAATTGATCAGCCAGTAGAAATTTTATGGGAAAACAAGGATTAAATAAGGTTAGCAGGTTGTTAGAGGGTTTGGATCCATCCCAGTTTGGGAGATATCCAAGGGGGTGGCAACCAACAACCTAGACACGCTTATCCCCATATATGCATAAATGATGGAACTATTTTTTTTGTGTATCTAACTAGGAAAATTTCAATTTTGGACAAAATCGTCTGGACGTTTGCGTTAGACGATTTCGTTCAATTAGGGACGATATCATCAAATCGATGACGATATCGTCTAACGGTCATATCAAAGTGTATTTTTGGCATGAAAATTGAGGCAAGTGGTTTTTGAGTGGTTTGAAGGATATTTTTCATTATATTTTAGTTGATTTTAATTAATTTTTTATTATTTTAAATTTTAGGTAAATAATATACAATTTTTAACTTAGGTAAAATTATATGCGTCATTTTTAACCCGTTACAATATCCTTCATCTCCTGAGGAATTTTATGATTTTTCGATCATGGCTACATCCTCACTAACCCTTTGATTATTCAAATTAATCATATACTTATGTTGTCCTTTTTAAAAGTGATATGATTCTTTTCCAAGTTGTGATTAACTTTAGCTACATGTAGCCATCCTCTTCCCAATAGAGCATCGTATGTAGGCTTTTGCATTGTAATCACAATAAAATTCAAGACAAACTCTTATTTTTCTATTACCACTCATTTTGCTATCAAGACTCCCTTTGTCTCAATACCATATTGGTCAACACCATATAGTCAAAAGCTCATGCCCATAGAGATGAAGCACCAAGTTCAAGCTAGGTCCTTTCTAGTAGCACATTGACGCTAAATCCTCCATCCAAGATAACTTGTGTTAATTTGTGCCCTAAGATATCCATATGAACTAATACATGTTTCTTTCCAACATCAATTATTAATATGGCGAGGTCCATGAATTGGTCTTTTTGTTTCTTTTCATAAATTGATTGACTCTACACTTCCATCACCTTGTGAGGTTCTATCTCTTCCACCATCACTTTTTGTAATGATGGGATAGCTTCCAACATGTTAGCCACTTTGATCCCTATTGTGGTGTCCAAAACTTGTGCTTCCAGACTCTACACAATTGCCTTCTCTTTTGGTGGCTTTTTTAGTTCCTTCTCTTCTACTAACTTCACTTGCTTAGCTTTATGTGCTTCATCTTGTAATACTTTCTTTGCTACTTTCTAGCACTATTTTTTCTTTGCTGGCTTAGGATATTTATCCTTTTTAGCCTAATTTATTTTCATAGCTAAAAATTCATATGTTTCCTCTTTAACTTGAGGAACTTCAATATCTGAATAGTTTACATTTTATGGGTTACTTGAACACACCTTCTTGGGGCAATTTGCTTCCTTGTGGTCACCCGGGCTATACCACCTACACGTGTGTAGTATTTACTTGTTGCATATCTTGTTTTTGAGATGAAGGACAAATTTTCACTAAATTCCCCCACTCTTGGTAATTATGATATTGTCTGATCGGCCTCCCTTCCAAGTAATACTACAAATGACTCTATCCTCCTTGTCAATTACCCTAATTCTACCTTCCACCTCATCGACTATTCCAGTAACCACTACTTGTTTCCTGCTGCCCACTTCCTAGGGTTTGTGGTTTCTCTTCCTACTCTTGGATTGTTAGGACCTCTGGATGTACTCTTAAATTATACAAACATAACATCACCTCATGTACCATCATGTTACAGATATAACAATAATCATTCATGGATACTTTACATTTATATGGCCTTCATTTTTACATTATGTACACCAAATGTTTTTCTTGTATGGCTTGTTTCTTTGTTCTTTCATGACCTTGTCAAATTGCTAATGAAATTATGTTATTATCCTTTGTATAGTATTATATTATCCACTATCTGAATCATTGTACTTGGAATGAGATAATATTCCTATGTATGTCTACTTCGAGTCACTTTCAAAATTATTTGCATGCTTCAAAGCTTCATCATACATTTATGATGGAATTGCCTTTATATTTTTCTTGTATTTTGGCATAAATCCATCTATGAAACACCGCTTCACCAATACATCTGCTAAGGGCATCTACATCTTATCTAATAACTGCTTTAGTCTGTGGTTGTATGATTTTACATTTTCATCAGGATTTTGTTTTGTCATCCAAAGTTCAGTGACAATATCTCCATCATCCTTCAAGGGATAAAAATATTCAATGAATTTCTCCTCACTTGATTCTAAGTCTAGAAATATATTGTATTTTTCCTTTTCATATATCAATCCATCACCAATCCTCTAAATGTAGCAAGAAATAAAGTCAACCAGTCATCTGGCTGGTCTATGCCATTTACCCTCCAAATTTTTATGTAGTTTTTGATATGTATTGTAGGATCCTACTTACCCTCACCTAAAGGGTAGACATCTCTGCTTGGCTACCTTATTAGCCATCTGTGGATAATTATCCTCGTCACTTGAGGTGTCCCATGGAATATCTATTCGATTCCTCCTTGGGGGTGTTTTACTATGCTCATCATCAGAAGTTTCTATCCGAGGTATCTTGTATTCTTCCACCAGTAGTTGACCAAAATCACATGCACCTTCACTCCATGACTTCCTTTTTTTATGTGAGGAAGATGGTCTTGGTCCTTCTTCCTGAGACCCCATGCCCTGTTGCATTGGTGCCTAAATCCCATCCTTTGCACTCCCTTGCAACCCTTCCATCACTTTCTTAGGTGTCACCATCCACTCTCCTTCCCCATGCACTACTTATCTATCAACTCACTCTTCTATGTTAGGTGGTTTCGGTACCTCTTCTTCTATCTCTATCAATAGCATCTCAAAATCTTCTTCTTTAGATGTCCAAACTTGCTCTATTTATGGTTCATGTGTACTATGATCTGAATTGCTTACATTATCTATTTGATAAATTCTCATGCTCCTTCTTACTAGAATATTTTCTTGTACTTCTCATCTCCTTCACCTTTGTACAATGGTGTCTATCATTCACCTCCTATTTTATAATATTCTTACTTTTTCAATTTGACCCGTTTTAACAAAAAATGTCAAGTTTAATAAGGCAATAGTGCCAAATCTAGATTATGGGTGTAGTATTCTTGGTGGGGAGGTGGTTATCAAAGGCTTAGAATGATCAATTTACTAATATTAGTTGAAGAACCAAATGTTACAACCGCACAACCTTCATAACTATCAATATGCGACAACAAGCAAATTGTACGGATCCCAAATCGTACCACTGTATGATCCCAAATTGTACAATGATAGGGATTGTACAATTTTACGCTCAGCAAATCCTTCAGATTCAGTTTTTCAAGTTGTTGTACACAGTTTTGTAACTAAATTGTTCAATTTACCAATATCACCAAATCGGGTAAGTTTTCCTTAATCGCATAAACTACCAAATCAGGTAAGTTTATTTTGTACAATTTGTAACGCATTTGGTGTATTATTTGTATGAAAAAAAAATACAAAAATATGCCAAATTTGATACTCTTTTGTACCAACATATATTAGACAAGTTTTGAGAAGGTCTGGGACAACAATTATTCCATTCTGACCAACATGCAGGTTCTATCCTCAGGTTTTGAGAGAGTTCCATCAATGGCGATATATAGAAATAATTCAATATCTTTCAATATTTCCTTATTTATATCATCATCATAACATTTCATTCCTAAAATTTACACCAGTACTGGTTCCATTTCATCCTTCATAGCAATGCATTAATCATCAACAACAAACATAAAGAAGTACATGCAACAACTAGATACTACAAAATATTACTCCATCATTCTAGAATCATACAATACATGAGGAAAGACTATGAATTGAGGTTCTCATTTATTAATTATTAATAGTGCAATACAATCACTAAAAGGTATACAATAATCATAGATATGCATTCAATACTCAAACCAATCTATCACTAGATCATAGCCAAACTAACCAGACTATTAAAATTGAAAATGGGGTCTTATATAACATTGCCTAGGTCATTCCCAAGTGGTTCTTGAGGAAATTTATTATTCACAACTGCCCATGTATAATGGAATATATAATTATACCTTTTACTAAGTCTAAACACATGATTTATCAAATTCATGCACAATTACAACTCAAATTGCATTTCCTTTGCATTTCATTATATTTCATTGCACTTTGTATGGTTTGCCATCTAGTTTGTATGGTTTTACTCTTGCTTGTATGGTTTACTCATACTTGTACGATTTACCTAAAACTATCAAAATTGTCAAAACTGGGCAAATACTCTTATCACTTTTTCTTCTTCTGGGACGTGGATTTGCTGCCTACACCTAGTCTGAGGGTCGTAGAATCTGGAAATCACGTAAAATATATATATATAAAATTATGAACATGCATGCATATGTACCAATAGAGGTGGAACTAATAAGCGGTAGTTCGCTTGCTTTTAGCAATTACCTTCATCAACATGATATCGATGATTTGGTGCAATGTCTACACATCCTTATTCGTAAGCATGCAATCTCTTATTCTCCCCAAATTTTTGATGGGTGATGGTAGATCTACTTGTTTCTTCTCCTTTTTTTGACTCTTTATACCTTCTCCTTTCTTCTCTAGATCTCTCTTCTTCATGATTTTCTCCTTTTTGGACTTGGTGCTTTTCTTACCCATTTTAATTATTGGAACAACCCAGGCACTTGCTTAGAAATAGACAGTGACTCTCAGGAGCTTAGCATACTATTTTTTGCTAGTGATCCTTGTACCCACAACTATAGTATAGTAACTAGTGCTTCTAAAGAATACTTAATTATTTCTCTCTTTCCATTTTGGCTGCAACGTTGGCCTTCTTCTAGCACTACGATCAACCCACCACCTTAATTGTGCATGGGGTAAAATAAATACATGTGGAGATCATACATGAAATCATGGGTCTCTTTTCCACCTCATAAATTATTTTAACACTTTCTCCAATGATGGATAGCTGTGTGGGCCGCAATATTGCTCATAAATATTGATTTACCACTTTTTGCTTTTTAAGGCACAAATTCTTGCTTCAACAACCTTCCTCAGGATGTACGTTCGCTCACTTTTGCTATGAAATGCATGTTCAGGGTACTAAAGAAGTGAAACTCCTTTTTTATCACCCAAACACTTTTATTATCCTTGAGAGACAAAAAATTTTTAGCTAAAAACACAAATGAGAACCTTTTCACTCACTTGATTGCTCAAAATAGAAAAAATTGCGTATATGCTCTCTTTGCCCACTCTTGCCACACATTTTTGCGCATTCAAGCATTCTTGAAGTGAGTATTTCTAATTTAAGAGATCCCAAAAAGTGGGTAATCCATATTTTAAACTAATTTTTGCTTTAAAAATAAAGCGAAACTTCTTTGTGCTCACTTGAATGCCCGAAATCACTTTCTTTGACTTTGACTTTGAGAAAATAAATGATATTTAAAATTTCATGCACAAGTAAAATTTTGTTAAGGCAAGGGAACTTCGATATTTTCTCCCTACCACATAACATCTTTTATTTGTGGGCTCGATTTTACCCAAAGTAGCAAAACTTATTTTTCACAAACATAGGAGCAAAAATTCCTACTGGAAATACAAGGCACTTGATATATTATTTCTGTGGAGTGAAAAAATATTCTTTTGAATTCTTTTTCAAGAGGCATTTGCATGAAAAAGCAACTTGAAATAAGTCTTTGTGGGCCTTGATTTGGATCTCATTCTAAAAGGGGAGTGAAAGATCTTTTTGCTCAATGAAGCACCCGAAATGACCTTTAACCAATATTTGACATAAATAAATAATTTAAATGTTAGAAGGCCTCTTCCAAAGATTCTAATACATGGCACTTAGTGCAAGAGTTGCCCTTTTTTGAACATCCACATTGGTGAGGAGCATGAATTTGACTTTGACTATAGGGGCTTTTGTTGGAAAACATGAGTGAAATTTCATTTCGAAACCCTTGGGGGCCAAAAATATTTTGGTGGTGGCCCCATTTTAGCCATGGATTTTTATTCTTAGGACATCGAAACATAGTTTCACTCCCATGGCAGAGTGAAACCACATTCATTTAACCTTGATATGTCAAAATGACTTTTATATGGAAGTCAATTTTACTCTTTTCCCTACACGGCATGGCATATTTTATCTACTAAACGTAACTCTACTAGGTGATGCATTTAAACCAATGAAAACAAACCCCTTTCGCTCAATAGGAGAGAAAAAACAATTTCATCGATTTTTGCACCTGAAATAGATATTTTCTCTTTTTGACGCTTAGAAAACATATAAACTTAAAATAAAGAAAAGCTATTTATTTAAACTCTTTTGCTACATTTCCCTGCAAACTCGACTTCGTACCTTGGTAGGGAGCTTGGCCAATGCCGCACAACTAAGAGTGCAAATGGAAGGGAAGCAAAAAGACTTATTATTTGAGAGAAAATATATATACATACAAACAAGGGAAAAATTATGTACACAACCAAGGAACCTTTCCTACTACTTCTCACTGGTAGTATGCATTCAGATGAAGGCCATTGACTAATATCGAGAGAGTGAAACCCTCCAAATATTGAAGAATGAAAGATTTTACTTGATTGACATTGAATATTTGAAATGGACCCTCCTAGAATGCATCAAACTTATCATGATTCCCTAGTTTAGATTTTCTCTCATTCCATTTCAACACCAAGTGACCAACCTGGAAGGTTCGATTAGAGGTCATTTTGCCAAACCAATTTTTTGTGGTCTCCGTATGCTTCATAAAATCTTCATAAGCCTTTTATATTTCTTATTATAATTGTAAAAATTGAGCCAATATAGCACTCATGTAATCGAAATCCCCATTTTCACTATCGAGCAACCAGAGAGATTGCAATACTGAAAACTCAATGTGTGTAGGAAGAACTACCTCCTTCCTGTACACCAAAAAATATTATGTTGTCTTGATTGATTTTTTAATTTAGATGCGGTCATTCCATAGGGCTTGATTCAGGAGTAGGTGCCAACTCTGCTTGTTGCCTTCCAAGGTTTTCTTTAGGATCCTTAGTAAGTTCTTATTTGTGGACTCTACCAAATCATTCCCCTACGAGTAATTGTTAGATGAAGTTTTAAAGCAAATTTTGTACTTACTTGTGAATTTGCAAATTCTAGCACTAGTTAAGGGAGTGCCATATCCTCTTAAAATTGCATCTGGTATTATGAAGTGAGTTATCAATCCCTCCAAGAAGGCAATAACCACCTCCTAGTTAGCTTACATAGTTGGCACAACTTTTGCCCATTGGTTAAAATAATATGTAGCTATGAGAATATACTTATACCCTATGGAAGAGTTGGGATCTATCACCCCAATGAAATATAATCCCCAATATTGAAACAAAGCTTCAAATTGAATTAGGTGCAAGGGCAAAGAACCATTTATGCTTCAGTCAATGTATCTTTTGCACTTGTCACACTTTTGGTTGACTTCAATGGCATCAGCAAAAATGATGGGCCAATAATAGCCCACTATAATGATTTTTAAGGCCATAGGCCTTCCTTAAAAATGTCCTCCTGAAATTCCAAAATGGAATTCATCGAGGATCCTCTACTTCTTTGTCCCCTTGACACACCTCAAGAGAATCCCATCAATGTTCCTATGAAACAAACTATTCGACAACAACACATATCTATAGGCTTGAAGCTTGAACCTTCTTCTCTATGAAGCATTGAGGTGAGAATGGAACCTTCTCGTATTAAAGTATTTAACAAGATCCTTTTTCCAGTCCCTATCATCTACTGATCGATTCGCAAGATTGCTTTCTAGCACTAGGTCTTCCCACTGGCATGTTATCACTTCAGAGGTGGAACTTCTAGCAAGTTCTTTACATAATGCCTGACCACAGATCAACTTGGTAGGCTTGACTTCAATGTCAAATTCTTGGATCTTATATACCCAGTTAACTCTTTTGTCCCTCATTTCTTCCTGAATGATAAAATTTCTGACATCTAGAGTTGCTTTGGGAAACAAAATATCAAAACTTTTTTGGTGACCTCATAACTGCATGCACTCAGCTTTCAATGAAATTGTACCTCTCCTCATGTGGCTAGATTACTTGCTAAGAAATGCTATTGGTTGTTCATCTCCGTATTCACCTATCTGCATGAGGACTACTGCATAGCTCTCTGGTTCTCCAACTGTGTAAAGGATAAAATCCTTGGAGTAATATAGATTTACCAAAATCAGAGCTTGGGTGATCCACACCTTGATTTCCTCAAATTATTGCTTCCACTTCTCTGTCCATTTGAGTTTGGCATCCTTTTTCAGGAGTTCAGTCATTGGCTTGACTACTTAGGCAAAGTCAAATACAAAATTTCTAATGAAATTGATCCACTCAAAAAATTATTGCAGACCTTTCTTATTCGTTGGTAGTGGAAGCTTAAGAAGGGCTTCAGCCCTGTCAGGATCAACATCTAGCCCATTTTTTGAAATTACGTGGCCCAAAATTTTACTTCTTTTACCATAAATATGGATTTCTTTAGGTTAATGGATATCCCAAACTCTCAATATTTTTCAAACACCTGATGCAGATGCAATCCATGTTCTTCCCTCTTATGTGAGAATATAGTCATATTTTCTAAGTAAATCACAATGATGTGGTTCAACAACTCATCAAACACAACATCCATGGCTCTCTAGAATGTGGCTCCATCATTTGAGAGACCAAAGGTCATCTTCTCATAAGTGAATGTGCACCATTTAGTGGTGAAGACCATTTTATATTAGTATTTTTCTTTCACCCAAATCTGGTTATACCCAAAGAAACCATCAAGAAGAGAAAACCATTTTGCTCCTGCCACTACGTGGAGAATCTAATCGATTTCAGGTAGTGGGTAATGGTCTTTTAATTATGCTTGGTTCAAGTTTTGAAAGTCAACACACAAATGGATATCTCCATTTTTATTTTGCACAGGAACAAAATTGGCCACCTAGGAAGAATTCTTAATTGGATATGATTTTTTCTTAGACCATCTTCAAGAGCTTGACCTTCATTAGTGCCTCAATATTTGGGTTGATGAGACTTTGTTTCTACTAGAATGGTTTGACCCCTTCCTGTAGCTCTATTGTGTGTTGTATGATACTTTTGTCATATCCCTTCAGATATTGGTAGTACCAGGTAATGATATTCAAATATTCCTTGCACAGAGCCCTAATTTGCTTGAGCTCTTTAGTGGTGTAACTAGATCCAACCTTAATCACTTTCCTAGGTTCTAGCTCCAATTTTTTATATTATATCTCGTCCACTTTTATCTTATACATAACCGACCTATCATTTTGATTGAACAAAATTTTGAGTGTGATCAAACCATTTGGGATATGATTATTTTTTAGCTAAATCAATCCCTCACTCTCTTTTGCATCCAGGGTTCTCTTCTCGATGGTATTGGATTTGTTGATTAGGAAGGTGATGATTTTCTCATTGTTATCAAAAAATCACAAGTGGATATTTTTTTGGGTACTGAAGTCCAATAAACTAACCTCACCATTTTAGATTTTTGCATCATATTATCAGTCGAAGAAAATTTAGCACCAAGAGATGCCAGGAGGTCGGCATGCTTGTTTCGCTCTCACAAAATTTATTAGACATTCAATGCTATGAAGGACACAAATAGATCCCATAATTTTTTATGTTAGGCTTTCAAGCAATGTTGTTTCAAATTGCATCGGTTGGTAATTTTATTGTAGATTAGCTCTGAATATTTGTAGATCTATAACTATTTTATCCCTAGCTTCTCTATCTTCCTCAACCCTAGGTACAGGGCTTCATATTCAATTTCATTATTAGTGAAGCTCCAAGTAAGTTTATAAGAATAGGTGTTCTACTTTCTTGAAGGAGAGATAAGTACAATTCCTACTTCGGTGCCATTCTTACATCACACGCCATCAAAGAAGATCTTCCATAGTGTTAGCGTACTTTGTATTCTTAACGTACTTTGTCCTTTACATTATTTAGATGTCTGTTACAACTGCGTAACAGATCTGTTCCGCCGGGTTCTATTCTCGGCTGTGTAACTCATTATTTAAACTGTGCAATACAATAATAAACTAGTTGCTGAGTTTTACATGGCATCAGAGCCAGTGGCGTGAAGGGAGAAGGCGAAAGCGGAAGCAGAGAAGCTCGGACAGCAGGCGGAGTTTTTTTTAATTTGCCAGGCGGAGAAATTTTTCGTCACTCTGGAATTGGCAGCCGGAGAAATTTTTTTTCGGGTTTGTTGGGCAGAGGACTCGTTTGGTGAAGAATTAAAAGAAAAAAAAAAAAAAAAACGGCTTCTGCGCAACCGGAGAGATTCGTGAAGCACAGCCCCCTCCTGCGTCCGGTCTGTAACATGCGTAGATCTGATTGCGTGGTGACGCTGACCAAGGAGGACAGCACGCACCCCGCTGCGTCGTGGAGGCTGGGACGTACTGTCCCGCACGCCCGTACTGTCCCACGCGCGTCCGGTCGGCTGGGACGTACTGTCCCGCGCGCGGACCACGCGCAGGGGAGAAGGAGACCCCCCCGCCCCCACCACCCGCACGGGAATTTGGGGCAGGTATAAACCCCCCCCGCGACACACAAGATTAAAAAAAAAAAAAAAACCCCCTCCCACCCCCGGCGCACAGCGCGAATCGCGCAGCCGGGAGTTTGAAAGAAAAAAAGACCGCCCCTCCCCCCGGCGCAGCGCTGCGAATCGCGCAGCCAGGAAAGAAGAAAAAAAAAAAAGACAGGAGGTCCCCCCCCGGTCGTGTTCAACAGTGGACGGTATTTTTTTTTGAAAGACGCAGCACGGTCGTGTCTCGGAGGCCGCTGCAGAGGAGGTGGAGGTAGCAGGCGCTGTAAAAGGAGGAGGCTCTTGATCTCTTTCGGATCAGCCCGCTGGCTCACGTGGTCGTGAGCCGTGCGGTTAAGGCTCAGGGAGCCTGCAGGTCGGGGGTTCGAATCCCGCCGACTCCCCCAAAGGTATAATTTTTTTTTTGCAAAGTCATTTTTAATTATTATTTTTTAATTAAAATTTTTAATTTTAATTTTTTAATTATAGTTTTTTAACTTTATAAATTAAAATTTTAATTTTAATTTATTTTTTATAAGTTTTAAAACTATACAAATTAAAATTATTTATTTTAATTTTAAATTTATAATAATTATTAAAATGCTTTGTTAAAGAACGCCTTTTTAAGGGGGGATATTTTTCAAAAATCAAAGGGGGATAGAGAGTAATTTTTCGAAAAATAGCAATTTGGCATTGTAAAAGGTGCATTTTCGGCTGTGACCGACACCTTGTGGGTTATTCTTGTGGGCAGTTTTTTTTATGTTGTATGTTGCATATTTCATTTTTGCACTATAACATTAAAAACTTAAAATCAAACACTCCCTAAGTCCCCGGAATATAAAACCCATCTGTGCAATTTTATTGCACTGCAGCGTTCGGTATTTGCGATACCTCTGGCCAGCACTTACAGGTAAAGCTGTCGTGACTTGGCTACTGTATCCGCCGCCTAATATAGCTGCTATAATGACGTCTGAGCTTGTTCTCTATAAATCGTCGGGGAGGAATAAGTACGCCATTTTTGCATTTTTTACTCCATCCACTACCCTTTATCGCACTTGTGTTTAGGCGTAAATCCTGACAAAGTATTCTTCATAGTGTTTATGGGAAGTTACGCCCCACGCATGAGAAGAATCTTCTATGGTAGGTGCCATCAACAAGGCGATTCCCTTTCAGTACCGCTTATGTTCCACGTATTGTATGATCTCTAAAATTCACCTATAGTCTCCCTCACGTAAGGGCGGGTGATTTTTGTTGATCTTTCTAAATACCTATAGTTTCCCTCACGTAAGGGCGGGTATTTTGTACGGTATATTGGCCTAGAAAAAGGTATATCGAAAGGGGGACCAATTTGGTGATATAAGGAACCTTCACTATGGCCGCTGTTGCAAAGTTGATGACTGATCCGCATCAGTTATTGAAAGGTCCAAATTATACACCATGGAAACATAAGATGAAGGCTATTCTCCAAATGGAATATTTGTGGGATATTGTTACTGGAGTAGCAACCAGGCCTTCACCAACAGCAAGATCCACAGGTCCTTCAGCAGATCAGATTGCTTTTGACAAGAAAGACAGTAGAGCAAAGGTGCTCATTTTGTTTGCTGTTTCAGATGAAGTGCAACCTCATATAGCTGATAAAGCAAGTGGTAAAGAGGCATGGGATGCCATTAGAACCATATATGAGGGGAAGAATGAATCCACCATTATTCATCTTCAACAACAACTTCATAACCTGAGTTTGAGGCGGGGTGAAACAGTTGAACTCTTTCTGTGCAGAGTGTCTGAGTTGAAAGAGAAATTGAGTTCTCTCGGAGATACTGTGGATGAAAAGCTTCTCATTTCACTTGTGATGAGAGCTTTACCTTCTTCATTTGATATTTTGATAACCTCCATCCAGGTGTCCCAACGACAAATTACCTACATCGAGTTGGTCAATCTGCTCCAACAACAGGAGGCACGCCAACTTCACAAGGATGATTCTTCCAATACAGCCCTATACACCAACAGGTAGGGTTCTAGGAAGAAAGGTAATGGGCAAAAAGGAGGCAACTTTCAGAAAGGAGGAAATTCTCAACAGGATATGAAATGAAAATGCAAACAACCTCAACAGAAGAAGAGGTGGTGCAAGATCTGTGAGAAAGACAACCATGACACCAACAGGTGTTGGCATAAGAACAAGCAGAAAGGCCAAAACAAACCACAAAATAAGAACAAGCAACCCCAGGTGAATGTTTTTGTTGAAGAATCTGACTCAGATTTTGAATGGGCACACAAGGTGCTCATGACTACCACAGATTCCACACAGAGGGATCCTATTTGGTATGTCGATTTTGGAGCTAGTAAACATATGATTGGCGACAGATCGTGGTTTGAATCATTTGTGGCCAAAGAGGGCAAACCTGTCACAATTGCTGATGATAAAACCTACAGGGTTCAGGGAGAGGGTACAGTTTCAGTCACTCTTCCTGATGGCAAGTGTCAGATTGACAAGGTCCTCTATGTTTCGGGATTGGCCAACAATTTGTTGTCAGTGACACAAATCCTAGATAGAAATATGGTTGTCAACTTTCGTGTTGAGAATGGAAAGAAGTGTTGTACAATTACCAGGAAGGGTAAGAAGATTGCAACGACTTCATATAAGCATGGCTTATTTGCACTAGATGCTATCTCTACTCCACATGTTGCCATGACTGTCTCTACCAAGGAGGCAACTTCCCTATGGCACAAGAGATATGGGCATCTTAGTTCTGCTACTTACTTGAGCTCGGCAAGTATGAGATGGTAAAGGGTCTTCCTTCCATTTACGCCACATTGCCGGTGTACTCGATCGCTGGCAGGAAAGCAGCATAGAGTACCATTTGAGAAGAGCTCTACAAGAGCACGAAAACCTCTGGAGCTAATTCACATCGATCTATGCGGTCCTTTCACACCCAACAGTGTTGGAGGGAAGATGTACTTTCAATTATTCGTAGATGACTACTCACGAAAGATGTGGGTTTTCTTTCTCAAACTGAAATCTGAAGCTTTTTCATTCTTCCAGCAGTTCAAGAAATCCGTTGAGAAGGAGTCAGGGGCTTCTATCAAAACCCTCCGCTCAGATCGAGGGGGAGAGTTTACCTCTAATGAATTTTCTGCATTCCTAGATAAGCATGGGATCAAGAGACAGTTAACAACTGCCTATACTCCTCAGCAAAATGGAGTTGCTGAGAGAAGGAACCGTTCTATCATGGAAATGGTTCATTGTATGCTCACAGGAGCTACTCTTGGGCAACAATATTGGGCAGAAGCTGTCACCACTGCAGTTTATCTTTTGAATAGGGCACCCACAAAGGCCCTAAAAGGAATGACTCCACAGGAAGCATGGAGTGGTCGAAAACCCTCCATATCTCATCTACGTATTTTCGGGTGTCAAGCTTTCATGCACATACCGAAAGAGAAAAGGAAGAATCTAGATGAGAAAACACTGGGATGTATTTTTCTTGGATATTCTGAGCACTCTAAAGGATATCGGTTGATATATCTTTTGACCAAGAAAATTCATATCAGCAGAGATGTCTTTGATGAAGCTTTCACATCACAGAGCACATCTACAGTACACCAGGATATTGTGGAACCTAAGGAAGAGGAGATTCCTTCGTCAACACAGACAGGAGGTCCTACATCTTCTTCACCACCACCGAAGCAGAATCCTAAATGGTGTACAAATACAATCAGAGATGCAAATTTATCCACTCCTCCCAATTTGAATTTGGATAGACCTCGTACACGCAGTATGGCTCAAAAGGAAAGAGAAGCCAGAGAAACTGGTGAGGTTGATGATCTTTGTCAATCTTTTGAGGAACTTTCTGTGACTCCAAGTAGAGAAGTTGAGGATATGGATATTGATGATGACAGGGCATTCATGTCTACCATAGATAGTCTTGAACTTGCATCAGTGCAAGATGCTCTTAGTGAGCCTCAGTGGAAGGCCGCTATGGATACAGAGTATGAGTCTCTGATGAAAAATAAAACTTGGAAGCTTGTTGATCTACCGCATGGAAAGAAACCTATTGGCTGCAAATGGGTATACAAATTCAAGTACAATGCAGATGGAACAATTGATAAGCATAAGGCCCGACTTGTTGCAAAGGGCTATGCTCAAAAGGAAGGCATCGACTATGAGGAAACTTTTGCACCTACTGCTCGGATGACCACAATTCGGGTTATGTGTGCTATGGCAACACAATATGGGTGGAAAGTTCACCAAATGGATGTCAAAAGTGCCTTTCTTAATGGTGATCTCCAAGAAGAAGTCTATATGACTCAACCTGAAGGATTTGAAGTGGAAGGCCAACAGTAGAAAGTTTGCAAATTGGTCAAATCCTTGTATGGTCTGAAACAAGCTCCTCGAGCTTGGTATATAAAAATGGACAAACACCTAATGCAGCATGGATTTAAGAGATGTCCGTCAGATGCAAACCTCTATTTAAAGAAACAGGGTTCTGAGATAGTGTTGCTTGTACTCTATGTGGATGATCTGCTCATTACAGGGAGTTCAGAAGATATGATCTCTACTGTCAAAAGAAACTTGTGCAAATCTTTTGAGATGTTAGATCTCAGAATAGGGTCTTGCAATACTGATATAAGAAGCTGGTGGTAGCATCTTCTTGTTTGGCATATTAGAAGTAACAGGTACCATTAGCGATTCCATTTGAATCAGATCAACTTCAATGGATTTTTTACCTTCTCTGGTAAGAATGGAAACTTTTTCAATAGGGGGATCATAACATTGTGGTCCACATCTCTGATCATGTTCACTTTCCCACAAAGTACACTATTTTCCAAGGTCTGTACATAGTTAAAATGGACCATGCAGGTCTCCTCACCATGTGGGACATTGTATGTGGATCACCAATAAGCTTTGTCAAATAAACTATATTCTTATTTATTTAATATAGTTGCATTGCTTTTAGGAGCTCTACTAGGAAAATCAACTTATTCTTTGGTAATAGGAGGAGGAGAAAATATCCTCGATGGAAGCTCTAATCAGACTGCCACTTTTTCAGAGTGGTGATCTCATTTACCATTACCTTCATTAATGATCACATATCCTACAATTATTTGACCTGGTTTGAATTTGTAGGTGTTGTAAGTGCAGGCAACGATAATGGTTCCAATAATGTAGGTAATTTCGAATATGGTATGGGAACTGGGAGTTGGGTAATAGGAGGTGCAGGCAACTGTGGGATGGGTACTATTTGGCTCTAAGAAGAACTAGGATCCCATGATGTAATAGGGTGCATTGGGGATGTAGGCAATGGTTGAGAGGATGCACTAGGATATATATGGAGTAAATCCAAAAAAAATTATATAGTCATTTTCATGGGTAACTTACCAATATAAACTAAGTCAACCTCAACCTTCTATTCTTGGGTGTATAAGTCTAGAAATGTATCAACATTAGCATTTTGGATGCTCATGTTGATGTTAGAATGGAAAGATATCAGGTAATAAAATATCGCTTGCTCTAGGGTGGATTGAAGGCCATCAATAAAAATTTTCTAGGTCTTATCAAACCTGATATTAAAAGCAACTATCTCCTCCTATGGGTGTCATTGAATAGTGGTGAAATAATATAGTAGTGAAAAGAGGTCTGCTTGCTCATTAAAACCTTTTATCAGTTGCTCGGCCAACTGGTCATATATGGTGATGGTAGCAGGTGGTAAGGATCGATACCAATAGAGGATTTTACCTCTAAGAGAGAGTACTAACAATTTTATCATGACATATTCATCTATGATGTTGTGAATAGTGGCCAAAGAAGTCATATATTGAACATGCTCATAAGCTACTTTTCCAGTATCTCATATGTGGGCAGAGTATTTTATGTTGTGTTAGAGATATGGTTTTGTACCTGCAAATTCAGTGGTCCTAAATGATTCTAGGTCAAAAAATTCCTAGGTGGATTTTGTGCCATCTGGATTAGAGTGTTTGGTTGAGGAGGCAAGCTAGATACAGTGCTAGAAGGACTTGGGGTTTGCGAGAACATACTAGCTACTTGCAAGGATGTTTTGACTAATGGGATAGTCGAGGAAACTACTCTAGGATGTTATCCCAGAGCGTCAATGTTAAGATCAAAGAACTCAACTGTATCTTCTATATTTCTAGCATTCGATCTTGTGATCATGAAGAGGGGGGATTTTAATTGGCTTTAATATTCAAAGGCTTCTGGGTTTAGCTGAATCCTCAATTGTTCTAGTTTAGCCAGCAAAAATATGAACACCAAGGATTAATACTCTTGGAGGTGAAACATTTACATCCCATAGGGTGTGTTAGAAACTATTTGTTAAGAATCCACCTTAGGTATAGAATGTTTAATATATGCACACTAGACCCAGCCAACATTGAAATACCGAAAGTAAGAAATGTTTCCCATGCCAATATCAAGAGAGGGTTGGTTCCCTTACAAACTACTTTTGGTTTGTATATTTAGATAACAAGAAAGGAATGGGAAATTATTGAGAATGATAAAGGAAGGGTTGTAAGCCAATTGATAAAGGGTGATAAAGAGGTAGCAATATCAACAAATGTTACCTCAAACCAACAATATTTTACACAAAGAGTAGAATAGAAACCAAAACCAAACTTCCTTGAACATGTATTTTTTAGGGATATTCCTAAGAGGAATGATAATCAGATCATTCCAAGCTGCAATGATCTCAAGTGTTAATAGAAACACCACATTCAACCAAAACAAAAATCTAAAAGTAAATTGACAACATAAGCTTACAAATAGATATGCAAACAAGAGAGCAATAATATCATATATTAGAGAGCACTGAGTACAATGGAGGTGCCTTGCTTATATAGGCAAGGATGATCAACCATAGCTATAGGATCAAGTTAAGGACAAATATCCACTGTACAAAAGGAACATGTGATATGGTCCATAGATAGGTAATCGCTATGGGAGAAATAATATCAACCCTCCAAATGTCACCCCTAGGAATAGTGAAACCTAAAAATATCCCCATAATATCTAAGAAATAAATATGTAACATCTCATAATATCTAAATAAGATAAATGAAATATCCACACATAAGTGGGTGGGGAAAATACATGGAATAACTAAATAAAAAGGAAATAAATAACCTAGGTGAACATGAGATAAGGTAAAAAACCTACTCTAACACCCCCCCTCAAGTGAAGCTAGGGGCAAAAAATAAAAGTGGCATATCCATAGTATGAGTCCCGACAACAAGGCCTGATCAGGTACTCATGTACAATATATCCATGAAGAAATATCGAACTAGAAGAAGTAAAAACCACATGGGAAAATATCATCCTACTAGAAAGAGAGAGAAAGAAGAAGGAATATGTCCTCAAGAACACCCCCCAAGGATAACTTATGAAACCCCAAGCATGCCATGCAACTCAAGGTAGCGAGGTGATGCAAAAGGCTTCGTGAATATGTTGGCAACCTACTATTGAGTTGGAATTTACTCCAAAAAAAGAACTCCATCCTAAATGTGTTGACGAATGAAGTGCATGTGAATATCAATATGCTTGGTCCATTGGTGCTCAATAGGATTGTGAGAAATGTGAATTGCACTTTGGTTGTCACACCAAAGTACTATTGTTGAATCCTATGGGAAGCCAAACTCTGTCAATAACTGTCATAGCCAAAGAACCTCCTAACTCATTGTGACTGTTGCCCTGTACTCTACATCTATATATGAAAGTGCAACAACCTATTGCTTCTTGCATGCCCAAGCAATTGGAGAAGAGCCAAGACAAAAAAATGTAGCCAGAAGTGGAATGCCTGTCATCAATAGAACCTACCCAATCTAAATTAGTATATCCAACCAATTGAGTAGAACCTTGGGTGTAGTGTAATCCAAAGTGTGAAGTGCCTTGTAGATATCTCAATATCCTCTTTGCAACCTACCAATGAATGTTATGAGGGGCATGTGCAAACCGAGACACAAGTCCAACTTTAAAATAAATATCGGGGCGAGTATGGGTCAAGTACATAAAAAATCCAATTAACGGCCTATACAAGGTAGTATCACAAAGAGGAGTGGTCCATTTGGAAGTAAGAGAGACCCCAGACTGGAAAGGAGAGGGAAATGGATTGCAATCAGCCATACCAAAATGTTGAAGAAGATCATGGGTGTACTTTTGTTGACTCAAATGAATCCCTGAATCTAACTGAGAAATTTGCAAATCAAGGAAAAAGTGCAAAAGACCAATATATGTCATATCAAACTACATTGAAAGAACCCTTTGAATAGTCTGAATTTGGGAAGAAGAACTACTAGTAAGAATAAAATCATCAACATACAAGACAATTATAACTATATCCTCTCCAACATGTTGTATATACACTATAGGATCTAAGTGGCAACGAACAAAACCAGTAGATAGAAGGAAAGAGTCCATCTTCTCATACCAAGCTTGAGGGGATTTTTTGAGACCGTCGTAGTCTAAAAATAAGAGAAGAGTCATGAAAAAACCCAGCAGGTTACTCCATGTATATTTCCTCCTAAAAATATCCATGCAAGAAGGCACTCTTCACATCCATCTAGTACACTGGCCAACCCTGTGATGCAACAATAGAAAGTACAAAGTGCACAGAATCCATCTTGGCAACGAGTGCAAAAGTCTCAGAGTAATCAATACCTTCGACTTACAAGAAACCCTTCACTACAATATGAACCTTATACTTATCAATGGACCCATCAGTTGCATATTTGGTTTGGTATACCCACTTACACCTAACCAACTTTCTTCCCTTAGGAAGAGAAACCAAATCCCAAGCATGATTCTTCATCAAAGAAGAATACTCATATGTCATCACATCATCCCACTCCTGTATCCCATGATCCTGTGAGAAAGACTGTGGATCCCCAGAAACTGCCTGACATAAGTCCAAAACCTATAGAATGTGAATGATGATGTATAGTGGGTGGAATATCTTGTATGAAAGGTTTTGCCTCAGAAATTGTGGTACTAGCCTACAAGCCCACCTAGGCATAGTGACAAAATTAGGAGGAACAAGATTCTCATCTGAATATATATCCATGACCTCCTCAACTACCTCCTAAAATTGCTCCTCAAATAAGCGATCCTCAATATGAAGTGAAGAATCATCAATGGATGGAAGTAAAGAAGAATAATCATGATAATAGAAGCGCTCATCAAACTAAACATGAGTTCTGAAAAGAACTTCATGAGCATCATGATCCAAAAGTTAGTAAGCTCTCATGTCCTCGTAATACCCAACAAAGATCAAGGGTTTGCTCTTCTTATCCAATGCTTTCCTTTGCTTCTTTGGCACAAAGGCCCAAGCATGGCTTCCAAAAATTTTGAAACATGAGACATTGGGCTTAGGCCCAAACCAAGCCTCCTCTGGAGTCAAATGCTCAAGTGCTCTATGTGGTGTGTGATTCTAAATGTAGTTCGCATAATAAACTACTTCTGCCCAATATATAGGAGGTAAATCCCTGGAATGCATCATGCAGTTAGCCATATCCCTCAAATTTTGGTTCTTCCTTTCTGCTAATCCATTTTGTTGTGGAGTATGAGGAACAAAATTTTGGTGAACAATACCATGTGCTACCAAAAAATTAGAAAACTCTCTGTTGAAGTACTTCCCCCCATTATCAGTGTGAAGCTTCTTTATGCAACTAGAATATTGATTCTCAACAAAAGTCTTAAACACCTTGAAGTGTGAAAAGACATCACTCTTGTACTTGAGAAAATAAACCCAAGTATGCCTTGAGAAATCATCAATAAATGTAAGTGCATACTTAGCTCCTTTGAAAGAAGGAGTAGAAAAAACCATCAAGTCACTATGCACAAGCTCAAGTGGTGAAGAAGCTCTTTTTGACTTACCCTTAGGAAATGGATCTTGGTGTTGTTTCCCTAATGCACATCCAGGGCAAACTCCATAAAGATAAGAAACTCTAGGTAAACTATCAGCCATACCATGAGTGCTTAACTCCTTCAAATATTTGTAATTAAGATGTCCAAATTTCTCATGCCAAAGCTTACTCTTAGAATCTACATGAGCAACCAAGCATGTCCCTACAAAATAAGTGTCATAAAAACCCTCAAAGTGATATAGTATAGAACTATGATCAACAACACCTTGTGCAACAAGTGAATGAGGCTCCAACAAGGTTCTAACTTCAGCTCCTTGTGGTGTGAAAGTCACTATTTTGCCCTGACTAGAATGAAAATTTTGATAAACAGAAAGTAAATTTATAGTAATGTCAGGAACATATAGTGCACCATTGATGCATTCACCATAAAGTTGTATGTCATATTTTTCCTTAACATAAATAAAGGAAGAATATCCAACCTCAATGTTGGAAGTAGAACTCAAACCAAGAGATACAAACGACTCCTTATAAGAAGTCATATGGTGAGAAGCACTAGAATCTATAACCCAAATATCTGTAGTAACTGACTGATATCTCCCAACAACATTAAGTGCTTTGCCATGCTCACTAGAAGGAGGTGGAGTGGAGATAGAGATCTTGTGTTTTCTGACTGCATCCTCTAAGGCTTGCATTCTCTTTCGACACCTATTTTCTACATGATTATTCCCCCCACAAAAGGAGAATGAAAGGCTAGACTTATTCTTAGATTTAGGAGACTCTTTGGGTTTAGATTTAGATTATTTGGGTTTAGGGGAACTTTGATATGGATAAGGAGAAGACTTAGGTTTACCTTTGAATTTTCCCTTACCCTTAGGACTAGATGCTACTAATTCCTTTTGAGAGGTAGAAGACTCAAGGTTAGACAATTTGGATTCTTCCCTAGTAAGTCTTTCACAAAACAACTCCAAATCAGGAATTATGAATGTGTCACCTAAGGAATCCATGCTAGAGAAAAAGGTAGAATCAAATGTTTGGAATGGACCTTTCAACTTGGATAGAATCAAGTAAACACACTCTTCATCTTTCTTGTCTCTTCCACTCCCCTTTAACTGTGTCAACAAGTACTTGAACTTAGTAAGATAGTCTACAATAGATGGAACATATTCAGGATTGAGAGAAGTGATCTCAAATTCAAGCTGCATGGCTCTTATGTGATCCACCTTACCAAATAATCCTTTTAATTTTTCCCAAATTTTGAAAGGAGAGTCACATCCTTCCAAATGAAATAAAAGACTATCACTTACATAATTTCCTATCAAACCCATACATTCATGTAATTTGCATTGGTGCTGAAATTTTGTGTATTCTTTAGTGAACTCTGGTTTGTTCTTCAAGCATTAAAGCCCATAATCCTTTGCGTTTAATGATTGTTTTCATCTTGGTCTCCATGTGTGGTAATTATGTGTTGTTAATGGCTCACATTGATCTAATGCAAAAGAAGATGAAGAAGCCATTCTACAAAAATAACCAAAGAGCAAAAGAATGCAGATAGGGTGCACAAATCAGCACCAAGACAACCCCCCCAAAATATTATTTTATTAGCTTCACAGGAATGCAGAAGATGGGACTTTATAACAATAGTCCATATACAAGGTTCAAGTGCAAAAACTTTTCACAATGCAATATTGAGAGTGCAATCATAAAATCATTATAACTGTCTAAATATAGATCCAAAAAATATGAAATTTTATAGGTATATCAGAAAAATGATTTTACAGTCCTGGTAAAAATGTTGTTGAGCAACTCGAAATATTTATCCTACAAGGGTGAATTTACTAAAAATAGTAAAATCACTGTAACTATCAAAATACAACTCCAAATGCTCTGAAATTTTATAGGATGGTCTATAATATAATTTTACACATTTTGAAAAAAAATCTACAAAAATGCAGAATTTTTTATGAAGATATACACAGATTACTAACAAATTGTAGGTTTTCATAAAATCGAGATATCTTGAAGAATATTGATGCAAATGAGCTGAAATTTTGGGCACAAATCAAATGAATGCATATACAGACCTCCAAAATTTTTTGTGAAAAAATAGAATTTCTATCAGGATATACATGCAAAATATAAAAATGGACTGGGTTGGTGACCCTGCCAAAAAGGGAAATGCTCAAGAAAAAAAATGGTTAGGACAGATCCAAGGGGATGAGGCTATTGCAGTATGAGAAGAAGAGATTTTAGGAGGATGGTAATGATATTACAATGGAAGGAGTGACACAAACTGGCCAAAAGACTCCACCAAGGACCCGATCACAAAAATCGAAGCTTCCACACCATTCTTCGAACCTGTAAGAGAAACAACTGCACAATACTCACAAATGGATGACTGCAACACCTATCACTCTGATGACATGAAAGGAATGATAATCAGATCATTCCAAGTTACACAGATCTCAATTTTTAACAAAAACACCACATTCAACAAAAACAATAATATGAAAATAAATTGATAGCATAATCTTACAAATAGATATGCAAACAAGAGAGCAACAATGTCATATATTAGATCTGAAAATGGAGCACTGAGTACAATGAATGCGCCTTGCTTATATAGTCAAGGATGATCAACCATAGTCGTAGGATCAATATAAGGACAAATATCCACCGTACAAAAGGAATATATGATATGGTCCATACATATGTAACCTTTATGGGAGAAAGAATATCAACCCTCCAAATGTCACCCCTAGGAATAGTCAAACCTAAAAATATCCCCATAATATCTAAGAAATAAATATGTAACATCTCATAATATCTAAATAAGATAAATGAAATATACACACATAAGTGGGTTGGGAAAATACATGGAATAACTAAATAAAAAGAAAATAAATAACCTAGGTGAACATGAGCTAAGGTAAACAACCTACTCTAAAATTCCAACATTCACCCTTTATCGACAACTAAATCCAGGAATAGAATTTAAACTATTTGATAATGAAATGAATTTAAAATAAATAAATGATAGAAAAATTGCATACAGAATTGGATCAGAATCAAAGCCAAGAATCCCTTGCATTCATACAAGAGCTTGAGTTAATAGAGCTTTCAAGAAAATTGTCCCTTCTTACATTAAACTTGCTAGTTTTTATAGAGGATTCTACCTCTAAAACATAAATACCCAACCACAAAACATCACCATGGTAGCCAAGATTTTATTTTAGAGCCCATAAAAAATTTATGAGGCATGGCTTAATTTGATGACTCCTCAAAAAGAAGTTGCATTACTTCAATGCAATAATGTGATTCACCTACAATGCCATATCCTCACTTGTTGGGACCACCTCAATGGCAAAGATCAAATTCTGGGATTTGAGGGGATTAGATTTTGATTCTCCCTTGACCAACTACCATAAAATGGATGGAAGTGCACCTTCAAGAATTAATTTTGTTGCTAAAATCACCTTCGGGCGACCACCACCAAAGTAGGGGAGAAAGAGGATTTTTATCGAGAAGGGGTGTGAAAGGGAGTTTTGATGTGTTACTTGAGTGAAAGGGAAACTCGTTATGGTGGGTCCCAATTTGTATTTCTCAAACATTAGCTTGAAAATGGCTTTCACTTTATTCTTTGCCTAAAACAAGATCATTGAATGTAGCTTTGAATGCCATGTAGATGTCATTTTGATCTTACCCTAACTCTTTGTCACCTTTCTGAAGAAGTGGAGCCCAACGTGTAGCTTTTATCACTTAAAGATGATGAAAAATGTCTTTTGACCATGCAATATCTAAAATGGAATTACTATCTCGAGTGGGAGTGAAAACACTTGGGCTCTACTTGGTTTTTGGCTAACTTCTAGCCCAAAAAGGGATTTTTCTACACCTTTTCCCTGAAACAAAGTTCCATCAACCGCACGTCTCACTTGAGGTAAACTTAACCAATTTTTTTCACCACCCTTGGGCCCAAAATGGGGTTTTGGTAGAAGTGGGGTGGAAAACTACTCTTGCTCATGAATTAAAATTACAAACAACTCCATGAATACCTATATGTAAAGATCTACCATCCAGCCTTTGCTTAAGCACTTGTATGAAATGGACTTCCATGAGAAGAGTCTATCGAAGACTATATGAGAATGTGAAGAACACCCTTTCCTGTATGGTAAGCGAAAAGAGATTGCACACTCTTTTGAGCATAGCCAACAAAATTTTGATAACAATGTGTTAAAAAAAACATTATGAAAGCGAAGAATTTTTCAAGATAGAAAATATTATTACAACATTATTGGATGCAAAATGGTTCTTAAATCTAATAAAATTTCTTATAAAATGATGTGGCAAGGATACCAACAGGTCTCTCACTATGGAGAGGACATTGTCTTCTCTGGAAAAGGAACATCATGTTGTAAGACTCCCTCCTATTGGTGTCATCCCTCTCTCCCTCAATATTGAGAGTATACTGAGTACGTCCCTATGATCATAATTCTTCCCATGTCTAAGGCCCCTATGGTCGTAATCCTCCTCTCATCTAAGGCCCCTATATTTGTGGTAGTCTCTATATTTGGCCTCCCCCCTTTGATCTAGCTGATCACCGCATAGCTACCTCCCAAAATGCCTCCTGTACCTAACTAGCTATGCCTCTCTCTTGAGATATCCTTGTAGGAAAAATGTTATCATACTAAGTGGAATACCCATCCACAATCCTTACATCATCTCGCTCTGCCAGGGTGACCTCTACATAATCCTCATCCACCTCAATAAATTTGGTGAGATATGGCACCCCACTAGTCATCATCGAGTCACGTACAACCTAAGAATAAGAAAATATTAAACCTCAAGAATCCCCTACACCAAGCCAAACTGGCACAATACTCAATCGACATGATGGAGCTCTATCTCTCCTCACTCCATGTGGAGGCATCGTACTTACCTCACATGAGCTAACTCCAATCTATCATCCCATCCATTATACGCTCTCCAAGATCTCCAAAAAAATTGGGTCGCATTCAACTCATCAATAATCCATCTAGCCTCCTCTAGGCCACCCCTCCTCCTCAATCGATCAACCAATGGACCCCAAAAAAATACTACAGGTCACTCATCCTCCACATATTAAAGAGAAAATCTGCTAGGTCTCATCATTATGAGGTACTCCTAGCACCATACCTGAAGGAAGGATGTAAGTACTAAGCTCGTTCCTTCCTTGTACACGACCCTAAATAAGGTACGGTACAATCAACACAAAATATAGGGGCCCCAAGAAAAATGCATACCAGCATCTTGCATATTTACTACAACCTCAACCAAACCCCATGGTATGTGTTGACCACTCTCGTAACACACTAGAAGCTCTTCCACCAACTCTTCCAATACTAATATCAAGGTAGATAACCTATTTGTTGTAATGAGTTGCTCTATGTCGACTCTGCTCTACTCAATGAGAAAGGATTGATCTCCCATCAATATTTGTATAGCTTGGCCCTAGGCCAAGGATTGGTACAAAAACTATCCTCTAGTGGGTACTCTAAGGATCCTCCACACATCCTCTAAGGTAGGGGCCCTCTCCCCTATCAACAATCAAAAAGTAAATGAATCTGGATACCACATCTTCGCTAAGGCAGTGAGTAGACTGTAGTCTACCTCTATGTGTGGCATTTCAGCCACATGCTTAAGCCTTGTCGCGGTTAGAACAACCCTCTCATCATTATTTAGAGCTCAAACTCGATCCTCAAAAATGGTATGTCACCAATCACGACCCTTAAGAGATCCTCCCTACAAAAAAAATAAAAAATAAAAACAAATTATTTATAAAATTACCAAAAAAAATTGTAATTTCTAAATTTAGATGTAAAGCGCAAATTCGAATGCATGTTCAAATTTGCAAAATCGGACCTATTATGCACAAAATCAGACAAATGAATTCATCAAAAAAAATTTGAATTTATCAATTCGAACACATTTTTCAATGAATTTGAACATCCAAATTTATCACGATGATCATAATTCGTCACTATGGCCGCTCGACGGTAGGCTGCATCCAATAATCAAAATTTTATAGACCAAAAAATTCAAACAAGAAAGGATAAAATAACTTACCCTAATGTTCCCACCACTGCCATCACCTCAAACTCGAACGTGGTTTGCTCGATGCACTATGGTAGTCATTTGCCCATTTTTCTCTAGAACAAAATTCGCTAACAATGAAAATAAAAATGAATTAGGATTTTTGCCCTAATTTCTATTTTATGCCTTTTTTTACCCCTTTTTCTTTGAATTTTGAGTTTTGCAATAAATTGTCAATTTCTTACAAAACTCGAAGGGATTATCCATGATAATAAACATAAACATAAAATTGAACAAATTTTGGCTACAACTTTCTTTAACACATTTATTGCTCATAAATGCACCAAAGAGGGGGAAACATGTAGTTGACAAATTTTGACACACTTTAAAAAATCTAATTCTTATTAAAACATTTAATCACCCTAAAAACGTGAAACTCACCCTCAAAATCCCTACCTTGATATTCATGCTAAAAAATAGAAAAATAGCTTAATTACCCTCTTTTTGATAAAATCGAATAATCATGACAAAATCGAACATATCTGATAAAACCAAACACATCCAATTTTATTCAAATCCCATGTGCACCTAATTTAGGTGCCCAATTGATATTTTGAACCTAATCTGGGTATCACCAAAATTTTGATAAAATCAGATGATCCGCTAAAATTAGATGTAGATAGTTTCATCTAAATTGAGCCAAAACATAATTTGGCCTAACAACCCAGCCGAATTTCACCCACCTATCTGATTTCTCAAACTGTAGCAATCATTTAACCTCTTAGATTCACATTAATTATTCTGGTTGGTGATATTTACAAGAAGGCTTTAGTGAAGAAGAAGACTTTGGAGCTTTTTTGCAGGTTGCAGTGAAGAACTTTGTTGTTTGATCATCATCCAGAGAGCACACATACATGGAGCTATTTTCAACACACACAAATATGGTTTATATTTGCTTGTTATTTAAGTTTTGCACTATTTGTACAAATTTGGATGCGTCTGAATTTATCACTTAACAATTGATTTCATTCTCTGTTTTGTAGAACTAACCATTGGATAATTTTGGTTGCATACGATTTCAAACATTTCATACAATTTTGTACACTGCGTACGAATTCATACTAGCACCCCTATAAGGGTAAATTTTTTATTATCAGATTGCTAATTACTTCATATTTGCAATATATCATTGTTTAATACTTCAATATTTCACTATAATTCATTGTTATTGTTAGATCTACTATATTTACGACCATATGTTTCATATTCAAAATAATTAATTTTCCATTTTCTTTACAGTTTGCTAAAGGAACCGAGGGGATTTGACTATCATACACCACATTCTACTATGGTCTTGTTGAGTGCTAATTTTACCCAATTGCAAAACCACACTCACCTTAGGATTTTGATTACAAAACCCTCTCTTGCAAAGAAGTTACAACAAAACAACTTCTCCAATGTTCCGCTATATTAGCATTGCACATGTATATTACTTATCTCAATGAAGATATATCAATTAAATGCTAGGAATACCTTAGTGATTGCAAGTAATTATTAACAAGGGTTATGTGTTGGTTTATTTTACCATGCTATATTAATGATTGTTCATAAAACTTAAGAAAATAAAATGTGAATTGACCCTCATATGACCACGATGTGAAGCCTTAATTCCTTTTATCTTGGAGGATTTTAGGTAGATTTTATATTTTTTTATTAAGTAGATTTTAAACAAGTTTTATTTTGTATTAAATCCTACTTTAAGCACGAAATAGAAGATTAAATATATCTATGAGTGTGAATCTGAAATGATGAAAAGATCCATTAAATGTGACTTCTATCATGAAGATAAAGATAACTTTTGATAATAAATAGAATAATTTATTGCTTTGAAATCATAGCCTTAAAATGTCATCATAAATTATCCCTCTTTAATGAAATCGTAAATTTTATAAAGAAGAAACAATTTAATGCTTTAGAACAATAACCTTTGATGTAATGTATAAATTACCTCTCTTTAATGAAATCAGAATTTTCATAAAGAAAGGTAAATTTATTGCTCTAAAAATGATGGCTTATGGAATGCCATTAAAAATCACCCCCTTTTTTATGAAATTGAAATTTTCATAAAGGGAATTTCATTTATGCTTGCAAATAAATATATAAATCTGAAAAAAAAATTGATTTATCTTTAAAATGTAAAAAAATAAAATTCCGAAATTATAAAAATCTACATAAAACAGTCATTTTCAACAATTTTTATAAAATCAAAATGACTTTGAAATGAGCTCGAATTTGTTTTGAATGAAATATTGATGCTCATTATTCATGCCCATGTATTTATTTTTATCATTTTAATTTTTTTTAATTTTTATTTTAATCCTCGAAGTTTTAAAAAATCTACAAAAAGTGGGTTAGAAAAATAAAAATAAAATCTGGAAAACATGATAAAAAACTAGAAACATAAAAATGTAAAATAACACCGGTATAATGCCACCATATTCTTGCAAAACCAAAGATGTGATAAATTCTTGCATGCAACCTAGTTTACCTAAATCTACATTTGCACAACTCATAATAACCTAGGTGCAAGCTTCTAAGGAGAAAAAATAAATTAATTTCATGTTTTAAACCTTCAATGGTGCAACCATAAAAATGCATTCAACACCCTCTATAAGCTTAAAACATGAAAGGAGAAAAATAAATAGTTAAAACAGGCATGCAACAATAAACTCCTCCAATATTGCTAATAAAATACAAATTTCTAAGATATTTTATATTAAAAGAGGATCATGTTCTATTTTTACATCCATATTCCAGCAGCATGTGGCCCTTTCCAAAAAGAACCAACCCCTATTCTAGGAATTCCTCTTATTTTTAAAGTTTTTAATATGATTGCTTCATTTCATTTTCCTGTTTGGGCTTTGAATATGCATCTATTCGTTTTCATCTCTAATGCTTGGCTTTCTTGCTCTGTGCCTCTATTTCCAAATGTGATCTTCAATCAAAACAATCTTCGTAACCATTATTTTAATCTTGCACCATTTCATTTTATATTTGATAACATTTTTGGCCACCTAAATTAGACTATAGTCATCAAAGATTTTTATTTTAAATGCCCACTCTTACCCATTTTATGTATTGAATTCCTGATAGTTGTAGCTTAGAAAAGTATCTAATCATTAGAAAAAGCCAAAAATAAAATTTCCTCTTAAAACCAAAAGAATAGCCTCTGGAAGATGCTGCCACATTAAAACTTTTTGTTGTGTTCTTGGTCAAATACTTCTAATGCTCGTGCGACACCAACCTTACCCTCCGAATTTCAAAACCGTCATTGTCTCATTAATCCACCAACATTGGTCCTTGTCATCTAGTTTACCATATAGAACCATCACTATGTTGTTTGCATCTATATTTTTTATATTCACCCACAGGCGTCAATATTGTGCCACCTCCTACTAGGGGACCACACGGTCATACAACCGGGTTGTAGTTGTGGCATATCACTTGCATGTCCACCCTCGAAGCATAAAAATATCTCGTCTACATCCACGGTGCTGAAATAATTTGCCAACCGATATTACTAAGGGGTCCAAGTTAATATCTACATAATCGTCAATATCCCACTACTATTTCAGATTTGGAAAGCTTGCATCAGAATGTAAATTTTTGTTTCCTCCACAATCACAAAAGAAGGCTTCGAGGGGTGTAGGTTTCTCTACACTGTTCCTGTGATATGAATCGAATGAGTTTCATACCTCTACAAGCCTATCAGGCTTCCCATACAATAGACTTTCCATATTGTCATTAATGTCGTTCATCGCTACATTTATTCCTTCCAAGTCATTCATCATTGCCATATTTCCATTGATGTTCATTTATCAATTTTACCCATACACAATGTGTGCTCCATTAAGTATGTAGCCACATCATCTGAGCTGCCTATGTGCCAACGGGTCCACAACTGCTTTGTTTGCTTTCGATGCTCGATTTGCTTGACGTCTGCTACTGAGAACATAATCGTGGCACTGTGTATGACTTCATCATGCATGCCTTCACTATGTTGAGATTTAGTTCCACTTTAATTTTATTTTCTTTCTATACATTAATGGCCATGTCTCTGTATACCTTTTACACCCAATGTTTGTTTTATTTGGCAACCTAGCATGATTTTGATATTGCATACGACCACAGACCCCAATTAGTAGTAGGACACAATGAAGGGGTTGGCCCTACCTACTCTACATTTTTTATTCTAGATTCTTATAATCCCTGGATCATTGGGTAACTTATCAATGCCAACTCAATCCTCTGCACCCTGGCCAAACTCACATTCGATGTTTATGTCTGTATTCATTTAGGCCCCGTTATATGGTGTTCCTAAATAGTCTCCACTGTTTCCTATTTGGTGTCCCTGAAACTCCCTTGACCACATCAAACCTACTGTGCAATGTCATTGATTCTCACGATATTTAGTTTATGTCAGCCTTTTGTAGTATATGCCTACATCACCACACCTTTGTAGCTCTGCTCATCACCAAATTCTAAAATTTGATAACATCGCCCAATAGACGAGTCAAATGAATGCTCCCACATTGCTTCTATATCTTGGTCCACATCTCAAATGGCCTAGTCACATCCAAATATAGGGGAGAACTTATCGTTGTCCTAGTCAGCTTCAATGATATCTATATCGACAATCTTCATCTAAGTCGAGCGTTCATCATTACTATCACACTAGCTTGGACGTTTGCATGCCTTGCATCCCTTATGCCACCTCCACATGGCCATTTCATTTGAGGCCATCCAAAACTCACTTGTGCTATCCCCAGTCAACCTTCCCATCCACATCATCATCTTGTACAACCCTGTTGTGGTCTGCATTATTGCATAAGTGATGCCACACTATTTAGGGTTCACCCTATGTAGTCCGATACAACACCCTATGGTTTACCTACCATGATCTGCCTTATCTTCGACATTAGTCTTCATGATTTTCTTTGTCACTACCGAGGGTCCATGTTAATGCTCCACTTTGAACACCATCGTTGAATGCCCTAATTGCCACATCGACCTAATCCACTGAATATCACTGATATCTTCATTCATGTGGGATATACCTCTCTGATACTGCCACATAATCACCTTACCACCACGTCTACTTGACGTCCAAATATTCTATCCGCCGTCTAGATTCTACGTTGATTACCTGCACCAAAAACTTAAAGAGGTTAAAAGCTTATATAGACTTTATTGAGGCCCTCTTTTTGTAAAATAAAAACATTACTTTATTTAATTTTATATATATTCATTTTTTTTGTTATATAATATAACTTTTATTATCATTTAATATTATATAAAATATTATTTTTATTTTTTATTTTATAAATTATATACTATTTAAAACATACAAATAAGAGAAAACACAAAATTTAACAATAAAAATGCTAACACCAAACTTGACAAAAAGAATCGTCAACAACAAAAATGATGATTAAAAATCATTGACAACAAATTGATGATAAAAATATCATTGAAAATAAATTGACGATAAAAATATCATCGACAACAAACTGATGATAAAAATATCATCAACAACAAATTGACAATAAAAAATCATCAATAAGAAATTGATGATAAAAATTGTCAACAACAAATTGACGATAAAAATAATCAAAATTTGCTAATAACAAATTAACAAAAAACTACAACCTAAAACCGAGCAACCTACTAGACACTCAAAATGAAACAAAAACACCCAAACACAAAAATGAAAGGTGGGTCCCCAATTTTGGGGTGAGTTGTGCGACAGTCACAACAAATGGTGACTCTGTTGGGAAATGCTCCTGAGAATTTTGGGTGAAGAACCCAACCTAAAATAAGAATATAAAATATCAACAAACTATAACTATTTAGCAATGTCCCCAGAAGGTGGGGGTAAACAACTTCAAAATAAAAACAACTAATCTATTTTCCTTTGCTCAGTGTGTGTCAAAGTGATTCATTTTGCACCTTTGAAAACCTTCTGGATTCCATCATCTTACTTGCATTAGGCTATAAAATATTGCTCATGATAGAAAATTTTTATAGATAGAGCTCTACTACCAATCAAGAATTTACAGCCCGATAGTGTTTATCTAACCCACCCTTGTGTTTGATTAATAATTTGTAAATATTTTCTTATAATCGAGCTGTGTCTAGGCATAGCCCTACTATCGGTCAGGCATCCATAGCCCTGGTAGAGTTTATCTAGACTTTGTGACTGATTTGATCAAGATTTCCAATGCTCATTTTTTTATAACTTTGCAAAAATTCATGCATCACTGGGGTTAGGAAGCATAAAAAATAGAGCATGTTGAATTTTTGCCTTTGTTTGCAAACCAAGATAACTTCATCCTTTACGACTTCTATAAATACCCTTTAATATGTGAGTTACATGTGGAGCTTCAGCAAAATATTTCATTGCTCTACTCTCCACCATTTTAGTCCCAAAGTCCGAGCACGATCACAAAATAATCTATCCCCCTTTTCTCAAGTTCACCTACTTTCAGATTAGGTAATCCAACCTACTTCACAAAGGAACACAAAAATGGGTAAGATACCATAAGTTAGCGACCATGAAAAATCACCTCAAAACAAGGGAACAACCCAACACACAAAACTAAAAACACAAACCAAAACTAAACTTAATGCAAACTAACAAGAACATAAAACCAAACACAAAAACAAAAAGCAAAAACCAAAATTATATACAAATGTACAACATGGTACAGGATGGTGCAAAGCTTGAGCTATCACTTCCTTGGGTCCCAAACATGATTAGCACATTTCAAAAGAGATATAACATTATAGGCAAGCCAAGTTTGATAAAAATCTAGCGAAAACCAGATTAGACCAAACAATACAACAATATTCAACTTGCGTTTCTCACCCCACCAATTTGATTTAGTTCTATCATCCATCCCATAGGTGAGCTTGAAATCATAAAAATGATAAGACAATAATTGATCTTTGATTTTATCTTGTCTATTCTTTAAATTTTCAATTTCACAATTCGATTATGATTTAGAATTAGGCTTTCTTTTTCAAACATGAGATTTTGCAAACAAGAGTCTATTTCTAAGAATTTCGAAGCCAACTCATTTTCCATGTTCATAGGCCAATCAAACTTATGCAACCACTTGCAAGCATCTACGATATCTACTAAATGAGAATCACTATAATTTTTTATCCTAGATTCCATTATTAATTGTTGATGCATCTGATTTAACAATTTAAGCATATCAACTTCTTTTTCATTCATCCAAGCAATCTCATTAGTGGTGTGAGTAGGAATCAAATTTAATTCTTAATTCACCTCTAATGAAATTTCATCTTAAATAGCATTAGCATCCAAAGGAACATCATACAATCCATTAATTAGAATTTTTGTAATAACTAATAAAGGTAAATAATTCACCTTGTCATCCATACTCAACACATCATGATTAGAATTTACTGAAACTTGATGAGTGTTTGTAACTTTTTCTTTATTTTTATGGTCTTCATCATCAAACACCTATTCAAAAATACCAAAGTTAGACACCCAATCAAACATATGACCATCATTTTCAAACCATGAGTCTTGTCTATCTAGGGATGTGTCAAATAACACATCTTCTTGATTGATAATTTGAGTTGTTTCAAACCAAGCCATATTTTCATCACTTGAAGGAGTAGAAGTGAATTCTTCTTCCTTGCTAACCACCCATGGTATTTCTTCATCTGAATCTCTAAAATAATCCTACGAATTTTTATCCACATCTTTATAATCCCAAAATGAAAGAGAAGGTTTTACTTCTTCCTCATCCAAAACAAATGAGTCATAAGAAACATTTACTATTTCTTCCCTTTCTCATTCAACAAGATTTTCAATGAATTCATATTCAACATAATCTAATTTGGGAACTTTCTCCATTCCTACAAGTGTAAGATCTTCATGTGAAGTATAAGTTTCAACATCCTGCATATCAAGAGGAATAGGTGTTTCATCAATAGGAGTGTGAGAAAACAAGACATCTTCATATCTTCCCCAACCATTGTAAAAATTGTCATTCAAATTTGTGGGATGAAACTCCATTGTATCTTTTGTATGATATTTTGATTCTTCTATCAACCATTTTTTTCTTTATGCATGGTAGTAGGATCATCATCATCTTCCAACACTTGATGATATTCCAACCCTTTTTCCAAAACATCCTCAAATTGTACAAAACTTGTAATATCTTCCTGCGAGAAAGCAATTGTGTTATCCTACATATCAATTGACACAAAGGGTTCATTAGAAGGTTTAGAGTGAGCATATTCATCCAATTTCTTCCAATAATTATAGTAATCATCTTCTAAAATTGAGTTGTGATGCTCAACTACTTCAACATATTCCAATTCATCAACATGTTTCTCATCAAATTTACCTTCACCTTCCTTAGATGGTTCAATGATTTCCAAAAGTGGGCTACTCTTTGTATTCAATTTTGTAAGGCTATCATAATCCACATTTGTAACCCATGATTCAATTTCATCACAATTTGGAAGGTGTGGGTCTTCTTGACCCTTAGTTTCAACAATCTCATCTAAAGCGTCTTCCAAGAACAAGTGGTGAAATTCTATTATGTCTTCAAATTCATTTATTGATTTTATTTCAATTTCACTTTCAACGACTTTATTTTATTCCATGGAAGTTTTTTTCCTATCACATATCTTAAAACTAATTAGATTTAGGATACCTCCATTATCTGAATACTCATGTATTTCTAGAAATGAACCCATTTCTAAAAAATTCTCATTGGTGGATGTTGGCTTGGGAACTTGCACCTCCTCTTGGATGATATCTAAGGTGGTTATAATATTTGGACATTCAAATTCATTCCCTTGATCATTCACCTTAAGCATCATTGGAGTGGAGGGTGCTATATTACATGGTTGGTGTAGGTTGGCATCAATAACTCCATAAGAACAATATCTCATGGGAACATGTTGTGCCTCCACTTGCCATTGTTCTACCATTATTGCGACCTCATAGATTCTATGCAAAGATGGATCATCAATATTTTCCCTTAAAAGTGTAGCAATTACGAGGGGTATGGCTCCCTGTTGTGATGTCTTTCACAACGACCCCAAGAATTGGGGACCTACTTGAAATTTTGAAGTTTGTTCCAAATTTTGTTTTTTTGTGTGATATTGGTTGTTGTCATCATTTGGATGTCCGAAATGTCCATCCTCATGAAAGTTGGTTTCATGGTCATATGTCAGTTCGTGATCTAATTATTTGTTACTTGTTTCAATATGGTCATTTTGTGGTGGTTAGTATAGTTGTGTATGCTTTCTAGTGAATGTTATATGTTAGTTAGCTCCTTTTGCTTAAAAAATTCTTTTGTTGGTTTGTTTGCATGTCAACCATTTGGTTATTTTGGTTTAGGTGTTTGTTGTAAGGTTCATTAAGTTAATTTAAAAGTTTTGTTTTAATTTTTTGTGTTGTAATGTATATTTATAATGTGTTATTATGTTTTATAATGTTTAGATTATTGTTGTGTTAAATATGTTGTATTATTTAATATAATTCATTTTGTGCTTTAGGCTTAGTGTTCGAAATGAAATTTTAGTGGAATTAATTAAAAATGTTTGTTTGCTTGTAGGTCTCATGATCAAGGAGAAAGGCTTTGCCTTTAATGTGGGTCTCATGATCGGATATTTAGCCATGTGTGTTGAAAGGTTCTGAGCATAGGTGCATTAATCAATGGTTCACAAGAAGCCACACAGTATTATGTATAGGAAAACAGAATAACGTGGTACATGTTTATCACACAGAATGATCGATAGGTGGATGACGTCTCATGATCGAGGAGAAGGGCTTTGCCTTCAATGTGCATACCATGATCGAATATTTAGGCACATGTGTTGAATATTATTGAGCATAAGTGCTTTCATGGTTTACAAAAAATTAACAGTTCATTTCTTATATTACCCAGCGATAGATTTGATAAGTGCTCTCCTAGTTTATGAAAAGACAACAGTTCATTCCCTGTATTACCCAACAACTAATTTGATAAGTGTTCTCCTGGTTTATGAAAAATGCAAAAGTTCACTCCTGGTCTTACCTGGCAATAATTTTGATAAAATTGATGGAAACATAGACGACATTTAGACATTTTCAAGGATCGATTTGGGTTTTGTTAAAGCAACAACATGAATAACAGGTTGGAAGTAATGGTTGTCTGCATGATGGTATTTGGGGTTGTGTGCTCACTAAATGAAGGTGTGATAATAATGGCATAGGAGTGACATTGGTTTGTAATAGCATGTTGAGAATCAACGTGGAAAAATAGTGACATATGGAGCTACCATGTGTATATCTCATATCACCCAGCGCATCGAATAGAATGAATAACAGGTTGCGGTAGTGATGTTTATGCAATGTGGATAAAGAAGATAGGTATACAAGGAAAGTGGGTATGTATACCAAGATATTTCAAGTGGAATATAAAAATATAACAATGAAATCATGATGTTCAAATCATAGCAAGGCAACATAGTGATGCCTTATGTTGGATTTGGAGATGACGATTTGAGGAAATCAAACACAATTCACTAGAATATTTTTAAACCAACACTATGGTAATTAACCCTTCTTCCTAACACTTCTAACGCAAGTCCAAGTGTGCTTGTTAATTCCCCACATGTTAATATGGCTGCTCCACCTACTGGAAATTTGGCATGGATGGGAAATCAGCGAAGTCCATTGAATATACCAGGTGTTGCCCATGACATGCCAAAGAGTGTGGAGAAATATCTACCAAGATACAAGCATGATGGAACTCGCATGGTGAAAGAACATATACAGGCATATATAGATGCCATGTCTAGATTACAAGTCGAACACGAAGACATCGCATGTAGGTTGTTTCCTCTAACCTTGGATGAGATAGCCTATGATTGGTATGTTTGCTTACCCTCTAGTTCAATAACTTCTTGGGACATGCTCAAAAATACTTTCATCACACAATTTAAATTTGCAATTGATCCTGCTAGTGTTTATCTACAATTTGCTTCAACTCGTAGAGAACCTAACGAGCCTTTATGCATGTTCAATACTAGGTTCCATAAAATGTACTCACGACTAACTGCTCCTTACAATGTTGTAGAGGATGCCGCAATCCAAGTTTACTTTGGATCATTGGATCCATTGACAACGATGTTCGTCAGAAGAACAGGATAGATAATGACACTCACAGGAGCATACACAGAAGCTCTTTTGGTGGAGCAACAAATGATGCCTTCGAGTTGCGAGCTTGGTCAACTACCTTCGATCGGATATCCGGGTATGCAAAATCAAATACCCATGATTAATAATGCTTTGATGAATCAAACTCCAATGTTAAATATGATGCCTCAAATACCAAATCAAATGGCTTATGCACCACAAAATAATCAAATGTTGTTAGAAAGTCACTATGCTGCACAAAAAACTAGAAATGATGCATCGCAATTTAATGCATTTGGAAATGTTACCCCAAATCAAAACTTGAATCAATTTCAGAATCTCAAACACAAAACAATCCCATGTTCGCTCAAAATTTACAAAATTTACAAATGCAATAGGGTAATCCGATGTTTATGCAAAACATGCAAAATCAATCAAATTCTATGTATTCTAACCCATGGGTAAATCAAAACATGTTACATAACCAAAATTTACCCCATGTTATGCCTCAAACAAATGTTACAAATATGACACTTCATCAAAATGTGCCTAATCAGAGTTGGTTAAATCCTCAACCAAACATGTCAAATCAAAACACTTCTAGTTGGTTGAATCCAACTTTTCAAAATGTTCCACCAAACCCAAATGTTGCAACTCAAAACCAAAATCAGCCTACTAATGATACTCCTGATCCAAAAAAGGTAGCAGATTTAGAAAGAATGTGCCTTAAATTGAGTAATGATATGGTACAAATGTAGAAGAAAAACAATCAAAATGTTCAACCTAATTGAAGATTTACCATGCAAAGACCTAAATATTTTAACACGAGACTAAACAATGGGGGTGTTCCAACTCCCGTGGCTAACAATAATGGAGCTTTAAGCTCAAATTCAAAAGCCACAATTGTCAATATTATAGAGGTAGTTATGGATAACTGGTGTAGATTACATGGTACCAATGAACATAATGAACTAGAATGCAATGAATTTAGTTGTGTTGCAAATTACATTCAACAGGGTTTGGATAAAATGGAGTTAGTTTTAGATAATGATGTGGATGAGGCTAGCACAAGCAAGGGTAAGAGTTCAGCTTTTGTAGTGGACATGTGTGAAATAGGTGAAATTGAAGAAGAAGAAGAAAGTGAACAAGAGGATGAGATTGTGGAAGAAGTGCATACTCTAAAACAATACAAGAAGCCAACTCACGACTACCATTTACGGAGTAGAGGTAAAATTTATAACACATCTTCCATTCCCCCTAAGAATTTGAATGTGCCATCTGATGTCAAATCTAATAATAATCCCATTCCACCACCTTTGCCTAAAAAGTCAAAGGTAACTCCGAAAAACATGCCAAAGGTTCAAGATGTTGAATCTACAAGTTATAACATTATCGAAGATTTGAAGAAAACAAAGGCCAGCATTAATCTTTATGATGCTTGTCAGTTACCTGAACAAAGGAAAATTTTAATGCAAAATATATGGTTTCAAGAAACAAAAGAGATCCATGATGTTACTGAAGTTAAATATTTTGCTAAAAAAGAAAAAGAAGAAGCTTTACCTTTTTTGTTAACGGTTCGAATTGTAGGAAATAATGTACACAATTGCATGGTGGATTCAGGAGCATCAGGTAACGTAATGCCATATTCGGTTTGCCAAATATTAGGACTCACTCCTACGAAGACTAATAAAATAGTTGTCCAATTAGATAAAACAGAGGTGAATGTGGTAGGTATGTTGAAAAATGTGTTCATTCAAATTGCATCAGAACCCAGAATTCAACAATACATTGATATTCAAGTTGTTGATATTTATGCTAAATATGGGTTATTGTTGAGCAGGGATTGGAGCAAGAACTTGAATGGCTATTTCTCAACAGATTTCTCACACATGTGGCTACCTTGGAAGGGAGTAGAAAATCAAATTCGGGTTGAACGAGAACCTAGACTTAAAGAGCTCATCATAGAATACAATAAAGGAACAAATGAAATTTTGTATAGTGAAACAGAACTTGGTACATACGCCTTAGACGTGATTGAAAGAACAAGTGAGCCAAAAGCACAAGGTATATCTAACGAATCACTTGCAGAGAACAATCTTGTCTGGATATTAAAATTCGATGGATCTAGATCCAGGAAAGGTAGTGGTGTTGGGGTGGAACTCATAAGCCCCAAAGGTAAGACCTCATTTCATGCTTATCATTTACAATTCCCTTGTACTTGCAATTCAGCATAATATGAGGCATTGGTTTATGGATTACAACTAGCTTTGAGTAAGGGTATCAAATGCTTAAAAGTTTTAGGAGACTCACAGCTAGTAGTTAAATAGGTTAAGGGTCAATATTCCTGCAATGATAAAAGATTAATCCATTATAGGAATAGAGTTAGAAGCCTAATTGATGAATTTTTGGCCTTTAACATTGCTTTGATTTCTCAAAAGGGCAACCGTGTTGCAGATGCACTAGCCATTGCTGCAGGTACGCTCAATCCAATCGATAATAAAAAGCTTAAAAAATTTACGATTGAGCTCATGCCTTGTCCCTCAGTTCCAGATAATGTAAATAATTTTCAAGTTTTTGAGAGTGACAGGCATATCTTTAATTTTGTAACTAACTCTGGTATTTTTGAAAACCAGGTTATTGATGAGGATGAAATATTGCATGAGGACATCAATGAAAGTGAAGAGATGACTAAAGTCAATAATATCCCTCAAGGTATGCTCTCTTTAGAAAAGCTCTTCGATATGGGTTACAAAACAAAACAATGCGATAAAGTTTCTCTACCTCAAGATGCTTATGATGCTTATAATATTGGTGAGTCAGATGAAATACAAAATATTCTCATAAGTAAAGCTACTACATCTAATGAAAAGGAAGGTATCATGCATGCTTTAAAATATTACAAATATGTGATAGCGTGGAGTTATAAAGATCTTAAAACGTATAACCAAAACATTATAACTCACACAATTCCTCTAAAACCAGATGCAAAACCATTTAGATAGAAACAGAGGCCGGTTAACCCAATTATAGAACCTCTCATTGAAAAAGAGGTTAAAAAGTTATTAGATGCCAAGATTATTTTTCCAATTAGGCATTCTACGTGGGTTGCCAACATTGTACCTGTTAGAAAGAAAACTGGTGAAATTAGGTTATGCATTGATTTTAGGAATCTGAACAAAGCTTCACAAAAAGACAACTATCCATTACCATCCATAGACAACATATTACAAATGGTAAATGGATCTGAAATGATGTCATTCCTAGATGGATATTCAGGATACAACCAGATACTAATCGATCCTAGAGATCGAATGAAAACAACTTTCACAACCAAATGGGGAACATTTGCTTATCGGAGAATGCCATTTGGGTTATTAAATGTAGGTGCCACATTTCAAAGAGCAATGGATTTCACATTTTGAGATTTGATAGGTAAATGCATTGTTGTTTATGTCGATGATATTCTTGTATTTTCCAAAAATAGAAATGACCATGTTAGGGATTTGAGGAAGGTCTTACAAAAATGTAGAGAACATGGAATTTCTCTGAATCCTAAAAAATGCATATTTGGCCTAACAAAAGGTAAATTATTGGGTCACGTGATTTCTAAAGATGGTATATCCATAGACCCTAAAATAATAAGTGCCATACAAAAGATTCAGCTACTAGGAAGCAAAAAATAATTAAGATATTTCTTTGGGAAGATTAATTTTGTACGTAAATTTATTTTTGGTTTTGCTGAAATTGTCAATCCATTGAATAATATGATGAAGAAGGATGTTAACATGACTTGGAGCAATGAAGCAAAGAATGCATTTCAAAGTGTGAAAGATGAAATTTCAAAAGCACCTATGTTGGTAAGCCCTGACTACAAGAAACCCTTCTACATTTACTCATTTGCTTCAGAGCATTCATTTGCCAATGTGCTCACTCAAAAGAGCGAAGGTAATGTTGAAAATCCAATTGCATTTGGAAGTAAACCTTTCAAGGATGCGGAGGTGAGATTTTCAATTCTTGACAAACAAATGTATGCTTTATTCAAAACTGTCAAGAAATTTAGACATTATCTTTTGCATAGTCAAGTATTTGCAATAGTACCTGACCCTGCAATTAAAACGATGTATTTGCAGAATGAGTTGGGTGAAAGGCGAGGAAAGTGGATTTCAACATTGCAAGAATATGACTTGGAGATCCAGCCAATGAAGATAGTTCGAGGTCAGGGATTATCCAAAACCCTGGCTCAAATCGACCCACAAATTAGTTGTCATCAGTACACGGTGGAAGAAATCACAGACGATGATTGGTACAAAGACATAGTGTACTTTCTACTGAATGGTAAAACCCCTCCAAATTTAAATGCCACTCAAAGAAGATCTCTGAGGTTAAAATGCACTAACTTCATGATTAAAACAAGGGTCTTGTATAGAAAGAATCACGAAGGTATTTATCTTCGATGTCTTAATAAGAATGAGGCTTCATAGGTATTAGATGATTTTCATGGTAAATTTGGTACTGGTCATGGTTCCACAAATGCAACTACACATCAAATTTTGAGAGCGGGCTATTATTGGCCCCATTTGTTTAAAGATGTACATTCTCATGTTCGTCATTGTCATGTCTACCAGGTTGCTGCAAATCGTGAGAGAAATGCACCAATGCCGTTGCAGCTTGTGATTGAATCAAGACCATTCGCTCAATGGGGGCTCAATTTTGTGGGAGAAATCAGTCCGAATTCTTCTGCACAACACAAGTACATTTTGACTGCCATCGATTACTACACTAGATGGTCGAAAGCGATTTCGATGAAGAACTGCACTTCAGAGGTCGTGGTCCGATTCTTGGAAGAAAACATTATCACTCGATTTGGTATGCCTAATGCTATTGTTAGTGATAATGGTTCTGCTTTTGCATCCATTCATTTAGTAGAATGGGCTTACGACAACAAGGTAAGTCTGAAGTTTACCTCGAACTACTACCCACAAGGTAATGGTCTCATCGAGTCTACCAATAAGAACTTGTTGTCAGTCATTAAAAAGTTGCTTGAACATAATCCACGGGAATGGCATTTGAAACTTAAATTTGCATTATGGGCAGATAGGATCAGAATCAAAGAATCCATAGGAACATCTCCTTATCATTTAGTATATGGACAGGATCCATTATTTCCCACTAATCTTAAGCTCCAAACTTTGCAATTTATGAAATATTACCTTGAAACCGATGATAAAGTTGAATCCCATTTAGTGAATCTTCTTAAGCTTGATGAAAAACATGAGGAAGCCTTACTTCACTTTAGCAAGCATCAGGATGTGGTAAAACGTTGGTTTGATAAATGAGCATCTGTAAAAGCTTTTCGAATATCTGACTTGGTGTTGTTGTGGGATAAAGCACATGAAAAGAGGGGGGATCACCAGAAGTTTGATAATTTATGGATAGGCCCATATCAAATTTCGGAAATCTTAGGAGAAAATGCATTTAGATTGAAAACCTTAAGTGGAGAGAACTTGTCGCTTCTTGTGAATGGGCGTCATCTAAAGCATTATTTTCAAGCTTAAACACAAGAGAATGAATCTTATTTGTACATTATTGTATATACCGTTTTGTCATGTGATGTGTTGGTGTCATGTGTTATTTGTTGTATTGTTGTGTTTGTTGTTGTGTTTGTTTTTGTAATGTTTATTGTTGTGTTTGTTTTTGTAATGTTTTGTTGTTGAGCTTAATGATAGATGAACCTTGCCAGATCGTGTTGGAATTTCTTGACTGAATGTGTTTCAAGTTGGCATAGTTTTAGGTGAGTCTTCCAAGAATAGGGTAAAACTACCTAGTTTGAGGACCTGTGAAACCTAGAAAATGGAAAATGAGGTATTGATTTATGTCCTTATGAATGTGAACAAAGATAAAGCAAGTATGAAAAACTAGAATTTTGTCGCAAAAATTTCATATCCTTACATGCACTCGTATTCCATAAACATGCTTCATAACATTGCATACATCATCCTCGCACTTCACATTTTCATATTCCATAAAAGGATCATTTATCAAATTCAAAATATGTTAATTGGTTTTGTCAAATGTCATGTTGCTTTAATCAGGGGCACTTTCACAAAGGCATTTTGTATAAAGTTGTAAAAGACAAAAGATTCATGTTGCACTCCATAGTTTCAAGTTTTAGTCACTCAACCATTTCTAGTATGGTAGGCAACCATCAAAAAGCATGTCATATTCTCTTAGGATCATTGCACAATATACACTAAATGGGTCTTGAGATCGGGGACTGATGTTGAAATTGTCTGGAACCAAACACAGTTTACACATATTAAAAACATTTTGGGTAAAATGGTCAAAACCATCCTTGGAAGAAAGTGTAAGGTGAAAAGGGACATCCTTGTCAGTCCTATCATGCAACATAGTCCATAAAATTCATTTTTTTACCACAAATACTTGAAAACTCCAAATAAAGTTAGAGTAGTAAGGATAGGGTCAAATTCTCATCATACTTCGGTTGAGAATCCAATTCCCCAAAGCTCTAAGTCTATTTACATCATTCACCAATGGATCGTAAGGATTCGTACTACTCGTCTATCAGAAGGAAGGGTAGTCATCCCCAAGGTTCAAGAAATAAAAAAGCTAAACACATCATTTACCATTGGGTCATAAGGATTCGTACTACTCTTCTATCAGAAGGAAGGGTAGTCGTCCCTAGGATTCGAGCAATAAAAAGCCAAATTATGGACTATGGGGTTAACCTCCACTGGAGCTATAGATGCTTGACTGGCAGTGGAGTATGCTCATGCATGGTGACATGTCTTAGTGCAAATCAAGACCTCTTATCATTCAAACGGGAAGGCTAGCCTTGTGGTTCTTTCATAATAGGTTTAATCATTTTGGTCAAAATGAGGTAATGAACTCACTTGCACACACACTGGTTTTGGATGATAGTAAGGTCATAACTGAGCTCTTGATCTGGTAAGGAATACACAACACACACATTTGATCCTAAGAGAGTTAGATGAGTTTTAGTGTGTTTGTTTATTGTACTAGAGTGTTTGAGTCTCTGTAAAACATGTCATTCATATTTTGTCAATACATGTTTCAACTTACGTCATATCATTTTTATATCATTTTATTTTCACAAGTATAAATGATTGGACCCCTGATTAAAGTACGATGACAAACATGGCCAAAAACAAAGGTTTACATTAAAATGATCATTAATACAAGTCACCCGATTCCAACCAAAAATACATCATATCCTGCATAAATCCCTGAAATGATTATGGTAGTTCATATTTGCTTTGGTCTATTCATATTATTCGGATACTCATCGATGTTCGTGATTCTAATTTTCAGTTTTTTGTTTTGTTGGTTTCAGAGTTTGGTGTTTGAGTTCAAAATGTCCAGGGACATTGACCAGCAGAGTCGCCATTGTTGTGACGTCCTTCACAACGACCCCAAGAATTGGGGACCCACTTGAAATTTTGAATTTTGTTCCAAATTTTGTTTTTTTGCATGATATTGGTTGCTGTCATCATTTGGATGTCCGAAATGTCCATCCTCATGAAATTTGGTTTCATGGTCGTATGTCATTTTGTGATCTAACTATTCGTTACTTGTTTCAATATGGTCATTTTGTGGTGGTTAGTATAGTGGTGTATGCATTCTAGTGAATGTTATATGTCAGTTAGCTTATTTTGTTTAAAATATTCTTTTGTTGGTTTGTTTGCATGTCAACCATTTGGTTATTTTGGTTTAGGTATTTGTTGTAAGGTTCATTAAGTTAATTTAAAAGTTTTATTTTAATCTTTTGTGTTGTAATGTATATTTATAATGTGTTATTATGTTTAGATTATTGTTGTGTTAAATATGTTGTATTATTTAATATAATTTATTTTGTGCTTTAGGCTTAGTGTTCGAAATGAAATTTTAGTGGAATTAATTAAAAATGTTCATTTTCTTGTAGGTCTCGTGATCGAGGAGAAAGACTTTGCTTTCAATGTGGGTCCCGTGATCGGATATTTAGCCACGTGTGTTGAAAGGTTCTGAGCATAGGTGTATTAATAAATGGTTTACAAGAAGCCACACAGTATTATGTATAGGAATGTAGAATAGCATGGTACAGGTTTATCACATCGAATAATTGATAGATAGATGATGTCTCGTGCTCGAGGAGAAGGGCTTTGACTTCAATGTGGGTATCGTGATCGAAGAATTAGGCACATGTGTTGAATAGTATCGAGCATAAGTGCCTTCCTGGTTTACAAGAAATTAACAGTTCACTTCTTATATTACCCGATGATAGATTTGATAAGTGCTCTCCTAGTTTACGAAAAAAGCAACAGTTCACTCCCTATATTACCCGACGACTGATTTGATAAGTGTTCTCCTGGTTTACAAAAAAGGCAACAATTCACTCCTGGTCTTACCCGATGACAGGTTTGATAAAATTTATGGAAACATAGACGATATTTAGACATTTTCAAGGATCGATTTGGGTTTTGTTAAAGCAACAACATGAATAATAGGTTGGAAGTAATGGTTATCTGCATGACGGCATTTGGGGCTATGTGCTCACTAAATGAAGGTGTGATAATAATGGCATCAGAGTGACATTGGTTTGTAATAGCACACTGAGAATCGACACGGACAAATAGTGACATATGGAGCTACCATGGGTATATCTCATATCACCCAGCGTATCGAATAGAACAAATAACAGGTTGTGGTAGTGATGTCCATGTAATGTGGATAAAGAATATAGGTTTACAAGGAAAGTGGGTATGTATACCAAGATAGTTCAAGTGGCATATAAAAAGATAACAATGAAATCATGATGTCCAAATCATAGCAAGGCAACACAGTGACGGCTTATGTTGGATTTGGAGACGACAGTTTGAGGAAATCAAACGCAATTCATTGGAGTGTTAATGAATGGTTTTATCAGAATAATATGATGGGTTAATTACCATAGTGTTGGTTTAAAAATATGCTCATATATCGATAATTATAAGGACGAAGAAAAATAAGTAAAATATAAATTTATAATGCAATGCATTATGGTAATATTTATGTTAGCGCATAACAAGATGAAAGAGTGTTATGAGAAGGATTTAGGGTTAATAAAATTATATAACCAAATCAAAACAGAACGAACAGAATTGCATGAACGGAACAATAAGTAGAAACTAAAAAGTGACTGAAAATTTTAAATATGATTTTGAGAGAGGGATAAAGGGTCGGACTTGGACTGCACAAGAGGAAAGAGGAGAAATACAAAGGCAGAAGAGGGAAAACAGAAAGTGTTGCAGGGAAGGAATCACACGAACGAAAAGTCATATTGTAAGATCTGAATTTATATCAAGTATTTTATTGTTTTCAAATAAGCATTGTATGGTATTTGGAATGGAGATAAAATGGTTGATGTAATCCATAGTATATCAATTCCATTGGAAATTTTTATATATTTTGAGGGTTTAGATATTTTATAGGTTTTAATTCACATACTCAAATATAAAAAAATTCAAATTTAATATTTGAGAGGAATTAAAATAGAGTGACCCCTTGGATTTAAAAGATAATATTTTATAAATCAAGGTGTACACTGGATCAATATTATAGAAATTTCATTAACTCTAAATTCTTTAGAGTTGAAATAAACATGGATTAAAATGCTTATTGGTTTTATTTCTTAGATACATTCACAAGTATTTTAATTGAGATGATATTTTAAGAAGATGAAGTAAATGTGTATTAAATCTAGAATATTAAAACTTACTTCTTTACTTGAAAGTAATTAAATCACCGTGAAATAAGAATGTCATACGTGCTAAAATCAAGTGAATTGCTAGTTTCCCAGGCCCCTTGTTAACAACACTTTCAAACCACATAGAGTTTTCAAGCACTCATTTATATCTACATGCATAACATATGAAGTACTAAGTAAAAACCTAGAAGAAATACTCGTTTCTTTGCAAGAAAATATTTTTGAGTCTTAGTTGTCAAGTGGTTTTGTGATCGGACAAAACTGTAACTCAACACTCCCATGTATACTTGAATAGCTTCATCTTATGTTATGTCATAGTTTTCTCACACTTGAGTGTGCAACTCTTAGAACCTATCATTGAATTGACTTATAGATTCATTAGGCTCTTTACAAATAGAGGTAAACTAATTTTACAACATATCTAACTCAACCTATTTACCAAAATGATAAAGATATACTGCTTCTAGTTAGACCCAAGAATTCCTAACGTCCATGGGTAATTGGCCATACCAAATGAATGATCTTTCATCCAAAATGTATGAGAATAACCTACAAGGAACATCCTCATGGAAATTTTGGTATTGAATTAACATGCTCTTGTAGATATCCAAATTTTGTATGTATCCCAATGCCAAATTTTGCCCATACTGCGGTGGACCCTCCAATATACATTTAAGAATTTGATGGGGTATTCTAGGCATATGTAAACACTTATAATATTGACCTAAGAGATGTTGCAAGTGTGAACATGTCTTCATACTTAGCGACCTAAAAAAACTTGTTTTAAGGCTAAGTGTGAACGCACTTCTTTGTTGTAGGCAACAATTTTTTGTCGGCATGATTCTCCTCGAATATCTCCTCTTCCCATTATTCTCTCTAACTCCCTTATCTCTCCGCCTCCCCTTCCTCCAATATTCTTGCCTCCTCTTCCTTATCCCTCCACTCCCACCGCCTCCTCTTCTCTTATAAATGTAAATAATGAGAATAAAGTTGTGGGTGTTGAAACTTTAATTTAATTTGTTCATTTTTTATTTTCTCTACCCAACAGATGCTCTGACTAACACTGGTATCAGAGCCGAGGTGGGCGCAGACTCCGAGGCATGGGGAACGGATCCCGAGGTGACAGTCTTCAAAGTAGATCTGAGGGCACGGATCTCGAGGTGGGCGTAGAGAGCTGAGCTGGCATGGACGCTGATTGGTGGCACATAGTTTGAGGTAGGAGTTTGGCATGATAGCACGTGGACCGAGGTGCACGTGGGGAAGCATGCAAACCAAGGAAAGCTAACGCAGGGTTGAGGTGGCAGCCAATAGGAGTTGGGCATGTGGTTCGAGGCACCAGGTGGCAGGTGCAGACTTGGAACGCAGCTCGAGGAGCTGAGCTGGCAGAGGTGACATGGTGGCGAGGCAGATGTTGACATGGCATGATGATGTGGTGGTGAGGTAGGCACTGACATGGCATGGTGAGTGGCGTGAATGCCATGTGGCAAGTTTCGATTGGTCCTTCACTGGCAAAAGGTTGGATGGTTTGATTGCCCGAAGGCAATCGATGGTATATGCGGGCGAACACGTATAAAAAACTTAAAAACCCCCGTCCCGGTGCATGTGGGACAATCCTTTTTATTTTTTTTTTATTTTTGATGCCCATCGATAGTATAAGAAGAAGGAGGTCTTCTTCCATACTCGACAGGCATCGTGGTGTGACGGTAAAGGCTCCTCGCGAGCAGCAAGGAGAACCCGGGTTCGAAACCCATCGGAGCAAGTCTATAAAAGTTTTGTTTTTATTTTTTTTGTCATGTCGTGCTGCAAGGGTTAAGGTGAAGCGCATGCATTTTAGTCCCAGAGGTGGCCACGTGGTGTAGTGGCCCAAGTGCCTTACTTGGAACGAAGCGGTCGAGGGTTCGAACCGCTTAAGAAAAGGTTTTTTTTTAACTTAAATTGTTTTTTCTAATTTTTTTTAAAAGCTTTATAATTAATTTAATAATTGTTCATTTTTATATTTTTAATTATTTTTAAATATATAGTTTATTTAAAAAATAATTAAGGATATAAAGAAAATTATTAAAAAAAAATTAAAGACTTTATAAAAAAAATTTGAAAAACCTTTTAAGTGGAATTGGAAAGATACTTTGCCAGAGATAAAGTTTTTTTGGCACCTTGAAAATTGATGTTATAACTCAGTTCATCTGTTGTGGTAATGAGTAGATGATCAGATCTACCGGATGTTACCATGCTTTGTGCTCTCTACTGCGGAGAGAATCTGTTGAATCATTTGATGAGAGGGTCCGACGAGACGGAATACAAACTGTATTCAGTCAACTACAGAATTCAGTGATAGCCCACCAAAGGAAACCGAATTTTGGTTACGAGGCTAACTCAGAAGACAATTTATTTGGACAACGATTGGAGGAGTCTGATACAATTGAAGCCACACTTGTAGATCAAGCCAGTGATAGCTACTCTCCAGCTAAGTTGGAGGTACAATCTAGTGAAAGTTATACCCCACGCTCTCCAGAGCCTGAGCCAGTAGAGGCTGAGCCAGCACAGGCCGAGCCAACGGTAGCTCCTAAAATAGTTGTCATCAGTGACGATGAGGATTCCATTGCAGACAATTTTGGACCTCCAGTACTGGACAATCCACAAGAAGAAGAAGAAATCAGTGAGAGAGTTAAGAAATCTAGATTTGATTTGAACTTGTAATTGCTTTGTACTTCCTATTTTTAGTCAAATCAAAGTTTGCTTTCAAGTAGTAGAAATGGCTTCAAATTCAAATCTTCCAATTCCTAGAATTCAATGGTAGTGATTATGAATACTTGGTCAATAAAGATGAAAACCTTGTTGATAGGTAAAGGTTTGTGGGATGTAGTTGAAGAGGGTTACACATAACCCTCTCCTACTGATTGGACTGCTTTAAGTGCTGCTTGATAGAAAAGCTAGGAAAGAAGCACAAAAAAATAATTCCTCTGCCCTATATCATTTGCAAGAAGCCCTAGATAAAAGCATATTTCCTAGAATAGCATCCTATGTAACAGCTCAAGATGCTTGGAATGCTTTAAAGGAAAGTTTTCAAGGGAGTGATCAAGTGAAGCGAGTCAGGCTTCAAACTCTGAAAAGAGATTTTGAAAATCTCAAAATGCAAGAGAATGAGAAAGTAGGAGACTACTGTGTGTGAGTCAAAGTCATAGTAGATAAAATGGTCACTCTAGGTGAAGAGATTAAACCAGAAGTTGTGGTGAAGAAAGTGTTGCGAACACTTCTTCCTAAGTGGAATCATGTAGCAATCATTATTGAAGAGTCAAAATATTTGACTGCACTTTCCTTTGATGCACTAATTGGTTCTCTTCTTTCACATGAAGAGAGATTGCAAGAATCTCCTTCCACTAGCCATGGAGGCGATGACAAAGCCTTCACTTCACAAGAAGGAAAAGGACAAGGCAGAGGACAAGGCAGGGGTCAGCACAAAGGTAGAGGTAGGAATAGTCCACGAGGTGGAACTCCTAACAGAGGAGGATCTTCAAATAGAGGTGGAGGTCAAAATAGAGGAGGACAACAGAACAGAGGGAAGCATCCAGGATGAGGAAAAGGAAGTGACAAGTCCAAACAAGCTTGCTACAATTGTGGTAAACTTGGCCACTTTGCTCGTGACTGTTGGTCAAAATCTTCTCAAGGGAGCAGCAGTCAGAGTAGTCAGTATGGAAATTTTGGAGAAGAGGAAGGGACCTCAAATCTCTTTCTCTCATATGGCAAGTCAGATCAGAATCTGAATGATACCTGGATCTTGGACACTGGGTGTTCAAATCATATGAGTGGCAAAGAAGAACTCTTTGCTACTCTGGATTCTTCCTACAAATCCAACATCAAATTGGGAGATGACAAGTCATTGGCAGTTGAAGGCATTGGAGCCATGGAGGTTCCAACAAAAGAAGGCATGAAACAAGTAAGTGATATCTATTACACACCTCATCTCCAACACAATATTTTAAGTGTTGGTCAAATGTTAGAGAAGAACTATAAGTTGCTATTTGATGAGGGTAAATGTACTATTTTTTATAAGAGTAATAGTGATAGAGTCATTACTCAAGTACCAATGACAAGGAACAGGTTATTTCCTTTAAATTTTGGCCAGCCAGGAGGAGATCAATTAGTAAATGTTGCTATTGCAAATCCAAGTGTGTTGTGGCACTTGAGATACGGTCATTTGAATTCAGCCAGTTTGAAGATGTTAACTTCTCAAGCGATGGTGACCGAACTTCCTAAAGTTTAGGACAATAAGGAAGTCTTGTGAAGGTTGTGCCTTGGGCAAGCACGCTAGAACCAAATTTCCTCATGGACAAGCATGGCGGGCCAGTTATCCACTCCAGCTAGTGCACTCGGACATCTATGGTCCGATGCAGACCAAGAGCATTGGTAACAACTCTTACTTTCTTCTTTTCATTGATGATTTTTCAAGAATGTGCTGGATATATTTCTTGAAGCATAAATATGAAGCATTTGATTGCTTCATAGATTTTAAAGCAAGAGTTGAAAATGAGAGTGGATATTTTGTTAAGTGTCTCAGATCAGATAAAGGAGGAGAATACTCCTCTAATGAATTTTTGAATTTTTGTAAAAAACATGGAATAAAGAGGCAGTTCACTGCTACCTATACTCCATAGCATAATGGTGTGGCTGAGAGAAAGAACCACACCATTGTAGATATGGCAAGATCTATGCTTCAAACGAAGCATTTGAGCAATATGTATTGGGTAGATGCAGCCAGGACCAGTGTGTATATTTTGAATAGGAGTCCTACTTCAAGTTTGAAAGGGAAAACTCCTTACCAAGCATGGTATGGTAAGAAACCGAATGTCAAGCATTTCAGAGTGTTTGGTTCACTGGCTTACTCACACATTCCTGATGAACAGAGAAAGAAGCTCGATCCTAAGAGTCAAGCATGCATTTTTGTAGGGTACTATGAGAACACAAAAGCTTACAGACTCTACAATCCTAGGACTCGAAAGATAATACTTTCCAGGGATGTGATTTTTGATGAAGGGGGAGAATGGGGAAATCCCCAAATTTATAGCAATGTTGAATCTCATGATGCAGGTTCTACACAGGTGCAATAGATAGCACCAAAGAAAGGCAAGAATACTCCTCCTCCTCCTCCAAGCCCAAGTAGACATTTGACTTCCAGTTCATCATCATCATCACCAAGTCCTTCTCCACAAAGGTCGATCAGTTCCTCACCAATGGATATTGATTCTCCATCGAGAGGTAAGAGAACTCTCCAACATCATCCATCTTATCATATGTTGGATAAAAATTTTCAAAGAAGGTATACTAGAAGTCAAGCTAGTGAGATGAGTTTTGTTTTACAAAGACTTGAAAATATGCATTTGTATGGTGATGATGACTCCCAACTTGAACCTCGGGGAGATGTAGTTAACTATGCCTTGTTAACTAGTGCACAGCTTGAACCTTCTAGTTATGAGAAGGCTTGTACTCAAAAAATTTGGCAAGATGCCATGAAAGAGGAGATAACCTCTATAAAAAACAATGACACTTGGGAGCTGGTAGAGCTTCCTAAAGGAAAGAAGTGTGTTGGATGTAAATGGGTCTTCAAGACCAAATTCAATGCTGATGGAAGCATTGAAAGGCACAAAGCAAGATTGGTTGCAAAAGGATTTACACAGAAATATGGTATTGATTATGAAGAGACATTTGCTCCTGTAGCTCGACAGGAGACCATCAGAATCAGTTCTTGCTTTAGCTGCACACAAGGGATGGAAAGTCCAACACATGGATGTGAAAAGTGCCTTTCTCAATGGGTACTTGACAGAGGAAGTGTATGTTGAGCAACCACAAGGATTTCAAGAGCAAGGTAAGGAACACCTTGTTTATAGATTGAAAAAGGCACTCTATGGTCTCAAGCAGGCACCACGAGCTTGGTACTCACGCATTGATGGGTACTTCAAAGATTTTGGGTTCACCAGAAGCAGAAATGAACCCACCCTTTACTACCTGAAGCAAGGTAACGACATCCTCATAGTTTGTTTGTATGTGGATGATCTCATATTTATGGGTAGTAATGAAAAAGTGAATATGGAGTTCAAGCGCTCCATGATGAAGCAGTTTGAGATGAAGGATCTTGGCTTAATGCACTACTTTCTTGGAATGGAAGTCCATCAGACAGATTCAGGGATCTTCATCTTTCAACATAAGTATGCTCGGGACATGATCAAGAAGTTTGCTATGGAGCATTGCAAACCAGTTGCAACTCCAGTTGGACATGGGATCCAATTAAGCAAATATGATGGAGCACCTAAAGTTGACGTGACCACTTTCAGGAGCATGGTTGGGAGTTTGATGTTTCTCGCCAACACCAGAACAGACATTCAGTATGTTGTTTCTCTTGTCTCTCGATTTATGGCTAGTCCATCTGAGCTGCATTTGCAAGCAGCCAAAAGAATTCTCAGATATGTGAAGGGTACATTGGATTTTGGAATCTAGTACCATAAATGTAACACTATCAAGCTTGTAGGCTTCAGTGATAGTGATTGGGGCAGCAATATTGATGACAGAAAATCAACTTCAGGGAACTGTTTTAGTCTAGGATCAGGACTAATAACATGGAGTTCCAAAAAGCAAACTGTGGTAGCTTTGTCTTCTACAGAAGCTGAGTATATAGCAATCACCTATGCTAGTACTCAAGCCTTGTGGCTAAGAAAAGTGTTGGAAGAGATTGGAGAGCAACAAAGTGGTCCAACCAGAATCTACTACGACAACATCAGTGCCATTCAGTTGGCATACAATCCGATCCACCATAGCAGAACGAAGCATTTTGATATGAAGTACCACTTCATCCGAGATATGGTGGAAAATGATATTGTTGAGCTTAAATTTTGTCGCACTTTGGAGAATGTTGTAGACATCTTCACCAAAGGGATGGCTAAAGCTCAATTTATAAAGCTGAGAGACTGTCTAGTCAGTCCTCTCAACTTTAAGGGGGAGAATGTTGTAAGTGTGAACATGTCTTCATACTTAGCGACCTAAAAAAACTTGTTTTAAGGCTAAGTGTGAATGCACTTCTTTGTTATCGACAACAAATTTTTGTTGGCATGATTCTCCTCGAATATCTCCTCTTCCCATTATTCTCTCTAACTCCCTTATCTCTCTGCCTCCCCTTCCTCCAATATTCCTGCCTCCTCTTCCTCATTCTGCTTATCCCTCCACTCCCACCGCCTCCTCTTCTCTTATAAATATGTAAATAATGAGAATAAAGTTGTGGGTGTTGAAACTTTAATTTAATTTGTTCATTTTTTATTTTCTCTACCCAATAGATGCTCTGACTAACAAGAGAGATACCATTCTTGCTCTTAAATATACAATTTTTGCACTTATTTCATTAAATATCACCATTAGTGAAACTCAAAGAATAAATTTAGAACCAATTTTGATAGTCAAATAAAAATATCTTATAGAGAAGCATGAAATGACTAACAGATCTTAAATATTTAACATATGAATCATCATGTTAGCATCAATTAAACCATGACATTAAAGAACATTCTCAAATTTACAAAAATGTTAGCATCAATGCATCATCAAAATGGAGAATGTTAGAATCAATGAAAGTGATCATATGGAAACAAAACCTCGTTAGTCAAGACCAATGTCTTTGAATAAATATTTCAAGTAATCATGAACAATTTAGCATCTAAATAGCAATAAAATATATTCATTCAAGCCCTCTTAGCTCACAAAATGTTGAGTGTTAAAAGAGGCCAAAGATGCTAATAAAATGGACTTGAAATATTTAGCAATTCAAAACTCTCAAAGTTACACCATTATCACATTATTCATTGCATGAACAATTTGAAAGCATTTATAACAACAATGAATAATTTAGCATAAATAAAATAAAGTAAACCAATTCATGCCCTCCTAGTGCCAACATGTTGAGTGGTAATTTTTCCTGGTTGCAAAACCACACTCACCTTAGGATTTTGATCACAAAACCCTCTCTTGCAAAGAAGTTACAACAAAACAACTTCTCCAAGGTTCCACTATATTAGCATTGCACATGGGTATTACTTGTAGCATGAGTGGAGTGTAGTATTCCCGGGAGGGATGTGATGAGAGATATTTTATTATGAATTTCAATAAATTACACTTAACTGACCAATTCTATACAGTTCACAATTGTACAACTCCTAAAATGTACAACTGAGACTATACAACCCCAAAATGTACAATTGTACGGTTATAACTGATGATTGTACTATTTCTCCAAGAATCTTGGAATCACTCAAATCTGACCTATTCTTCCAGGATTCACTTGGAAATCACTTGATTTACCTTAAACATGCTTCAAAGTACAGTTTTAGGCAAAAAAATCAATAGCTATACGGAATTGCAAACCCTTGTAGGATTTGGTCACGTCACTATACAGTTTGTTAAAAACTCTCATTCTGCAAAATCTATTGACTTAGAAAAATACCCATTTGCCTCTTATTTCAAAAAATATCATTCCTAATAATGGGTAACAACCATAAATATCAATTTCTTTATTTCTCTATTTCTCATAATAGTACATTGGATGGTTGTACAGTTTCTGGGTATGCAACTCCACAACAGATATGGACTCCACAATACCTGCAATATCAATAATAATTCCCCAACAATACATTTATTGATATTTCTCTCAGATCCACACACATGCGTAACCAAATTTGACTGAAACAAAGATTTATATTATTTTGAAGTTGTACACAGGGAGTGTACGTTACAACATAAACTGCAACAATAAATCTGACTCATTCCATGGATAACCATGACAATGGAATCCAACACCAACCACAATGATTGAACTATAATCCACTATCAACCAATCCAACAACTGACTCCCAGCCAACAACCCAAAAATTCGAATGTGGGGCTTATAATGGTTGTCCAAGCCATTCCAAAGCAGTTCCTGAGACAGTTTATTATTTACAATGACCCATACAATAATAATTTTAATTAATCTTTACTAAGGTTTAAATTGATTTTCATCAAATTACATTTCATTTGCATGTCTTCCCATTTCATTTTACATGCATTTTACATTTATTTTAATAATTTATTTTCCAATTGTACTATCTCACTAGATAGTACATTCTTCTTTCCACTTGTACTATCTCACTAGATAGTACATTCTTCTTGCCAATTGTACTATCTCACTAGATAGTACATTCTTATTCAAGATTGTGCAAATCCCAATTTTATGCTTGCTTCTTATATGGATTTGCCTGCCTACATTACTGATCTCAATGAAGATATATCAATTAAATGCTAGGAATGCCTTAGTGATTACAAGTAACTCTTAACAAGGGGTATGTGTTAATTTATTTTACCATGCTATATTAATGGTTGTTCATAAAACTTAAGAAAAGAAAATGTGAATTGACCCTCATATGACCACGATGTGAAGCCTTAATTCCTTTTATCTTGGAGGATTTTAGGTAGATTTTATCTTCTTTTATTAAGTAGATTTTAAACAAGTTTTATCTTGCATTAAATCCTACTTTAAGCATGAAATAGAAGATTAAATCTATCTATGAATGTGAATCTGAAATGATGAAAAGATCCATTAAATGTGACTTCTATCATGAATATAAATATATCTTTTGATATAATTAATAAATTATCCCTCTTTGATGAAATTAATTTTCATTAGGAGAACAAATTATTGCTTTGAAATCATGGCCTTAAAATGTCATCATATATTATCCCTCTTTAATGAAATCATAATTTTCATAAAGAAGAAACAATTTAATGCTTTAGAATAGTAACCTTTGATGTAATGTATAAATTACGTCTCTTTAATGGAAACAGAATTTTATAAAGAAAGGCAAATTTATTGCTTCGAAAATGATGGCTTATAGAATGTCATTAAAAATCACCCCCCTTTTTATGAAATTGGAATTTTCATAAAGGGAAGTTCATTTATGCTTGCAAATAAAAATATAAATCTAAAAAAAAATTGATTTACCTTTAAAATGTGAAAAAATAAAATTTCGAAATTATAAAAATCTGCATAAAATAGTCATTTTCAACAATTTTTATAAAATCAAAATGACTTTAGAATGAGATCGAATTTGTTTCAAATGAAATATTGATGCTCATTCTTCATGCCCATGTATCTATTTTTATCATTTTAATTTTTTTCGATTTTTATTTTAATCCTCGAAGTTTTAAAAAAAATTGTAAAAAGAGAGAAAAATAAAAATAAAATCTAGAAAACATGAAAGAAAATTGGAAACATAAACATGCAAAATATGGCCAATATAATGCCACCCTATTCCTGCAAAACCGAAGATGTGAGAAATTCTTGCATGCAACCTAGTTTACCCGAATCTACATTTGCACAACTCATAATAACCTAGGTGCGAGCTTCTAAGGAGAAAAAACAAATGAATTTCATGTTTTAAACCTTCAATGGTGCAACCATAAAAATGCATTCAACACCCTCTATATGATTAAAATACAAAATGAGAAAAATAAACAGTTAAAATACGCATTCAACAATAAAATCCTCCTCTGAGAGTCAGAGGAAGGAAGGTGATTTTGGAGCGGGAAAATTTGGAGCAGGCGAGAAGCGATGTTCTAGGGTTTCTGGAGCTAAGGAAAATCCAGGGCATCTGGTGGGTTGCCGTAGTGTTTTTCTGGTTACTGTGGATCTGAAGGCAAGTCTGCTGCCCCAGGAGGGTCCAATGGGGACTCCTCCGGATCCTCTCACAGGGAGAAAGAGCTCTTTTGCAGACTTGCTAAAAGATAAATCTCCATCTTCTAATGACGAAGCTCAGAGAAATGCTCTTCATATGCTCTTCAAGAACGTTGGAAAGAGATCAACAACCCAACGAGTCAATGGATGCCTTTCGCAGTCCGAATCAAGGCCCAAGATTGTCATCGAGCCAAGGATGGTCGAAGACACAATCTTATACAGAGCCAACCACGATCTGATCTGTAAATTCATGGGTATTCGCCCTACCCTAAATTTCTTGCATTCCTGGGTCAGGCAAAACTGGGAGCCTCATGGTGAGTACTCCTTATGGTTTATTAGCAATGGGTATTTCATTGTTAGTTTTTCTTCTCTGGCCGATAGAAATAGGGCTTTTGAATCAGAAAAGAGGAACCATGGTCCGACAGGGTTATTTGTTCAACCCTGGAGAGTGGGTTTCGATCCTCGTATTGAACCCACGGCTGTCCCGGTTTGGATCCGTTTGTATGCTCTTCCAATGGAGTTTTGGGGTGAGCAGGTTTTGGAAATGATCGGTAACTCCCTTGGAAGACATTTGGGTGTATCCAAAGACACCATAGAAGGAAACACGACTGTTTTTGCAAGAATTTGTGTGGAAATGGATATTAGCCGACCTCTACCGACAGAGGTGGAACTTGAACTGGCAGGACTATCTTGGATTCAACAACTAGATTATGAGGCTCTGCCCTTCAGATGCAGAGTTTGCCACAAATATGGGCATTTGGCCCGGTTTTGCCCAAATAATTTGAACACAAAAATGGAGGCCCCGCTTGGAATGCCAAATCTTCCCAGGGAGGGTAAGTCAACTCTAACCAAAGAACCAACCAATACTCCTCAGGGTAAAGAAGTTCAGAGAGATGGCTTTGAACAGCCCAAAAGAAGGAGAAAGCAAAAGAAAAATGGTAAAGAGCAAACACAACTCAAGCCAGCCAATAGGTATGAAATATTTAAGACACTAGTGGACCAAGAGGATCAAGTCATGGAAGGAGTGGATGGGAATACTGAAGACAATAACATCCACGCTCAAGCTTCTCCTTCATCTCCCACCGTCATAGAACAGGTAATTGAGTACACTGAGTTACCGCAGTCAGAGAGTGCAGGGGCATTGATAGTGCATACCCAAGCGCAGCCAATAATCAAGGATGTCAGCATGGGAATAGCAGAAAAGAACAGAGAAAGGCCAACTCTAGGGATAACTCAGGTGGAAAAGAGATCAAAAAATAGCAACTCTCAAGGAGTGGGTAGAAAATCAAATAAGGACCTGCTAGCAGTTCAAGGAGACAAACTGATCACTGGAGGATCGGTGAGGCCAATTGATTCTTATTGCTCTCAAGGTTTTCAATGATTATACAATCATGGAATGTTAGGGGTTTAAACAGTAGAACCCATCAATCTGCTGTTCAAAGACTCTTAGAAAAATGCAAAACAGATTTTTTGCTTATCCAGGAGACAAAAATGTCGTTAGATCTTATGTGTAAAACAGTTAACAAAATTTGGAGGGGCGCTGGTCATATGGATGTGGCTGCCCAAGGTGCCTCGGGGGGATTGTTACTCTTTGGAACTCTCTGGAATGGACTGCAATAGAACATATAGCTTGGAGGGGTGTTCTCACATCTCATTTTAGGAATAATGTCACAGCTGAACATGTTTTAATCACAAATTTTTATGGGGCTCAAAACCTTGATGGCCAGAGGCTTCAATGGAAAGTTGTGCATAACATGAGGACCTCAAGGGAAGATTTAGACTGGATTATTGCTGGGGATTTTAATGCTAAATTATCTTCTAGAGATCAGGAAGGGGGAACCCCAATTTTGGACCCAGGGGATCGACTTCTGATTGCCCAAGTCCAGGCTTTTCACTTAGTGGATATTAAAGGCCCTGGAACCAACTTTACTTGGACTAACAAGAGGAGGGAGCCACATAGCAGGAAGGTAAAGCTAGACCATTTTCTGGTTTCAGAGGAGGCATTTGTAAAATGGAATACAAAATTCCAGATTTTGGAGGGTCCAGTTTCAGATCACTTTCCCATTTTGTTGGAGGGAGGGATTATGACAGGGCAGCATCACAAACCTTTTAAATTTGAGAATTTTTGGTTACAAAAAGAGGATCTTCGAAAGAAAATTCCACAGTGGTGGGAAGAAGGTCGTCTACCTTTTGGGACAACAATGTTTAGATTCCACAAACAGCTTCATTATGTCAAAGCTCAACTGAAACAATGGAGGCAAGCTAACAAGACAGACTTCCAGCTCCAAAGAGCTCCTTTGGTGGCCAGATGGGATGAGGTTCAAAAACACTTTAGGGAAGGAACAATTACAGAGCAGCTCAAAGCCGAGGATGATGCCTTGCGTAAAGCGGTTGAGGACATTGATAACCAAGAGGAGACCTACTGGAAACAGAGAGCAAGAACCACTTGGTTATTAGAAGGTGATAGAAATACCAAATTTTTCCATCGGTCAGCTTTTGCTAGGAGACAGATGAATAACATGGAAGCTCTTCAAGATGAGAATGGACACTCCTTTGATACTCTTCCTGGTATGCATTCCCATTCAATGGATTATTTTTCTAAACTTTTTAAGGAAAGTATGGAGCAAGATGAAGAGGCTCAAAACGAAGTTATTGATGTCATACCCTCTGTTATCTCTGAAGAAGAAAATCAGACCCTTCTTAAACCCATTGATAGAGAAGAACTGAAGAATGTGGTCTTTGGAATGAGCACCGGCAAAACTCCAGGACCAGATGGCTTTCCAATTGAGTTTTTTCAGGCCTTTTGGGATACTTTGGAGGAGGATGTTTTGGCTGTCATAGAGGAGTCCAGAGGTAATAAAAGAATGCTTAAGGCATTAAATCATACCTTCATCACTTTAATTCCAAAAGGGGAGGAGGGGGTACATATTTCAGATTATAGACCTATTGCCTTATGCAATGTGATTTATAAAATAATCACAAAGGTAATGGCTGAACGGCTAAAACCTCTTTTACATAACATTATCTCCTCGGAGCAAGGGGGTTTTGTAGAGGGTAGGCAGATCTTGGATGGGGTGGTTCTTGCTCAGGAGGCAATCCATACAATGCAAAAATCTGGTAATAAAGGAATGTTCATTAAATTAGATATGTCAAAGGCTTATGATAGGGTGGAGTGGAGTTTCTTGTCAAAGATGATGGCAGCCTTTGGTTTCTCTCAGGACTAGATAGAATGGGTCATGAGTTGTGTTTCTACTCCGTCTTATTCAGTGTTAATCAAGGGTCTTCCCTCGCAACCTTTTGGAGCCACTCGAGGCCTTCGTCAAGGGGACCCTTGCTCTCCCTATCTTTTCCTCATTTTGGCTGAAGGATTAGGTAGACTTTTCTTGAGGAGAAGACATCAAGGTTTGCTAACAGGTATCAAGGTGGGTGAGGAATTTTTGACTCACCTACAGTTTGTGGATGATACAGGATTGGTTGGAGTGGCCAGCTTCATGGAAGCAAGAGTGATCAGAGATACTCTTAATGTCTACCTTAGGGCTTCAAACCAAGTCATCAATGATAAAAAATCCAAAGTGGTCTTTCTCAATCTTGATCAAAGGCTCCAGGACAGAGTTCTAGAGATCTTGGGATTCACAAGGACTTCTCTCCCAGTGGTTTACTTGGGGGTTCCTTTGCATTTCAAAAAACTAAAAATAGATATCTGGAAGAATCTTTTGGATTGTATCAAAGATAGAATGAATCATTGGTCTCACAAATGGTTAAGCTATGGGGGTAGATTAACTTTTTTACAGTCAGTCATTCAGGCCATGCCAATTTATAAATTCTCTATCCTGGCTGCCCCACATACTATATGGAAAGAGCTGGACAATATGGCTAGAAGATTTTTATGGGAAGGAGTAAAAGGAGAGAGGAAATGGGCCTTAGTTGGTTGGGATAAAGTAACCCAACCCAAGGTAAAAGGAGGGCTGGACCGAGAAGATCCAAGTTAAATAATAAAGCTTTGGTCGGAAAGTCTGTATCGGAGGTGGATTTCCCAACCAACCTCCTTATTCAATAGAATCCTAACTAGTAAATATTTGGGTCATGTTAACCCCAATGAGGTGGGCCGTTTCCCTTTGGATGGTCCTGGATCCTTAGTGTGGCAGGCTCTCAAGCTAGGATCTCAGGTAGTTAAAGATCGATTGTTTTGGAAAGTGGGGAGAGGGGAGAAGGCACGTTTCTGGACAGATTCATGGGATCAATACCCACCCATCATTGTTGAATTTCTTGAATTGCAACCAATAAAAATAGCCATAGAAACCAAGGGATGGGTCCACATTGAAAGTTATTTCATCACTAGTCAGCTGGGGAGTATAAGTTTAAGCAGTTTAAGAAGTTGGAGGAGTGGCCAATTTCAATCCCTCCGGAGTTGGCACCCATCATGACTAAAATCTTGTCAAAAATATTTCTCACAGGTAGAGACGAGGAGGATGAATTAGCTTGGGGCTATGGGAGCCTTGGTGTCTATACAGTGAAGGACGGATATGAGAAGATCCTCCTAGAGCCTCCCCCCCATTCATTCTCGATAGAGGATTGGAGAAAGATTTGGCACTCCAAGGGCTGGCCGAAAGTAAACTTTTTTGCCTGGCAGTTTATGCACAACGGAATTCTCACTTTTGACAATCTCAGATGTAGAGGAATCATCGGTCCATCTCAATGTGTATTATGCTACAAGAACGAGGAAACAACTGATCACCTGATGTTTGAGTGCCCTTTCACGCGTCAGATTTGGAAGCGATGGCTTTTTTACTATAAAATTCAAGTTAATGGTGACTTGAATCGGACTAATATCTGGAAAATATGGAAGAGTGGTAGATTTAAATCTAAAGCTCTTCGAATTGGTTGGGAGCTTGGATTAAACTTCATTTGGTGGCAAGTGTGGTTGGAGAGAAATGCTAGAATTTTTAGAGAAATTTTTTCCTCGTTAGATGGAGTTTGGCAGGTCATCTGGAGCAAAGTCACAGAAACTGTAGCTGTCTATGCTATAGAGGAAACTCAGGTTGTTACTGGGCCAATGGAAGAGGGAGTTGAAGAGCAAGAGGGACAGGACAGAGCTAGTTGGAAACCACCACCAGAAGGCTGGATTAAAATTAATACTGATGGAGCTGCAAAGGGCAATCCGGGTAGTGCCAAAATTGGAGTGGTTTGCCGAAATCATGATGGATCAGTGCTCTATTGGGAACTGCAAGGCTTGGGAAGAGCCACAAACAATGAAGCAGAAGCCATAGCTATCAAATCTGCTTCTATTTGGGCAGTGAAACAGGGCCACAGGAGGATCATACTTGAATCAGATTCTCAAATAATGGTTGGAGCTCTAGATTGCATGAGGAACTTTGCTTTGAAAGCATGGAGGTTGAGGATTCTTGTCACTCAAATTAAGGAATTATGGAAGGAATTAGATGATGTGATTCCAGTTTATGTGAGTAGAGATTTAAACAAAGCGGCCGACTTCCTGGCTAAGATGGGTGCTGAGAAGGAGGTAGGGGTTCAACTGCACAATGACATGGCTATTGAGGATGAGGTGATTAGGCAGGGTCTTGAAAGGTCCTTGAGCCAATGATCAAAGAAAAAGCAAAGGGAGGAAAGTTGTCGCGATATCGCGACATGTTGCACCATCGCGGTCACTGGAGGAAAGTTGTCGCGATATCGCGACATGTTGCGTCATCGCGGCCACTGGAGGAAAGTTGTCACGATATCGCGACATGTTGCATCATCGCGGTCAAGGGCAAAAGTTGTCGCGATATCGCGACATGTTGCTTCGTCACGGCCAAGGGAGGAAAGTTGTCGCGATATCGCGACATGTTGCTTCATCGCGGCCAAGGGTGGAAAGTTGTCGCGATATCGCGACATGTTGCTTCGTCGCGGCCAGGGGTGGAAAGTTGTCGCGATATCGCGACATGTTGCTTCGTCGCGACCATGGGTGGAAAGTTGTCACGATATCGCGACATGTTGCTTCGTCACGGCCAAGGGTGGAAAGTTGTCGCGATATCGCGACATGTTGCTTCGTCACGGCCAAGGGTGGAAAGTTGTCGCGATATCGCGACATGTTGCTTCTTCGTGGCCAAGGGAGGAAAGGTGTCGCGATATCGCGACATGTTGCATTTTCATGGCCAAGGGAGAAAAGGTGTCGCGATATCGCGACATGTTGCATTTTTGCGGCCAAAGGAGAAAAGGTGTCGCGATATCGCGACATGTTGCATTTTTGCGCCAAAGGAGAAAAGGTGTCGCGATATCGCGACATGTTGCATTTTTGCGGCCAAAGGAGAAAAGGTGTCACGATATCGCGACATGTTGCATTTTTGCGCCAAAGGAGAAAAGGTGTCGTGATATCGCGACATGTTGCAATTTCACGGCCAAAGGAGAAAAGGTGTCACGATATCGCGACATGTTGCATTTTCGCGGCCAAAGGAGAAAAGGTGTCGCGATATCGCGACATGTTGCTTCATCGCGGCCAAGAGAGAAAAAGTGTCGCGATATCGCGACATGTTGCTACATCGCGGCCAAAGGAGAAAAAGTGTCGCGATATCGCGACATGTTGCTACATCGCGGCCAAGAGAGAAAAGGTGTCGCGATATCGCGACATGTTGCTCCATCGCGGCCAAGAGAGAAAAAGTGTCGCGATATCGCGACATGTTGCATTTTCGTGCCCAAAGGAGAAAAGTGTCGCGATATCGCGACATGTTGAATTTTCGCGCCCAAAGGAGGAAAAGTGTCGCGATATCGCGACATGTTGCTTTTTCGCGGCCAAAGGAGAAAAATGTCGCGATATCGCGACATGTTGCTTTTTCGCGGCCAAGGGGAAAGGTGTCGCGATATCGCGACATGTTGCATTTTCGCGGCCTAAGGAGAAGAATAGTGTCACGATTTCGTGACAAGTTGCATCAACTGTCCATGCCGACCCCCTCGCTAGCTAGTTAATGGTTCAGGAGATTTGGCTCCATTGCAAATCTTCTTCTACTATTGTAAGCATGTGTTCTCTCTGACTTCGGCTGGGAAGAGTCTCTTCCCATATTGTAATTGATCTTTGTTTTAATACAAGTTTTTTCAAATTTTTCAAAAAAAAAACAATAAAATCCTCCAATCTTGCTAATAAAATACAAATTTCTGGGATATATTGTATTAAAATAGGATCATGTTCTATTTTTACATCCATATTCTAGCAGCATGTGTCCCTTTCCAAGAAGAACCAGCCCCTATTCTAGATTTTCCTCTTCTTTTTAAATTTTTCAATATGACTGCTTCGTTTCATTTTCATGTTTGGGTTTTGAATATACATCTGTTCATTTTCCTCTCTGTTGCTTGGCTTCCTTACTTCGTGCCCCTATTTCCAAATGCAAGCTTCAGCAAAAATAGTCTTCGTAAACGTTCTTTTAATCTTGCACCGTTTCATTTATATTCGATAACATTTTTTACCACCTAAATTAGACTATAGTTGTCAAGGATTTTTATTTTAAACACCCACTCTTACCCATTTTATGTGTTGAATTTTTTACATTTCTTGGCAGCTTAGCGAAGTATCTAATCATTAGAAAAATCCAAAAATAAAATTTCCTCTTAAAACCAAAAGAATAGTCTCTCGAAGATGCTACCACATTGAAACTTTTTATCATGTTCTTGGTCAAAGACATAATTCTCACACGACACCAACCTTACCCTTCGAATTTCAAAACTATCATCACCTCATTCATCCACCAGTGCTGGTCCTAGTCATCAGGTTCATCGTATAGAACCGTCATTGTGTTGTTTGTGTTTTTCTTTTCGATATTCACCCTCAAGAATCAATGTTGTGCCACCTCCTACTGGGGAGGCCACATGGTCAGACAGCTAGGTTGTAGTCATGGCATCTCACTTGCATGTCCACCCTCGAAGCATAAAATTATCTTGTCTATGTCCATAGTGCTGAAATAATTTGTCAAGCAAGATTGCCAAGGGGTCCAAATTAACATCTACATAATCATTGGTATCCCACTGCTATTTAAAATTTAGAAAGCTTGCATCAGATTGCAAATTTTTATTTCCTCCACTATCATGAAAGAAGGCTCAGAGGGGTGCGAGTTTCTCTACACTATACCTGCGATATGAATCAAATTATTTTCACACCTCTACGAGCCTATCAAGCTTCCCATACAATAGACTGTCCATATTGTCAATAACATCGTTCGTCGCTACATTGGTGCCCTCCAAGTAGTTCATTATTGCCATATTGTCATCGATATTTATTTATCAATTTTATACATAATGCATGATCCATCGACTATGTAACCACATCATCTGAGCTACCGATGTGCCAATGGGTCCACGAATTCTTTGTTCACTTTTGATGCTTGATGCGCTTAACGTCTACTCCTGATGACATAATCGTGGCACTGTGTATCACTTTATCATGCATGCCTTTACTATGTTGGGATTTAGTTCCACTTTAATTTTATTTTATTTCCATACATTAATGGCCATGTCCCTATATGCCTTTTACATCCAATGTTTGTTTTATTCGACAACATAACATGATTTCGATGCTGCATACAACCATGAACCCCGGTTAGAAGTAGGACACAATGAATCAGCTGGACCCACTTACTCTACGTCTCTAATTTTGATAATCCCTAGCTCACTGGGTAACTTGCTGATGCCAACTCAATCCTCTACGCCCCAACCAAACTTGCGTTCAACATTTTTGTCTGTATCTTTTTAGGCCCTGTTATGTGGCATTCCCAAACAATCTCCACTATTTCTTGTTTGGTGTCCCCAAAACTCCCTCGACCACATCAAACCTACTGTGCAATGTCATCAATGCTTGTGGTATTTAGTTTACGTCAACCTTTGGTAGTATATTTCTGCATCATCGTGCCTTTGTAGTTTTTCTCATCACCAAATTCTAAAATTTGATAACATCACCCGATCAACGAGTCAAATGAATGCTCCCACATCACCACTAGATCTTGGTCCACATCCCAAATGGTCTTTTCACATACAAATCCATGGGAGAACTCATCAGTTTTCTAGTCATCTTTGGTGATATCTATATCAATGGTCTTAATCTAAGTTGAGCATCCGTATTTATCGTCATGCCAGCTTGGATGTCTACATGCTTTGCATCCCTTCTACCACCTTTGCATGGCCACTTCATTGGAGATAGTTTGAAACTCACCCTATGCTATCCTTGATCAACGCTCCCATCCACATCACCATCCTGGACAACCCTACTACAGTCTGCACCATTGCATAAGTGATGCCATGCTATTTTAGGTTCACCCTATGGAGTTTGAGATAACGCCTATGGTTTACCTGCCATGATCCACGTTATCCTCGATATTAGTCTATGTGATTTACTTTGTCATTTTCAAGGGTCCATGTTAATGCTTCGCTTTGAATGCCACTGAATGTCATTGATCTCTTCATTCATGTGGTATCTACCTCTCTGATACTTCCATGTCATCACCTGTTTACCACGTCCGCTCAGCATCCAAATCTAATATCCATCATCTGGATTCTATGTTGGTTACCTGCACCAAAAACTTGAAGAGGTTAAAAGCTTATATAAACTTTATCGAGGCCCTCTTTTTGTAAAGTAAAAACATTACTTTATTTAATTATATATATTCATTTTTTTGTTATAAAATATAACTTTTATTATCATTTAATATTATATATATGATATTATTTTTATTTTTATTTTATAAATTATATACTATTTAAAACATACAAATAAGAGAAAACATAAAATTTAACAATAAAATTGCTAACACCAAACTTGACGAAAAGAATCGTCGACAACAAAATGACGATAAAAAATCATTGACAACAAATTGATGATAAAAATATCATTGACAACAAATTGACGATAAAAATATCATCGACAACAAACTAATGATAGAAATATTGTCGACAACAAATTGATTATAATAAATTATCGACAAGAAATTGACAATAAAAATCGTCGACAACAAATTGATGATAAAAAATATCAAAAATTGCTAATAACAAATTAACAAAAAATTACAACCTAAAACCGAGCAACCTACTAGACACTCAAAATGAAACAAAAACACCCAAACTTAAAAATGAAAGGTGGATCCCCAATTTTGGGGTGAGTTGTGTGATAGTCACATCAGGCCTATGTAGATCCCTCATTCCTAATTGTAAATTTTAGTGTCCTATTGTAAAATTGTAGGTTTTTTGATAAAATTGTACACATCCAATTTTTTTTGATGAACTCGTACGTATGGATTTATCATGCTTGCATCTGATTTCATCCTGCACAGTTGAATTCATTACAAATCAGATATCCAGATCAAGTAAGGACTTAAATCTACTTTCTCGTACTTAGATTTCACTTTTCTATATTATATGCATTTGTGTTTAATTAGAAAGTAGAAAACACCTAAAATATAGACTTTATTACACTTTTCACAAAACACAAAAATACAAAAAAAATGAAAACATGTTAGCATAAATAAAACCTTTGAATCTTAGTTAAATTTTGTAATGCTTTCTAGATAGATTTGTATGCCTTATCTCCATTTGAAATTGAATTGCATATAGCTAGGTATAAATTGCATTTTGTACAAACCCTAGGTGTATGCTTTCAAAACAAGGAAACCATCATAGCAAGTGTTTCTTGGTGAATCCATCCAATTCATCGATAAAAAATAAGGAGAGCATGATTAGGTGCTTCTCGTATGAGATGTAGATTCATCATTTTCCCTCCCCCTTCAAGCATGGATCCATTAGCCTGGAAGAAAGGGGTGCAAATATTTTGGATCTACAATAGGTAAATGTTTGGGGACATAATAGAAAGGCATTCGAATGCCCTTGGATGCCAATATCTAGACTGAAATATGTTATATGTGTTTCATACCTAATAAAAACCAACCTTTATAATTTGATGATGATCATCATATTATGACTTATGCTAAATATTTGGATCATAAAAAATTAGAAATGGGTGATAAGGATGAAGGTCCCCCTAATACTTATGATATATTGTTTTGTAATATAATCAATTATGTGTGTTCAAAATGTGGTTTTTATGCTTCCATAGAGTATCATGCTTCGTTGTATTATAGATATCTTGAAAAACTAGGGATTGTCCCTCATTATGTTAAGAACAATGGTTTTATTCAAGAGTGTGTAGATTACCATGCTATGGCTACCCAAGAAAGAGCTACAAAGGAGCCTCTCCATGATTCTAATAATTTATATGACTCACCTTCTAGATTTTTCTTTGATAGATCAATTCATAGTACACCTATTTTCTTTGTCAAAATAGGAGGTGCAATCAGAACATGTGTTGACTATCAATATATTTGCTTAAATTAATCACCTAAAACTAATCACTAATTAGAAATGCATTTTCATTTTTATTAGATTACATCTATCTACTTGCTCATATTGCATTGTTGCCTATCATATTCGACATCATTTACCTGATATTTAGTTCAGACTTGTATTTTGACTATCATCTTTTGCATGGTTGCTTTTTCATGATTGCTTGATCATATAGATTTTTAAGGATTTCATGACAATGGCATGTGATTGTAGACTCAAAATTTTTACACCCATTTCCTTTAGTCTTATGGATCCACGCTTGGAGGGGGATGGGAAAATTGAGGATCTACACCTTAGATGAGAAGAACTTGTGTCATGCTCTCTTTGATGTTTGTCAATGTATTATTGATGGGTTCACTAGGAAACACTTTGTGGTGGTTTCCATATTTGTGCAAGGTGGGAGTTTGATGAGTTGTTTTGTTTGGCATACACCTAGAAAAATGCATCTAAGCCCTAACTATATGCATTTTTTATTTTCATGAAAATATTAGTAAGCAATAAAAGCTAATGCAATCTATTGAAATTGACTATCTTTTTATTTTCTTTTGTCTTTTTAGGTATAAATTGATACAAACTTATGCAACTAATATGAATAGCTATGTATTTTGTATTTTTGTTTCAAATAATGAAAAATACTCCAAACTAATGCAATTAAATATATATTTTTTTCTTTTCTTTTCTTTTTAGATGATTATTTATAGAAATAGGATCAAAACAAAAATAAAATACTCAAAAACTAAACATACTCTAAATTTTGTTGCACTTATCCGATTCAGATGTCTGATGTAGATGAATACGTATTTAATAGAGCGAATATGCATCCTACATAGTGAATACGAGTCCTAAAGTGAATATGCATATTGTCGGCTAGCCCATAAATTTGCACCTTTGGGAGATCTGCAAGAAGCTTTTGCACAAAACCCTTGAATTTAGAAATTAGGGTTTGGAACTCTTCTTAAAACCATTGTGGATTTGATTCTTAATGGTGTAACAGTAAGATCCCCAATTATATTAAACAATGTTATTTCAAAAAAATGATTAACAAAAACACATGTAAAGCTAAACATAAATTGAACATATGGATGAAATATGGAAATGACTAAGACATACTAAACACACCATGATCTAAGATGAATATGGAATTGTTATTTATGCATCTAACTACATGTATTTACCCTCGAACCTATGATTATGTGAATTTGTGACCTAGACGTGAATAGAACTTTGCATATTCGATGCCTATTGGGACATGAAATCATGGAATTCCAAGAAATAAAATAAAATGATATAAATTGCGATTCTCAAAATTATTTAAAAATTAATACGATAAATTTACAATATTTTTGGCAGTGGATTAGATCGGTATAAACTCAAAGGATGGTGAAGGAGCAAATCTAACATGAATTAAGTCCATTGCAAAGATTCCCCATAGAACTCAGAGACTTTATTCTAGCTTTCCAAACTTGCAATAAAAATGTTAAATCTATTCTCCTTAGATCAAAAAATACTATTATATTAATCTCCTCTCTTTCACTTGCCATCCAATCTTATTATGAGTGTTGAATACTTGCTTTAATGGTTTTGTAGGTCACCAAATACGTTGGTGGTTGTGATATCTGGGATGTTGAATCAGATCAGATGGGGTCAATTTGGAGTTTCTCCAAATTTGATGAATTTGCATCCTAGTCGCTAGAATGCTAATTCGTTGGGATCAAACCATTGTCCAGTTTTGGGATAGAATCCGAATGGTTGCTTTGGCATAAAGTGAATCTCTAGATTCCGAATGTGCATCCTAGCCACTAGGATGCACTCATGAAAAAGGAGAAAATATGTCACATGTGCTGGGAAGGTCATAATTTAAAAAATGGATGGAAATTACACATGTAGGAGAGAGAGGGAATTTGACATGGATCAAATTTCCCTGTCTACATTTTTCCCCTTCTTTGGTGCATCAAAGAAGTTGTTAATAACTTTTTATTATAGAGATAAAAGGGATGGGCTATTTTTAACAAAAGGGTTAATCATGAATCTTGTTTGAATATTTGTATTTATTATTATTATAAATTTATTTACTTTTTCAAAATCAAGGCATAGAAAAAAATAAATATTTTAATATTTCTGGTTAAGGTGCCCCCTCGAGTTTCATAAGGAATGCCAAATTCCTCATGGGACTCGAAATTGCAAATATAAAAGAAGAAATGCTAAATTAGTTGAAATTGAGGGTTTAAAAGGTAAATTAAGGCAAACCTTAATTCATTATTTTAGTGTGTGGTTGAGGAGAGGAGAGCTTTGGAGAAAATGGGGGTTCCCACACATCGAGCAGTTCTTGTACGATCAAGAGGCGGTGAAGAGGGACTGAGCATCTGGGTAAGTAAAATTACTCTTTTTACTAATTTTTATCAATTTAATTTTTTTATTTCACTGGATTTTATCAGATTTTAGGGTGGGTTTATCACACGAAATCCACGGAATATAATTTTTTTGGGATGCAAATTCACAAAAATGATGTGAATTCATAGGAAAGATAGGAATTTGTAGATAAGATGCAAATTCATCGAAAGTAGCATGATATCTAATAAAAATAAAGTTACATTTGATTTGATACTTTGCTTTTTCTTTCTTTCTTGATGTTTTGATTTATTATTGATATAATTATGTTCTTTTTTGTGATTACAATTTGGTACTCTCAAAAATCGAGAGTGGAGGTCAAGAAAGTTTGTAGGATAGATGTAAACTCTCGATAAGGAGGGTCAGATGTGACTAAAGGAGGTATTAATCCTTCATGTGGTTGAGATGTTTTAGGTCGAGGCTAATACAACTTTGCTTATAGCCTTAGAAGAATGATGGTATCTGGAGTCATCTACCTTCTAGTTACCTACAAGGGATATGATTGTCACTCTTGAGGATTTTTAGAGGATCCTCAAGATTCTCATCAGGGGAATGGGATTATATCAATCAATTTCATAGACTATAACTATAGAGATACTGATAGGGAATCCCAAATTTTGAATCTCCCAAAGTGGCATCAGTTTTGGGGAGATGGGAGATAGGCCAACTATTTTGAGGTTGATAGTAGTATTGAGCTGTATAGTGGTTAGATATTTGATTGTCCATATGAGTATATGGCACTTACAATGGGCTCTTGTTGGAGTAGTCAATGAGATGAGGGATATTGGTCATCGATTTACCTAGGGACCATTTGTTTTGTGTCACTTATACAGGACGTTGTGGAACATTGTGTATAAGTTCCATACTTGCATTTTTATGACTACATTGCTCCAAGTGTGGATTTGGGAGCACATTGCTATATGGAGGCCACATGGGTTTCCTTAGGGGAAGTTGGAGGTAGAGCAACCAATAGTTTTTATATGGGCACTGATTATGGGAGAGTAGAGTACACAAATATGTGGTTTGAATTCTGTGAGGTAGGTGATAAATGAGCTTATGCCTCATTGGATCACTTGGTGACCATGGAGGATGGTGCATATTGGGAGGAGGATCACATAAAGCTGAATCAGGTGTGATAGATATGATAGCTATAGTTGATGAGGCCTAGAAATTCCTCATTATTACACTATATTTGACATATAAAAACTACCATATTACCAAAAATGACAAATTTAATTGCCAAGTAGTTGATTAGAATATATATTTGTTAAGTGTTTACATGATTTTATGTTAGAAACATTATATCTTTGTTTTTGACTATTTTCAGCATTTTGTAACTATTTTTTCTTGAATAAATAGCAAATAAAATATGTTTTTCAATTAGACAAATGTTGTATGTTGAGTAAAGGAGGCCCTATGATTTTTTGTCATTGTTGTCAACACAATCTAGGTATACTTGTAAAAGGTCAAAAATGAGTATCATGTTAATTTTTGTGTTATACTATAGTAAAATTATATTCCGATGGTATGAACAGATTCATCTCATCAAGAAATACAACTTTGCTTTTTGAAGTAAGTCAATCTGAGCTGTAGATAAAAAGTTATGAAGGTTACATCATTCTGGAGCTGTTACATGTGCAAATATGTGTTAAGGGGAACAATGGTAGATCTACTGGGAATGATCTAAAGTGAGTTAAGATACCACATTCATATAAATGGTAATTCATAGTAGAGATAACACATGACCCAAATTTTAAGTCATATTGAATAGCAATCTAAAAGTTACGGGGTCCACAAAATGACAGTTTCACACTTTTTGACAGCTAGAAATTCTGGTGAAAATCTGTGTTAGAGGCCAACTTGACAGCGATGCTGGGAATGACTTCTGAAGATTTAAGAGCTAAAAATAGAAGCAGATGTATTTCATATAACCAATAACACATGGATATAATTTGGTATACATTGGAGTTACGAGGCACAAATTATGAGCACTCCAAAAGGGTATCTGGGCATGTTTTGATAGCTGGAAAAATTGTGTAGCATACAAAAAACAGCAAGCTATTACATTAAAGGAGCATCTTGAATTTCTCAAGAGAAGTGTGAGGAAATGAATGTAATAAATTTATAAGGACTATAGAAGACATATGACCTATTTAGAAGCATTCCCACTTGGTCTAAATGGACATCATCAAGGCATAACAAAACAAATATAGTTGTGCAATAGTTTTACAGTTTTTTGTACAGTTTTACATCATCCTAGCATGGCTTGCTAATAAATGGAATGCATGAGTTTTTTAGAAACATATATTTCTTTATTTTTTATATTTCCAAAAGTTCTAATTTATCTAAAACTGGAAAAGAGCACCAAAAGTGTAACTGTTGCAGCAGAAACAAGGAAATACAGGTTTATCATGTAAATTCCAGCCAACTGCCAATGAATGGCAAGGCATGGGATTTACCATGAGGAAGTATGAAGTCATTTGTAATCATATCCTAGAATTTGGAGCTAAATACATACCTAAAAGCAACAACCAAAATAAGCATTCTAAAGGCATTTGAGCTTAAATTGCATCTACAGCTAATTATTTCAAAGATCTTCGAAATAACTAGGAAAAAGCTTCTATTTGAATTTTTGTGGTATTCAAGCGGTTTAAAAGGCAACTTAAGGTTTAGATAATATATGGAAAGTCTCCTACAGTTGTCCCTACCATTCCTTGCTGACCAAAATATGCAATTCATGAAAAAGATCAACTAAAGCAACTGACATGTCCTGAAATAGACCCAATTTTGCTGCAGCATAATAGGAAAATAAGTTGTAAGTGATATTTAAAGTGGATACAGGTTTACAAGATATTATAAGACTCCTCCAATGTACTCCCACCATTGAAGATACCTTCTAAGGGCTAATAAGTGTTGTTGCGTAATAAATTGTCCATAATAAGACTTATTCAGTTGTAGATTATTTGGCAAATCACTGTAAAATAGCAAATAGGCTAACCTGAGCATGAAATACATTGTAATATTTTATTATAAATAACATAGCTCCCTCCTTGGTTGATCTATTAGGGATTAGTTGATAGGAGAGTAGTTAGTAGCAACAAATAACATAGTGCAACATTTTCTATAACAGTTCTGACAGAAATAAAGTGCAGTTCTTTTATCAATTTTTGTTTATGAGAAAGTGTGATTGTTAATTAGTTAATGAGTGTTTTCCCACCTCCTTCTAGATCAGGAAGTATGGGCCCACTTTCAGGTCTAGAATAAGGATTTTTATAACAAGTTTTAATTTGTAATTTTGCTACAACAGAATTAATAGATTGCTTATAAGATTTTATTTTCTTGTTTTAAGTTTGTGCAATGTATTTATATTTTCCATTATGTGTATATGCAACATTTGTGTGTGTGTCAGCTGATAAATTATATTAAGCATGTATTTCCCCTATTTCCTCTACTTTCCATGTTTCCCTTGTTTTTACATTTTAGCAATTTTTAATTTTCAACAGATTTCATTTTGTTGTAAATTCATGTAGCAGAAGCTTGATGACTTTTTGTGGCAAGATACTAACAGGTGTTTTTACATAGTTTCATTTCCAAACATCATTTCAATTCTGCAAATGTAATTTAGAATTTCATTTCAGCAACATTTCAATTCAGCACTTTCAATTTTGTTATTTCAATTTTGCAAAAATAGATTAGATTTCAATTCATCAATTTCAATTCCTGCACTTGTAGTTAACTTTAAATTTCTGAACTTAGATTTAGTTTTCAATTCCTATAATTTAATTCAGTTTCTATTCTATAGACTAGGTTTAGTGTGACACCAAAAGGCTAAACCAAAATCTGCTTCACCCAATAAATGCTTAAAATATGAATGCCTAAATTGTACTCTACCCTAACCTTCTATCGTAGACATCCTTGGACACCACCCCGAATTGATAAATCATAACATTTAATGATGCTATTAAAGACAACGCATATTTTGGCACTGTTTCTAGGGATCACGGTGTTGTTAGAGGGTAAAAGCAATCAAATAATTATTATTGTGCTAAGTTGTGAAGTTCAAAGTAAAATTTGAATGTAATAACTAATATAAATAATAATTATTGATAGTTGCATTTTAGTCCATTTAGAAAACAAGCAAGAAGCCATAAGGATGTGATATTCACACTTAGGTGTTAAATTGCCTATGTTTGAAATTCCTGATAAAATTGAAAGAATTCATCATCCTCATTATCAAGAAACATAAGATCTCTTAAAAATTTTAGAGGAGCCATCTACTAGTATTGCCCTTTTTGGATTCAAATCATTAGGGTAGTATAAACAAATTTGTACTAGGTGTTGGAAAGACATCATGGTAGATATATAAAACTATATCTTCAACAAAACAATCATTTCAGCTACTTATAGCATCTTTTCACAAGGACATATCACTGATGAATACCATTTACTTTCATAACTCAAAAATATCCTAGAGATGCAAAATTTGTTGTCTAGTCTGAATTCTTCTCAAAGAGAGATCTCAACAACAACAAACAGGTCAATAAAATAAACCACTACCTCCAACCCAGCCTATGTCCAATCTGAATAATACAAGACAGGTAACTCTTGTCTATGTAGTTGAATCTGATAAAAAGACTGCAGGAAATGTTATTTACTGCAGTAACATCCAACTGTGCTCAAACAAGACCTTACATGAGCTTGAAGAAATAAAAATCAATGGAGATACACAAAAACCCTTTAGTCCAAACACACATAAATCAACCTTGGATAAAGGAGAAAAATTAGAAAATCTGCACATAGAAAATTTACTTTCATTAAAATTTTTAGTAAGCAATTATAAAAAGGTAAATTCTATCCTCCTAGGAATGAAACAAATTGAAGTACAACCAAGAAAATTATTGAACATTATTAGTTGGTTGACTTATGAACAAAAAGCAAAATTATTTGTTGTTTTGAAATAATATTTCAATCCCTTTGCATAGAATTACAAGGGTATGTCAAGATTTCATCTTTATGTTTGCACTTAACATCTTTGGGAATTGGTATTGAACTATTTCAAACATATATTGATAAAATTTTGTAGACTAGGAGGCATGGACAACACTTGATTGAAAGAGTTTTCAGATATGGAGTAGTACTTCTTTCTCCCATTGGTGATTCATGGAGGAAGTTAGTGGTGAATGGACATTACCTTCGGGTATACCATGCACCATTAACTAAGGAATATTTCTTGAAGGAGATTCCACAATTAGATGTACAGTAGATGGAAGAGAATCTCTTCCATGTCAGATTTAGATTAACGATAAAAAGTTTGACAAAAAGAAAAAAGAAAAATAAAATACAAGAAAAGCAAAAGAGAATAATATTGTTTGTGAACTTCATCGGCACAAGCAAGACAAGAGAAAAATTTGAAAAAAATAAATAAATAAAAGAGGAAAAAAGAGAGAGAGAAAAAAGAGAAAAGAGGAAAAAGAGAAGAAAAAAAAATTGCAACAAAAGGCATGTCCCACAAAATGGGGATACATGAGGACAAGCATCAATTTCAGCATGGAGGAGGAAAAATGAAGTTAGTACTTCATTTCTAGCAATAAGGAGTTAAATGATGACATAAGCAGATTCTTACTGCTCATCTAGAAAGGAAGGTTGCATCATTGTTGCAGATTTCAGCAGAAAAAGATGGTGTTTTCATACAAAGATTGACATTTTTTTGCAGAATAAGGATTGTTCTTATCCAAATAAGAGTGAGAGACATTATATCTCATTTTTGCCTCATGAGAGACATTCTCTATTATTGAGGCACTTAAAAAAAAATGACAGAAGTTGGTTGAAAATCAGAAATGGTAGCCTCTTCTGATGAAAACAAAAAAAGATGAAAAAAAAGGAAAAAAAATGAATAATTCAGTAGTGAAAACCTCCTTGAGGCACTGCTGAGTTGGATTGCATGAAAACCAATTTTTTGGCATGCATTGCCTTGTTGATCCACCCATTATTGTTCCACAATTGTACAAATCTCACACTGCACATGTGTATATTTATGTTTTCAGATAGCTTGCTAACAATCAGCAGAAGCAGCTTGTAAGGTGCATGATCAATTTTTAGGAGAGTAAGGTATGTGTTTTTTGCATTTAAATCATAGTAAACATTTAGCATTTAGTGTATGATAATCGGTATTTGGCATAAACTATTTATACAATATTGGCAAGTTGAAAATGGAACATGTTCAAAATGTCAAGAAACACCCCCTTTTGCCCTTAGTTGCATGAGAACTTCAAAATTGTACAAAAACCTAATTTTGGGACAGACATGGTAGCAATTCTATCTCAATTAGTAGGGCAAGTTTCAGAAGGAGAACTGCAAGTTTATATCTCACAATTGTCTCATAAATTTGAGGAAGATAATATGGAAAATGCACCTAAAGATTCTATTTTACTACTGTTGCAATAAAATAGCAATATACAAAATGAAGAATATCATCTAAAAAAAAATATGGAGAGGGGATTTTTGATGTTATGGAAGGCTTATACACACTATATATGGGCCTACAATAGAATCTATATCTAACTTTTGCATATGAGGTCATTTCTGCATTTTCTAATGCATCTTCAGAACAAGTAGGATATCTTCGAAATAAGCAGAAACTGTACCAGAACTATTGAAAATGTTGTAGAATATAAAAACAAGTAGGGCACATCAAATATTAAGGTTCATAAAGCTTAATATGATCCCACCACAAGTAGTACATCCCTCCAAAAATATTCAAATTCAAAATTTTTGTCAATTTTGTTTCAAAAGTGCAAAAATAGCAAAATAGACATGGAGTAAACAAAAGGATGGAGAAGGAATTTTTTATATTATGGAATGCTTACACACCCTAGAGATGGTTCCATAACATAATTTGTAGCAAACTTTTGAAAAATATGTCATTTCTACATTTTTTGATGCATCTTCAGAATAAACAGGTATATCTTCAAAATAAGCAGGATATCTTCGGAATAAGCAGAATCTATAAAAAAATTGTTGAAATACTGCAGAATAGCAAAAAGAGTAGGGTATATCAAATATTGAGGTTCCTAAGGCTCTACCACATGTAATTACATCCCTCAAGCATTTCAAAATCAAATTTTATCAATTTTGTTCAAAAGGTGCAAACAATAGAAATAAGCATTCAAGTTGAAATGTTGTTAAGAATAGAAAATTCCACCAGTAGTAGTGCATCTGCCAAATATGGTTCCACAATAAGGCTATTGTAAGATGAACCACATGATACCAAGCCCTTAAGAAGTACCTTGCAACATTAAAACTTGTAGAAGGGTAGAAAAAGAGTTAAAACTGCAAGAATTGCAAAAATTACAATATTGAAGGATGAAAGTGCAGAAGTCAAAGAGTTGCAAGTTGAAAATAAATAAAAAATGCAAGAAAAAAAAATAGAATAAAAAAATTGTAGGAACTAGAAAATTTGAAAAAATTGCAAGGTTGTAGAAAAGTGAAATACATGTGCTTAAATTTCAAAATGTTTGGTGTAGTGCAGCAAGGAGAAATTTCTCAGGTAGTAGGTGGCAAAGGATATGTTTTCACAAGGACAAAACATGCATATTACTATGGCCTACTAGGATGCATGAGGGCATGCATCATTTCAAGCTAGGGGGAATGATGAGGCATGGAAATACCTTATTATTACACTATGTTTGACATATAAAAACTACCATATTACCAAAAATGACAAAGTTAATTGCCAAATAGTTGATTAGAATATATATTTGTTAAGTGTTTGCATGATTTTATGTTAGAAACACTATATCTCTGTTTTTGAATATTTTCAGTATTTTATGACTATTTTTGCTTGATTAAATAGAAAATAAAATATGTATTTCAATTAGCCAAATGTTGTATGTTGAGTAAATGAGGCCCTATGATGTTTTGTCATTGTTGTCAACACAATCTAGGTATACTTGTAAGAGGTCAAAAATGAGTATCATTTCAATTTTGTTGTCATACTATAGTAAAATTACATTTTGATGGCATAAACAGATTCCTCTCATCAAGAACTACAACTTTTATTTTTGAATCAAGTCAATCCAAGTTGTAAATAAAAAGTTATGAAGGTTACATTATTTTGGAAGTTCATGCCTTAAGTCTTTTCTGGAGTTGTTAACAGGTGCAAATCTACATTAAGGGAAACATTGGCGGATCTACTAGAAATTATATAAAGTTAATTAAAGTACCAAATTCATACCAATCGTACTTCATAGTAGAGAGAACACATGACCTGAATTTGAAGGTATATGGAAAAGTAAAATGGAAGTTATGGGGCCCACAAAATGACAGTTTCACACTTTTTGACAGCTAGAAATTCTTGTAAAAATTTGTGTTAGAGGTCAACTTGACAGCGATGCTGAGAATGATTCCTGAAGAGTTAAGATCTAAAAATCGAACCAAATGTATTTCATATAACCAAGAACATGTGGATACAATTTGGTATACATTGGAGTTACGAGGCATAAGTTATGAGCACTCCAAAAGGGCAGTTGGGCATGTTTTCATAGCTAGAAAAATTGTGTAGCATACAAAAAATAGCAAGTTGTTACATTAAAGGAGCACCTTGAAGTTGTCAAGAAAAGCATGAGTAAATGGATGGAATGATTTCAGAAGGACTACAAAAGACATATGACCTATTTAGAAGCATTCCCACTTGGTCTAAATGGACAACATCAGGACATAACAAAACAAAGACAGTTGTGCAGCAGTTTTATAGTTTTTTGTATAGTTTTACATCATCCTAGCATGGCTTGTTAATAAATGGAATGCATGAGTTTTGTAGAAACATATTTTTCTTTATGTTTTATATTTCCAAAATTTATAATTTATCTAAAACTGGAAAAGAGCACCAAAAGTGTAACTGTCGCAGCAGAAACAAGGAAATACAGGTTTATCATGTAAATTCCAGCCAACATCCAATGAATGGCAAGGCATGGGATTTACCATGAGGAAGGATGAAGTCATTTGGAATCATCTCTTAGAAGTTGAAACTTTTGACAGAAATAAAGTGCAATTCTTTTATCAATTTTTGTTTATGAGAAAGTGTGATTGTTAATTAGTTAAGGAGTGTTTTTCCCACCTCCTTCTAGATCAGGAAGTATGGACCCACTTTCAGGTCTAAAAAGAGAATTTTTATGATAAGTTTTAATCTGTAATTTTGCTGCAATAGAATTAACAAATTGCTTATCAGATTTTATTTTCTTGTTTTAAGTTTGTGTAATGTATTTATAGTTTCCATTATGTTTATATGTAGCATTTGTGTGTGTGTCAGCTGATAAATTATATTAAGCAATTATTTCCCCAGTTTCCTTTGCTTTCCATGTTTTCCTTATTTTTATATTTCAACAACTTTTAATTTTTAGCAAATTTCTTTTTGTTGTCAATTCCTATAGCAAAAGTGTGACGACCTTTTGTGGCAGGATACTAATAGTTTTTTTTAACATAAGTTTCATTTCCAAGCATCATTTCAATTCTACAAATGTAATTTAGGATTTCATTTTAGCAATATTTCAATTCAACAATTTCAATTTTGCAAAATTAGATTAGATTTCAATTCAGCAATTTCAATTCCTACAATTGTAGTTAACTTTACATTTTTGAACTTAGATTTAGTTTTCAATTCTTATATTAATTCAGTTTACATTCTATAGACTAGGTTTAGTGTGACACCAAAAGGCTAAACCAAAATCTGCTTCACCCAATGCTTGAAATCTGAATGTCTAAATTGTACTATGCCCTAACCTTCTATCATAAACAACCTTGGACACCACCCTAGATTGTTAAATCATAAGATTTAATGATGCTATTAACGATAACGCATCAATAGTAAAAAAAGGGGGAGACAGAGTTGTACCATTTTGATCGGGTGTAGTGGAAGTTTGAATTAAGTTAGGAGAAACCTGAGGTAGGGGATATCTCCTATAGGCAAGTGACTAGGAATCCAACTACTGTGGGGGGAGAGGTAGATCTAGTTTGCTTTAGGGAGCCAGAGACAGATGATCCTAACTATCTTGATTCCAGGATGGATGATATAGGAGTCAAGGTTGGTTATAACCAGTGTTATAGTAGGATCTATCACCCGAGGATCACTGATATTTATCCAGTGGAAAACCTTGGGCTAATACAGTTGGCTAGGGTGATGTCTTATCGATGGGAGGTTCAGATAGGTGATTGTAGACTTAGACTTGGTGATGTTCCTTGATGTGGATGGTCATGGGACCTTATATGAGGGAAATATGGGTACCTAGAGGTAGATAGGGAATGAGACACATTTTCTAACATGATTGTGTCTCACTATCATCACAAAGTACTTGTTAGTAGTAGCCCTCGTCATTGCAAAATTAGGTATTATTATCATAGCAACAACTATCACCATCTAAACAGGATGTTTCATCACCCTAGTAGCATGTATCATCATTGTAGTGATAGACTCATATAGGAAGGGTGTTAATATGGAGGTTGGAGAGATGATCAGCACAAGAGAGGTCACTACTCTATAGTCAAAGAATGATAGGCTGAAGAACTAGGTGGTGATACAGGTGAATCAGATTCAATTGTTGGAAGCTTGACTTTCTTAGTTTTAGACCATACTAGCACAGACCTAGGCTCAGCTCACACAAGAACATGAACAACTTGTGCATATGTAGGAACAACTTGCATAGGTACAGTCACATTCACACCATATGAGGAGTGTAGATTCAAGGAGTAGGTCAAGCCATTCTATAAGTAGTAGCTTACACCGATATCTACAAGATGCGCTAATAGCAACACAAGCAAAGGTTGTATTGGCATCACAACAAGTGACCTTCTACCAGACTCTGTATTTTAAGTTGGTACCCAAGGGTTAGAGGGATACATTACTCCCATAGTTGGTTGCTTTGAGTCACACTCGATCATACTTTTGGATGGTGTTCATAGTTCCATTATTTCATTTGCCTAGGCCCCCCCAGATCATGGTCAGGGCTCTAGGAGCTCTAGGGGATGATATACTAAGGTCTCTTTTTGTGGTATACTTTCCTAGTGACTAAGTATACTGATTTTTTACTATGGTATACCAACCAATATTTATGTAATTATGTAGCTTTCCTTGAGAGTAATATCATATTATTATTTTTGTTATTTCTATGTGTTTGTACAAATACAAAAAATGTTTTTATTTTTATTTATTATACTACATAATTATTCTTATGGTCATGTTGATTTGCTAATTTTATTTTACAATGATTAATCAAGATATTGATTATAATAAAAGTGTGACTCGATGTAGTGTAATGTAATGTGATTTGATTTTTGTATAAAATGTAGTTGATACTTTTGTAGAAAAGGTGTGAGAAACATATCCTTGTAATTTTGATCAGTCAGCAATAGACCTCAAGGATGTGTGATTGTAAATGATCATAAATAGAGGATGCCCCTCACTTTGGTATTGAAGCAGATCCTGTGTGAGATTTTTTTGTTATGCTGACATCAAAGGGTTATGATCCAAAATTAGTTTGAATTTGTTGATTGAAAGTGGTATGATTTGTGATAATTAATGTGTGATCTTAATATTTAATTATGATTTAAAACTTAATAAAAATAATGTATAATATGGGTGATTGAGCATGAATAATGGGATAGAGGACTTGCACTAGGCATAAGATTATTGGTATGAATAAAATGTAAGAAAAAATTACTAGGGTTATCTCATGACATCATCATGAAGTATTTATGCAACTACATGACGAAGCAATTATGTATGATCGATGAAATTTTTTATATATGGCAAGAAATCATGCAATATGATGAAATGAATGTATTGTACTAGGTGGTAGATATGAGATGAAATACTATTTGGTTTTAGAGCCAATTTATTATGCTAACAGTCATAAAAATACATGAAGATATAGTGACTTTGGCTAATGAAAACTCAAGGAGAATCTTGATCATTTCAAGATGAAATCAAGTTTATCAAGAACTAGTGTGTGATTTGTGCATTCGTTTTCCATCTTGATCTTAGTTATGATGCAAAATCTCTCAAGGATCAAATGTATGTACTTATGAAGTTCATTTACCAATTTTGAGTGAAGAACACAGGCTTATACTGAGGGGAGGGTGAATAGTATAAGACCAACTTTTACTTTTCTTTCCCAAACAATATTATCCAATATTATCAATGGCAATATTAATAGCAATAATAAAAGCAATGCATAAATCATCACACACAATAGAGACACAAATTTAATGTGGTTCACCCAATGTGGGCTACTCCACAGAGAAAATAATTCTTCTAAATTTTCTAAACAAATCTCTTGGGAATCAATTCTCTATTACAATGTTTATGGATCTCTATCCAAAGGAGACACCAATCCCCTATGCTCGAATTTATGGATCTCTCTCCATAGGAGAAATATATCCACTTTGTTCTGATTTGTGGATCTCTCTCCACAAGAGAAATCTTTCCCCTTTTCTCTGGTTCATGGACATTGATTGAGGACAACTTTATCTCCTCAACTAGTTCATGAATATCTCTCCACAGAAGAACTCTATCTTCGTAGATGGTTCAAGGATCTCTTTCCACATGAGAACTCTATCTCGTCAACTCTAGTTTGTGGATCTTTCTCCACATGATAACTCTTTCTCCTTTGCTCTAGTTTGTGGATCTCTCTACACAGGAGACACCTATCCCCCACTATTCTGGCTGGTGAACTTCTATCATAGAAGACTTCTATCCCCACTACCCTTGCTAGTGAATCTCTATCCAAAGGATATCTTTGTCCCCACTACATTGGTTGGTGGATCTTTTATTTATCTCTACTCCAATATTCCCCAAGCCTTAACACAAATCTTGATCAAATTAACAACCAAAACTACTCTCTAAATCTTCTCAAATATTCCCCAATCCTTAACACAAAGTTTGATCAAATCAACAACCAAACCTTCTCTCAACTCTACTCATAAATTTGCATAAAAGCTATCCAAAGTCTTCTCTCAATACTTGGTCAAATCTACTCTCAAGCCTTCTCAAAGACTTGCTCAAATATGCTCTCAAATCTGTCTCAAATCTACCTTCAAGTCTTCTTAAATACGTACTCAAAACACATGCTCAAATACTGCTCAAAACACATGCTCAAATACTGCTCAAAACACATGCTAAAATATGCTCAAAGCACATACTCAAATCTGCTCAATACACATATACAAATATGCTCTAACATTTTCTCAATTGTGTTTCAATCACATGCACAAATAACTCATAACATATGCTCAAATTTTTTCAAACACATGCTCAAACAGATCGCATGATATACTCAAAAATTTCTATCCAAATTCATTAATTTTGTTGCTTCCACATGTCTCAAAAATAGATCTCTACTTCTTGCAAAAACTCTTTTCAATTAAATCAAGGTTAGTGCATAAATTTTCTCTACAAAACTGATCTATATCTTTTGCAAATTTGCTCTCAAACACTTGTTCATTCACATTCACTAGCACTAGCACAAATACCCCAAAAATATGCACACACTTGGTTCAAAAATCTGATTTCTAATGTTTACAAATTCACTTCCAATATCACTCAAAACCAATTTCCAAAAGCTTCAATCAATCATTCAAACAATGAAACGTAATTTGCTCACAAACCCTAACACATGTGCTTCCACTATCTTTCAAAAATGATGTTCAATGTGGGTCTCAAAACCTAACTCAATATTTCCAACAATGCTTTAAAACAACCCTTTGATCTCCACCTTATGTTCTATAAAACCGTGCTCAACAACACACCTCAAAGAAATAAGAATATACCCATACCTCTTATTTTCTTTGAATATAATACATCATTAAAAACCTGTTTCACAATTAGCCAATCCTGCTTGGGCCTCTACTAGGGTTAGAAGCCAAATATATCAATCAAGCCTTTTAACTCCACCTCAAAATTATTTTCTCAAAAACATAACCACCATACCTCAAAATACTTGATGAAGAAGTGCCCTCAAATACCTGTCTCAAAATAATATCTTTACAACTTCAAAAGTATTAGCACAACACCTTCTATTATTGGAAACCCTTCTAAATAAGTGTGCACAATTAAATTCCAACCAACTCTTTTGGTTTCTTAAAATAGAGCATAAAATCATAAAACCAAACCCTTCTAAATTAAGTAAACATACAAGCAATAAAAATACTTTATACACCTTTTGACTCCCTCTTAATTTCAAAATATTCAAAAAGAATTATCACAAAACCATATTACTCCACAAAGTCACTTTTTAGAAAAATATAATTACATAACCTTTTTCTCCAAAAAATATTGCAAAAATAATTAAAATTTATTTTTCCTTATACCTCCCTAAGTCAACGATACTAAAATAATCAAACACACCTCATGCACCTAACCCTCAACCTTAGTAAATCAAAATTTAATCAATGCTTACCAAAATTTCCATGGGTGAGACTCGAACACAACACCTACTGCCTGCCAGCATGCTAGCACCCTTTGGGTCACCGCTAGGTCAACTGCCCACATGAGAACACTAGTGCGTAATTCGCACTTTGACCTCCGCTCAACTTTCTTGCCAACAAAAGTCTAAACAAAAATTTTACCTCCTAGATTTGACCTCACGACCTACAATTTGCCCCGTGTCTTAACACTGCCCAATCTACCACTAGGACAACTTCTTGGTTGGAGATAAGATCGCATGATTTTATACTTATATGCATCCAAAGCCCTTCTCTCTTTCACAAGTGAATTTGTTCGCTTCTTCTCACGTCGCGCTCTTAGGAAACGAATGAATCATGCATCGAACACACAACCTTGAGCTAGGAAAAATTAACCATATTAATATGGATTTACCACCATACTAAGGACATCAATGATGCTTAAGAATTTATAAATTCTTTTCAAAGTTGGCACCAAACCCACTTTGGGTTATAAAATATTATAATTTAAATATTTTAATTATTTTATAATTGAACCTTAGGCATTATAACTTTAATATTATAATATTAAAATATTATAATATTATTTTATTTTTGATCCTTAAACACTTTCTTCCTTTGGGATTTTTAAATCAATACCTTCATCCTTTTAACCAAACACTTGGAGCTTTGTCCCAAACCTCTTGGGCTTAAAATATAAATATTTTAACCCTTTCTTTTTATCAATTTCCTTGCACTGAGATGTACTTTGCCTTGAATTTAGCCAACTTATAAACCTTGTTTGTTTGTCATGCCAAGTTATTAATTGCAACCAATGTCATCAAAATATGTCCTTAAAACTTTGACATCAATAAAAACAAATTACTCAAAATTTTCAACAATCTCCTCCTTTGTCATTCATGGCAATGCTTTTCTAAAAAAACTCTCCTTATCATTGGCTTACAAAACTGCTCCCCCTAACTCTATTCTCTCTAATAAATTGTTCTCCCTGAGCGAATGCTCTTTCCCTTGATAAATTCTCTCCCCCTTTATCATCAATGGGAAATGGACTCCTTTGGGGATAAATATATGACTCTTAGCTCAGTCCCCTCCCCACCTCCTCTCCTTGAGGTGATTAATTTTGGGGTGGAAGTAAGACTACTCCCAACATACAATGATCTTTTTCTTTGTCAACCTTCTTTTGCAATATTTTTGTAGTCATACCTTTTTGATCCTTTTGAGTTTCCCTAATCTTGTTCTTGCTTGTCTCTGGAAGTTTGGGAAACTTTATTCTACACCACTTGGCCTTATGCCCAGGATTATTACACTTGTAACACTTAATGTTGTAGTTCTTGTAAGGTACAAATTTCTTGAAGTTCCTCTTGGTGAAGCCATAATCATTTTTGTCATGAACCCTGCAGTGGACTACTTTATGATCAAATCTATTGCAAGAGTAGAAATACCCTTGAAAGATATGTCCATATTTGAAGAAATCCTATTTTGCAACCTCTGGTCTCTTAGTCATTTTTTTACCTTCTCTATGATGATCCCTGTCTCTAATTTGTGCATTATCTTCCTCTTTGTTGCTTTCACTTCCTAACCCATCATCATAAGTCTTAGATTCTTCTTCACTATCTTCCTCTAAAATTTCTTCTTCTTATGAGCTTGAACTTGACCCTTCTTCTTGTTTCCTTTGTCCTTATTCAAAACCTAGAACTATCTTGATAGATGAAGATCTTTGTGCATTGATAATTTTATCCAAAGTCTTTGAACTTTTCCCAAACCTGTGTAGCTTGTCCTTCGAATTTTTCACTTCCATCCTTAGTGAAACTATCTCATGTTCTAATATTTCACATTCTAAATATTTTACCTCTAACTTTTTAGTCATGATCTCTTTAACTCTCCTTGCCTTAGCTTTAGAGTTTGTTAGATCTTGTAGAAGCTTTTATTTTTCTTCCTCATTTTCTTAAACTTAAGCCTTTAGTTTTGAATTCTGCTTTCTAACCTTTTTCAATTCTTTGAGAGCAGAAACAAGTTTTGCTTCTAGATAAATTATACCTTCCTCTTATAGGTCTTCAAGAGCATATTCATATTCTTCTTTAGTGGTACTAAACCCATTCTTTGTGCAATAATATCCAAGATGAGCAAAGTTACCACAAATAAAACATTTGAGTATCCTTGGATCCTTCTTATTCCTTCTTACAGAGTTAGCTTATTTTCCACTTTCTTAAATTTTAATTACTGGAGCATCTTCTTCCTCTTCTTCTACCAAGAATATAATATCTTCTTTCTCACTGTTAGATAAACTTTCATCACTATCACTTGAATCCTTTCTTGCCTTGTCAACATAGAAACTCTTCTTGTGCCTTTGAAAGAACTTCCATACCAGATTTTCTTTTCATGCCTAATTTTACCATCTTTATTTTTATTATAATATTGTTTCTCTCCACTACTACTACTTTCGTATTATGGACAATTATATGCATAGTGACCGAAATTTCCATAATTAAAACATTTCATAGTCTTTATACCTTTGTGCCTTCTTGATCTTTCTTGTTTCTTTTCGCATAGTTAGCTTCTCCACCACTACTTGATTATGGTTTCTTATATTTTGTCTTCTTTGAAGCTTTTAAAGTTGCCTCTCTCTTAGAGTTGGAATCGTTTACTATTCTCATCTCATAACCTATAATAATTCCATGTAACTCATCCATAGTCAACTTATCAATATCTCTTATCTCTTATACAACTGAAACATTTCCATCATATCTCATAGGGAGTGATCTTAATACTTTTTGAGCAACACTGAAGTATTCAATTTCAAATCCAAGTCCATGCATGGTATTTACAACCTCATCCACATGAATTAAGTATGTAGAAATATCTTCCCCATATTCTATTTTCAAATATTCAAACCTTTTCTTGTGATTTTGTAATTTCACCATCTTGACCTTTTTATATCCCTCATATTTTTGCTTCAATTTATCTCATATTTCTTTTGTTGATTTGAAGTGTATAACTTTCATAAATTCTACTTCACATAGTCCACTTAAAACTCCATTCATAGCTTTGGTATTATTCACATATAACATCTTACCATATTTATCTGTGGGAGGAGTAGTAGGTGTGAATCCATCCTCAACTGATTGTCATGTCTCATATCCTTATGCCAAAAAGTAAGTCTTCGTTATTATACATCATAATAAATAATTTGTTCCATCGGACAATGGTACCTTATTTGATGAATATCCATTTTGATATGCCATATGTGTTCCTATAAAACTCTTCCTTCAAGCTGTTAGACTCTTCTAAAGGAACCTACTCTGATACCAATTGAATAAAACAGACTTATACTGAGAGGGAGGGTGAACAATATAAGACCAAATTTTAATTTTCTTTACCAAACAATATTATCCATTATCAATAGTAATATCAATAGTAGTAATTAAAGCAATGCAAAAATAATCACACACAAGAGAGACACAAATTTAACATGGTTCACCCAATATGGGCTACTCCACAAAGAAAATATTTTTTCTAAATTTTCTCAACAAATATCTTGAGAATAAATTCCCTCTTATAATATCTATGGATATCTATCCAAAGGAGACACTAATCCCCTATGCTCTGATTTATGGATCTCTCTCCATAGGAAAACTCAATCCCTTTTGTTTTGGTTTGTGGATCTCTCTCCATAGGATAACTCTTTCCCCTTTGCTCTGGTTCATGGAACTTGATCAAGAAGAAATCTATGTCCTCAAATAGGTCATGGATCTCTCTCTATAGAAGAACTCTATCTTCCCAGCTAGTTCATGGGTCTCTTTCCACGGGAGAACTTTATATCCTAAAATTTGTTTTGTGGATCTATCTCCATAGGAGAACTCTTTCCCCTTTACTTTGGTTTGTGTATCTCTCTATAGGAGACTTATGTCCCTCACTGCTCTGGATGGTGAACTTCTATCATAGAAGACTTCTATCCCCACTACCCTTTTTAGTGTATCTCTATCCACAGGAGACCTTTATCCCCATTGAACTGGCTGGTGGATATTCTATTTATCTCTTCTCCAATCTACCCCAAGCCTTAACACAGAGCTTAATCAAATAATAAACCAAACCTGCTCTCTAACTCTAATCAAATCTACCCCAAGCCTGAACACAAATATTGATCAAATCAGAAACCAAACCTACTCTCAATTTTGGTCATAAATTAGCACAAAAACTATTTCAAGTCTTCTCTCAAGACTTGTTCAAATATACCTTCAAGCCTTCTCAAATACTTTCTCAAATAGGCTCTCAAATTTGTCTCAAATATACCTTCAAGTCTTCTCAAAGACTTACTCAAAACACATGTTAAAATCTACTCAAAGTACATACTCAAATATGCTCAATACTCATATACAAATCTACTCTAACATATGCTCAATTCTGCTCTAACATATGCTCAATTCTACTTCAATCACATACACAAATAACTCACAACATATGCTCAAATTTGTTCCAACACATGCTCAAATAGATCACAGGATATACTCAAAAATTTCTATCCAAATTCATTAAGTCTATCACTTCCACATGTCTCAAAAATAGATCTCTACTTCTTGCAAAATTTAAATCAATCAAGTCTAGTGCATAAATTTTCTCAACAAAACTTATCTATATATTTTGCAAATTTTCTCTCAAACACTTGTTCATTTACATTAAATAGCACTAGCACAAATGTCCCAAAAATATGCACACACTTGGTTCAGAAATCTAATTTCTAATGTTTGCACATTCACTTTCAATATCACTCAAAACCAATGCCCAAAAGCTTCACTCAATCATTCAAACAATGAAACACAATTTGCTCACAAACCCTAACACATGTGCTTCCACTATCTTTCAGAAAGGATGCTCAATGTAGATCTCAAAACCTAACTCAAATATTTCCAACAATGCCTATCAAACAACCATTTTATCTCCACCTTATGTTCTAGAAACTCGTGCTCAATAACACACCTCAAAGAAAGATGAGTATGTCCGTACCTATTATTTACTTTGAATATAGTATATCATTAAAAAACTATTTCACAATCAACCAATCATGCTTATGCCTCTACTAGGGTTAGAAGGCAAATATACCAATCAAGCCATTTAAATCTACCTCAAAATTGTTTTCTCAAAAACATAACCACCATACCTTAAAATGCTTGATGAAGAAGTGCCCTCAAATACTTGTCTCAAAATAATATCTTTGTATCTCCAAAAGGATTAGCACAACATATTATATTATTGGAAACCCTTCTCAACAAGTGTGCACAATTATATTCCAACCAACTCTTTTGGTTTCTCAAAATAGAGCATTAAATCATAAAACCAAACCCTTCAAAATGAAGTAAAAATACAAGCAATAAAAATATTTCATACACCTTTTAACTCCCTCTTAATTTCAAAATATTCAAAAAGAATTATCACAAAACCTTATTACTCCACAATAATTACTTTTCAGAAAAATACAATTTCATAACCTTTTTCTCCAAAAGAATATTGCAAGAAATAATTAAAAATTATTTTCCTTATACCTCCCTAAGTCAACGATGCTCAAATAATCAAACACACCTCATACGCCTAACCCTCAACCTCAGGAAATCCAAATTTAATCAATGCTTACAAAAACTATTGCAGGTGATACTCGAACACATCACCTACCGCCTGCCAACATGCTAGCACACTTTGGGCCACCGCTAGGCCAACCAGCCATGTGAGAACACTAGTGCACAATTTGTACTTTGACCTTCACTCAACTTTCTTGCCAACAAAAGTCTAAACAAAACTAGCACCACCTGGATTTGACCTCACGGCCTATCATTTACCCCATGTATTAACACTACCCAGTCTACTTCTAGGCCAACTACCTAGCTGGAGATAAGATCGCATGATTTTATACTTATACACGTCCAAAGCCCCTCTCTTTCAAAAGCGAATTTATCCTCTTCTTGTCACATTACGCTCTTAGTAAATGAATGAATCATGCATTTAACACACAACCTTAGGGCTAGGAAAAAGCATCCATATTAATATGGATTTACCACCAAGATAAGGACGTCAGCGATGCTTAAGAATTTATAAATTCTTTTCAAAGTTGGTGCCAAACCCACTTTGGGTTATAAAATATTATAATATAAATATTATAATTATTTTATAATTGAACCTTAGGCTTTATAACTTTAATATTATAATATTATTTCCTTTTGAGCCTTAAACACTTTCTTCCTTTGGGATTTTTAAACTAGGCCCTTCATCCTTTTAACCAATCACTTGGAGCTTTGTCCCAAACCTCTTGGGCTTAAAATATAAATATTTTAACCCTTTCTTTTTATCATTTTTCTTGCACTGAGATGAATTTTACCTTGCATTTAACCAACTTATAAACCTTTATTGTTTTCCATGCCAAGTTCCTAATTGTAACCAATGTCAACAACCTATGACCTCAAAACTTTGAAATCAATGACAACAATATACTCAAATTTTCCAACATTGAGTAAGGTAATGATGCAAATCAACTTTAAGAACCATTGTGTGTGCCAATGATGAATTCATTTACCTTGATTTTTTACACGATTAGACTTAACTTCTTTGTAATGCAAGCCATCAAAATCTGGCTTATCCATGAGCAGACATTGGTATATACAAAATAAGGTCGCTAATGTCACAAACATGTTACCACGTGTAAGACTACCCCATTTCTAGGCCAGTTTCATTCAACCCATTTATGTAATGGAGATCACCCCATGGCTTTCAAATAACTGAGGAATTCCAGGGATTCAAGCTCATTACCCCCTTATTTTCTTTTGATTCCTTTGATTGGGGATTCTTTATCATTTTTGAACAAGGGGATTTATTTACTTTGTGGTATAGACCATTTTTTTCTTTTGCTTGTTTTTCTCTTTTCTATTTTTTTCATGGGATACTTCCTCATTTTAGTGGAAGAGCAAGGGATTTTATTTGGATAGGGGGGAGCTTGTCCTTTTGCCAATTCTTAGCCTTATAGACCATGCACATAATATGATAGCAAGGGAAACATTTTTTCTTAAGGAGCAAGGACTACTATGTATCATCTTTCCCTGTGCAAAATCATATTAAAATGTGTTTCAGTTCAAAAGTGGTAGAATCGTTTCCCAAAAATCAAAATTTTTGTTTTTTAGAAGTGTGTTTTGATTCGAGAGAGACTTTAATCAATATCTAGAATCAATATTTTATTAAATGATGAATCTTATGAGTGGTTCAAGATAAACGTTTAATCACAGCAAAAGGACCAATATTGACTATGAATTTAATAACATATATATGATAGTTAAATAACATAATAATTGGATGTGACTATTTGATATATGCAATTGGACTAAATAAACTTTGGGAAGTGCAAAAATGCAGCTATATGAGAGCTGATTGAAGGAAAATTATTAAAATTATAGAATGAACAACATGCAACAAATGCAAAATGTAAAATGGTTATATATAAAATACAATATGATTATGTACAATGATGAGACATGTATTTATGCATAGTATCTTTTAAGGTGCATTATGTTCATTAGCTCCATAATATATTTTCCATCTAAGGTAGCCATACTGTATGCGCTTAATCCAAATTTATTAGTTATAATAAATGGACCTAACCAATTTGGTTGAAATTTTCCTTTGAGGTTTGTTCGAGCATTGGTGTTCTAATTTTATTTGAGGACTAAGTTACCAACCTCGAAAGATCTACTATGAACTTTATTTGAGTATGAACTTTTGAGTTTTTCTTGATATGCGCGTAGATGTTCTAAAGAATTTATGCACTTTTCAACTAGAATTGATTCAAGAGGAGCAGTAACAAGTTGATATGCTATAATTTACACTTTAATGGAATTTTGATCGATAAAGGTTATGTTGAATTTGCTTAAAGCGAGAACCCATTTTGTTGCTTGTCTTGATAGGTAAGGTCTACTTATGAGGTATTTCAATGGGTCAAGTTTTTCTATGACAAATGTTCTTTGACTAAGCATATAGTGGCATAGTTTTTGTATAGGGAACACAACATCTAAGCATAAATTTTCTCGAAATGTGTAACAAGTTTCATAGATTACTAAGGTTTTGCTAATGTATTAAATGGCTCGTTATTTCTTTTCCTCATCATGTTGTACCAACATTACCCCTAATGTGAGTTCTAAGGCATAAATGTATAAAATGAAAGGTTGTTCTAGTTTAGGAGGGGAAAGTATTGGTGGCATAAGTAAGTAGTGTTTGAGAGTTTCAAAGGCTTATTTACATTCATCATCCCAATTAATATGGATTTCTTTCTTAATTAGCTTAAGAAAAGGTTGACATTTTTCTAGTAATATATCATTGAAAGAATGAATGGATTGAAGTTTGCCTTGTAAAATTTGAGTTCTATCAAATTATTCAATGGTGGCATGTTTATAATAGCATCAATTTTAACAAGGTCTATCTCTATTCATCACATGGACATGATAAACCCCAATAATTTACCAAATTTTACCCCAAAAGTACATGTCTGGGTTTAAACAAACTTTTTATCCATGAAGCCTATCAAACACTCATCGCAGATCAGGGATGTGATCTTCCTCTTTAATAGAAGGAGAAATTATCATTGATATAATCATAAAAAATATCATACATCATATCATGAAACACATATGTCATGGCTCATTGATAAGTCACACCAGCATTCTTTAAACCAAAGGGCATTACTTTCCAATAGAAATTTCCCCAAGGTGTAATGAAGGTAGTCTTGAGTTGGTCCTATGGTGCTATACAGATTTGATTGTATCCTAAAAAAACATCCATAAGGGATAACATCCCACTTCCTATCATGAAATCAACAATTTTATCCATTTTAGGAAGAGGAAAGTCATCATTGGGATATGCGGCATTGATGTCCCTAAAATCAATACATACCTTGATTTTTGTAGCCTCCTTTTTGGATATTAGAATAACATTGGATATCCAATCAGAATAATGGATGGCTTGAATAAAATCCACATCCAAAAGTTTTTGTAACTCTTCCTTAACCAACAAGGCTATTTTAGGATGCATTTTCCTAAGCTTTTGTTTTACAGGTTTAACATCAGGATGAAACACCAAATGGTGTATGGCTATAGAAGGATCTAATCCAGGCATATCTACATGGGTCTATGCAAATATATCAAGATATTCTACAGGGAGTTCCATATATCTAATTTGTTCTTCTTCACTCAACGTGGCTCCTATCTTAACCATGTGGGGATTGAATTCCATGCCAATATTAATTTTTAAAATATATTCTACCACAATGCTCAAATATCTTTCAAAGTTGGGAGGAGTAAGTGAGAAACCCATTTCTTGGAGTTCTTCTAGAGATAGTTTTGCTAATTCATATTGTGTAGTTGTTTTTTAAACGTGGGATATGCATGGTATGGACCCATCAAAGAAGAAATCATTATGTATGATCTCATCATGAGGGATGTCATAAAATATATGTCCTTCTACACATATATCTAGAGCAGCAATATTTTTGGATGAACCACTAAAAGCATATTGTGAGAGAAAAGTGGAGATATCTTTCCCTTTTTACTTTCTTTCAAATGTTGTTGATTTTCTAAATATTCACTATATGTGATCATATGATCATCCTTATCAAAGGGGAACGACTAGGATTTCGTAGGAATATAACCAATACCACATCGGGCAGTCCATTCCTCAACATCAAAAATCTCATGTATGTCATTTTACAAATGACCTAAACCTTTCCCCTATACCCCCTGCCACACATGATTTGTTTAGATTTTATATACCTATATAAGAAATAACATTGGGTAAAACTATCTTCATCAAAGATAAAACTCATTCGATTAATAATAATATTTTATGCAGAACATCCTATAGAAATAAATGTGTAATTACCAACATGATATATATTTGATTTTTTGTGAGTTAGCCCTATTGTATGTGGGGATGATGGTAGTTGATACATGATGATGGATTCTTGCACAAAAAAAATAGCATGTTAACTGGGGCTAGTATGGTGGATAGATCTGATAGAATTTCATCTGTAAGAGGGTACGATGTAGAGGGATCCTTGGTGTTAGAATATGGAGATATGTTAGGAGAATGTGAATGATCAAGTGGTGGTAAGGATGGATCAAAAGAATTAGATGCTAATGATGATAAGGTTGGATAAAAGGAAACATCGATGGGTTTAGTTGTGGCACACATTTTAAAAGATCAGAGATTACTATGAATGGTAACCAATTGGTTTTTAAATTTGAATTTCATGCAATTATGCAAGGTAGAGGGGACTGCCCTCATTGCGTCAATCCAAGGACATCCTAAAATAATGTTGTATGATGCTAGGTAGGATACAACGTAAACGAAAGTGTCCAAAATTCTAGGACCAACTTGTACTAGGATAGACATCACTCCACAAGATTCTTGGATTTCATCATTAAAGGTCTTGATGATCATATCGATTCTTCTTAGAACCTCATTTCTAAATCCAAATCTCTTAAAAAAGTCATAAGTATAATAATTAAAAATGATCCATTATTGATCAATACTCTTTTCACGCAAACATCTCCAATCAATGTTGTTATGTATAGAGGATTATCTCTATGCAAACTTTGTAGAAGGATATATTTATCATGAAAATCAATGTAGTTTATTCCATGAGAGGCTACAACATTAACCACAATAGTTGGCTCTATATCTTGAGGTATCATCATTTGAATTAGGGTATTCATCAATTCTTCCCTATGAATGGAAAAATATCTAAAGAGGTCAAGAAGAGAAATTATAGCTGTTGTATTAGCTAGTTGTTCATTGATATCGAAAGGTATCTTTTGCTGAGGTTTGACTAGGCTATTTAATTTATGAGGTACCTTCAAGATAAAATGTGGTTGAGCCATGTCATTTTGTTGGGCCATAGGTGGTTGAGGTTGAGATGCCTAAGGAGCCTGTTGTCTAGTTATGGCTCCAATTGTACCTGCTATATTATTTGGTTGATGAAGTGGTTAAGGGATAACAAATGGATTGGATAAATTAAATTGAGTGGAATGAGATCTTGTGATTGTTGCTTGCTCTATAGGAAGTAACTATCATAAAGACGAATGATTTGTTAGAATTATCAAAAATGGTTCTTTAGGAACTAACAAATTTGTAATAGGTAGGATTGGTCTTGATTCATATTCTGAGCTATCAGAATAAAGAGAACTAATATCTACCTTTGATTCTAATTCACTTTTTGTATATTCAAGAGGTAAAGGTTGAGGATTTTTTCTCAAAAAAAAATTATTGTAATCATAGACTGGGTAGGCACAAATATAGTTTGTGAAGGTTGTGATTGTAGAAGGTTACCAATAATTCCCATATAACACGGTGGATGAGGTACATTTCTATAATCCAATTGATTTACTTCTTCCTTACCACAGTTGGGTAATGGATTTTGGAAGATGTCTAGATTCTGATTGGCATTCAGTGCCTGTTGTTTTTGTGCATTTGTTGGAGGATTGTAGTTTTGAGGAGGACTTTCCACTTCCACCTTTCCGTTGTCAATTAGATCTTGCACTAAATGTTTCAATAATTTACAAATATTTTTTGGGTGACTATTGATTTTATGAAAGTTGCAATGTTGATATGATATATACCAGGGTTGGAAGGTATCTAGTTGTCAAATTTGGGGTAATTATATCTAACCTCTTTCTAGTAGTTGTGGCAAGACCATCGAAAAAGGTTGGTTCAAATTTGTAAAGTTTCGTGGTGGAGGTTTTTGTGGTGCTTTCAACACAAACTTATTTATAGTGTAGCATTAATATTTGTGGGGGATCTATTATCTGTGACCCCATATCCTACCATGTGTTTATTTTTATATTGATTTTTGGATGATTTATCTTCATATTTCTTATCAAGTTGTCCTCTTTAGATAATATCTTCTTCTACTCTTATTTCCAAAACAAATGGTCTTATCGAAAGAGGTTATGGTAGCAGTTGCTAATTCGTAAGATAATTGTTCTTGTAAATTTCCAATGAAGATATCTAGCATTTATTTTGGAGGTAGATTAAAATGCAATTTACCTAAGAGTTTCCTCCATTAGGTTAGAAATTATGCAAAAATTTCTTCTTTTCCTTGTTTTAAATTATACAAGTCTTTAATCATGACATGCCTCTCTATGTAGGCACCAAATTGATGCATGAATAATTCTGTAGTTTCTTCAAAGTTTCTTAAGGAATGTGTTGGAAACTGATAATACCATTCTAAAGCCATACCCACGAGACTTTTAGGAAATATTTTTAGCAACATCATATCATCATAAGTAATATCATGACATGCTTTCCTAAATATGCAAAGATGTTTGATTGGATCTTTAGTCCCCATCAAAAAATATTTAGGATATGGTTTGGTTGTGCTAATGGTATCTAGCGGTTAGTTGCACATTTCCCTATAACTATATGTAGGGCGATAGGGGTCTATGTGGTCTAATCAAGAAGCTAATTGTTTGACTATAGCTTCAATATGATGTGGTTGTCCACTATGCATATTTTGTGCCATTATGTTGCATAAGTAGGATAATAGGTTGCTTGTGCTATTGAATAAGGAGTTGGAATGGTAATACTATTGTGCATAGGATTTGAAATAGTAGGGTTCCTATACCCATAAGGAAATGTATTTTGTTGAGAGTTTTTTAAAAAAGTAGGAATTTGTGAATGATTTGTGTGCACATTTTGATTTCTTTGAGATGTAGAAGCTTGGGCAAACCGGTTGTTGAGATATTGAGAAAGAAAATTATTATTGGTGGAAGGAGGTGGTTGTTTTTGAGTGGAAGTAGTTGTAGTAGCAACATAAATAATTTTGTGTTGAGGTGCTACTGATGCTTGAATTTGTGAGTGAATATCTTGAGAGTGTAGAATGTGGGTGGTACTAAGGGTAATATCATTATAAGTGGCATGTTGTGATGGATGGAGATTATATGAAGTGGCACTTGTATACATATCTAGTTGTGGGTGAAGTCGAAAAGATTCGTCCAAGGCAACTTCAATTGAAAAATTGCCCCTCTTAAGTTGGTCTTCTATTTCAAAAGCATTAGTGAGAGTAGGATGATTGTGACTTAAGAAACCCCAAAAATGTTTTGTGGATTTAAATCAAATGTCTCCCTTAGTTCCTGTAAGCCCAAAATGGTCATATCCTTATAAAACATTAAAAATTTATTCTAAGGTATGGTAAATATCTATTTCACTTAGTATATAGAGTATTTTGTTGTGGATCCGTGCAAGAGTTTTCATTTTACTCAACACTTAGTATTTTTTTGTAAACATTAGCAAAGTTTATATTCCATCTGAGGCTTAGTGTGTTTGATAGCAGATTCATGCGAGGTTCCTAATTCGTAATTATTTTGAACTTTGATGACGTTAGTGCGATACAAAGTGAAAATTGGTGTTTTATTTATTCCATGCACTCTAGCAACTAAGTTTTGAGGAAGACTCATTTCACTGAGTCTCAAGACTATTTTTGAGTGGAATGGTGATGAGCTCCGCACCACTTTGTGAGAAGAATGAGAATGCTTGTTAAGAAGAAAATGTAATGAAATCATTTTGCATTTCTTATGGAGTGGATTAGCGATTATGTAATCAAATTGAGTTAGAGATGATGTTATCATGATTTTTGAGTGGATTCCAACTTTTTATTTATGCCACTGATGTGAGAGAAGTTAGACGTTTTGAAGGTTTAGTGAACGGATTGATGAAAATTTTGATTATGCTCGCAACTCAATATATATCTCACTGGAACTTGATTCCACTGATTGAAGCTATAAAATATAACATCAGCATTTAATTTAAAGTGGAATGGAATTTTGTTTCTCCCTTGTTGCTTTGCAGAGCATTTCTAAGATTTAATCACAACCATCCACTAAGAGGATCGATGAAAAATATTTTTTTGACACTGATTATAGCATTTAAAGGTAGATTCTTGGAGGATCAAAGAACATTCAGTTTGAGGTAGGAAGGTGAAGCATCGAAGGGTTTTCAAGAACCAAGAACCATATCAGTTGCATATCTACAACATAATGGAGTTGTAAAGAATAGTGAACGGTCCAAATCCGGTTTATAATAGTTTAAGGCTCAACTGCCATCATCGAATCAGCAAGTTGCAGAGCCAAGTTGCCATGGTGGATTACTTCCAATAAATTTCCCAAGATCAATGAGTAATTGATATAATGCCAGCATAGCTCTCTACTGATTTATCAAATTTTAATTCTTGTAATGTCTCCTCAAATTCTTTTCATTGTAAACTATAAATAAAGGTCAAACCCTCGATTTTTAAGATCAGCTCTAGTGTGATTGCTTGCCCTACTGTGTATATCTTTTAAAAATTAATAGAAGGAGCATTACTCATATTTTTGACTCAAGAATTCATGTCTTCAAAAATTTTGTCTAAGAGATTCAATCTGTGAATTACATTTTTGTGAATGTTATTATGGTTAGTTAATTCCTCTGTTAATGGATTACTAGTTGTAGAACAATTGAAATCTATTGATAGTTAGATATATACTGCAAGGAGTTTATTTTTGTTAAATGTTTATGTCAATATTATTTTTCTAAATTAGATAATTGATATCATAGATGTTGAAATTTCTTCATGGGTATTTCTTTGTTTTTTCATTATTTTCCTATTAATGAATATTATGTGATTTTTGGGTGTTGCTAATCTTGTGTGTGGGAAACTAAAAATAGTTTTCCAAAGGTTTTACCTATGGATGCCTATGTTGTTAGCCTATCTAGCCACTATTAATGTATATTTCCTTAACCCTAAACCCTTGTATAACCCTATTCCTCAAACTCTTATTGAGCTTAATTGAGTCAGCATCTTATTAAGTTGACAAGGGACCAACCTACTTTAGAGGTTGGATTGAAGTAGCCTTTGGTCCATCCAATGTTGAGTGCTGAGCTATGACTACCGGGTGCAATTTTGGCCAGAGAATTGGAAGATATACAGTTGCAGTGTCAAGTAAAACTTGATGACAATTTAGTGCCCAATAGTTTTTGGCATGCCCAGTGGGATTTATCTACAAGAAACACTATAACCCATCATATATTTTATTGTCTATTTTCTTTCTCAAAGGAATCAATATTTGGTGAATTGTCTTGACCCTGCTAAGCAAAGATAAGCAAATTCACCTTGTGACTCCCTGGTCTGTGAATCTAAAAAATTTATTCTTACAACTTGTAGTTTTTTCATGAATACTAGGTCATCCACAAGGAATAATCCATACTCCTTTTTCTACTATGAGTTACCCTATAAAGGGTCTATTGTCATAAGAAATTTGAATCAATATTTCCATTCAAATGCAACTCCTCTTGAGGAGAATCATGTAGTACACCCAAGGCCACCTCAAATAGGACCTACACCTGTCAACATGGCACAACAATAAAATGTGGTTCCAAATCATCCCTTGCAAAAATACCCCAGCTAGAACACAGCTGGCTCCCTTAGACTAGCCCAAGTGCATAACATTCCCCAAACTGTATCTAAAACCATTCCCACCTATGATAGATCTAGTAAAACTTCTTATGAGCACTACCAAGATATTCTGAATCTGGTAACAATTCACAATATAAAAAATGAAGATGTTATTATAAGAATCCTAGCCCTATATTTCAAAGGAAATATTTTATATTGGTTTAGGACACTTGAGGAAAATAACATTACCTCATGGGTAGAATTGGTTGAGCTCTTTGTGGAATAATTTATTGAATTTTCTAATCATTTTTCCCTCGTTAATCAATTCACCTCTATACAAAAGCATCAGCAAGAAATCATTTCAGATTTCAATTGGATATTCAATAGATTTTGTTAAATAATTCCCCCTACAACTAGGCTAGCTTCAACCCTCACTTACATGTATTACATTAGAGCCCTTGGATCAGAGCTAGGCCTAAAAACCCAACAATTTGGGATAAAAACCTTTCCACAAGTTTATAATGCAATTGTTCATGTAGAGAACATCCTTATTAATGTGGGAATATTACCTCCAAAATTTGTGTTACCCTACCATTTGAAAACCACTAATATCCAAGGTCAAGAAACTACTTCATCTCATATGGACCCTCCTCCCTTGTCATATCCATTTACACATATGACTTCCATTCCTTAGTCAAAATAACCATCTATTGTTGCTCCTTTCCCTTTGCTTCCTTCTCAGATTTCTCAAGAGTCCTCTATCCTCCTTGATATCCAGAATACCTTGAAAACTCTTAGCAACAAGATGAATTCAATGGAGAAGATAGAGATAGAGAGGTCTCAGAAAATAAGATTTTATTATGTGAATAAATATCAAAGACCTATTTCTAGCAATAGTACTAGGTTCAGAGTAAATGTAGCATATGAAGAGCTTGAGTGTTCTTCATAAATAATTTTGGCAAATGTATGGTGTTTGGTGTGCAATGACCCTCATGATTCATAATCTTGTGTTATGTACCAACACCATGTATAGCAGGCTATGGAGAAAGTAAAGAGAAATAAAAAATGAAGAGTAAATATGCTCTAGAAACTAGAGCAGATCATGGTTGGGAAATTTCTTAAGGAGGATGGACCCATTGTTTTCATGATAAGGTTAGGTAAGAAAACACTACAGGTTGATCCACAAAATATGGGTCAATTTTAGGTCCCCTCTCAAAAGAAGAAGGACCAACCTTACCAAAGCAGTGATACATTCCTTATCCCCCAGGCCAAAGAAAAAAGAGACATGGCTCCTATGGACTAATAAAAGGTAGTCATTTTTTCAAAAGAGTTGAAAAAGATATAGAGATAGACTGGAATGAGAAATATGAGAACTTTGTGTTCACACCAATGAGTTTCACCACTATATTTACAACAAAGTTAAATACTATTTTTAAAGAAATATTGCAGGAGGAACCAACACAAGAAGGATTGTCCAAGGAAGATACAAATAATGATAAGGTGACAACATTGCAAGTCTTTAAAAGAAAATTTAAAAGGGCACCGAAGGAAACTCATAAGGAGATCTATAAGAAACAAAATTTATATAAGGAGAAAATGTTTGAGAAAACATCTATCACAGTTGTAGAAGAGTTGATACATTAAGCACAAAAACAAAGTATAGAGGTAGCTCCAAAAACCCTACATCTGTAAGTGAAGATATGATTTCTATCCTCTCTTATCCTTCTCCTCCTATTTCCCCAAAAAACTCCTTCCCTTTATTAGAAAAATATTGTAACAAAAGTGTTGTCTCCACCTCACTATTCACCTGTTAAGACCCTCATCACACATAATTTTATTATTTAAATTCATATAGCCAAGGGTCATACCCCTTGGCCAATAATACCCTTTAAATGGGTATAAATTACCCATTCAAAGCTTCACAATAATCATCAATCAAATATACTATTATATCTATAAACATTGCTTGGACTTCCTTGCATTTTTAACAATGATTTTGTTCTTTTCAAGTCACTAACTTGCAGGTTCACTCCATTTGGATCAGAGCCATTACAATCCATCACCATTGTTATAAATTCTTTTTTTCCAAAAACAAATACACCTTGTTGTCATAAAGCTGAAGCTGCCATTTGTAATTGCACTGCCATCCCAAACCGATTACAGAAGAATTCGGCCCCTTACACTTTCACTCATTGACGTCCATAAAATAGAGACTACGAACGACTTGGTACGGGCACTCTGTGAAACAACGACGAGTTATATAAAAAAAAAATGACGTCCAAATACCTGCAATTACGATGTGAAATTAAATATCAAGCATTACTCGAAGTCTAAAAATGTTTTGAACTGCAAAAGAATTGAAAAACGAAGCAAAATCAAATTTTTTCACGCCTGTGATGTTTTTTTGGCAGGTGGGTTAAAATTCCGACGACTAACATTATAAAAAATTTACCTTAACCTAAGGTATTTATAAAAAAATTTCCAACATCATCACAAAATTTTTGATCGACGGCAAGGCATGTGAAAAGGTTTTAAAAAATTTGTAAATATTTATCCCACATCGAAGCAAACATTGGGTGAATCCAAGTTTAAAAGAGCAACATCACACTGGGAGGCTCGGTCCTCCCGCTCCCCTCCTGGCTCGGTTCGCCGCTCACCGCATCCTCTCGGAAGTGGTTGTTGGGATGATCCCGGGGAGATCCTTCTCATCGCACCCTCCGGTCGGCTAGGGTTTCCTTGGTTGTTTTTGGAGGTGCTTCCGGGGATCCTTGTTTGGTGGGGATCCTTCCTTTTTCCCTCGGCTTCCCCGGGGTTTTGCGGTTTTGCGTGGTTTGGTCCCGGTTTCTGGGGGGGAGGTGACGTTTAGGGTTTGGTAGCTTCCCCTTTTGTGAATCCTGATGGGCTCGTGGGACGGGTTTTGGTCCCACGGGTCCTTTCTTTTCCGGGCGGGTTCCTTGGGTGAACTCTTAGTCTCGTGGGGGTCCTCCGTGCCGGGTCGGTTCGCGGTGGCTGGAACGGATGTTCTAGGGGCGGGATGGTTTCTCCACGGCGGATCCGCATCCGCGGGAGGCGGGATCTTTTTCGGGTTTCCGGTGGCGGGTTTCGTTGCTCCGTTAGGCGGGGTTTGTGGTGGTTTGTTCCCGGAGGCAAGTTTTTTGAACGGTTTTTTGCTTCGGGGCGGGTTTCTGATGGTGGTTTTGGTTACTCCCTTGGGGGGTCTCAACTTTTCTTTTTTGTTGTTCCCGCCGAGAGGGATTGTTCATGCTTACTATTACGGGGGGATTCTTGGTGTCGCAAGGGTTGATGCCTAGGCCCTTGCTTATGTAATCGGTTTGGGACCTTGTTAAAACCCCGTAAATTAAAAAAAAAAAGAGCAACATCACACACAAGTGATCGTGACTTCGGTCACATGTTATTTCTTCCCTCGTGCGATAGGAACCCCACTCGCTATACGACACTTGTCACATTTTGGATCATCGTTGACTCACAATTGACCCGCTGCTCCACCCCTGATCCACCCTCCACTCTACCGCTCGACTGCTCCACCTCCTCCCTTGTGCCACCCTCCGCTCGACTGCCTCTGAGCCACCCTCCACTCTGTTGCTCGACTGCTTCGCCTCCTCCCTTGTACCGCCCTCTGCTCGACTGACGTTGTCGCCTCGAGTTGTGCCCTTGCCGTGTTCCCTGTCGAGCCTTTGTTGAGCCCTACTGTGCCTTGCCGAAACCTGCCTGTCATTATAAATAAAAATAAAAAATAATTAACAGTAATAGGGAAGTAAGCCCTATAAAGCGGAAAAACAAATAGCAACAAATTTTTGCAAAAAGTTGCTAACAACTTTTTGCAAAGTTGCTACAACTTTGTGACAACTTTTTCTATACCAAATTTGCACTATTTTTTCTCATCTAACCAACTGCTATGGCCGACGGACGTCGATCACTGGATTCCATTCATGAGAAACACGAAAGGCTCACCGAAGAAGTTAAACAGGAAAGAGAGGAGAATGCCCGTAACACAAGAGAACTCTTCGAGAAAATATTCGCAATGGATGTTAAACTTGACGCTATCAGTCAAAATCAGGCAACAACACATTCAAATGCAACCAACAATGGGTCATCAAACCGAGCATTGTTAGGAGGTCCACAAACTTCCATTTTACCATGAACAACCAAATTAGACTTCCCAAAATTTGAAGGCGGTGACCCTACAAACTGGATCTACCGAGCAGAGCAATATTTCTCTCTAAATCAAATTTCGAAAATACAAAAAGTGCATATCGCCTCCTTCCACTTGGAAAATGATGCCATCCAATGGTACCAATGGTTCGAGAAAACCAACGGCACTCCGACGTGGTCAACCTTTACACAAAATCTATTAGTGCGATTCGGCCCTAGCAAGTTTCAAAGCTTTACAGGGGCCCTCACTAAATTATGCCAAACCACTTTGGTAAGCGAATACCAAGCAAAATTTGAAAGGCTAGCTAATCGAACATCCGGATTAGATGTTGCCTTATTTCAAGAATGTTTTGTCAATGGATTAAAAGAAGAAATTCGAATTGAGGTGCAAATGTATAACCCTACAAACATGTTAGAGACCATCGGCTTGGCGAAATTAGCGGAAGACAAAATCAAGGCACGAAATCGGTTCACAAAACCAACCTTGGGGAAACCATCAAACACTTATACCAATCCCAAACCAATGCAAAATGGAAGAACCCAAAACTCCTACACAGCCCCCAAAATTAACCCCGCTCTACCAATTAAGCGTCTGAGTTTTGAGGAAATGAAGGAAAGACAAGCTAAGGGTCTTTGCTACCATTGCGACGAGAAATTTGATAGAAATCATAAATGCGCCTCACGGAAATTATATATTCTAGATGCCATAGATGGGGGGAATTCTATCGAAGAGGAACCTGAACTCGAAGTAGAGGTATTATCCGATACACTTGAAAGTGACGAAGAAAATGCACCAAAGGTTTCCTTCAACGCCCTTGCCAAATTTTTTGCCCCTCAAACAATGCGAGTTAAAGGGTATTTTAAGAAACAAAACCTTACTGTGCTCCTAGATTCTGGTAGCATGCACAATTTTATCGATCCAAAGGTGGCTAAGCAAGCAAATTGTTTTATATACCCTTGCAATAACTTCGAAGTGATGATTGGAAACGGCAAAAAAATTGCATGCAAAGGTAAATGCAAAAATATAAAACTAACTATGGGGGATTATAACATGAAAGGTGACATGTACGTCCTACCCCTATGTGGTTGCGACATTGTACTAGGCGTACAATGGTTACGAACTTTGGGCATAGTCCAATGGGAATTTGATGAACTATGGATGAAGTTCACAGCAAAGAACCAAACCTATATTATCAAAGGCCTAAAATCAGGACCCTCCCAAATCGTAAGCTCGCATAGAATGGAGAAAATTATCCGAAAAGGAAACAAAGGAATGGTCACCCAATTATTTTCAATTCAACCTAGTCACAAGGAAGAAGAGGCACCAGAGTTACAAAATATTTTAGACCACCATAAAGTGGTATTCAATGAACCAAAAGGACTACCTCCACAACGAAGTCATGATCACACTATTCCACTACTTCCAGGGCATCAACCCCCTAATATTAGACCCTATCATTATCCATACCTCCAAAAGACCGAGATAGAGAAATTAGTACAAGAGCTTCTTAAGGCAGGAGTCATTAGACCTAGCAGAAGCCCTTACTCCTCTCCAATTATTTTAGTTAGAAAGAAGGATGGATCGTGGCGTTTATGTGTCGATTTTTGAGCGCTTAATAAAATGACCATCAAGGATAAATTTCCTATTCCGGTCATAGACGAGCTATTAGATGAACTCCATGGGGCTGCTTATTTTTCCAAGTTAGACTTACGATCGGGCTACCACCAAATACGAGTCAACAAAAAGGATATTCCTAAGATGACCTTTCGCACTCACGAAGGGCACTACGAATTCTTGGTGATGCCATTTGGCCTTACCAATGCTCCTTCTACCTTTCAAAGTCTAATGAATAAGGTATTTCACCCTTTCCTTCGTAAATTTATCTTAGTTTTCTTTGATGACATTTTTATTTATAGCAAAACATGGGAAGAACATTTGGACCATGTTAGACAAGCATTACAAATCTTGAAGGAAAATCAACTTTATGCAAAAATATCAAAGTGTTCCTTTGGAAAACAAGAAATTGAATACTTAGGGCATATTGTCTCAAAGGAAGGAGTTATGGTAGATCCTCGCAAAATTGAGGAGGTGAAAAATTGGCCTATTCCAAAAACCTTAAAAGGTCTACGTGGGTTTCTTGGACTAACGGGATATTATAGAAAATTTGTCCAAAATTATGGTAAAATCGCTGCCCCTCTAACAACATTACTTAAGAAAAATGCTTTCAAATGGTCATCTAAAGTGGATGAGGCCTTTATCACCTTGAAAACTACAATGTGTACCACCCCTGTTCTAGCCATGCCCAACTTTTCTAAACCATTCGTCATTGAAAGTGATGCTTCGGGAATAGGAATGGGAGCCGTACTCATGCAGGATGAAAGGCCTCTAGCTTTTATAAGCAAAGCATTTTCTCCTAAGAATCTAGCTCGCTCTACGTATGAAAAAGAGATGTTGGCGATTGTCCATGCTATTCAACATTGGAGGCCTTACCTTATTGGCCAACATTTCATTATACGCACTGACCATCATAGCTTGAAATATTTTTTGGAACAAAGGACTAATACCCCGAAACAACAAAAGTGGGTTACTAAACTTCTTGGCTATGATTATGAAATTACATATAAAAAGGGAAAGGACAACATGGCAGCCGATGCACTTTCTAGAAAATTTGAAGATATGCCTCAAGTCCATGCTCTTTCCTCCCTTATTCCTAAATGGGTAGATGAGGTGCATGAAGAATGGATAAATGATCCTACTATCCATGCCTTAATTCAACAACTTCAACATAATCCTAGTAGCAAACCTCCATACACTTGGGAGGACAATATATTAAGATACAAAGGAATGATGGTCCTCACCCCGAATTCAACTTATCATGAAAAACTTCTTCATGAGTTACATACCTCACCCACTATAGGCCACTCTGGTTTCTTAAAAACCTATAAAAGAGCCACTACCTCCTTCTATTGGGTAGGAATGAAAAATTACATCAAAAATTTTGTAAAAGAATGTGAAGTTTGCCAAAGACAAAAAGGGGAGACCCTTGCTACTCCGGGATTACTTCAACCTCTTCCTATACCCACCAAAACATGGGCAGATATTTCTATGGACTTTATTGAAGGACTACCAAAATCAGGAGGAAAAACAACCATTTTCGTAGTCGTTGATCACTTATCTAAATATGCCCATTTTTGTCCCGTGGCTCATCCTTATACCGCTAGCACTATAGCCCACCTCTTCCTAGATAACATCTTTAAATTACATGGTATGCCCTCCACAATTGTTAGTGACCGTGACCCAACTTTCACTAGCACTTTTTGGAAGGAATTGTTCAAATTACAAGGTACTCAACTTCGTATGAGCTCCGCTTACCATCCTCAAACCGATGGCCAAAAAGAAGTTGTAAATAAATGCTTGGAAACATACCTTCGATGTTTTGTTTCTACTCAACCACTCCATTGGGTAAAATGGCTTTCACTAGCGGAATGGTGGTATAACACTTCATACCATACGTCCATCAAAATGACTCCTTATGAAGCATTATATGGCCAAACACCACCATCCCTCACTTCCTATATTCCAGGGACTACAAAAGTCCATGCGGTGGAAACGGAACTCGCTACTCGAGATGACATACTACGGATCCTAAAAGAGAACCTACACACCGCTCAACATCGCATGAAGCAGCAAGCCGATCAACATAGAAGTGAACGTAGTTTCCACGAGGGTGATATGGTTTTCTTATGACTCCAACCTTACCGTCAATCCTCTCTTAAACAAAAGGGTTCTCAGAAGTTAGCACCCAAATTTTACGGGCCGTATAAAGTTCTCCAACGTATTGGGACCATTGCTTACAAACTTGAGCTTCCTCCCTCTTCCAAACTTCACCCCGTATTTCATGTATCTTGCCTTAAGCTCACAGTTGGAGCCCATATCATGACACAAACTACTCTTCCTAAATTTTTTGATGATGGAGTACTTCTAGTCGAACCAGAAGCTATCTTGGATCGTCGCTCTCGTCACCTTCGTACTCATGATATCACGAAGTTTTAATCCATTGGAAAGGTCTACCTTTAGAAGACGCGACGTGGGAAACTCTTCACGATATCCAACAGCAATTTCCAAAATTCCAGCTTTGAGGACAAAGCTCTTTTAAGGGGGGTGGCATGTTAAGACCCTCATCACACATAATTTTATTATTTAAATTCATATAGCCAAGGGTCATACCCCTTGGCCAATAATACCCTTTGAATGGGTATAAATTACCCATTCAAAGCTTCACAATAATCATCAATCAAATATACTATTATATCTATAAACATTGCTTGGACTTCCTTGCATTTTTAACAACGATTTTGTTCTTTTCAAGTCACTAACTTGCAGGTTCACTCCATCACCACTAGTCTCATCAGTAAATATGGAGGTCCAAGCCAATCCATCACCTCCTAGGTCATCAAAAATTTCTTCTTCATCATCCCCTATTATTCCATCTTTGCTATTGCAACCTCCTCCATCATTTGAAAAGTAAGCTATTTCAAGCACACCCACTCACCCTTCTATGATTTTTGCTTCAGTTCCCATGATTGTTCCTGTAGCAGTAGTAGTAGTCATATATTCTACTATAATCACTTCTAAAAATAGATAGAGAAGGCTCTCATAAAAGAAGCAAATAAGTGGTAGGACAAATTTCAAGAGGCCAATAAGCTCAAGAAGCAAATGGAGGAACAAAAGAAGAAAAATGAAGAACAAGCCAAATAAATATAGAGCTTGAAACAACAACTTCAAATTAAAAATGCTAAGTCTTTAGGTTTCTCTAAGGCAGGGCTAAGAAAAGTAAGGAAAGAACTTTTGTCTGAAGTTTTTGAGAAATACTTAGACCTGAAACCCATTATTGACTACATGGATGATGCTAGTCACTTGCTTTAGAATGTTTAAAACAATATGGATAGCTTCACTGGAGAGCTAAAACCCATGGTGATTCCAACTGAGCAGATTTATAAGTTGGCATACAGCAAGCTCGGTGAGACTGCTAAGCCTATTCCTAACAAAGAATGGAATATTTCTAGAATTGCTACCAAAGTTGTAGTGAAGAAGCACAAAATGCTCCAAAAGGCTTGGTTATTGTTTGATAAGGTGGAAAATATGATCAAGGATGTAGTGGACATAAATAAAGAAATGATTTATAATGGTTTCAGAGGGTTATGGATGGAATATAACACCTTTCTATCAGTAAAAGAGATTAAAAAGAGTACTGCCAAGAGCCTTCAATATGAGTCTAAGATTGATGCCCTGGAAGAGCCAATTGACTAGGAGCAGGTTTCACAAATGATTATTTATTTTAACAGACTCATAGATCTAATGGAAGACTTGGTAAATAAAGGAAGTGCTACAAATTATGAGGACACTGGTGAGTTAGAGTACATTCACAAGCATTTTAAAGAGACTTCCAATCCCTTTGAAGCAAATTGAAAACAAATTTTACAAACCTTTAATCTAATGGTCTAGATGTTTGCAAAGGATGCCAGAGAGGCAAATAAAGAGAAAATTTCACCTGAGTAAGAGGTCGAGCAAGAATGGGAGGATAATATTGAAGAAGAAGTTTAGCAAGAGGGTGAAGAATCGAATAGAGCTACTGTAGATCCCCAAGGGACACAAGCTTAGAATTTTTGTTTTGTACATTTTTGTAGCCATGCAAAAGTTTTGTATTTATTTATTTATTTTTTACTCTGACGTTGTCAAAAAGCAATAATAAAATCATGAGGCTAAGAGATGCAGAAAATGAAATTTTTTTGAAGGCACTCATGTCATTTTAGAAAAGCATAAAATGGAGAACACAGTTCTATTTTTTATTAAGCATTGGATTAGTTTTGAAGTAGCATCAGATGTTATTATTTCCAGCATGATCTCCATATGAATCGTTATCCTCTGGAAATGATTCACAAGATTTTTTAGAGGGTAATGGTCGTATAGAAATTACTCTAAGAAGCTCTATTTTAATCTTGATGTCTAATGGATAAGACTCTGAGTTCGATGGATTTATGAGAAAATCCACCCGAGAGGCACCAGAATGTAGGCCCAAAGTGGCCATATTCTTAGAAAACTTTGAAAACTTATTCTAAGGCATAGGAAATCTCTATTTTGCTCGATATATAGAGTATTTTGTTGTAGATCCACGTAAGAGTTTTCTTTTTTTGTAAAAATTAACAAAGTTTCTATTCCACCTGAGGCTTAGTGTATTTGGAAGCGGATTCATGTGAGGTTCCTAATCTACAATTCTTTTGAACTTTGATGATGTCAGCACGATACAAAGTACTGATTAGCATTTTTCTTTATTTCACGTGCTCCAATGATTAAGTGTTGAGGAAGACTCATTCCATTGAGTCTCAAGACTATTTTTGAGTGGAATGGCAATGAGCTCCGCACTGCTTTGTGAGAATATTAAGAATGCTTGTTAAGAAGAAAAGGTAGTGGAATCATTTTACATTGCTTACAAAGAAGATTAGTGATTTCACAATCAAATCGAGTTAGATATGATGTTAGCATGATTTTTGAACGGATTCCAACTTTTGATTTATGTCATGGACGTGAGAAAGAAGTTAGATGTTTTGAAGGCTAAGTGAGTGGATTGACAACAAAATCAATTTTGCTTGTAACTCAATACATTTCTCATAGAAACTCGATTCCACTGGCTAAATCTATCAAATATGATATCAACATTTAATTTAGAGTGAAATGGCATTTTGTTTCTCCCTCACTACTTTGCAAAGCATTTTTGAGATTTAATCATAGTCGTCCACTAAGAGCATTAATGACAAATATTTTTCTGACACTAATTATAGCATTTAAAAGTGGATTCTTGGTAGATCGAATAATAGTCAATTTGAGGCAAGAAGGTGAAGAGTCAAAGGATTTTCAAGAACCAAGAACAAGAGTAGTTGCAAATCTACATCAAAACAAAGTTGTAAAGAACAACAAATGGTCTAGATCTAGTTTATAATGGTTTAAGGCTCAACTACCATCATCGAATTAGTAAGTTATAGAGCTGAGCTGCCATGGCAGATTACTTCCAATGGATTTCCCAGGCTTAATGAGCAAATGAGATAATGCCAGCGTAGCTCTCTAATGATCTGTCAAATTTTAATTGTTATAATATCTCCTTAAATTATTTTCATTGAAAACTATAAATAGAGGTTGAACCCTCAATTTTTAGGGTCATCTCTAGTGAGTTTGCTTGCCCTACTATGTATATATTTTGCAAATATGAGCATTATTCAGATTTTTGACTCAGGAATTCATGTCTTCAACATTATTGTCTGAGAGATTCAAGCTGTGAATTGCATTTCTGTGAATGTTACTATGGTTAGTTCATTCCTCTGTTAATGGATTACTAGTTGTAGAACAATTGAAATATGTTCATAGTTAGATCTATACTACAAGGATTTTATTTTTGTTAAATATTGATGTTAATATTATTCTACTAAATTGGATAATTGATATCATAGATATTGAAATTGCTCTATGGGTATTTCTCTGTTTTTCATTATTTTCCTGTTAATGAAGATTATGTGATTTTTGGGTGCTACTAATATTGAGTGTGGGACATTGAAAATAGTTTGCCAAAGGTTTTCCCTATGGATACCTATGTTGTTAGTCTATCTGACCACTGTTAATGTATATTTCCTTAACCCTTTTCTAACCCTATTCCTCAAACCTTTATTGAGCTTGATTGAGTCAACATATTACTAAGTTGACAAGGGACCATCCTACTCTGGAGGTTGGATTTAAGTAGCCTTTAGTCCATCCAATGTTGAGCGTTGAGCTATGACTATCAGGTGCAATCTTGGATAGAGAATTGGAAGATAGATAGTTGCAATGTTAAGTAAAACTTGATGAAAATTCAGTGCCCAACAGGTCCTACTTTAGGTTCAAAAGGATCAAGGGTTTCTTCTTCTTCAGTTTGTTCCACTTGTGTTATTTGTTCTTCTTGGTTTTCTCCTGCTTCTACTTCAATATTTTGATCATTAGAGATCTCGGTATCCAACTCTTATTGGGAGCCAGTTGGAATCTTCTTACCATTCCTTAAATATTTAGGTATCTTTTATTGATGTTATTTTTTAGTTATTTTTCTTCATTTTTTTGTTTTTTGTTTCTTTTTAGATTAAAATTTTCTTACTAACTATTTGCAAACATTTCAATAATAAATACTAGGTACATGGTTCAATCATCTTGAAAGAGTTTATGGATGTGGTTGATTGGCTCTAATTCTTTTGGGCTCATATAGTGCTCTTTTTCAAAGGCAAAGTCCTTTTTCAAAAGGATGACAAAATGGACAAGAGTGAGATCTCTAGTAACAAAAGTAGGGGGTTGAAATTGTAGTTTGTGGTAAAACTCTCAAAAGAGTACCACTCTAGACGCTCTATTATATCTTTTATTTTATTCCAAAGTTACCTCCTTGTCTTCTAGGTATGCTAGAAACTTGTGAACACTAGCCCTTTTGTTTTCTAACCAATGCTCACAACTTCTTTTAATTTCAAAATAATGGGAGTAATAGTCTACACCTAAAGCTTTTGTTATATCAATTCTCCTGATTTTTCTTAATTCTCCAGACCTAATATTAACAATATCAAGGTTATGCCACAAATCATCCCAATGTTCTTTGTCATTTCTATAAAAAAATATCAACTTCTTTCTCTATGAATGTTTTCCTAAGGTCTATGAGCACAGATTCCCTAACACTATTGTCCACCATTGAATTATTTTACTATTTTATTTTCATTTTTTGTTTTTTCAGAGAAAACAAAGTAAAAAGTTAAAAAGAATAATAAAAAAAAAATTCTCCTAACTAAAAGTCTTTTATTCAAACCATTCAAAAAGTGTTAGGCCAAGTTGTCTTGTTTAATTTAGGCTTTCACCTAGATGCTTGCATGAAAATGCTTGGTGATTAAGTCCAAGTCGTGATGAAGCCTAGGTCCTATCAGTTCTTACCTAGTTCACCGTGGTCAATGATATACCTCAAAGATATGCGTACTATTTTCCATGACTATGATGGTTGTTGGACTGGCCAAATTTTAAATCTTCAATATAGTTTTAATTTTTTCAGGAACAGAAGAAAGGATAATCCCTTTATGAAGGTTCATTCCCTTCATTGTGTGTTCCCGTTGTGTCCATAGTAGTTGAAGCTACAAATAAAAACATTTTATGTGATTATTTTTAGGACAATGGTGTAAAAAAATAAAAGAGTGTGAATCGATTCAATTAAAAATTATCTTTTTATGTGACTTAATCTAAGACAAGCAAATTTTTAATGATCTTTTTAGTTTTTTTTTTAATGAAAGAAAAAAAACAAAATCAAAGTGGTGGTGTGGTTCATGTCGGGTTCACCAAAGAATGTAGACTCAAAATTTTTACACCTCTTTCCTTCAAGTTGATGGATCTACACCTGGATGGGGATGGGAAAATTGGGGATCTACACCTCAGATGAGAAGCACTTGTGTCGTGCTCTCTTTGGTGTTTGTCGATGAATTATTGGTGGGTTCACTAGGAAACACTTTGTGGAAATTTCCATACCTATGTAAGGTGAGATTTTGATGAGTTATTTTGTTTAGCATACACCTAAGGTTTAGGAAAAATGCAACTAGGCCCTAACTATATGCATTTTTTATTTTCATGAAAATATCAACAAGCAATAAAAGATAATCCAATCTAATGAAATTGACTTTATTTTTATTTTCTTGTTTTTTTTGGTAATAAAATTGATACAAACTAATGCAACTAATATGAATAACTATATATTTTATCTTTTATTTTTCAAATAATGAAAAATATTGTAAACTAATGTAATTAACTATATTTTTTATCTTTTTTTTTTTTAGATGATTATACATAGAAATAGAATCAAAATATAAATGAAATAATTTGAAACTAAACATAAACCAAATTTTGTTGCACTTATATTATTCAAATGTCTGATGCATATAAATACACATCTTATAGAGAAAATACGCGTCCTACAGAGCAAATACATGTATTGTCAGCTAGCTCACGAATTCACACCTTTTTGGGAGATCTGCAAAGAGCTTCTACACAAAACCCTTGAATTTAGAAATTAGGATTTGGGGATTTTCTTAAGCCATTATGGATTTGATTCATAATGGCATATCAGTTAGATCCCTAGGTCTATTAAACAATCTTATTTCAAAAAATGATTAACAAAAACACATGTAAAGCTAAACATCAATTGAACATATGGATGAAATATGGAAATGACTAAGACATAATAAACACACAATGCTCTAATATGAATATGGAATTGTTATTTATGCATTTGACTACATTGATTTACCCTTAGACCTATGATTTTGTGAATTTGTGACCTAGACGCAAATACGTGCCTCGTGTATTCGATGTCTGTTAGGACGTAAAATTGTAAAATTCTAAAAAATAAAATAAAATGATATAAACTGCAATTATAAGAATGATTTAAAATGTAATACGATAAATTTACAATGTTTTTAGTAGTAGATAAGATCATTAGAAACTCAAAGGGTGGTGGAGAAGTATCAAATATAATATGAAGCAAGTCCTTCCCTACAAAGAGTCCCCATAGCACTCAGAAACTCTATTCCAGCTTATCAAACCTGCAACAAAAATATTAAATCTATTATCCTTAGATAAAAAAAAAATACTATTGCCTTAATCTCCTCTCTCCTTCACTTGCCATCCAATATCATTATGAGTGTTGAATACTTGCTTTAATGGCTTCATAGGTCACCAAATAGGTTGGTGGTTGTGAGATATAGGAGGCTGAAGAAGATCGGATCAAGCCAATTTGGAGTTTCTCCAAATTTAGTGAATTTACGTCCTAGCTACTAGGACACGAATTCATCGATATCAGACCATTGGCCAATTTTGGGATGGAATCTAAATGGTTACTTTGGTGGGAAGTGGATATTCAGATTCTACAAATATGTGTCCTAGTTGCTAGGATGTGAAATCACCAAAAAGGAGGAAAACATGCCAAACTAGCTGACACGTGTGGGGGGAGGTCACAATTTGAAAAATAAAGGGAAATTACATATGTAGGAGAGAGATGAAATTTGAAATGGATCAAATTTCCCTATCTACAGTGATGATATTGTTGTTGCCATTATACAACTTACCTCAAAATTGGAAACCCACCTAAAAATTGGGAATTTTGAATTTTTTTTTTGTCAATTTTATGAGTTTTGTTGACATTTTATTTACCATATGGTGTTAATGTTGTTTTATGGTTTGTTTGAGTGTTATGTTTATCATGTTAAAGTAATGTATTTTCTTGATGTTTTGAGGTTAGTTTTAATTTTTATTGTTGTTCAAATGTTCAAATTTAAAAGGGGATTTTGGTTTATTTTAAATGTTTTAAATTAATATTGGTTAAAATATTTAATTTAAAATATTTAAAATTAATTTAATTTAATATATTTTTGAAAATATTTTAATAAAAATGTTTGTTTATGTTTTGCAGGTTTCAAGGTAAGAATTGCAAATTTTGAGGCAAACTAGTGGACTCAGCACTAGGCAGTCAACACGGCCCACACCGAGAATGATTTTTGAGGTTTCAATATAGCTTGGTTGATAGGCGCATATAGGGGTGAACAACTCGTCATAAGACATACTGTGTCACCCCATTAATAAAGTGCCCCTTATGGAGCCACTTGTTACATGTGGGATAAAGTATTGTAAAAAAAATTCAAAATAACATGTTATAATGAGGAAATGGTTTCTGCCATGATTTCCTTCATATGGGAGGCGAACGTTCAATAGATGGATGCATTCTGTGATTAAAAAGAAATTTTGAAAAAATCATGTGGTTGAATGTGTTATTGAGAGAACTTGTAATGAGTAGTGAATCATTCATCGTATCAAATTTTAATTAAATTATTTTCTTGTTCTCATGAAACATAGTGCAGATGTGGACTTCATGGTAAAGTAAATTTTAGCGAGGATGCCACCCCAGATGGGACCGAGACTGATCTCAATGTATATTACTGCAAGCACTATGGCACTCATGACCTCATTATAGGATAAAACTAAAGGATTTATTATTTGGAGGGTAGGTTGTGTCCATGTACTTTATAGAGGTAGTGATTATGAGCCTCCTTCTATAAAAGATACCAAGGCTCAGGCTGAAGTCAATTCAGATGTTTGTTTGGCAGTCAAGAAGAAAATTGGAAAGTGGACCAACAAGTGGCTTTCTTCTAGGGGCAGAATCACCTTGGTAAAATCAGTCCTTCAAGCTATTCTTATTTATGTTTCTTTCGTTTTGAATATCCCAAAGGTTGTTCTTCGATAATTGGATCAAATCAGTCATCGTTTCCTTTGGAGTGGTACTAAGGAGAAAATAAAATGGGCCTTGGTGAAATGGGATACTTTATGTCTTCCTAAGAGTGAAGGGGGATTAGTATTATGGTCTTCAATTAATAACAACAAAGCTTTAGTTGCTAAATTATATTGGAGGATGTTGCATAACCCTAATGCTCTTTGGGCCAATAATCTTCGTGCTAAATATGTTGAGAACAAAAGTCCTAAAGACCTTGTTTGCTATCAACTTCCTACCAAAGGTTCTCCCATTTTAGCAGTTCTTAAGACTAGTGAGGATTTGATAAAGAAAAAATTATTTTGGATCATTCATAATGGTCAACATGCAAATTTTTGGATAGATTCTTGGGATGGTCACAAGCCTTTGATAACTCAGTTTCCAAATTCGAGGCCTTGGATGGAGGAGCTTCACCGAGCTAATTGGATAAAGGTGGCTAATTACTGTCGATACCATACTGGTGATTCAAAATTTGGTAGATATTGGATCCCTATTGAGGACTGGCCTATTCAAATCCCAGAAATGCAAAGACAAGATATCCAAGGCATCCTTCATATGAGATCCCTCTCTTGGTCCCATGAAAAATATTATCTTGGATGGAACAACACTACTAAGGGTGAGTATTCAGTTGCTCAAGGTTATTTGACCTTATGCCATAATAATCCCAACCATTCTTCTAACATATTTTCTCGATTTTGGGCTCAAAAGCTTTGGCCTAAGGTGAGGTTCTTTAATTGGCTTTTATTGCATCATAGGATGCTTACTGGTGATCAACTTATAAAGTGTGGTTTTCATGGCCCTTTTAGATGTGAAATGTATGAAGAGAATGTAGAAAATATCAACCATATTTTTATTGAGTGTACTTTAGCCTCTGAGCTATGGAGGAGAATGCCACTTTACTTGGCTTACAGTGGTCCAATTTTTTTACTTTTAAACAACTTTGGAGGGATTGGCCTAATCAAGAGGGTGTTGATCATTTTATTAGGCAGTTAGTTTGGATGGGTTCTACCATTATTCTTTGGAATATTTGGAATGAAAGGAACAACCAAATTTTTAATCAAGATAGAAAGGATATTCACTATATTTGGCAAAAGACCATAGCCAACTTAGTTGAATCAGTCCATCATCTCCTTAATCACCCCCCAAAACTCCCACCAAATATGGGATCAAGTGATGCAAATATTGAAGATTAAATATTCTAAGGGCAACCAACTTAAATGGAATGTGAGTATTAGTAATATGGATAGGAATAGAAATTGGCAACCTCCTCCTAAGGATTTTGGAAAAGTCAATATTGATGGAGCCTCTAGAGGGAACCCTGGAAAAGCCAGTGTGGGAGGAATTGGTAGACTTTCAGATGGCTCCCTGGTTTTTACTTTTGCTGAGAATTTGGATATTCTTTCCAATAACCTTGTTGAGGGGTATGGTATCCTCAGAGGCCTTCAGGAGGCTACTAAGGTTGGATGGGAAAATGTGTTAGTTGAGTCTAACTCTCAACTTATGATTAATCTCTTGAAGAATCCTTCTAAGAATCATAAGGTGGATTGGAGAATAAAAAGAATTATTGATAAGATTCAATTAATCCAGATGGGATTTTTGAAAGTTGATTACAATCATGTGGTTAGAGATCAAAACAAGAGTGTTGATGCTTTAGCTAATTGGGATTTGGACAAAGGTGATCATACTTGTTATGGCCACCCTCCTATATGGTGGGCTTCTCAAATTAGGAAAGCTCTTCTTTCTATCATTTCTTTGGATGGCTCCAGTTCTGAAGGTACCTAGTTTCTTCTTGTTTTTTTTTTTTTCCTTCTCTTTGGTTCATTCAGTTTTTTTTAGTTCCCTAGCTCATTCTATTCTTTATTTTGTTTCCTCTATTGATTCTTGCCTTAATAGTCTTCTGGTCAAGATAGGTCATTGTTTTGTTCATTTTTTATTTCTTTTTTCTTTTTTGTTTTTTTTGTTTAGTTTTTTAAGGTGGGTGGGTTTTTTTTATTTTGTTTTGTATTTGTGTTCTTTGTGTTGTTTTATGTAGTTCTTGTGTTTTTCTTGTTTTTTTTTGTTATTGTTCTTGTGTTTTTTTCGTTCTTGTTTTTGGGTTTCTCTTTGTTTGTGTTATTTCGTGTTTTTATGTGTGAGTGTTTTCTATGTTTTTTGTTTTTGTTTATTGTCCGTTGTTGGTTGTTTTTTATTTTATTTTTTTTAATTTTTTAGGTTTTGATTGTGTTTATTTTTCATGTTTTTTTGGGTTTTCTTTGTAGTGTTCTGTTGTTTTTGTCTTGTTTGTGTTTTGTTATGTGGTTCTTGTGTTTTTCTATGTGGTTTGTGTTGTGGTTTCTTTTATCTTATTTTGCGTGTTTGGTTGTGCTTTTGTTTTTTACACACTCAAGGAGAATGTTTTTTATTTTATTTTATTATTTTTGTTGTTATTTACTTATTTTTAAATTGGTTTTGTGTGTTTGTTTGCTCCTTGAGTATGTCAAAGGTGGTAGGCCAGGTCCGAGTCCTGGGCATTTTTTGTGGAATGGATACCCCTACCTCCTTGGGTCTTACTCGAAAGTGGCATCCCTTTTGGGATGTTTTCCAAAAAAAAAAAAGATAACAAACAATTTGTACCCGATACAATCTCAGCAAAGAAGCCATTTGTTGAAGTCACAAAAAGGAAGAGAATTGATATATTATGTGGAAATGAGTCAAGTAGTTCGATTGATATAAATAATGAAGCTAGTACTCACCATGACCCTAAAGGTATTACTAATAAAACACAACCTCTTCCACTTATAGGTAAAGTGGATCCTATGAAAGAAATGAATTTCATATTAGATGGGTTGGGTCCTCATGTCAATGATTAGTGGAGAAATGATCTATTTCTCATAGATGTTGACTTGCTTCCAGAAGTGGTTCCCAATTACAAGACACCTCTCAGGCTTATTCCTTGTGGTACAAAAATATTACAGTTGAGTAACTCAAAATTGACCAATTTGCGTAAGCTTGCATGACCACTATCTATTCATTTTGCTCTTGGGAGAAATAGGCATATTCAAGGATTAGATGCTGTAATTTTTAAGCTTTGGTAAAGATGTGATATTGCAAAGATTGTTGTGAACTGGGGTGAAAATGTTATTTTGTGAGAAGGATAACTACTGCAAATTTTGCCACGAAAACCCTGAGGCTAGAATTGCATACTTTAATTGATAATAATTTACATTATGAATGCTTTCCAATAAAGCTAGTGAATCATCCCAATATTGTGCATCTTTATGAGGTCTAGGCTAGCATAAGGAAGATTTAACTTATGACTAAGTATGTGACTGGGGTGAACTAACTGACAGACTTACTTATCTTCAAAAAATGAGTGAACAGGATTCTAGAAAGTATTTTCAACAGCTTATAGATGTCATAGAATATTTTCACAGTAGAAATGTGTACCACAAATATCTCAAGTTATTCTCATTAAAATCTCATCATCTAATAGAGTGCCTTGTTACAGTCAAAATTGATCATTATGACAGCAGCTTATGGATGCAATTGACAAGTCATTAGGCTACTGCTTTAGCAGAACAGTGTGATTAGTAACTAAAGCAGAGGAAAAATGGTGCACATAATGATTATGAACAATGTATGTATCTATCTCCTACCGCTTAAGAGCATCAAATAGAAGCATGCAAGTAAAAATAGAAGATATACCAAATAACAAGAAATGAAGCAAAAGAGAGTTGATTTTTTATTAATATGGTGGATCAAATCCAAGGTTACATATATGTCCCCTTGAGGGCTCAAAGGTGATACAATTGTTATAAATTGTGTGCAAAAGGATCTAAATCCTTCAAGTAACTCGGGTGCACATCCAGTGTCTTTCCTCGTACCCACAATCGAGGTGGGCGTGCCAATGCTACTGTTGATTGTATCTATGATCTTTTGTATAACCTAAACCTTCACACAAGGAAGTCAGAAATATCAAATAGCAAGTGCGTATGATGGAAAACATGCAATCCCCATATGCACCAAAAGGCTAGTAATGAGAATATACATCAATCAACTCCAAATGACTTGAAATTGTATAGGGGTGTAGAATAGATGATTTTGGGAATGTATCACCAGAAATGAAACCAAAATTGCATCCGATGGTATGGCAGAATTGCAGTAGAACATCACAACCTACAAAACCCAAAGTGAGAAATTCCCAATCTAAAACACATCCAAATAACATGAAACTTAGACAGGATACATAAAAGGACATTCTAAGACAACTCATGTTGTTATATTTGCAATATCAATAATATTTTTAGGTGTTTCTTCAAATTCCCACTGTAGACCTGCATGAGACCCTACAAAACACTAAAAATGTTATATATCACTCAATATGGATCCAAATTGCATGAAATTTTAACAGCAGCATCATATGATAATTTAGAATCTAAATAAAAATAAATATAAGAAAAACCATGCACATATTTGCAACCATACTTGGGTGGGACAGTCGAGACTATCACAAGTTGGGGGTCGTCCTAGGGTGGGATGTCCCCCAGTTCTACACTTATTTTACCACCAAATCCTCCAATAATTGTTTAAGGACCTCCTAGGTAGTGTTGTCATCAAATTTGATATGAAAAATCACTCATATGGTTCGATTTTGGGCTCGGAATGCGTCTCCTAGTTCACTTGCAACTCTCCTTTGCTAGGTAGATATTTTGAGGTAAAAATGGCACAAAAGGGTGAAAGGAAATCTTAGAAGCACTTTTTTGCTTTTTCCTAAAACTTCTTTCTTTATTTTGTGTGGAAAATGGATCCACTTTATAGCCAAAGAGGCCTTTGGGAAAGAAAACATGCGAGGGCATGCAGAGTAGGAGGTGCCACTTGGTCACCGGGGTGACATGCATTGGAGGGGGAAGAGGATATCCCAATTTGGCCTCCTTTATGAGGTATGTCATAGAATTCTATGCCCTTAACCTTGCATGGTTGAACAAGAAGGGCAAATGGCATTTTATGGGTGTCATTTATCCGTAGTTTGACTTTTTGGGGGTCAAAGCTCATGGTCGTCCCACCCTGGCATGGCCACATATGGCTATACCAGGGTGGGACGACCATGAACTATGGCCATCCCAGGGTGGTATGACCATGCCTATAGGCTCGAAAACTTCCCAAAAATAGAGGAAATTCTTAAAAAAGTGGTTAGGACCACTGTAAAACTCCCAAGTTTTTCCCAAGGGGGTCATAAGGTGTCAATTAGACCTTGCCTTGGTTGCTTAATCAGATTGACCATATTTTAGTGTCTATAGATGCCCCCTTTTTGAGATGCATTATGTGCGAAACAGTGCTAAGCAAAAATAGATGACTAAAATGTTGAATGATTAGGGTTATTCAATAATCTAACCAACTTTAGATGCCCCATTCATAGAAAGAGCATTCATTCTTGAATCCTTGCTTCAAACTTAGTAAAGACATTGGTATTGGTTTCTCTTCAACTTCCAAGTATGCTCAGGGGACTTATAACCCTAGGTGTTAGATAATACCAAGTATTTTGGTAACTTTTGAGTTTACCAATAGGAAGGTTCATCTTTCCTGTTATGTGCTTAATTTAAATTATTGCTTGTTTGCTGCCCCAAGCAGGGGCATGATTGTCTTTGTCAAAGATTCGTTGAACGAAATTAATTTACATGATTGAGTGTGTGATTGTTGATTGTTGATTATAAATTTACTAAGTATGACTACCCCCTCAAGCAATGAGTTTTTGAGGGAATGACAAGTGATAAAAGCGATGAGTCACTTGATACATATGACTTTGTTGGGGTTCCTTCTTGCTCCTGAGTGAGTTCTGTTGAGAAGCAACACACCCCCACTGAAAAATGCATTCCAATCCTCTTGAAAACTTTGAAATACCATTTTGCAGCAGGGACCCTCTTGATACTTTCCACTTCTAATTCAGTTTTGCTTGTTTCCTTTTTTTTAGTTGTGCTTTTCCTGTCTTTCTAGCCTGTGTTTTCTCAGACTTAACTTTTACATGCTAGAAATCATTCATGCTTAAGCCAAACCTTGCACCGGCACGAAGAAAATCCAAAAAACAGTCAGGTAAATACATGAAAAATCAAAACTTTCCTTTTTTAGTAATGTCACAAAATCGCGACACTTCCATTTATGGAAATGTCACGAAATCGCGACAGGAAAATAGAAAATCGGCTAAGTCGCAAATATGTAGCGAAATCGTGACACTTTCCATTTTTGGAAGTGTCACGATATCGCGACATTTCCATTTTTGGAAAGTGTCACGAAATCACTACAGGGTGAGGAGAGAGAGGCCCAAACTGTACGGAGCTGCGCGATTTTGCGACATGTAGCGAAATCGTGACATGTCGCATTTTCGCTGAGAAAAAGAGAAAAATCGACTAAGTGCCAGAAAGTTTGCGAAATCGCGACATGTCACGAAATCGCGACAAATTTCAGAGTGAGAAAGCATGCTGGTACGGAACGTAGCGAAATCGTGACACTTTCCAATTTTGGAAATTTCACGATATCGCGACATTTCCATTTTTGGAAAGTGTCGCAAAATCGCTGCCGATGAGGAGAGAGAAATCCAGGGAGAAAAACGTCGCGATATCACGACGTTTTCGGAGAGAGAAGTCGAAAGTGTACGGACCGTCGCGATTTCGCGACATGTCACGAAATCACGATCGGTCAAAATAGTCAGCGATCAAGTAGAGAAGCAGCAAAGTGGAATTTGATTTGAAAAACGCTTAAGTACAAAAGGTGCAGCGCGTCGCTAACATGTCTCAAAATCACGGCAGAGTGACTTCAAAAGTCTGAGAGTTTGAAAAGTTTGCAGCGACGCGCTGCAGGTTGGTTCAAAGAAAGTCTAAACTCAAAACTGCAGCGACGCGCTGCAGGTTGGCCGAAGGGGAGCCTGATGGTTAAAAGGTTGCAGCGACACGCTGCAAGTTTTAAAGTTGCAAAGGCGCAAGGCATTGATTGAGAAGAAGGAAAAGGGTTAAGTGTTGAAACTACAGCGACGTGCTACATGTTTCGAAGTCAAGAGGTGAGGATGGTAGCGATGCGCTGCACCCCTTTTAGGAAGTCTTGCCAAACAAGTATGCAGTGATTTCGTGATGATAAACAGGCACAAGATCGAAGGAAGCAAAGAGGGGAAATTAAATTTGCATAAAAATGACTAAGGCAAGATGCATGTCGCGAAATCGCAACATGCTTGAAAAATTTGTACGGCAGCTAGCAGGAAGCATGATTTCGCGACATGTCGCGAAATCGCAACATGTCATGTTTTCGCGGTGGAAGGAAAGAGAGAGAAGCATGCTGGCGAGGACGTCACAATTTTGCGACATGTCACAAAATTGCGACATGTCACAAAATTGCGACATGTCGCATTTTCGCGACCCCACCAGCAAAGAGGCCAAAGTGCATTCCAGCTATAACAGGGGGTTTCCTGGGATAGCGGCACGTGTCAAAGCGCGTATGAGACAAATTAGGCCACATGCAATCTTGTATTAAGGGTTTTAGTCTATTTTAATTAATCAAAGCTTTGTTTTAATGTTTTATTAGAATAACTAATGCTTTTTTTCTCTTTCATGCAGGAATCCATCTGTCACCTGCGGGTAACTGAAAAGGGCCGTAAAGACAAAGTTAAAGTGCAGATTTAATCAAGGACCGCCATGCTAGAGGAGAAGAAGCCGGTAAAAGCATTCAATAGCAAATTTATGACAGAATTGATAGCATGAAGACCATTTCAACTCAAGGATGGATATGCGGAGATCAAATTTATGGAGAAGTGGTGACTCATCCGGCTCACCAACAAGAATTAATGAGAGCATTCATTTGCAGTTGCAGATAAATGCAAGTGGCATTTGACTCTATCTTCTCCATTTATGATAGCTGACTGCACAGATTTGCAGAGTGGTTAATTTCTATTCGGACTTTGATTTTAAATGGCTTTTTATTGTAAAACCCGGTCCTAGGGTTTATGATGATAAGATTTGCAGTTAGAGAAGAAGATATTTCTGAAAAGATCAGGGTCTGTCCTGAGTCTATAAATACTTCTTCTCAATGTAATTGCGGGAGGCGGAGACTTAGAAATAAAAGGCTTTTAAGTAATTTCTTGCAAATTTTGTGAAATCCTTTGTTTCTGGACTGGGAGTTGAGGTGCTTGTATTGTTCTGTGATAGCATGGCCAGGAGCCTAATCTTTTGCAGACAGTGATAAGTGTATCTTCTTTTGTTATCCGTTCAATTAAATTTTGTTAGATATATGCTATGAATCTGTATTGTCAATATTAAATATGCTGTTAGGCTTTAGTTGTTCTATCTTGTGCTAGGGAAAATTACAGATTTCAGGTGTAAGTTTGTTCTAATTGCCCTGTCTTCACTGTGTGAGCTAGGCTATCGGTGAAAGATACCAATTTTTACTGACTTCCCTTCAGTTTATAATTTTTTGCTAGATCTGTTCCACTCTGCCTTGTGCTCTTAGTTGAAAGTGATCTTAGAAATCTGGACACTTTCTCCTTTGATTTGTTCTGATTGTGAAGTTGATAGCATAGATGAAATTGATAGTTTAGGGTTTTACAGTTAATGTTTGATGAACTTCTCTTTCTGCCTTACCCTACCCTCTCTTTGTTTTCGGTGAAATGATCCATTTTTTATTTTCTTTATTTGTCTTTTATTTAAATTTGCTGACCTATGAGAGCTAGATCAAGAATCATTTTCAAATCTGATAATCAAGAACTGACAACTACTGAACAAGTTCAAAGAACCCCCTGTAAGGTAATAGACAGTCCATATTGAAATCTATTCCAGAAGCGAAAAAGAGTGAATAGACATTCGACCCAACTCTGTAACTCACACCTTGGATAACCAGCTAGATCCTAAAGTGAGTGGGGTTTACCCCGTTAGGTGTTATCAGAGTTTCCTGCTCATTCTTCACAGGGTGTGTATGAAAGTCGGACCAACAAGTTCCATCAGAATTGATTTATTTTTGGTGGGTTTTGGACCCTTTTCTTTGATATTTGTGTTGTTTTTGAATTTTTATTGTTCAATTATTTTTGAATTTTTGGTTTTTGATGTCCTTTCATAGAAGAAATAAAATGAATACCTTGTCAATGCTTGATGCCCCAATCATGGAAAGGATGTGCATCTCAGAATCATTGCCTCTAACAAGTTAAGGAAATTGATTTTGGTAACTCTTTGGCATATTGGAAAATAAGCTTAAGTCTAATCTGAGCCTTGGTGGCAATTTGGAGACAAGTTTAAGAAGACAAGCTTAAATAATATCCTAGCCTTGATGGCAATTATAAGATAAGCTTAATTCTATACTTTAGCCTTGGTGGTAATTGGAATATGAGCTCAAGTCTACACTTTAGCCTTGGTGGCAATTGGAAGACGAGCTCAATTCTACACTTTAGTCTTGGTGGCAATTGGAATATGAACTCAATTCTACACTTTATCCTTGGTGTTAGTTGGAATATGAGCTCATGTCTACACTTTAGCCTTGGTGGCAGTTGGAATACGATATCATATCTACACTTTAGCCTTGGTGGCAGTTGGAAGATGAGCCCATGTCTACACTTTAGCCTTGGTGGTAGTTGGAATATGACCTTACTAGTTTGTGTGAATTTGTTTTTGATATTTTACTTATTTTCCCCAAGAAAGGAGGGTGCATGATTGTCTTTTGCAATGATTCATAAGACGAACATGATTAACTTTATTAAGTTATCAATTGTTGATTTGGATTATGCATGTTATTATTATGACCAATGTGCTTAGTGGATGTCGTTGGGGTATTTTTGGGTGACCTAGATAGTCATATACTACCTAGGGGTGTTTTAAGTTGACCAAGCGATATGTAGACACCCTTGGAGCCTTTTGGGGTGACCTAGACGATCATAGACCACATAGGGGTGTTTCAATTTGACCAAGCGGTATGTAGACACCCTTGGAGCCTTTTGGTGTGACCTAGATGGTCATAGACCACCTAGGAGCATTTTGATTTGACCAATTGGTATGTAGACACCCTTGGAGCATTTTGGGGTGACCTAGATGGTCATAGACCACCTAGGGGAATTTTGGGTTGACCAAGCAGTGTGCAGACACCCTTGGAGCATTTTGGAGTGACCTAGACGATCATAGACCACCTAGGGGCATTTCAAGTTGACCAAGTAGTATATAGATACCGTTGGAGCATTTTGGGCTGACCTAGATGGTCATAGACCACCTAGGGGCATTTCAAGTTGACCAAGTGGTATGTAGATACCCTTGGAACATTTTGGGGTGACCTAGACGGTCCTAGACTACCTAGGAGTATTTTGGTTTGACCATGTAGTATGTAGATATCCTTGGAGCCTTTTGGGGTGACCTAGATGGTCATGGACCACCTAGGGATGTTTCAAATTGACCAAGAGGTATGTAGATACCCTTGGAGCCTTATGGGGTGACCGAGATGGTCATAGATTGCCTAGGGGTGTTTTAGGTTGACCAAGTGGTATGTAGATACCCTTGGAGCCTTTTGGGGTGACCTAGATGGTCATGGACCACCTAGGGGTGTTTTGGGTTGACCAAGCGGTATGTAGATACTCTTGGAGCCTTTTTAGGTGACCTAGACATTCATAGACCACCTAGGAGGGATTTAGGTTTACCAAGTAGTATGTAGATACCCTTGGAGCCTTTTGGGGTGACCTAGATGGTCATAGACTGCCTAGGGGTATTATGGGTTGACCAAGCAGTATGTAGATACTCTTGGAGCCTTTTGGGGTGACCTAGATGGTCATGGACTTCCTAGGGGTGTTTTAGGTTGACCAAGCTATATGTAAATACCCTTGGAGGACTTTGGGGTGACCTAGATGGTCATGGAATGCCTAAGGGTATTTCGAGTTGACCAAGTGGTATGCAAATACCCTTGGAGCCTTATGAGGTTGATTTATTAGCTATTTGATTGCTTATTAGGGGGGATACCAATAATGCCCTAGCTGATGTTTAAAATGTTTGTGTGATTTGCAATTATACGCCTTTGGACCATTAGATGCATAATGTGTTATAATTTATGGACACACTCATGGATGCAATGCCTATTGATGATGTCAATATGCTATATGTATGCGATGTACTGATCAAATGCACTAGCTAGATGATAAATGTATGATTAGATGTTATGATCCAGATGTGTAGATGCTCTACTATATATGCATATATAGATGCAATGGTGTATGTTAAATGCATGTTTAATTTGTTGCAATTGTTTATGAACTTAAGTTATATTAATATGATGTGGTAAATGCAATGTATGTAATGAATTATTTACATGATGATTATCTGATGTAAATGAACATGTATGCTTTACTCACTTAAAATATGAGAAATGCAATTAATATGTGTGTTGACAAACTGATGGATGACACCATAGGATGTATGAAACTCATGAATAAAAATGATAACTCTTGTCATAAGAATTAATCATTTAAGCATCCATATGTGAAATGAGATGATTGTGAGATGTGAAAATGTGTATGATTGATGTAATGATTTGTTGCTATTAGGTAATTTTTGAGGTTTTCCATGAAACTCAAACACCGTAGTTGACTTATCAAAAGTTGTATAATGACTATACTAGACTAGTGAAAGATAAAAGCTTTTGTTATGAAGAGCAAGATATTCATTATCCCTGTGTGTGCAAGTGAGTTCATTTTGTGATAATAATAAGATTACCCCAGTGCCAAACGGAATTACACAGCCCACCTATATTGAATATCACCCTATGAGTAGCATGATCCTAGATTTTGTACTTAGTTGGATTAGACCACTAAGTAGTATAGGCTACCAAAAGCTACCTCATCCACATGCAAACATTGGTGTACACACATGCAAAAATCTAATGTGACAAACATATCTTCATGCATAAGAATACCACCATTGCCAGGTAGGTTGTCCACCAAACCTGTAATGAGGATCACCTTAATAGTTTGTCGAATGCTGAGAACTCCAGGGATTCAAGTTCAATACTCCCTTCTTTTCTTCAATTTTATTGGGATACTTGCTCATATGTAGTGATGATAATCACTATTTATTTTGTATTTTATTTTCTTTGAGTAAGGGATTTGGGGAGTGGTGATAACCACTATTTATTTTGGTTTTGATTTTTGAGTTTTGGGAATTGGATTTGACTTTTTGCTTGTTGAATATTTTGATTTTTTTTACTTTTGCTTTTTGCTTGGGATTTTGGGATTTTGCTTCTGATAGTGGTGAAAACCACTATTTATTTTGGGGAATTGGGGTAGGGAAGAGCTTTTCCTTTTGTCAACTCTCAACATTCTTGAACCATTCACACAAGGGGATGAGTAGGATAAACTTTTTGCTTAATGTAACCTAGACCACTTCGTAGGTTTCACCTTTCCTTGTGCAAAACTAGGATTACTAGTGTTTTATTAGTGATGGAATTTTGATATATGATAGGTGCTATCAGAACTAGACCTCATATTCTGAAGGTGAAGATAGATTTCTACAAAACCTGAGAAGATCGCTAGGTATGGTTGAATGACCGAAAAAACCTAGTATATTCCTTTTAGCAACATGAAGGGGTTGTGTTGAGAAACACAATTACTCACAAGGGTGATGGATATTGATGATGAATAGATGCATGATTGGCATACAAGCATGGTGTCATTTGTAATATTGTAAACACAACCTATCATAATGCAAATGCAATGGATGAACATGCCTAATGCAATGCAAGTAAATGAATGTATATGCAAAATGTAAATGCAAATGTTTTTGTATTTTAATGTTTTGCAATGTTTTTGGAGTTTATTGCTTTTTGATTTGTTTGAAATTTTGATGTTTTCCATTGTTTTTGAATTTTGAATGTTTTGTAATGTTTTTGAAATTTTGATTATTTTGAACGTTTTTGAAATTTTGATATTATTTGAATGTTTTTGGAATTTTGATATTATTTGAATGTTTTTGGAATTTTGATATTATTTGAATGTTTTTGGAATTTTGATATTATTTGAATGTTTTTGGAATTTTGATATTATTTGAATGTTTTGTTTATTTTGTGAGGGGAAGGCATGATACCTTAGGCACCCCTAGTGTGTGTGCTACTCAATGAAAGTGAGAAAGGTGTGCCACCTTTAGAGCTCTCACTATGCTTCATTGGTTGTGATGTGGATGGTGGGGAAGGTATTCTACCTTTGGGACCCCCAACGTGCATTGTGGTTGATGCACTGTGATTGGATTGGCTAGGGGAGTAGTGGAAATTGACCCCTCCTGCTATGATGTGTACTTTTGTGCAGTGCCCATGTCCCACTGAGATGAGATGAGCAAAGGTGAAACATTGGATGATACCATAGGTTGGGTAGATCAATTTTGATAATCTTGGGCCTTTGCTACAATACTAATCATTCCCACAAACTCTTGGGGAGGTATGTTGCTATGCACCTGATTAGGTTGCTCAACATGATTGGTAGGTGTTGTGTTTGCTTTGAGTATGGACCAAAGGCCTTGGAAGACTCCTATTGTTTGGTTGTTTGGAGCAAGAGTATATCCCATCAAAAGCTCTTGTCTCTCGATCATATCCTGTACTACATATCTAAAGGGATAACATGTCTGGATTTCATGGCCTTTCTATCGATGTTAAACATAGTATATATTTTGCCTATGTACATTTGATCTACGCTTATTAGTTTTTAATGAATGAATCTCAGAAAGCGTAATTGTTTATGCCTCATACAATCGATTGAATATCGATGCTAAGGGCTCTGAAAAATGAGTATATTACCATAGTGGCCGATGCGGTCGATCTTGTATTTGGTTTGTTTGATTATTATTGTCATAGTTTCTAGGTGTGGCCTGATAGTTGGGATTCTGAAGTGGCATAGGTTGCACGGGCCCTAGAATACTAATAGCTACTTGATTTATTATTTTCAGCATTGGTTGTACCAGGTTTTTTGGTATTCTTTGTCCACTCCTTGTGTGGCTTCATAATTTCTCCCTCTTGAATTTTGATGTCTTCAATTATTCTAGCTTGCACTAGAGCATCTTCAAGAGTCGAATATTGTTGCAGTTGCAAAAATAAGGAGATAGGCTTCAGACAGCTCTTAGAAAACATACCAATCAATTCAGGCATGGGCATTATGTATGGTATCTTAGCAAGAAGTGCTTACCACCTATTGCCATAATCGATGATTGACTCATCATCATATTGCTTCAACCCTACAACGTTAGCCATTGTTACCTTTTGCTCAGTTTTGGAGGCAAAGCATTCTAGGAACACATCTATGAATTGGTCAATATTGTAGATGCTATGCTTTGGGAGTTGGGTAAACCACTCCATGGTTGGGCCAGAGAGGGTAGTCATGAATGTTTGCAAGAGTAAAGCATAATTATCCCGAATGCCAAAGCATTGGTTCAAGAATCTGGCAACATGCTCCTACGCATCTTCCTTCTCTTTAAGGTCATCTAGGTGGGGCATTTTAAACTGTTCTAGATAGGAAGGGGTAGGAACAAAAGGATGGAGTAGTTTATTTCTTAATTAGTGCAAATTGGGCTTCTGAGACCTAGACCCAGAGGTCTTATTTTCAATTGACTCCATGCGCTCTAGCAATGCCCAATACGCATCTGAATATTGGATCTCTTATTCTTTGCTTCGACCCTACGAGTGAGGGTGAGGGATATCAAGCCTATTGCATAGTGGTTGAATGTCATCCACCATGCCTCTATAGGGTGTTTCATGGTATTCTTCTCTATGTTCAAGATCACTATAGGCCCCATAGGGTGTTTCTTGAATTGGCCTATAAGGAGGGGTAAGCGCCTATGGAAGGCAATCTATGTTAGGCCTAGGAGACAAGTCCAAATTAGGCCTAGGGGGTAACATTTTAGATTGTATTGGATGCCTTGTGCATCGTTGCATCTGATAGGTGCTAGGTGTAAGCACCACTTCATGTAATACATATTGCAATTGCTCTTGTTATATCTTTTGTTGTTCTTGTATCTTTTTTTGATACAACCTTTGTAGGTGTTCTCATTGTGATTCCACCCATTGTTTATTTTATTGTTGTTGATCCATACATTATTGTGTATTAAGATTTTATGTAGTTGCCTGATGAGTATGATTTCGTTGCTCAATTGTATGGGTTTTGTGTGTCCTTGTATTTAAAACATTGATGGGTTTATCATGTCTTTCACCCCTAGTAGGATCTATTTCTTGTTTTACATGCTCGCAAAAGGTTACATTAACCTGAGACCTTGGTTTATGAATCAGCTCTGTATAGTCTTATGATGTAGAGCCATCATGTGGTTGCACCAAGTACTCTTCATAAGGAGGAGGAGGATGACTTGGGTCTTCTCCCTCATTTATGAAGAAAGCTTCATATTCAATTTTGGATATGAGCTCTATATATTCAGGCTATAAAAGAGCACGATGTGTGGATGTTGAGTGCTCTCTATGAAGAGTATGGGGGTGACCTCTATATAAAAATGATCAGTGCGATGAGCTGATCACAATGGGATATGACTCCGAAAAGTGACCTCCATTTCAAAAATTTGTATTTTTGGAATAATTGGCCAATCGGGGCCCATGGGGAAATGCCCACTTTTAGGAATTTTTGGAAAATTTTGAACTATGAAGAGTTAGGACTCAAAATTTCTATGAGAAGTGCAGAAGGAGCTAACTAAGACAACAAAATAAATTTGGTAATTTTTTGAGTTGTCTAGACCATTTTATGCCCATTTTAGTGTAGTTTTTCCTATTTTTAGCTTCAAAAATAGAGTAATCATAAAACCAAAACAACTTTTTCATTATAGCTCTAATTTTCACAATTCTCGATCTGTTGGATGTAAAATCAAAAAGTATATTTTGGTCTCAGATCAAGGATCTTATGTTGACTACCCAAACAATAAGGAAACACCCAAAGTAGACAATATGATTGTCTCTCTTAAGGGTTATATGTTTATGATTATATCTTTTAAATCTTAAGAACACACAATCAAATGATAAAAGAAGCACACAAGCAAACAATGTGATTATCTCCTTCAATGATTAGAATGTATTTCCTAAACTATTTTGTGCATTTTAGATGTATTTTTCCTCTTGATTTCTTGTTCATTTTTTGGGCTTAGAATGAGGTAACCCACCCACAGTGGTGACTAGGAACGTTAGTGCCAAACATGTCTCAAAAGAGTCTAGGGTACATCGCTTAAAACCCATAATGAGTGGAGGGTTCGCCTAGCTCTTCCACTCTGAATTGACAAGTGATTCCAACAGTGGGAGGGAGTTTGAACACTAATGACCTATTCCATCTTGAGAGAGTGCCCTATTCTATCTAAGGTATCTAGGGGTAAGATAGTGGAAGGAGGTGAAATCCAACGTCATCAGTCTAAATTGGAGGTTGGTTATGAAATCCAATCTTACCAATGTTATTGTGATACGTGCAAGTGTGTGCAGTTCCTTTTAAGATAAAATAAAGTAAAAAATGAAGCATACGATTATCATTCACTAAATGCACGCAAAATGTGCATTTTACTTTCAAAAATCTAGGATAAAAGGTAACCTAGAAGATGCAAATCCTAAATGAGAACCTACCCATGGGGTAGGCTACAAGCAGGTAAACCATAGAGATGCATCTCTACTTAGTTCCTTTATAGTTTTCCTTCTTATTTTTGTTGTTTTCTAGGTTATATAAAAGCAAACAAAACTTCTACTTTTCAAGAAATCATAAGAGGCAAGAAAAACTAGATTCAACAGTTTTGAACAACAAAAGATGAAAATAGAGGGTTTGTATACCTACCTCAATGGCCTCTAAGCCTATTTTTGCTAGAATTTCGAGCAGAAAATATCCTATTTTGTGGTCATATCAGGGTGGGATGGCTGCTATTTTAATGGCTGTACTAGGGTGGTACATTTGTGTGGTCATCCCAGGGTGGGACGGTCAACAGTCCAGAGGTCGTTTCAAGCCAAAATGGCTAGTACCTGCAACAAAAAATGAGCAAAAATAGGGTTAAACTCTTAACCAATAAAATAGGGATAGGGTACCACCATGACAACCACTGAAGTAGGGTAAAAATTGTGCACCTAATTATGATGAACAATGTATGTATCTATCTCCTACTACTTAAGAGCATCAAATGGAATCATGCAAGTAAAAATGGAAGAGATACCAAATAGCAAGAAATGAAGAAAAAGAGAGTTGATTTCTTATTAATATAGTGGATAAAATACAAGGTTATATATATATCCCCTTGAGAGCTCAAATTTGATACAATTGTTACAAATCGGATGCCCAAGTATCTAAATGCATCAAGTAACTTGGGTGCACATCTAGTGTCTTTCCTCGTACCCACAACCGAGGAGGGCAATCCAATACTACCTCTACTTGTATCTATGATATTTTAGGTCCTATGCTCCTTTCCAATATGCTATATAACCTGCACCTACACACAAGGAAGTCATAAATTTCAAATAGCAAGTGTGTATGATGGAAAACATGCAATCCCCATAGGCACCAAAAGGCTAGTAATGAGAATATGCATCAAATCAACTCCAAATGACTTGAAATTTTAGAGGGGTTTATAATAGATGATTTTGGAAATATATAACTAGAAATGGAACCAAAATTGTATCTGATGGCATGAAGGAATTGCAATAGAATATCGCAACCTACAAAACCCAAAGCAAGTAATTTTCAAACCAAAACACATCCAAATAACATGAAACTTGGATAGAATACATAAAAGGATATTCTAAGACAATCCATGTGGTTATATTTGTAATATCAATAATATTTTTAGGTTTTTCTCCAAATGCCCAATGTAGACCTACATGAGACCCTACAAAACACTAAAAATGTGATATCTCGCTCAATATGGCTCCAAATTGCATGAAACAGAATCATAATATGATAATTTAGAATATAACTAAAAATTAATAGAAGAAAAACCATGCACAAATTTGTAGCCATCCTTAGGTGAGATAGTCGAGATTGTCATAGGTTGGGGGCCATCCTGGGGTGGGACGACCACCAATTCTGCACTTATTTTACCACCAACTCCTCCAATAATTGTTTAAGGATATCCTAGGTAGTTTTGTCATCAAATTTGGTGTGAAAAATCACTCATATAGTTTATTTTTGGGATCAGAATGCGCCTCCTAGTTCACTCGCAAACCTCCTTCGCTAGGTAGAGATTTTGAGGGGAAAATGGCACAAAAGGGTGAAAGGAAATCTTAGTAGCACTCCATTGCCTTGTCCTAAAACTCCTCTTTATTTTGTATGGAAAAAATATCCACTTTATAGCCAAAGGAGACCTTTTGGAAAGAAGGAATGCGAGGGCATGTAGGGTAGGAGGTGCCACTTGGCCACCGAGGTGCAATGCATTGGAGGGGGAAGAGGATCTCCTAATTTGACCTCCTTTATAAGTTATGTCATATGATTTTATGCCCTTAACCTTGCATGGTCAAAAAGGCAGGGCAAATGCCATTTTTTGGGTGCCATTTATCCATAGTTTGACTTTTTGGGGGTCAAATCTCATGGTCGTCCCACCCTGGCACAGCCACACATGGCCATCCCAAGGTGAGACGACCATGAATTATGGCCATATTGGGGTGGTACAGCCATACCTATAAGCCCTAAAACTTACCAAAAGTGGGGCAAATGCTTCAAAAAGTGGTTAGGACCACTATAAAACTCTAGAGGTTTGTCTAAGGGGGTCATAAGGTGTCAATTGGACCTAGCCTTGGTCGTTTAATCAGATTGACCAGATTTTAGTGTCTACAGTAACAATGTTTATTTTGATCAAGTTTCTGCCATATACTCTTAATAACAGATTTATAAAAGAATTTGGAATTTAAATCAAGGAAAACTATAAAGAAATTTTAGAAGCAACTACAACGTTTACAATTCCCAAGACATTGTCAAGTATCATTTGGAAATAAATTCAATTATAAGTGCAAGTTATATGAAAATACAAGGGAATTGAAATGTCATTAAAGTCTTGCAAATATCCTCATCATACTTGGATGATTATTTTTCATTAAATTTCATCACAAAGGTTACTTTGACACTATACTAGGCTTTGAGAAAGATGTTGAATCTTTAGGAGTTACAAAGTGGACGAAGTTCGATGGAAAATAGTTATAAAACTAAATGTATTAATTGAATGGTAATATCATATTATAAATAAATATTAGTTGTCATAGAAAAGGATGAAGAATTTTGGAAAATAAGGATTGACAAATTGTGAAAGAAGTATTTCATCACAGGTTACACAGAGGGTTTCACTATTGAAGAACAGAGAGTTTTTGGAGAAGCATATTGTAATATTTTATCAAATATATTTATTTCATTATGTTGGGACATGCATGTGGATGATGTTCTCATATGTTTAGTGATTTAATATACTTCAAATACTTTCCCTAAGAAGATAGCACTTAATCCATATTGGATTAAGTTCATACTGGTTAATCTAGGTTAGGTTTTATTCCAGGAAATTTTTCTAAATATGTTCTGTAACCTACAAGTTTAGTTTCATTTTTATTTTATTTTTCCTTACTCTAATTTTTTTTTTTCAAATTCATAGGAATCACAACCCTAATGTTGTATTTAAAAGTTTAAAACTTTATCATTAGGTAAAATTTTTATTTCACATTTTAATTTCACGACACTTTATAATTGAAAATAAACATTAGCATTTTAATTAAATTTTCAAATAATTTTTATGAAATTTTTAACCTAAAGTATTTGGACATAGTTTAATTAAAAATTATTTTTTAAGGTTTTAATTAAAATTTTGCATTTTATAAAGTTTATTTTGGCAAAATTTAATTACTAACCACACATTTTGAGAATGAACCTTATATTTCATGGTTATAAATCAAATATCTAAATTCCAGTCCCCTTGTTAATGATTATGTACACCTTAAAGTTGTTTCAACATTATTTTCACACTTTTCAAGCACATTAAAATACAGAACCTTGGAGAAACTAACCATTTTCTTTGCAAGAAAGGGTTTTAAAATTTAAATCCTAACTATGAGTGTAGTTAAGCAACTAGGCATAATTATCACTCAATAGAATTGGCACTAGAAGGAGGGCCTAAAAGTAGGTATTTTGATTTAAGCAGTTAATTTTTGTTCACACTTGTTCATTTTTAAAAAATTAATGCTTAGATACATTACTTGAATATTATGTTTTATTTGATACATTGCAATAATATTTGAGAGTTGTATTTCAAAGAATTTCAAGATTCAAAACATTGTTGATTACTTTCAAAACTGGAACCTAAGAAGATAATCAGGATCCAAATCCACTAGAGATATAAATTTTCAAAGTCTTTCTCCTACTCAGAAGTATAGACGAAACAAATTTCATACAATTGTTATTCCATCACTTGTTGGCACTTCACATAAAAATACTAACGTTCCATTAAGCACACATCCACATATTACCATGGATTCAAATCTTGCATAGATGGAAACTCAAAGAAGCTCTTTAAATATTTTAGGTGACGTTCATGAAATTCCCAAAAATGTAGACAAATATTTGCCAATATATAAACATGATGGTACAAGGTTAGTAGAAGAACAAATACAAGCTTACAATGATGCAATAACCAGGTTATAGGTAGAGAATGAGGATGTTTCTTGTAGGTTGTTTCCATTAACCCTTGATAATATTTCTTATGACTAGTATATTTGCTTAACATCTAATTCTATTACTTCTTTGACAGGGTTAAGGGATGCTTTTATTAATCAATTCATATTTTCTATAGATCCTTCTAGTGTCTATTTGCAATTTGCATCTACAAGAAGGGAACCAAATGAACCATTAATAATTTTTAATACTAGGTTCCATAAGATGTATTCAAGACTAACTAATACTTATACTCTTCCAGAACCTACTGCCATTCAAATGTATTTTGGAGCATTATATCCATTGAAAGCTATGTATATTAGAAGAGCAGGTCAACTTGCAACTCTTACTGCAACATACATAGAAGCTCTTACAGTTGAATAGCAACTGATGCCTCAAAGTCACGGGATAGGTCAGTTACCATAATTTAGACATCCAGGTATGTACAATCAAATTTTGATGATTAATCAAGATTTGTCTCAGCAAATACCCATGTTAAACACAGTTCCATATGCAATAATTGTAGGTAGCAAATCCACCTCCCAGAAGAAGAAAAAGTGATTTGCTAGATTTTGACAGTTTTGGGAATAATTTGCTCAAGTTTTGTAAAACCATATAGTTGGATAAAATCGTATAGTGGAAATTGAAATTGTACATCTGGATTGGAAAATCATACATAATAGTAGCAAATCGTATAGGGTGCACTAAAATTCACTCAGATGCAAAGGAAATGTAATTTCGGGATGAAATATCGCATGGATTTGCTAAACTAAGGTGTAAACTTAGGAAAATGAAAAAATAATGTATTCAGTTGTATATGGGCAGTTGTGAATAACATATTGTCTCAGGAACCACTTTGGAATGGCCTGGGCAACATTATATAAGACCCCATTTTTGAATTTGTAGGTCTGGCTACTAGTTTACTAGTTATTAGTTGCTAGAATAGAGATATAGACATATTTATGAGTTATTGCAATTACCTTGAAAGAGTTTTCCACATTGTAACTAAATTTATAGCCATTAATTAGAATGATAGACATTGTGGATGAAAGTGTATGATCTTGTTGTGAATGGATAATGCATTGTGGATTAACATTGTGTAATTGAGTTTCTACCTTACTGTTATATGTTAGTTTTAGCTTTGCTTTGTGGATAATATGATCATTGGTGAATCATGGGGAATTATTTAGGAGCTTAGTGACATTGGTGAAGACATGTTGAAGCAAACTATATAATTATTGGATGGAATTTCTTGTATGGAATCTCTCATCAGCCCGATTTGAATGCTTTGTTGGTGAAAGAGATTGTCTTGTTTAGGCTGTTAAACCTTTACAAAACCTCCTGAAGAGAAATTGGAGTAGAATAGCATAGCAATTAATACCTTTTTGTACCTGTATTTCATACATATCGTACATCATACAAATAATTGTTACCCAATTTGGTAAAACAGGTGATTGCCAAGAATTTACCCGATTTGGTAGTTTTGGTGAATTGTCTTGAATGATTACAAAACTATGTACGGCAACCCCTAAAACAACATCTTGAAGAACATAGATTTATACTGAGAGGGGGGGTGAAAATTATAAGATGCAACCATTTAAAAAACTTTACTTTAGATAGCAGTGGCATCACCATAACATTAACCATCATAGAAAGTAACACACAAAGAAGAGTCATTTTAACGTGGTTCACCCAAGATGGGCTACATCCACAAAAATATTTTCACTAAAATATTTCTCAATCAAGTTATTTGGGAAATCCTTTCCCTATTACAAATTTTATGAACTTACTATCCAAAGGAGAATCCTTCTCCTCAACAAGTATTTATGAGCCTCCTGCCCAAAGGAGAATCCTTCCCCTCAACAAGTATTTATGAGCCTCCTGCCCAAATGAGATGTCCTATCCCCTCAACAAGTATTTATGATCCTCCTACCCATACGATATGTCCTATCCCCAAAATCTCTAGAAATGATACTTCAGAAGATAATTGCCTCTTCTACCGCTAGCAAGTGGAAATCCTTTCCACAAAAGACATCATGTCCTCCTTTCTCTGGCTCTAGAGACTTTTATCCTCACTGATCACCTCCATAGATGCTAATAAAAACCTATACTAAACACATTCAGTCATTCTAGCACAATTCCTCTCAAACTCTATCACAAATATGCACCAAACTCAGTCCTCCGGTCCAGCATAAATCTGCTCTCAAATCTCTGTCAGATCTATCCCAAGCTTAAGCTAAAATCTTGAACAAATCAATCACAACTGCTCACAAGTCTTCACCAAGACTTCATCAAATCTGTACATAATTTCTTCAACAAGAACCTATCCAAATCAGTCCTAGCAAGCTCACCAAGAAATTGCCCAAATTAGCTCAAGCAAGTTTACCAAGAAAATTGCCCGATGTGAACACATAAAGAGAATTGTTAGAGACCCAATGTGTTTCATCCAATAATATGAAATCAATCTCATAGAAGCATAAAGAGAATTGTTAGAGACTCAATATGTTCTATCCTTCAACTCTCAATCTTAACTCAAAACGATCTCATAGAAGCATAAAGAGAATTGTTAGAGACTCAATATGTTCTATCCTTCAACTTTCAATCTCAACTCAAATCAATCTCATATAAGCATAAAGATAATTGTTAGAGACTCAATATGTTCTATCCTTCAACTCTCAACAACCAAACAACTCAATTAGGGTTTCAAAAATTGATAGGCATAAGCTTCTAACTCAAAAACCCTAAAGCAAACTTCAAATGCTTCCACTCTCATAAACCAAAATTATGCAATAACTCATGATCTCATAATGCATAATCAATACTTCCACTTTCAAAAAATAAGATCCACTCCAAATAAGGAAACTTAATTTAATCCTTTTCACTCCAAACTTATTTTCATAAAACCATCAATCAATAATAACCATGGAAGAATGTGCCCATACCTTTACTTTGATGAAGAAGAAGAACTCAAAATATGTCACAACACTAACTCTCAATTTGCCACAAATTAGAGTTAGCAACAATGGAATAATGCACAATGATAAGAGTCCTAATAACACCTTATCACTCCAACTCATCAATAATCAAAACTCACAAATATACATATCAACAATATTCCTTTACACCTTATAACTCCTACTTAATATATCACAAAGTAACTTCAACCTTAAAAATAATTACAATAGAATATCCACTCAATAACTCCAAAGGCTTTCTAACCCCAATATGACATTAATCACAATTATTCCTTAAACCCTTATAACTCCTAAAATACATTTACTTCTAAATGCATTTACCACATAAACATTAAGCATCAATAATAACAATGTCAAAACAATATTTCTATTTAACCTTATACCTCCATCCAATTACCAACAATAATTTGCCAAGTCAAATAAAATATTCCACATTATCAACAAAAGATCTACCTTGGCCAAAAATCAATTATCCAACCTTAGGAGAAGTGTGGAGACACCAACATAAGCACCAAAGCGCTTCCTCCTCCAAACTCATGGTCCAAGGCAATGGTTGTACCACGTGCACAATAATCCATGACCAAAAATGAAACACGCCCGATGCGAATCGATATCGACACCTCTACCTAGCGAGCGCCTTTGATCCACTACCTCCGTCGTTGGAGCACAAGTGCCCAACGAAACTCTCAAGTGCCACTCATCATTTTACCTTCCCTTTGCTCGCAGAAATTAAAGATAAAAAAATTTGTATTCCTCACAACCATACACAATCGAAACTTAAACATAGAGCAATACAAAACTCAAAAATCATAGAGTAATCCAAAATTGAAGGTCATAGAGCAATATGAAATCGAAGGTCACAGAGCAATACGAATTTGAAGGTAATTGCACAAATCAGAAGTATATTGAACCTTAGGAATTAATGGCCTTTAATAGTCTTTTGCATCCCATTCAAGTTGACGTCGTCGCTTCTTCCAAACAAATGATGTTGGCGAGGTAAGTCTTCTACATTGGCATCACTAAGGGTTTAGAAACCCTTTCAATAATAATTATTAAATTAATAATTATTATTTTATTAATAATAAACTTAACTTAAAACCTTTTCAAAGGTTTGAGTTAATTTATTTATTAATAATCAAAATGGACTTTTAAGGTTTTTTCAAGGAGAAAAAACCTTTTCATTAAGCCAAGATGGTTTTAATAAAAACCCTTAATGAGTCTAGATGGTTTTAAGAAAAACCTTTAACCTTGTCACCATGGTTTTAATTAAAAACCCTTAAACAAACATCATGGAACTTTCAAGATCTTTTTGGTACCAAACTCTTTTTGACATCAGCACAAATTCCTTTTGATATCAACACAAACTCCTTTTGACATCAATGACAACTCACAACCATGAAGCTAGGTAACATACCCAAAATTGCCAACAATATTCCCTTTTTTCATTGATGACGAACCACTACTGAAACCACTGCCAACTGTAAAAACTGAAACCAACTGAAAACCATCCTCTGAAGCTTTGCTACCCATGAATCAAGGCTCTCCTCCTTACTCAAATCTCTCCCCCTTTGTCATCAATGGCAAAGGGTCACCTTTGGGGCTCAGGGCTGAGAATGAGCCTCTTAGCTTAGCCCCTCCCTCACCTCCTGTTGAGGTGATTAATTCTGGGGTGGGAGTAAAACTACTCCCAACTTATTCCTTAAATACTCAAAAGTCTATCTTGGAAGAGGTTTGGTGAAAATGTCAGCAATTTTTTCCTTAGTAGGCACATATTCCAGCTGAACCTGCTTGTCCTGAACCTGCTTTCTCATAAAGTGATATTTTATGGGAATATACTTTGTTCTTGAGTGCATTACTGGATTCTTGGAGATACTTATGGCACTTGTATTATCACACAATATAGAAATGGGTTGATCATTCTTTATTTTGAAATCCTCCAAGGTAGTCTTCATCCATAAAACTTGTTTACAACAAGCTACTGCTGCTATATATTCTACCTCTACTGTAGACAAGGAAACTGAAGGTTGTTTCTTGCTTAACCAAGCAACTAAACAATTCCCCAAAAATAAAGCTCCACCACTGGTGTTTTTTCTGTCATCAATATTGACGGCCCAATCTGCATCTGTAAAAGCTATGAGTGTGAACTTATCACTCTTGGGATACCAAAGCCCAAGATCCATAGTGCCTTTCATATATCTGAGAATCCTTTTTACTGCCATAACATGAGTTTCTTTTGGTGCAGCCTGAAACCTTGCAACTAGTCCCACTACCTGCATGATGTCTAGTATGGTAGCTTTAAAATAAAGAAAACTGCCAATCATGGATCTATACAACCTTTGATCTGCCTTTGGAGATTCATCATCCTTGCTCAACTTACACCCTGTAATCATTGGAGTACTAACATGTTTTCTATCCTCCATACCAAACTTTTTCAGCATCTCTCTTATGTACTTTCCTTGTGAGAGAAATATTTCTTCTTCTGATTGGGCAATATGAAGTCCTAAGAAGAAGGACAATTCCCCAATCATGGACATCTCAAATTCACTCTACATATTTTTAGCAAAATCTTTACACATTTTGGTGTTATTACCTCCAAAAATGATATCATCAACATAAACAACCACAATTAAGATATTATTTCCATAATTTTTGATATACAAATTGCTATCTGCCATACCTTTTCTAAAACCTTATTTCTAAAGATACCTATCAAGCCTCGAATACCAAGCCCTAGGAGCTTGTTTCAAACCATACAATGCCTTTTTCAATCTACACACAAAATCTGAATTTTTTGAAAGTAAGAACCCTTCTAGTTGTTCAATGTAGAATTCTTCTAACACACCATTTAGAAAAGATGATTTGACATCCATATGATAGACCTTGAAGTTTTTAAAACTTGAAAAAGACAAAAACATTCTGATAGCTTTAATACGAGCAACTGGAGCAAAAGTTTCTTCAAAATCAATTCCTTCTACTTGAGCATAACCTTTGCAAACTAACCTTGCTTTATTTTTGACTACCTGACCATCTTCATTTAGCTTGTTTCTGAAGACCCACTTAGTGCCAATGATATTTGTATCTTTAGGTCTTGGAATAAGTTCCCAAGTCTCACTCTTCTCTATTTGTTCCAATTCTTTATTCATAGCATTTATCCAAAACTTATCTACACAGGCTTCACTGAGATTTTTTGGCTTAATCTAAGATAACAACGAAACATCTGTATGGGAATTTGAAGATATGATTCTTCTCCTTATCTAACTTTTGGATTACCAATGATTTGATCCTTTGTATGGTGTTTCTAAACATATCTGGATGGATTTTTAGGAAGGAGTTGTTGTCTTTCCTCTTCTTCTTTATCTAAATCCTCCCTGAATTCTTCTTGGCAATCTTCATCATCAATTTCCTGAACTGGTTCTCTCATCCCTGTTTTCTCATCCACTATAACATTTATGCTTTCCACAATAGTACAAGTTATTTTTTTGTAGCATCTATAGGCTTTGCTCTTGCTGGAGTACCCAAGAAAAATTCCCTCATCACATCTAGGATCAAACTTCCCTAAATTTTGATCTTCCCTTCTAATGTAACATTTACTACCAAAAAATCTGAAATGTTTTACGGTGGCTGGTCTTCCTTTCCATAGCTCATAGGGAGTTTTGTGATGATTGACTCTTAAATGAGCTCGAGTGTAATATACACTATTGTACTAAATACCTCTTTCCAAAAACCATCAGGAAGCTTTGACTCATTCAACATAGCTCTAGCCATATTTTCAATAGTTCTGCTTTTTCTTTCAACTACTCTATTTTGTTGAGGAGTTCTTGCTACTGAAAATTACCTCTTAATCCCTTGTTGCTCACAATAATCCATAAATTAATTTGAAGTGAATTCTCCTCCTCTATCTGATCTTAAGCATTTTATTATTTTGTCTGTTTCATTCTCTATCATTTCTTTGAAGGCTTTAAACTTGTCAAGGGCTTTAGATTTTTCTTTCAAAAAGGTAACCCAAGTCATTCTAGAGAAATCATCTATGAAAAGCATGAAGTAACTCTCTCCCTGTATACTCTGAGTTCTGGTGGGACCACACAAATCAATATGAATAAGATCTAAAGGTTTGGATGGCATGTACTCTTTAGCCTTAAATATGGTTCTAGTTTGTTTTCCATGTTGACAAGGACCACAAATAGTATTTTGGGGTCTTTTCAATTTAGGTAAGTCTCTGAATGCTTTATTATGGCTAATGTTGATAATATTATCAAAGCTCAAATGTCCCATTCTTTTATGCCATAGCCAAATTTTATCCTCTTGACACAAAAACCACTTTTCTCTTTTTATCTCACTTAGCATGTAGAGGTTGTTAGGAGTTTGTCTTGCATTAGCAATGATTTTTCCATTCTCTACTTTCCTTATCTCACATCTATCAGAATATAAATTCACCATATGACCCTAATCACAAAGTTGGCTAGCACTCAAAAAATTATGTCTCAATCCTTCTACATAACCCACATTTTTAGTTCTGGTTTTTCCATCTAAACTTAGAGAACCCTTTCCACAAATTTTATCTGATCTGTTATCTCTAAAGCTAACTGACCCTCTACTAGTTTCTTTTAGAACTATAAACTTTTCTTTTTCTCCAGGCATGTGCCTAGAACATCCACTATCAAGGTACCATTTTTCTTCCTTATCTTGAGCATGAAGAGCAGTTTGAACTATCATAGATCTAGTTTTATTTCCATTTGTTTTCCTAACATTAACTTCACTAGATATTTCCAATTTACACATTCTAGCTATATGCCCAAAATTATTGCATTTGTAAAACATAATACTATCATCCATGTGTGGTGCAAAAGAATTAACATTTTTCTTAACATTGTCATTCACAATCCTAGTACAATGGATAGCTCTATGACCATATTTATTGCAAGAAAAACAATAGCCATGGAAAGTATTATGTAACTTGTTTGGAAGCCTTTGATGAGTGTTCCTTCTTTTGTGATCAACTCTTGTCCATTGCTCTCCTTTGTTTTCTTCTTTTCTGTATCCTTTGGTTTTTGAAAGTTGACTTTATTTCTCGTTGGATGTTCCTCGCTTCTTGGATATGGAGATCTTCTTCCCTTTGCTTTCCAAAAAAAATATTTTGTTTAAGACTCATCTATTCAAGTCTAACTCTTAGAGAAACCACCTCTTCTTCAAGTCTCTCACATTCAGCTTCCTTCCCTTTCAAAACCTTTGTCAAATCTTGCTCAAATTTCTTTCCTTCTTCGGCTAGGATCTTGAATTCTGTGATATTTTGAGATAGTTTTATTTTGGCCATCTCTTCTTCTTGGTTTTTTTGTTTTAAAACAAAATTCTCTTCCCTAAATTTTTCCAGATTTCTTAGGGCCAAAAATAATTGTCCTTTCAAATCAAATTCAATATTTTCATCACTTTTCATGCTCATGATCTTTCGAGGGATCCTTATCCAAGTTGTTAGGATCTTCCTGGAGAGGCCCACTCTGATACCAATTTAAGAAAATAGACTTATACTGATAGGGGGGATGAACAGTATAAGATGCAACCATTTAAAAAACTTTACTTTAGATAGTAGTGGCATCACCATAACATTAACCATCATAGAAAGCAACACACAAAGAAGAGCCATTTTAATGTGGTTCACCCAATATGGGATACATCCACAGAAATATTTTCACTAAAAGCTTTCTCAATCAAGTTCTTTGGGAAATACTTTCCCTATTATAATTTTTATGAACTTCCTATCCAAAGGAGAATCCTTCCCCTCAAAAAGTATTTATGAGCCTCATGCCCAAAGGAGAATCCTTTCCCTCAACAAGTATTATGAGCCTCCTGTCCAAAGGAGATGTCATATCACCTCAACAAGTATTTATGAGCCTCCTACCCAAAGGAGATGTCCTATCCCCCAAATATCTAGAAATGATACTTCAGAAGATCACTGCCTCTTTTGTCGCTAGCAGGTGGAACTTCTTTCCACAAAAGATGTCCTGTCCTCCTTGCTCTAGATCTAGAGACTTTTGTCCTCACTGATCAGCTCCATATATGCTCATCAAAACCTGTACTAAACACAGTCAGTTGATCCAGCACAAGTCCTCTCAAACTTTGTTACAAATCTGCACCAAACTCAATCCTCTGGTCCAACACAAATCTGCACTCAAATCTCTGTCAGATCTGTCCCAAGATTAATCCAAAAGCTTGAACAAATCAATCACAACTGCTCACAAGTATTCACCAATACTTCATAAAATATTTCCATGAGTTCTTCAACAAGAACCTGTCCAAATCAATCCTAGCAAGCTCACCAAGAACTTGTCCAAATTAGCTCAAGCAATTTTACCAAGAAACTTGCCCAATGTGAACACACAAAGAGAATTTTTAGAGACCCAATGTGTTTCATACAATCATATCAAATCAATCTCATAGAAGCATAAAGAGAATTGTTAGAGACTCAATATGTACTATCCTTCAACTCTCAATCTCAACTCAAATCAATCTCATAGAAGCATAAAGAGAATTGTTATAGACTCAATATATTCTATCCTTCAACTTTCAATCTCAACTCAAATCAATCTCATAGAAGCATAAAGAGAATTGTTATAGACTCAATATATTCTATCCTTCAACTTTCAATCTCAACTCAAATCAATCTCATATAAGCATAAAGAGAATTGTTAGAGACTCAATATGTTCTATCCTTCAACTCTCAACAACCAAACAACTCAATTAGGGTTTCAACAACTTATAGCAATGGCATAAGCTTCTCACTTAAAAACCCTAAAGCAAACTTCAAATTCTTCCACTCTCATAAACAAAAATTATGCAATAACTCATAAACTCATCATGATCTCATAATGCATAATCAATACTTCCACTTTTAGAAAATAAGATCCACTCCAAATAAGGAAACTTAATTTAATCCTTTCCAATCCAAAATTATTTTTAGAAAACCATCAATCAATAATAACCATGGAAGAATGTGCCCATACCTTTACTTTGATGAAAAAGAAAAACTCAAAATATGTCACAACACTAACTCTCAATTTGCCACAAATTAGAGTTAGCAACAATGGAATAATGCATAATGATAAGAGTCATAATAACACCTTATCACTCCAACTCATCAATAATCAAAAATCACAAATATACATATCAACAATATTCCTTTACACCTTATAACTCCTACTTAATATATCACAAAATAACTTCAATCTCAAAAATAATTACAATAGAATATCCACTCAATAACTCCAAAGGCTTTCTAACCGCAATATTACATTAAGCACAATTATTTCTTAAACCCTTATAACTCCTAAAATACATTTACTTCTAAATTCATTTACCACATAAACATTAAGCAATAATAATAACAATTTCAAAATAATATTTCTCTTTAACCTCATACCTCCATCCAATTACCAACAATAATTTGCCAAGTCAAATAAAATATTCCACATTATCAACAAAATATCTACCTTGGCCAAAAATCAATTCTCCAACCTTAGGAGAAGTGTGGAGACACCAACATAAGTGCCAAAGCACTTCCTCCTCCAAACTCATGGCCCAAGGCAACTATTGTACCACGTGCACAATAATTCATGACCAAAAACAAAACATGCCTAATGCAAATCAATCTCAACACCTCTGCCTAGCGAGCGCCTTCGCTCCACTGTCGTTGGAGCACAAGTTCCCAATGAAACTCTCAAGCGCCACTCATTGTTTTACCTTCCCTTTGCTTACAAAAATTAAAGACAAACATATTTATCTTCCTCACAGGCATACGAAATCAGAACTTAAACACAGAGCAATATGAAACTCGAAAATCATAGAGCAATCCAAAATCGAAGGTCACAAAGCAATACAAAATCAAAGGTCACAGAGCAATACGAATTTGAAGGTAATCGCTCAAATTTGAAGGTGTATTGAACCTTAGGAATTAATACCCTTTAATAGTCTTTTGCATCTCATGCAAGTTGATGTTGGTTCTCCTTCACGACATCGGTGAGGTAATTCTTCTACATTGGTGTCGCTAAGGGTTTAGAAACCCTTTCAATAATAATTATTAAATTAATTATTATTATTTTATTAATAATAAACTTAACTTAAAACTTTTTCAAAGGTTTGAGTTAATTTATTTATTAATAATAAAAATGGACTTTTAAGGTTTTTCAAGGAGCAAAAACCTTTTCATTAAGTCAAGATGGTTTTAATAAAAACCCTTAATGAGTCCAGATGGTTTTAATAAAAAACCTCTAAACTTGCCATCATGGTTTTAATTAAAAACCCTTAAACAAACATCATGGAACTTTCAAGATCTTTTTGGCACCAAACTCTTTTTGACATCAGCATAAATTCCTTTTGATATCAACACAAACTCATTTTTACATAAATGACAACTCACAACCATGAAGTTAGGCAACATACCCAAAATTGCCAACACATCGGTCAGTTTTGTTGAGTGTAAGATCATACCATCTTGGCCACTGTACGATCTGAGATCGTATAGTGTATGTAATTTGGGTTCGTAAAAGGAATTGATAGTTCGTACAAGGGTAATTTGAGTGATTAGAAGACTGTCTGATTTGGTCATTGAGATAATCTTGGCCTAGGAATTATTCTTGCCTCTATTAAACACCTCCCCACTAGGAATACTCCACCACTGTGTTACATTTGGTACCTGTTGGTCACGAATCTGCCACAGGAAAGGATTTTTACAATTGCGCCCTAGACCCGGCCAACATTGAAAGGCTGGAAGCAAGAAATGGCTCCCAGGACCAATCTCCGAGTGGGGCTGGTTCCCTTCACTACTCTAAAAATGGGTTTAAGATAGGGTTCTTTGGAAAGAGATTTAAAAGGTTGCGAGAAAGAAATGGGAAATGTGGCCACGAGCCAAAGTGATGGGATCGAAAAATAACGACGAGGAAATTTAAAGTGCGATAATGACAAGCAATAAAAGTTATCAACCTAACTTTCGCACGATGTACGCGAGAGAAACCCTCCAAAATCACATTTCGGGAATCATACTCTCACGGAAGTGCATAAATCCAATATGCAGAATTTAAATGCAACAACCATTAAGACATACAAATGCTATTAGAAATGCAACATAAACAGAAAGGAAATCACTAATGCAAACGCTTGAAAAATAGAAGCCAATCCTTTATTCCTGCAAATGCACTTCAGTTTCTAGCAGCAAGTTTTCCAACCTTTGCAAATGAAAATTACATTGGTTTTTATAGAGGTCCGTCCTCTTTGCAGCATTAAAAACGTAAAACCAACTTCCTCGTGATCTACAATAATATCTTGAAAATCAGGAACACGACCCCTTAATAGCGGCCTCAAGGAAATAAAAATTAAATACCATTAATGTTCGCGGCCCTTCATTAAATTCGATTCTTTGAATATGTGCATGAAAAACCGTTGAACTAATCCACGAATGGCAACTTCGAACCAATAAACCCTTTAATTTTGGTGGCCGGGGCACTCTTTGACCTTAACCGCATCGGAAATCCGCAAAATATTTAATTCGGGTTATCATTAAATCCTCGAAAATCGAAAAAACCCTTTCGGCCGTTCATATTGCACTTGGCGGGAAAACTGCGCAGGTCGCGAAATCGCGACGTCTTATCATTCGATACGCTTTGACCACCGTTGACCCGCGAAAATGGAACATGTAGCGATTTCGCTACATGTTTCCGCCGTTGGCTCCTCCTCGCGCTACGCCCTGCGAAATCGGAACATGTCGCGATTTCGCTACATGTTTCCATCGCCGTACCAATCGCCATTTTCACGTCGCGATTCGCCGACATGTCAGCGAATCGCTGCATGTTTTCGGACTTAGTGCTTTTTTGCCCGCCGACCCGCGATTTCGGAACACGTCGCGATATCGCGACAGTTCCGCCAACCTGCCTGCGTTGACTGCGTTGACCGCGATTCTGCAACATGTCAGCGCGTCGCTGCAATTTTCAGACTTAGCCATTTTTTGCTCAATTTTTCTCCTTTTTTCGCCCAAGCTGCATCAATCAAAGGTCAGATCCCCAACAATACATCAATGCATTCATCAATGAGAATCAATGTGGCAAAAATGCCAACATTCTTGGCGGCTCGCGGGGTATACGACTCGTTGTATGCAAGAATCCAAGCCTTAGTCCATTGGGCACGGAGTCATATTGGAACTGTAAACAAGCTGCTGCAAAACATGTCAGGGGACTGCTGCAATCATCTTCTGTTGAAAAAGCTGAAACTGAAAGAACCTGCATATGACTGGTTATGAAATGCGACAAATGGAATGCGATAGTGGAGTGAGCTCCTGCGATTGCGCAAGCGGTGAATGCAATGGAGTGATGACAATAATGAAATGATAGATTGACAAAGCAATGTGGTAGACACAATAGCAGAATGTTGTTGTACTACCATCTACAATGGATGGAATGAAAGTGAATGAACGGATGGAATGGAAATGGAAATATGAATGCTGTGGAATGAGAATGAACTGAACTGTAAATAAATGCGTAAAATGACAGAACTTAGAAGAAAGCGATAAGAAGGAACGGGGAAAAACAGAAAAGGGAAAAGAAACAACAGCTGTGGCTCATTTTGTTTTAATGCAGAAGAAACAGAAGGAAGAAGATGAAGAAAGGAAAGAGAGGAAATGGGGAAGGGAAAAGAAGAAAGTGCTAGAAAGCCACCAAACTGTTGGGAGGAGAAAAACAAAGGAAAAAAACAAGCATCTACGGCTCGCAGGCAACAAGAGCCGAGATGAACAAATAAAAACAATACCAGTTTTTTTTTTTTCTTCTTCTTTTTCTATTTTTTTTTGTTTTTTTCAAAATACTATATACAATAATGCACGACATGATTGGCATGTCGTCACCAGACACCCAATCTCAGAATGTTATCCGGTAAATCTGCAATGTCCCGACCAGATCTGATCATACTTAAGTCGGTCCTTGAAATTGGGCTGGCTCCTTCCTGAAGTTCTCCATGGTGCTGATAGGATGCAATTCAGCAGATTATCTTTCTTACTAGTACCCATATGGAAGACTTCTTCAGGTACCGGATGTAGTGGCTGGAACCAACACCACCACTTTGCAGACTTTACTGGTTGTGGGCTGAGTACGAGCTCCTCTAACTCCTTTATGTGATCACGGGGCTCTTCAAGTGAGAACTCGGATTCCGGGATCTCCTCGGACTTCGAAATTTGCACTTGTTCTTCTACTTGGCCCATCTCTTGATGAAAACGCAAGCAACCATATTGTTCATTGCTGGAAAAGTGCTTGCATGTTCCAATCCTTGACTTTGGACGAGATCTGTCCCTTGAATCCCACATGACTGCATCTCAGGGATCTGGTCAGTATAAGGAATCTGGCATGAAAAGTACTGTGCAGGGTAAACACGAGCAGCAACCACCAGAGAAGGTAATGAATTTTCTCCCCACGGTAATTTTCTTGATAAGTGCAACATCTGTTCTGCTCGCACTGCTTCCTCAAAGATTTGTGGGAAGCGTTGTTCACCTGACTGCAGCAAAAAGAGACCTATGTCAGAATTAAAAGCGCGAACATAAAAGAGGTGGGCTTGGGTGGGTGATGGACGGATCTTCTCTGGAATTCTCTGCCAGCTTCTCAAGAATCGGACATTGAAGTCCGTGATGCTCTCTTGAGGTGCTCTCGTGATGTACATGAAAAATTGGTAGAGATCCAAAGAACTGTAGAAAGGATCTTCATCAAATCTTTTGATCAGTGCTCCCGCGAGATCATCCCATGAGCTGATGCTTTGACGTTTGAGCAGTCTGTACCACTGCAATGCTCTTCCTTCCAAAGACTGAACCAGAAGTCGGATCATAACATCTTCGTGTTCTATGACATGGATCATGGACAGAATAGCAATATCTTCAACATGTGTCAGAGCCATGCCTTCGGTACCATCATATTTTTCCAGATTCTTCAGGGCACCTTCGGGAATTTCATGCCGAACTTGCAGATTCAGAGGGCCAGGATCATCCCATCTAGAAAAAACCCTCGCCTTTGTGGCAGTGGTCTGCGGAATCACGGCCATCGCCATTAAGTCAGAGTCGCCGGGATGAACATTCTTTGAAATTTTTTTTTTTTTTTAAAAACAATAGGCGTCCACGAACAGATCTTCAACTCAGCAAAGTCGCCGGATGAACTTAAAAATCTCCGTCTGTGAGGCCAAGACGACTCATCAAATCTTGAGACCTCCGGGTGTTAAAACGTGCCAAAACTGTTGGCACCGGTGGGGTTATCACTTTGGAAAATTATGCGTATCCCACCGATTATGAATTCTTGGAGACAGAACAGTCTGTCCCACCGGGCGTGCCAAAAACTGTTGGTCACGAATCTGCCACAGGAAAGGATTTTTACAATTGCGCCCTAGACCCGGCCAACATTGAAAGGCTGGAAGCAAGAAATGGCTCCCAGACCAATCTCCAGAGTGGGCTGGTTCCCTTCACTACTCTAAAAATGGGTTTAAGATAGGGTTTCTGGAAAGAGATTTAAAAGGTTGCAGAAAGAAATGGGAAATATGGCCACAGGCCAAAGTGATGGGATCGAAAAATAACAGCAGGAAATTTAAAGTGCAGTAACAGCAAGCAATAAAAGTTATCAACCTAACTTTCGCACGATGTACGCAGAGAAACCCTCCAAAATCACATTTCGGGAATCATACTCTCACGGAAGTGCATAAATCCAATATGCAGAATTTAAATGCAACGACCATTAAGACATACAAATGCTATTAGAAATGCAACATAAACGAGAAGGAAATCACTAATGCAAACGCTTGAAAAATAAAAGCCAATCCTTTATTCCTGCAAATGCACTTCAGTTTCTAGCAGCAAGTTTTCCAACCTTTGCAAATGAAAATTACATTGGTTTTTATAGAGGTCCGTCCTCTTTGCAGCATTAAAAACGTAAAACCAACTTCCTCGTGATCTACAATAATATCTTGAAAATCAGGAACACGACCCCTTAATAGCGGCCTCAAGGAAATAAAAATTAAATACCATTAATGTTCGCGGCCCTTCATTAAATTCGATTCTTTGAATATGTGCATGAAAAACCGTTGAACTAATCCACGAATGGCAACTTCGAACCAATAAACCCTTTAATTTTGGTGGCACGGGCACTCTTTGACCTTAACCGCATCGGAAATCCGCAAAATATTTAATTCGGGTTATCATTAAATCCTCGAAAATCGAAAAAACCCTTTCGGCCGTTCATATTGCACTTGGCGGGAAAAATGCGACGGGTCGCGAAATCGCGACGGGTCGCGAAATCGCGACGTCTTATCATTCGATGCGCTTTGACCACCGTTGACCCGCGAAAATGGAACATGTAGCGATTTCGCTACATGTTTCCGCCGTTGGCTCCTCCTGCGCTCCGCTCGCGAAATCGGAACATGTCGCGATTTCGCTACATGTTTCCATCGCCGTACCAATCGCCATTTTCGTCGCGATTCGCGACATGTCGGCGACGCGCTTTCCTTTCTTGTGGTCGCGATTCGCGACATGTCGGCGAATCGTACATGTTTTCAGACTTAGTGCTTTTTTGCCCGCCGACCCGCGATTTCGGAACACGTCGCGATATCGCGACAGTTCCGCCAACCTGCCTGCGTTGACTGCGTTGACCGCGATTCTGCAACATGTCAGCGCGTCGCTGCAATTTTCAGACTTAGCCATTTTTTGCTCAATTTTTCTCCTTTTTTCGCCCAAGTTGCATCAATCAAAGGTCAGATCCCCAACAATACATCAATGCATTCATCAATGAGAATCAATGTGGCAAAAATGCCAACATTCTTGGCGGCTCGCGGGGTATACGGCTCATTGTATGCAAGAATCCAAGCCTTAGTCCATTGGGCACGAGTCATATTGGAGCCGTAAACAAGGCTGCTGCAAAACATGTCAGGGGACTGCTGCAATCATCTTCTGTTGAAAAAGCTGAAACTGAAAGAACCTGCATATGACTGGTTATGAAATGCGACAAATGGAATGCGATAGTGGAGTGAGCTCTTGCGGTTGCGCAAGCGATGACTGCAATGGAGTGATGACAATAATGAAATGATAGATTGACAAAGCAATGTGGTAGACACAATAGCAGAATGTTGTTGTACTACCATCTACAATGGATGGAATGAAAGTGAATGAACGGATGGAATGGAAATGGAAATATGAATGTTTGTGGAATGAGAATGAACTGAACTGTAAATAAATGCGTAAAATGACAGAACTTAGAAGAAAGCGATAAGAAGGAACGGGGAAAAACAGAAAAGGGAAAAGAAACAACAGTTGTGGCTCATTTTGTTTTAATGCAGAAGAAACGAGAAGGAAGAAGATGAAGAAAGGAAAGAGAGGAAATGGGGAAGGGAAAAGAAGAAAGTGCTAGAAAGCCACCAAGCTGTTGGGAGGAGAAAAACAAAGGGAAAAAACAAGCATCTACGGCTCGCGAGGCAACAAGAGCCGAGATGAACAAATAAAAACAATAACAGTTTTTTTTTTTTTCTTCTTCTTTTTCTATTTGTTTTTGTTTTTTTCAAAATACTATATACAATAATGCACGACATGATTGGCATGTCGTCACCAGACACCCAATCTCAGAATGTTATCCGGTAAATCTGCAATGTCCCGACCAGATCTGATCATACTTAAGTCGGTCCTTGAAATTGGGTTGGCTCCTTCCTGAAGTTCTCCATGGTGCCGATAGGATGCAATTCAGCAGATTATCTTTCTTACTAGTACCCATATGGAAGACTTCTTCAGGTACCGGATGTAGTGGCTGGAACCAACACCACCACTTTGCAGACTTTACTGGTTGTGGGCTGAGTACAGGCTCCTCTAACTCCTTTATGTGATCACAGGGCTCTTCAAGTGAGAACTCGGATTCTGGGATCTCCTCAGACTCTGAAATTTGCACTTGTTCTTCTACTTGGCCCATCTCTTGATGAAAGCGCAAGCAACCATATTGTTCATTCGCTGGAAAAGTGCTTGCATGTTCCAATCCTTGACTTTGGACGAGATCTGTCCCTTGAATCCCACATGACTGCATCTCAGGGATCTGGTCAGTATAAGGAATCTGGCATGAAAAGTACTGTGCAGGGTAAACAGGAGCAGCAACCACCAGAGAAGGTAATGAATTTTCTCCCCACGGTAATTTTCTTGATAAGTGCAACATACGTTGCTCGCTCGCACTGCTTCCTCAAAGATTTGTGGGAAGCGTTGTTCACCTGACTGCAGCAAAAAGAGACCTATGTCAGAATTAAAAGCGCGAACATAAAAGAGGTGGGCCTGGGTGGGTGATGGACGGATCTTCTCTGGAATTCTCTGCCAGCTTCTCAAGAATCGGACATTGAAGTCCGTGATGCTCTCTTGAGGTGCTCTCGTGATGTACATGAAAAATTGGTAGAGATCCAAAGAACTGTAGAAAGGATCTTCATCAAATCTTTTGATCGGTGCTCCCGCGAGATCATCCCATGAGTCGATGCTTTGACGTTTGAGCGATCTGTACCATTGCAATGCTCTTCCTTCCAAAGACTGAACCGAAGTCGGATCATAACATCTTCGTGTTCTATGACATGGATCATGGACGAGAATAGCAATATCTTCAACATGTGTCGAGCCATGCCTTCGGTACCATCATATTTTTCCGGATTCTTCGGGGCACCTTCGGGAATTTCATGCCGAACTTGCAGATTCAGAGGGCCAGGATCATCCCATCTAGAAAAAACCCTCGCCTTTGTGGCAGTGGTCTGCGGAATCACGGCCATCGCCATTAAGTCAGAGTCGCCAGATGAACATTCTTTGAAATTTTTTTTTTTTTTTAAAAACAATAGGCGTCCACGAACAGATCTTCAACTCAGCAAAGTCGCCAGATGAACTTAAAAATCTCCGCTGTGAGGCCAAGACAGCTCATCAAATCTTGAGACCTCCGGGTGTTAAAACGTGCCAAAACTGTTGGCACCGGTGGGGTTATCACTTTGGAAAATTATGCGTATCCCACCGATTATGAATTCTTGGAGACAGAACAGATCTGTCCCACCGGTCGTGCCAAAAGCTGTTGGTCACGAATCCGCCACGAGGAAAGGATTTTTACAATTGCGCCCTAGACCCGGCCAACATTGAAAGGTCGGAAGCAAGAAATGGCTCCCAGACCAATCTCCGAGTGGGCTGGTTCCCTTCACTACTCTAAAAATGGGTTTAAGATAGGGTTGCTGGAAAGAGATTTAAAAGGTTGCAGAAAGAAATGGGAAATGTGGCCACAGGCCAAAGTGATGGGATCAGAAAAATAACAGCAGGAAATTTAAAGTGCAGTAACAGCAAGCAATAAAAGTTATCAACCTAACTTTCGCACGATGTACGCAGAGAAACCCTCCAAAATCACATTCCAGGAATCATACTCTCACGGAAGTGCATAAATCCAATATGCAGAATTTAAATGCAACAACCATTAAGACATACAAATGCTATTAGAAATGCAACATAAACAGAAAGGAAATCACTAATGCAAACGCTTGAAAAATAAAAGCCAATCCTTTATTCCCGCAAATGCACTTCGAGTTTCTAGCGACAAGTTTTCCAACCTTTGCAAATGAAAATTACATTGGTTTTTATAGAGGTCCGTCCTCTTTGCAGCATTAAAAACGTAAAACCAACTTCCTCGTGATCTACAATAATATCTTGAAAATCAGGAACACGACCCCTTAATAGCGGCCTCAAGGAAATAAAAATTAAATACCATTAATGTTCGCGGCCCTTCATTAAATTCGATTCTTTGAATATGTGCATGAAAAACCGTTGAACTAATCCACGAATGGCAACTTCGAACCAATAAACCCTTTAATTTTGGTGGCACGGGCACTCTTTGACCTTAACCGCATCGGAAATCCGCAAAATATTTAATTCGGGTTATCATTAAATCCTCGAAAATCGAAAAAACCCTTTCGGCCGTTCATATTGCACTTGGCGGGAAAACTGCGCAGGTCGCGAAAATGCGACGGGTCGCGAAATCGCGACGGGTCGCGAAATCGCGACGTCTTATCATTCAGTACGCTTTGACCACCGTTGACCCGCGAAAATGGAACATGTAGCGATTTCGCTACATGTTTCCGCCGTTGGCTCCTCCCTGCGCTCTGCCCCGCGAAATCGGAACATGTCGCGATTTCGCTACATGTTTCCATCGCCGTACCAATCGCCATTTTCTGTCGCGATTCGCTGACATGTCAGCGAATCGCTGCATGTTTTCAACTTAGTGCTTTTTCTGCCCGCCGACCCGCGATTTCGGAACACGTCGCGATATCGCGACGGTTCCGCCAACCTGCCTGCGTTGACTGCGTTGACCGCGATTCTGCAACATGTCAGCGCGTCGCTGCAATTTTCAGACTTAGCCATTTTTTGCTCAATTTTTCTCCTTTTTTCGCCCAAGCTGCATCAATCAAAGGTCAGATCCCCAACAATACATCAATGCATTCATCAATGAGAATCAATGTGGCAAAAATGCCAACAAGACCGTTGCTTTATCAAATCTAGCATTCTTGTTAAAATGGGTCAAATTTGACTAAATACTGGAGGTGATTTTTTATGACAGACACTAGTACACAAAGGCATGGGAGAAGATAACCATGAGACAACATTCTAGTAAGAAGGAGCACAAGGATTGCTCAAAAAGGAAACACGAGTAACTCAGATTAGAGTACACACAAACCAGAGATAGAGCAAGTTTGGACATCCAAAGAGGAAGACTTTGAGACATTGTTGATTGAGACAGAAAATAAGGAGGAAGAACCACCAAACATAGAGGATACGGATGACAAAGAGAAAGTGCATAATGATGGAGAGTGGATGGTAAAACCTGAGGATGTGGTAACAAGGTTGCAAGAGGGTGTAGAGGATGGGAGACAGGCACCAGGGGAACAAGATGTGGGGACTCAAGAGGATAGACCAAGATCATCTCCATCAAACCAGCGAAGAAGGTCGCAAAGTGAGGGCATACGAGAATTTTTTCATCGAGTGGAGGGACAAAACAAGATACTTCAAATTGACACTTCTGACGACAACGGGAGTAAGACACCCCCAAGGAGGAATCCGACATAGATTATGTGGCACACCTCAAGTGAGAGCGATGACTCTCCCAAAATGGGTAATAGAGCAGCCAAACAAAGATGTCCACTATTTTTAGGTGAGGGTAAAGAATACCCGACACAACACATAGGAACTTGCATAACCATTTGGAGAGCAAATGGTGTATACAGACCAGGGCATTAGGTAGTCCTCTTTCCTACCACCTTGAGAGGATTGGCAATAGACTGGTACCTAAAGAGATAAAATAACATTTTTTTTTAGACTTAGAATTAGATAAAGGAGAAGTTCATTGAGGAATTTTGACCTTTAAAAGATGATGGAGACATAGTCATCGAGATTTGCGTGATAAAATAGAAAGCAGACAAGGATGTGAAATCCTTCAACCATCAACTAAAGCAGTTAGTCGACAAGATACAAATGCCATTAGCAATTTTACTGATAAAACGTTGGTTTGTAGATGGGTTACTACCGAAGTATAAGAAAAAGATGAAAGGAGTACCATCTGACACATCTGAGGAAGCATTGAAACACGCAAGGACCTTTGAGAGTGAATCAAAATAGACATACATAGGAATATTATCTCATCCCAAGTCAAAATATCTAGATAGTGAAGAAGAAGACACTATCCAGAGGATGGTAGCATCATTCCATAAGGATTTTAATAAGATGGTTAAAGAACAGAAGATCAAACCAGACAGAAAGGAATTATGGTACATAGAATGTAAGAGCAAGGGACATACAAATATGAAGTGTCTGAAGAATGACTATTGCCATATTTTTAATGTGATGGGGCATGAATTAATGCTTTGTCTCTATAATGCAAGAATCTATCCACAGGTACTATCAATCCAGAAGCAGGAAGAAAAACCACAAGCCCAAGGGAGCAGCCAACAAGCAACAAGTGGTGGTTACAAAAATAGTAGAAGAGGTGGTAGACAGAATCAAGGTAATCAACAAGGAGGACAAAGTTGCTTATAGTATGACTCGAAAGGTAGACCGATCATACAATGTCACAATTGCCAGGAGTGGGGGCATTTTGTGAAGAATTGTCTTGCACCTCCGATGAAAGGAGCACCGTAAACAAGTACTACACACATGTGTAGATGGTGTGGTTAGGGGAACCACAAGGAGGAGAATTTTCTAAAGTAGGAAAGTTAGAGTAACCCATAGAATGTGAGCTATTTGGCATCGAAGTTCCTCAAGTTAAAGAGGAAACTCAGGAAGTTTTAGCTGTGATGAGGAATCAGGCTAAAAAGGATAAGTATCCAAAGCCAGAAAAAGAAAAGCAACACTGGAAAGCAGCAAAGAAAATAGTACAAGAAGAAACTAAGAAAACTAAGTAAGGAGAGTCGAGCACTCGAAATGAATCACAAAAACCATCATAACAGGATACAGTTGTGTAGAATCTGGCAACACAGGTGTTGGATACCACAGTGGAACTTAAAGTATCTGACTTACTAGAAGCTATCCCAGAATTACAAAAAGCAATTATGGAGGAAACGCAAGCATAGAAGGTGATGTAAGTAGAGATCCAACTAGTTGTAGAGGAAGGACGGAAAGACCAATTTATGGATCCTACTATCCTCATGATTTATGTGGGAAAGAAGCCTGCATTACTGCATATGGAGATTTTGGGGTACAAATTGATGCAAGTAATCGTGGATAGAGGATCCAATGTTAATGTACTACCAAAAAGAACTTGGCTAGAACTAGAAACTCCATCCCTATGGTAATCGAGCTTTCGACTGTATGGGGCTAACCAAAATGATATTAACATCAAAGGAGTTTTGACTACACAACAAGTAATGATAGCTGAGCAAGATTTTGTCTTGGACTTTGTTGTTATTGCAATGCAAAAACCTGCATACGACACTCTCTTGGGGAGAGGATGGCTATGAGTAGCTAAAGTTAATCATAATTTGGGAAATAATTAGATCGCCTTCAAGAAGGGACAGCATAAATACATGATCGATTTAGCTAATCAGAGAGTTAGTGAGGATGTAGCTAAAACTGACGAATCATAAAACTCATCAGGGGATGAAGGACACAAACCTGATGGAGAGAGAATGTTGTACATAGATGAATATAGGGAGGATGAAGCTTGATATTATAGCAAACTTCTTCATTGGAAAATTAAGGATTACGATATGTTTCAACCCAAATGCCTCTGTATTGAGTCAGATGAGATCAAGGAAAAATAATACGAATCGAAAGTTAGTAAAGAAACTACGAAGGAAATAGAAGATAAGTGGACATTTCCAAAAAGCTTTGTGGAGTATATAGTAGGAGATGCAGAGATTGATACAAGACTGGAACACCCTAAGAACATAATGAAAGCTACGAGTGAGCTAGAAAATATCAAGTATGAAGGACCCAAGATAGTGGACGTCAATCTAGGAACAAAGGAGGAACCTAGGATGGTCCACTGTGGCGATGATTGGAATCTAGTATTGAAGGCAGAAGCTTTCAAGATATTCTTGGAGTACAAGGATGTCTTCATATGGACATATAAGGATTTGAAAGGAATCCCACCTGAATTATGTGTCCATAATATTACACTAATGCCTGGCGCTCAACTTGTCAGGGGGAGGCCATATAGAATGAATCCAAAGTATGCGACATTAGTAAATATGGAGATAGAAAAGATGTTGGAAGCAGGAATTATATTTAGGGTGACAAACAGTGAATGGATTTTACCTATAGTAATCACCTTGAAGAATGAAGTCGATAATATAAGGATATGCGTAGACTTTAGGATTCTAAATGCAATAACTATTAAGGATCCCTTTCCTATTCCATTCACAGATTCTATTTTGGAAGAAGTTGCAGGGCATGAGATCTATTCATTTCTGGATGGACTCTTAGGATACAATCAGATCAACATCACTGAGGAGGATAATCTGAAGACCACATATGTTGTGGATAATGGCATTTATGCGTATTATCAAATGTTATTTGGGCTCTTTAATGCCCCAACTACGTTTCAGCGAATCATACTATCTATTTTTGACCAATTGCTGATGAGGAATTTCAAGGTATTTTTGGATGATTGGTCCATTTATGGGAATATCAAGGAGCGTATTCCATCTCTTAGTGAATGTATGAGTAGGTGCAGGAATGCACAGATATCATTAACCCTAGCAAAGTATTTTCTAATGGTACCATATGGAAAATTGTTAGAACACATTATGTGCAGCGAATGATTGAAGATGGATCCAGATAAAATTTGGGTAATATTATACATGGAAGAACCCTTTGACGTGAGTTCACTCAAAACCTTCCTTGGGTCAACAGGATATTATCGAAGATTTATCAAAAATTATGCACATGTATCATATCCGTTAGATTCTTTGATGAAAAAGAATATTCCTTTGAGATGGATAGAGGAGCACTAGGGGGCCTTTTAGGAGTTAAATGCTAAGTTGGTAAGTAGTCCTATTTTAGTGTTTCCTAGTTAGGATAAGGAATTCCATGTCCATGTCGATGCCTGTTAGTCAAAAAGTGACTAACTACAGAAAAATAGTTGATGCACATTTTTGCATATTTTCCAAGAAGACCGAAGTGGCCCATATGCTAAAGATCAAAGAAAAAGCAAAACACCGCAAGGAGGAAAAAGTGTCGCGATATCGTGACATGTTGCATTTTTGCAGTCCAAAGTGAAGAGAAAGAGCAAGGAGGAAAAAGTGTCGCGATATCGTGACATGTTGCATTTTCGTGGTCCAAAGATAAACGAAAGAGCAAGGAGGAAAAAGTCTCGTGATATCGCGACATGTTGCATTTTCGTGGTCCAAAGCAAAGAGAAATAGCGAGGAGGAAAAAGTGTCGTGATATCGCGACATGTTGCATTTTTGCGGTCCAAAGAAAAGAGAAAGAGCAAGGAGGAAAAAGTGTCGCGATATCACGACATGTTGCATTTTTGTGGTCCAAAGCAAAGAGAAAGATCAAGGAGGAAAAAGTGTCACGATATCGCGACATGTTGCATTTTCATGGCTAAGAGCAACAAAATGGAGCAAGGAGGCAAAAGTGTCGCGATATCATGACATGTTGCATTTTTGCGGCTAAGAGCGATAAAAGGGAGCAAGGAGGCAAAAGTGTCGCGATATCATGACATGTTGCATTTTTGCGGCTAAGAGCAACAAAAGGGAACAAGGAGGCAAAAGTGTCGCGATATCGCGACATGTTGCATTTTCACGGCTAAGAGCAACAAAAGGGAGCAAGGAGGCAAAAGTGTCATGATATCGTGACATGTTGCATTTTCACGGCTAAGAGCAACAAAAGGGAGCAAGGAGGCAAAAGTGTTGTGATATCGTGACATGTTGCATTTTCATGGCTAAGAGCGACAAAAGGGAGCAAGGAGGCAAAAGTGTCATGATATCGTGACATGTTGCATTTTCGTGACTAAGAGCAACAAAAGAGAACAAAGAGGCAAAAGTGTCACGATATCAAGACATGTTGCCTTTTCGCAGCTAAGAGCAACAAAAGAGAACAAAGAGGCAGAAGTGTCATGATATCGTGACATGTTGCCTTTTCGCGGTCAGAAGAGCAAAGCAAGAGATGGACGTCGCGATTTCGCGACATGTCTCATTTTCACAGTGGGAGGCAGCAAAAGAGAAAAACAAGAGACGAATGTCATGATTTTGCAACATGTCTCATTTTTGTGGCTGGAGGCGACAAAAGAGCAAAGCAAGGAAAGAATGTCGTGATTTCACGACACGCCAACTGTAAAGGAATAAAATGTATTTTTTGCAATCAAAGGCATGCACTGACACCAAGAAGTGATTTATGAAATGATTATCAAAAATCTAGGATAGAGCAGGCTTGCCAGATGATTGAAAATGTGATAGGCTCGTCTAGAATCTAATCTGTAGAGAAGATATCTAATTCATAGAAGACTTGTGTATTATTAGAAATTGTAGATGATTGCTTGTAAAATAGTAAGATGTACTTCGAAAAATATACTCTTTTAGGGTATATATAGGGGTGAGCGACTCCAAAAAAAACATCGGCTCTTGGACGTTTACAAGCTTGATGTACATGTACTGGATTACAAGCAATAAAAAATTTCTTCTTATGGCTTTCGAAACTGCTTTGTGCAAGTGTATGTATCTTGTGTTTTAAATTTTATTCATTCTAAGTTTTATAATATATCTGTTCTAAAATCTGGACTATGCACGTATAAATATTGTTTCTAGAGTTGAACATTAAAAGATATTTACATGCTTTTATACGAACATCTAAAAGTCACACTCAGGAATTCATGTTTTCTATAAAGAAGATATAAAGAAAAATCTGAAAGTAGTAATCTGCATCATCAATGTTTGTTTTTGTCCAATCTGTACCATGAGAAAAGTTCTAGCTTAGGCTATATTTCCCTTATCTCTTGTTCCCCTTTTCTCTAAAATACTTAAAGGAACTAGCCTTCTCTAGAGACTCGACAGATGATCTCAAGCAAGATCTATCTATTCAATGTTGGCAAAGTCTAAGGTGCAACACTATTAACCGAAGGTAGATTTTGTTCCAATAGTTTTTGGCATGCCCGGTGGGACCAGCAATCCCACAATATTGTATAAGTTTTGGTGTTTTACCTTAAGAGCATTTTTTTTTTTAAATCTCAAGAAAAACCACCTAGCGACTCCGTTGCAATTTAGACCATAAAAGAAAGACCTTGTCTAGAAACCTTCTAGTTATATAGCCATATGATAACCAGATCCCAAGCTAGAAACTCTAAAGAACCTATCGAGTTCTTTGAACTACATCTTGGAAGCCTAAAAGCACACCCTGTGCTAGTCGCACGATCAAATCTACCCGACACCATTAGCACCTCTTTAACACCCACTGTAGGAGCATCTGCAAGCAATCCCATAGCGGTTGTAACTCCTTTAGCAATCATGGCAGCTGCCCCTACCCCAGCGCATCTCGTGTGGAATCAAACTGGTCCTTTGAACTTGGGAGCACACCACCAAATTCCACAAGCTGCACTAAAAGCATTACCAACCTTTGACGAAACAGGCAAAACAGTAGATGAGCACTGTTTAGATGTATCATCGCTAGCATCTGTTTACAACATCACTCAGGAAGATGTAATGGTCAGATTGTTGGTTATATATTTGAAAGGAAAGATGCTCTATTGGTACAGAGCACTTCCTACTGGATCCATTACTTCTTGGGTAGTACTTGTCGGTCGTCTGGTCGATGAATTTAATATACATGCAGATCCTTTCACATTGCTGAATCAATTCACCGTCATTGAGAGGCATCCACAAGAAGAAATCCAAGATTTCAACATCATATTTACCAAAACTCGTGATAGAGTACCACAAGGCCTAAAACCCATGGAATAACAAGCTATATGCTATTATTTAAGGGCTTTTGATTCAGATCTCAATATGATAATAAGGCAATCCCGTGTAACCACTTTTCTTGGGATCTATCTAGAGGTAGCAAAGGGCGAAGCTGATCTCATCGATATAAAAAGATACCCATCAAAGAGTCTATTTCCAATTGTACCAGAGCTTTCTCAAGCATCAATTTATAAACTGCCTGTACTCCCATCAACGCAAGTCCTCCCAGCTATAGCCGCACCTCCTACATTCCTTGCATTACCAGCCACACCCCTTGCATCAACTCCCCCAACGATCAATACACGACCATAATTGATAAAATGAAGACATTGTCAAATGAAATGGCATCCATGAAAAAGAGAGAGGCTGAAAGGAATTTTCTGCCAAGGAGGTTCCCTCAGGTAACAAGAGATGCAGCACAATCAAGCAATAGGGGACAAGAGAGACCGATCACGGTATATACAAATGAGATAGTGGAGGCCGAGGAGCCTCCCACTGATTATAACTTTTGGTGTACTACATGTAACGATACACATAGGGAAAGTTCGTGTATGATACACCAGCATTATGTACAAAGTATAGCAGTTGAAAAGAGTAAATAAAAAATGAAAGGCCATGTAAATATAATTAGAGAGAAGGACCAAAACTTCATGATGCCTACAGTAGAACAGGTTTTAGTTTTGACAAGATCAGGTAAGAAACCACTGCAAGTAGACCCTAAAGAGCTTTAACCATTGAATGTTTCCCCTGCTCCCAAGGAAGTTCCCAAAGAAACTCCTAAGGGAAGTCTCCCTCAGAAAGAAAATATCGGTTTCCAAGCAAAAATTCAAGGGCAAGAAACACACAAAGAATTTATTCCTCGGGGGAAAATGAAACCCAAGTACAGGCCAGGGAAAGGTTGAGATTCCCCTCGCTGACAAAAAGGCAAAGAACTGAAGCTACCCAGGGATACAAAAATAAATATGAAACTTTTGCCAAAGAAAGAGAAAGAATAGTTGATTCACATACATTCATTATAGTAGAGGAAATGAAAAAGACTCCTTCTAATGCAAGTATGTATGATGCTCTTCAAATCCTAGGTCAAATCAATCTCCTATAGGAATCCCTAAGAACAATGAAAAATGGAGGTGGGACTGCATCATCTTCAAAAATCGTTCTAACGAACTTGACGTCTGCCACTGGTAAGAACAGGCCACCACCCTTTTATTTGTCCCTTCAAATGGAAGGATGGGTTGTCCACATCTGCATGATAGATTCAGGCGCTGCTACCACTGTGATACCCAAAGTAGTATGTGATATTATGGGAATGGAGTACACTAGGAGCAGCGCAGGCGTCCTACAGTTAGATGGTACTCTAGTAAAAACTATACGAGTGATAAAGGATATTCCCATACGGTTGCATAAAATGCCTCAAATGATAGTCATACAAGAGGTAGTAGTCATAGACTTGGAGCCCTATTTTGGTGTGTCTATCCAGAGAGTTCACAGCAAAGATAGGAGGATTCTTATCCTTAGATTATTCTCATTTGGAGATACCTTTCAAAGGTAGAAGGGTCAATATTTTTAATGAGAAACCATCTATGTTTCATGTATAAAATATTGGTGAAACTGACCGTGTAAATATGATGACTGAAGAAACAATAAAAGAAGATCTAATGGAAGAAACATTAGAAGAGCTCCAAGCTGAGGACGAGTTTTCTCTACAAAAATTTAATGCCATGATAGAGACAAAAATAGGAAACTATTCTATTGAGAAACCAAAAATAATATTGATACCCTCCCTAAAAAAGGATGGTTCTATGAATTAATTGTGGAAGCTTTTCTTTGATGGGGCTAGGTGCAAGAATGGAGCTGGTGCTAGAATAGTTTTCATTTCTCCCACTGGATAGGAAAAGGTTTTCTCTTGTAGGTTGACTTGGAGGTGCTCCAATAACACAGCAGAATATGAGGCCCTGTGCTTAGGGTTAAGAAGGGTTGAGAAATTGGGAATCAAACAGTTACTCATCTATGGAGATTCAGAACTTATTGTGAATCAAGTCACCAAAAAATGTATAAGTAAACAAAATTATTTGAAGGCTTACAGGAACAAAGTGTGGGATCTCTTAGAGGCCTTTGAGGCCCTAAATATAAATTTTATCCCTAGAGAACAGAATACCTATGCAGATTTTTTATCTTCAGTGGGAGCTAATTTTTGTCCTGTAAGTAATGTTATTCAGAAGTCTAAACTGTTAGACTTATATATAGGCCTTCAGTTCCTGATAAAAATATTTTCTGGCAAGTTTTTGAAAATGATGAACAGATACTGGATTTCTTAATCCATGAAATGAATTGATCAGCCAAACGGGATCTACAGGATGAAGAGGAAGAGGACATTATTTAGTTAAAAAATAATCATATTCCTAAGGGTCTCATCACCATTGAAAGCCTGTTTGATAACAATGATAGAGCAGTTGGTCAAAAAATCAAGGTCGATAAACAAAGATACAAAGATGTAGAGTTGGAGCCAGGAAAAATGATTAAGGTTGGAATCAGTTGTACAGAAGAGGAAGTGAACCAGATCAGAGAATTGTATAAAAAATTCCCTGATATCTGATATTCTCACAATGACACTGAGAGGGGGGGTGAATCAGTGTAGCTAAAAATTTTGATCTGCAATTCTTAAAACTGAAGCAAAGAGAACTGAAAATAGATAAAGCAATAATGACAAGAGAGCACACCACAACACACAATGTAACGAGGTTCACCAATTTGGCTACTCCTCAAAAATGACTGCTTGGACTTCAATCCAAATCCAACCTTTGTAAAACACCAATTTTACAAACACTTTACCAGCACCCACTGGAAGGAGCACCAACCCCTTATTTTTCTACTGCAACAGATAGGAGCACCAACCCCTGATTCCAAGCACCAACTTGGACTGCAATTCTGATTTAATATAGTGACATAAAAATGCCTTCGTTGTTCATATGACCTTGACTGGTCTGCAATTAAATAATCTCAATAAAACTCTGCACACTCTCACGGCTCTGCTTATTTTTCTCTCGGCTCTCTTCTTACCCTCTTTGCGCAACAAATACTCACTTCCTGCAGCAGCAGTAATATTTACTCAGACCTGCTTTTATTTAAAAAAAGTCTCTATTTTAAGCTTTAATTTTTATGCATGCAGCCCGTAACTGTTCTTCTAAAAATCACTTCTGCCACTTGACAATTGTAACTGCTTCTTTGCGTAATTTCCTTTCGTATATAAATGAGGGGCTTTTTTTTTAACACGTTGCATGCTTCAAATACCTCTCCTATGACTGTTCGTATTTATTTCTGTGCATGCATGCAATTTACGATTCTAAAAATGTGATTGTTCAATTTCTCCTTCTACAACTGTTATTAAAAAGTTGCATGAATTCTATCGATAGAATCCACCCGTAACTATCGCATTTACTCCAGTTAATCGTTATTAAAAATTTGCATGCCTTTTCTCTACTATCGCCCCTTTAACTCGTCATTTTGTTCCATTTAACTGTCTATTTAATGTGTTGTTGCGACCTGTCGCAAAATCGTGACACTTCTGTCTCTTTCTCGCCCTTCTCGGCTTTAACCCATGAAAAAATAGCATGTCGTGAAATCACGACATTCTCGGCCTCCTAGTTCTCCTTCTGTCTTGCCGTCGTGAAAACCAGCATGTCACGAAATCGTGACATTCTCGGCCTCCTTGTTCTCCTCCTGTCTTGTCGTCGCAAAAACCAGCATGTCACGAAATCATGACATTCTCGCTTCCTTACTCTCTCTCTTCCCTTCGGGTCATGAAAACCCAACATGTAGCGATATCGCTACACTTTTGTTCCTTGCACTTTACCTTTGCTTCGACCCGCGATGCTTCAACATGTAGCGATATCGCTACACTTTTGTTCCTTGCACTCTACCTTTGCTTCGGCCCGCGATACTTCAACATGTAGCGAAATCGCTACACTTTTTCCCCTTGCACTTTCTCTTTGCTTCGGCCCACGATAATACAACATGTAGCGAAATCGCTACCCTGTTTCCCTTTGCACTTTCTCTTTGCTTCGGCCCGCGATAATACAACATGTAGCGAAATTGCTACACCTTTTTCCCTTTGCACTTTCTCTTTGCTTCGGCCCGTGATAATACAACATGTAGCAAAATCACTACACTATTTCCCTTTGCACTTTCTCTTTGCTTCGGCCCGCGATAATACAACATGTAGTGAAATCGCTACACCTTTTTCCCTTTGCACTTTCTCTTTGCTTCGGCCTCCGAAAATGCAACATGTCACGAAATCGCGACAACATTTTCTCTCTCCTCTTTCTCTTGCACTATGTCGCGAAATCGCGACACTTTTTCTCCTTGGCGCTTTTCTTCCCGTCGAGTCGTGAAAACCCGACATGTCACGAAATCGTGACACTTTTTCTCCTTGGCGCTTCTTCTTGCAACTTGTCACGAAATCGCGACACTTTTTCTCCTTAGCGCTTCTTCTTGCAACTTGTCGTGAAATCGCGACACTTTTTCTCCTTAGCGCTTTTCTTCCCGTCGAGTCGCGAAAACCCGACATGTCGTGAAATCGCGACACTTTTTCTCCTTGGCGCTTCTTCTTGCAACTTGTCACGAAATCGTGACACTTTTTCTCCTTGGCGCTTCTTCTTGCAACTTGTCATGAAATCGTGACACTTTTTCTCCTTAGCACTTCTTCTTGCAACTTGTCACGAAATCGCGACACTTTTTCTTTGCAAGCGCTTCTTCTCCAAACATGTCGTGAAATCGTGATAGTTTTTCTACTTGCTTTCTTTTTTGCCAACATGTCACGAAATCGCGATAGTTTTTCCACTTGGCTTCTTTGCCTGCAACATGTCGCGAAATCATGATAGTTTTGCTTGCACCTTCTCTCTCCTCGTCCATGTCGCAAAATCATGACAATTTTACTTGCGCCTTCTCTCTCCTCCGATATGTCACGAAATCGCGACGTTTTTCTTTCTGCCTTCTAACTTCTCAACCTGTCGTGATATCGCGACAGAAAACATGTCGCGATATCGCGACAGTTTTCTTACTTGTCTTTTTCTTTGATTTTCTGAATCTGGGTCACTTCTGTTTTCCTGGAATTTCATTGTACATGATCTGACTGACCTCTGAACTCCTATCCACTGCTTCAACTGCATCAATTGATCTATCTGTCTGTGTTGACAACAATGACAATACTTTTGCTGCACCTTGCTCAACAATCTCCCCTTTTTTTTTTCTTTTCCTCTCTTTTTTTTTTCTCCTTTTTTTTTTTGGTTTTCTTTTTTTCTTTTATTTTTTTTCCCCTTTGACAATAATACCAAAGGGCTCCTGTAGACTCCCCCTGAGTCTATGCACAACATTCTCAGATACACATTGTTATAGTTAGCAAAAATCATGAATATGAGCAAAACTATAAACATAGGCATAAGTACTCCCCCTGAGAATGTGATCCCAATTGATAGTCAATTCTTTGGAAATGTGACTACTCCCAACTTACTCCGAAGGTACTCAAAAACTTCCTTGGGCAATGGTTTTGTGAATATATCTGCTACTTGCTCTGTAGTTGGAACAAAATCCAATTTGACCTCACCTTCTGCAACTTTATCCTTCAAGAAGTGATATCGGATTGCAATATGTTTGGTTTGAGAATGCATAACCGGATTCTTTGATATGTTTATAGCATCGGTGTTATCACATTTAACTGAAATTGGCTCTTTGAAGTGAATACCAAGATCTTTCAGTGTTTGTCTCATCCATAATATCTATGTACAGCATGTTGTTGCTGCAATGTATTCTGCCTCTACTGTGGATAGAGAGATTGATTCTTGTTTCTTGTTGTGCCATGCTACCAACTTGTCTCCAAGATAAAATGCTCCTCCACTGGTACTCTTTCTGTCATCAATACATCCTACCCAATCTGCATCAGAATATGCAATAAGAGTGAAGTCCTTACCTTTTGGGTACCACAACCCATACTCCATAGTACCCTTGAGGTACCTAAAAATCCTCTTTACAACTGTCACATGAGTCTCTTTGGGACTAGCCTAAAATCTTGCTACCATGCATACTGCCTATAATATATCTAGTCTAGTGGCTGTCAAATACAGCAAGCTTCCAATCATAGACCTGTACATGGTTTGATCTACATCTGGAGATTTGTCATCCTTGCTCAACTTGCAACTTGTTGTCATGGGAGTGCTAACAGGTTTACTATCCTCCATTGTGAACTTTTTCAGCATTTCTTTCACATATTTAACTTGAGAGATAAAAATGCCCTTTTCACTTTGATTGACTTGCGGTCCGAGGAAATAAGAAAGTTCACCAATCATTGACATCTCAAATTCAGTCTTCATTTTATTTGCTATGTCTCTACAAGATTTATCATGACTGCTGCCAAAAATGATATCATCTACATAAACAACAAGGACAATAAGATTACCATTTTTTGTTTTAACATATAGATTGCTGTCCACCAAACCTTTCTTGAACCCTTGTTTAATAAGATAGTTATCCAACCTTGCATACCATGCTCTAGGTGCCTGTTTCAGACCATACAATGCTTTCTTTAACCTGCAAAAAAAATCGAGATTGTCACCGAGTTGAAAGCCATCTGGTTGTTCAATGTAAACCTCTTCTTCCAGATTTCCATTCAAAAATGCTGATTTTACATCCATTTGATATACTTTGAAGTTTTTATGGACTGCTAAAGCTAGAAACATTCTGATTGCTTCTAGTCTGGCAACTGGTGCAAATGTTTCCTCAAAATCAATGCCTTCAACCTGAGCATAGCCTTTACAGACCAATATTGCCTTATTTCTAACAACCTGCCCGTCTTCATTTAATTTATTTTGAAAAATCCATTTAGTGCCAATTATGTTTTTATTTGTTGGCCGTGGTACTAATTCCCAGGTTTTGTTTTTTCTCAATCTGATCTAGTTCTTCATTAATTGCCTTCATCCAACTTTCATCTGTGCTTGCTTCAGCAATATTTTTGGGTTCAATGCTGGATAATAAAGAGTAGTTCCTAGTACATCGCTCTTCTTGTCTGAATACCAACTGTTGGGTCCCCAATAATCTGTTCTCTAGGATGATTTTTCTGCCAGTTGCCTATTTTGAATTTATTGTTCTCTTCTTCTTCTGAGTCGATTCTTAAATCAACTGGGTCAATTTTTTGATTTTCTTCTTTTTCTATTTCTTCATCTCCTTCAATGACGTCTTCATAAATAGGGTAGTTTTCTTGATACGTAACTTCTCGTTCTCTACCTTCATCAACTTTAACATTAGCACTCTCAATAATTTTCTTTAGCCGCTTGTTGTAACATGTGTAGGCTTTGCTTTTTGTTGAGTATCCAAGAAAAATACCTTCGTCAGCTCTATCTTCAAATTTATCGAGATTATCTTCAATTCGTTTGATGTAGCACTTGCTGTCGAACACTTTGAAATATCTTACTGTAGCCTTTCTATCGAACCACAGCTCATACGATGTTTTGCTTTCATGTGTTCTTAGCATGCACCTATTTTGAATATAAAATGTAGTATGTACTGCCTCTTTCTAGAATCTGTCAGCTATTTTGTTCTCAGCCAACATTGTCCGTGCCATTTCTTACACAGTCCTGTTCTTCCTTTCAACAACACCATTCTACTAAGGTGTCCTTGCTGCTGAAAACTGTCTTCTAATCCCATATTTTTGATAGTATTCTGCAAACTCCTCTGAGATAAATTCTCCTCCTCTGTCTGATCTTAGGCATTTAATTCTTTTTCCAATCTGATTCTCAACCTATTTTTTTAAAATCTTGAACATCTCAAAGGCATCTGATTTAAGCTTTAAAAAAAGTACCCATGTCATTCTGGAGTAGTCATCTATGAATAGCATAAAGTATTTGTCACCATTTATGCTTTGTGTTCTCATGGGTCCACATAAATCAGTATGTATCAGCTCTAACGGTTTGCTGGTGAAATATTCCTTTGCTTTAAATGTGGATCTGGTTTGCTTCCCTTTTTGGCATGAAGCATAGATGCTATTTACTGGTTTTCCAATGTTAGGTATATCTCTTACTGCTCTTTTTGAACTTATTTTTACCAGATTGTCAAAGCTAATATGCCCGAGCCTCTTGTGCCACAACCAGTTTTCATCTTCCTATCCAATCAAGCATGATCCTTCTAAAGTTTTTGAGAGAGTGTATAGATTTCTAGAAGTCCTCGATCCAGTAGCTACCAGCTTCCCACTATGTGCTTTTCTTACTTCATAGCCCTATTTTTTAAAGATGACTTCATGACCTCTGTCACAGATTTGACTTACGCTCAGTAAGTTGTGCTTCAAACCAACTACAAATAGAACTTCTTTGGAATTGATCTTTCCATCACTTATCTTGACTGATCCTTTTCCAACTATTTTGGCTCCATCATTATTTCCAAACTTTACCGAGCCCCCTTCATATTTCTATAATTTTTCAAATTTTTGTTTATCTCCTGTCATGTGACTGGAGCATCCACTATCCAATATCCATGGAGCAGATTTGTTCTGTGCTTTGAAAGTTGTCTGTACAATCAATGATTCCTTTTCTTCCTTGAGTTGCTCTTTTTCTTTCCATTCTGATTTGACTATAGTTTTGGTCACTTGTTTAGACTTTTCTTTGTCAGTGGTCTGTGCATGTTTATCTGGGAATTTTCTGTTTTGCCTTAAACTGTTTGGTTGAGTTCTTCTTCCCTAAAATTTATTTGCTGCATATGTGCTTCTACAGTTTCTTGCAATGTGACCAAAGTTATGATAGTTGTAACATTCTACTGTATAATCCATCAAGGGTGCAAAGACATTTCTACTGGTAAAATTTCTTTGTCCTATATTATAAATGTAGTCTAAAATCTTATGACCATAAGTATTGCATTTAAAACAATAACCAGAAAAGGAAAGATTGAACTTGGGAGTTGGTCTTTGCCAATTTGTAGTAGGAGCCACAAATTTTCTTCTCCTTTGATGTATGACTTTTGTGAATCCCTCTTTGTCAACAGTATTCTCGTGCCTGGCATTGTTGCTTTCTTTTGCAAGATTCATTTTTCTTTGGTCAACCTTGATCTTATCCTCTTTCTTTACTGGTTCTACAGTTATGGCCTTTGATCCACTTGATGATTCTCCTTCGACAAACCCCAAGCCAAACTTGATGTCTATAGACCTCTGACTATTTATAATATTTTCAAGCTTTGCAGAACTTCCTTCAAGTTTGTGATAGCAACTCAATTTTTGATTCTTTTCTTCTAGCCGCATTCTTAAGACAACAATCTCTTCTTCTAGTTTGTTGCACTCATCTATTCTCATGGTTAACTGTACTTCAAGTTCTTGATACATTTTCTTAAATTCTTTTGTCTATACTTTCAAACTGTTTATTATTTCATTCGCATCCTCAAGATTTCTTGAGACCTTATTATTCTTTTTCCTTTTTGACTTCAACTCTTTAAGTGCAGCAACCAACTCACCTTCCAGATAAACTTCAGCCTCATCCTTATTTTTTGTATCATCTTCCTATTTTTCTTCTGTTTTTGCTTCTTCAAATGCCATGAACAGAGCTTCACCTGTTTCTTCTTCAGAATCTTCACCTGAGCTATCTTCATAAGAGCTGACATTCTTGGATATGAAACTTTTCTTTTTGAAATTGCTTTTCTTAAAGTTTGGTTTCTTCTTCCAGTCACTTCTTTCTTGGTGTGACCCTTCATTACTTTTGGTTTTCTCATTCATGGGACACTTAGCTGCAAAGTGACCGACCCCTCCACAATTGAAACACTTAAATGGCAACTTTCCTCTATATTTTCCTTTTCCCTTTGTAAGTTTTCGAACAAAATTGGCTTTCATTTCATCCGATGTCTCTTCATCCTCAGATTCTTGTTCAGCTTTTGTATTCTTGTGTGCTTTAAAAGCAGCTTCTCTGTCTATGGGCTTAGTTTGTCCTATTCTCATTTCGTATGCAGTCAAGGAACCATGCATCTCATCCATGCTAAAATTGTTTAGATCTTTAGCCTCTTCTATTGTAGAAACTTTAGAATTAAATCTTTTGTGAAGAGTTCTAAGTACCTTTTTCATGACAACCGCATCATCAATCTCTTCGTCGAGTCCTCTGATTGCATTAATGATTCCATTGACTCTCAACATATAGGCCTCTATGTTTTCATTGTCATTCATTTGTAATGCTTTGAACTGAGCTCGATGAGTTTGTAGTTTGGCTTCCTTGATCTTGTTGTCTCCTTCATGGATGCTCTTCAATTTGTCCCATATGTCTTTTGCTAATTTACAGCTCATGACCCTTATCAATTCACTGTCTACTAGCCCACACATTATGGCATTCTTTGCTTTGGAGTTATTCTCAGATAGTTTCTTATCGACAGTATCTGTTGGAGGAGTAGCGGGTGTTGTGTATCCACTTTCTACTAACTCCCAAATGTCGTATCCTAACGCACTTAGATATGTCTGCATCCTGAGTCTCCAGAATGAGTAATTAGTTCCATTGAACAGAGGAGCTTTGTTTGATGAGAAACCTTCACTACCTGCCATTGTGTTCCTTCCAAGATCACCTTAGCTGATTAAGCTTGTTCAGGAACCTTGCTCTGATACCAATTGATATTCTCACAATGACACTGAGAGGGGGGGTGAATCAATGTAGCTAAAAATTTTGATCTACAATTCTTAAAACTAAAGCAAAGAGAACTAAAAATAGATAAAGCAATAATGACAAGAGAGCACACCACAACACACAATGTAACGAGGTTCACCAATTTGGCTACTCCTCAAAAATGATTGCTTGGACTTCAATCCAAATCCAGCCTTTGTAAAACACCAATTTTACAAACACTTTACCAGCACCCATTGGAAGGAGCACCAACCCCTGATTCCAAGCACCAACTTGGACTGCAATTTTGATTTAATATAGTGACATAAAAATGCCTTTCATTGTTCATACGACCCCGATCGGTCTGCAATTAAATAATCTCAATAAAACTCGCACACTCTCACGGCTCTGCTTATTTTTCTCTCGGCTCTCTTCTTACCCTCTTTGCACAGCAAAATACTCACTTCCTGTAGCAACTGTAATATTTACTCAGACTTGCTTTTATTTAAAAAAAATGTCTCTATTTTAAGCTTTAATTTTTATGCATGCAGCCCATAACTGTTCTTCTAAAAATCACTTCGCCACTTGACAATCAGTAACTGCTTCTTTGCATAATTTCTTTTCGTATATAAATGAGGGGCTTTTTGTCGAACACGTTGCATGCTTCAAATACCTCTCCTATGACTGTTCGTATTTATTTTTGTGCATGCATGCAATTTACGATTCTAAAAATGCAACTGTTCGATTTCTCCTTCTACGACTGTTATTAAAAAGTTGCATGAATTCTATCAGTAAATCCACCTATAACTATCGCATTTACTCCAGTTAACTATTATTAAAAAGTTGCATGCCTTTTCTCTACTATTGCCCCTTTAACTGTCATTCTGTTCCAGTTAACTATTTGTTTAACGTGTTGTTGCGACCTGTCACGAAATCGTGACACTTCTATCTCTTTCTGCCCTTCTCGGCTTTAACCCGCAAAAAAATAACATGTCACAAAATCATGACATTCTCGGCCTCCTAGTTCTCCTTCTGTCTTGCCACCGTGAAAACCAGCATGTCACGAAATCGCGACATTCTCGGCCTCCTTGTTCTCCTCCTGTCTTACCATCGTGAAAACCAGCATGTCACGAAATCGCGACATTCTCGCTTCCTTACTCTCTCTTCCCTTCGGGTCGCGAAAACCCAACATGTAGCGATATCGCTACACTTTTGTTCCTTGCACTTTACCTTTGCTTCGACCCACGATGCTTCAACATGTAGCGATATCGCTACACTTTTGTTCCTTGCACTCTACCTTTGCTTTGGCTCGCGATACTTCAACATGTAGCGAAATCGCTACACTTTTTCCCCTTGCACTTTCTCTTTGCTTCGGCCCGCGATAATACAACATGTAGCAAAATCGCTACCTTGTTTCCCTTTGCACTTTCTCTTTGCTTCGACCTGCGATAATACAACATGTAGCGAAATCGCTACACCTTTTTCCCTTTGCACTTTCTCTTTGCTTCAGCCCGCGATAATACATGTAGCAAAATCGCTACACTGTTTCCCTTTGCACTTTCTCTTTGCTTCGGCCCGCGATAATACAACATGTAGCGAAATCGCTACACCTTTTTCCCTTTGCACTTTCTCTTTGCTTCGGCCTCCGAAAATGCAACATGTCACGAAATCATGACAACATTTTCTCTCTCCTCTTTCTCTTGCACTATGTCGTGAAATCGTGACACTTTTTCTCCTTGGCGCTTTTCTTCCCGTCGAGTCGCGAAAACCCGACATGTCACAAAATCGTGACACTTTTTCTCCTTGGCGCTTCTTCTTGCAACTTGTCACGAAATCGTGACACTTTTTCTCCTTAGCGCTTCTTCTTGCAACTTGTCGCGAAATCGCGACACTTTTTCTCCTTAGCGCTTTTCTTCCCGTCGAGTCGCGAAAACCCGACATGTCGCGAAATCGTGACACTTTTTCTCCTTGGTGCTTCTTCTTGCAACTTGTCGCGAAATCGCGACACTTTTTCTCCTCAGCGCTTCTTCTTGCAACTTGTCGTGAAATCGCGACACTTTTTCTCCTTAGCACTTCTTCTTGCAACTTGTCGCGAAATCGCGACACTTTTTCTTTGCAAGCGCTTCTTCTCCAAACATGTCGCAAAATCGCGATAGTTTTTCTACTTGCTTTCTTTTCTGCCAACATGTCGCGAAATCGCGATAGTTTTTCCACTTGGCTTCTTTGCCTACAACATGTCATGAAATCGTGATAGTTTTTCTTGCGCCTTCTCTCTCCTCGTCCATGTCATGAAATCATGACAATTTTACTTGTGCCTTCTCTCTCCTCCAATATGTCGTGAAATCATGACGTTTTTCTTTTTGCCTTCTAACTTCTCAACCTGTCGCAATATCGCGACAATTTTCTTACTTGTCTTTTTCTTTGATTTTCTGAATTTGGGTCACTTTTGTTTTCCTGGAATTTCACTGTACATGATCTGATTGACCTCTGAACTCCTGTCCACTGCTTCAATCGCATCAACTGATCTATCTGTCTGAGTTGACAATAATGACAATACTTTTGCTGCACCTTGCTCAACAACATCATAGCTTGGGTGTATAGTGATCTAAAAGTGTACAATAAAGATGTTATTCAACATACCATATAATCAAAAGAAGGAGCTAAACCTTTTAGGCAAAAGCAAAGACCAGTGAATCTGAAGATAGAATATTTGATGAAACAAGAACTGCTAAAACTCCTTCAAGCTAAAATAGTATACCCTGATAAACACTCCACCTGGGTGGAAAACTTGGTACCAGTAAAGAAGAAAAATGGAGATATCAAATTGTGTGTAGATTTCAAAAATCTGAATAGAGCATCACTCAAAGATCATTACCTGCTACCTCATATTGACCAAATTCTACACATAGTTGCAGGAGCAATGCAGCTCTTACAGTTAGAAGAACAAAGAGAGCAATCATACAATCACAATCAAAAGCATATGGCAGATACTGAAGGATGGTTCAACAAAAAGACAACCGCCAAAAAATTTAGAGTGGGAGACTTGGTTTTGAAATGGAATGTAAAGAAAGCTAAGCCGTGTAACCATGATAAATTCGATGCTTTCTGGGAAGGACCATTTGAAATTGTTTCAGAGAAATAGTTCAATGCTTTCGAGTTGAAATATCAAGATGGATTGGTTCTTCCCATCACGGTGAATACGTTTCACCTAAAGTTATATTTCTATTGAGAAAGCAGAAAAGGAATTATATGTACAATATAATATAAGTATATTCAGACAATATTTGTAAATATTACCGTTTTTCAGCCTTAACAAAAAAATTTCAGTCGCAACCAATCAGAAGTCAACATTTTTTTTTTAAAAGAGATACTAAGGTATAGAGGGAGTTTTGACGAGGTAATGTTCACTTTTAATCTAAGTGCATTTTCCTGTGTTCTTTGTCTTTCTCTGAAAGATTATTTTTACAACTGTGTTGTTGACTCTGTTTCCCAATGGATGAAGGTCTGGTTCAAAATTTTTGCAAGCAAAAAATCCCTCGGAAGGCACCAAGAATGTTAGTCAAAAAGTGACTAACTACAAAAAAACAGCTGATGCACCTTTTTGCATATTTTCCAAGAAGACCGAAGTGGCCCATATGCTAAAGATTAAAGAAAAAGAAAAACACCGCAAGGAGGAAAAAGTGTCGCGATATCGCGACATGTTGCATTTTCACGGTCCAAAGCAAAGAGAAAGAGCAAGGAGGAAAAAGTGTCGCGATATCATGACATGTTGCATTTTCGCAGTTCAAAGCGAAGAGAAAGAGCAAGGAGGAAAAAGTGTCACGATATCGCGACATGTTGCATTTTTGCGGTCCAAAGCAAAGAGAAAGAGCGAGGAGGAAAAAGTGTCACGATATCGCGACATGTTGCATTTTCACGGTCCAAAGCAAAGAGAAAGAGTGAGAAGGAAAAAGTGTTGCGATATCGCAACATGTTGATTTTCGCGATCCAAAGCAAAGAGAAAGAGCGAGGAAAAAGTGTCGCGATATCGCGACATGTTGCATTTTCATGGCTAAGAGCAACAAAAGGGATTAAGGAGGCAAAAGTGTCGCGATATCGCGACATGTTGCATTTTCACGGCTAAGAGCGACAAAAGGGAGCAAGGAGGCAAAAGTGTCGCAATATCGTGACATGTTGCATTTTCACGGCTAAGAGCAACAAAAGGGAGCAAGGAGGCAAAAGTGTCGCGATATCGTGACATGGACATGTTGCATTTTCATGGCTAAGAGCAACAAAAGGGACCAAGGAGGCAAAAGTGTCGCGATATCGCGACATGTTGCATTTTCGTGGCTAAAAGCAACAAAAGGGAGCAAGGAGGCAAAAGTGTCACGATATCGCGACATGTTGCATTTTTATGGCTAAGAGCGACAAAAGGGAGCAAGGAGGCAAAAGTGTCGTGATATCGCGACATGTTGCCTTTTTGTGGCTAAGAGCAACAAAAGAGAATAAGGAGGCAAAAGTGTCATGATATCAAGACATGTTGCCTTTTCGTAGCTAAGAGCAACAAAAGAGAACAAAGAGGCAGAAGTGTCGCGATATCGCGAAATGTTGCCTTTTTGCGAGCAGAAGAGCAAAGAAAGAGACGAACGTCGCGATTTCATGACATGTCTCATTTTTGTGGTGGGAGGCAGCAAAAGAGAAAAACAAGAGATGAATGTCATGATTTCACATGTCTCATTTTTGCGGTTGGAGGCGGCAAAAGAGCAAAGCAAGGAAATAATGTCACGATTTTGCGACACGCCAACTGTAAAAGAATAAAATGTATTTTTGGCAATCAAAGACATGCACTGATACCAAGAAGTGATTTCTGACATGATTATCAGAAATCTAAGATAGAGCAGAGCTTGCGGATGATTGAAAATGTGATCGGCTCTGTCTAGAATCTAATCTGTAGAGAAGATATCTAATTCATAGAAGACTTGTTGTGTATTATTAGAAACTCGTAGATGATTGCTTGTAAAATAGTAAGATGTACTTAGAAAAATATACTCTTTTAGGGTATATATAGGGGTGAGCGACTCCAAAAAAAATGTTGGCTCTTGGACGTTTACAAGCTTGATGTACATGTACTGGATTACAAGCAATAAAAGATTTTTTCTTCTAGCTTTCGAAACTTCTGTGTGCAAGTGTATGTATCTGGTGTTTTAACTTTTATTCATTCTAATTTTTATAATGTATCTGTTCTAAAATCTGGACTGTGCATGTATAAATCTTGTTTCTATATTTTAACATTAAAATATATTTACATGCTTTTAGACGAACATCTAAAAGTCACACTTAGGAATTCGTGTTTTCTATAAAGAAGATATAAAGAAAACTCTGAAAGTAGTAATCTGCATCATCAATGTTTGTTGTTGTCCAATCTATATCATGAAAAAAGTTCTAGCTTAGGCTATATTTCCCTTATCTCTTGTTCCCCTTTTCTCTAAAAAACTTAAAGGAACTAGCCTTCTCTAGGGACTAGACAGATGATCTCAAGAAAGATCTATCTATTTAATGTTGGTAAAGTCTAAGGCGCAACACTATTAATCGAAGGCAGATTTTGTTCCAACAATGCCTCAAAATTTGCAATTGGATGTGTGTTTGCACAAGGACAGTTTAAGTTGGATCAACCAATTTTCTTTGCTAGTCACATTTTGTCAAGGCCAAAAATAAATTATAGTACAACAGAAATGGAAGCCTTGGGGATGGTATGTGCAGTCCAAAAGTATAGGCATCACCTACTGGCAAACCCCTTTGCATTCTACGTCGATCATCAAGTGTTTTTGTATTTAATAAATAAACCATTAATACAAGGACGAGTTAATCGATGGCTCGTTATGCTCCAAGAGTTTGTATTCCAAGTTGTGGTGAGACCTGGCAAGAAGCATGTGATTGTAAACCAGTTGTCTCGAATACGATCAAGGGAGCCAGCAAGAACAGGAGTTCCTGATAAATTTTTGGATGCACAATTGTTTGCCATCAATGTTGTGCCATCATGGTACAAGTTGGTTGTCCAATACCTATCCACAAGGGAGTTGCCACAAGATATGACAAAAACCAAAAAGAAGAGAATAATTATGAAGTCAGCACCTTTCTAGATAATAGTTGGATTGCTATACAAGATATGAAGTGATGGTATCTTGTGGAGATGTGTAATGGAGGAAGAAGTTAAGGCAGCATTGAAAGAAGCCCATACAGGATTAGCAGGGGGACACATGGGACCAGATGCGACTGCACAAAAAATACTGGTAGAATTTCTATGGTGGCCCACATTGTACAATGATGCAAAAGAATACATGAAAGCTTGCGATACTTGCCAAAGAGTAGGTAAACTGGTCAAGAAGCACTTTATGCCCTTACACCTATCGCAGCCATAAGAGTTGTTTGAATGTTGATGCTTAGACTTTGTGGGACCATTGAAGACATCTCAAATATAGAAATGTTGATATATCGTAGTGGCAATGTAATATATCACAAAATTGGTAGAAGCAATAGCATTACCTGATAATTCTACTAAAATTACAACATGATTTTTGTACGAGCAGGTAATTGTTAGTCAAAAAGTGACTAACTACAGAAAAATAGCTGATGCACCTTTTTGCATATTTTCCAAGAAGACCGAAGTGGCCCATATGCTAAAGATCAAAGAAAAAGCAAAATACCGCAAGGAGGTAAAAGTGTCGCGATATCGCGACATGTTGCATTTTCGCGAGCAAAAGCAAAGAGAAAGAGCAAGGAGGAAAAAGTGTCGCGATATCGCGACATGTTGCATTTTCACGGCTAAGAGCAACAAAAGAGAACAAGGAGGCAAAAGTGTCACGATATCGCGACATGTTGCATTTTTGCAAGCAAAAGCAAAGAGAAAGAGCAAGGAGGAAAAAGTGTCGCGATATCGCGACATGTTGCATTTTCATGGGCAAAAGCAAAGAGAAAGAGCAAGGAGGAAAAAGTGTCGCGATATCGCGACATGTTGCATTTTCATGGCTAAGAGCAACAAAAGGGAGCAAGGAGGCAAAAGTGTCGCGATATCGCGACATGTTGCATTTTCGTGGCTAAGAGCAACAAAAGGGAGCAAGGAGGCAAAAGTGTCACGATATCGCGACATGTTGCATTTTCGCGGCTAAGAGCAACAAAAGAGAACAAAGAGGCAGAAGTGTCGCGATATCGCGACATGTTGCCTTTTCGTAGGCAAAAGCAAAGAGAAAGAGCAAGGAAGAGACGAATGTCGCGATTTCATGACATGTCTCATTTTCATGGCTGGAAGCGGTAGAAGAGCAAAGTAAGAGATGAATGTCACGATTTCGTGACATGTCTCATTTTCATGGCTGGAAGTGACAGAAGAGCAAAGCAAGAGACGGATGTCATGATTTTGTGACATGTCTCATTTTCATGGTGGGAGGCAGCAAAAGAGCAAAGTAAGAGATGAATGTCATGATTTCATGACATGTCTCATTTTCATGGTTGGAAGCGACAGAAGAGCAAAGCAAGAGACGGACGTCACGATTTCGTGACATGTCTCATTTTCATGACGGGAGGCAGCAAAAGAGCAAAGTAAGAGACGAATGTCACGATTTCATGACATGTCTCATTTTTATGGTTGGAAGCGGTAGAAGAGCAAAACAAGAGATGAATGTCATGATTTCGTGACATGTCTCATTTTCGTGGTTGGAGGCGGCAAAAGAGCAAAGCAAGGAAAGAATGTCATGATTTCATGACACGCCAACTGTAAAGGAATAAAATGTATTTTTGGCAATCAAAGGCATGCACTGACACCAAGAAGTGATTTCTGACATGATTATCAAAAATCTAGGATAGAGCAGGCTTGCCAGATGATTGAAAATGTGACAGGCTCATCTAGAATCTAATCTGTAGAGAAGATATCTAATTCATAGAAGACTTGTTGTGTATTATTAGAAACTGTAGATGATTGCTTGTAAAATAGTAAGATGTACTTAGAAAAAGATACTCTTTTAGGGTATATATAGGGGTGAGCGACTCCAGAAAAAGGGTCGGCTCTTGGACGTTTACAAGATTGAATGCATGTACTTCGAATACAAGCAATAAAATCACATCTCCCATTGGCTTCTGGTTCATATCGTGCAAGTGTATGTATTAATGTTCTTTATTTCTGCTTACAATATTGAATTGTAAATTGAGTTTGTTCTTATATCTGAACTTTCGCAATACATAAATCATATTGCTGGAATGAGAATCTAATATATACGCATGTTAAACGAAATATTAGAAATCATATCTGAAATTATATAATTTTTGCATGGAAATGTGTTTAAATGCTTTGGATAGAAGTAAGTAAATCTGTCTTCGTTGTTGTCTAATCTGCACCATATATTAGATCTAGCTTCGGCTATATTTCCCTCTCTTTCAGTATTACTTCCTTCCCCTTTTCCCATAAAAAACTTCAAGGAACCAACCTTCTCTGGAGATCAGGCGAAAAGTCTCAAACCTTCTCGTCTTTTCAATGTTGACAAAATCTAAGGCGCAACTAAACAACCCAAGGCAGATTTTGTTCCAACAGTTTTTGGCACGCCTGATGGGACCCTAAATCCCACATTATTTTTACAAGGTTTGGTGTTTTGCCTCTGATCTTTAGAATCAAAAACCCAATCACCTGGCGACTCCGTCCGAAGGTATAGACCCAGAAAATACCTTATCTTTTTAGACCTGGTTAAAGCTAGTATATGTTTATATGATAACCAGATCCAAATCAAAAAACTCAGAAGAGCCCATTGAGTTCTTCGAGTTACATCTTGGTAGCTTAAGAGTGAATCCAGTTTTATCCGCAAGATCAAATCCACTTGCTACCAATAATAGCGCCATTATACCCTCTGTTTTGCCATATTCTATCATTGGTTCATCTCCATCTGTTACTACAACCCCAATAGTTCAGATGAATATAGCAATTACAATGGCCGCTCCTCCACCACCATCTTATCTTATATGGAACCACATTGGTCCACTAAATTTAGCAGCCCAGAATCAAATTCCTGGCGTAGCATTGAAGGCATTGCCTTCATATGATGGAACAGGAAAAACAGCATATGAACATTGCTTAGATGTAGCAAGAATGGCTGCAACCTATAACATCACACAGGAGGATGTGATGATCAGATTGCTAGTTATCTCTCTGAAGGGTAAAATGCTCTATTGGTATCGTGCACTCCCTCCTCAATCAATTACCACCTGGGCGAGCTCGCTGGAAAGTTGGTGGATGAATTCAATAAGCATGCAGATCCATTTTCCTTATTGAACCAGTTCACGATCATAAGGAAACATCCTCAAGAAGAAATTGTAGACTTCAATATCCATTTTAGTCGGACTTGGGAAAGGGTTCCTCAAGGATTGAAACCAACAGAAGAGCAAGCAATATATTACTATCTGAGATCCTTTGATTCAGATATTAGTATGATAATACGATAGTCAAGAATATTCACATTCCCTACCATTTATCAACAAGCTTATATAGCAGAGAGAGATCTCATAGCCACTGGAAGGTATCCACCCAAAGCAATAATGCCCATTTTTCTTGATATTCCCCAGGCTACTCATGCTGCTTCTCCTAGCTCTGCTGAATCGAAGTTCACAGATCTTCCAAGATGGAATGGATCACCCTCTGTACCTACAATACCAATGCCTCAAATTCCTTTGGCATTGCCTCCTATTTCCGCTATACCTGCATTACCTGCGCCACCTCCTCAGCAAGTCCCCGATAATCAGCTTACTCTTATCTCGGACACCATGAAAAATCTAGCAAATGATATAACATCAATTAAAAAGAGAGAGGCTGAAAGGAATTTTTTGCCAAGGAGGTTCCCTCAGGTAACAAGAGATGCAACACAATCAAGCAATAGGGGACAAGAGAGACCGAGCACGGTATATACAAATGAGACAGTGGAGGCCGAGGAGCCTCCCACAGATTTTAACTTTTGGTGTACTACATGTAACGATCCACATGGGGAAAGTTCGTGTATGATACACCAACATTATGTACAAAGTATAGCAGTTGAAAAGAGTAAAGAAAAAATGAAAGGCCATGTAAATATAATTAGAGAGAAGGACCACAACTTCATGATGCCTACAGTAGAACAGGTTTCAGTTTTGACAAGATCAAGTAAGAAACCACCGCAAGTAGACCCTAAAGAGCTTCAGCCATTGAATGTTTCCCCTGCTCCCAAGGAAGTTCCCAAAGAAACTCCTAAGGGAAGTCTCCCTCAGGAAAGAAAATATCTGTTTCCAGCCAAAATTCAAGGGCAAGAAACACACAAAGAATTTATTCCTCGGGGGAAAATGAAACCCAAGAACAGGCTAGGGAAAGGTTGAGATTCCCCTCGCTGACAAAAAGGCAAAGAACTGAAGCTACCCAGGGATACAAAAATAAATATGAAACTTTTTCCAAAGAAAGAGAAAGAATAGTTGATTCACCTACATTCAGTATAGTAGAGGAAATGAAAAAGACTCCTTCTAAGGCAAGTATGTATGATGCTCTTCAAATCCCAGGTCAAATCGATCTCCTACAGGAATCCCTAAGAACAATGAAAAATGGAGGTGGGACTGCATCATCTTCAAAAATGGTTCTAACGAACTTGACGTCCGCCACTGGTAAGAACAGGCCACCACCCTTTTATTTGTCCCTTCAATGTAAGGATGGGTTGCCCACAACCGCATGATATATTCAAGCATTGCTACCACTGTGATACCCAAAGCAGTATGTGATATTATGGGAATGGAGTACACTAGGAGCAGTGCAGGCATCCTACAGTTAGATGGTACTCCAAGAAAAACTGTAGGAGTGATAAAGGATATTCCCATACGGCTGCATAAAATGCCTCGGATGACAGTCATACAAGAGGTAGTAGTCGTAGACTTGGAGCCCTATTTTGGTATGTGTCTATCCAGAGAGTTCACAACAAAGATAGGAGGATACTTATCCTTAGATTATTCTCATTTGGAGATACCTTTCAAAGGTAGAAGGGTCAAGATTTTTAATGAGAAACCATCTACGTTTCATGTAGAAAATATTGGTGAAACCGACCGTGTAAATATGATGACTGAAGAAACAATAGAAGAAGATCTAATGGAAGAAACATTAGAAGAGCTCCAAGCTGAGGACGAGTTTTCTCTACAGAATTTTAATGCCATGATAGAAACAGAAATAGGAAACTATTCTATTGAGAAACCAAAAAGAAAATTGATACCCTCCCTAGAAAAGGATGGTTCTGTGAATCAATTGTGGAAGCTTTTCTTTGATGGGGCTAGGTGCAAGAATGGAGCTGGTGCCGAAATAGTTTTGATTTCTCCCACCGGAGAGGAAAAGGTTTTCTCTTACAGGTTGACTTGGAGTTGCTCCAATAATGCATAGCAGAATATGAGGCCCCGTGCTTAGGGTTAAGAAGGGTTGAGAAATTGGGAATCAAACAGTTACTCATCTATGGAGATTCAGAACTTATTGTGAATCAAGTCACCAAAAAATGTATAAGTAAACAACATTATTTGAAGGCTTACAGGAACAAAGTGTGGGATCTCTTAGAGGCCTTTGAGGCCCTAAATATAATGTTTATCCCTAGAGAACAGAATACCCATGCAGATTTGTTAGCTTCAGTGGGAGCTAATTTTTGTCCTGTAAGTAATGTTATTCGAAGTCTAAAACTGTTAGACTTATATACAGGCCTTCGAGTGCCTGATAAAAATATTTTCTGGCAAGTTTTTGAAAATGATGAACAGATACTGGATTTCTTAATCCATGAAATGAATTGCTCAGCCAACCGGGATCTACAGGATGAAGAGGAAGAGGACATTATTCAGTTAAAAAACAATCATATTCCTAAGGGTCTCATCACCCTTGAAAGCCTGTTTGATAACAATGATAGAGCAGTTGGCCAAAAAATCAAGGTCGATAAACGAAGATACAAAGATGTAGAGTTGGAGCCAGGCAAAATGATTAAGGTTGGAATCAGTTGTATAGAAGAGGAAGTGAACCAGATCAGAGAATTGTGTAAAAAATTCCCTGACATCATAGCTTGGGTGTATAGTGATCTAAAAGTGTACAATAAAGATGTTATTCAACATACCATAGAATCAGAAGAAGGAGCTAAGCCTTTTAGGCAAAAGCAAAGACCAGTGAATCCGAAGATAGAATCTTTGATGAAACAAGAACCGCTAAAACTCCTTCAAGCTAAAATAGTATACCCTGTTAAACACTCCACCTGGGTGGCAAACTTGGTACCAATCAGGAAGAAAAATGGAGATATCAGATTGTGTGTAGATTTCAGAAATCTGAACAGAGCATCACTCAAATATCATTACCCGCTACCTCAGATTGACCAAATTCTACACATAGTTGTAGGAGCAATGCAACTCTTACAGTTAGAAGAACAAAGAGAGCAATCATACAATCACAATCAGAAGCATATGGCAGATACTGAAGGATGGTTCAACAAAAAGACAACCGCCAAAAAATTTAGAGTGGGAGACTTGGTTTTGAAATGGAATGTAAAGAAAGCTAAGCCAGGTAACCATGATAAATTCGATGCTTTCTGGGAGGGACCATTTGAAATTGTTTCAGAGAAACAGTTCAATGCTTTCGAGTTGAAAGATCAAGATGGATTGGTTCTTCCCATCACGGTGAATGCATTTCACCTAAAGTTATATTTCTGTTGAGAAAGCAGAAAAGGAATTATATGTACAGTATAATATAAGTATATTCAGACAATATTTGTAAATATTACCATTTTTCGGCCTTAACAAAAAATTTCAGTCGCAGCCAATCAGAAGTCGACATTTTTTTTTAATAGAGATACTAAGGTATAGAGGGAGTTTTGACGAGGTAATGTTCACTTTTAATCTAAGTGCATTTTCCTATTTTCTTTGTCTTTCTCTGAAATATTCTTTTTACAACTGCGTTGTTGACTCCGTTTCCCAATGGATGAAGGCCTGGTTCAAAATTTTTGCAAGCAAAAAATTCCCCCGAAAGGCACCAAGAATGTTAGTCAAAAAGTGACTAACTATAGAAAAAATAGTTGATGCACCTTTTTGCATATTTTCCAAGAAGACCGAAGTGGCCCATATGCTAAAGATCAAAGAAAAAGCAAAATACCGCAAGGAGGTAAAAGTGTCACGATATCGCGACATGTTGCATTTTCGCAAGCAAAAGCAAAGAGAAAGAGCAAGGAGGAAAAAGTGTCGCGATATCGAATGTTGCATTTGGAAAGAAAAAAGAGAAGGAGGAAAAAGTGCGATATCGCGACATGTTGCATTTTCGCGAGCAAAAGCAAAGAGAAAGAGCAAGGAGGAAAAAGTGTCACGATATCGCGACATGTTGCATTTTCATGGCAAAAGCAAAGAGAAAGAGCAAGGAGGAAAAAGTGTCACGATATCGCGACATGTTGCATTTTCATGGCTAAGAGCAACAAAAGGGAGCAAGGAGGCAAAAGTGTCACGATATCGCGACATGTTGCATTTTCACGGCTAAGAGCAACAAAAGGGAGCAAGGAGGCAAAAGTGTCACGATATCGCGACATGTTGCATTTTCGTGGCTAAGAGCAACAAAAGAGAACAAAGAGGCAGAAGTGTCACGATATCGCGACATGTTGCCTTTTCATGGGCAAAAGCAAAGAGAAAGAGCAAGGAAGAGACGAATGTCACGATTTCGTGACATGTCTCATTTTCATGGCTGGAAGCGGCAGAAGAGCAAAGTAAGAGACGAATGTCGTGATTTCGTGACATGTCTCATTTTCGTGGCTGGAAGCGACAGAAGAGCAAAGCAAGAGACGGACGTCATGATTTTGTGACATGTCTCATTTTCACGGTGGGAGGCAGCAAAAGAGCAAAGTAAGAGATGAATGTCATGATTTCGTGACATGTCTCATTTTCATGGCTGGAAGCGGTAGAAGAGCAAAGCAAGAGATGGATGTCACGATTTCGTGACATGTCTCATTTTCACGGTGGGAGGCAACAAAAGAGCAAAGTAAGAGACGAATGTCACGATTTCGTGACATGTCTCATTTTCGTGGCTGGAAGTGGTAGAAGAGCAAAACAAGAGATGAATGTCATGATTTCGTGACATGTCTCATTTTTATGGTTGGAGGCGGCAAAAGAGCAAAGCAAGGAAAGAATGTCACGATTTCATGACACGCCAGATTTAAAGGAATAAAATGTATTTTTGGCAATCAAAGGCATGCACTGACACCAAGAAGTGATTTCTGACATGATTATCAGAAATCTAGGATAGAGCAAGCTTGCCCAGATGATTGAAAATGTGACAAGCTCATCTAGAATCTAATCTGCAGAGAAGATATCTAATTCATAGAAGACTTGTTGTGTATTATTAGAAACTGCAGATGATTGCTTGTAAAATAGTAAGATGTACTTAGAAAAAGATACTCTTTTAGGGTATATATAGGGGTGAGCGACTCCAGAAAAAGGGTCGGCTCTTGGACGTTTACAAGATTGAATGCATGTACTTCGAATACAAGCAATAAAATCACATCTCCCATTGGCTTCTGGTTCATATCGTGCAAGTGTATGTATTAATGTTCTTTATTTTTGCTTACAATATTGAATTGTAAATTGAGTTTGTTCTTATATCTGAACTTTCGCAATACATAAATCATATTGCTGGAATGAGAATCTAATATATACGCATGTTAAACGAAATATTAGAAATCATATCTGAAATTATATAATTTCTGCATGGAAATGTGTTTAAATGCTTTGGATAGAAGTAAGTAAATCTGTCTTCGTTGTTGTCTAATCTGCACCATATATTAGATCTAGCTTCGGCTATATTTCCCTCTCTTTCAAGTATTACTTCCTTCCCCTTTTCCCATAAAAAACTTCAAGGAACCAGCCTTCTCTGGAGATCAGGCGAAAAGTCTCAAACCTTCTCGTCTTTTCAATGTTGACAAAATCTAAGGCGCAACTAAACAACCCAAGGCAGATTTTGTTCCAATAGTAATCATAATATTCAGTATTATGCTACGTATAACGAGTGATCGAGGAGGACACTTTGTTAATGAGATTATCAAGACGCTGACGACAGAGTTTAAGATTTTACACTCATTGTCTAGTCAGTACTACCCAAGGGTAAATGGGCAGGTGGATGCGACTAATAAAGTCTTAGTATCAACTCTATATAAAACCTGTGGGATAGAAGGAGCAGACTGGGAGGAAAGGTTACCGTCTATTTTATGGGTATATAGAACAACTTATAAACCAACAATAGAACATACTCCTTTCCAATTAATGTATGGTCAAGAAGCGGTGGTGCCAGTCGAGTTCTTGATACAAAGCTTGAGAGTTGCAGTGGAGCATCACTTGGTATATCAAGAAAGTTTAGAGGAAAAGACTAATGATGCTGACCAAACTAGATGAAATAAGAGTCATGGTGCAGTGGGCAATTTAGATAGCCTAGAAAAGATGAAAGGTGTGGCATGACAAGCATTTGAGGAAGTTGGAATTTAGTCCAGAGGACTTGGTTCTCAAATTTAATGAAAAGAGGGAGATCAAGCCAAGTAAACTAAAGATGTTATGGGTTGGCCCGTATAAATTTATTGAAATATTGGATAATGGAGTGGTCAGGCTGTAGAACCTGAATGGGACAGAGGTTACCAACATTGTAAATGGCTCAAAGTTGAATCCTTACAAAGTACAGTGTTTATTCATTGCTTCAAAAGATATTGAACGGAGAAGATGAGCATACGCTCAAGATGAGGCTCATTGTGAGCCAATTCCACCGCAAGAGGAGCCGAATATAAGATTCGCAAGGCTATTTTCTGAATGGGAGGATATGCAGCCAATAATTGAACAACAAGAGTTGGCACCTGGACCCAATGAAATAAGAAGGGTGCGAGTACATATCAGATGGGTGGATGGAACCATAAGAGAGGGAGAAGAGTGGATCCCTCCAGTAATAGAAGGCTATCAGGAGAGGGCACTATTACCAAGAGCTTCAAATAGGAGGTACCCATAGATAGAACATAGGTAACTACCTCGATAGTCAAAATAATGAAGAAGGGTAATGCTGACAGTGCGCAACGAGGATAGAGTGGATACATTCAAAATGGAAATTCCAGAGGATGCTAGGGAAGAAAGGATAGAAGAAGAACTAGTGGAACTTTCCCCATTGGCTCAGATAGGGCTATTACAATAGAGGATGAGAATGCAAACTCAATAGTTATAGGAAGAGTATCAAACTCTCCGAGGTCACAATGTGAGATTGAGAGCACAAGTAATCTAGGAATTGGATGGTACCATACAAATATTGGATGAACAAAGGGCAGTTAGATTACAAGATATTGGAAGTGAACCTGAGGAGGTTGAAGACTTAACTCCAATAAATGGTGGAGGAAACGAAGGTGCAAGTACAAGTTTACCACCCCCACCAAGAAATCAACCTATGATAAATGAGGACGCAGAGGTACGTTGGCGAGATATAGAGGAGACCACCACATCACCTAAATTTCACCACAATGTAGTAGGTATCACAGATTCTAGATGAAGGAATGTCATGGTTGGTATGAGAGCCTAGTATAGATTATGATGAACTAGTGAATCCTCATAATTCTTAGAGGGATCGAAGTATTCCAAATAGAGCATTGAGACCAAGGCAAGTCGGGAGAGTTTAGGAGGACAGACCCGAGAATGATACATAGGCATATGCAATAGCTCACGAGCAGCTGAGAAGACAAAGGAGGGAAGTTCGATGATTGGAGAGAGTGATGAATTTACCACACGACTAGGTAGAACAGAGAGAAGAGGGTCAAACTGACTCTAGTTCTGAGATAGACTTTTATGACGATTATAGGGAAGTATCCGCATCTTCATCCCCCCAGAGATCCTTTGAGGAAAGAAGATGGAGGCGTCGCTTGGTAAGGGCTGATCAAAGAGTTAGAACTGTTAGATTAAATATTCCATCATTTGGATATTTTACCCTTTCCCTATATTAGGTAGATTTTATTTACTGCATGGTAAAAAGTAGCTTGTTACTTTTTACCACTAGTATTTACTTTTACTACTAGGTTATTACTATTCATTGTTTACCTAGGTTAGTTAGTCATTGTAGTCATTTTGACTACGTTGGTTAGTAGGTTAGGATTAGCATCTATTCTATCGACATTTGTTAGCATCTAATCTAGTTATAGATCCTATACCTACGGGCTATTTTAGTCCTAGGCTATTGTAAGGTTAATCAAGTGTTATTTAAACACTTGATTATGAAATATTATTGTTGATTAATTAAGATCATTTGGCATTCTTATTATCATTGGTATCATTCGCAAGGTTTCACCTGGTTCCTGTGAGTGCGGAGAGAGCAACCCTCGTTCCAAGTGGAGAATACCAGAGCAACTCTTGTTCCACTGGAGAAGGTGAGAGGCCCCTCTTCTGTCATGCACAGAAATATTTGATGCCTAAGGCAAGAAAGCCTACAGGTATTTTTGACCTGCTACTGTATCCAGAGGCCAAATCCTACAGCATCGAGCATAGATCCCAAGGCTAGGTTTATTAAACCCGTCAACATCCGATGGCCAAGCGGCACCTATGCGATAGAGTGTAGGACCGCCCTCTATCGGGATGTAGGTCATCGATAACCATGATCCGAGAGGGCAGGAGGCCCTTCGATCACTAGCGGCCGCTAGTGCTTGCCCCGTGCATCCATCGCATAGTCAGGAGGGTAGGCACGCCCTCCTAGGCAAGGATCGAACCCAAAATTGAGGGCAAGAGTGCCCTTAGGTTTGACAAACTCTGGTGAGCGCTCGAGAGAGCTGTGAGGGTAGAAGCGCCCTCCTTCTCCCAGTTGGACATGCAGACCATGTTGACAGGAGGGCAGGCACGCCCTCCCAAGTGTCAGACCACCACATGAGGGCAAGTGTGCCCTCCATGGGAGGGACATGGATCCCAATCGGTGATCAGGATCTGAGAGGGCAGGTGGCCCTCCGATCATCGACGACTGGATCAGAGACCCAAACCTGACATGGAAACCTAGACCTCCTTGGCGGACACGTGGCTTGACATTGGCATGCAGACCAAGTCCAACATTCGATCTGACTAGCTGACATGACTTTTGAGGTGGTAGACCTATAATGTGGTGAGAGCTAACATGGAATCCCTCTAACGCTGATGTGGCTTGGTGCAAAAATCGAGAAGCTATCAAGGTGTTGACTAGACCGAGATTGAACACATGGCGGATAGCGACTGGACGATGACCAGACGAAGACGGTCATGACACGTGGTAGACTAGCCACTTTTCATTGGACCTAACACTAGCGACAAGTGGTAGGCAAGCCACGTGTCATGACATTGACGGTCCACGTGACTGGCAGCAAAACCAGTCACGTAGTGGACTGATTGCCCGAAGGCAGTCATAGCGCTATATGCGCTTTTGCTCTTTTAAAGAGCAAATACATTGCCTTCTGGGCAATGTGGGACTAAAAGTCCCGAAGGCTTTAAATTTCCTTCTAATCAAGCCTAAAGATGGCTTTAAAAGGCACTTGTTGTGCCTTTCTTCCCATCGGGCTCTCTAGCCCGACTAGTTGATCGGGTCGAGCTAAGGCCCTAGGCGAGGATTCAAGGGTTTGATTTGCCTCATATGAATCCCAAGCAAAGGTTTTTTTTTTTTTTTGCATTTTTTTAATTATTTTTTAGTATTTTTTTATTAATAATTTAATTGTTTTTATATAAAAATCATTTTTTTTTATATATTAAGTGATTTTTTTATAAAATAATTTTATTATTGATTTCAATATGCTAAAACTAATTAGAAAATTGCATTAAAATAGCAATCTTAAGGCCATTTTTTTTGTTGTTTTGCAACTATAAAAATTACATATTTTCTTGTTTTCTCCACACTTGGGGATAAATAGACAAGAAAGAATAGCTGAATTTTGTTGCAAATTATGAGACTTCTAAAAATCCAAAGCTTTTTCTCATAAATAAAAAGACCTTCAAACCCATATTCTCAAAACATTTTTTTTGCCAAAAAAAAACATACAAAGTTCAAAGTGTGCATTTGTTTTCTCCAAGGAGATATAATACATAAAATTGCACATCTATTTTTTTGCAAATTTGAGAAGAACTTGTAACCTTGGGCCCATAAAAACTAAGTCATGTGTCGACTAGTTCTGGAAGCCTTCCAAACGCGGGTCATGTGTCGACTTGTCTTGGAAGGAGTGCTCAAATTGTTCATTTTGCAAAATTCAAGGGGGAAGACAACATTGTACTTCTTTTGCAAAATTGGAAAAAAAAGTAGGAGACATAAAAATATCATTTTTTTTGCACAACACAAAACACACATTTTGTTGCAAAAATTTACAAAAGGTGCATTATCGATTTTACTCGACACCTTAATTGGAAAACTAGGTGATAATAATTTTGAGGACATTTCTTGTTTGATTGTTGCATCATTATCTTTGCAACTATAAGTCATATAATTAAGAACATCCAAACCTCAAAATTTCACAAATTTGTGTACATCCATGCACAGATTTAAAGCCAATTTCACTTGATATTCTCTCCTAAATCAACAAAACCCCTAATTCACTCTTATTTGTTTGGCTTAATTTCCTCCAACTTCTCATCCTTCTTGAAGGGTGTTAAGGCAGGTGCCATTAAATATTTGTTTGAGTGAATTATCTTTTGGTACTCTTTTAGGGTAATCAAAAAGAAAGAACAAGTTTTTGAAAATAAGGAACCTTAAAAAGTTGCAATCCTTTGCACTAAGTGGGGATAATTCCTTTCTTCCTTCAAAACACAGATTTTTGACAAGAGGGAAATAAAACTTGTAAAGGCAATCATAAAAGTAGAAGTCATACAAATTATACCTTTTCTTTTAGACTTCATAATAGCAATCATTCTTGAAGTTCTTACAATAAGGAAGGATGATTTGGTGAACTTTTTGATAAAATTGCCTAGAAAGCATAGTTTTGCACAAATTGTAAAAATGACAACCATGACACCATTCAGTGTTGGTTTCAAAACAAGAAAAACTAAAATGGCAAAGGCACATCACAGAAGCCATCTTTCTAGTGAAGTGTCTCATTCGGATTCTGATTCTAGTTCAAAGAAAGCACACAGAGTGCTAATTGCTAGAACAGTTTTGTAGAGGGAAAACAGATGTGTCCCTTGGGCAAAAGCACCATTTTCTCTCTCTCTTCTTTTTGGCTTCATAAATAGCATAAGTATTTTGTTTGAAGACCTTGCAATAAGGGGTGCTTGTACCTCTTTTAGGCTTCATAAATAGCAAATTCTAGGTGTTTGAAGTACTTGTAACAAGAGGAGCGACTTTTTGTGATGTAAAATTGTCTAGGAGGCAATATTTGTAAAATCCTTCACAACACTCTTGCGTTGCACACTTTTTTGCAATTGAGGGGGGATATCCATTTCTTTTCTTCACTGATTTTTGTAAATAGGGAAGAAGGCTTATAAGGGTGCATTTTCGGCTTCGACCAACACCTTAGTCACACTTCCTTCAGAAATTGAATACACTATGTTTTGCAACAAGAAGGGGGGAACTTATAAGGGTGCATTTTTGGCAGTGACCGACACCTTAGCTACCTTATCTTTTGCAAACTCATATTGTAAAATGAATGAATCTCGTATGAAGTGATCTATTCTACTACACCTAGCGATTGTAGTGGCTGGTTACCCATGCAATTCGGTTGGATGATGTGATTACCATAAGGACATTCGTTGGCATGAAGAAAAAGTGAGGAATGACCCACTTTTTGCTTAGGAGCAGCCAGAGTACTGTGATAGAGCAAAGAACCAGCAGATCAACATCCTTTTCACTGTATTGGGGCAGTTATATACTTTACCCAAATATTGTTGTATTAGAGGATATGTATGTATTACCCAAATAATGTAATAAGGGGGGATGTTAGAGTAAATATTCCATCATTTGGATATTTTACCCTTTCCCTATATTAGGTAGATTTTATTTACTGCATGGTAAAAAGTAGCTTGTTACTTTTTACCACTAGTATTTACTTTTACTACTAGGTTATTACTATTCATTGTTTACCTAGGTTAGTAAGTTAGTCATTGTAGTCATTTTGACTACGTTGGTTAGTAGGTTAGGATTAGCATCTATTCTACCGATATTTGTTAGCATCTAATCTGGTTACAGATCCTATACCTACGGGCTATTTTAGTCCTAGGCTATTGTAAGGTTAATCAAGTGTTATTTAAACACTTGATTATGAAATATTATTGTTGATTAATTAAGATCATTTGGCATTCTTGTTATCAAGAACCTTGTGACAGTTATCACCAAACCGGAGTCCACTGGATAATATGGAATTGGTAGATATTACTCCTGATGACCGAGGAATAATAGGAAGAATTGGACAAGGACCTCTAAGACTTCAACGAGGAAGAGGAAGAGGTAGACGACAAAAAAATGATGGAGACTTTGGTGATGTTGCAATTAGAGGAGGTAGAGGACGAGGAATATTCTGACCCCCTACTCCTAGATGGCCATGATATAACCTGCTAGCATGTATGAATTGGGTAAGGAAGCCACAAGATATACACAAACTAAGAGGTATGTTATGAAATGCGCTATAAAGATGCAGAGGGGGGTGACCACCCCTAAATCGACAAGGACCCCAATGAGAAGGGGGTAATTTGCAATTACCCTGAGTAATATAAGAATCATCAATAGTATAGGGATGTTTCATGCCTAGCAAGAATGGAATGGGGAGATAACCATGTGGTCGAAACCTTACTGGTAGAGTAAGGGTACACTTCGTAGATGGTGGAAACCTAGGCCAACAACGGACCCGATCACCAAGTTTGGAGCCAAAAATGATTCGTGGAGATAGGCGAATAAGTCACTCAAATAATAGTAGAGTGGTGAGGACACCACCACCATGGGATCAATCACCTGCACGGCGAGAATAAGGCCTACCAAGGGACAAGACTCCAACTTGTCGATGTACAATTTCGAACTGTACATATTGTAGGAGGGGAAATGAATGGGCAACAACATCACAGGCAGAGACCAGCTAAGCAGAGGTACAAGATGATACCACTAATCGTAATTTTATGGTCGAACCTCGAGGTCAATATTGGGATGGGGTCATACAGGTGAATGTCACTGTGCGATTACCAAGGAGGTAAGTATAATTAGACTAGGATGAAAAAAAAATGAAATGAAAAATGAACGAATAAAAAAAATTGAAAAAAAAAAGAGAAATAAAAATGAAAAAAAATTGTGCCTTAGTTGTGAAAATCCCTCGGGACGCAATTAGTAAGGGAGAGGTTGAAAATCGGAAACAATGGCCTCTCTAGAGAAAAAGAAAGCAAAAGTTTCTCTAAGTTATGAAATCATACAATGGAAAAGTACAAGATGGAAATTGTACAAAAGAGAGTTGTATAAGGCAAGAATGACATGCAAATCGTACATAAAGTTGTACTGTACGATTTGGATCGTACAGTGTACAATTTGCCAACTAACTAATTAATGTGACATACCGAAAAGCAACAATTGGAGGAAAAGAAGGGGGAAAAAGACAAAAATTTAAAACCAACTGTTGAGTTGGCAGTAATCTAGCAGTGGAGATGGAAAAAACATGCAACTTGGAACTTTTAGATTCTTTTGAAAGTTAGGGTTTTTTCAGTTAGGGTTTAGGGTTTTTGAAAACTTGCTATAAAAAGAAAGTAAAGTGGCCATTTTTTTCAATCACCAAGTAGAATTAGAATTTTTTTAGGAGATTGAAGGGGAAAAGCATGCATTTGATGACAGAGGACTACATGTGCAAGAATTATTCACCACCACTTTGAATTTGCAGATCCATTATTAAATTTGTACCAGAGAGTTCTTTTCAGCTTTAAGGAATCAACCCGGGAAAAAAGAATTGGGGTTTTTTTCTCCACAAAAAGGGGGAATTCAAATTTTTTTAGAAATATTACAGTAAAGACATCATAAAACATCATTGTACATATTTTTGATGGAGGAATTGCTGATTAGAACTGAAGGGAGCAGAGATTTGTGGTTGGAATTGGGGAAATTGCAAGAGGATGGAAGATTGAAACTCTAAGAACTAAAACATCTGATAAAAAGTGAGCTAGGAAATATGAGGAGAGAAAATTATAGTCCGTACAGCTATACATTGCAGCCAAAAATTTGTCAAATTAAATAAAATTACGCCAGGAGTGGAGTGGAAGATTGGTTGAGAAAAAGCACTCCAGAGTAGATCAGGACACTCCGACAACTGGGTCGGTGGCATATTTAGCCAAGGAGAAAAAAATCCTAGTATTTTGCAGTAGTGATGGTTAGAGAAGTCGTATTGTATGATTTGGAGGCAGATTGTATGATTTCAAGGAAAAAAAGTGCAATTTTTTCTATTTTTGGCAATTTTTAAGAGATCGTACGAAATTGTACAAAATCGTATGAATTTTAAAGGGGATGGCAGCCAGTAAGTAGCATAGTATGGAGTACTAGCACCCTATATGATTTTAAGTTGCAGTCGTATGATTTGGAGGAGATTTGACCATTTGAATATTGATAGGGTAAAGGGAAAAATAGTCAAAGTGTACGATCTGGAAGCGATGGAGGAAGGTGAAACTGTAAAAGGGCCCTAGAACCATACATTGTACATTTTTATAGAAGGTTGTATGATTTTTAGTATGTTTCTAATTGTGAAGGAGGAGGTTGAGTTAATCGGTGAGATGTTGGAGGAATGATCTCAACAGAATAATTTGGATGCCAATTGAGGTGGATTGCAACAATTAGGGTGGAGAGATCACTAGGTCCACTACACAAGAGAGAGGTATACTTATGGTAGCACCTTGAGCATCATTTTTAGTCCCACAAAAGGTATGGTAATCATCCACGGAGGAGAGGAGGTTATAGGCCATGGAGGAGACAAATCTATTGGCAAGCACACCTGGGTATAACACCACCGAGGCACAGAGAGGAAAGGATGCCCCAAGCAGCTACCTCATGGAGGGAATTGAGGAGTGAGGTACATGTACAAGAATGGGAAGAACACCTGAGAAGTGAATAGGAATGTTAGGTGGAACTTATAAACATCATTTTTGTACATCACAAAGCGAAAGCATGCAAGAAATGGTGTAGTGATGAGAAGAACAGGTCTCATCCATGGAGGAAGACATTCAAAAATGCACAAGTGGCAGTCATTGCACAGATTCCACCATTTCATAGGACATTCTTCCAGAACTATATTTTGCAGATAGTTTAGGCATATAATGTAGCAATGAGGACAACCTACGTTAATGTGGGCAAGAGTTCAATGAAGGTGGAGGTTTTTGCAGAGGTATTTCGAAGAACATTTGGGTTGTCGACGAAAGGCATGGAGATAGTTAAGAAATTGGTAGACCCAATAGAAGCACACCACCTGGTTACCACCATGACCACTGTCAAATCAATGACAGATGTAAAGATTTTCGGTGTAGGAATGCACGAAATAAAGTAGAGTCAGTTGTGAAGTGATAATTGGGCATGTGCGATGAGCACAGTCATGGCCATATTGTCAGGTGATATAAGGGCAACTGAGATGCCAATGTGGATGGCACACTATATAGAAGGTATTACCTATGGGATTATTATGATTGGGGTACCTTTCTAGAGAGAAGAATGCATGAGGCCTTGATGAAAATATCAAAGAACTTTGGGATGGCATTTCAGTAAATAGGATTGCTACTGAATGCAGTAACAGAAGTGGGAATTCAATTCCCAGGGTTGACGCTGCCTAGAGAAATTAGGTCAAACCAACCGATAATATTAAGATGGGTAAATGTTGTACCCATAGCAAAGAGTACTCCAGAGAAACCACACATGAGGAGTGAGCAGCACAGGAGTGAAGCTTAGGGAGATACTTCTCTGAATGAGGATGCCGATGTACATCATCGAAGAAAGCGTTCTAGACAGTTGGAGCCAGAGCTAGAACAAGTACCTACACAAAGGCAGCAAGAGTAGCCTATTGATCAAGAAAGGGATAGTAGTCCAGTACAAATAAGGATGAGAAGATAGCGAGAAAGAATGGAAAATAAACCAGTTCCAAAAGTACAAATGAAGGAACAGTCGGACTCAGAAGCAATGAAACTGGAAGAGTTATATTGGACAAAGGCAGAGAAGATAGTGCAATCTCTGAAAATATTTGACCATTTTGATAATATGGATGCCTCTGATTTTTTTAAAGGAATTGAGGTAGGGTCTGATGGAGTAGCCAATACCTTAGATGATGAGTTTTCGACCTTATACGATAAATATGTCAGCAAATGGGAGCCATTTGCATTTCGATATTGCGTTCCCCTAGGCACCTAAAAAATATATAAAAGGAAGCTCCCTCCATAGCATTTTCCTATTCAAAAGCCATCTGACATCAAGGCACCAAAAGGCAGTCAGGTGGGCCCAATGTTGTCTTCAACGCCCAAAAATTCACCTCAAACAGAGGAGCGATCAACCGACGAGGCAGCAGTAGCGAGCACCCCTCTGACAAGGCCCAAATACAAGTTTATCGTGGGTGCCTTGGTACCTGATGCACCAACCATATTTGCCTCTATCAAACAAACCACTGCTCCGAAAGAAAAGAAAAGAAAAAGGGGCGAGAAAATAAAAATAAAGCAACCAAAAAATGAGGTTGCACAGAAGATAGTGGTAGCCCCATGGACAGGAGCGATGGCAACAGAAGTAATCTCTCTCCTAGATAGTCCAAAAAAGGAAGCAAAAGTTTGGGCAACAGGCATCATCCAAGCACGGGCTCAGGCAGAGCATGTAGGTACGTCCTCTTCCCCTATATCACAAACCCTAGCTAGCCCTTCTATCACACCCTCCTCTTCTACATCAGGACACACCTTAGCTACCTCATCTGTATCGCCTATCACCCAGTACCTCCATAGTCCCCACTCTTTTGGACGTTTTTCCCATGACACTAACATTTTTCAAACCCTGGGTCAAACCCTAAGTCTCTCACCTACAACCAACACTGAAGCTGTATCCACATCACCGCACCACCCACCCGTCGTTGACCTCGCATTCAGAACCCCATCTCCACCTCCTACGTAGTCATTCGCTTCCCCTAGGTCCCAATCGCCCTCAAAAGCGGACTTATCTTTTGGAATATCCCTTGCCTCATTGTTTTTAGGGAGGATGCCACAACAAGATTTAGCCTCGGCATACCCTATGTTGGTAGAATTGGACCTAATGGAGGAACAAATACAAGTTATAGATGACCAGCCTCTAGCCGCAAAGGTCGTAGGGTGTTCTGCCTCTTTCCTCCAGGGCGTAAAGAAAAGAAGAGCCGAGGAGATAGCCATACCTATGAAGCACACCAAGTTTGACTTGGACAAGAGGGTGCTCCAAATGGACAAGTTAATCCCAAAAGTCAAGAAGCCTCTTCAGGAGATGACTGAGGCAGACTATGAGCACTGAATCAAGGAGAAGAGTTTTGATGATATAAGCGAGGAATACGAAATTAATGGTATTCATCGAAAGACTGCTAATCTCCTTGTCAAGCAGCTCGAGGCCTAAGAGAAGTTGTTTCAGCTTCAAAATAATTCAAGGCAGCTAGAGGAGAATCTGGCCAAGGCCACCACGCAGCAAGAATCTACTCAGAAGGAGATTAAATATTTAAAGGACCAGCTTGTTGCGTCCTAGTAGGAGGCAACAACACAGAAGAAGATAGTTGAGCAGTTATCAGAGGAGAAAAAGGCAACACTCGAGCATGTTGCCCAATTGTAGAATCTGCTATAGAAAACTTAGTCGCAGTTAGAAGAGAAAACGTCCCAGGAAGCTACCTTTTTGAAGGACAAGATCAAGGAGATGCAAGCTGGTTTGCTGCAGGGCTAATGTTGTCAGATCCCTGTCCGTCCTGAATTTCGTATCCAAAATACAAGAAGTTTCTACCTAAGGAAATCCTGCAGTAGAGGAGGCCAAACGCCAAATGAGGCAATGGCTAGACTTGGCAATAAAACTTGAGGATTTTGTGCGCAAATGCCTCCTATTTCAAGGACGTCGACCATCACTATTTGAATGCTTTGCATTAGAAACTTTTGATTATAATATTTTGATTTCAATATTAACACATACTGATATCTCAACATTACTTCTAATATTTAAATATTTAATGTAAATATTAAAGCCATATATCTTTGGTGTATTTAAATATTCAAAAATCAAATTTTCATTGCAATGGAAATAGAGGCCATTTTCTCATCTTTCTTTTAGCTCTTCTTGGCTAATTCGTTTAATTGGCATAACCTTATTCAATTTTTGGCTAGTGTAGGTATTTGGTGGTTTTTTTGAAAAGACTCTTCCTATTCATCTTTGGTTATTGTTCTTCTCTTCTATCATTTGTGCTAATGCCACTGCATGCATCATGTCAATAGGGTTTTGTATTTGTACTTCTATTCGAATGTCTTCTTTTAAGCCACTAATGAAGCAAATTTGGAAGAATGATGCATCCAGTCTTGATGTAAGGTTCACTAATTTCTCAAATTGCGCTTGGTATTCTCTTATAGTGGAAATTTGGCAAATTTTGGTGAGGGCTCTTGTGAAATCTTCAAATTTAGTGGGGCCAAATCGTAACATTAGGTTTTTTGTGAATTCGGTCCATGTGGGAGGGTCTTTTGTTTTCTCATACCATTGATACCATTGGGTAGCAATTTGTTCTAAGTGAAATGATGTGATATGGACTTTCTAAATCTTCGAAATTTGATATAGGTCGAAATATTGATCTGCCCTATATATCCAATTTTTAGGGTTGCCTCCATCAAATTTTGGGAAGTCTTGTTTTATGGTACATGAAAGGATTGATGTCTATGGTCCTCCTAGTATTTTTTGTTGTGGTGGTGTAGTGTTTTGTTGTTCGCTCTACATTAGCATCAAATTTTGTTGTCCTAAGTCCATGGAATGGGTTGTAGCATCCAATTTAGTGGATAGAGTTGTATTTGAGTTGGTGATGCTCATGTTTAGATCTGCCATTTTGGCAGCGATTTTATCCTCTAAATTGTCTTTCCAAAATGTCATTCCTTGCATTAGGTCTTTCATTTCCTGTGTAAACCCCAAAAGTTCTTTCGTAATTTTCTTTGTGACTTATTTCATAATTTCCTTTACCATGTCTTAATATCTCCTTTCATCGGCCATTTAGGGCGTAATTGAGACTTATATAATGGTTTTGTTTGCAAAATTTGTGCCGATTTGGTCTTTGTCAAGTTTAAAAAAAAAAATTACAAAAAAATTGGTATATTTTTTTTGTCAATATTTGTTTGTAAAAATTATCTATTTTTCAACAAGTGGTACGACGGCGGTAGGAAGGTAGAGCGCTGAGCGAGAGGCGGAGGAGGGCTCTAATGTGGAGTAGATCTTGGGAAAAGTAGGGCGTGGAGGTGGAGCTCAAGTGGAGCGGGGCTCAGAGGCAGAGGCGAAGCTCGGGTGGAGGAGGAGTCAGGGTAGGGCAGAGGCGACGAGTGCGGTTGTTTGACGAGTGGGGTGATTGGATTTTAAAAATTCAATGAGCAAATCACATGCCACCAACCGGCACTTGCCTATGCACGTGTGATTTATGCCTAGCATGCTAGGCAATTCCCTTAGTGCGTGCTGGTGGTTATAAACCCAACAAGATGCCTTCCTATAGTAATGTGCAATAAATCATTTTCTTTTTAAGATATTGTTGTCCTTGCTTCCTAACTTCAAAAAACCTTCGTCCAACGGTCGAAACTTTGATGAACCTTTATAAAAATTATATAAATTTTAATTTATTTCTCGCTGTAAATTTTTGACATCGAAAAAACTGTCCCACGGTCGGAACTTCGACGAACCTTAATAAAAATTATATAAATTTTTAATTTTATTTATATTTTTATTTGTTTTCTTGTCGTAAACAGACATTTTTAGAAACATTGTAGGTCTTCGACTGTGATTTCACACCAGCATTTAGTTTTCTCAAATGGATTGTTTATTGCCTTCGATCTTAGGTGGATAGCTTCCAACCGTGTATGCTCCTCTCCTTTCGAGTTTTTAGCTGTATATTTTATTGCTGCAAGTATGGGGTCCCTGTTGGTGATGCAGAGCGCTAGCACGGGTCTGATGCCCTCATGCAGAAGTAGAGTCACCAATGAATAAGGTTTGTTGCTTGTGTTTTACTGCAGGGAAAAATGAAGACAGTTGTAGGTAGTTCGATTCGTCCGAATCAATTGTTCACTGGAGGGCAGTGGAGTAAAATAGCCCAAGATTGGTGACCAGAGAAAAAACAATTCTCTGTTAAGGTGCCTGGGTGTAATGGCTCTGTACCAAATGTTATGAAACTGCTAGGAGAAATATGAATTAAAATGTAAAAGTTGTATTGGAGGTAAACCTGCAATATAATATATAATGAAATAATGTTTTGGATGCCCTTTGGAACATCCTCAATGCCCTATTTATATCTAACTAAGAGTTGTGAATGGTGAAGGGATATGTCCCTTAATAACATAATATAATATAAAGGATTAAAAGTTATGTTAGGAGGGTCCTAACATCAACACTGAAATGGGTTGTAACACATAATTATGTCCTTGCTGAGGATGCTGAGCTTGTTTTCTTGTAGTTATCCCAACCATGCCAACCATATTACCATAGGAAGGAGGCTCATTCTGATAAGCCTCCTAATTTTTTATCTGTTGATTATGTTTTGGTAATTGATTTTTAAATATTTCCATATCTTGATTGGTAGTCATATTTTGTTGGATAAGTACTTCATTATTCACTACTTGAGATTTGCTTAAATCAATACGTCTTGCATCAATCAAATCTTGAGCTACATGTTTCAACTTCTTGCAAGAATTAATCCAATGTCCTTCCACTCTATGATATGCACAATGCTCACCTGTCTTATACCAATGAGTTGAAGTATTTGGTTGTCTAATAGGAGGTAACTCAATTGCTTTGGCTTCTAAGAGTTGCTTCAAAACTACTTCCATAGACATATTAAGTCTTGTAAAATTCCTTTGTGGAGTTTTTTTGAAGTACTATCTTTTGTAGGTTGTTAGTAACAATATTAACATGTGTACTATATTTTCCATTATCACCTCCTATATATCTATTTTTGTGTTAAGACTTAGTAGGTTTTTCTTCCTTAACCTTGAGTTGGCCTCTCCTGATGAGATCTTGTTCTAATTTTCTTGCTAAATCAATTGCTTGATCAAAATATGTAATAGTTGTAGTTTCTAGTACATAAGATAATTGTTCATGTAAATTAACAATAAATATCTCAAGCGTATCTTTAGGAGGTAAAGTATATCTCAGACTTCCAACTAAACTTCTGCAACAAGCCAAAAATTATGAAAATCTTTCTTCTTTACTTTGTTTTAAGTTATAAACATCTTTCATTGTCACTTCTTTTTCAATGTAAGCATCAAATTGCTGAACAAATAACATGCCACCAAGACTCTTAGGGAATATTTTAAGCAATGACATGTCATCATAGATAAGATCGTGGAAATTCTAAGTTTCCTTAAATACTCTATTGGATATTATGTCCCCTTAACGAGCATAGGAAAGTGATTAGGATAAGGCCCTGAGGCAAAAATAGGATCCAATGGCTGATTACACATTTCCTTTTAGTTGTAAGTAAAACTTGAAGGTTGAATCATCTCAACTTTTGAAACCAATTGCTTTACCATATTTGTTAAATTCTGCACTTTTGGATTATTGTTATGTGTTGTCCCCAAATTCCCATATGTATGTTGAGGAACCAATGCTTGATTCAAGTTGGAAGTATGGATACTATTGTTATATGTGGCACCTTGTGAAAGTGGACGGCTAACATTTTGTGAGATAGAGGTAAAAGTGTTGACATTAGAAGATTGAGGAAGAAATTGAAAATATTTTTGAGTAACACTTTTAATTGGAGGATTTTGCAAATTTCTTCCAATGTTGGTGGTTGTAGTAGTGTCAATAGTTGTGTTCAAATTATTAATATACACTAATTTAGGCATGGTGTATTCCTAGTTAAGCATAGGGGAGCTTATTGGAGGGGTGGAGGAGTCTCGTATCTTTCGAGGTAAGCTTCTCACTCCATACCTCCCAATATTCTATCCCTGTTAGCTTTCATAAAGCCCCAAATGCGCTCAAATGATGAAAAGACAAAACTACCATTAGGTCTCTCATAAGGATAAAAAATCATATCAGTATCCATGTTCTCTTGTTCTTCTAGATCTATGTTAGGATCCTCTCTATCAATATGATAATCTTCTAGAGGAATACAATCAGACTCAAGATGCTTTCACTGACTTCTAAGGACAGGAGCCATTAGAAAATAAAAAGGATAGAAGAGAAAGATAACAACAAAAACAAAAATATTTTTAAAGACGTTATTAAAAAATTTCCAACTACACAAACAATTTTAATGGTCTTGCTTAAAAAAATTTGTAAAATAAAGGGGGTGTTCACGTTAGGTTCACCAAAGATGTAGAGGGAGAAAACTGCCCTACCACGTACAATTCCCAAAAGGGTTGGATCCGCAAGATAGGAACCTTTTGGAGTGAACCATGGGAGCTATGTTTTTCTCTACACTCAATGTTAGGGAGAAGGTTCACCAGGAACAGTCTAAGGACTCGCTCCAAGTCCTCTGGTTTTCAATAATTTTTTATGTATTCAGTTTCCAAACAAACACCTAGATTTGGTCTTTCTATATATGTGCTATAAAAGATAAAGGACAATGTAGAAATACAAAATGCAAGAAAATAAGAGCTAACCCTAGAATGATTTTATCTTTGAATGCTTTCTAACCTAGGGTTTTATATAAACAACCTTTAAGCAAGAGCTCAAGAAGATATGCACAAACAAAATTAACCCTAGTGCACACTATATGTTGTTTAACCTATAAATGCCTAGAAATTAATTAAATATACCTCTATGAAATTAGATCTAGGGTTTACAAAAAAAATGTAAAGCACTCAACAAATAGCCTATAGACTAATCAGAACACTTAGCTTATCTGGTGTTTTATCCTTGCTTTCATCCCTTTGTCTAATGCTATCAACGATTCATGTTTTTGCAAGATAACTCAAAAAACACTAAAAAATATGATTAGCATTAGGGGGGCTACTTAGGTGATTGTATAAAAATACTTGGAGGCACAACAGTCAAGCCCCCTAGGTCCTTTTAGCTGACCTTTGATAATTAAAAGCGAAAATTGACCTTTGGAGAAAAACAAGCATAATGCAATATAGTAGAACATAATGCAGAAATCACATAACAGAATATATCACTATGCTCTAGATGTAGTTTATGATGCAATAGTGAAAATAGGAATAACTGGTTACCCTTAATTTTATCTCAAGTGAGATCGCACCCCGTTTTGAGCGATTGCAATAACACCAGCAGAAGTCTCGCCCTACAACAGACCGAGCGTGATTTCATAGAAGTGATACGAAACGTCTTAGATAGAAGTGAAATAATTAAATTAGAATGTAGTGAATGAAATAAGACATGCAACAGAACATCTTCACCTGGTAGACAGCGAGGAAGCAAGCAGAAAGGTTTTAGATCTCCCAAGCAATCAATCTCTCCTTAGGGCTTCACCAATAATCCTCCAAGAGTGAAGAAGAAGAAATACAATGCAGCAAACAATCAATCAAACTTCAAACTCCGAAGTTGCTTGCAAAAGAAGAAGAAGGATGTAGACCGAATAGAACACTTTGTAAGAAATCAAATTGTTAGTAAGCATGCATAAGAAAATTGTGATCACTTGTGTGCTTTTGAAGGAGCATTCAAACCCTCCTTATATAGTGGATTTGAAAGCGAAAAGAGCGAGAAAACCAAGGAGTGTCGACGTAGAACATGCTAGACCCAAAAAATTAGGGTTTCAATATGTCAAATTCTAAAAATGCAAAATCATACCCCGTTAAGACCAATCACAATTTTATCATGCAAAATTGCATCCCATCAAGGACTGGACACGATTTCGCATAAAGAGGGAAAAAGGACAAAACAGAGGGGAAGGAGCCTTACCCTTGCCTTAGGCAAGTCTAATGGATCCCCAAAGGGCTTAGGGAATATTTCTCACTAAAGTGAGTCAATTTTCCATGTCTATACCCTCTTGATCTCTCAAGAGAAAAATGGTTTTGTGTAAGGTAGATAGATAGCAAATGGAATAATAACCATGTATGAAATACTCCATTCAATCAATAAAAGTAAGGAGGTTGGAATTCTAGAGAAATTTGGTTTTTAAGATAAGTGGAAGAGATAAATTAGATATTCTTAGATAGGATACTAGAGAAATTTGGTTTTGAAGATAAATGGAAGAGATAAATTCAAGTGTGTACATCAACAACTAGATTTTCTACTTTGATAGCTTATGATAGAGTCAATTGGAAATTCTTAGATATGATAGAGTCAATTGGAAATTCTTAGATATGATAGAGTCAATTCAAGTGTATACATCAACAATTAGATTTTCTAATTTGATAGTATGTAAAAATCTTATGATAGATTCAATTGGATATTCTTAGATAGGATACTAGAGAAATTTGGTTTTGAAGATAAGTGGAGGAGATGGATTCAAGTGTGTACATCAACAACTAGATTTTCTATTTTGATCAATGGGGAAGTAACTGGTTTCTTCCCAACATAGAGAGGATTAAGACAAGGAGATCCAATTTCCCCTTACCTCTTCATTTTAATGGTTGAAGCATTAGGAAGAGTTTTCAAAGCTATAAAAAAAGGAGAAAAAGATATATGACATCCTTCCTAGTCCCAACTGTGAAACAATGACTCATCATCAGTTTGTAGATGATACCATCTTGCTTAGAAAGGCATTGGTTCAAGAGGCTAAGGAGTTAATGAAGGTACTTCAATTGTATGAGATTGATTTCCATCAAAAGGTAAATTTCCAAAAGACTAAAGTATTCTTTCTTCACACTCCAAAAAAAGACAAAAGAAAATTGTTGAGATTTTGAAATGTCAGATTAGTAATTTGCCATCAATTTATTTGGAAATGCCTTTATTTATTGAAAGACACAAAGTAAACTTTTGTGATAGGATTTTAGATAGAATTGGTAAAAAGTATACAATATGGAAAGGAATAACTTTGAGTTGGGCAGGTAAATTGCAATTGATAAAAACAAAACTCCAAATCCAACCTATCTACAATGCACTAGTTTTCAAAATGTCATCTGCCATAGAAAAAATAATTGATCAAATATGTAATAGATTCCTTTGGTCAGGAATGGAGGAGAAGAAAAGAATGTCCTTGGTTGCATGGGATAAGGTTTGCAAAAGTAAATTGTTGGGTGGACTTGGATTGAGAAAAATGAAAGTCTTGAGTAAAGCCTTAAGAGGAAAATTGGGCTAGAAGTTATGCCAAAATAAAGGATCTAAATGGACTTATATTTGTAAAGCAAAATATCTTGATAACTCCAACTCCTTTCTAAGAGTGGAAAACCTTCCAAATGGGTCTACATTTTGGAATGGGTTGGTAGGTATCAAGAAATTTTTGTGGGATCATCTATCATGGGAAGTCAAAGAAGGATCAAGAGTCTTCTTCTGGGAGGATGCTTGGTTAAGGAAAAAACCATTGATTAGGTATGAGGATATTAAGCAAGGGGCACAATGGGCAATGGCTACTCAAGGAAATAAAGTAAGTGACTACCTTAGAATGACTAAGGAAGGAAGGTAATGGCATGTTCAGGAGGCTCCAAACTAGGAAATAGATAAGCAATTGGAGGTAGTAAGACAGGAACAAATAAAAAAATCACAATTTTAGACAATAAGACAATCCATTATGGAAAGGAGATAAAGGAGGTGAGTACAAGGTAAAATATATCTTTAAACTGTTGAATGATGCCATAATGGATGGATACCCTCAATTATCAAAAAATGTATGGGTAAAAGGGCTTATCCCAAAAATATCCTTCTTCCTTTGGATTATTGCTCATAATAAGATTTTAACCTTAGATAATTTGCAGAAAAGGGGTTTCCAATTTCCAAATAGATGTATCTTATGCTACAAAGAAGAAGAACTTGTGGATCATCTTTTCCTACACTATAATTTTGTGAGAACAATTTGGAGTAGATTGTGGAATGACTTGAGAATTCAATGGGTAATTCCTGCCTCCTTGAAAGACCTCCTAATCCAATGGGAAAGGAATTCAAGTAGGAAGATACTAAATGAATTTTGGATCTTCATCCCTCCACATCTGATTTGGGTTGTGTGGAAGGAGAGGAATCTCAAAATTTTTCAAAATCAAAGCATATGTGTATCAACTAGTGAAGGCCTATGTAAGTGAGAATTATTTGGTTTGTTGACCCCAAGCATAGGAAAGGAGAAAGAAATGATAAAAGTACTACAATTACTTTCCCATGATGAGGTGGAAGGTGATGATGAGTTGGACATGGCTTAATGGAGGTGTTGGATGTGACTCCCAAGATAACATGATGATGAATTAAGATGTAATAACAATTTGGTACAAGAATGATTGGTATGTTGTGAATGATGCAGACATGACTATTTTCAAGAAGAAGAAGTAGATTAGTTATAGTTTTTGTATTGATGTCTATGATGACACTAATGTGTAATACTTCAGTTTTGTTGGAGTTTTGTTGGGGATATACTTCAGTTTTTTATGAAGTCTAACATATTTTTGTAAACAATATTTGGGGACCCTATACAAAAAATATGTCTCTTTATTTACCTAATAAAAAATAATAATGATGAATGGGGTATTTTAGTCTCTATCACTATGAGAAAAATTTTAGAAGTTGACATATGTAAATGATATGTTATGTTGGATTGGCAAGGATATTTATCTTCATTTACCCTTAGTTTAGATGTGTAACTTTGGATATTTTATTATTTTTTATCTTATTGTAAGAGCAATTTGTGTAGAAGGAATTTTTTACTTAGACTTTCCATATAAAGTGTTAATGATTTTATATGTTGGATTAGCAAGGATATTTATCTTCATTTACCCTTAGTTTAGACGTATAACTTTAGATATTTTATTATTTTAATATAAGAGCAATTTGTGTGGAAGGAATTTTTCTCTTACACTCTCCATATAAAGTGTTGTGCATGGATGAGAATGTTGTGTTGATAGCTATTATGTAACTCTTACATAGGTATCATTTTAGAATATTTTAAAGTAACACACTTTATGTAACTCTAAGTTATACGTCATTTGATACTCATTTATGTAGAGAATTTTAGAATACTTAGGCACTCACTATTGGGAAGGTAGAAGTAATAATTAAAATGTTATACCATATCCTCAAGAATAAATAGGTGTAGAAAATATGAGAAATTATATATTCACTCTTAGTTATCAAATTCGTTAAAATTCGAAATTCGTCGAATTCAAAACTTTAACGAATAAATTCATCGAATAAACCCTAAATTTGGCAAAAAAAAAAAATTGAACACAAAAGAGGTATAAAAAACCCTAAAATCAGTCATTGGCAGTTGAAAAATAAAACCCATGACTTATAGAAAGTTCAAGCAAAGTTACAATATGGTAAAATATCTTACCTCTAAAATATAAAAATATAAATTATATATCAATGTGAAAGTGTTATAAAAACATTTCTTCAGATCCATGTCTTGCACAAATTATGTTGGATGCAACCATTTTCAATCTATTTTCTTTAGTTTTTTATTATCACTTGAGAGAATGGACAACAATGATAGTTCTGTGTTTGATATGCATATTTTTTTAGAATGAATTTATCACTTGATTTTTTATTATGATTGATAGAAAACTTGTAATTTATCTTTAAAAATTATATATTGATTTAAACGTTTGAAAATCTTCTCATCTGTTAAAAAATTACTATGTTTAGATGAAGTTATAAAAATGTTTATATTTTTAAAAATATTTTAAAGTATATATTTAAAAAAAATTATTAAAATCAAATATTATAATTTTGTATCTTTGATTTTTAAATTTTATATAAAAATAAAAATAAAATTATTTCAAAAAATATATGTGCATTTATAATAATCAAATTTTATGTCGAATTTATTTTGAATTTTTAAACATGTCGAATTTTTTCGAACTTCAAGAGTGTCGAATACGAACTCGAACTTGATAACTAAGGATTCACTCTTTTAATTTCATATTATTAACTTTTCTAATCTTCTATAGCAAATATTTGATCATATATCCTTCTTAATTCACTCACATAGTTTTTTTTTACAACTAATTTATTTAAAACTTTTTGTCCCTGTTCTTGCTTGCTTCTTTATGTGTTGCATTCAATAACTATTTGTAATTTATATTATTTACCTCTCAAACTGTTTCCTAATATGTGGCCCCAAAATATTAATTTACAATATTTAATCTCATTTTGATGTCATTTAGTTAAATTTGATTCTTTAATTGTTTTCTTATATATACTCATCCATCATTAGTCATTCAAAATATATTTAAGTTTACATGTGATAGATAAGCATTTAAATTGATTGGCAACTTGTTCATGATCTATTATAATTTATCATTACATACAATTATAAATCACAAATATAAGTAAGGCTAAAGGGGCCATCACATTCATGTTGTTTGCTTGAATAGCATTCATAACTCCATTGTCTATGACATGCTTATTCTTGTATTAGGTTCTAGGTCTATCTTCCTTCTTTCATAGTTTACGCTACCCTATATATAGGAGAACAACTTTTCTCTACGTATCAAGATCTACTACAACATCAAAGGAAGGAATGGAAACAATTTCTAGGTGGTAATATATCATGCATGTTGCATATAAAAATCTATAAGAGGCATTTTGGTGGTATGATACATTGGATTTTTCCTACGAGGGCTCACCATCTAGCTAAAAACTTAGGGTTGGTCTACTTTATCAATCAATTTTTGCTCTTCAATATACATAGAAAACTATAGAACATAATTTTTAGCCAATTCCTTAAAGGCTTTGGAGTGGTGAGGTAGTTGTAAATACCATTCCAAGGCAACGTTGCCAAGACTAGTGGAGAAAATTCAAAGGAACACCATTTCATAATGGTGACTTTGTTACAAGCAATTTGAAAACATTAGTTATTAGATATTCTAGTCCTTTATATATAGAGAGTCTAGTGGAGAAAATTCAAAGGAACACCATTTCATCATGGTGAATTTGTTGCAAGCAATTTGAAAACATTAGTTATTAGATCTTCTAGTCCTTTATATATAGAGAGTCTAGGTGCCTTAAAGCTAGGCTGGACAGGCCAACTGGTCATAGATGGGTCCAAGAGCTCATTATTTCATCATGTTGACTTTGTTGCAAGCAATTTGAAAACATTAGTTATTAGATCTTCTAGTCCTTTATATATAGAGAGTCTAGGTGCCTTAAAGATAGGCTGGACAGGCCATCTGGTCATAGATGGGTCCAAGAGCTCATTATTTCATTTTCATCATGGTGACTTTGTTGCAAGCAAGCAATTTGAAAACATTAGTTATTAGATCTTCTAGTCCTTTATATATAGAGAGTCTAGATGCCTTAAAGCTAGGCTGGACAGGCCAACTGGTCATAGATGGGTCCAAGAGCTCGTTAGTTCATATGTGGATCCAAGAGCTCATTAGAGAACTCATTGAAGAAGTATTGTTGTCAAAAATTTCCCTCAATGGAGGCCAAATGTCTCTTTATCTATACTAATTTGTCCAAATTTCAAGGAGTTTGTCCTAGATGGTGTAAATCTATGTGGCATCTACCAAGGTGGAACGTATAATGACTGGATGGTGTAAATCTATGTGGCATCTACCAAGGTAGAACATATAACGACTGGATGGTGTAAATCTATGTGGCATCTACCAAGGAGTCCACGTATAATGATTGGATGGTGTAAACCTATGTGGCATCTACCAAGGAGTCCACGTATAACGACTGGATGGTGTAAATCTATGTGGCATCTACCAAGGAGTCCATGTATAACGACTGGATGGTGTAAATCTATGTGGCATCTACCAAGGTGGAATGAGTCCACGTATAACGACTAGATGGTGTAAATATATGTGGCATCTACCAAGGTGGAATGAGTCCACATATAACAACTGGATGGTGTAAATCTATGTGGCATCTACCAAGGAGTTTGTCATGGATGGTGTAAATCTATGTGGCATCTACCAAGGATTTTTTCCTGAATGGTGTAAATCTATGTGGCATCTACCAAGGTGGAACATATACCAAGGATTTTGTCATGGATGGTGTAAATCTATGTGGCATCTACCAAGGATTTTTGTCCTGGATGGTGTAAATCTATGTGGCATCGACCAAGGAGTTTGTCATGGATGGTGTAAATCTATGTGGCATCTACCAAGGATTTTGTCCTGGATGGTGTAAATCTATGTGGCATCTACCAAGGTGGAACGTATACCAAGGAGTTTGTCATGGATGGTGTAAATCTATGTGGCATCTACCAAGGAGTTTGTCCTGGATGGTGTGGCATCTACCAATGTGGAACATATACCAAGGATTTTGTCATGGATGGTGTAAATCTATGTGGCATCTACCAAGGAGTCTACCAAGGTGGAACGTATACCAAGGAGTTTGTCATGGATGGTGTAAATCTATGTGGCATCTACCAAGGAGTTTGTCCTGGATGGTGTAAATCTATGTGGAATCTACCAAGGTAGAACGTATAATGTGGAATCTACCCAAGGTAGAACGTATAACGACATATGACATGGATAAGTGAAGAGGTGGATCGATGGGTGATGTGGTGGTTGATAAGGAAAGTCATAGCAGAGGGTCGACTACTGAGAGGTAGTCATAATCCTATTTGCATGCTATTTATTTTAAACCACATTGTCACCTTCGTTTTCCCCATGTGGGATAAATGTGCCACGCATTACAGATAACAAATTGTAGTTTGCTTGTATTTCTTCTACAATCTAGTCAAATCTGCAATACGACCTGTAGATTGCCACCCTGTAGAAACTTTATGTGGTAGGCTTCATTCACTGGCGTGCTTTGGGGTGACCTCTTACGTGAAATTAAATTGTTGACTTCGATCTTCTGCAATGCACGAGGACACGATTTCAGTATTTGTTGATGTTATCTTTTGATGATCAATGGAAATTTCTCATGGTAACATGGGCACATCTCAATTTGCAGAGGATCCTGGTACATTAGCGCATGAGTGCTACACTGTGCAAGCCTGCATGTGTCATAGGTTGATCAGCTTATAGCACACAGAACATAGGCCAAAGGGCTTTGATTCGATATTGATCCCTGATATTAATGGTAAAGTGGTTGTTTTCCACAGCCAGGTTGTGTACTTTATGCATATGTGAATTTTACGCGCGACGAAGACCCGACACATCTGGGTTGAACTTGGCTAAATTTGGTTTTGATCATGGGCAATTATCCCACATTCGTGGGGTCATGGTTACAAATTCATTTAAAAGGTCTCACACCCAAATTAGCTTTCGAGACCTCTGTGTGGTGGGTGAAGCCCAGTTTTAGGACACAAATTCTCTCTTCCACGTGGCAGTACTACCCCATCACTTCATGTAGAATTTTGTTGTTGACCTGTGAACGTAGCGCAGGCGCACTAGGAACAAAAATTAATTTTGTTGGTCCAATTTATAATTAATTTTAATTAATTATTTTGATTAATTAAATTAATTAGTGTTTAATTATTTTTAATTAAACATTCAATGTTGCATACATTTTTGCAATTCCATTGTAATAGCCTTTTGGCTAAAAAATTTTGCACACTCTACAAACTTCCCATCATATTAGAAGAGCTTTTGAAAATTTCCTAAGAGGCAACAAATTGTAAAGTCTTTTGTGGCTTCTTGTTAAGTGCTTGAAACTCATAGCACCATTGTAATTGCCCTGCGAGGCACATTTTTGTATCTTTTTTTAGAAGAGTTGAGTAGTCTTCTTGGCTTACATCAGAGGTCAAATGGCTACAGATTTGGTGAATCAAGTGGTCATCATACCTGCATTTGTCAGCATATTGGTTGACAAGGTTCAAAACATAATTGGATCTAGTCCACCTAGTCCAGCTCCAGAACCTCGACTTCAAATCAAATGTGAGTTCAATATTTATAATGGCTCTTGAGATCCAGACATTCTCAATAGCTGGATTCTTGACATGGATACATGGTTTACCTACAGCAAAATTAAAAAATATGACCAAGTTGCTTTTGTAAAACTAAAACTTTTTGGTATTGCTAAGGTTTTGGTATAGGACCATCAAAGCACTCAGGATCCCATAGACACTTGGGATGACTTGGTGAAAGCCTTGAAGGATACATTCTATCCTTCCAATTTTGTTGAAGATATTGACTTCCAATGGCTTTGTTTGAGGCAAGGACACAACATGAGTGTTCAATATTACATTGGGAAGTTCAACAAATTATGGATTCTCAATGGAATCCTAGATCCCACTCCTAAACTTATCAACAAGTTTAAGAGTGGTTTGCAAGATCAACTCTTTAGAGAGTTGAAATATACACCTTGTGCCACTTTAAATGAAGTATATAATAAGGCACAACTAGAGGAAGCAAAAATTGCTATGGAGTTTGGTGCCTCCAAGGCACCCAAAATAGGGCCACCACAGTAGCAGCAGTTTGAAAAGGCTCCAACAACTCCTTCTTCTTCTCCTTCTTCTTCCTCTTCTTATAATGGTAAAATGTATTGTAATAATTATAAGAAATAAGGACACATTGAGGATAAGTGCTTCAGAAAGAAGACAAATTTGCTTGCACAACCTCAAAAAGAGGCCCCACAAGATGGGCTCATTGAGTCTACAGGAGAAGATAAGGTGTGTATAGACCTTAAGGATAAACTAAATGATAGTCATGTGACTCTCATGCATAGACAACAACACAAAGAGAGGTTGTTCTTCACAAGCACACATTTTCTCCACAACTTTTTTGTGAGTTGTATTTTATACAATGGATCCATGACCAATCTCATTGCTCAATCTATAGTCGATCAACCCAAATTGCCATTTGAACTCCATCATTCCCCATATTCACTTGCATGGAAGGATGAGGGTTCTACCTCGATAATCATAGAACATTGTATTTTTCATTTGCCCTTGGTCCACTATATATAGATCAAGTCACCTATGACGTGACTCCCATGGACTACTATGGAATGAGGTTATGCCAACCTTATCAATACAATAAGACAGCTTCATATTATGTTGATCATAGAACATTCTTCTTGCATCATCAGAATAGAATTTTTCATATTCATAGTCTTCCATCAACTCAATTCTCGATGTCTTCACCAATGATTTCTTTAGTCTCATGGCCTAAGGACCTTCATCCTTCTATTCCTAAGGAGGTCATTCATTCTCCTTCATTAGTACTTCCTCTTGTTGCTCTTACTGCCCCTCTTGTTGTTCCACCTCGAGCTCTGCAGTGGCCTCTTTCAACGTCACCTTCACAACTTCCAAATGTTCAATAGTCTTCACAGATCCAGCAGCAGGCCCTTACTCCTTGTCCTATTTTTTACTTGGCAAGGGAGTTCTCTTGACGTTGTTTCTCTACACCAACATCGCATGGTTTCCACGATGTTCTTTCGCCCGACTATGAGTCTTTTTTGTAGCGTTTGGTGAGTCCACTCCTATTATAAAAGCATTGGAGTCCAATGCTTCTTGAGTGGATGGGTATGATGATGGCATCACATGTCTTTGGTTACCTAGGCTTAGATTTATTTCTTCCTAGGTTATATGATTTACGAATAACTCATACGTGAGCCTAAACACTCATGTAGGCTATGTTTAGTCACTAGCTGGATGTAGCTCATATTAGGTTAGTTGTTAGCTAGTTATTAGGAGCACTTCACTTATGTTATTTGTTTCCACCCTATTCATTCAAAAGTGTGATATGGGGTGTATTGTTATTGTATTGGGCATATGGGTGTCTATTTAAACTTTATTATTATCAATGCACATTGGTTGTATTTTCATCCTTCACAATATAAGGCTTAGTTCTTATATAGCAATATTTTATTTAGTTAATTATTATGTTTAGCATCTTCTAAAAATAAACATATCTTATTTTTAAGAAGCATGTCTTATTTTAAAAGCATGCCTTCTAAAATAAGCATCATTGTACTCATTTATAAAGACTAGATATCAATAATATTGAGGGCATGAATTTTCATTTAGAATAATCTCTCTCTCTTTCAATGTTTATTTTCTATGTGTGAATTTTATGTCAATTCTTGCTTAAAATAATTCTTGCTCATATCATCTAGTATTAGAGCCAAGCGATAGGGCCTCAGATATGGTCATCTAAAATATTCTAACAACAATATTTACCAAATCCATCATTTTAGGTTTCCAATATCTAGCATCCTTTAAGGGTTTATGCACATTATTCTTATTAGATCTCTACTTACTTTTTCTCATATATCACACTTTAGCAACTTCAAAGCTCATTTTCGAGGTCTTTTAAGGGTTTTTTGAGTATTTTACCAAGTGTCAAACTAATCATATATATATTTAAAGCATAGATCTCATTAAGCTATACAGTTTAAAAAAAATGAAGCTCTAGATCAAAAGTTACACCTTTTGGAAGGTTCCCTACTTCAAAAATTAAAAACCCTTGATCATCCTTTTTGTAATGGCTCCTAATCATGATACTCATCATGAGAAAAATTTTGAATCATTATTCAATATGGGTTCCCTCTAAAAAGTACTGGAAGGACACTCCAAGAGCCAAAATCATGTCATGAAAGACCTTGTAGCAGCTTTTCAAATGATCCAACTCCCTCCAACCAACACGCATGCAGCTTAGACCCAATATTTCCAACTAGAAACAAAGGTCTGAATTCTAAGATTTGATGGTAGCTTTGATGGTGAGAAGTTGGACTCTTGGTTGCATAGCCTTTAGGCATATTTTAAAATTTGACTTGATTTGAATCATGAGCAAAATATCCAAGTAGATGAAGTTCACATATCCGATCTAGCCCTATATTGGTGGCAAAACCATCAAACCATGCTTGCAGCAAAAACATAATTGATCACTTGATGTGATAAACTCTAAGCAGGACTCAAGAAAATATTTTATCCCCCTAGCTACCTTTGTAACATGCTAGCTCATCGGTTGCAACTCAAACAAGCTCAAGGACAGACAATTTAGTAATATATCAATACCTTCAACAAGCTTCATATCAAGATCAAAGTTTTAGATGAAGAAGATATATTAATTATTAAATTTATTTCAGGTCTTTCCCTTGTCCTTTGTAAAAATTTGGCTATGTTTGAAGTTTATTCTTTAGATAATACTTTTAAGCTTGCAATAGTTATTGAGAATAATTTAGGCCTTAAGAAGGTCATTCAGTAGGGTACCTCTCATCCCTCCACTAATAATAGTAGATAATCAAAAATTTCTAATTAATACTCCTCCCCTGCTACTAGCAGCAAGCAAAAGTGTTGTGGTTATCACAAGCATTGGGGTCATTCAATTGAGGAGTATAGGGTACTTCAAAGCAAGAAAGATGGAAAATATCTCCTTGTAGAAGAGTAACAAGAATAAACATTTGAGGCAACATACATGTCTATTATAGAAATTGAAAATCCTATAAAGTTTGATCCTACTCTTGTTCTCATGGCTAAAAACTACTATTAGGCCACTCGAGAGTCTATATTTACATAGAATTACCAAATCAAGAATAATATAGCCCTCTTGATCATCAACAATGGAAGCAAAAGGAATCTAGTTAGTGAACATTTTGTCACTACTTTGTAACTTCCCACATATGACCATCCTCATCCCTATCATCTTGGTTGGATACAAGAATAGGGGCCCCGTACACTAATCAAAAAAGTTTGTGTAGTTACATTTGTTATTGGGTCTTTTTAGGATACAGTGGAATTGTTGTGGTTCATCCACAACACACCCCAGAAGTGGGGACCCACCTTTGTTTTTGCAGGTTTTAGGGAAGATCTCAAAGACCCGGATGCTAAAAATGAAGAAAAGAATAAAAATGCCTAAGTGTTGAAAGGGTCATGAAATCGTGACCTATCTCTCCATCACTGCAAAAAATTTGAAATCTGTCGCGAAATCGCGATGTGTCGGCAGCAGGACAGAAAGGATGTCGCGAAATCGCGACGTGTCGGCGGCAAAGAAAAGAGGTGTTGTGAAATCGCGACGCATTTTTTGGAAGCGTACGAAAAGTTGAGAATGGTAGCGATTTCGCTACAAGTTGCCGAGAGGAAGCACAAGGTTGAAAGTGGTAGCGAATCGCTTCACGAAGTTGAAAGTGGTAGCGAATCGCTACCACTTCGTGAAGTAGAGGCTCGAAAGAAAAGTGGTAGCGAATCGCTACCACTTCGTGAAGCGGAGGCTCGAAAGAAAGGTGGTAGCGAATCGCTACCACTTCGTGAAGCGAAGGCTCGAAAGAAAAGTGGTAGCGAATCGCTACCACTTCGTGAAGCGGAGGCTCAAAGGAAAAGTGGTAGCGAATCGCTACCACTTCGTGAAGCAGAGGCTCGAAAGAAAAGTGGTAGCGAATCGCTACCACTTCGTGAAGCGGAGGCTCGAAGGAAAAGTGGTAGCGAATCGCTACCACTTCGTGAAGCGGAGGCTCGAAGGAAAAGTGGTAGCGAATCGCTACCACTTCGTGAAGCGAAGGCTCGAAGGAAAAGTGGTAGCGAATCGCTACCACTTCGTGAAGCAAAGGCTCGAAGGAAAAGTGGTAGCGAATCGCTACCACTTCGTGAAGCAAAGGCTCGAAACCAAAGTGGTAGCAATATCACTACCACTTCATCGAAGGAAGGCTCAAAACCAAAGTGGTAGCGATATCGCTACCACTTTTTGAAAGGAAGGCTCGGAACCAAAGTGGTAGCGATATCGCTACCACTTTTTGAAAGGAAGGCTCGGAACCAAAGTGGTAGCGATATCGCTACCACTTTTTGAAAAGAAGGCAAAGCAAAGTCGATAGCGATATATCTACAATGAGCTACTGTGAGCATACGAACCAAGAACATGTCATGATATCGCGACATGTTGCGATTTCGCGACATGTCGCGTTATCACGGCTAGGAAACGGAAGAGGCCAAATGCAAATTCTGTCGGGATTTCCGTGGGAAAGCGTTACGAAAGGTGCAGGAGACACAGGACACGTGGAAGAAATTACAGAACCAGAGTAACATTTCATAACAACAGTTACTGGCCACAGAGATCAAGCGTTACGATTGCATGCAAGGGTTAGAATACCAAAAGGCGGGAATTGAAGCGAAGGGTCCCGGGAGTCGAAACGAAGCATCATGGAGCAGCCGAGAACACGCGACAGAAAGGTTAAATAGCAGAAATGTAGATGGATACGGAGGCTGGAGACTGTAACAAAAAGCATTACTTATTGAAATAAAGGATTTTTCTTTGGTAACATGACTTTTGTGTGTAAAATCAAAAGGAGATCGAAGCCAAAACTATTGTTTTACTGTCAATATTTCCGTTGCATCATTTTTTCTTGTATCTATTTCTTTTACGCCATGGGATGGGTTACGATAGGTGAATGGTAGAATGATGCAGTTATATTCGTTTCCTTAGAGTCTTGCATCTGATCTGATTAGATTGTGTGTTAGTACAGATCTGATCGGTTGGGTTGTTTTGGGAACTTCATCTCTTAACTTGGGATTTTGCGGGGAGGAGATCGTTAACCATTTTAATATCCTTCATTATTTTCCAGTTGACTCAAAAATAACGGTTTCTATTTTATTCCTTGATATGCTTAATTTCATGTGAGAGACTAACATTGAAATAACAGAACTATTGAATAGAGATAAAACGAACAGGTTAACCTTAGAATAAATTGTGAATATTAGAACATCAAAAGGATTTTTTTTTATTTTTGATTAATCAAACAAGTCAAGATTATAAAGTTCATTGAGAATCAACAAAGGCCCCTTGTTAACAGCTATCTGCAGGATTTTGAGTTATTCTGGGATATATCAGCTGTATGTATTAAATTGAAATTCATTTTTATATACGAAAAGTTGTTTCACGAAGAAGCTTGGAGAAATAATAAAAGGAAGGAAAATAAAATAAATTATTTCTTTGCAAGAAAGAGTCTTTTGTTCGAGACTCTAAGTTGCGTGTTATTATTTGTAATATGACAAATTAACACTCAACATTTTGGCGCTAGAAGGAGGGCCTTCTGTATTGCTTTGCAATTTTGATTTGTTCTAACAATTAACGTGGGTAGTTTTGTTTCCACCTATTGTGCTTGCAGGTGTAACATTTAGATATTTTATCTGGCAGCAGAGTTGAGAAATATTTTAGAGTCCTAGAGTTTCCAAGCTGGCCCAACCTGAGTACATTACTACTAGGTCTAAAACCACAGGGGAAACTATCTTCCAAAGCCTTTCTCCCAATGCTAGGAGGTCGAAAAACAAAACATTAGAAGTTGAAATACCACCCAGTATACTTGAGTTAGGGATTTCTTTGGACTCAAGTACCTTTAGTGGGCCTGAACCCTTAAGTTCAAGTGGGATAGTAACACCAGTTGTATATGTCTCCACAGTTCCAGGAGTTGCAATTGTTCCCACAGGGTTGACACCTTTGAATAACATGGCCCAACAACAACAACAACAGCCACCTGCCCTTTGGTATGGTGCTCAGAGTTCCCCTTTAGATATTCCCGGGGTAGTCCATGACTTGCCTAGAAACATTGAAAGGGGATTACCCAAATTCATTCATGATGGTCCAACAATAGCAGAAGATCATGTCCAAATCTATAAAGATTACATGTTTAGGCAGGGTATTACTCACGAGGATGTTGCCTGTCGAGTTTTCCCTGCTAGTCTAGACCACATTGCTAACGAATGGTATCGAAATTTGCCAACAGGGTCCATAACTTCATGGGCCCAGCTAGAAACTGCGTTCATAGGTCAATTCATACAGTTAGTAGATCCCTCCATGACATACAATTTCTTCGTATCTTGCAAAATACAAACCAATGAACCCATTCGAATGTTCAATCAGAGATTTCAAAAGCTATATACGAATGTGACTCGTCACTTTGCGGTAGACCCTGCAATTGCCTTGCAGCTATACTTCGGAGCCTTAGATCCTTTAACATATTTGTTGACTAGAAGGAACCCTTAGGTTACAACCCTTCCTTTGGCTTATGCAGAAACAATGACTCTCAAACAGCAGATGAACCTGCCAGGCATAGGATTGTCTCAATTGACTGGGATGGGACAATATGGCCCATACAGCCAATTTGCCATGATGAACCAGGTAGTAGTACCACAGGCTTCGATGTTGAACAACTTCCAAACACCCACCCAAGTTATGCCATTGTCAGGTTATCCGAATGCCGCTGTTCAAACACAGAGTTTGATTCAAAATAACTCGATGGGTTTGCATGGGTTCGATATGGGCAATAATATGTTGACCATGTCGAGGTTTGCTCCAATTAACACACCAAGCTCAGTGACTTATCCAACAATCACTCCCATTCAAAGTGTGAATCCAGGATGGAATCCACCTACCCAAACTCAAGCCATTCAAAATGGGAATCCAGGATGGAATCCACCTGCCCAAACTCAAGCCATTCAAAATGGGAATCCAGGATGGAATCCACCTGCCCAAACTCAAGCCATTCAAAATGGGAATCCAGGATGGAATCCACCTGCCCAAACCCAAGACATTGTACCCAGTCCAGAGGTGGCTAATGCAGCCAACACAACTGGACCTGCAAATGCAGTGCCTCAACCACAAGGGTCCGAAGCAGCCATAGAAAATATGAAAGAAATGTTGGCCAAGGTGTTGGTAACAGTGGGGAATGTCAATAAAAAAGTTTATTAGGCCATGGGCCATAACCGACCTCACAATCATAGAGGAAAAGGAATGTATAACACGCAGCCTAACAACGGGCGGGTACCCAATCCCGTTGCCAACCAGGTAGACATTTCGAAAGACTATGGAGATGCAGGATCTTGTGATAATGATTGCCCGCACTGTGGCCACGTGAAACCGGATTCTATGCTAACGGAGGTCATACATTCCCATGAAAGTGAAGAAGAGGAGGATGTAGAATTTTTTGGAAGCGAAGATGAAGAAGCTTTGGAAGTTCATGCAAACAAACATTTTGGGAAAGCAAATCACAAATATTACACTAGGAGTTCTAAAGAGCCCAAAAATTCCTCTGCTCCTCCTAATAATCAATTACTCCCTCCCGACCCTAAAGGATATGTCAATCCCCCTCCTCCATCGAAGGTCGAAAAGTCTAAGATGATGCAAAACTTGCCAAATCCAAAAAAGCTCACTTACGATTTGGTGGAAGATATGAAGAAGAATAGGGCCAATGTATCGATGTATGACATGGCCCGATTATTAGGCCAAGAAGTGAGTTCACCAAAAGGATTAAATCCATCTGCACAAGTTCATGAAGCTAAAAGTGTTGAGTCCCAAGTGGTTGTACAAAAAGAAAAATGATATATACCTCCCTTTTTGGTAACCATTAGAATTACAAGTAAAAACTTGCACAATTGTTTAATAGACTCAGGGGCCTCGGCTACTATCATGCCCTTAGAAATCTGTAAAATATTGGGACTTACACCAAAGCCTTATAGGAGCAGGGTGGTGCAGTTGGACAGAGTCAACCATGGAGGCAATAGGAGAGGCTGGGTGATGTGCATATTCAAGTCAATTCAGAACCCAGAGTCCAACAGCGCATAGACATATTGGTGCTCGATATTCCTATCAAATATGGCATGGTATTGGAAAGAGATTGGAGTAAGAACCTAAACGGTTACATTGTGACAAACTCTTCACACATGTGGCTACCTTGGAGGGGAGTGGCTAATCAAATTCGAATTGACAGTGAACCCCGACTCAAAGAGATGATCACAGATTACAACAAGCCGAACGAGATCTAGTACATTGAAGCTGAGTTGGGAGCATACTGTTTGGACATAGAAGCACTCGAAAATACCCATGATGAAAGGATTGGGCACAACTTTACTGAAGGACATCAAGACATTTGGACCTTAAGATTTGATGGATCCAGGTCCAGACAAGGAGCAGGAGCCGATGTTGAATTGTCATGCTCGGACCAGGGAGCCTATATTCGCTGCATACAGACTATAGTTCCCTGCCACCAACAATATGGCAGAATATGAGGCTTTGATTCTTGGACTACAGCTGGCCATTCGAAAGAAAATTAAATATATCAAAGTCCTTGGTGATTCGGAACTGGTGGTGAAACAAGTGAGGGGACAATACATATGCAAGTACAGGCAGCTCAAGCTTTACCGAACTAGGGTCAGAGATTTAATAGATGAGTTTGACGCCTTTAACATTTATCTAATCTTGAGAAAGGGCAATCGTCGCGAGACTCCCTAGCTGTAGCGACGAGTATGTTGAAGCCGGTGGATCATAAGAAATGCAAGAAGTTCTCTATAGAGTTGGTCCCTTGTCCCTCGATACCAGATAATGTTACGAACTTCCAAGTATTTGATAGTGACAGGCACATATTTCATTTTGTCACTAATTCTGGTATATTTGAAAAGCAGTACATAGATGAATAAGAAAGGGACGTAGAGGAGGTAGTTTCGAAAGATAAAAATCCTATAAAAAACAATCGGATGCCTGATGAGATAGCTTCATTAGAAAAAATCTTTGATATCGGAAGCAAACCAAGAAAAGGTAAAAGGGTTCCATCTCCTGGAGAGGCCTATGATTTGGTTAACATTGGAAGTGCAGAAAATCCCCGAGAGGTATTCATAGCAAAAGCATGTACCAAGCGGGAGAAGGATTCCATAGCAAATGCATTAAAAGAATACATAGATTGCATTGCTTGGAGTTATAAGGAGTTGAAAACCTATGATCAAAATGTCATAATGCACACGATTCCACCTGAAGCCGAGTCCAAGCCCTTCGTGGCAAAGACAAAGGCGAGTTAATCCATTATTAGAACCCTTGATAGAGAAATAGGTGAAGCGACCGTTAGAAGCTAAGATCATATTTCCCGTTAGGCATTCCACGTGGGTTGCTAACCTAGTCCCTGTGAGGAAAAAGAGTGGAGAAATAAGGTTGTGCATTGATTTCAGAAATCTCAATAAGGCATCCCAAAAGGACAACTACCCGTTACCCACCATCGATGAAATACTCCAAAAGGTAAATGGGTCGGAGATGATGTCATTCCTGGATGGTTATTCGGGATATAATCAGGTCCTTATCCATCCTAGTGATAGGATGAAGACTGCTTTTACGACAAAATGGGGCATTGATTTTTGAAATCTTAATAAGGCCCCCCAGAAATATAATTATCCATTGCCATCAATCGATGAAATCTTACAAATGGTAAATGGATCAGAAATGATGTCCTTTCTCGATGGATATTCTGGGTACAACCAAGTTCTTATACATCCAGATGACAGGATGAAAACAGCCTTCACTACCAAGTGGGGAACATTTGCATATAAGAGAATGCCATTCGGACTATTAAATGCTGGTGCAACTTTTCAACGTGCCATGGATTACGCATTCAAAGGACTAATAGGCAAATGCATCATCGTGTATGTGGATGATATCCCAGTTTTCTCGAAGAAGAGAGAGGATCATGTTAAAGACTTAAAGAAGGTGCTTCAAAGGTGCGGGGAACATGGAATTTCATTAAATCCCAAGAAATGCATTTTTGGAGTGACGAGGGAAACTGCTAGGTCACATTATTTCAAAGGAGGGAATATCCATCGACCCAGAAAGGATACAAGCTATCCAATACCTACCTCTCCCGAGCAGTAAAAAATAATTGAGGTCTTTCTTCGGGCAAGTCAATTTTGTGAGGAAGTTCATTTCTAGCTTTGCTGAGATAGCTAAACCTCTAAACCAGATGCTCAAGAAAGATGTGGACGTAAGATGGAACGAGGAAAGTAGAGTAGCTTTCCAGAATATAAAAGATGCCATTTCCAAAGCCTCGGTCTTGATAAGCCCAGACTATTCCAAGCCTTTTTACATTTATGCTTTTGCATTGGAGCACTCCTTGGCGAGTGTATTAACCCAAAAAGGCGAAGATAATGCCGAAAAGCCCATTGCGTTTTTAAGTGCCCCCTTAAAAGATGCCCAATTAAGGTATTCAATCCTTGATAAGCAAATGTACGCACTTTTCAAAACTGTGAAGAAATTTAGGCATTACATCGTACACAGCAGAATTATTGCCATTGTACCCGATTCTCGTTGTCAAGACCATGTTTTTACAGAATGAACTAGGTGAAAAGAGAGGAAAGTGGATTGCAACCATCCAAGAATTTGATCTCGAAATCCAACCAATGAAACTAGTTCGAGGACAAGGATCGGCAAAGGCGATCGCAAAAAATGATCCGCAAATAATAGGTCAATGCTCAAATACATAATACATGGCTAAGGAGGACTGGTATGTTGATATTGTGCAATTTTTATTGACTGGTAAGTGCCCGTCTAATTTGAATTCAACACAAAGGAGAGCTCTAAGGCTTAAATCTATTAACTATCTAATAAAGTCTGGTGTACTTTACAGGAAAAATCATGAAGGTATCTACCTGAGATGCTTGAGCAAAGACGAAGCCGTGAGGGTGTTGCAAGAATTTCATGGCAAGCATGGAACTGGTCATGGTGCGACCAATGCTACGACACACCAAATCCTCGCGAGTAGGATATTACGGCCTCATATATTCAAAGATGCACATGCTCATGTGAGATCTTGTCACATCTGTCAAGTGGCTGCGAATAGAGAAAGAAATGCAGCCATGTCGTTGCAACCTGTAGTTGAAATGAGACCGTTTGCACAGTGGGGACTGGATTTTATCGGGGTTATTAACCCAAATTCTTTCGACTCTCACAAATTTATTTTGACAACTACTGATATCTGTACAAGGTGGACAGAAGCGATTCCCACTAAACACGCCACCACAGACGTTGTGATTAAATTCCTTGAGGATCAAATTATCACAAGATATGGAATGCCCGATTCTATTGTCAGTGACAATGGTAAAGCTTTCATTTCCACACAATTTGCAAAATGGGCATATGATAATAAAGTGAGCTTAAATTTTGCATCCAATTACTATCCTCAAGGAAATGGGTTGGCCGAATCTTCAAATAAGAATTTTTTGAATACTATTAAGAAGTTGCTGGAAAAGAATCCTCGGATCGGCATAGTCAATTAAAATTTGCCCCTGTAAGCGAGATAGGACCGAGTGAAAGAATCTATAGGAAATACTCCTTATCATTTTGTCTATGGGCAAGACCCGATATTTCCAACAAATTTGGAGCTGCAGACCTTACATTTCATACAAGAGTACATGGGGACAGATGATCAAGTTGAAGCTAGATTGAGCCGGTTATTGCACCTGGATGAAAAAAGAGAAGAAGCCATGAATCACATGAACAAACACCAGGAAGTCATCAAGAGATGGTTTGATAGAAGGGCCAAAGTTAAATCATTCAGAATTTCATATTTGGTGTTACTATGGGACAAAAGACATGAGGAAAAAGGAAACCATCAAAAGTTTGATTTAGGCCCATATCAGATTTCAGAAATACTTGGGAAGAACACCTTCAGGCTAAAAACCTTAGAAGGGAAAGATTTCATGCTTCCGGTTAATGGGCAGATTCTAAAGCATTATTTTAGCCCTTAGGTTGTGATACTTTGATATTATTTTGTTGTTGTTGGTGAAGGATTTTCAGATTTTGTTTTTATTTTTTTATTTTTTTAGGATTGTTAGTTTAGTTAGGATTTTGATTATGGATTTGATTTCAATTGACATGTGTGTTAATTTAAAAAAAAAAATATATATATATATATATATAATAATAGAAAATTGAGATGTCTACTTATGCTTAAGGATTAGGAGAATATGAAATATTGGAATGGTCTTGTAAAAGCTCCACAAGTTGCACAAAACTTTTTAAGTTATATTGTTTGACTTTGTGATATATGAAAGAATCAGTTTTGCATGATAAATCATTTCATTCACAATTCAAGAAGTAATGCATTCATATTCCATCTCACCTCACATACATTTCATTTTAGTTGCATATGCATCTTATGTACAAGCCATGAAAGTATGTCAAATCCTCTTAGGGTTGTGTTATAACATATATGTAAGTAGCTCCTAAGGTTGGAAACTGAGTCTTGAGATATCTAGAACTAAGCACGTATCATAAATTAAAAAATATCTTGAGTAAAATGATCAAAACCTAGCTTGGAAGAAAAGGTTGAGCGAAAGTGGTTTTCATGTCTATCCTATTATGCAACATGATCCTTAGTAGATCCCTCCATGACATACAATTTCTTCGTATCTTGCAAAAGACAAACCAATGAACCCATTCGAATTTTCAATCAGAGATTTCAAAAGCTATATACGAATGTGACTCGTCACTTTGCGGTAGACCCTGCAATTGCCTTGTAGCTATACTTCGGAGCCTTAGATCCTTTAACATCTTTGTTGACTAGAAGGAACCCTTAGGTTACAACCCTTCCTTTGGCTTATGCGAAACAATGACTCTCAAACAGTAGATGAACCTGCCAGGCGCAGGATTGTCTCAATTGAATGGGATGGGACAATATGGCCCATACGACCAATTTGCCATGATGAACCAGGTAGTAGCACCACAGGCTCCGATGTTGAACAACTTCCAAACACCCACCCAAGTTACGCCATTGTCAGGTTATCCGAATGCCGTTGTTCAAACACAGAGTTTGATTCAAAATAACTTGATGGGTTTGCATGGGTTCGATATGGGCAATAATATGTTGACCATGTCGGGGTTTGCTCCAATTAACATGCCAAGCTCAGCGACTTATCCAACAATCACTCCCATTCAAAGTGTGAATCCAAGATGGAATCCACCTACCCAAACTCAAGCCATTCAAAATGGGAATCCAGGATGGAATCCACCTGCCCAAACTCAAGCCATTCAAAATGGGAATCCAGGATGGAATCCACCTACCCAAACTCAAGCCATTCAAAATGGGAATCCAGGATGGAATCCACCTGCCCAAACCCAAGCCATTGTACCCAGTCCAGAGGTGGCTAATGCAGCCAACACAACTGGACCTGCAAATGCAGTGCCTCAACCACAAGGGTCCGAAGCGACCATAGAAAATATGAAAGAAACGTTGGCCAAGGTGTTGGTAACAGTGGGGAATGTCAATAAAAAATTTGATCAGGCCATGGGCCATAACCGACCTCACAATCATAGAGGAAAAGGAATGTATAACACGCAGCCTAACAACGGGCGGGTACCCAATCCCGTTGCCAACCAGGTAGACATTTCGGAAGACTGTGGAGATGCAGGATATTATGATAATGATTGCCCGCACTGTGGCCACGTGAAACTGGATTCTATGCTAACGGAGGTCATACATTCCCATGAAAGTGAAGAAGAGGAGGATGTAGAATTTTTTGGAAGTGAAGATGAAGAAGCTTTGGAAGTTCATGCAAACAAACATTTTGGGAAAGCAAATCACAAATATTACACTAGGAGTTCTAAAGAGCCCAAAACTTCCTCTGCTCCTAATAATCAATTACTCCCTCCTGACCCTAAAGGAGATGTCAATCCCCCCCTCCTCCATCGAAGGTCGAAAAGTCTAAGATGATGCAAAACTTGCCAAATCCAGAAAAGCTCACTTACGATTTGGTGGAAGATATGAAGAAGAATAGGGCCAATGTATCGATGTATGACATGGCCCGATTATTAGGCTAAGAAGTGAGTTCAACAAAAGGATTAAATCCATATGCACAAGTTCATGAAGCTAAAAGTGCTGAGTCCCAAGTGGTTGTACAAAAATAAAAATGATATATACCTCCCTTTTTGGTAACCATTAGAATTACAGGTAAAAACTTGCACAATTGTTTAATAGACTCAGGGGCCTCGGCTACTATCATGCCCTTAGAAATCTGTAAAAGATTGGGACTTACACCAAAGCCTTCTAGGATCGAGGTGGTGCGATTGGACAGAGTCAACCATGGAGGCGATGGGAGAGACTGGGTGATGTGCATATTCAAGTCAATTCAGAACCCAGAGTCCAACAGTGCATAGACATATTGGTGCTCGATATTCCTATCAAATATGGCATGGTATTGGGAAGAGATTGGAGTAAGAACCTAAACGGTTACATTGTGACAGACTCTTCACACATGTGGCTACCTTGGAGGGGAGTGGCCAATCAAATTCGAATTGACAGTGAACCCCGACTCAAAGAGATGATCACAGATAATTATCCATCCTAGTGATAGGATGAAGATTTGTTTGTTGCAGGTTTTCTTCGAAATAGCCGAGGGTTTCCTCAGGCAGGCTGGACCCACCACGCCGTATTACGACCAGGACTCAAACAACCGGAGAAACCATTTTTCATGACCTTACTGGTACTCCCAAGGGTAAAATCAAGCAAGTCGTAAGCACTCCGGTAGCAAAAGGACTATTTTCTCCAGGAACGTCGAGTGGACCTACGCCAGTAGTATCTGTTGCCCCTAGTGCGCCTATAGTTTCTAACATTTCTTCTGCTATTTTAGGTCTGTCTACATCAATTCTGAGTCAAATGGCTCAAGCTCCAGCAACTCCTCGATATGGAGCTAACAATACTCCTTTGAATATTGCTGGGGATATCCATGAAATCCCCAAGAACATTGAAATATTTTTGCCTAAATACAAGCCAGATGGCTTAAGAACAATGAGAAGAACATATCCAATCCTATAGGGATGTTTTAATTAGACTGCAAGTTCAGCATGAAGATGTAGCCTGCAGACTTTTCCCCATGAGCTTGGATCCAATAGCATATGAATGGTACATATGCTTGCCAACTGGTTCAATCACCTCTTGGACACAAATGGAAAATGCATTTGTCAATCAATTTAGGTCTCCTTTAGATCCCGCAACTATTTACAATCAGTTTATTACATGCAAACGGGGCCAAGGGGAACCAATCCGAATGTTTAATCAGAGATTCCAAAAGAACTATAACAGAGCAATTAGACATTTTGCCATCGATCCTGCAGTAGCTTTGCAGATATATTTTGGGGCATTGGACCCCATGACAGCCATGTTTGCAAGGCGTAATCCTCAGGTCACCATGCTGGCTTTGGCCTATAATGAAGCCATGACTATTGAGCAGCAGTTGACACCGCAAGGCTACGGGTTTACCCAGATGCCCATGTTGGGATAGGGTGCTCCATATGGTCAAATTCCCCAGGAAAATCAGCTCATGGCACCACAAATGCCAAATATGAACGCATTCCCATATCCGCAGCCGTATCCTTCAGTACCCGCATATGCACCCATTCCAATCCAACCAATCGCAGCCATTCCACCTGTTCCTGCATTTTTGCAGAACAGTCAATCAACTACGTAGGAAACTAGTCAAGTCAATCCTCAAGCCATAGTTCCTGTCCCGAATCCAATCCCAATTCAAGGTATCAATCCATTTGGGAATCTAATGCCTCAGAACCCCACCCAAATGTGGAATCAAGACCCCATCAATTATGCAAATCCAATGGGGATTAATAACAATGTGGTTCCACCGAAAGATGTCTTTTCGGAAGTCGAAGAGCTCAAGAAACTAGTGCATAAACTAAGTAATGACAGAGTTCAACAGCAGAAGCATGAGTCCCGTGCCCCTCACCCGAGTCGGAATTTTAACAATAGAGGGAGGCACTGGAACACTAAGCCAAACAATGGGGGAGTTCCTGCTCCCATTTCCAATCAATTAGATGCTTCTGCAGGCCCCAGCCAATCCAATTCTCTTTTGAATCTTTCAGATTTGGCATGGGAAAGAGGGTGCAGGTTACATAACACAAAAGAGCACAATGAAAAGAATTGTCCTGAGATAGCTAGATACACTCATTGTCTTCAGGCACAAGTTGACGATTTGGAACTGGTATCAAATGAGGATCCATCGTATCAGCAAGATGAAAATATTATGGTGATGGAAATAGTATATCACCAAGAGGGTGAGAGCGAGGAGGAAGAAGATGAAGTATTGGAGCGAGGAGGTGCAAGCTTTTCGAGATTTCAGAAAGGGGACTCATGGGTACCATTTGAGGAGTAAGTCTAAAACCCCTAAAACCTCATCAACACCTCCAAACAGTTCTATTCTTCCTCCAGATACAAAGGCAAGTAACAACCCTCCCCCTCCACTCAGAAGAGAAATGTCTAATGACGTCCAGAAGACAGTCAAATTTGAAAAACCAAATTATGACGTAGTGGAGGATATGAAGAAGTCCAAATCTAGTCTTTCATTCCTGGACGCAGCTAAATTGCCTGGTCAAAAGGAGGCGTTGATAAGAGCTTTGAACTCACCTGATCCGATGTGGAAGGAAAAGAAAGCTGAATCCCACCTAATTTTGCGAAAGGAAAGAAGGGATGTCCCGCCATTCTTATTAACTCTGAGAATTGCGGGTAAGAACTTGCATAGCTGTTTGGTAGACACAGGAGCCACTAGCAACCTCATGCCTACGGAGATATGTCAAATTTTGGGTCTACAACCGGTTTCATCCAAATGCACGGTCTTGCAATTGGACCGTTCGAAGTAAATGTAGTAGGGACCTTATATGATGTCAAGATTCAATTAAATTCTGAACCCAGGGTCCAGCAGGTTGTAGATATTTTGGTGGTTAACATCCCGAGTAGGTATGGAATGTTACTTGCGAGAGATTGGATGAAAACGCTGAATGGCTATTTTGCAACAGACTGCTCGCATATGTGGCTGCCATGGAAGGGCATTGCTAACCAAATCAGAGTGGAAAACGAACCGAGGCTTAAGGAGATTATAACAGATTTTAACAAGCCGAATGAGGTTCAGTTTTACGAGCCGGACACTGGGGGTCTATGCTCTTGATGTTGAGAAAGCTATCGATGAACTTAAAGAAGAAGTGTGTCATGGTGGTTCTTCCGAGGAAAAAGATCACACGTGGTTGCTCAAGTTTGATGGATCAAAATCTAGACAGGGAGCAGGGGCTGGAGTCGAGCTCACTGGTCCAGGAGGTAAACCATTATTGGCTGCCTACGGACTGCAATTTCCTTGCACAAACAATGTGGCAGAATACGAAGCATTGATTTACGGTTTACGTCTAGCATTGAGCAAACATGTTAAATGCTTGAAGGTTTTGGGTGATTCTGAGTTGGTTGTCAAGCAAATCAAAGGACAGTATACATGCCGCGACAAAATACTGAGCCTTTATAGGACTAGGGTTATGGATCTCATGGAGGAGTTTGATGCATTCAACATAGCCCTTATTTCTAGGAGAGGGAATCGAATAGCAGACTCTCTTGCAGTCGCCGCGGGCATGTTAAACCCGGTGGATATAAAAATATGTAAAAAGTTTTCCATTGAGTTGGTTCCTTGTCCATCAATACCTGATAATGTGAAGAATTTCCAGGTTTTTGAGTGTGACAGGCACATCTTCAAGTTTGTCACAAACTCGGGTATTTTTGAAAATCAAGTGATCGATGAGGAACAAAGGTGGCAAGGATGAAACAGAAGAAAGTGAAACTGCGTATCAATCCAACAAAATCCCTAAAGACGTGGTTTCATTAGAAAAAATGTTCGACATGGAATGCAAGAACAAGAAAAGAAAAAGAGTCCCGCTCCCCAAAGATGCATGCGATTCAATTAATTTGGGGAGTGCAGACAATCCAAAGGAGGTGTACATAGCAAAGGCATGTACAGAGGAAGAAAGGAGCAATATAATGCAGACTTTGAAGCATTACATAGATTGTATTGCTTGGAACTACAATGAGCTAAAGACTTACAATCAGAACATTATCACGCATACCATACCTTTGAAGCCAGACTCCAAGCCTTTTAGGCAAAGACAACGAGTTGTTAACCCGCTATTGGAGCCTTTGATCGAAAAGGAGGTTAAAAGACTGTTGGAGGCGAAAATCATTTTTCCCGTTAGGCACTCAACCTGGGTGGCTAACCTCGTTCCAGTGAGAAAAAAGAGTGGAGAGATTAGGCTGTGCATTGATTTTCGAAATCTTAATAAGGCCTCCCAGAAAGATAATTATCCATTGCCATCAATCGATGAAATCTTACAAATGGTAAATGGATCAGAAATGATGTCCTTTCTCGATGGATATTCTGGGTACAACCAAGTTCTTATACATCCAGATGACGGGATGAAAACAGCCTTCACTACCAAGTGGGGGACATTTGCATATAAGAGAATGCCATTCGGACTATTAAATTCTGGTGCAACTTTTCAACGCGCCATGGATTACGCATTCAAAGGACTAATAGGCAAATGCATCATCGTGTATGTGGATGATATCCCGATTTTCTCGAAGAAGAGAGAGGATCATGTTAAAGACTTAAAGAAGGTGCTTCAAAGGTGCGGGGAACATGGAATTTCATTAAATCCCAAGAAATGCATTTTTGGAGTGACAGAAGGGAAACTGCTAGGTCACATTATTTCAAAGGAGGGAATATCCATCGACCCAGAAAGGATACAAGCTATCCAAGACCTACCTCTCCCGAGCAGTAAAAAAGAATTGAGGTCTTTCTTTGGGCAAGTCAATTTTGTGAGGAAGTTCATTTCTAGCTTTGCTGAGATAGCTAAACCTCTAAACCAGATGCTCAAGAAAGATGTGGACGTAAGATGGAACGAGGAAAGTAGAGTAGCTTTCCAGAATATAAAAGACGCCATTTCCAAAGCCCCGGTCTTGATAAGCCCAGACTATTCCAAGCCTTTTTACATTTATGCTTTTGCATCGGAGCACTCCTTGGCGAGTGTATTAACCCAAAAAGGCGAAGATAATGCCGAAAAGCCCATTGCGTTTTTAAGTGCCCCCTTAAAAGATGCCCAATTAAGGTATTCAATCCTTGATAAGCAAATGTACGCACTTTTCAAAACTGTGAAGAAATTTAGGCATTACATCGTACACAGCAGAATTATTGCCATTGTACCCGATTCTGTTGTCAAGACCATGTTTTTACAGAATGAACTAGGTGAAAAGAGAGGAAAGTGGATTGCAACCATCCAAGAATTTGATCTCGAAATCCAACCAATGAAACTAGTTCGAGGACAAGGACTGGCAAAGGCGATCGTAGAAAATGATCCGCAAATAACAGGTCAATGCTCAAATACAGAATACATGGCTAAGGAGGACTGGTATGTTGATATTGTGCAATTTTTATTGACTGGTAAGTGCCCGTCTAATTTGAATTCAACACAAAGGAGAGCTCTAAGGCTTAAATCTATTAACTATCTAATAAAGTCTGGTGTACTTTACAGGAAAAATCACGAAGGTATCTACCTGAGATGCTTGAGCAAAGACGAAGCCGCCAGGGTGTTGCAAGAATTTCATGGCAAGCATGGAACTGGTCATGGTGCAGCCAATGCTACAGCACACCAAATCCTGCGAGCAGGATATTACTGGCCTCATATATTCAAAGATGCACATGCTCATGTGCGATCTTGTCACATCCGTCAAGTGGCTACGAATAGAGAAAGAAATGCAGCCATGCCGTTGCAACTCTGTAGTTGAAATGAGACCGTTTGCACAGTGGGGACTTGGATTTTATCGGGGTTATTAACCCAAATTCTTCCGACTCTCACAAATTTATTTTGACAGCTATAGATTACTGTACAAGGTGGACAGAAGCGATTCCCACTAAACACGCCACCACAGACGTTGTGATTAAATTCCTTGAGGATCAAATTATCACAAGATATGGAATGCCCGATTCTATTGTCAGTGACAATGGTAAAGCTTTCATTTCCACACAATTTGCGGAATGGGCATATGATAATAAAGTGAGCTTAAAGTTTGCATCCAATTACTATCCTCAAGGAAATGGGTTGGCCGAATCTTCAAATAAGAATTTGTTGAATACTATTAAGAAGTTGCTGGAAAAGAATCCTCGGGATTGGCATAGTCAATTAAAGTTTGCCTTGTGGGCAGATAGGACCATAGTGAAAGAAGCTATAGGAAATACTCCTTATCATTTGGTCTATGGGCAAGACCCGATATTTCTAGCAAATTTGGAGCTGCAGACCTTACATTTCATACAAGAGTACATGGGGACGAGATGATCAAGTTGAAGCTAGATTGAGCCGGTTATTGCACCTGGATGAAAAGAGAGAAGAAGCCATGAATCACATGAACAAACACCGGGAAGTCATCAAGAGATGGTTTGATAGAAGGGCCAAAGTTAAATCATTCAGAATTTCAGATTTGGTGTTACTATGGGACAAAAGACATGAGGAAAAAGGAAACCATCAAAAGTTTGATTGTCTCCGGTTAGGCCCATATCGGATTTCAGAAATACTTGGGAAGAACACCTTCGGGCTAAAAACCTTAGAAGGGAAAGATTTCATGCTGCCGGTTAATGGGCAGATTCTAAAGCATTATTTTAGCCCTTAGGTTGTGAGACTTTGATATTATTCTGTTGGTGTTGGTGAAGGATTTTCAGATTTTGTTTTTATTTTTTTTTTTTTTAGGATTGTTAGTTTAGTTAGGATTTTGATTATGGATTTGATTTCAATTGACATGTGTGTTAATTTAAAAAATATATATATATATATATATATATATATATATATATATATTATATATATATATATATAATAATAGAAAATTGAGATGTCTACTTATGCTTAAGGATTAGGAGAATATGAAATATTGGAATGGTCTTGTAAAAGCTCCACAAGTTGCACAAAACTTTTTAAGTTATATTGTTTGACTTTGTGATATATGAAAGAATCTGTTTTGCATGATAAATCATTTCATTCACAATTCAAGAAGTAATGCATTCATATTCCATCTCACCTCACATACATTTCATTTTAGTTGCATATGCATCTTATGTACAAGCCATGAAAGTATGTCAAATCCTCTTAGGGTTGTGTTATAACATATATGTAAGTAGCTCCTAAGGTTGGAAACTGAGTCTTGAGATATCTAGAACTAAGCACGTATCATAAATTAAAAAATATCTTGAGTAAAATGATCAAAACCTAGCTTGGAAGAAAAGGTTGAGCGAAAGTGGTTTTCATGTCTATCCTATTATGCAACATGATCCTTAAAACAGTGGTTTTAACCACTTCCATAAAGCTTAAAGCTTAAAATCAGAGTAGTAAGGATAGGGTTAAATCCTCATCAAACTTAGGTTGAGGATCCAATTCCCCAAAGCTTTGATTTGACCCACATGGAGTAGTAAGGATAGGGCATAAATTCTCATCTTGGTTGGTTGAGAATCCGATTCCCCAAAGCTCTTATGTCTCATTTCATAGTAAGTCTTGGATTGTAAGGATCGTACTATTTGTCCTCTGCAAAGGATGGGTAGTCATCCCCAAGGTTTAAGCAATAGAATTAATGATTTATATCTAAGGTTTGGATTGTAAGGATCGTACTACTTGTCCCTAACCAGGATGGGTAGTCATCCCCAAGGTCCAAGAAATAAAAATAAATAATAAATAAATTTTTCCCATCTCATATTTATTTTGGATTGTAAGGATCGTACTACTTGTCCTCTGCAAGGGATGGGTAGTCATCCCCAAGGTCCAAGGAAATGAAGATATGTTCTGGATTGTGGGGTTAGATATGCCCATGCATGGCATCATGTCTTGCCTAAAAACAAGACCACCGATTGTCTAGAGGGTTAGACTAGCATGACCATTTCTTCCATAATTGGTTTAATTATTTTGCTTAAAGTGAGGTAATAAACTCCAAATCAGAATAGTAAGGATAGGGTTAAACTCTCATCTCGGTTGGTTGGGAGTCTGATTCCCCAAAGTTCTGATTTCACATTCACTTACACATGGGTTCTAAATAGTAGGGACTCATAACCAACTTTGGGATACAATAAGGAAATGAACTTGTGGGTCCTAAGAGGGTTTGGCAATCTTGAATGCTTGTACATAATAGTAGAAGAATGATCATGCTTACTAGGAAAAGCAAAATCTTCTAGCTCATTCATTTAGGACCACAAATCATTCACCATCCCATATATGCATTCATGCAAAACTGATAATGGAATGTTGATCAATTTCAAACGATAGGGAATGAAAACACATTGCACACACTTGAGCTAATACTTGATGATTCCGATGATTCATGTGCTTTTGATCTTTGGGCATTTGTTATTTTGCTCATGTGCTAACAGGTATTTACGAGTTTGTGATATGTTTCAGGTTGGGTTCTTACTAAAATGCTCAAGAGCATTTGACAACAGAGTCGCCATTTGTTGTGGTTGATCCACAACACACCCCAAGATTGGGGACCCACCTTTTTGCAGGCTCACAGGGAAGGATCTCAGTGACCCAGATGCCAGAATTGAAAAAAAAGAGAAAATGCACAAGTGTAGAAAGGGGTCGCGAAATCGCGACGAGTAGCGAAATCGCGACATGTCGCGAAATCGCGACCGAAATCGAAGAATTGTCACGAAATCGTGACATGTCGGAAAATCGCGGTCAGCGCGGTCAGCGGCAACAAAACAGAAAAGCTGTCGCGAAATCGCGACGTGTCGGTGACAAGGAAGAAAAAGGTGTCGCGAAATCGCGACGTGTCGGTGACCAGGAAGAAAAAGGTGTCGCGAAATCGCGACGTGTCGGTGACCAGGAGGAAAAAGGTGTCACGAAATCGCGACGTGTCGGTGACAAGGAAGAAAAAGGTGTCGCGAAATCGCGACGTGTCGGTGAGGAGAAAAGAAAAGGTGTCGCGAAATCGCGACGTGTTTTGCCGAAGCGTACGGATGATGAAAAGTGTCGCGATTTCGCAACAGGAAAGACGTCATGATTTCGCGACCGATTGCAGCAAAGGTGTACGGAACAGAAAAATGGTCACGATTTCGCGACGTGTTTTGCCGAAGCATACGGAACAGAAAAATGGTCGCGATTTCGCGACAGGAAGCTGCATGAAGGTCCGAAAGGGAAAAGCGTCGCGATTTCGCGACGAGTTTTGCGGAAGCGTACGGATGATGAAAAGTGTCGCGATTTCGCGACGCATTTTGGCAAATAGTACGGACGGAGAAAATGGTCGCGATTTCGCGACAGGAAGCTGCATGAAGGTCCGAAAGGGAAAAGCGTCGCGATTTCGCGACGAGTTTTGCGGAAGCGTACGGATGATGAAAGGTGTCGCGATTTCGTGACGCATTTTGGCAAACAGTACGGACGGAGAAAATGGTCACGATTTCACGACAGAAAGCTGCATGAAGGTCCGAGAGGGAAAGGTGTCGCGATATCGCGACAAGTTTTGCCAAGGCGTACGGAAGATAAGAACGGTAGCGATATCGCGACGGTTTGTCGAAGGAAGGCGAGAGGATGATAATGGTCGCGATATCGCGACATAAAGTTGCCAAGGAGGCTCGAGGCTAGAATGGTCGCGATATCGCGACGTAAAGCCGAAATCGCGTACGGCAGAGAAAGACGTCGTGAAATCGCGACATGTCGCGATTTCGCGACATGTCGCGATTTCGCGGCCGGGAAGATGAACGGGCGGACTTGCGGTTTTGTCGGGTTCTATCACAGAAAAGTGGTACGACAGGCGCAGAAAGTGCGTGACACGTGGCGTGCAGGTGTCAGACTTGCAGGGGCGTTACATGCAGAGCGAATTTCGGGAACTTTCCAAATTTGAGCGTGAATCAAAGCGGGAAAAAGCAGGAATTTGAAGGGTCGCCCACAGGAAGAGGAAATGAAGCGACAGAGGAAATCGAAGAGCCATAACATTGCTATAAAGCCAGAATTGCAAATCGAAGAAAGGGTTGGAAATTGCCGAATACGGAGTTGCGGAGACGAAGGCTTTGTGCTATTCGGGCCCGTACTTGGGCAATTTCCTTCTTTTTATTCTGGGATTTTCTTTCACACCCGGAACATTTTTGAATGTAATTGAGATATCATTTAAATACAAATACAGAGAGTTGGCATCTTATTGGATGAGAAAGAAGGAGTAACTTTTGCATGCATGATTTAATGTCTATATTTCCCTTCCAGATTTCTTAGGTTTTTAGGTGAAGTTAATGCAAGATCTCTTGGTTGCTTCATGCGAATGCCTATTTTCTGGAATTACCACAGAAACCCTTGAGACTCGCACTTGGCCTATTTGGATTGTGTGGATGTGCAGGTTCATTAGGTTAGGTTGCATGTAGAAAGCCTCATTATCTTCGGTTTCATCTGATTAATTACAGCTTTCTGACTGTAATCTATTTTTATTGTTACTTTTGTTTATTTTTGTCTTTGCTTTTCAAACCCATATTTTATTTTTCAGCAGTTTAATTACTGTGTTTGAATAAATCACTGAAAATCCATCAGAATTAAAGGTTAGAGCAGATTTTATTCATTTTGAGTCCATTGAAAATTCAAAATTAATAAACCACAGTGCCCCTTGTTAACATCCACTTGCAAACCCTAAGGTGTTCTTAGCATTTCATTTTAAGCAGCATTCTTGATAATTAATAATCAACATAATAAGAACCTTGGAGAAATCGTATTTCTTTGCAAGCAAAGGATTTAGGACTCAGATCCTACAGGAGAGTGTGTTTTCACAATCGGGTTAAAACACCACTCAACAGAACCCTTGATAGAGAAAGAGGTGAAGCGACTGTTAGAAGCTAAGATCATCTTTCCCGTTAGGCATTCCACGTGGGTTGCTAACCTAGTCCCTGTGAGGAAAAAGAGTGGAGAAATAAGGTTGTGCATTGATTTCAAAAATCTCAATAAGGCATCCCAAAAGGACAACTACCCGTTACCCACCATCGATGAAATACTCCAAAAGGTAAACGAGTCGGAGATGATGTCATTCCTGGATGGTTATTTAGGATATAATCAGGTCCTTATCCATCCTAGTGATAGGATGAAGACTACTTTTATGACAAAATGGGGCACCTTTGCATACAGGAGAATGCCCTTCGGACTATTGAACGCAGGTGCCACTTTCCAGCGAGCTATGGATTTTGCTTTTAAAGGGCTTATTGGTAAGTGCATCATTGTTTACGTCGATGACATTCATGTATTTTCTAAGAACAGAGAAAACCATGTCAGGGATCTTAAGAAAGTCTTTCAAAGATGCAGGGAACATGGTATATCTCTCAACCCAAAGAAGTGCATCTTCGGGGTAACAGAAGGAAAACTGTTGGGGCATATAATATCTAAGGATGGAATTTCCATTGACCCTGAGAGAATAGAAGCCATACAACAAATTCCTTGTCCCAATAGCAAGAAGGGGTTGAGATCATTTTTCGAAAAGATCAATTTTGTCAGAAAATTTATCGCAGATTTTGCAAAGATAGCAAGACCTTTGAACGACATGCTAAAGAAAGAGGTCCAGATCATTTTGACAGATGAAAGGATAGAGGCTTTTGATAATATCAAGGATGCAATTATTAAAGCCCCGGTTTTGGTGAGTCCCGATTATACGAAGCCTTTCTATATCTACACATTTGCTTCATATCACTCCTTTACGAGTGTTTTAACTCAGAAGAGTGAAGGCAGCATTGAAAATCCCATTGCTTTCCTGAGTAGTCCTCTCAAAGATGCGAAACCGAGATATTCTACCCTAGACAAGAAAATGTATGTGCTGGTTAAGACTCGTAAAAAGTTCGGGCACTACATAGTCCACAATAGGGTCTTTGCTATCGTCCCGCATCCTCGCTCGTCAAAGCCATGTTCGTTCAGAATGAATTAGGTGAGAAGCGTGGTAAGTGGGTTTCAACTTTGCAAGAATTTGATCTGGAGATTCAATCGATGAAGATAGTGCGGGGGAAAGGGTTAGCTAAGGCAATCGCAGAACAGGATCTCGCAATTCCTTGTCAACATTATGAAGTCGCTGATGTAACCAAGGAGGAGTGGTATGCAGATGTGGTGTACTATCTACTAAATGGTAGGTGTCCATCACTTTTGAATGCTACTCAGCGCAGAGCCTTGCATTTGAAGTCTGCTAATTTTCTAGTTAGATCTGGCACATTATACAAAAAGAACCATGAAGGTATTTACCTTCGTTGCATTGATCAAGAGGAGGTAGTGCGAATACTCGAAGAGTTTCATGGTAAACATGGGACAGGGCATGGGTCTGCTAATGCCACAGCCCATCAAATCCTCAGAGCCGATTATTATTGGCCTCAACTATTCAAGGATGCCCATTCTCATGTGAGGTCATGTCACATATGTCAAACTATAGCCAATAGAGATAGAAACGCTTCCATGCCTTTACAGTCCGTAATCGAGTCCAGACCTTTCACGCAATGGGGCCTAGATTTTATTGGGATTATCAGCCCCAATTCCTCCGATGCTCACAAATATATTCTGACGGCTATGAACTATTGCACGAGATGGACCGAAGCTATCCCCACAAAGAATGCTACTGCAGAGGTGGTCATTAAATTTTTAGAAGATAACATTGTCACTAGATTCGGGATGCCTAACTCCATCGTAAGTGATAATGGGTCAGCCTTTTCCTCTCTGGAGTTTGCTAATTGGGCATTTTATAACAGCGTGAGTTTAAAGTTCTCCTCCAATTATTACCTGCAAGGTAACGGATTGGTCGAGTCATCCAATAAGAATCTATTGACTGTCATAAAAAAATTTTTGGAAAGGAATCCGCGGGACTGGCACAATAATCTTAAGTTGGCCCTTTGGGCTGACAGAATCAGAGTCAAAGAAGCAATAGGGACATCTCCTTACCATCTGGTTTATGGACAAGATCCCATTTTTCTTGCAAATCTCAGATTACAAACGCCGCACTTCATGAAAGATTATTTTGGAACTAATGATAAACTTGAGTCTAGACTAACGCAATTAATGCGCTTGGATGAAAAAAGGGATGAAGCTATGCTTCATTTTAGTAAACACCAAGACATTGTAAAAATATGGTTTGACAAAAGGTCTAAGGCCAAGCCGTTTAAAATTTCAGATTTAGTGTTGTTATGGGACAAAAGACATGAGAAGAAGGGGGAACATGATAAATTTGATTACCTTTGGTTAGGTCCCTACCAGATTTCAGAGATCCTAGGGGAAAATAGTTTTAGACTAAAAACCTTGGATGGAAAGGATTTGGCACTACCTATCAATGGGTTACACTTGAAGCATTACTTTCAAGCATGAGGTAGTTGGGCTTTGTATTATATGTAATAACGTTGTAATTTCTTGCTTTCATTTTTCATGTTTAGGTGTGTATTAATATTTTTTTTTTTGACATGTCTAAGCTTTGTATTAATGTTGTGATCTGTTTCTTTGTGTGCAGATTTGATACTTAAGTGTGTATTTTAGGAGATGTCTAGTTTTGTGTCAATGCTGTAATTTAGTTTCTTGATGTGCAGATTTGATATGTTAGTATGTATTCATTTTTTTTTTCAGGTTTTTCTTGTATTAATGTTGGGTTTTTTTGCGTTTGTGTGCAGGTTGGACATTTAGGCGGTGGTGTTCCTTTGATTTCCTTTTCATTGCCTTAAAAAAAAAAAAAAGGGGAATAAAAGCTTGATGTTGAACGCATGCCTAAGATTGGGAGAATATGAAACATTGGAATCATGTTGTAAAAGCTCCACATGTAATACAAACAGTTAATTTAGATCATTTGAAGCTTGTGATGCATGAAAAAGTCAGTTTTGCATGACAAATCATCTCATTTGCAATTCAAGAAATAATGCATTCATGTTCCATCTCACTTTTCATACATTTCACCGTAGTGGCATATGCATCTTAGGTGCAATTCATTTGAGTATGTTGAATCCTCTTAGGGTTATGTTATAACATAAATTTAAGTAAATCCTAAGGTTGGAAACTGAGTCTTGAAGTATCTAGGACCAAGCACGTTTCATACATTAAAAGGGATCTTGAGCAAAATGATCAAAACCTAACTTGGAGGAAAAGGTTGGGCGAAAATGGTTTTCATGTCTATCCTATTATACAACATGATCCTAAAAACAGTGGTTTTGACCACTTCCATAGAGCTTAAAGCCTAAAATCGGAGTAGTAAGGATAGGGTTAAATTCTCATCTCGTTTGGTTGAGAATCTAATTCCCCAAAGCTTTGATTGGACCCACATGGAGTAGTAAGGATAGGGCATAAATTCTCATCTCGGTTGGTTGAGAATCTGATTCCCCAAAGCTCTTATGTTTCATTTTGTATTAAGTCTTAGATTGTAAGGATCGTACTATTTGTCCTCTGCAAAGGATGGGTAGTCATCCCCAAGGTCTAAGTAACAAGATTAATATTTTCCATTTACATTTAAAATCTTGGGTTGTAAGGATCGTACTATTTGTCCCTAACCAGGATGGGTAGTCATCCCCAAGGTCCAAGAAGTAAAATAAATAAATTTTTCCCATCTCATCCTTATATTGGATTGTAAGGATCGTACTACTTGTCCTCTACAAGGGATGGGTAGTCATCCCCAAGGTCCAAAGAAATGAAGATAAGTTTTGGATTATGGGGTTAGATAGGCCCATGCATGGCATCATGTCTTGCCTAAAAAATAAGACCACTGATTGTCTAGAGGGTTAGACTAGCATGACCATTTCTTCCATAATTGGTTTAGTTATTTTGCTCAAAGTGAGGTAAAGAATTCTAAATTAGAATAGTAAGGATAGGGTTAAACTCTCATCTCGGTTGGTTGGGAGTCTGATTCCCCAAAGTTCTGATTTCACATCCACTTGCACATGGGTTCAAGATAGTAGGGATTCATAACCAACTTTGGGATATAATGAACCGTTCACTAGTGGATCCTAAGAGGGTTTGGCAGTCTTGAATGTTTGCACATAATACTACAAGAGTGACTATGCATTTTCTCATGGCATATTCAATAGGATACACAAATCATTCACAATTTCGCATATGTATTCATGCAAAACCGATGATGGAATGTGGATCAAATTCAAATGATAAGGAAAGGAATTCATTGCACACATCGAGCTAGTACTTGATGATTCTGATAATTCATGTACTTCTAATTTTGGGCATTAGTTATATTGATTATGGGCTAACCCATGTTTTCAAATTTCTGATTTGTGTTAGGTTGGGTTCTTACTAAAATGCTCAAGAGCATTTGACAGCAGAGTCGCCATTTGTTGTGGTTCATCCACAACACACCCCAAAGTGGGGACCCACCTTTGTTTTTGCAAGTTTTAGGGAAGATCTCAAAGACCCGGATGCTAAAAATGAAGAAAAAAAGAAAAATGCCTAAGTGTTGAAAGGGTCGCGAAATCGCAACATGTCACGATATCGCGACATGTCGCGAAATCGCGACCTGTCTCTCCATCACTGCAAAAAATTTGAAATCTGTCATGAAATTGCGACATGTCGACAGCAGGACAGAAAGGATGTCGCGAAATCGCGACATGTCGACGGCAAAGAAAAGAGGTGTTGCGAAATCGCGACGCATTTTTTGGAAGCGTACGGAAAGTTGAGAATGGTAGCGATTTCGCTACAAGTTGCCGAGAGGAAGCACAAGGTTGAAAGTGGTAGCGAATCGCTACCACTTCGTGAAGCGGAGGCTTAAAAGAAAAGTGGTAGCGAATCGCTACCACTTCGTGAAGCGGAGGCTCGAAAGAAAAGTGGTAGCGAATCGCTACCACTTCGTGAAGCGGAGGCTCGAAAGAAAAGTGGTAGTGAATCGCTACCACTTCGTGAAGCGGAGGCTCGAAGGAAAAGTGGTAGTGAATCGCTACCACTTCGTGAAGCGGAGGCTCAAAAGAAAAGTGGTAGCGAATCGCTACCACTTTGTGAAGCGGAGGCTCGAAGGAAAAGTGGTAGCGAATCGCTACCACTTCGTGAAGCGGAGGCTCGAAGGAAAAGTGGTAGCGAATCGCTACCACTTCGTGAAGCAGAGGCTCGAAGGAAAAGTGGTAGCGAATCGCTACCACTTCATGAAGCAAAGGCTTGAAACCAAAGTGGTAGCGATATCACTACCACTTCATCGAAGGAAGGCTCGAAACCAAAGTGGTAGCGATATCGCTACCACTTTTTGAAAGGAAGGCTCAAAACCAAAGTGGTAGCGATATCGCTACCACTTTTTGAAAATAAGGCAAAGCAAAGTCGGTAGCGATATCGCTACAACGAGCTACTACGGGCATACGGACCAAGAACATGTCGCGATATCGTGACATGTCGCGATATCGCGACATGTCGCGATTTCACGACATGTCGCGTTATCGCGGCTAGGAAACGAAAGAGGCCAAATGCAAATTCTATCGGGATTTCCGTGGGAAAGCATTACGAAAGGTGCAGGAGATGCAGGACACGTGGAAAAAATGACAGAACCAGAGTAACGTTTCATAACAATAGTTACTGGCCGCAAATATCGATTGTTATGATTACATGCAAGGGTTAGAATACCAAAAGGCGGGAATTGAAGCGAAGGGTCCTGGGAGTCGAAACGAAGCGTCATGGAGCAGTCGATAATGCACGACAGAAAGGTTAAATAGCAGAAATGTAGATGGATACAGAGGCTGGAGATCGTAACAAAAAGCATTACTTATTGAAATAAAGGATTTTTCTTTGGTAACACGACTTTTGTGTGTAAAATCAAAAGGAGATCGAAGCCAAAACTATTGTTTTACTGTCAATATTTTCGTTGCATCATTTTGTCTTGTATCTATTTTGTTTATGCCATGGGATGGGTTACGATAGGTGAATGGTAGAATGATGCAGTTATATTCGTTTCCTTAGAGTCTTGCATCTGATCTGATTAGATTGTGTGTTAGTACAGATCTGATCGGTTGGGTTGTTTTGGGAACTTCATCTCTTAACTTGGGATTTTGCAGGGAGGAGATCGTTAACCATTTTAATATCCTTCATTATTTTCCAGGTCGACTCAAAAATAACAGTTCTGCTTTATTCCTTGATATGCTTAATTTCATGTCAGAGACTAACACTGAAATAACAGAACTATTGAATAGAGATAAAACGAACAGGTTAACCTTAGAATAAATTGTGAATATTAGAACATCAAAAGGATTTTTTTTTATTTTTGATTAATCAAACAAGTCAAGATTATAAAGTTCATTGAGAATCAACAAAGGCCCCTTGTTAACGACTATCTCGAGGATTTTGAGTTATTATGGGATATATCAGCTGTATGTATTAAATTGAAATTCATTTTTATATACGAAAAGTTGTTTCACGAAGAAGCTTGGAGAAATAATAAAAGGAAGGAAAATAAAATAAATTATTTCTTTGCAAGAAAGAGTCTTTTGTTCGAGACTCTAAGTTGTGTGTTATTATTTGTAATATGACAAATTAACACTCAACAGGAATGTGATTTAACACCCTTGAACTGCTCAGATATTCTTCTTGGATGTCCATTCCAGTATGATTATAGTACAATTTATGATGGATGACAAAACACCTACAAGCTTCAATAATATGGTAAGATGTATCAACTTAATTCTACTTCCAAAACTAAACTTCTTTTCTTGTCAGGAAAGCCTGCTACAAAATGGGTATATTTATCAAGATATTTAGCACTCAACATCATTTTCCAACCTACATAGGATACTACAGGGAAGTTACTACCCTTTGCTAGGAGGAATTTAGTGGAGTGTCAATCATATGTGGATACTATAGCAAAAAAAAAGCCAATCCTACCTCTTATGGCAGAAGGTACGATTGAGATAGTTATTTCCACTTGTCGTATAGACACATATATTAAACAAGGAGGACAACAAAAATTATCTCTTTCTATACAATATCAACCAACTCAATAGGTGTCTTCTCAGGTGCAACCATTCTAGCATCACCTACAACAATTTGGTCTTAGTCAACTTCTAGTATGTCAGCTTTGATATTTTATAGATTTTCATGCTCTTAGGATATACTATAGTAAGAATAAACAATGGGATGGTTATAATCAGGCTACACATGTCTCGATGTGTTATTCTCATTTTAAGGTCCAAGCAGCTCTTCAAAATTCTCATATTATTACTCAACAGATTGGATCCAATGCTTACAAACTTGATTTTCCATCCTAACTTGGTATTCAGTTGAGAAGGTATGAGCCACCATATTTCGAAGCTGACGTTCCACTCTCACATCCAAAGCATCCTATTCCATATTTTCAACCTCCTTTTGCTGCAAACACTCTTCTTCATGTTCAAACACTTAGGATGATCATACCAACTTGTCCACATGTTAGTGTTGTCACATTTTGCACAGGGGTGCCATGTTTTTGGATTCTGCAAGTGAGTTGCTCTTTTCCTTCCCTTCTCATTTTCCTTGTCTTCTTTTCTCCCTTTCTTCCTCTTCCTCGTAGCTTCATTCCCCATTCTTCATTTCCCCCTTCTTCCCTAGTAAAATTTCTAGAATAGAGGTGTTCCCTTAAAATTTCTAAGTGTTTGGGCGACACTCGACTTCGTAGCGAATTCAGAGTGTGCCCCTCAGTTGGTGCGTAGTAGGGAACCCAAAGCGTAAATAGGTAATGTTGAAGCAGAATCTGACTAAGTGTTGGGGCGCAACCTGACTTCGCAGCGAAGTCAAAGTGTGCCCCTTTTCCAGTGCGAAGTCCAAGCAACGGACGAAGACAGCCAAACACCGGTGCGCAACCTGACTTCGCAGCGAAGTCGAAGTGCGCCCTTTGATCGGTGCGCAGTTGGGTAAAGTCAACTAAAAAATTTTCTAAGGCAAGAAGGCCTTCCAACTACGCTGTCTCCCTCCTACGCAACCTGATAGCGCCCGAATTCCTGGCGAAGTTGGATAAGTTGTCTTTCAAGGCATACATGTGTCACACTTCAGCAACCGACAAGTGTCCATCTTCGAAATTCAAGCCAAGACTTGACCGAGAAAGGACAAAGCATGGGCTTCACTATCGGCGTCATCTGTCACCATTTAAGCCGATGTGAAGTGCCATCTGCCGCACCTACCTGCATTCCTGTTGATTGAAGACTTGTCTCAATGTGTTGCCATGTAGTTGTACTGCCTTTAGGGACACCATGCTGCAAGGACAGTTCGACCCGACAGAAGTTAGCATCAGCAGCTCCTCAGTCACTTGTGTTAGCTATCGTCTTGTCTGGGACTTTGTGCCCATGAATGTAATCAAGGGGAGTTTTGGGCTATAAATACCCACCACATTTTCATTGTAAGGTGGTGGAAGGGGAATATATTGCTAGGGAAAAATTGTAGCTGTACGTTTGCCTCAAATATAAACATACACTTGGCTCTGCTTACTGTCTTTTATCTTGCATGTTGCCTCTCCTTGTCATTTCTACCTCATGTTTCTTGTGTCATTGCTTGCTGTTGTACTGAACTCTGGACTCCAGCATTTGATGGCTACGTATTCTTGGAATGCATAGATAGAGGATACATGGGATCGCTGATAGCTATAGTTTCAATGTTTGTTTGTAGATGAATGTTGTTAGTAGTGGTGATTGATTCATTGTTGTGCTGCTTATTCTCCCCACCCAAATCCAATCACATTTGGAATCCCTTTCTGCATTTTTATCTCTTTTTGTACCTTTTTATCCCTTTCTTGCACTCTTATCTTAACACAAACCCCATAGGAATCCGACCTTATTTGAATATTGGCACGAAAGGCATTCCTTCCTTCCAGCATTTCAATCTGGTGGGCAAATCTAGGCACAATAATAACAAATCCTTTCCTCATGGCAGATTCGTAACCAATAGTTTCTCTGGCATGCTCGGTGGGACATGGTAGTTTCCCACCCCCAAACAGAATCGAATCACTAGTGCTCGCTTCATTGCTGTTCAAAATCAAAGCACTTGGCGACTCTGCAAATTATCTGAACATTCTTTGAGTCCATGAAGACAGGTCCTAACGCCTTCATGCAAACGAGAAGGTGGCGAGCAAGGAATTTGGAGAACCTGCCTGAATTTTACGAACTTGACATTGATGCTCCAGGCGAGCGCTTCAGGCTGGCTAAATACCAAGCTCGCGAAGAAGAAATTCAAGAAGAAGTCGAGGCTGAAATTGAAGAAGCCAAAGCTGAAATTGAAGAAGTTGATGCCGAAGAAGAATCCACATCTTCGGCCAGTTTTGATACTGAGTACAGTACTGAGTCAAAAATAGACATGGCTTCTCAGCAATATGATGATGACCTCTTCCTAGTAGTGGACTCTACGGGGCCCTTGGCCCTAGCCGAACAGCAAGTTGTGCCTCCTATCACCTTAAAATCTATCCCTACGTACGACGGCTATGGCAAGACAGCGTATGAACACATCCAGGACATTCTTGCCTTGGCCGCGCTACACTCCATTACTGATGAAAGTGTGAAGACCCATCTGCTGGCCCTTTCCCTTAGGGGAAAGCTTCTCTACTAGTGGAGATCACTGCCAAAGGGATCCATCATAGGGTGGCGACAGTTAGCTGACAGGCTCATAAAAGGGTGCAACGAGTCTATTGATCCCTCTTCTTTGTTGCACCAATTCCAAAGTATTCAGAGACACCCCCAAGAGGAGGTCACGATCTTGGAAATGAGTGCCCTATGAACTCCGACCGTCAGCAGGACAGGTCGCCTACTACTACCTAAGGTCTTTCAACTCAGACATTTTCCTGCTGCTGAAGGTCATTAGAATCAACACGTTCCCTGCTCTGTATGAGGCTGCCCAGCAAGCTAAAATGGACATCATCTCCATCGATAGGCTTTCACACAGAGTGCAATCGCCTATCTACCCTAATTTTCCTCGATCGCAGTATCCATTAGCTTCTGGTTCGAAGTCGTCCACTTCAGGACAACAACCCTAGCAGCAATGGAATCTGGCACCTGTCATGAATCCTTACGGCCTACCATAGATTCATTATCCACCTCCTCGTCCTCCATGTTTTCCAACACTTTTTGCTCCTCCATAGCATGCACAATATTCAACTCCTCCTCCATTGGTTGCATTGCCTCCCCCAACTCAGTTGCCACCGCCTCCCGACCATGATATTCAGAATCAAATCCTATAGGAGGTACGGGCTCTGGCCTCTGGCTATCATACCATGTCTAATGACATGAATGTGCTAAAAAAGAAGCAGGCCCAGATGGACCTGGCTCCAAGGAGGCCATATCCGCCCTCGATGTTGATGAAATATCGACCCCCTGAGCAACATTTGCAGTGGCGGCCCCCTTCGAGGAATGCTGCCATAGAGGATGAACCTGGTACTTCTGACCAAGTCAATTGGTGCACCATGTGCAATGACCCGCATGCCGAGGATGATTGTACACTACATCAGCACTACCTCTAGACTTTGGTCGACAATGCCATTGAGGACGAAGAACTCTACATGATCCTGAGTGATGAAAGCAATTTTGTCATTTTTGAGGAGGTTCCGATACTACCTCCTACAAAGGAAAACAAGAATTCTACCAAAGCTGCAGCCAAACCCTTAAAGGTGTATGCCAGAAGAAACAAGGCGCAGCCTGAGGAGCTACCACCGTACAAGAGGTTGTGGCCCTACACGACCAAGGACAAAGCTCCTCCGACAAAGACTCCCGTAGTCAAGCCTCCCATAGCCAAAGCTCTTCCAACTAAAGCTCCTGCTGCTCAGCTCCCAACTAAAACGAAAGAACAAGCTCAAGAGAAGTTGAGATATCTGTCTCTGACCAAGAGATAGAGAGTTGAGGCCACTCAACAGTACCAGATGAAGTATGAGCTAACAAAAGAAGTAGAAGGAGCGAGCACCTCAGGCTACAGCATAGTAGACAAGCTAAAGAAGACCCCCATAATAATCAGCATGTACGATGCTCTTCAGCTCCCAGGCCAAGTTGATCTGCTGTAAGAATCCCTAAAGACCATGAAGAATGGTAAGCAGATACAGCCCGATGTCCTGGTGTAACCCCTGACAGTCTTAGCCACTAGGAAGAATAGACCACCTCCCTTCTATCTATCATTACGGATGCAAGGGTACATAGTGCACAACTGCATGGTGGACTCTGGCGCTTCTACAACCATGATTTCAAGAGCCGTCTGCGATGAAATCGGGATGGAGTATACAAGGAGTAGCCAAGGCGTGCTGCAACTGGATGGCACCCCTATCAAGATAGTTGGTGTCATAAAAGACATCCCCATTCGGCTGCACAAAGCTCTCGACATTGTGGTCATCCAAGAGGTTGTGGTCGTCGACTTGGAACCCTACTTCGGCATGTGTCTCTCCAGGGAGTTCACTGCGAAGTTGGGAGGATATCTCTCTCTGGACTACTCACACATGGAAGTGCCCTTCAAAGGAAGGAGACTGAAAATTTTCAATGAAAAGCCTTCCACCTACCTAGTAGAGAAGATACCCGAAGAAGAGCCTGAGGATTGCATGGTCTAGCTAACGAAGGAAGAACTAGTGACAGTGGACATGACAGAGCGAGATCTCAAGCAACTGCAAGTAGAATATGAATTCTCCTTGCGGGACTTCAATGTCGTGATTGAAATAGAGCAAGGCTGCTACACCATCGTTCAACCTGAGAGGCTTGACAAGTCAACCAAGAGAGAAGTGGGACCAGCACCTGAGAAGCTATGGAAGCTTTTCTTTGACGGTGCACGATGCAAAAATGGCGCCGGTGCTGGAATCCTCTTGGTTTCCCCAATCGGGATCCAGAAGGATTACACCTACAGGCTGGCTTGGAGTTGTACCAACAACGCGACGGAGTACGAAGCCCTGTGCTTGGGTTTGCGAAAGGCGGAGAGGTTGGGGATTAAGCATCTGTAGATCTACAGAGACTCAGAGTTGGTGTGCCACCAGATCACGAACAAGTGCGCCTCCAAAAAGCACTATCTCAAGGCATACCGAAATCGGGTCTGGGATCTGATGGAGTCTTTTGACTCGTTGAATGTCAAGGCTATTTCGCGTGAGAAAAACAAGCATGCTGACATTCTGGCGTCTGTTGGAGCCAGGTACATTTTGGCTGATGACACTGTCCAGAAGCCGAAGCCGGTTCGTACCATTTACAGGCCTTCTGTGCCTGATAAGGACACCCACTGGCAGGTGTTCAGCTGTGACGAGGAAATCATCACATTTTTGGTAAATGAAGCCTGTTCAATCGAAGGTAGAGACCCTGATGACGAGCAATATGAGGGGTTGATACAGTTGAAAAACAATCATGTCCCAAAAGGACTGATTACCTTAGAGAGTCTGTTTGATCAGAACGACAGAGCCATATCTCATAGGATCAAAGTAGACCCGAGGCAGTACGCTGACCTGGAGCTGGAATCTGGCAAATCAATCAAGGTCGGGACAGACTGCACCACAGAGGAACTCGAGCAGATCAGAGCATTATGTCGAGAGTTCCCTGACATAGTAGCCTGGAGCTACCAAGACTTGAAGGGGTATGACAGAGAAATAATCCAGCATACCATTGAGCTAGAAGATGGTGCCAAGCCATTCTGACAAAAATAGAGGGCCGTCAATCCAAAAATTGAGGCCATGATGAAAGCCGAGCTCTTGAAGATGCTGGAGGCCAAGATCATCTACCCCATCAAGCATTCATCCTGGGTTGCGAACCTAGTTCCTATGAGGAAGAAGAACAGAGACATTCGTCTTTGCGTGGATTTCAGAAATCTAAATCAGGCCTCCCTCAAGGACCATTACCCGCTTCCCCAGATCGATCAGATCCTCCATATAGTTGCTGGAGCCCAGAGATTTTCTCTCTTAGATGATTTTTTTAGCTACAACCAGATATGGGTCAAGGATGAGGACCAGCATAAGACGACGTTCACCACCAAGTGGGGAACATTCGCCTATCAGTGCATGCCATTCAGCTTATCCAATGCTGGCGCCACATTCCAAAGAGCCATGGACTTGGCCTTTCGAGAGCTGCTCAACAAAGTGATCGTCATCTACTTGGATGACATGACTATTTTATCTCATAAGCGAGAAGATCATGTTCCCCACCTGTGGAAAATATTCGAAAGGTGTCATGAATTTGGCATCTCCATAAACCCAAAGAAATATGTCTTCGCGATGAAAGAAGGAAAGTTTTTGGGGCATGTCATCTCCGAGAAAGGCCTGGCTATAGACCCTGATAGGGCAGAGGCTCTCCTCCGCTTGCCCGCCCCAATCGATAAGAAAGGGCTATAGTCCTTCTTCGGCCAAATCAACTTCGTGCGGAAGTTCGTACCGGACTTCGCACAGGTAATCAAGCCCATGGCCGAGTTGCTAAAAAAGAATACAGAATTTTTGTGGACTGAAGAAAGGGAGCAAGCCTTCAAGGAGATCAAAGCTCGCATTGCACAAGCATCGGTGTTGATAAACCCAGATTACTCCAAGGATTTCATCCTGTACGCGGTGGGAGAACTAGAGAGTTACGCCGTAGTCCTGACCCAAAAGGGAGATGATGGCGAGGAGCGCCCCATCGCATTCCTGAGTCAAGTGATCCAGCCACACGAGGAAAAGTACAACTTTATAGAGTGGCAGGTTCATGCTGTCATGAAATCTCTCCAAAATTTTAGGCACTTTGTCTCCCAGAGCAAGATCACTGTCTTTGTGATCCACCCAGATGTCCGAAGCTTCATCATTCAAGGAGAGCCGGGTCACAAGAGAGCGGGATGGATTGCCAAAATCTAGGAGTTTGACATCGAAGTACGGCCCACCAAGCTAATCAGAGGCCGAGCCTTGTGCTAGGAGCTAGCTTGAAGCACAACAGCCGAGATATCCACCTACGCGTGGGAGGATCCAACAACACGCACCAACCTAGCTAACTCCTTACCCAAGGAGTGCGACTGGACAAATGACCTGGTAAGATACTTCTACATCGAAATATGTCCAGACCACATGAATGCCTCACAAAGAAGGAGGTTCCGACTAGGCACTCTAAAGTACACTCTTCGCCCCGAGGGGCTTTACTTTAAAAACATCAACGACATCCTGTTGCGGTGCGTCAAAAAATTAGACCAGTCTAGGGTCCTTGGAGAATTTCATTCTGGGATGCCTGGAGGTCATCATTCTGCAAGGCCTACGGCCTTGAAAATAATCAGAGTTGGGTACTACTAGCCCACTCTGTTTACAGACGCTCATGCGGTCTGTACCAAGTGTGATCAATGTCAAAGATTTGCTGGCAGAAGCAGAAAATCACCCCTGCCCCTCCAACCGATCCAAGCCGAGACTCCGTTTCAGAAATGGGGTCTCGACTTCATCGGGGTGATTTTGTCGAACTCTGCAATGGGCCACAAGTTTATCCTAACCGCCATCGATTACTTCACACGGTGGGCAGAGGCGATCCCCACAAAGAATGTCGACCGAGAGACGGTCATCAGATTCCTCGAGAGCCTGATTACCCATTTTGGGGTCCCCGAGTCAATAGTGACGGAAAATGGTCCAGGGTTCGTAGGCGCTGTACTCACGGAGTACACCAACAAATTTGGCATCTATCATAAGATGTCTTCCAACTACTACCCGCAAGGGAACGGTCTCGTCGAGTCCACCAACAAAAATCTGTTGAAGATCATCCGAAGGACAGTGGAGAAAAACAAAAGGACTTGGCACCTACTCCTGGATCGGGCGCTATGGGTGGATAGAGTTTCATTCAAAAAGTCCATCAAAACGTCCCCTTATGCGCTCGTGTATGGCAAAGAAGTTGTCTTGCCAACTCACCTTGAGATGCCCGCTCTCTGGATGCTTGATGAAGAGAAAGGCAGCGGGGATCCATTGGACGACAGACTTTGCCAACTGTTGCAGTTGGAGGAAGACAGAGAGAAAGCGTACCAGGCCTTCGCCAAACATGCTGAAGCAACTCAAGGATGGTTCGCGAAAGGCACCACTACCCGAGTTTTCAAAATCGGGGACCTGGTGCTGAAATGGGACTCGTTCAAGGCCAAACCCGACAACCATGGAAAGTTTGACGCCCTCTGGGAGGGCCCCTATCAGATTGCCCGGGTCAATCAATTCAATGCATATGTGCTTCGAGACATGGAGGGACATCCTCTCCCCATTCCTGTCAACGGGTTCCACCTGAAATTGTACCACCGCTGAAGGCGCCCGAAGGGGCCCTTCCTTGTACAGATTTCCCTTTTCGTATTTTCTTCAAAAAAGGTTTTCGGCCTGTAAATATTTCAGTTACTTCAGTTTTCCAAGAATCCCAAGTAGATCTGAGGCAAATGCCCGACTTCGCAGCGAAGTCGGTCAGCGCTCATCAAATGGGGCAACTAAGGGAAGAAAGCAATTAAAAAAAAAAAGAGAGCTAAAATGTCCATGTCTGGCTGCCCACCCGACTTCGCAGCGAAGTCGGGCTGCGCCTTCTCCAAAGGACGTAGATAGGTAGCAGACTACAAATAAAGTGCCTAGTGACAAACTGCGCCCATGTTGGTGGGTGAAGTCGACTGCACCCATTTTTCGGGTGAAGTCCAAGTGCGCTCCCATGATTGGGCGCACCCTAGAAGATTTGGCATGGAAAGCTGAGTGAAAAGTGTGAAGTCCATGTTGTGCCCATTCCTGGGGTGAAGTCCGTGCTGCGCCCATTCTTGGGGTGAAGTCCGTGATGCGCCCATTCTTGGGGTGAACATCGAACTGTGCCCATTCTCTAGGTGAATTTCGAGCTGTGCACCCATTCTTGGGCACACCCTGGGTAAGCTGGCGTAGAAAATTGAAACGATAAGTGTAAAACCCAAGTTGCGCCCATTTTTGGGCGAAGTCCGAAGTGCGCCCCTTTTTCGGGCGAAGTCGGACCGCGCCCCCGATTTCGGGCGGACTCGGAACGACTCATTACGGAAAGCACCAAAATTTTATAAGTGTGGGCCCGATGCGAAGTCCGGCACATGGCAAAGTTGGGTTGATTAATTGCAAGGTCCTTCGAAAAGTGTGCCCAAATGGTGGCGACGACGTCAGCAACGGCACAATGCCCTAGGCATTTTAAATGATTGCGCAATAACCAAGGATGACGCATTTAAAGGGTAAGGTGCGTCCTGGGCCAACAAAGCACGTTTTTCTAAAAAGGGCCCATGCGTAGCCGCCAAAATCACAGCGCCTCCACCAACCCAGAGTTAACTGCTTTAACTTCCTCCCTCGCGCCATTAATGAGCAGTCACCGTCTACAAAAGACCCTGGCGCCAGCCAGAAAATTTATAGTGTTCGAGCTGACTCCCGGACTGCAGAGAATAAGCCTGACAAGTTCAGAAGTATTTGTCCCCATCTCTGATTGTTTCAACAAGAATGGACAAGGGGAAAACGCCCGTACAGGCACAATCAAGCGTAGAACCGCGTGAAGCTGACAAGTCTCCTGATTCCAGTGACCATGAGAGTGCAACGCCTCAGAAGGGCAAGAAAGCGAAATCTCGAACAAAGAGGTGCGTAGTTGGCCAGACTCCGTCGCCGCCAATAAATCATCTGTCCGGGTACAAGGATGGTTCATTCTCCATCAACATCACGAAGCTGCGTCTGACTATCACAAAGTGGGTGGGTAAGGTTTCGCCTTCTCACCACCTCGAAGCCGCATATAATTCAAATCTTCACTAGTTTATGTGTCCTCCAACTCACTGGTGCCCGAAGCTAGTTGAAGTAATTGCTGAATACTACAAACAAGCTGCACGGCAGGTCTACGATAACAAAGGAAGGGTGTTGTTCACTCTTTTCAGAGAGAGCATCCAGCCAGCATTCGCCCCAAGGCTTTAGTACAGCCCAGACGCAATTATCAGAAGGGTGAACATAGAAGAGCAGACCGAAAGATTTTCTCAGACAAAACGGATGAGAGAATTCCTAGACTCAGAGCTGAAGACTCCGCTAAATGCTAGACAGTGGCCGACTGGCCCCATACCGCTGGACCGATTCGAAAACAAATATATCTATATCATCCTGGCGTGGGTCCTCGGTTGTGACTCAGACAGAGTGGTGCGGCCTTTTCAGCTGGCGATGGCTGAATGTATCCTGCACGGGGAGTTCTACGACTCCATGGCGTAGAGAAGCGGGAAGCGCCCAATCTTCTATGACTGGGAAGACTGGTTAGCCTATGCAATTCATGCGAGCCTGGTGCGACTGCAGCAAAGGCAGTCTACGGAATTCCAGTTTTGCTCATTCCTCACATGGCTATGCCTGTACCATATGCTTTATCGGATGAACATCCCTAGCCTGAGGAAAGTGAACGAACAAGGAGAGCCACTCCCCGTGTACGAATGGACTGAGGCCTTGTATTGAAAGGGCTCATTTTATGAGTTTAATGTTCAATTTCTAGGCCAGGCAATGGGACTGTTCAACCATGGCATGACTCGCCCACCAATAGCTATGACAAAGTGTCTGTCGAACAATGAGCTTGGTGATACCTTTCGGCTGACTCAGGGCATTGTTGTCCGAATCTATGGATTCAAAGGAATGCCTTGTTTGCTGCCCTACTTCTGCACAGATCATCAGTTCGGGATGGAGGTGGCATGGCAAATGGATTACGTCAAAGAAGAATTTGGCCAGGGAAAGAAGAGGGGTCACATATTCAAATATCCTATGACCTAGGCCAATATTCAAGTCTTCAAAATAGGGCAACACGTTTATCTCGAGCGGGAGCTGATGGAAATGGGCCTGATTATGCTGCCCCAACGTTGGAAATATGACCCAATCGGGGTCTAGGGAAAGTTCACGCACATCTTTCCGAGACCTAAAATCATGAAAGAGAGAAGGAATTTGACAGGTGCAGACCTCCATTGGCGCATTCATTTAATGCAGTCATGGCCACCATGGCATGAGTTTTACTGCGAGGAGGTCACTTACGATCCTGATCGGAACCCGGACCATCGAATGGAGTCGGCTGGATTCAAGAAGTTCCTCGCTAAGGTGGCGCCGCTCAACTGGCATAAGGACAAAATCCTCGAATGCTGGAAAATGAGGTGTCGCACGCAACACGACAAATCAAGCCGGAGGAACCTTGCCGTTGATGATGAATTTTTGGCACTTTATGATCAACATGTCGACACGTGGCAGCCCTTTGAATTTCGTGTTTGCGTTCCTCGAGGCGCAAATATAAGGTATAAAAGAAGGGCTACCCCTCAGTCATTGTCAACCCCAGCGACTTCCAGCGCGACTCCATCCAGCAGTCAAGTGGGCCCGATGCAGCCTGTAGCTCCTGCGGCAGTGCCCGAATCGGCGCAAAGGTCAGAGCGGTCAACTCCTGAGCCGGCCCCTCAAGCAGAAACAGCGTCGGTACCACCCACCAGCGGACCAAGTGCGGCAGGTATTCTCCCAGCGCGACCCAGGTACAAATTTACCGTGGGGACATCAACGTTTGTCGCCCCTTTATTGTCGCTTCCTTCTACGCCAACCACAACGTCGAGAGAAAAGAAAAAGAAAAAGGTTGAGAGGACCAATCGACCTAAGGAGCCAATGCTGCAATCACCCACAGAGCAGCCGCAAGCAGCAGCATCGGAGGTTGTTTCTTTAGGCAGCCTCGAACCAGAAGCGGACATCCAGGCTGCGACCATCCCTTCAACATCGGCTCAGGCGGAGCCCGCAGGTACGTCCTCTGTTTCACTTTCCCAAGTCCGCGTCGGCCCTACAAAAACCCCAACTCCCACTCCATCAGGGCAAGCCGTAGCCGCATCCTCCGCATCTCAAGCCACTCCACCATCTAGCGGCCTCCACTCATTTGACCAGTTTGCTCAAGATCCCAACGCTTTTCAATCCCTGAGTCAAACCCTAGAGCCTTCGCCCATAGTTAGTGCTGAAGTCGCTCCCTCATCTCCACATCCTTTGCCCTAACCGCTCGAAACCTTATCAGTGCCATCTACCCAAACGCCTGTCACTCCTAGGACCCAATCGCCCTTGAAAGCTGCTACCCCCTCTGGTATCCCTCCTACTTCACTATTCGCAAGGAAAATGCCGCAGCAAGCCCAGGAGCTGGAGGACCTCGATTTCATGAGCATCACCGAGGACCAGCCTGCGCAGTAAGAGCCATGGGAGGATCTGCCTCCTTTCTTCAAGGAGTTAAGCGTAGAAGGGCCGAAGAGATAGCCGCCCCGATCAAGCGCACAAAGTTTGACCTAAATCGGAGAGTGCTTACAATGAAAAAGCTGATTCCTAAGGTGAAGAAGCCTCTCCATGATATGATCGAGGCAGACTATGAGCTTCAGACGAAGGAGAAGAACTTTGATGATATCAACGAAGAATACGAGATCCGCGGTATTCATCGTAAAACAGACAGCCTCCTTGTCAAGCATCTCGAGACCCAAGAAGCGCTTTTCCAGCTATAGAATACCACAAGGCAGCTTGAAGAAGACTTGGCTAGGGCTACCGCGCAGTTGGGATCAGCGCAACAAGAAGTTGAAGATATTAAGGCTCAGCTGGTCGCCTCCCAGTAGACAGCTGAGCAAGAGAGAAAAGCAGTGCTAGAACAGATTTCACGACTACAAGATTCGCTGAAACAGGCACAGTCGCAGCTCACCAAGAAAGCATCACAAGCGACGGCCTTTTCAAAGAACAAGGCGAAGGAGATGCGCGCAAAACTGCTACAAGGTTGCAAGCCCAACCTTGTCAAATCCTTGACAGTTCTGGATTTCGTATCCAGGATAGAAGAGGTATCTGCCCAGGGAAAGCCTGTGGTAGAGGAAGCCGAACACCAGGCGAGGCAATGGCTAGACCTGGCTATGAAACTTGAAGAATTAGAGCGCAAAGGCTTCCAAATCGCCCCCAGGTCCCATCTTGCCTCAGAATGGGCAAATGCAAGGGTAACCTTGCACACTTATTTTTTCCAGACAAAAAAGATCAGAATAGCCAGGAAGGCATTGGACGCCTTGGAACATGAAAGACATATTCTCCTGGCACCCTTTCACATTCTGTCCGAGCACGGGTGTCCGAGCTATGTCAAAAATGACGAGTTCCTCACCCTTGAGCAGGTAAAGAAGAACTGGTTGTCCTTCGAGGCAGATACAGCTGAAATTGATAGCTGGACAGAGCCAGTTCAAGAAGCGCAGGTCGCTCAAATGGTGGCGAAGTACTGCAAAATCAACTCTTCTCTTGAAGAGTTGGGCAAAAGATATAACACCATTGACCTGCACGTGGTCGCTGCATTCCATGCAATACTCAAAGAGATCAACGACCCCACTCCCTTCCAATCTGCAGTCTGGGATCAAGCTAGGGCTGCGCTCGAACGCATAAGCAAGCGAGAGGCCGAAAGTGAAGAGCCTTCAGATTCAGAAGGCGAGACTGAGGAGGCAACTGGCGAAAGTGAATCAGAAGAACAGTTGCCCCAAGGGAAGCGGCCAGAGCAGCAGAAGGTAGGGGAAGGAAGTTCCTCTGCACCCAAAGGATAAAGGCATGGTTCTTTGCGTCGAGGTGAGCTCAACACCCCGCGAGCCGCCAGGAATGTTGCCACATTTTGCACACAGTGCCATGTTTTTGATTTCTGCATATAGGCTGCTCTTTTCCCTTCCTTCTCCTCATTTTCCCCCTTCCTTCATTTCTCCCTTTCTCCCTCTTCCTCGCAGTTTCGTTCCCTCTTCTTCTTTCTCCCCTTTCTTCCCCCAGTAAAATTTCAGCAGGTGTACCTTGAAAAGTTCCTAAGTGTTGGGGCGACACCCGACTTCACTGTGAAGTCAGAGTGCACCCCTCAAGTAGAGCGCATTATGGAACCCAAAGTGCGCAAACAGGCAACGTCGAAGCAGAATCTGACTAAGTGTCAGGGGCGCAACCCGACTCCGCAGTGAAGTCAGGGTGTGCCCTTCTTCTTAGGCACACTAGGGGAATGGTCTATCAAAAAAGCAACTAAGTGCTGGGGAGACACCCGACTTCACAGCAAAGTCAAAGTGCGCCCCTATTCCAGTGTGTAGTCCAAACAATGGACGAAGACAGCCAAGCATCGATGCGCAACCCGACTTCATAGCAAAGTCGAAGTGCGCCCTTTGATCGGTGCGCAGTTGGGTAAAGTCAACTCAAAAATTTACTAAGGCAAGAAGGCCTTCCAACTGCGTTGTCTTCCTCCTGCGCAACCCGATAGCGCCCGAATTCCTGGCAAAGTTGGATAAGCTACCTTTCAAGGCAGACACGTGTCACACTTCAACATCCGACAAGTGTCCATCTTCGGGATTCAAGCCAAGACTTGACCGTGCAAGGACAAAGCATGGGCTACACTACCGACGCCATCTGTCACCATTTAAGCCGATGTGAAGTGCCATCTACCGCACCTACCCGCATTCCTGTCGACTGAAGACTCGACCCAACGTGCTGCCACGTAGTTGTACCATCTTCAGGGACACCATGCTGCAAGGACAGTCCGGCCCGACAGAAGTCAGCATCAGCAGCCCCTCAGCCGCTCGTGTCAGCTACTGTCTTGTCTGGGACTCCGTGCCCATGAATGTAATCAGGGGGAATTTTGGGCTATAAATACCCACCACATTTTCATTGTAAGGTGGTGGAAGGGGAATATATTGCTAGGGAACAATTGTAGCTGTGCGTTTGCCTCAAATATAAACATACACTTGGCTCTGCTTACTGTCTTTTATCTTGCATGCTGCCTCTCCTTGTCATTTCTGCCTCATGTTTCTTGTGTCATTGCTTGTTGTTGTACTGAACTCTGGACTCCAACATTTGATGGCCAGGTATTCCTGGAATGCATAGATAGGGGATACATGGGATCGCTGATAGCTGTAGTTTCAATATGTGTTTGTAGATGAATGTTGTTAGTAGTGGTGATTGATTCGTTGTCGTGCTGCTTATTCCCCCCACCCAACTCCAATCACATTTGGAATCCCTTTCTACATTTTTATCTCTTTCTATACCTTTTATCTCTTTCCTGCACTCTTATCTTAACACCAACCCCACAGGAAGTCGGCCTTCTCCGGAGATTGGCACGGAAGGCATTCCTTCCTTCCGGCATTTCAATCTGGTGGGCGAATCTGGGCGCAATAACAACAAATCCTTTCCTCATGGCAGATTCATAACCAACAGTTAGTAGGATGACCATAACTTGCAAGGGAGGGCAGAGTCCTTGCAAAGAATCATAATCAAAGCATTTATGAATAAGACAACCGAAGTGTTAATGCTTTTAGGGACTACCAGAAACAAGACATATGAGGCATATCCTTGATTAGACAATCAGTCCCCAATTCACTTTATGATGATTTTGAAAATAAATAAAAGTGATCATGCATAAAAGCATGCAGGATATAAATGAAATAAGATGAAATAATGATAATATATTACAATAACTAAATGTATAGAAAAAATAATATCACCAGTAAAATGCTAGAGTCATTAGTTGTTGATGATAGTTCCTAGCGAGAGCTTGAAAGTGTTCTATGAGCATTAGTTATCAACTTGTCAATTTTACAAATTGTTGATTTGCCCACGTGTTGATTAATTTTTTACTAACCTACATTTCCTCAAGAGGGGTATTTATAGATAAAATTTATGATCCACAACATAACAATCATTCCATAGTATCCGTAGTATGGTTGATCCATAGCTTAACGATCATTCCATAGTATGGAAGCCAATCCATAGTGGAAAATACAATCCGTAGTATGAAAAATACCCATAGTGCAAAAGACAATCTGTAGTGTGAAAGATAATTTATAGTACAAAATACCATCTACAATGCAAACTCTTATCAGGTAGGATGGATGACTAATGTAGTTACCAACAGGTTAATCAATACCATGGTTTGTGATGATATTTTTCTATGTTAACTTTCTTTTTCTTCTAAGTTGGTCATTTTCATCATCACCACCATCTCTATCTATGTTGTCACAACTAGCAAACCTACCTTTCCCTTTGGACGAGCCTTATATTTTTAATGAACCTATAAGAGGACCAAGGAAGACTATTTTAGGAATTGTTATATTTTTGAAAAAATAGTCAACACTCTAGCCACTCTAAGTTTTGGTGTGGACAAATGCAATGGGTGAATCGTTAGAGAAAGCTCCCCCAATAGTACAAAATTTTGAAACTCTGGTCTTTGCATTAAATCCCACTATCTCATTAGAGGTATATTGATCTATTGGAACATATTCTATGAATGTGATCTCTTTACCCTCAAGAGTATGTGGGATTTCCTTTACAAATTTAGCAAAGTCTTTCAGAGTCTTTTTGGGTGATTTTCTAGACAATCCCTAAGACTCCCTTGGTTCTTTGATTAATTCCTCATCATCATGAAGCTCATTCTACTAACTTTAACAACTCAATTGAGATGAGAATTGAATTTATTTGTAAACTCTCACCCTCTGAGAGAGATGTGATTTGTTAAGGGTGGGAGACCCAAATACGATCCTTTGTTCTCTAGGGGGAAAAAAAATTTATAACATATAATATTTATAGATAAGTCATGGATAAAAAATGTGAAAGTCGAGTGTTTTTTGTGTTTTGTGTTTTTTTTTGCTTTATTGTTTTTATATTTTTTTTGCGTGTTTTTTGTGTTTTGTTGTTGTTGCGTGTGTTTTTGTTGTTTTAGACATACTCTTTGAATGTGCCAAAAAGACAGGTTAGGTGTAAGCCCTAGGCATCTTTTGGCGGAAAGCACCTCAAAAAAGATGTTTTCCACAAACAAAAAAAATCAAATCCTCATCTACAACAGTATATTTTTTAATTTTTATCTATAAGACCCAAGTTCAAATCCTAGTAAAGAAGACTGGGCCCCTTAAAATTTTCACTTAAAAGAATAAGTTGGTTAGAAACTGTTCAGCAACAATTAGTAGGCTGCCGCAATTTGATTCTTTCGATAATGGAGACCTCATTATACTTTAGCTTTACTCAATAAACTAAAGATTATATAAGTTTTTCAAAGAGAAATTCGATGTTAAACCTCCATCTACGAGGCTACTTTTTCTACAAACTTTATTCATTCTCGCATCAAATAACTGGTCGGAAATGGAGTCCATTCTCACGTCAAATAACTGGTCGAGAAATGGATGCGGGACCGCTATAGCCTTTAGTTTTCTCCGGAAACAGCAGAGATCCTCTGCTTTACCTTCATGTTTTCATATTCCTCCTCAGAAAGTAAACCCTATGGATTGTGGGAATTATAAAATTTACAGATAAGTAAAATTAATTTGGATATAAATTTTTATTTTGAATTAAGAATTAATTTTTTTTTGGATTATATAAGATTGTAAAAGTTTATTATAATAATGTAGGTCTTATAATATTTGAAACTTAATCTTTTAAATATCTAAAAATCTAATAATAAAAATAATACTCTTAATTAAAAAATTAATAAAACAAATTTATAGAATGTTTTCTCCAGTTTCAGTCAACTGAACATATACATTGGTTCCATAGAATATATGTTTGGAATGTTCAGACAAGCAAGCGTCATGACTTACGCAACTATCTTTAATTTGTTTTTGAGATAAGAAATCAATCCTTTTTTCACGTGTAGATGTTTTATAAATAAATTAAAAATTAATACTTTTATATATATTTATGAATTGTTAGATTTTTTATGTTTAGATTTGGAAAATATTAGTTTTTTAATAACTAAAATATATATATTTTTTTTTTTAAGCAAAAAAACCCCTTGCGAGGCCGCCTTGGTCTAAGAAACCACGAACATGGGGTTCTACACCGTCAAAGTCACCCGGTGGTCACACCCAACCCTGCCCGCACCAACATTATCAATTGGATTTTTGGTACCCAATTCAGCTTTTTGATAGGGTGGAGATTCGAACCTAGGACCTCCCTTGGAGGATTGCCCTCTCCTCTCCAACTCACCTACAACACCTGGGTGTAATTAAAATATTTTTGAATTGGTTATTTTAAAATATAATTTTTTTTTGAATTAATAATTATATTCAATAAAAATAAGAGAGATTATAATAAAAAAAGAGTTGGAAAAATCACATCTCTAGGCGCAAAGTCATCCAAATGATCAACATTGTAAAGACGAGGTTTGAGGCCAAAAACAAAACCAGCGTTTAAAATGGTGAATAAACAACATAACTAAGCAAAGGATTGAGCCATGCTATGGGTACTGATAGAATGGCTTGAGGCTAGAAATCATCGCCCCCTCGATCTGCTATGCCAAAACAAAGGGATCTTGAGGCAAAGGGAGGTTAGGCGAAACCCTACTAATAGTGCAGGGAACCTCGTGCCAATACCTGATAAGATTTATCAAATGCGCCAACTCAAGAGTTAACTTGGAAGCCTGTGAATGGATATGAACAACAACAACAAAAAACATCGTAATCTTTTCATGCATAGAAAACAGAATAGAAATTGAATCTCCAGAATAGACAACAACATTCCTAGCTTTCCAAAGTTGAAACAAAATAATAGCACGAAAAAAATTCCACAAAGCAACAATATAAGCAAGCCAACAACTATTATCTCCAAAAAAGATGATCTTTCATCTAAAGAATTTAGGATGAAAGGGCTTGAACAATGAGTGAATCCAAGACCAAACAAAGCACGAGGGCAGAACCAAAACATATGTTTAAAAGTCTCAAAACAACCACAAGTCGAACACTTAGGATTAGGAAGACCAACCCTACTAAGTCTCTCTCCCATAGGAAGCCCTTGATAAATAAGAGACCAAAGAAAAAAGGTAATCTTAGGTTCAAGGTTAAACTGCCATATATGGTTTAGATGAGCAATCCAAGTATAGGAGGTAGAGTGAGTCTGCCATCTCTCATTAAGTTTGTCAACACCAGGGGAAATAAGACTAAGAAGTTGATAAAGCAAGGAAGAAGAGTAGTTCTTGAAAGGAGTATCCACATTCCAACACAAATCCCTCCACTAGGCACTCGAGGGTTGAAGGTATGAAGCATGATATTATGAATAAGCTCTTGAATCTTAAGAATAGAAGGAAGATCTAAATTTTGAAGATTAAATTTACGTTTGAGATCAGGCCAAGGAATCCAGTCTCGAGAGTGCACTAAATCTTTAATAAAGCAGATGCCCTTGCGAAACAACCTCAAAACTTTAATCCTTGACATATCAACAAGAAGAACTGAAGAGTTAGACATAATAGGAGACCACCAAATATTCTAAGAATTAAACAAAAGATCATTACAAAAACCATCACCAATCTAGCAAAGATGAGGTTTTAGAGCTTCAAAAACCCACCAAATACTTCTAACAACAAAGGAACCCTGAATCTTAACTAGAGCAAAAGTAATGATGAGAGTATGAAGGCCAATATTAGCCCAAGCTTTGTACCCATAAGGTAGCCCTGAAGAAATACAATGGTAAATCAAAACTTTCCAGGATTCAGGGCCTTCAATAGCTTTAACCACCCACTTAGCACACAAAGAAATGATTTACCTGTAAATGTCAATGATGCCTATCCCACCCTTATCAATAGGCGCGCAACAGATATCCCAAGCAACTCGATGAAAACTACATGAATTCTTCTCTTTGGCCCAAAGAAAATCCCTAAGGAGTCTGGCCAACTTATTATAAGAATTCTTAGAAGGGGCCCAACAGGAGGAGTAATAAACATGGGTGGCAGCAAGAATCTTTGTGCAAACCTGAAACTTGTCGGCAAGAGAAAGGGGACGCAAGGCCCAACAAGAAATCTTCTTTTCAATTCTGTCAATGACATACCGTCAGAGTTCAGAGGGCGAGCTATCAAAAGCAAAGAGGATTATTAAGAACTTTAAACAATCACCCCTTTGAAGCCAATGCCATGAAAAATGTCTAAGCCAAGTAGGCAAGAAGAAGAAGCAAGGTGAAAACAAAGAGACTAAAACCATTGGATGTTAGACCATTATAAGCTTGTCTTTCAAAATATAAACTAAAATTAAATTAATTATATTAAATTAATATTTTGAAATATAAAGAATGACATGTTTTACTATCGATAAATTTTAATATTAAAAAATAGTTTATATATAAAAAATGATTTTTTAAAACACATACGAAATGAATGATTTTCTATGATATACACGAAAACCAAAGCTCGAACCATACAAAACTACACATGCCATGATTTGAACCTTAGACCATCTAAAAAGAAGCCAATGCCCTAACAAAACAAAAAAATATTATTTATTAAAAATATATTTATCAAAATATAAAAAAAAAAAGCCGACAGGCAGATTGCCCTAGTGGCTAAAGATGATGGTTGTTTCTTAAGTGGTCTTGTGTTCAAACCCATTGAGGGTGGTTGTTGATGTAATTTGTAAACGTTCTCCTAAATATAAATATATATATATATATATATATATATATATATATATATATATATATATATATATATATATATAAAAAAAAAAAATAAAAGTATGTTGTAGATTTTATCGAAAAAAAACATCCGTCTTTATCCTAATTATAACTTACGTGCACAAACTACAAGCTTACTGCAATGGTAAGGGCTTTGGCTTCTCTTTGAGAGGTTCAAGGTTCAAACACCACTCAGTATGAGAGGATCGAGACTCCTCATAAAAACTTGTGTAAACTCATTGAAAAACAAATGTACACTTATATAATTGATCAAGTGGCATTAGTTCAATCGATTAGATTCCTCAACATTTAAGGAGACCAAGGTTCAAGTATTGCCAAGTGATACATGGATAATATCTAAGCTTAGCTTTGTTGTAATACCACTATGTGAAAGAGACCAAGGTTCAAATCTTGCCAAGTGATACATGGATAATATCTAAGCTTAGCTTTGTTGTAATACCACTATGTGAAAGAGACCAAGGTTCAAATATTGCCAAGTGATACATGGATAATATCCAAGCTTTGTTGTAATACCAATATGTGGTGATGATGTAATACAAGTAAGGCCCATTTCAATCCCATATAACTAATTGAAAAAATTATAACTTCCATGCATGTTGACTATTCACTATCTTTAAATGCATTTTATTTTTATTTTTTATTTTTTTATTATTAGAACCAACAATTATATTAAATAAAAGATGTTACGATAAAAAAGGAGTTAGAGAACCTCCAAGGGCTAGGTGGATTGGTAAGTGCAGGTGTGGTTGGGAACTTACCAAGAAGAGACCTAGGTTCAAACCTTGGGGGAAAGCCAACACTTTGCAAAGGTAGTAGTTTGCTCTGAATCCTCTGAGTGCACGTCAGACCGATGACGATGGTATGAATCCTCGAGCGATCGATGGTCCCCATCTCACGTCGGGTCAACAAGAACAAGACATATAGGTTTGTTGAGAGCAGTCCTTGTGGTTTGAACCCTGCGCTTGCTAGTTACTAAAAATAGTGGTTGTAACCAACTCTCCTAAGTAATTAAAAAAGGAGTTGGAGAGATCACAACAGGTATCATTCGCTTGGTCTAAATTTTTTTATCAAGTTAGTGTTTGAATAGGTAAGTGTGAGAAACCTCTAAAATCGCCACTTAGGGTTGAGCAATCCCCTCCCAACCATGACCCCTTGTAAGGTCAAGAGATAAGCTTATCAATAAAGACACTTAGGGTTGAGCAGTCCCCTCCCAACCATGATGCCTAGTAATATCGAGAGCTAAAATTATCCATAGAGATGCTTAGTACTGAGCAATCCCCTCCCAACCATAACCCCTCGTAAGGTTGAGAGTTAAACTTATCAATAGAGGATACATCGGTTTAAACCTTGGATCTCCCAAAGAAGATCCAAACCTTGAACCGTTGCAATGTGCCCCAGGACAATAATATTTTTTATTTCATATAAAATCATGTATTTTATACAATAAAAATAATTTTATTGTCCTTATTGTTTCAACATTTCATCTCGATGACTTGAGTTTGAACCACGGGGAAGGAGGCTCCCTGTTGTTATGCCCCTAGGGAGTGTGGTCCTAGACCCAGATGTGCCATCGATTGTACTTCATATTACTTTAAAAAAAATATTAAAAATAAAAATATAATAACAATATACACTAAAAATGTTTTAATTAACAACAAGTTATGAGTGTGTTGGCAGACTAAATATAAGAAATTAATAATAGAAGGAGATTCGGAAAACGTTATTAACATTTTGAATGGAAAACATCTACCTTGAATATAGTTGTAACGTCCCACTCATTTTGCTATTCATCTGCTTGCTATTATTTTTGGAATGGGATATTAAATGTTCGTCGTTAGGCAAGCAAATCAGTTGGACCTGTTACCCACCTTCAAACGAAAAAACATAGGTTGTTTGCATAAGATAAGGTGAAATATGATGTTTAGTGCCAACAGACACTACAACCAATGAGTACATAAAAGGTCATCGAAGTAAATTCATATAGGAGCATCATGTTTGCCAGGTGCATGAATTGAATACGAGTGAATGCATTTGTTTGCATTATGCGTATGATTGCTTGAAAAATTGAATGCATTATAAATTGGTGTTATAATAATATTAATAAATCTATTTAAAATTTTAAAATATATATACATATAATAAAAAACAATGATAAAATAATAAATAAATAAAGGTAAATTAAAATAACATTTCGTTTCACTTGTAGAGAGTATGATATTACCTATTGATGAGTCATCTAGATTAGCCACCCGGCAACGGTATCCATGCATGCTAATCTTATGTATCATTCGTTTCTCATGATTAAATTTCTATATAAGTTAGACCAATAGTTCCCTTAAGGCCATCTTAAGGAGCAGCAAAGCTATATCACAGCTAGTCGTGATGTTTCATTTAACCGCATAGTGATGTACGTTGTTATCTATCATGATGTACTGTAAAACCCGTGTGCCTCTGTCTATGTTAGATAAACTGCAATACTCAATCTCTGGTTTACTATGATATAAGCCTCTCAAACGTATTAGTATTTTAAAGAAACATTTAATTGAAGGTAAAGCACCTCAAAAATTGCCAGCATGAGCATTTTTTAAGTTTTTATATGATAAAATTAATGAATAACTTTTGTTATGAACGTTTTGCTTATGGAAATATTTTTGCATGGTTAAATTCGGCAACATGTAGATATTCGGATAATGCTTCAAATAGAGATGCAGTATATTCGGATATTAGAATTAAAATTTAATAGATAGAGAAGTCTAGCTGTGTGTGTTAACGTCTTCTATTCTCTGGAAAATTAGAGTAAAACTTAAAGACGTTTAGAGTGGAGTTTGTTTAGTTCTGGTATGTTACTGTAATGTGGTTAAGCCACCACATAGAATTTTTAACTGATTGTTAAATCCGTTATGTTGTTTTATTTAAGGTGAAAGAGTCATATCTAAATGTTATTGTATTTGTATACCCTCTATTTCAATTTGTTTGCTGGCGAAGATTAACGCAGGGTTTGTCGAATAGAATGGACTAAATAATTAGATTATAAAAGCTTAAAATAATAAATTATATTTCTAAGAGAATATAATAACTTAGTTCTTCTTCACAGTAGGACCTTTTGCTTGTTTGACTTTTTAGAATCTGTGTGTATCCAGCGTTTGTAGGGAACATTATTTTAAAAGTAAATTAATAGTATTTAATAGATTTACTGTTCTTGTGCTCTTACATTACTTATAAGAGAAGGAAACTTAAGTAGTTGCTTCATTTCAAGTCTTTTAAAATATAGAATAGTTTGTTTAAAATCCTTTCGTAGATTAGTCAAAATCTTTTATTTCAGGATTATTAAAGTATATTATTACCTTAGTTAGTTAAAGACTTTTATAATAAATTGAATTTAAGTTTTTGATTTTATTCAAACTTTAAACGAGCATTAATCAAATCAATAGTTTTAATATTTTAAAAGTTCATATGCTTTTATGTTATGATTGGTTTGTATGTTAGACAGGAAGCATAGCTATGACTTTATAAATATAGGATCGTGTGTGAAAAAGGGATAATGAATAATTGGTTCATGTAGTTTAGGTGTCTTTTATAAATTAGATTAATAAAAGTTTTTTTAAAACTATATATTAGATTTGTTTGGTGAGAACCTATTTAGGTGTCTTTTATAGTTTAGATTAATAAAAGTTTTTTTAAAACTTATAGATTAGATTTGTTTGCTGAGAACCTATTTGTGGATTTTTGTAGATTAATTAAAAACTTAATCTAATTACTTTAGATAAGTCTCTAAAATAATTATCTAAAATAAATTCTCATTTGAAAAGTTAATTAAAAGATTATTTTAGATAGTAAAAGTCTTTTATTACAAATAGTCGTAAGGAGAAACATATTAAACTCAAATTCAAATAATGTCGATTGCATCAATAAAATTTATAAAACCTCTTTGAGATTGAATAAGTGATTATCATACTGACCATCGAGAAGGATGTATCAATTAATACCTCATCAAGTCAAAGAACCTTTGAAGTCTCGAGATCAAATGAGAGAATCTTTGAATTTTCATTGAGATGGATGAACTTCCACCCAACACCGAGAATTACATGTACGATAATTGTTGTGAATCGATATCATCTATTTTCTAGCAATCCTGCCTCAAACGAGAGGTCTTATTGCCATGAACAAGTAATGAGGAACGGTATGGGACACTGTAGTAGGGTAAAATTGACACATTTAATTTACCTAAACATCATAAAAATATTAAAGTTATTCAAAATTTACCCAAAAGTCAACTAAAATGGTAAAACAACAATATCCTCGATTTTTGTGCCAACAAACTGAAAATTGTTGGACCATTGAAAAAAATCGCCCAATGGTCGACAAAATCGTCAAGTGATTCTGTCCAAACCAGAATTTTAACGAATTTGCTAAAAAGACAAAAATCATTTCAAAACGTCTTACCTGGTTTAGTCGTCATTCGAACCACGGAGGTTGGCGAACAGTTTAGATGTGGCAAACATAGGAGGAATCAAAACCTCCTTCATGTTTTCTCTAACCTCCTAACTTCCTAGAATCTCTCCTTAACCTATTTAATCTAGCCCTTTTTCCCTTCTTTCCCCTGGCAAGTTGAATTCAGATCTCCTGACATTGCTGCTAAAATTCTCTTAAGAATCCCTCGCATCAATTTGCCATAGAATTCCATTTCCTAGCACCCCCATTGTCTAATTTTGTTATTGCAGGTCTTAGTTATAATCGCTCGAAATACCATCATAATCGTCTGGCGATCGACAGAAATGACAAGTGATTTCGACATAAGTGACAGGCGATTTTGTCAGAGACTAGGCGATTTCGTCAAAGAGCAGGTGATCCTATTTTCAGATCAACTGGGGTTAAGAATTCAAATCATTGTTTGCATTTATTTTCCAATATTCTATTTTTCTATGCATTGCATCATGTCCATTTAATTTATTATTCGATTTAGATATTGCATCTTGGTGTTCACCATCATTCCAGTTAATTGCATCATGAAGTCAGGATCATAATCGCATAAATCCATAGTATATTAGGTTGAATTTTCATCATAGTATTCTCATGTCATTTCATATCCATTTGCATATAGAAATTAAAATATATTTATGACTTGGAGTATGAGAAACTGTTATAATTTGCAAGAAATATTATTTTATGTCCTCTATTTGTTGTCAACTATTTTGTTGCAGGATTATGACATAATCACCTGTGATTTTGTTAAATCAAAGGCGATTATGTCTGAACACGAGTCTAGAACAGAAGTGATTATGTCAAAACAGAGACGATTTTGTTCTGCTACAACCCTCAGAATCTTCATCGAACATACGGCTCAGATAAGGCTTATAATTTCTTATAATTCCAATCTTATGCATTGTATTTCATTCTGTATTCACTGTTTGTTGTCTCCATTAAATCAAAATCGCATATAGATAGTTTAGTTGCATAAAGGTCAAACATAGGTGGATGATAAAGATTTATAAAAAGAATGCATCAAACATCTTCCAAACCTAGGTATGGAAACTGTCGTTAAAATTTTCTTGGTGAACCCTTAATTCATCGAAAAATCACCATAAGAAGGTACAACTAAGTGCCTCTCTTTCGAGGTGTAGCTCTATTATTTTCCATTCCCCTATGAGGAGCGGATCCATTAGCCTAGAGGAAAGGAGTGTGAAAATTTTAGGCCTACATTCTTTGGTGAACCCGACGTGAAGGAGTGTGAATATTTTAGGCTAGTGTATGAGTAGTACTGTGAGAGGTCTCATATCTTATTTTTGATTGGGGAGTTGCTAGCAGAACATCGATTCTAGGGGAAGCTAGATACTAAAGCTAGACGATTTAGCGATGAGTTGGAATGGGACAACTCCTCATCAATCATAACGTAGCCTGAGATACCTAGTCCTAAGCTAGAGAAATGGTGGGCCATAATTGACTCCTTAGTATGTTGGACTCTCAATTAGGTACTAGGCATACTAACGCTATACCCTAGCATGGAGAAGAAAACAAAAACATATGTGCCTCGGGTAAAATTTTAGGGCAAGGATCCTAAGCACACCATGCTATGAGGCGAGGAATTATGTGTTCATCCTTCCAGGTGATATGAGTCCTAAAAGGACAACCTCATACCGTGAACATAAACCTCTAGTAAAGGAGATGAAAGTGTTCAAAAAATAGCACATATTGCAGGATTTGACCAATCTAGATCGTTTGAGAGAGCATCTGTAGAAATTAGATTCCTCAAAACAAGTCACTATATGCCTATGTACTAATTAATGTTGGGTGTTGCTTGAACTTTCTATGAGTTTGATCAAAAATTTCTACTTTGTCTTTTTAGAGAATAAGTCTAAAATAGGGACAACTAGGTGAGTTAGACCTGGGTTTTTACAATAGTAGATATGATAAATGAGATTAACACTAAACTAGAGCTTCTTGAAGAAGTGCATATTGTCCATGGCTATAGAGAGGCTAATGGGACAATTGATTGTTTAACAAACATGGGTGTACCTTTGGATGAATTACAGTGCTGGGAGTTAACCTTCTCTCATAGTGTTCAAGAAATTATAAAGAGTGAATCCAAGTATGATAACCAAAATGAGATCAAAGATTAAATTTACTAGGTGGATCTTAAAGACTTTATGCGTAAAGCTTTACTATTCATTTGAAGGGAGGAGTTTGAACAAACCTGATTGCTACAAGTATAAGTTCAAATATGTAGGAAAGAAAAAAGGACTTGATAATGAGTATCCAATAGTGGTGGATCCTTTATTTTGGAGCTAGGACAAGTATTATTGAGCAGCCATGATTTTACCTCTTACGAACTCCACTTTCTGGTTTGATCTGCTCTACCCTTGGTTTTTTACTAATTATTATTTTATGAGCTATAAGTTGTATCTAGTTTCTCAATGGGACTATAGCTAGTATGTGGGGCTTCTCTAAATCCCAATACTCATGATTCTGAGTCCACTTGAAAAACATCATTCATTATTTGTACCAGCAATCGAAGCATCAGAAGGAAATATGACATGCTTAATCTTGTTGATTAATAAGTTTGCTTGAGAGTTTCATGCCTATCGATGATCTTCCTTATATTTTTTGTGGAAGGGATAGAGGTGACTCGACAGTCTAGAAGTTTGATTCTAAGTTTGGAAGCATTATAAAAGGTGGTAATTTGTGACTAGAGCCTTGAATAAGGGACTAGAACTGCATAGAACTGCATACTAAAAAACCTACATACTAAATTGCTTTTTGAAAGATATTTTTAACTCATCAACATGTTTAATCCATTTGTTCTTGGGAAAATGAAATAAGCAAAAAATAACTTGGAGGACCTAAAAAGAGGATCTTGATGCTCAAGACCCAGCAGAAAACATTGGACAACAAAGGGATGGTTTATCCCAATATAGTTTTTTTATCTTTGTTGGTTTAAGTTTTGTCTGGGTCCATTAATTATTCATTGTCTATTACATTTTTTGTAATTTTAAATGATCCTGAAGTCAAAAAATTTAGATAGTATAGATGTTGTTTGATCTTCTTGTTTAAGGTTTGGAACCATTTTTGGAGTGTAAATTTTATCCTTTGATGTTTGGGATCCCTTTCAAAACCCCTTCTACCTTAATAAAAAAATGCTTTAATTAACATAAAAACATGTGTAAATTCATTGAAAAAATGCTTTGATTATTTTTTTGATGACTTTTTGAATTCTAAATGCAATGTTAAAAAAATGTTTAAATTGATATAAATGAAAATCAATGGCCTAAAACCCCACAAAAGTGGTACTCATACACTCATTCGAACCCATAAACATAAACAACAATAATACTATACTAAAGCAAAAACAAACACTTACAATAAATTAAAAAGAGAGAACTTCACATACTCAAGTTATGAAGTTCTAAAATGAAGTTCTAAAATAAAAAAATTAAAAGAAACCCAAGGAAAAAATTGAAACCTTCCAAAAGTAACATATAAAAAGAAACCCAAGGAAAATTGAAACCTTCCAAAAATAACATATAATGGCCCTAAGTTGTAAAGAAAATTGAAACCTTCCAAAATGGAGACATTTCCAACCAAAGCACAAGAAATATCGATGAAAACAAAATGGAAATTAATAAGGACTATCGATTATTTCCCAAGAGCAAGGGGGATATGTGGAAGGACGTCAAATATTAGATGAGATAGTTCTTGCTCAGGAAGCCATCCATTCCATGGATATGCAAAATTCTCCTTCTATGTTCATCCGGTTAGACTTATCCAAAGCTTATGACAGAGTGGATTGGCACTTCCTTATCAAAGTTTTGAGGCAATTTGGTTTCTCTAAGGATTGGATGGATTGGATTATGGGATGTATCTCTTCAGTTTCCTACTTAGTTCTTATCAATGGCAGGCCTTCTCAGTATTTCCCATCTTCTAGAGGTATCAAGCAAGGTGACCCGCTATCCCCTTATTTATTCATCATTCTTGTTGAATGCTTGGGTAGGACTATAACCAAAAAGAGGGAAAACAAAACCCTTGAGGGAGTTACCATTGCTCATGAAGCTAGGCCTATCTCTCATCTTCAATTTGTGGATGACTCTACCCTTTTAGGTAAAGCTATAGTTAAGGAAGCTTCTAATTTTAAGCAAATCATTAGCTATTTTTCTAAGGCTACTGGGCATTTGATCAATGAAGACAAATCTAAAGTTATTTTCTTTCACTACTCTGCTAGACAGGAAGCCATGGTCTTGGATAAATTAAGATATAAGAAGACCTCTCTTCCAATCACTTATTTAGGTATTCCCATAAATATTCAAAGGCAAAAAAATAAAGATTGGAATTGGTTGTTGGACAAAGTCAAGAAGAAAATTGGAAATTGGACCAACAAGTGGCTTTCTTCTGGGGGTAGAATCACCTTGGTAAAATCAGTCCTTCAATCTATTCATATTTATGTTTCTTCCGTTTTGAATATCCCAAAGGCTGTTCTTCGAGAATTGGATCAAATCAGTCATCGTTTCCTTTGGAGTGGTACTAAGGAGAAAAGAAAATGGGCCTTGGTGAAATGGGATACTTTATGTCTTCCTAAGAGTGAAGGGGGGTTAGGATTCCGGTCTTCAATTAATAACAACAAAGCTTTAGCTGCTAAATTATATTGGAGGATGTTGCATAACCCCAATGCTCTTTGGGCCAATAATCTCCATGCTAAATATGCTCGAGAACAAAAGTCCCGAAGACCTTGTTCGCTATCAACTTCCTACCAAAGGTTCTCCCATTTTAGCAGTTCTTAAGACTGGTGAGGATTTGATAAAGAAAAAATTATTTTGGATCATTCATAATGGTCAACATGCAAATTTTTGGACAGATTCTTGGGATGGTCACAAGCCTTTGATAACTCGGTTTCCCGATTGGAGGCCTTGGATGGAGGAGCTTCACCGAGCTAATTGGATAAAGGTGGCTAATTACTATCGGTACCATACTGGTAATTCAAAGGTTGGTAGATATTGGATCCCTATTGAGGACTGGCCTATTCAAATCCTAGAAATGCAAAGACAAGATATCCAAGGCATCCTTCATATGAGATCCCTCTCTTGGTCCCATGAAAAATATTGTTTTGGATGGAACGACACTACTAAGGGTGAGTATTCAGTTGCTCAAGGTTATTTGACCTTATGCCATAATAATCCCAACTATTCTTCTGACATATTTTCTCAATTGTGGGCTCAAAAGCTCTAGCCTAAGGTGAGGTTCTTTAATTGGCTTTTATTGCATCGTAGGGTGCTTACCGGTGAGCAACTTATGAAGCGTGGTTTTCATGGCCCTTTTAGATGTGAAATGTGTGAAGAGAATGTAGAAAATATCAACCATATTTTTATTGAGTGTACTTTAGCCTCTGAGCTATGGAGGAGAATGGCAACTTTACTTGGCTTACAAGTGGTCCAATTTTTTCACTTTTGAACAGACTTTGGAGGGATTGGCCTAATCAAGAGGGTGTTGATCATTTTATTAGGCAGTTAGTTTGGATGGGTTCTACCATTCTTCTTTGGAATATTTGGAATGAAAGGAACAACCGAATTTTTAATCAAGATAGGAAGGATATTCACTATATTTGGCAAAAGACCATAGCCAACTTAGTTGAATCAGTCCATCATCTCCTTAATCACCCCCAAAACTCCCACCAAATATGGGATCAAGTGATGCAAAGATTGAAGATTAAACCTTCTAAGGGCAACCAACTTAAAGGGAATGTGAGTATTAGTAAGATGGATAGGACTAGAAATTGGCAACCTCCTCCTAAGGATTTTGGAAAAGTCAATACCGATGGAGCCTCTAGAGGGAACCCTAGAAAAGCCAGTGTGGGAGGAATTGGTAGACTTTCGGATGGCTCCCCGGTTTTTACTTTTGCTGAGAATTTGGGTATTCTTTCCAATAACCTTGCTGAGGGGTATGGTATCCTTAGAGGCCTTCAGGAGGCTACTAAGGTTGGATGGGAAAAGGTGTTAGTTGAGTCTGACTCTCAACTTATGATTAATATCTTGAAGACTCCTTCTAAGAATCATAAGGTGGATTGGAGAATAAAAATTATTGAGAAAATTCAGTTAATCCATATGGGATTTTTGAAAGTTGATTACAATCATGTGGTCAGAGATCAAAACAAGAGTGCTGATGCTTTAGCTAATTGGGCTTTGGACAAAGGTGATCTTACTTGTTATGGCCACCCTCCTATATGGTGGGCTTCTCAAATTAGGGAAGCTCTTCTTTCTATCATTTCTTTGGATGGCTCCAGTTCTAAAGGTACCTAGTTTCTTCTTGTTTTTTTTTTTGTTTCTCTTTGGTTCATTCAATTTTTTTAGTTCCCTAGCTCATTCTTTTCTTTATTTTGTTTCCTCTGTTGATTCTTGCATTAATATTCTTCTGGTCTAGATAGGTCATTGTTTTGTTCATTTTTTTTCTTTTGTCTTCTTTGTTTTTTTGTTTAGTTTTTTAAGGTGGGTGGGTTCTTTTGTTTTGTTTTATTTTTGTGTTCTTTGTGTTGTTTTTTGTTGTTCTTGTGTTTTTGTTGTTTTGTTTTTTTTTTTATGTTTATTGTTATTGTTCTTGTGTTTTTTTCGTTCTTGTTCTTGGGTTTCTCTTTGTTTGTTTTATTTCATTTTTTTATGTGTGAGTGTTTTCTATGTTTTTTGTTTTTGTTTATTGTCTGTTGTTGGTTGTTTTTATTTTTATTTTATTTATTTTATTTTTAGGTTTTGGTTGTGTTTATTTTTCATGTTTTTTTGGGTTATGTCTTTGTAGTGTTCTGTTGTTTTTGTCTTGTTTGTGTTTTGTTATGTGGTTCTTGTGTTTTTCTATGTGGTTTGTGTTGTGGTTTCTTTTATCTTATTGTGTGTGTTTAGTTGTGCTTTTGGTTTTGACACACTCAAGGAGTTTGTTTTTTATTTTATTTTATTATTTTTGTTGTTATTTTCTTTTTTTAATTTGGTTTTGTGTGTTTGTTTGCTCCTTGAGTATGTCAAAGGTGGTAGGCCAGGTCCGAGTCCTCGGCGTTTTTGGCGGAATGGATACCCCTGCCTCCTTGGGTCTTACCCGAAAGTGGCATCCCTTTTGGGATGTTTTCCACAAATAAAAAAAAAATAAGGACTATCGATGAAAACAAAATGGAAATTAACAAGGAAAATGTAAAACAAAATGGAAATTAACAAGGAATATCAATGAAAACAAAATGGAAATTAACAAGGAAAATGTAAACCTGAATGCCAATACAAAAAAAGCAAGCCTTACCAATAAAAGGACATATATAGGATTGGTTGCATAAGAGCTCCAAAAAAATAGAGAATACAAGATGGTGAGGATAAAAAATGACTAAGATAAGATTAGTATTTATAGAAAATTTATAGAAAATGAGTTACATGTAATGTAATTATGCATGTAAGTTGTAAGTAAATAAATGGGTAGGTGAAAGCATTAAATATTGATAAATCCCTATAGTTGACGCATAGGGTTGAGCAGTCTCCTCCCAACCATGACCCCTCGTAAAGTTGAGAGCTACACTTATCAAAGGGGAATTTAACACACAACCATCACACACCCACCCCACACACTCGCCCACGCTACGGTTTGAACCTTGGACCTCCCGAAGAAGAGCCAAAGTCGTTGTCCCCCTGGGACAAAATACATACAATAAGTTGGGAAGCATACCTTAATATGCAAAGGAAAAGACATGAGAGAAAGTAAATGTGGACCCTCACAAAAGGTAGACTCGAAAAGAGGTGGCCTTACCTATTTAAAATATCATATGGAAGATTGTTCATGAGAATCATGGTGTCGACAAGTGCCATTGCCTCGTACTAATGGAGACATTTTCTTGTAAACTTTAATTATATATCTCCTTATAGGTTGTAAAATATGGAATGTACTTCATGTGTTATTATCCCTTTTAATCCAAGTAAAGTGATAATCCCACATTATTGAACTAGCAAAACACTTAGAATTTTTGGTTCTATAACTCAAATTTTAAGGTTTCGAAAAATTATATAATTTGGACACCATCATCTCACTATAGCTAGAGATTCTTGTGATGAATAAAGATCCCAAAAGTTTCATTTCACTTATTGGTACCTTCTTTATTGGGCCTTGTTGCATTTTATTTCTTTTTAACTATATAGATTTCATTTGATGCATATGTACAAAAGGGTTTTCATCAAACTCTACTCACAAAGTTCTTTTGAGTATTACCTATTATAAGTAAGCCTTAAGTGAGTATCATCTAGATATATGAGGTAGAATAAGTTTTTCTTTGCTACACTATGAACTCTAAATATTCCAAGCCATAGAGAATTAAATTTACCATTGGCTCTTGGTTTCTTATTTTTACTATTGAAAAATAGAACTAAATCTCCTTTAATTCTCTTATCTTGCATACTTTTATCAAATAGATTATTGACCTAAGACTAACATTTCACAAATATTTGATGAGCATCCTCCCTTGTTTATTTTGACCGGATCAACTTTAGTCATCTTGCATTATAAGATTTTTTTTCTAGTATGTAAATTTTAAATTTGAACTGAATGGATGGTAACTCAATGTTAGTTGAAAGAATGACCTTTTTTCCATAGGCAACAAAATATGGAGAGTCTCCCAAAGCATCTTTTATTGAAAGTAGGTCTTACCATAATGCAAAGGAAAGCTTCTTATGCCAACCTTTTTCATTGTCATCAATTTTATTCTACAATTTTATTAGAATACATTTGTTTGAAGACTTAACTAACCCATTATCCTAAGGATGGTGATTAGAGGATATACTAGCCAAAATATTATATGTTCTACAAAAGTCTAAAAATTCTACAGATAGGAAATATGTGGAATTATTAAAGGTCAACTATATTAGGACTCTAAACATTGATATTAACTATTGCTCAAATAAATAAATTATAGTAGAGACCTTCCTTGATTGGGATAGCTTCAATTTAACTCATAAAGGAGACAGTGAGAATGACGATGTAGGTTTGATTTTGACTAGGTTATGGATTAATGGTACACAAAATCAATCGCTCACTTCCTAAAAGGAGTGTTTATGATTATGGGATTCAGTGGAAAAGTTGGGCGTTGTTCCCTCCCTATATGGCCTTAGTAGGAAATACAACTTTTTACTTCCTAGTATACATATTTGAAAAGGCTAGGCAAATTGCTTTGAGAATGCAATAGGCTATATTTTGGGTGTAAAAATACCCTTCACACATCCCATGTGTTAGGGTAAAATAGGTAGTATATTGCATTATACTACATAGATTATTACATCTACTTTTTACCATAGGAGATATTTATTGTTTCATAAATTAACTCCTGGTTAACTGAGGTTAGTAACTAAAATATCCTATGATATTTTAGTTAGGTTGTTAGAATAATCTATTTTAATCACCGTTAGCGCTTCCTAAGCTAAGTGGTTAATATGCCTATTTTGTAACCTACTTAAAGCTTATTATTTGTAAGCTATTCCTAATGTTGGATTGATGATTAAATTGATAATCTTCTCGTGCATTTTATTACATTGGCATCAGAGCCAACTTTTTTGCTCGCCCGAAGGACGAGCTGGTGACATTTTGGATGCCACCAAACCCACCTCAACAGGCGAGCTCGATGGCTAAGGGAGTGACCGGAGGCCCATTTCTGGCTAGGTCAACTCGACCTACCAGGGCCTAGATCATCTTGGGGTCGATCGACCATGGCCGATCACCAAGGCGATCGGCGTCGATCGACCGCCCGTAGGGCATTCGACCTGACAGGTCGAAGCCTGCCAGGCTCGTGATCCCGAGGCCAGATCTGGCCCATCGGGACCGCGCCCCCGCAGACCAGCCAGCGGGATCGAGAGGAGGGCAGGAGCGCCCTCCCGATCCCACGTGGCTGTAATCCATAGGCCAGGTAGAGCCTAGAGGGCGCGGGCAGGAGCGCCCTCTGGGCAAGCCGATCGCAATCGGCGATCCCACCACAGCCAAAACTCTGACAGGGCAGGAACGAGACACGTGGGCATGACCTATGAGGTAGGCTAAAGTGGCCACCCCTACGAACACGTAGACTGACAACCTGACACCTGGACGCTGACTCGACCGACACCTGGACAAGACACGTGGGTGTGTTGACTGATCAGAACGTGACAAGTGGCAGCGAATCGTTGGTTCAGTCTCGCATGCGTGGCGGTCAACGATTTGTTTCTACATGGCAAAAGGAGTGTCCTATTGGCTGATTTCCCGAAGGCAATCAAAGGACAAGGTGTGCGCTTTTCATTTTAAAGCGCCAAAGACTCATCGCCTAGCTCATGTGGGATAATTCCCACTGAAGGTTTTCAAACCTTCTCAGAGAAGGCCACGATTTTAAGAATCGTTGGCCTCCTCTCTCTACCCGTCGGGCGCCCTAGCCCGGCTGGTCAATACGGCCACGTGTTCCAGCCGACGTCATGGGTTCAAGCCCCCATGACATCATTTTAGTGAATTTTTTTAATATTTTTTTGAAAAAAATATATGATCGGGCGGTCCTTTCTCCACCAAAGCCCATCATGCAGCGCGCTGGTTAAGTTGCTCTCGTTGAAAGCCAGGGGTCGCGTGATCGACTCCCGCGCGCCTCAAATAGGTATTCTTTTAATACAAAACATTATTTTCCTCGAATTGCTTTTCTAAAGTTTTTTTTTGTAATGTATTATCTTGATTTTTTTTTTGATTTCCATAATAATTTAATACAAACTTTTATATAGAAAATCATTCTTATTTACCATCTTGCATGATTTTTTATTTTAAAAGGTATTCAATTATTATTTTTATCTTAAAATTTAATCATTTTATGCATTCAAATTACAAAACCAAGCAATAGAGAGAGAATACACCAAAAGAAGGCCTTGCAATTTTTGATTGCAAAACAAAGCAGTTTTTTTTCTTCAACATTTTTGCAATAAACTCCTCAACATTCCTATAGTTTTCTTCCAATTTTTTTTGGAGATAAAGAGACATAGGAACTTTATATTCTATTGCAAAACCAAAACATTGGGCAAGGACAAAGGTCATTTCTTTTGCAACAAAACCACACATTTGCTTTTGTTTTCTCCTTCACAACAGGAGATATAATACATAAAATTGCAAATTTTTGTTGTAAACTTGAGAAGAATTTTTGAACCTATTTTTGATCCTTATGATGGAGTGTTGAAGACATAAACCAAGTCGTTTGTCGACTGGTCTGGAAGCCTTTCAAACGCGGGTCGTGTGTCGACTTGTCTTGAAAGGAGTGCTCGAATTTTCAATTTTGTAAAAATTAAGGGGGGATAGAAGTCATATTTTGTGATTCTATTTTTTGCAAAATTGTAAAGAGAAAGGGGGGATATTTCAAAGTAAGAAAGGTGCATTCTCGATTGTACTCGACACCTTTTCTTAAAAATTGACTATACTAGGTGCATTTTCGGTTGCATCCGACACCTATAGTGATAATAATTTGGGTTGCTCTCATTTTTTTATTATTGCACTAACCATCATGTTTTTTGTGTGCAATTAAACAATCATAAGAACATTGAAGAGCATTTCAGAAACCCAAATTTCACTAAAATCGTGCTACACCTTGCACAGGTTTCACAAGTCAATTTTTACTCCCCATCAAAGGTCAAAATCCAAACACCTTGATTCACTCTCTTTGTTTGGCTTAATTTCCTCAAACTTTCCATCCTTCTTGAAGGGTGTTAAGGCAAGTGCCATTAAATATCCTAGAGAGCAAAATCAGAAGTCTTTCAAAACCTACCCCTTTAATTTGCTCTATTTGTTTGGCTTAAAATCCTCAAACTTTTCATCCCTTGTTAAGGGTGTTAAGGCAAGTGCCATTAAATATCTTAAAGAGTAAATTAAAATCTTCCATATACTCTTTTGAGGGTATACTGCAAGATAAAGTCATCTTAGTCACATCAAATTTGAAACCTTCACCATGGCCATGATCAACAAGTATCTCAATGAAAGCCAACTGCTAAAAGGTTCAAATTATTCTGCCTGGAAAACTAAGATGAAAGCTATTTTAACTGTAGAGGAGATGTGGGGTATAGTGGATGGCACTAATTCTAGACCCACATCACCAGGAGCAGATCAGATAGCATATGATAAAAAGGATAAAAGACTTTCCTTATTGATCTTGCTAGCTATTACTGATGACATACAACCTCATATAAGTGAAGCTAAAAATGGTAAGGAGGCATGGGATGCCTTAGCTACCATTTTTGAAGGAAAGAATCAATCAACAATTCTTAACCTTCAAACACAACTTCATACTCTTCATATGAAATCTGGAGAGACAGTAGAGCTATTCCTCTGCAGAGTGGCAGATATAAAAACAAAACTGCAAGCCTTAGGAGAAAAAGTGGAAGACAAAGTCCTGACCTCTATCATTTTGAGGGCTCTTCCAGACTCCTACAGAATGTTGATCACTTCACTACAAGTCTCTGGGAGGACAGTGACTTTTGTAGAGTTGGTAAATATGCTTCAAACTGAGGAAGCTAATCAACTCCAAAGAGATGAGGCATCTAACAATGCACTTTTCTCAAACAGACAAGGTGGAAAGAAAAAGTGGAATCAACAGAAAGGATCTTCTTCTAACAAAGACAAGGGTAAAGGCAAAGAGATTCAGAAGAAGAAGCAGTATTGTAAAATTTGTGATAAAGACACTCATGAAACCAAAAGATGTTGGTTTAAGAACAAACCACCCAATGAACAAGGACAAAATAAGGGCAAAGGCAAACCAAAGAACAAGAACAAACAACAACAAGGACATGTTGTTGTCGTTGAAGATTCTAGTTCGGACTCTGAATGAGCACACAAAGTGCTCATGACACATACAGACTCCCCTCACAAGGATATTGTTTGGTACATAGATTCAGGCGCTAGTAAACATATGACTGGCGATAAGTCCTGGTTTGAGACATTTGAGGCTCGAGAAGGTAGACCGGTAACCATTGCTGATAATCAGACCTATCGAGTTCAGGGAGAAGGAAGTGTTTCTGTCTCCCTTCCGGATGGAGAATGTAAGATTCAAAAAGTTCTTTATGTACCAGGATTGAAAAATAATCTCTTGTCGGTTCCACAAATCCTGGACAATAACATGAATGTCAATTTCAAAGTGGACAAAGAAAAGAAACGTTGCTTTATCACTCAGAAAGGAAAACAGATAGCAACAAGTTCATACAAACATGGTTTGTTTATCTTAGATGCAATTACCTCTACACATACTGCAATGGCAGTAACCACAAAAGAGGCCACTTCTCTATGGCATAAGAGATTTGGGCATCTAAGCTCAGGGTATTTACTAGAACTCAGTAAATATCAAATGGTGAAAGGACTGCCTACTCTTTCATCTACTTTGCCAATGTGCTCAGATTGCTTGTCAGGAAAGCAACATAGAGTACCTTTTGAACCTAGCTCTTTTCGAGCTAAAGTACCTTTGGAGTTAGTTCACACAGATTTGTGTGGTCCTATGTCTACTAGTTGTGGAGGAAAAAGGTATTTTCAATTGTTTGTAGACGATCACTCACGAAAAATGTGGGTCTTCTTCTTGCAGTTGAAGTCTGAAGCATTTGACTATTTTCAGCAGTTCAAGAAGCTTGTTGAGAAAGAATCGGGATGTTTCATAAAGACCCTCCGTTCAGATCGAGGGGGGGAATACACATCAAAAGAATTTTCCTCATTTTTACAGAAACATGGGATAAAAAGATAGTTGACAACAACCTATTCTCCTCAGTCAAATGGAGTTGCTGAGAGAAGAAATCGTTCCATTATGGAAATGGTTCGATGTATGCTTAAGGGAGCCAATCTTGAGCACAATTCATTGGGCTGAAGCTGTAACAACTACAGTATATCTTCTAAATAGGGCACCCACATGGGCTCTTGAAGGTATGACTCCTCAGGAAGCATGGAGTGGAAGGAAACCCTCCATATCTCATCTACGAGTATTTGGGTGTAAGGCTTTTATGCATATACCTAAGGAGAAAAGAAAGAAGTTAGATGAGAAGACCCTACAATGTGTTTTTCTTGGATATGATGAATTCTCAAAAGGCTATCGATTGATAGATCCATTCACCAAGAAAATACATGTTAGTAGAGATGTAGTGTTTGATGAAGCTTTCACACCTAACACTACATCAGTATACCTGGATGATGAGGAGCAACAACCACTTCCTCCTCCACAACATAAAAAGCCTCCTAAATGGTATACAAGTACTATGAGAGATTCCAAACTCACTTCACCACCAGATCTCACTCTCAATCATCCAAAGACATGAAGCATGTCTCGATAGAGAACGACAGAATCATCTACTTCAGTTGATGATCTTTGTGCAGATTTTCAAGAGCTTTTTGTTGATAGAGATTTAGAAAGTGGAAATGATATGGAAATTGATGAGGAGAGGGTTTACATGTCTTCATATGATGAAAATGAACCTTCTACAATTGATGAAGCACTTAGTCAGCCTCAATGGAAGGCAGCTATGGATGTTGAACATAAATCCCTCATTAAAAACAAAACATGGAAGTTGGTCGATTTGCCTAAAGGAAAGAAGCCCATAGGCTGCAAATGGGTTTACAAAGTCAAATATAAGGCAGATGGTACCATAGACAAGCATAAGGCCCATCTTGTGGCAAAGGGCTATGCTCAAAAGGAAGGCCTTGATTATGAGGAAACCTTTGCACCCACTGCAAGGATGACCACCATTCGAGTTCTTTGTGCTATGGCAGCACAGTTCGGATGGAAATTACATCAGATGGATGTAAAAAGTGCCTTTCTAAATGGTGACTTAAAAGAAGAGGTATACATGACTCAACCTCCAGGATTTTTTGAGGAAGGCCATGAGCAATAGGTTTGCAAGTTGGTCAAATCATTATACGGGCTAAAACAAGCCCCAAGAGCATGGTACATCAAAATGGATAGTCACCTACTGCAACACGAATTTAAGAGAAGTCCATCAGATGCAAATCTCTATATCAAGAACACAGGTTCTGAAATAGTGATTCTTGTATTGTATGTAGATGATCTGATCATCACTGGCAATTCAGAGAAATTGATTAACGTCATGAAAGATGACTTGAAAGAGTCATTTGATATGACAGATCTTGGACTTCTCCACTACTGTCTTGGCCTTGAGATAGAACAGAAGAAGAATCATCTTAGGGTGACTCAGAAAAAGTATGCCAAGACTTTAGTAGAAAAATATCGTATGACTTGATTGTAAGCCCAAAGCAACACCGATGGAATCAGGGCTTCAGTTATCATGGTATGATGACTCACCACAGGTAGATGGCATGCTATATAGATAGATGATTGGAAGCCTCATCTATCTGACCAATACTAGACCAGACATTACTTATGTTGTAAACTATCTTTCTCGGTTCATGCAGGAACCAAAGGTCTCTCACTGGAAAGCAGCTAAAAGGGTTCTTCACTACATTCAGGGTAGTGTAGATTATGGTCTAGAGTATAAGAAGAATAACTCATTCTTCTTACAGAGTTACACTGACTCTGACTACGTTGGATCCCTAGATGATAGAAAATCAACATCAGGATATGTATTTCATCTTGGATCTGGTCCTGTCTCATGGCATAGTAAAAAGCAATAGGTGGTTGCTTTATCTTCAACTGAGGCAGAATATCGCGCTGCACGTGGAGCTGTGTGTGAAGCGATATGGTTAAGTCGCATCTTGGCTACCATGGGCCTACCAAAGAAACTTCCTATTCACATGTTTTGCGACAACTCAGGTGTTTTGAACTTGGTCAAGAATCCAGTCCATCATGAACGCACAAAGCATATTGACACAGATTGTCATTTCATTCGTGATGAAGTTCCTAAACACAGGATCAAGCTCCAATACATTCCCACCGACGAACAGGTTGTCGACATCTTCACAAAGGCACTTGGACGTGTCAAATTTGAGTTGTTCTGAAGTAGACTTTGTATATCAAAGTAATGTAATAAAGGGGGGATGTTAGGGTAAAATAGGTAGTATATTGCATTATACTACATAGATTATTACATCTACTTTTTACCATAGGAGATATTTACTGTTTCATAAATTAACTCCTGGTTAACTGAGGTTAGTAACTAAAATATCCTATGATATTTTAGTTAGGTTGTTAGAATAATCTATTTTAATCACCGTTAGCGCTTCCTAAGCTAAGTGGTTAATATGCCTATTTTGTAACCTACTTAAAGCTTATTATTTGTAAGCTATTCCTAATGTTGGATTGATGATTAAATTGATAATCTTCTCATGCATTTTATTACACCATGATGGTAATATCTAATAATTGAATGGATGTGTTTTAACCCCAAATACCATAGAAGGATCCTATCAAAACCTCAAAGTAAAATTGGTCGCATTCCTTATTATCTTTCATGTTTTCCTAAAATTTGTGCTTACTAAACAAGACCCGTAAATAAAGTAATGCACTAGATTTATGTACCATTCATAAACTCTCTATATCCTTTGAATAAGTTGTATTTTTTCTTTTTCTTTGGGAAATGCTCATCATCCAAATGTATTAGCTAACATAAATATTTTCCATGAACTAGCTTGATTGGCTTAATTTGCAAATCAAACTTGTGAACTTTGGCATCCAAGAGCCTATTATGTTTTCTAGTTCATCCTAGGTTAATATATTTTTTAAAGCTACTTCTAACACAAAAACAATTATTCTAAGAATTTTAAATATAAAAGCAAAAAGTATTCTACGTTTGCATTACACATAGACATGCTCATCCAGTTAATTGTAGTTTTATTCATATTTTTTTAAGCCAAGGCTTGCAAAATTAATGGGCTGGTCAATATCATCAGTGTTCTTTTGCATCAATATCCTGACAATGGTGTTTTCAAATGCAAATACAAAGAATATAAAATCCCTATCATATTTTAGACATGCATTAATAGGTGAAGATCAATCATCTTCTTGATCCTAACAAAGGGTTGCATTGCTTTCTCATTCTACTTGAATAAAACTTGATTTTTCATTAGAGCAATTAAATGGTGAAACATCTTTGTAAAATTAGGTACAACCCTTCTAATAATGTTGACTCTACCAAATAAAGAGTGCATACCTTTTTTACTAGTATGTAGTAAGAGTTCTTTGATTGCTCGTACCCATTCAAGATCAATTTTGGTTCCTTGTTTAGGTCCAACGTTGCATAATAGATTTTTACAAAAATTATTTTTGCAGGTTTAGGGAGATGTCATATTCTCTATATCCTTAAAAAATAATCCTAATATGAATGATATTATATTGTATTCCTTAAAATAAATTTCTAAGGTGTCGATCTACACTGAAAGTGCACCTTTTCAAGGTTATCCCCCCTTGTTTTTGCAAAATAATGTACTGACAGAATGTTTCAAGAATTTCGACTAAGGTGTCGGTCGTTGTCGAAAATGCACCCTTTTTAAGTCATCCTCCCTTTTTAGCAAAAAAAATTTGTGAGGAGAAAAATAATGATCCCCCCTTAGTGCAAAAAATGCAACTATGAAGCCTAAAAAGCTTTTACAATGTGAGGTAGGAAAGAAATGTGTTATCCCCCCTTGTTGCAAAAAAATGGCAACTTATGAAGCCTTGAAGGCTTTCATTTTACAAAGCTTACCCCTTAGGCAATGGCTGAAGTTTTCCCCCTTTAGTGCAAAAGAAATAAAAGTTGCAAGGTTGTACAAAAAAATTGTCAACAAGTTGCGAGCAACTTTTGCCAACTTTTGCAAAATAAAAGTTGTCAAGCAAATTTGGAACAATATTTTGTTGTCAATAATTTTTCAACAATATTTAGTTCAACAAAATGGGAGCAACAATTTCACGGAGTGCACGGGGTTTAAATCCTTGACCTCTGAGTGTTATGTGCCTTAACGCCAAGCGAAGCTGTTGGTCAGGCTACCATTGCCCATGAGAACAAAAGAACAACTTGTTCTTGTTGAAAACGTTAAGAGGAAATAGCGAAGAAAAAAACTATTTGGCCTATGTTGGTCACCCTAGTCTGCTTACGTCAGTACTTCGTGCAGCCATGTTCTAGTCTAGATTTGGCCTATGTCAAGTTTACCAATAAATCACCAAGTGTCAAGACAATATTCGTCCAATCCAGTCGGTCCCTCGAGATCTCTGCATGGGTCCACATGTTAGAGTCGCAATCAGGTCCACATATGTAGTAGTCACATCCAATTTTAGGTCTTGATTTCTAGTTCCCTCTGTCATGTAGTCAGTGCTAAGAGTCAAGTTTTGAGTTGTCAGTCCGTCTATCCTCTAGGTTAGCCCAGTTGTTAGATGTCTCACATCTTGGTTGGCATCCACCTAGGTTTAGGAGTCTCCATTGTGCCACGCTAGGTGGCTGGTTGTTGGTCAGCGATCACCTTGAAGCACATCAGACTAGATCCATCTTGGGATCACGTGCTATTCAAGGTCCAGATCTGATCAGAGGCAAATATCATAGTTAGTCAACAGTCCAATCATGCCACAACCATGGCCGCCTCAGAAAATTTGATCTTCCACCATCAGAGCACCATTTAGATCGATATATCCTTGCTCCACAATCGAAGCAATGGTTTCGACTCTAATACCATATTATAGTAGGGAAAGTGATACAAACACTGTATTAATAATCAAATATATATACAATGGACTTGGCTAAAGATAGCCAAGATAGAGATAAAGAATAATATCCCCTTATTCATGCTAACGACTAACAAATAATCAAAATGACGGTAACCATAAGATATTTGAACAATGAATATCTTCATGGGAAAATAAAATAAACTAATGTAATAAACAAACTAACTACCCAGGAGAATCTACATATTACCAAATAAGGTAATAGTAACTCTAACAATAAAGTCATCCAAATAAATTACAATGAATTTATATTTGAAATCTCTAAATACATAATCCATAGCTCTTTAGAAATTGGCATCACCATTCATTAACCTAAATGATAGTTTTTAATAAACAAGTATTCCCCATAGGGTTATAAACATTACTTTATATTGATCGTTAGTAGCCACTTGGAATTGATTATACCCAAAAAAACCATCAAGCATGATCCAACCACTTGGACTTGATTATACCCAAAGAAACCATCAAGCATGGACATCATCTGAGATCCATTTACTACTTGTAAGAGTTGGTCCATCATTGAAAGAGGATCATTTTCTTTTGTTGATGCTTGATTTAAATTCTAATAATCTACACGAGTCTAATTTCTCAACTCTTCTTTCCCATGGATACAATGTTGTCTATCTAAATCAAATAATAGATAGGTAAGATGTTCCTTAACTTAAGCAACTCATCTAATTCTTTTCAAATTACTTATTCGATAGCCAAATTGAATCTGAGTTATTTCTATTGGAATAATATAACATATTTCTTCGATAGGAGCGCATAATACATCTCATCCAACTTATATGTCTTTAAGTCATCATATGGCCAGGTAAAAAATATCCTTGAATTCTTTGAATGAGAGATGAATTTCTCCAACTACACAACAATTCCCAAGAAAAACATATCTATGTTGCTACTCACAACCAATATTTATGTGCTTATGATCTTGAGGGGCAAGCAGTACATTCAAAGTCATGTTTTTAGATACTATTCATGATGGTTAAATAAATCTTTAGGAAAAATAAACCCCTTCAAGATCTTATTACTTTTCAATTGCAAGATAGAGTTTTCTATTTCTAAAGATACATCACGGAATTGAGATGGATGACTACCTCCAAAACATAAGTGATGATATTCTCCTTATAGGCTAAAAAAATATTAGTTATTTATTTGGTTGGAAGACTTACCAAGGAAAATTAAAATTATTTAGCACTTGAGGACTATACACTATCTCCATGAAGTTGCAAAGAATAGGAAGTGAGGAATTGGTGAGGAACACAGACATAGAAATTATCATTGCATCTTCCATCCTATTCTTTTCTCTAAGGATGGCCTACAAATTAAAGGAGTCAAATATCTCTAACTCATCTAACACAAGGTTCTTATAGTTTTTGAGGTGGTCATTTTTTGTTTGAAATTGTCCCTTGACTTGTTTGACGACTAGCTTTCCATCACCAAACATAGATATGTTGTCAACTTTAAGTTTTTTCATAGATTTCCAATTAAAAAGGGATTAATATTTAAATTTAATGGAAAGCTTAATATTTAAATATATTTTTGGTGCAATAAATTCCAAATGGAACATAGGGAAAAAATTCTTCGATAGTTATTTAGAATCCTACACTTGTGCCATTCTCTACCTTGCCCATTTTGCCATCAAAATATGTTGACCATGTTTTACTGATTAAGATAACGATTCCTTCTTCTATATGAGCTTTTTTCTCTCTCTTTTTGCATAGAATCTTCACCCAAAGGAAATACACTTAGTAAATAAGTACCCATACAATTTAGTGAGAGTACATACAACAAGTTAGGAAGCATACCTTAATACACAAAGGGAAAGATATAGGAACAAGCAAATGTGGATTAAGTGTTAAGTGGATGTTTAATCCATATAAGATAGACTCAAGATGAGGTGTTCACCTATTTAGAAGCTTGTTTGGAAGATTGTTCATTAGAAGCAAGGTGTCGATGGGTGTCATTGCCTAGTACTAATGGTGACTTTTTCCTACAAACTTTACTTAAATAGCTCCTTGTACGTTACAAAATGTGAAGTATCTTTTGTGTGTTATTATCCCTCTCAACCCCAAGTAAAGTTAGTATCCTCCATCTATAACTAGGAAAACACTTAGAATTTTTAGTTCCATAACTCAATTCTTAAGTTTTCAAAAATTGTATAATTTGGACACCATCATATGACTCTAGCTAAATTTTCACTATTGTGATGATTAATGATTGTAAAATTTCAAGTTCATTGATTGGTGCCCAATCTCTTAGGCCTTACTACATCTTCTTTCTTTTGAATTATATAGATTTTGTTTGGTGCATATGTATAAATGGTTATCATCCAACTTTACTCATGAAGTGCTTTCAAGTGTCACCTATTACAGGGAAACCTCAAGTGAGTACCATCTAGATATAAGAGTTAGAATAAGGTTTTTTTGGCTACACTATCAACTTTGAATGTCGCAAGTCACATAGAGTCAAATCTACCATTGGATCTTGGTTTATTATTTTTACTATCCAAAAATAGAACTAAATTTCCTCTAGTTCTCTTATCTTGCATGTGTTTATCAAATAGATTATTAACTTGAGATTAATGTTTCACAAATATTTAATGACATCCTCTCTTGCTTATTTTGACTAGATCAACTCTAGACATCTTGCACTATAAGTATTTTAATTCTAACATGTAAATTTATAACAATAGCTAAATATATCCAAACCCCATAAGGGGGCGAAGGTCCAAGGTTCAAATCTCGGGCCTCGCCGGACTGAACGCTTGTCCCTTTCCTGGTGCTTTCAGCGGCATAAAAGGTTTAAAATGATTGTGGCATGGTGGTTATAGGGGCGGACTACACGAAGATCTGTGTGGCGGCTTTCGGGGCGGACAATGCAGAATACTGTGGTGGCCATAAAAGTTGGACAACCTGCCTGGATTCGTGGCGGCTACCGATTCCACCATGTAAATACAAAAAAAAAAACAATAGCTAAATAGATTATAACTCAATGTTAATTGGAAGAATGACTTATTTTCCATGGGCAATAGAATAGAGAGGCTCCTAAAGCAACTTTTATTGAAATTATATCTTCCCATAATGAAAATACAATTTTCGTATTCCAACTCTTCTAATTGTCATGAATTATCTTCTTCAATATTCTTAGAATACACTTTTTTGAAGGCTCGGCTAACCCATTCTCTTGATGATATTAATTAGAGGATATACCATCCAAAATGTTATATGTTCTAAAAAAGTCTAAAAATTCTATAAGATAGAAAATATGTGGAATTACTAAAGGTCAACTATACTAGAACTCCAGACATTTTTATTAACTATTGTTCAAAGAAATAAATTGAAGTGGATGCCTTATAATACTTGGTTGGGATAACTTCAATCCAACCCATGAAGTAGTCAATGGTAATGTTGATATAGGTTTGATTTTGACTAGGTCATGGATTAATGGTACACAAAGTCAATTGCTCACTTCCTAAAAGGAGCATATATATATTTATGGGATTAAGTGGAAAATTTGGTGTTGCTACCTCCCTAAATTTTTATTGTAGGGAATACATCTTCTAACTTTTTGGTTAGGTCAGGCAAATTGTATCCTACTTTGAGAATGTAGTAGGCTATATTTTGGGTGCAAAAAAGCCCCTATACATCCCATTATTGTATTCTTTAATAACTGGTTGGAAGTGTTTTAACCTAAAACACCCTAGAGGGATCCCATCAAAACCTTTTTGGTATAATATCTCATTCATCAAAGTGAAATTGGGTGCATTCTTTATTGACTTTCATCTTTTCCTAAAATCTATTTTGACTAGAAAAGACTCGTATTTCAAGTAATGAACTAGGTTTCTGTACCATTCATCAACTCTCTCTATATATATAAAGTAATTTGTGTGTTTTCCTCTTTCTTTGGGATGTGCTCATAATACAAAGATATTAGCTAGCACACATATTTCCCATGAGCCAACTTGGTTGGCTTAATTTGTAGATCAAAATCTTGAACTTTGGCACCCAAGAGCCTATTATGTTTCCTATTTCATCGTGGGTTAATATGTGTGTAACAACTACTTCTAACACAAAAATAATTATTCTAGAATTATAAATATAATGACAAAAAGTCTTAAAATATTTCACTACCACATAGGCATGCTTCTCCAATATACATTTATAAACCCAACCTTGATTTTTTTCTCTATCTCACAAAATCGTTTAGCGACCCAATTAATTTTGCTTCTAATAATTGTCCATCCCATTTGTGTTTATGCCATATTGTTGCAATACCTCCAAAATATCTTTTAGAAGAAACTACCAATTAATCCCTCATCTTCCATAACTTTTAAAAAAAACATTCTTACATTCCTTACTACTTAATTTTGTTTATTGTATTAAAATAAATCCATTACTATAACAATCTATTAATTGCTTAATACATTTTTTTAGGGGTCTTATTCATACCCCTAACATTCAATGATATCATTTTCATCATAAATTTGTATTTCTATTAGTGGGCTTATCCGCACTTCTTGTTAATACATGTGATATTTGTTTTTGACTTCCCATATTGATATCCCTTTGAGTTTCCTATTCTCTTTTTTTTTGCTTGGACAACCTTCCTCTTCTTTTTCCATTCCCACCAATACTTTCATCTTCATCAACCTCTTTCTTTTTTTATATTTTTCATAATGAGACTTATCTTCTAAAAATTTATGTTGCTTTAAAGAATATGAAATACAAGGAACAACCTCATAAACACCACCTTCTTTTATCCCATAAAACCTAAAGTACAAGGATGATCATCCATGGCAATTACTTTCTTATGCTATCCTAGAAATCCTAAATTTCCATGGATATCCTCCATATGCATATTATGTTACTCTTGGAACCCTAAAGTGTAACATATATACTCTATGTTACTTTTCTTTTATTTCAAGGAGATGATTTTATGTTATTTTGGGACATGAAGATGATTTTATTGGATTAAGCTTGAACTCCTCTATCTAATTTGCTTTAAATTTACCTCCCTATAACTTTTCATGTTGGCTTTTAAGTCTTACTACCTCAAAATATCACAGATCCCTTAATAAACAAGCCACAATATTATAGGTTGAAATATCAATAATGAAAAGTAGAATTATAAATGTGAGAAATCAAATACATATATAGGCCAATATAGTAATGAAAATAACATTCATTTATAATATCAAATATAAATGTAAATGGCTAAAATCAATCATGTACATGCATGAAGAATACTTACAATATGAATATGTATACAAGCTTTCTTATCAATTATTGTTATGTGGTGATCGTTATAGATCATTTTCCCTTGCTCATCTCATCTTCTTTTTTGTATGGATCTTTGTCTCCATAATATAGACAAAATTATGACTCTTCATGTCCTTGACTATTTCTCCCCATATGATGGCTCCCATGACCTTTGGCTTATCATATTGCCACTTGTATACTAGACTCTTCACTCTCTTCTTACATGCATACTTGACTCTATGACACTTGCACACTTATACATGAATCTTACTCTCCTACATGCACTCCTAATATAAGATACTTGTGCACATCCTCAATTTACATATTTGTACACTTACATACATCACATTTGTGCACATTTTCTGAATATACACTTGCATCATAAATTGCATAACACTTGTGAATTTCCTGTACATTACACTCTTGCATGACACTTATGCATTTCCTGCACATTGACACTGATATAAAGGGGAAATATAAATCACTCATCTAAACTATAGACTCAACCCTAATCTATTATATATTTGCATATGTGTCATGAAGGTACCATGGGGGTACATTTGCATGTACCAAATAATGTAATATTCTCCAACACCTCCAATCTTTGTCTGTGTCTTCAATATTCATCTTCAATTTTCATATGACCTTACATTGTTCATGAATATCTATTTGAGATTCATCTTCAACTTCATCCTTGAGTTTTGCTCTGAGTTCTCTTTCATCTTCATTCTTTGGTTCTTTAGATTTTTCTTCATTATCCAGTTCATGAATTGCTTGAGCATCTTATTTTTCTTTGAACTTTGGTTCATGTACTTCTTCAATCTTGATATTGTCTAGTAGCTTATAAACATTCACTTAAAGCATCATAATAAATTCCTAAATTTGAAGTGCTTGGAATATCAATATTGCATGTAAAATAAAATACTATTTTTAGAGATGATCCACATGATTCATTTGTATCAATATCTACTTTTCTTTTTAGAGTTTCATTTAACTCTTTTTGTATTTTATTTTCTTTTTTATGAAGTTCAAGTGAAATCAATGCTTCAACAAGCTTTGAATGCAATGTTTCAAATATTTTATTCATTGCTTGAAGAACACAAGCTTATACTGAGAGGGGGGTGAACAGTATAAGACCACTTTTTACTTTTCTTTCCCAAATAGTATTAATCAATATAATCAATGGCAGTATTAATAGCAATAACCAAAGCAATGCACAAATCATCACACACAATAGAGACACCAATTTTAACGTGGTTCACCCAATGTGGGCTACCTCCATAGAGAAAATATTTCTTCTAAATATTTCTCAAATAATCTCATGGGAATCCTTCCCAATTACAATGTTTATGGACCTCTGTCCAAAGGAGATGTTGATCCCCTAAATCTCAAGTTCGTGGATCTCTTCCATAGGAGAACTCTTTCCCCTTCTACTCTGGCTAGTGATCTTCTAGAAGACTCTGTCTCTCTACTGCACTTGACTGGTGGATCTCTCTCCACTTGAAGACTCCTCACTCAGATCTATCTTCAATTGTCCTTGCTATTGGATCTCTATCCATTGAGACTCTATCCTCTATACTCTGTCACCTCCAAATATCTATCTCAATACTATACTAAATATAGTCTAGTCGGTCTAGCACAACTCTGCTCAATATCTTGTACTAAACATAGTTCATTCGGTCTAGCACAACTCTACTCAATCTCTTACACTAAACATAGTTCATTCGGTCTAGCACAACTCTACTCAATATCTTGCACTAAACATAGTTCATTCGGTCTAGCACAAGTCCACTTAAATCTGCACTAAACATAGTTCATTTGGTCTAGCAAAATTCTCAATAGGTCCACATAGAACCTTCTCAAATATGCTCAATAGGTCCACATAGAACTTGCTCAAATCTCTCAATAGGTCCACATAGAACCTGCTCAAATCTGCTCAATAGGTCCACATAGAACCTGCTCAAATCTGCTCAATAGGTCCACAAAATTCAAATAAAATAAAAGAATAAGCTCTTAGGACTTTCCAAATCTCTCAATAAGTCCTCTCTAGGACTTGTCCAAATCTGCTCAATAAGTCCTCTCTAGGACTTCCTCAAATCTGCATAGCAAGCTTCCACAAAAGCTTACACAAAATCAGTCCACAAGCCTTCTCAAAGACTTACCTCAAATCAGTTTAACAAGCTCACACAGAACTTGTCCAATCTCATAGAATCATAAAGAGAATTGTTAGAGACTCAATATGTTCTATACTCAATGCTCAATCAATATCTCAATTCAATCTCATAGAAGCATAAAGAGAATTGTTAGAGACTCAATATGTTCTATACTCAAATCCCAATCTCAACTCAATCTCAATCTCATAGAAGCATAAAGAGAATTGTTAGAGACTCAATATGTTCTATACTCAAATCCCAATCTCAACTCAAATCAATCTCATAGAAGCATAAAGAGAATTGTTAGAGACTCTATATGTTCTATTCTCAAATCTCAATCTCAACTCAAATCAGAATATAGAATAGTTTGTTTCATGGAACTTGAACAACCACTTCACACAATTACTTGACTAGGCTCAATCAACTCTACTCAACCAATCACCTCAAGGAACAATCCTTTCCTCAAACCCTAGTCCAAGCATGTATCAACCAACTCAAAATATTTCCAATAATGCTCAACAACAAATCTCACATAACAATGATACTCATGTTCTTAACTCAAGTTCAAGTTCTTTGCATGACCAATTGGCTTCAACAACAATGCTTATAAAACAAGGTTTAATCACAACTCTCAAACTAGAAAACCTTGAAGCATTAAACCAACAACTCCTCAAAAAGGAAACCACAATCAATCCTTTTCTCTCCAAATATATTTTCAGAAATCAATCACCCAAATAAGTCAATGAAGAATATTGCCCATACCTTTTTGATGCCTTATGAGTTGTCCACTAAATCTGCCACACTCAACACATTTTATTTTTCCAATCTCAACAAGGGTTAGAGGTCTTGAGTAATAACACAATAATAAAAATAATATCTCAATAACACCTTATTACTCCTACTCAATAAAATGCACCATACCCTCTTATGCAAGAAATAAACCCTCAAAAGAATGAATCAAACTTACTTTTGAAACTCCTTGACAAAACCAGAAATATCTCCTTGCACACACCTTATTTCTCCCTCTAAGCAATCTAAACAAATAGCTCTCGAAAAGAGCTTTCCAATGATATATAATATGATATACTTCCAAAAAGAAAATCAACAGAAATCTCTATCTTTCCTAGGGCATACCATATCCTTATTTCTCCTTAGGCAACCTTGGCAAAAATTAAAATATTAAACAACATCAAAAATTAAATCCACTTGCCTTGCCCTCGATGGGATTCGATCCCCCAACGTCCTCCTTCCCAATGCCTTAGCCGCAACCAAGCCATCGTTGGGCCATGCGCCTTGACATGTCTAAAATGGCACGTCCACCATAAAGTTTTCGCGAACAACGCTCCTCCGAAAAACAACAAGCGCTTCAAGCGCTTCTTCCTTGCAATCCAAAAGGCCTCACGCGAATCGAATATGGGACCTCCTCCTTAGTACCAAGCCAACATACCACTAGGCCATGCTGGCCTTTGTGCTTAGAGCCTCCGAACCTTCACACCTTTAGCCTTTACGTAAATCGTAAGGCCTTCGAAAAAACAAAACCTTTTCGCATGCGCTTCGAATAATAATTGCAAGGGATGCCTTGGTAAATGTTTTTGATGGCATTTATATAATGCCTTTGTCCTATTTTGCAATCACGTCGACGCTTCGAATAATTTCGACGTCGACGTGATTTTTAATTTATAATTAATTTAAATTTAAATATTATAAATTAAAAAGAACCAACCTTAGGTTTAATTTAATTAAACCTTAGAACCTTGTCTTAATGCCCAATCTTGGTATAATTAAATATTATTTATAAAATTTAAATTCCTTGTGAATTTAAATAATTTATAAATAATTATTAAACCTCCTTTTTAACCTTTGCAATAACCCATCTTGGGTTTTTATAAACCAATCACTTAACTTGTGCTCCCAATAATATTAAAATATTATGGAGCCTTTTTCCTTTCACTTTTGTACTGATGAAGCTTTTTCTTGGATGACTTGGGTGACTTTATTTCTTGTCGAATTCCTTGATAAGAGTGATAACTCTATCAGGTGACATCAATGACAACTTTGACTTAGAGGACTCAAAATGTCCAACAATCTCCCCCTTTGTCATTGATGGCAACCCTTATCCTTTTACTAAAACCTGACCTTCTTTTCTGCTCCCCTTGGGACTTTGCTCCCCCTGGCTCAATGCTCTCTCAAATATCAAATCTCTCCTCATATCAAATCTCTCCCCAATACACAAATCTCTCCCCCTTTGACATCAATGGCAAAGGGTCACCTTTGGGGCTCGGGGCTAAGAATGAGCCTCTTAGCTTAGCCCCTCCCCCACCTCCACATGAGGTGGTTAATTCTTGGGTGGGAGTATTTCTACTCCTCGAAAGCACATATCTCTGCCTTCATCTTTCTCTCTTCTTTTCTGAGTCTTCTCTGAATCCTCTCACTATTTCTTTCCAAGTCATCATCCCTGTTCCTATCATCACTTTTGTTCCTGTTCCTGTTCTTGTTCTCATCCATGTTCTTGTTCCTGTTCTTATTCTATTCTTATCCTTGTTCTATTCTTGTTATTTTTTGAGTCTCTATTTTTTTGAGTCTCTATTCCTATTCATCTTCTTGCTTCTATTCATGTTCCTATTTCTGTTCATATTCCTATTCTTGTTCATATTCTTGTTCCTGTTCATGCCTATTTCTAGAATATTTTCTCTACACCATCTTGCTATGTGACCATAATTATTGCACTTATAACACTTAATGTTATTATTCCTTGGATGTGCAACTATCTTAGGACTTTTCTTAGTGAAGCCATATCCTCTTCTGTCATGAACCCTACAATTCATTGCCTTGTGACCAAACTCATTACATGAGTAGCAATACCCATGGAAAAGTTATCCTTTCCCATATTCATGTCTTTCATGTGTCCTACACTATGAAGCCATGTGCCCAAACCTGTGACATGAAAAACATCTTCCATTGAAGAAACCTTGCCTAGACCCCATTGGTCTCTTAGTCTCTTCTACCTGTTTCCTGTTCCATCTGTTCCTAACTTGTGCATTGTTCCTTTCCTTGTTGAACTTTCTATTGTCCAACTTATCCTTAGAGGTCTCACTCTCTCTTTTACTTACTTCTTTTGACTCTTCTTATTTTCTGGTGTTTGAGCTTGACTCTCCTTTTTCTGCTTCTTGTTTCCTTTTTCTTCTTTAGAACTAAGTCCTGTTATGGTGACTGATGACTTTTGTGCATTGATAGTCCTTTCCAAGGTCTTTGAATTTTCCTCAAACTTGTGTAGCTTTTCCTTAGAACCTTTTACTTCCAACCTTAGTGAAACTATCTCATGCTCTAATATTTCACACTCTAGATATTTTGTTTTTAATTTTTTGGCCATACCTTCTTCAATTTTTCTTGTCTCTTCAACTTTGATTTTGAAGTTAGTGAGTTCTTGTAGAAACCTTGCTTTTTCTTTCTCATATTCTTGAGCTTGAACCCTTAATCTTGAGTTCTCCATTTTTAGTTCTTCAAGAGTAATCATAAGCCTTTCACATTCTATCTCTTTTACCTTTGACTATTTAATCATACCTTCTTCAACTCTTCTTGCTTTTTCAACCTTATCTCTCAAGTCAGAGATATCCTGTAGAAGCTTTGTCTTACATTTCTCATCTTCTTGTATTTGAGCCTTCAATTCTAAATTCTCTCTTTTCAATTCAATAAGCTCCTTAAGAGTGGCTTTCCCTTTTTCTTTTTTTGAAGCATCTTCTTTTTCTTCTATTACTCAAAGTAGAGTTTCTTCTTCATACCTATTTTGATTGTCCCTGTTATCCTTTCTTGAACCAATCTCTAGGATTTCATTTTTGAGAATATCATCTTCATCTTCACTACTACTAAACCCATTACAATATCTTGCATCATGGCCAAGTTGACCACAAACAAAACATTCTTGTGGACAATAAGTTGCATGGTGACCTGTGTTCCCACACCTGGTACAAAACTTTATCAGTTTGGATATTTCTCCATTACTTGATTCATCTCTTGAATCTATTTCCATGTGTCCTCCCAACACAACAATATTAAACTCATCTTCCTTTTCTTTCATGACCATAGGTGTTATTTTCTTCTTGTGTCTCATGCTTCTACTCTTGCCTTTCTTTGCCATTTGTGTTCTTGTAGGATCTTCCTTCAAGTTGTTAAACTTCTTTCGAAGGAACTTGCTCTGATACCAATTGAAGAACACAAGCTTATATTGAGAGGGGGGTGAATAGTATAAGACCACTTTTTACTTTTCTTTCCCAAATAGTATTAATCAATATAATCAATGGCAGTATTAATAGCAATAACCAAATCAATGCACAAATCATCACACACAATAGAGACACCAATTTTAACATGGTTCACCCAATGTGGGCTACCTCCATAGAGAAAATATTTCTTCTAAATATTTCTCAAATAATCTCATGGGAATCCTTCCCAATTACAATGTTTATGGACCTCTGTCCAAAGGAGATGTTGATCCCCTAAATCTCAAGTTCATGGATCTCTTCCATAGGAGAACTCTTTCCCCTTCTACTCTGGCTAGTGATCTTCTAGAAGACTCTGTCTCTCTGCTGCATTGATTGGTGGATCTCTCTCCACTTGAAGACTCCTCACTCAGATCTATCTTCAATTGTCCTGGCTATTGGATCTCTATCCATTGAGACTCTATCCTCTATACTCTATCACCTCCAAAGATCTATCTCAATACTGTACTAAACATAGTCTAGTCGGTCTAGCATAACTCTACTCAATCTCTTGTACTAAACATAGTTTATTTGGTCTAGCACAACTCTACTCAATATCTTGCACTAAACATAGTTCATTCGATCTAGCACAAGTCTGCTCAATCTCTTGCACTAAAAATTATTGGTAGCAAAGTCCCTAATTAAAAGTTCATTCGGTCTAGCACAAATCTGCTCAATAGGTCCACATAAAACCTTCTCAAATCTGCTCAATAGGTCCACATAGAACCTGCTCAAATCTGCTCAATAGGTCCACAAGAACCTCTCAAATCTCTCAATAGGTCCACATATAACCTGCTCAAATATTGCTCAATAGGTCCACATAAATCTAATAGTCCACACTTAAATCTCTCAATAAGTCCTCTTAGGACTTGTCCAAATCTTCTCAATAAGTCCTCTCTAGGACTTGTCCAAATCTGCTCAATAAGTCCTCTCTAGGACTTGTCCAAATCTGCTCAATAAGTCCTCTCTAGGACTTCCTCAAATCTGCATAGCAAGCTTCCACAAAATCTTACACAAAATCAGTCCACAAGCCTTCTCAAAGACTTACCTCAAATCAGTTTAACAAGCTCACACAGAACTTGTCCAATCTCATAGAATCATAAAGAGAATTGTTAGAGACTCAATATGTTCTATACTCAATGCTCAATCAATATCTCAATTCAATCTCATAGAAGCATAAAGAGAATTGTTAGAGACTCAATATGTTCTATACTCAAATCCCAATCTCAACTCAATCTCAATCTCATAGAAGCATAAAGAGAATTGTTAGAGACTCAATATGTTCTATACTCAAATCCCAATCTCAACTCAAATCAATCTCATAGAAGCATAAAGAGAATTGTTAGAGACTCTATATGTTCTATTCTCAAATCTCAATCTCAACTCAAATCAGAATATAGAATAGTTTGTTTCATGGAACTTGAACAACCACTTCACACAATTACTTGACTAGGCTCAATCAACTCTACTCAACCAATCACCTCAAGGAACAATCCTTTCCTCAAACCCTAGTCCAAGCATGTATCAACCAACTCAAAATATTTCCAATAATGCTCAACAACAAATCTCACATAACAATGATACTCATGTTCTTAACTCAAGTTCAAGTTCTTTGCATGACCAATTGGCTTCAACAACAATGCTTATAAAACAAGGTTTAATCACAACTCTCAAACTAGAAAACCTTGAAGCATTAAACCAACAACTCCTCAAAAAGGAAACCACAATCAATCCTTTTCTCTCCAAAGATATTTTTAGAAATCAATCACCCAAATAAGTCAATGAAGAATATTGCCCATACCTTTTTGATGCCTTATGAGTTGTCCACTAAATCTGCCACACTCAACACATTTTCTTTTTCCAATATCAACAAGGGTTAGAGGTCTTGAGTAATAACACAATAATAAAAATAATATCTCAATAACACCTTATTACTCCTACTCAATAAAATGCACCATACCCTCTTATGCAAGAAATAAACCCTCAAAAGAATGAATCAAACTTACTTTTGAAACTCCTTGACAAAACTAGAAATATCTCCTTGCACACACCTTATTTCTCCCTCTAAGCAATCTAAACAAATAGCTCTCGAAAAGAGCTTTCCAATGATATATAATATGATATACTTCCAAAAATAAAATCAGCAAAAATCTCTATCTTTCCTAGGGCATACCATATCCTTATTTCTCCTTAGGCAACCTTGGCAAAAATTAAAATATTAAACAACATCAAAAATTAAATCCACTTGCCTTGCCCTCGATGGGATTCGATCCCCCAACGTCCTCCTTCCCAATGCCTTAGCCGCAACCAAGCCATCGTTGGGCCACGTGCCCTGACGTGTCTAAAATGGCACGTCCACCATAAAGTTTTCGCGAACAACGCTCCTCCGAAAAACAACAAGCGCTTCTTCCTTGCAATCCAAAAGGCCTCACGCGAATCGAACGTGGGACCTCCTCCTTAGTACCAAGCCAACATACCACTAGGCCACACTAGACTTTGTGCTTAGAGCCTCCGAACCTTCACACCTTTAGCCTTTACGTAAATCGTAAGGCCTTCGAAAAACAAAACCTTTTCGCATGCGCTTCGAATAATAATTGCAAGGGATGCCTTGGTAAATGTTTTTGATGGCATTTATATAATGCCTTTGTCCTCTTTTGCAATCATGTCGACGCTTCGAATAATTTCGACGTCGACATGATTTTTAATTTATAATTAATTTAAATTTAAATATTATAAATTAAAAAGAACCAACCTTAGGTTTAATTTAATTAAACCTTAGAACCTTGTCTTAATGCCCAATCTTGGTATAATTAAATATTATTTATAAAATTTAAATTCCTTGTGAATTTAAATAATTTATAAATAATTATTAAACCTCCTTTTTAACCTTTGCAATAACCCATCTTGGGTTTTTATAAACCAATCACTTAACTCTGTGCTCCCAATAATATTAAAATATTATGGAGCCTTTTTCCTTTCACTTCTGCATTGATGAAGCTTTTTCCTGGATGACTTGGGCGACTTTATTTCTTGCCGAATTCCTTGATAAGAGTGATAACTCTATCAGGTGACATCAATGACAACTTTGACTTAAAGGCCAACAATTGCTTCTCTATAGATGAATTGTATGGTCGTATATAGCTTGCACTTTGATTTTTCAATCAATTTATCATTGCTAGAATTTATAACTTCAAATATATATTTTTTGGTTATGGATTTCATGTTTTCTTCCATAATAATCAAAGATTGCAATCTAATTCCTTTGAAATAGTAGACCTTGTATTTCCCAAGTTAAATAGTCACTCAAATGAAATATTTGTAAATTGCAAATTTTCTAAACCTTTGATGTAGAAATTCTTATAACTCCCTAATACATTAAATTTGCAAAACTTCATTTTTTTTTAATTTTCAAAAATTTTAAACTTTTCAAATTTTCAAGACTTTAAATAACTTCAAATTCTTCAAAATTCATAATCTTCAAAAAGCTAAAAACTCAAATCCTTATAACTTCTCCAATCTCTAATTCTTCAAACACTTAAAAACTTAAAAAACTTCAAACATTAAAATTAAATCTATGTAGTAACCCTTATCTCTCCATATCTAAAAAGATAAATTCAAATCAAAATAACTTTTGAAAAAACTTAATTAGGGTATATAAATAATTTAATAGCCTCTATTTTGAAAAACCTTACATTTCCACTTAAATTATTTTCAAAAGATAATTTAAATGTGTTTCCCACCAAAACGTCGAATATAGCATGTAATGTATAGATGTTACCTAAGTTGACGATGGATATCTCATTGCACTTGTCAAAAGATTGCCAACATTGCCTTATTCTTCCAATGCTTGTTTTTATTGAAGCTTGGAATTCCAATGCTCTCTCTTGTGTTCTCATTTGGATGTTTAGGTGCCCGCTAAGTAGCATGAATGAATGTCAATTTGTCGTTCTTTGATAATTTTCAATGGTAGCATGTCTATGCTGGTCATTGAGTGTTGCTCTGAGATGGTCTTTGCTACTCTAATATGGTAGCACGTTAGGGTGCTATCCTTTTGATCTTTACTAGTATGAGATGATGGCACTTTTGAGTGTTTTTTTGTACAATGATGCTTTTCAATTTCTATGTAAACTAGCATCACTTTTTTTTTTTTATATTTCTATGACTCTTAGCACCCTGTTAGCATTGGTCTCATCTTCCTCTAGCACCCTATTAATGTTGTTCTTGTCTCCCTCTAGTGCCCTATTAACCCTGTTCTTGTCTCTGTTCCTCTAACACCCTGTTAGCACTTATCTCATATATGTTCCTCTAGCACCCTGATAGCACTCAACTAGGCATCCTGATAACACTTGATATCTTTTGTTCTACCTTAAAGGGAAGCCCCTTGATAGTGCTTGACACTTAACAACGATTCACTATCAACTAGCTCTTATGGTTGTGCTCATAGGTTATAGTCTTCCTTCTCATGTAGCCTTTGTATTGGCCTTTGTATTATTGTCTCTTTGCTTTAATACTTTGTCTTTACTATTGCACTAAATATTCTTAGTGAAGAACACTATTCCACAACCAAGACTGAATTAATATTTTCAGTCAGCCTTGTTCTCCAATATTTTCTTATCTTAGGAAGCTTATAATGTTTCCTTCTTCTCTATGCTTTACTTATTCTTTGTTCTATATAAGCTTTGTATTGCTTATCTTCTTTGGAAGCCTAGTTACTCCTCTATCTCCTAGAAGCTATAATGCTTCTCAATCTCAGGTAGCTATGATGCTCCTCTATTTGAAATCTTTCTTCAATGTCTTAGGTCACACCTAAGAACAAAATATGATTCTTCGTTTTTCTAGAGAATCCAATATCAATATCAGGGTGACTATGAATATCCTCGAATGACCAACTTTCTCCTAAGTTGGCTCTCTCTCAATCTTCAATAGTGATTCTCCTATTCTTCTAGAGAATCCAAAATATTATTAGGGTGGCTTTGAATGTCCCCAAACTTTCAACTTTCTTCTCAGTCGGATCTTAATCAAATTAGCTACTTCAAGCTGATTTCTAGTCTCTACTAGTTTTCTTTCAACCAAGTGGAAATACCCTAGCATCCAAATCAGAGTGACTAATCCTTGTCCCCTCAATCCCTATTCAATCAAACCTTCAAAAATAGAGTCCAATTCTTCATTGCCATCAAAGTGGACATATTCCAATATTAAGGTGGCTAATATAATTTTATAAAAAATGGATAGAGTTAAGTGGTTGCTCTGATACCAGTATTGGCTTTTAAGCCTTTCTACCACAAAATATCACAGATCCCTTAATAAACAAGCCATATTGTAGGTCAAAGTATCAATAATTAAGAGTAGAATTATAAATGTAAGTAATCAAATATATATCTAGATCAATATAATAATAAAAATAACAATAACTTATAATATTAAATATGAATGTAAATAGCTAAAATCAATCATGTGCATGCATAAAGAATACTTACAATGAATTGCTCAAAATCTGCATACAAGCTTTACTGTCAATGCTTGCTATGTGGTGATCATTACAAATTGTTTTCCCTCGCTTATCTCATTTTTTGTATGGAGCTTTATCTCCATAATATAGACATAGAAGATAACTCTTCATGTACTTGACTATTGCTCTCCATATGACAACTTTCATGACTTTTAGCTTATCATCTTACCAATTGTATACTAGACTCTTCACTCTCTTCTTACATGCATGCTTGACTCTGCCACTTTCACACTTCTACATGTCTCTTACTCTCCTACATACACTCCTAATATAAGACACTTGTGCACATCTTCACTTTATATATTTACACACTTACATACATGACACTTGTACACATTTTCTCAATATACACTTACACTCTAACTTACATGACACTTGTGCATTTCTTGCACATTATACTCTTACATAACACTTGTGTATTTCCTACACATTAACACTTACATAAAGGGAAAATATAAATCACTCATCTAAACTATAGACTCAACCTTAATCTATTACATATTTACATATGTACCATGAAGGTACCATGGGGGTACATTTGCATATACCAAATAATATAATGTTTTCCAACATTTCACCTTTAATTCCTTATGAATTTGAACTTGCACATTGTACTTTATCATACCTTGTATCAATTTGTTTCTTCTAGTAGATGATTCGAGTAAACTATAATAACCTTTGTTATTTGATGATGTAGAAGGGATATTTTTACCATTTTCTTAGGAGTGGAAATTGCCTGATTTGACCAACTTCTACTATGATATGAAATCCTTGCTTCATATTGAAGTTTGTCTCATATCCAAAAAAATTCATCTCTTTCTTTGTCATTTTCACTTTGTAATCATCTCAAGGCATTTGTGACATTCAAATACAATGTTTTCATAATCTCTTATTGATCACATTGTCTTGATTTATATTTAATCCTAATGGATTGTGGTAAAGGTTTTAAAATATCCATGGCAACACATACACTTGATGAATTGTGGTAAATATTTTAAAATATCCATGGCAACACATACTCAAGTGTATGTAGCATGCCTTGTATCCTTAGTAGTTGATCTCTATTGAATGATCTCCCTTAGAATATTGTCCATATTCTTCAAAATATTGCTACTGATAAGATAATAAGGAATTCCAAAAGGCCTAATCCACACTGAAATCCTTTAATAATCTCTATCTCTATACACTCTATGGTCTTAGATATAATGCATCTTTGACCTTAAACTAAGGGACACTATCCATTACTTTATACTTCATTCCAAATTGAAGAAGATGATGAGGAATAATCCTTTAAAAAGAAAAGTCATGGAGTAAATTAAATCATTCCCCACTTCCACTTAATTAAATTTTAAGTCTCCAAATGTGGTCAATGTCTACAGAACTTACATATTAACCCGCTACTTTTAAGAACCATCATTTTAGGCTCAATCATTTCATTCATGATAAACACTTTTGGTGTAGTATCTACTACTTGACTAAGTTTTTTCATACATTTGCTCTTCCTCCTATCCTTAACTAGGGCATGTTTAGTTCTAGTGAGGAATTTAAATAATTTTTCTTTCATGTTACCTAGATTTTCTTCACAAGAGTCTTTTAGTTATTGAGTTTCTTTTAATATTGGGAATAAGAAGAAGTGACACTCACTCCTTAGTCGTATTTGCAATACTTGCTTTCATTTTAAAACAAAAAATGTGAGGCTCACTCCTAGTTCATACTTGCTCCTTCAAAGAACCATAACAATAAATGTTAAGGTTCACCCATGGAATTATAACCTTGGTCTATGATGTAAAACTCATCGCTCATGACCAATTGATCCAACAAGCTTGGAAAAAATGTTAAGGTTTATCTTTGGTATTGGACCTTAGCCTATGGTTTGAAATGCTTCACTCCCAACCAATTATCTTACACCACATGGACTATTTTATTTTTATTTTTGGATTTGGTTAATGTAAGAAACCCCTACGATCGACACTCATGGTTGGGCATCCCCATCCCACCATGATCTCTCATAAGAAGGAGAGTTGAGTTATCAATAGGGAATTTAACACACAATCCCACACACACATACAACAATTTGAACTTTGGACCTCTTAAAGAAGAGCCAAAGCTCGAACCATTGCGTTGTCCTTCTAGGACCACTATTTAAAATTATTATTAAAAAGGTTTTCTTATACACACTTATATATACACACAAAAAATACTTATATATATATATATATATATATATATATATATATATATATATATATAATATAAAGTGAAAAGGAACAAAGCTTTACCCGAGTGTTGTAGGTGAGTTGGAGAGGAGAGGGAAATCCTCCAAAAGAGGTCCCAAGTTTCAAATCTCCACCCTACCAAAAAGCTGAATTGGGTATCAAAAACCCAATTGATAATGTTGGTGCGGGCAGGGGTCGGGTGCGACTCCCGGGTGACTTTGACGGTGTAGAACCCCCTATTCGTGGTCTCTCAGACCAAGGTGGCCCCGCAAGGGGTTTTTCGCTTTAAAAAAAAAAAAAAAAAAAAAGGAACAAAGCTTTTAATCCAAGTGTTCCCTCTTTTTCTCTATATTACATAAATAATGCAATGAATGATTCTTTCTCCCTATTGATGAATTAGGAAAGGGGAATGAGAACTTGTAGAAATAGGAAGTTGGAAGTAGGTTCAAGGTTTGGGGGAATCAAATGTTTAGTGAACAAATTGTGTGGTTAATTCCGTAATGTCTCTCTATCTCTCTCTATATATATAAAATTTATTTTTGTTGGAGAAAAAAGGGTTGTACTTAGGTCCCTCATCTTTGATAAATCACAACTCTCTCCTTTGAAGTTTTAGAGTTTATAAAAAAATTCAATTCACATCTCAATTGAGTTGCTCTAGTTAGATACCTTGATCTTTTTTTGAATTATTGAGATTTATTTTCTAGATCTTCTTCAATTTTCTTTGTAAATACAAATATTCAACATTTTAAAGTAAAAAAAACCTTCGAAGTGAAAATCATATGAATCATTTTTTCATATATATAAACCAAAAAACAACATATATATATATATATATATATATATATATATATATATATATATATATATATATATTGAAATTGATAGAAATGACATCTTTTCCTTAAAAAAACATCTTGAGTCACTTTTTCATATATAAACCAGAGTTTTAAAAATCTATTTAAATATCTAACTCACAAAATCGTATTAGGCACTTCTATATATATATATATATACAACAATTAACATTCTTAAAAAAATTTTAGAGTGAAAATCTACTAAGTCACTTATCCATATGTACTAAAAAATAATATTCCATGCTCATAGATAGAAAGATAAAGTCAAGTCATAAATGAATTAAAGTAGCCTTCATAATACCTAATCTCCACCTCTATTGTCTATGCACTATATCCTAGTAGAATAATATTTTTAAAACTTTGTATTCTCATAGTTTGCCTTACTAGATCTAGACTATTAGTTTCCTTCCTGAAGCATAAGTGCAATTATAAGAACTATAATAAATAGTTTAGCAGTCTCAAAAGATTGAGAGTTCCAATCCATACTTTGTCCCATAATCCAACCAACAACTTAATAAATTTATTCAGCCATGAAATCCATATAATATCATATTCTTTTGCTTTAGCATACAAAACTTCTACTCGCTTCACGAAATCATAGTTCACTTTACCAAATATGGATTGTTAGTTTCCTCCAATACATCGATCTATAAAGGATCCCTTGAAACATTCTATAGTCCTCTAAAAAACTATTTAAAATTTATTCCTTTCAGATTTCTTGTTAGCTTCAACTAAACATAATGTTTTTTCTAACCACGAAAAAGAGAATTTCACTTCATGATCCTCCATTAAAAACCCTCTAAGGGCTAGCATATTTGCACATTTGTTTCCTTTCCTTGTAAACCCAATTTCTTCAATCTTTGTATCAAGGTCTTATATTTCCACAATGATTTCTTGAATGTTCCATGTAACTTTTGCTTTATTCAAAATTGCATTTATTACTATTAATGGATCATCTTCCATCTCTACTCTATTTAATTTCATTTGTTGCATTTTTTTAATCTTGCCAAAGCCACCCAAGCTTCAACTTCGTTATTTGTCTTAGATTCACCATTGAAAGCTTAATGTGACAAAATCTTACCCCTATTATTTTTTATTATTCCTTCTCTTCGTGTTGGTCCTAGATTTCCTTTAGATACTCCATCAAAATTCAATTTGATCAACTCTACTTTTGGTGGTTTCTACTTTATATTTTTTTGCCTTCCTTTTATTTCTCCTTTGTCCAACATCATAATTCCATTTGATGACTTAACTCCAACTATCAAGGCTCTCTGCTTTAAATTAGGGATTGGGTAAGTTGATAGGATTGGTTTAGACTTCTTTATAGCTAAAGGAATCATTCATTTTCATTACCTTTAAACTCCCTTTAAATATTCTTCTATCTCCTTCCAACCATACAATCCAAAATATTGTATCTTTAGATGTATCACATATTATATAACACCTCACTTTTAAAAGTGTTTTGTCATTATTTTAACTTTTCTTCAATTCTACCATTCATCACTCACCACACATTACCAAATATATTAATTTTTTTTTTTTGATACATAGGGAAATTGACAACTGCCTTTCCTTTTTGAACAACTGGTCACATGGTCAAATCACATTGCCTCCGGTCGTAGCGTCAAATCATGAAGCTACCACTATAACCCCTACCTCGCCTCGGTAAACACGACCCGAAGTGAGGGAGACCCCCGATGACTTGGAGTTGGGACCGTGGTCATCAAGCTTACTATACTTTTCTCCCCTTTCTACATAAAACACTTTAGGAAGGATCATGAAAACATGATTCATTAAATTATTTTAAGATATATATTTTTTATAATATAATTAATTAATATTTTTATTATAAATTATTATTAAAAATTATTTAAAAATTAAATACATAAATATATTTTTAGGTAAATTTATTACCATACTTTCTTCACCTTTCTACATAAAACACTTGGATCATGAAAACCTCATTCATTAAATTATATATATAATTAATTAATATTATTATTATTAAAAATTATTTAAAAACTAAATACATAAATATATTTTAAGGTTTGTGTGAGAAATTTATGCTCAGGGTTGGATATCTCCATCCCACCGTGACCTCTCATAAAGGAAAGAGCTGAGCTTATCAATAAAGACCAAACACACAATTATACACACACCCACCTCTTTGCCATTATTTTAACTTTCCTTCAATTCTACCATTCATCACTCATCGCGCATTTACTAAACATATTAAAAATTTATTACCATACTTTTCTCCCCTCTACACAAAACACTTTAAGAGGATCATGAAAACCTATTCCATTAAAATAATTTTTTTTTATAATATATAATTAATTAATATTTTTATTATAAATTATTATTATTATTATTTTTAAATTATATATATATTATTTGATTATTGTGAGAAACCCCTATGGTCGACGTAAAGAGCTGAGCAGTCTCCTCCCAATCATGATCCCTCGTAGAGCCGAGAGCTATACTTCCAACCATGATCCCTCTAAAGCCGAGAGCTATACTTATCAATAAGAAATTTAACACAAAGTCACCACCTACCCATCCACCCCTTCACACACTCCCCACGCCGCGGTTTGAACCTTGGATCTCCTGAAAAAGAACCAAAACCCGAACCGTTGCGCTACACCCCAGGTGTATAAATATATATATTTTAAGGTTTGGTTATTATGAGAAACCCATGCTTAAGGTTGGATATCTTCATCCCACCATGACCTCTCATAAGGGGAAAACTTAGCTTATCAATAGGAACCAAATACACAATCATACACACCTACCCCTTATACACTCACCCATACCACGGTTTGAACCTTGAATCTTCTTAAGAAAAACCAAAACCCAAATCATCCAAAAACAATATATAAAAATATTATTATTTATATATTATTATGATGGTGATGTTTTTTTGTTTTGGTTAGTGTGAAAAACCCCTACCACCAATGCTCAGGGCTGAGCAGTCTCCTTCCAACCATAACTCCTCGTAAAGCCGAGCTATGCTTATCAATAAAAAATTTAACATACAACTACCACACACCCACCCCTCATATACACCCCTCATATACACGTCTAAACCACGGTTTTAACCTAGCTCATCGTCTCAATTTGTTTAAATGTTAAATATGCGCACATAAAAAAAACTATAAAAGAACATGAACTTAACCATTCACAATGAATACTACCTCCACTAATCATTCTTCGAAAACCTTACAAATTTTTTTATTCTTCCTTTCTTAATCAATGTCAAAAGCTAGCTGACCGTTCAAATTTATTAACAACAATAAGAAAAAAAAAATTCAAATAATTAACAAACTTACATAAAAAATCCTCCAATATATTCCGAGCGCTTGCTTTGGACTGATGCTGTTACTATCGACTTCTAGAACCGCCTGGACTCTTCTTAATTTAAAATTTTTGCCTTTTCCTTCGCTTTGGATTTGGCAATTTGTTCCTCGGATGCCTAGGCCACCCACGGTTTCTTTTTTTGAAGCCAACCGATCCAACCCAACAAACCATTACCTCACAACAACATTTTTTTCATCCCTTTTTTATGATATCCCCAGTATGGAGGCGATCCTTGACGTACAGATAAAAAAACAATTTAAATCTGTCTTTTCAATACAGCCTGTTTTACTTTCCCCCTTAACTCTTGCCCGTCTGAATTGCCGGTGAAAGCTCAAGAATCTTACACTTATTTCCTATTTTCTTACATTTCCTTTTCGAACCGGTTCTAAGCAGTTAGGAATCGATACCAGCATTTCAAGATTCATTCTGGCAGGATATAGCCTTCGAAGGAGATGAGCAAGAATTCAGGGGACAGCTCCTCTGCATCAGCAGGGCATGAAGGGGGCCGGTGGGGCACATGGGTGATGGGGGTCCCTGCAAATCCAAGCACCCATCCAGTGAATCAGCAGGCAGCCAATTGGGTTGCCCAGGAATCAGCACCATCCACACCACAAACAAGTTATACAACACAGCAGCAGCAGTACATGCAGTATTCTGGACCCCCTCCTGCAACTGGAACTGTTGCTTATTACAATCAGGCTACGCCTTCTCAGACCAATCCTTATGTGACAACAACCCCAGCCCCTGGATCCTCTGGAAAGAGTAAGTAACATGGCTTTTTTATGTTGATTTCTTTTTGGCGTAAAAACAAGAAAAGAAAAGAAGAATTGGGCATTTAATTCAAAATTGTGGATCGGCATTAGCCTATGGATAATTATATGTTGCACTGAGATTACGGCCTTCAGTATAGCTTGGATCCCTCTGTCACAAATGTACCTAATTGATCTTTGAATCTGTTATGGGCACGTACATTGTCAAAAAATGTTCTGAACTTAGATCAGGGTATTAGAACGTACCCAATTACTATTTTAACATGGCATTGCAACAAATTATATTATCAAAGCACCCCAGCTTGGTGGGTTGTTTGTAATCCAAATATTCACTTCAACCCAGGGGCATGTACACCACGCCACGTTATTGGGGTTATTGGGATTTTTGATGTTGATCTGAAACCAAATTTTCAACACCGACACTGAGATAATCACAATGATAGGATCAAATTATATGTGACAAGGTAGTGACATAAAGCTTCTGCGAACTACTCTTCTTTTGAAGTCCAGAAATTGTTCCATGGGAACTCCTGGGATTTGGGGGCTCACTTAGAGACTTGCCCCAACATCCCAAAAATGGGTCCTACAGTCCCAGAAACGTTTCATGCAAACCCAATAAGGCGTCCTTCCATTCCCATACCAGAACTTCATGGAACACAGAAATTATGATACAGTTTTTGGAGTGGCACTACCCTTCTGAAGTCTACATATCTTGGAATGAGAGCCAGCATCATGTTCCAAACTTAAATTGTATTGATCAGTAACAATGCCTTTCATGCCCATGTTATTTTTTACCATTCCCACCGTGCCTCCTTTCATTGCGTTTATTTACATGTCTTTGTAGTTTGTACTATACCTGGGACAGGTCCAGCTGGCCTAGTCTGGACAGCATAGACCCTTATATGCTTGTGTGCATGGATCGTTATGTCATATAAACACAGGTCAAAACCCATGGATTTTTATTTTTTATTTTATTTTTTTAATTGTTCATATTTCATAGTACTTTTCAAAATTCCTTTGCTCTTACAAGTCTAAGGTTTGGGCCGGGTCTGTTTGGCGCAGCCAAAATGGGCAAGACGAGCTAATCGCAATAGTATAGAGTCTAGACTAGCAATATAAACTCAAGTCTGGTATGGACCTATATTGGTTTTGTACAGTGTTATTTATGCCTGTGGTGACTGTGTTTAGTGTGAGTTTATTATTATTTTTTATTGTATCATGTTCTATTGTTTGAAAGTTCTGACAAGCAATTGAAACCTTCTGCCGGTTTTCATGAATGTAATTGTGGCCGTTAGCACAGAACCAGGCATTAGCTATTGTAATTTGTTTTTAAATATCTGTGTCTTATTGTTTTTAGAATGAATATACTTGAAGATTAAGATTAGCTGGGGCTTCTTCTTTTGATATGAAACCAAAATTTTGCTGATTTAAAGAGGTGTTTTTGTCTGTATGCAGGCCCCACGGAGATGATTCTAGGTGTTTTCAATAAATGGGGAAAGAAGTTTGATAATACCTTGAGGAATATGGAAGGTTTTGCTGGGAACGTTTGGAACCATTGTAAGTCTCTCTGGTTATCACTGTGTCAGCTTTCATACATGTTGCTGTGTAAGATTAGATTGAACCAACATCTAACAAATTTGACTATGCCAGGTTGCTTATGCGAAGGGAAGGGAAGATTAGATAGATAGTCCACTTCTCATAAAGGGTCTATAGTAAATATGGGAAGGGAATCATAGTAACAAAATAAAAGGGAGAATATATATATAATTGCTGTCAAGTGCATGAAGAGGAACATTAACGGTGCATATTTATTTAAACATGGTTCAACTTTACCACTAATGGAATGGATAACAGAAGTGCTAAGTGGACATAAGAACATTATCTTGGTATCATAGTTTCCATTGTGATAGTAAATTTTGTCAGGTTCTTGTTTGAAAAGGCATTAGCTATAGGAAGTAACTCTAGTATTGTTTGCTATGGAAAAGCGTATCAGATTCCATTAGCCATGGGAAAAGCAGGATGCTGTGAACATATGTGGCTTCATCCACAACAACGTTCCTGTCTTGCTTGTTTACATGCAAAACCGAAATAAAATGATAGACTAAACATCAGTCTAGCTTGTACTGGAATATACCCATCTATCTTGTTAGTGTAGTTTGTGTGTGTTTGTGAATAATCCCACATTAACTGTGTTGTGGGACTTGAGTGGTTTATAAACCCAAACACTTGCCATACTCTTTGGCAATGGGGTAGCAGGCTTAAAGGTGCAAGTCCTTGGTCCTACTTTGTGGGATTCCTCACCCCTATTAACATCGAGTTTGGGCATGTGTGTGGAGGGCTGGCCCTCTTGCTTTCTAACCGGTCAATGCGATGATGCAAGTCTAGTGGCATATTCCATAATCTGGGCATGTGTGTGGAGGGCTGGCCCTCTTGCTTTCTAACCGGTCAATGCGATGATTGAAGTCTAGTGGCATATTCCATAATTGGAATTTCATTCCACGTACCTAATACTGCTAAGCATTAAAAGCCTAGCAGAAAGAGGCAAAGCCAAGATCAACAAGGGTCTTCCTTGTAATGTTCAATTGCTATCAGTCATGTTGGTTGGGATCATATGTGCCTCCTTGGAGCTTATAGGGTACTTAATCAACCTGCCTGGTAATTGCCAGCAGTGGTTCTCCAATGTGCTCAACATGATACAGGGTACTTTCTTTGGCTGGATTGGGTTTGTTGTAGTTTATCATGCTAATCCACACACAATACTCAACCCATGGCATCGTTCAATTCCTAGCTGGTCCATGATTTTGAACATGGTGTCAGTGCCAAGGTAGGTGAACCTCTCCAGAGTGGCTTGAAGGTGTCAGACCTTGTTAATCCACATTATTTGCTCAACCTATGACAGTTGGAGTGCTGCTACTAGGTCCTGGATTTGGGTCTTAGCTGATCCATTCTTTTCAACTAGTCTTGTCAATGTTAATAGCATATAGAAACCCCCCGCCCCACCTCTTCCACCTGTATTACATATGACCACATAGCAGTATTACAACAGCTTGGCAATTATGCATGTGTTGCTTGGTCAGATTCGAACCTGTATCTCCTACTTGGAAGTCGAGGAATATAGCTGGTGAGTTCATGCCATTAGATGCTTTCTATGCATTATAAATTTGCCAGCTTTTGAAATACACATACATATTTATATATATATACACGGAAAACATTTTCTTCCAAAATCAAACTTACTTATTTTTCCAATGAGTTTACACAGGTTTTTATAAGGGGTCCTATTCTCTTCATACTGAGGGGTTTGAACCTTGGACCTCTCAAAGAGAGGCCAAAGCCCTTACCACTGCAGTAAGCTTGCAGCTCACAAACTTAATGTTGACCATTATCTTAATTATATCCTGAACATGTTTCAGATGCTTTGGTTACAATTTGACACTGCATCAAACATTCTAATTTCAAAATGCAGTTGACAAAGAAACTTTCACGTGTGAGTGCTCTATAGGTTTGTAAATTATGCTTCTTGCATGCTTCTTTCTTATATATCTGTGCCTGTACATGCTTTCTATATATAATTAATTTGCCAGCTTTTGAAAAAGGAAGGAAAAAAAAAAAAAAAAAAACACTATTATTTAGGAAGGGAGATGGTAAACTTTGTCCATAAAAAATGCAAACTTAGTATTTGCTGAAGATGTTCTTGTGAGGTTTCATGGACATGCTACATGCTATTCCACACTTCTAACTTTGGTGAAGCAATTACAATTGCGAATATAACCTTTTCTGAAATCTATAGGAATATGTTTCTTCCTGTTCATTGCATACTGATCATTATCAAAAATATGTACTGAACATTTTTCAGATGCTTTGGTTACAGCCTGACACTGTACCAAACATTCTAATTTCAAACTGCATTTGACAAAGAAAGATTCAAATATGAGTGCGTTATAGGTTTGTAAATAATGCTTCTTTCTTATATATCCATGCACTAGGAAATTAAATTTGTGAATAATCAAATTCTGCACAAATTTGTCAAGAACCAGCCAAAAGAAACAGTTTAAGCCCAAGTAACCATGTCTGGAGTCTGCGAACATAATTGGATGTCACTAATACTACTTACTGTCATCATAATAGATACTTTAGAATTAATATAAACAAATGTTCAGATTTTCTTCTAAAATTATGGAATTTAGAATTAATATCATAGTGTTATCTTCTACTTACCTCTTATTTAGTGGGTTGATGTTTTATTTCACAAGATGGTGCTTTGTTTTGTTTCTTCTTGACAGTGAGAACTGGCCCGAGTCTTTCAGACACAGCCATGGGGAGAATTGCACAAGGAACCAAAGTTCTTACTGAGGGTGGATATGAAAAGGTTTATAAACAGATGTTTGAGACTCTTCCAGGAGAACAACTTCGGAAGACATATGCATGCTATTTATCAACTTCTACAGGGCCTGTTATAGGAACGCTATATTTGTCTACTGTGAAGATTGCTTTCTGCAGTGACAGTCCTCTTGCATACAGTCGTTATCCTGGTCAGACTGAATGGAGTTATTACAAGGTATTATCCTTAAGCAGCCAATATCACAAGGTAGTTTAAATAGGATGGTAAAAATGAGTGAGCGGTTCCCAATATTTTTTAATTGGTTAAATGGGATTGAAATGGGCCCTACCTGTATTAAATCATGACTATATAGTGGTATTACAACAGGTTGGCAATTATGCGTGTATCGCTTGGTAAGATTCGAACCTGGGTTTCCTCCTTAAAAGTTGAGGAATTTAACCAATTGAGCCAATGCCATTTGATGAGCGGTTCCCAATTGTAATACAGTAATGAAGAATAACTACAAATGAGCAAGATAGATTTTTTTGCTTTACCTTAATATAATGTCATAGCCAAGCCAGCATGCATACTAGATCCCCTTCTGTGAGCAATATAGATTTTTTTGCTTTACTTAACATTGGTTCAATTGTGTACTTCTTTGCATTTCAGCCCTTTAACCATCCTCATATTTTTGCCAAATCATCCAGTAAACAACTTATATAGGATTTTAAAAATGAGTAAAAAATGAATTGTCTTTGGCAAATCATAGTATGCTGAAAGATAATAATTGTAAATATGTACACCTTGTACTGTATCCTTTACCTGTCTTGTACTCAAGCAGAAATATGCAGGAATGTTGTCAAACACAGTGACTCAAGTACATAGGGGGAACGTTTGCAGCTGCTGTTGGTTTTGGTTTTGAAGCGTTTATTTTAGATTTTCTGCCAATACTTAAAACTAATAATTGACATAGTACACAGCAATGTTAAATATATGGTGCATATTCTTGAAGTATTAGTCTGTTTGCTCTAACCTCCAGATGCAAGCGTTCCAAATATTAAACTGTAAAAGAAATGTTAACTGATAGCCGTACTGAAATGTGTCACTACTCGAAGATGTGGTGGTGCCCTAAAACAGAGATTAACACAACACAAAAGAAGAAAATGAACAGAAAATGAAAATTTGCCCAACCCTCCAAAAAAAAACATTTCATCAATCTTCAAACCTGTACATTCTACTTTAACACAATGCACTATACTTATATATGTCCAATAGGACGTCTCTTGGTTGTCTCAAGAGTCTCTTGGTGTTTAATATTTTCTCCAAATTTTTAGTTTTATTTTTAAAAAATTTTCACTTGCACTTCCAATTCTATCCTGTTTTGAATTATGTACTATTCTTCTCTTCCTGTTTTTTGTCCTATCCTTGTCCTGTTCTGATTTTATTAGTATTACAATTTTTAACATTCTTTCTCTTGTGATTGAATGGGGAAATTTTCATTGTATCTCTGAGTGAAATAAACTGATTCTTTGCCACCATCTTTGTAAAATGTGTGTATACTTATCTTCTGAGTTGCAGTGTTTCAATTCAACTTTCTTTTCTGGACCAAGTTTCTAATAAAATGATGTTTCAACTCAATGTGCTTTGATCTTGTATGAAAAACAGGATTTTTAATCATTTGAATTGCACTCATGCTATCATAAAAAATGGTAGTTTTTTTTTTAGTTTTTCACCGTGGACTGCTAGGATCCACCTCAATTGTGTGATTGTTGATGTAGCTGCTATATACTATGCCTTTGCTGTTGAGAGTGCAACCTGTGCTTGTTTCTTGGAACTCCAAATTACCAATCCATTTCCCAATGAGAAACAATTTCTTTGACGTAGATTTCCTATCATCAATTGAGCCTTACCAGTCTGAATCATTGTATCCATTATTATGAATGACAACTTCAGCAATGAAACACAAGGAATGCTCTTTGCTAGTATATATAGGAATATGAAATCTTGTTGCATTTAATTATTTTAGTGCATGTTGAAAGGTAAAGGTAAAGATGACTTTGTAGGTCACAGCCAATCCAGCATGCCTATTGAGTGTAGGAGACCCTATTGTGTGAGCAAGGGAAAGTTCACTTTACCACTTATTATTTGTTCAGTTTTGTACATATTTGTGACACGTTCCTTTGACCAAACTCATAGTAAATCAAGTGTTACCAATCTATCTAAGCCCAAGATGCTTTGGTCTACAAGTCTGATCTCTTTGGGCATCTCCTTGAGAATACTTTTTTTAATTTTCTATTCGTCAGCTTGGCTTGTAAGATAGTTTAAATAAGAAGACATAGTAGCAAAACATATCAACAATGAGGGCATTAACAAATCAAGACATGTTACATATCTTAGATGGTTGCCAACTTCTCTTTATCACCCATGTCAAAATCCAAACCATTCTTTCTGTCTTTTACACTTTCCTGCTTGGCAGAGGTGCTATCCCCTGTCCAGGAGGTCTGTTTTTGCTGGAAAACTTTTCTTTTTCTTAAATTTTCTGGTTTCAGTATGTGACAGGTTAGAAACTATTGATTTCTTCCTCTTGCCATTGGAGTTTGGATAGGACTCTCTGCTATTATGCCTTTCCAATGTCCCTATTTTACATCTCTAAATGCATTTTAGTGACAATATGTTAATTTTTTACCATTTTTGTCCAATTGTAAATCTTGCATGCCTATTAAATCCGTTGTTTTAAAACCATAGATCGTAGCAATGGTTGGCTTGATCCAAATTAGTCCTCATTTGCATGAAAATTATGTTTCTTCTGCCCCATACTGCTTGTGCCTCTGTTGTTTTTGTCTTGTGTTGGATTTGTAATTTTATGATTGCTGCATGCACTCTTGTTGCATACTTTCTTTATGCAACCATATGCAAGAGGGATCTTATGATTTTGTTAAAGTGATCACTGTATTTGCTGCAAGAGCCGGGGCAATTTTGAGTTTAGATGATCTGAAAAAGTTAGCAAAATGTGTATGGGAAAGGAAACAGTTACCAAAGAGTGATTATTCTATGTTTCACATGATGACGAACTTCAAACATGCATTCGAAAAAGGAAGTGGAATGAAATAAAATCAAATTACCATTTGCAAATGACCTAGATAGGTTGACAGAAGTTGAGAGTACAAGAGGCATATTATAAAAGCATAAGGAATCTCCCATTTGAAAGCAGTAAATAAATTTAAGCATAAATAAGAAAAGCGTTAATTCCTATGAAGTCTAGAAAAACAGTTATAGGAGTATACTCATGGTAAGTCATTTAAAAAAGATCCAAATATGAGGGAAGCTAGATACTCTTATCATTTCAACTAATATAGTCAATGCTGCAACGATTGAGGGAGTCATTTTTATTTTTGAACCAATATTAATAATGACAAATGCATAGGGTGGCCAAATACTGTCCTCTGGTGAATGGCCAAGGCTAATGGGGCCTTGAGGAATAATCCTCAGTGGTATCAAATGTGCTGGCTGGTGCAGGAAGTGGAACTCCTAGCATTCAAGACTGGGTTGCCCTTCATAGAGATGAACAAGATGGCGGTGTGCCTTTGGTCTGACCTTTTGTAATGATGTTGCTTCCTATTAGATGTGATGCTCCTCTGAATCCCAGTTATGAAACAATTTGTTAGTGGGTGGTATGGGTCAACGACCAATGCCAAACAGGCCTAAAGTTTTCAGGCTGGACAGTAGCTGTCAATTGCTTGGTCCTACTAATTCTTGCTAGAATGAAGAATGGATATAATTGATGTAGCAGTTGGAGGACCCTGCAGAAAATGAACTGAAATATTTTTAATTTATCCATGGGAGATCTTATAGGATTTATCGGACAGAAAAGAAAAGAGAGAAAGATATTACATAAATAAGCTTTTTCCTTTTTTCTTAGAGCTCAGCTGCAATTCAGTTCTAAACCGTCATCACATTAATCCACAAAAGTCTTTTCTTTGTGCATTCTGTGATGTTCCAAAACATCCTTAAGATATCCACCCATTCTTGGAGATGGTAAACTTAACAATTTGTATAAGCTGCATGCAAGACAATGTAACTTCACACTTTTCTCATCCTCGACTTCTTGCTTCGAGAGTGTTAGGAAATTAGAAGCAAGCAAGCAAGCTAAACAACAATAAACAGTACACAAGATTTTATGTGGAAAACCCTGCAGTGTGCAGGGAAAAACCACGGGGCAAAAGACATCTTTTCTCTTTTATTATTCTCAGCAAGCTTTCATACATTCGCACTGTCATAATGCAAGGGGCATTCCCCTTTTTATAGAAATACAAAGCAAGATTCCAAAAAAGCCGTGGCACATTCCAGATAAAAGTGCTTTATTAAAAAAAAAAACTCGCTTTAAAAGCAAAAGCACTTTAAAAGCTGCACCACCATGCACCACTCTGCTGAAGAACATCGGAGATCCAGATATTGAAACAAAGGCACTATTTTCAATTAATATTTTTCCATATTCATGTTTCAATTGCAAGATGACGAGAACATAGTCCAACTAGATTGATAATATATCCTTTTATTTTTTTGAGTTCTTCTATTAGAGGTGAATTTTCTCTTGTTATGTGACCATTAGATTGATTATACAGTCATAAAATTTCATTTTCTCACTTGGATCTTGCCTTATTTTTTTGGTATGACTTCTTGAACACTTGATGAGTCTTTTTATAAATCTATTTTTTTAATCCATTACATGCCATGTTGTGTTACATACTCGAATTTGTAACACATCAGGGCATATGTTATTGTATAGTGTACCATGTATCTAGTTAGGAGTGGGCCATGTGCTGAGTTAGGAAAGTGTGTCATAGAATCATGTATATAACTGCTTTGTCATAGAATCTCTTTATTGTCATAGAATTATGAATGTAACCGTTGCTATTATGAATGTAATGGTCATAAATTAGGTGATTCAGGAATATTGTCATAGCAGGATGTCATAGAATATTGTCATAAAATGTCAAGAAATATTCTTGCAAATGTTATAAAATGGGAAGGATGTAACCCTCATAGGCTAGAGAAGAATTTGCATATTTTGTAAGGAGGTTGCCCCCTCAAAGTGGGCCGCAGGAGTAATATTTCTTGTTCCGAATTCCTATAATTACTATTATTTGTGTTTCCATGTTTCAATTAATGAATGCTTCTATTATTGGATATACGATATTAGTGTTGTTTTTTATTAATATTCTGTGCAATTGTAGTTAGAATTATCTTTGGCACTGAATTTCATATTTCAGCACAGCTTCGCATTTAAAATTTTGAGGTGAAATATTTGCATGAGAAGAAGAGGTTCATTACAAGTGGTATTAGAGCGCTTTCTAGGGCTTGGTAAGCTTTTGTTGTGAGCAATTTTTTTTTGTTAATCCTAGGTTTGTAGGTTAGAAACAGTGTTTCGTCTGTTTTAAAATAACATGGAGGAGCTTTTGTTATTGGCTAAGCTAGATTGTCCGTAAAGTGTCTAGTGAAGTGAGGGGTGATCAAATTCCAATACCCAGGCCTCAGACAACACCTGTACTCAGATTTGAGTCCCACGTACCTCGTGTATATCAGGAGACCCCTTTAGGAACCCATAAGCAAACATTCATATATAGGAAATTTGTCGGCCATGTAATTTTTATAGTGCATTGAGCACAACACTTGGGAAGATTACCCTCCTGTACCATTAGAGAGGCGGGTAGTGTGCTCAAGGGTATGTGTGGAACCATCCTTGAGTAGTGGCCTGAAATATTGGTCCGAGCATTATCAATCGTTGTTGCGGTATAATAGAGGTCTATGGAGAATACACAAACCCTAACTTAGAATTTTTTTATTTGAGAGAGTACGAGACAGGGCAGTAGAAGAGGAGCTAAGAATGGGACCCTAAAGCTAACATGGGGCCCACAAGCGAAATCAACCAATAGAAACCACACATGGGGAGAAATCCACACCACCATCGAGCAATGCTCCCACAGGAGAGGATGTAGCATACAACTTGGCTATGATTCGCTCGTTTGAGGGGTTGGGTCATGGTTGTCTTGCTTCCACTACGACATTTCACCCAAAAGCTTGCTTCTTGATTTGCAAAGCTTTATGTGGGTGTTGTGCTTTATATACCACCATGAGGGCCATTATAGGATACATGTGGGATAATGGCTCAAGACTCTCGCAGCATTGCTCAAGGTAATTTTAGATTTTTTTATTCGACAGAGTACGAGACAAGGCAGTACGAGAGGAGCGGAGAATGGACCCTAGAGCTAACATGGGGCCCACAAGCGAAATCAACCAATAGAAACCACACATGGGGAGAAATCCACCCTCACGACCATCGAGCGATGCTCCCACAAGAGAGGATGGAGCATAGAACTTGGCCATGATTCGCTCGTTTGAGGGGTTGGGTCATGGTTGGCTTGCTTCCACTAGGGCATTTCACCCAAAAGCCTGCTTCCTGATTTGCAAAGCTCTATGTGGATGTTGTGCTTTATATACCACCATGAGGGCCATTGTGGGATACATGTGGGATAATGGCTCAAGACTCTCGCAACATTGCTCAAGGTATTTTTAGATTTTTTTATTTGAAAGAGTACGAGACAGGGCAGTATGAAAGGAGCAGATAATGGACCCTACAGCTAACATGGGGCCCACAAGTGAAATCAACCAATAGAAACCACACATTGGGAGAAATCCACACTCACCACCATCGAGCGATGCTCCCACAGGGGAGGATGGAGCATACAACTTGGCCATGATTCGCTTGTTTGAGGGGCTAGGTCATGGTTGGCTTGCTTCCACTAGGGCATTTCACCCAAAATCCTGCTTCCTGATTTGCAAAGCTCTATGTGGGTGTTGTGCTTTATATACCACCGTGAGGGCCATTGTGGGATACATGTGGGATAATGGCTCAAGACTATTGTTAGAAACTCTTGCAACAAAACCAGTTGTATGTCAAGCAATTTAAATGCACCTTTGGGGCAACCCAAGTAGAATATTTGGCCAGAGTTGGTATTCGAGAAGATCTAGCAAGGATTGAGGCCATGGAGTGGCCCAAACCCAAAACATGGAAGAGTCTTTGGGGATTACTCAACCTTACAGGATATTACTTGAAGTTTAAGGACTACAAGAAGATAGTGGCCCCTTTGATAGCTATGCTTAGGAAGGATGCATTCACATGGAACAATGCAATTGAGTAGGCTTTTTTGACTTTGAAGGATGCCATGTGTCACACACCAATTTTAGCCATACCTGATTTTCCAAAACATTTGTCATTGAAAGTGATGCCTCAAGAGTTGGATTGGGGGCAGTACTTATGCAAGAAGGTCGGCCACTTGCTTTCATAAGCAAGGCCTTGTCAGGGCGGAATCTTGCCAAATCAACTTACGAGAAGGAGATGATGGCCATTGTTTTTGCTGTCCTCCACTAGTGACCATACTTGTTGGGGTGACACTTCGTCATCAAGATCAACCATCGAAGTCTTAAGTATCTCTTGGAACAGAGAATTTCTTCCCCTGAGCACTAGAAATGGGTCACTAAGATCTTAGGTTGTGTAACTGGGTTTGCGCAGCCAGTTGGCTGGGCACCCGCACCCGCACCCGCACCGGGTTCGCGGGTTCACGATCGGGTACGGTTGGGCCGAACCCCATCCGAACCCTGTCTGACAGGGTTCAGCTTTGACCGAACCCTGTGGTCAGTCAGGGTTCACCCAGCCGAACCCAGCCCAGTTTGGGCATTAACATAGGAAAAAAACGTTTTTTTATTATTTTTATTTTTTAAGGTGGGCCCAGCCACACCCAGCCCATACGGGCTAAAAAAAATTATTAAAAAAATTAGAAAACATTTGATGTTATCGTATATTTGATGTTGTCTTTATACATGTCCACTACTATATAGTATATTCAATATTGTTATCTCTTGACTCTTATGACTTGACATCCTGTCATTTTTTTACATGAATATGAAATATCATATATCAATATGCTTTTATGATGCCATATTTAAATATTTATTATTTTGCAATGTGTATGATTTATCATTTATTTAATTATTTCGCAATGTGCATATTTATTTTATTTTTTAATTTTTTTGATATATATATAAAAAATTAAAAACTAGCCGCACCCGCACCGTCATACCCGTGATTCCTGCCGCACCCGCACCCGCACCCGCACCACCACACCTGTTAATCTTGCTCTTAGGATATGACTATGAGATAGTCTATCCCAAGGCGAAAGAAAATGTGGCTGTTCATGCTCTTTCTAGGTTGCCTGAAACACAGGATATTCTCTATGTAGTGTCCATCCTTGAGGCTGATTGGTTAGAGGCACTTAAGTCCGAATGGTAGGCAGACCCCACACTTGCGAAGATCATTTAGGATGTACAAACAACAACAAAGGACCATCTCAAGTGTTAATGGAAGTAGGGGGAGTTGTGCTATAAGCATCAGATTGTTGTTCCACCCACGTCCCAACTTAAATCCCAGATTCTCATAGAGCATTACTCATCTCCGATAGGGGGACACAGGTTTCTTACGAACCTATGAATGAGTAAAGTGCAGTTTCTATTGGCCACGGTTGAAGTCGGATATCAAATAGTTTGTGGATAGTTGTGACACTTGTCAGTGCCAAAAGGGGGAAACAATTAGTACACCAGGATTACTACTGTTACCTATTCTAGAGTCCCTGTGGACAGACATTTCCATGGACGTCATAGAAGGACTTACTCTATTGGGAGGTAAATTCGTTACAATGGTAATCGTGGATTGATTGACCAAATGTTCTCATTTTTTGTCCTTAAGTCATCCCTATACTCTCAGGACAGTGGCACAAATTTTCATGGATCAGATCTTTAGACTCCATGCGAGCTCACACTCCATAGTCACCGACTGTGATAAGATATTCACTAGTAAATTCTGGGAGGAGCTACACTGCATTCAAGGAACCCGGTTGAAAAGAAGCACGTCCTATCACCCATAGACAAATGGCCAGAAGGAGGTGGTGAATAAATGTCCTGAGACCTATCTCCGATATTTTGTTTCAGATAATCAATTCAAACGGAGTCAATGGCCTCCCTTAGCCGAATGGTGGTACAATGTCACTTTTCACACAACCACCAGGATGACACCATATGAAGAAGTGTATGGTCAACCACCCCCAACACTCACTTCTTACTTGCTAGGCAGCTCAAAGGTAGATGCAGTGGACATAGTCCTTAGCTGTAGGCAGGAAGTCGTAGCAGCCCTCAAGTAGAATTTGACTACTGCCTAGAATGGTATGAAACAACAAGTAGACAACCACAAAACTGAGGGAATTTTGTTGAGGGCGACATGGTTTCCTTCATATTCAACCTTATAAACATCTGTCCCTAAAACAAAAGGGTCGACATAAGCTCTCACCTAAGTTTTATATGGCCCTACAAGATATTGTGGCGGATAGGGGAGGTTGCTAACAAGTTGGAGCTGCCGACAACATCCAAGATTCACCCAATTTTTCATGTATCTTGCTTGAAGAAAGTGGTGGGCGCAACAAACCATCCTTCCTGAGTTGGATGAAGAGGGATCCATTCTTTTGCAGCTTGCAACCATTCTGGATCGCTGAACCCGACATCTCCGCTAACGAGATATTATTGAAATGTTGGCGCAGTGGCAATGGTTACCACCTGAAGATGCAACATGGGAGCTATTGCAGGACTTTCAGCAGCAGTTTCCCACCTTTCAGCTTTGAGGACAAAGCTTCTTTAAGGGGGGTGGCATGTTACATACCTGACACTTGTAACACATTGGGGCATATGTTATTGTAAATAAGTGGACCATGTATCTAGTTAGAAGTGGGCCACGTGTTAAGTTAGAAGTGTGTCATAGAATCATGTATATAACTGCTTTGCCATAGAATCTCTTTATTGTCATAGAATTATGAATGTAACCGCTGCTATTATGAATGTAACTGTCATAAATTAGGTAAGTTAGGAATATTGTCATAGAATACTGTCATAGCAGGATGTCATAGAATATTGTCATAAAATGTCAGGAAATATTCTTGCAAATATTATAAAATGGGAAGGATGTAACCTTCATGAGCTAGAGAAGAATTTGCATATTTTGTAAGGAGGTTGCTCCCTTGAAGTGGCCCACGATAGTAACATTTCTTGCCCCAAATTCCTGCAATTACTATTATTTATTAATCCATGTTTCAATTAATTCGTACTTCTGTTATTGGATATATGATATTGGTGCTGCTTTCATCGATACTTTATGCAATCATAGTGAGAATTATCTTTGATACTGAATTTCTTATTTCAGTACAGTTGTGCACTAAGAATTTTGAGGTGAAATATTTGCATGAGAAAAAGAGGTTCATTGCATGTTGGTACCATTTTTAAATCAATTTGGTAAAATTATGCTTCACAGTCAACTGCTTTTTTGGGTATCATTGGCAGGGTTATCTATGGAGGTAAGTGATAAACCTGAAGGCAATCTCAAGATGGAGGGAATGAGCCCCAGTTTCTACTTGCACAATGTTCGAAGGAATGATCCTTTAATAACATAAAAACCTTTGGAATATAATGATTTTGATTGTCTCCACACCTACCCACTTTCTGTGACCATGGTTGAAGCCCCACACCTCTAGGTCATGAAGGTGTGGGTTTAGCAAGTGAGTTAAAGAGCTTTGGCTTGGCTGGTATATCTTGAAAACTAAGCTTGAAGCTTTCCATGTATATCTCTTACATAGGATTGTAATGCTGACTTCAGACTGCAAGTGGGATTGGTAATTTATTTTGACAGGTAGATGAATGTAGTTATGCTCTCCACCTAAATGAAGCTTCAGTAGAGCTTCATGGTTGTGTTGAAGACTGTGATGGAGATTTTCAGATCTCTGCATTTTTTATAGAAAGAGTGAAGATTTGATCTACTATCTACTATTCCTTCCTAAACCTAGCATTTCTTCTGGCCCTGAACAACTTCTTTTCACATTATTCAGAGGTAACACATTAATGGCTGTTGCGTGTAGATTGGAAAAATCTCCTGCAAATTTTTGAGATCCTTGTACACTTCAATGCTGCTCGAAGGAGTCTACTAAAAAAAAAAAAACAAAAAAAAAATATTGTTTCAAACCTAACCTGTTCAAATAAGGAAGTGCAACGAGGAGGAAAGGATAAAGTGAAAGATTGATTGTGCTAGTCAGCCTCCTCAGAAATGAGAAACTTTGTGACAGAGAAACCATTCCCACAAAAGCTTGGGATGTAGGAAATAGAGCAGTAGGGGGAAGCAAAAGGTGAAGGGAAAAGAAGATGGCTAGTTGCATCAGCTTCTGTCTGAACTTTAAATGTGTATTGAGGTTATTCAGAAGAGCCATGAGAACATTGGGAACTGGAACCCATGTTTTAGGATCAGTACCAGTACCCAACTATGTTGTGAATGTCAATTTGTCTTTTGTGCCATCTTGGTAGCTTATTATCTTCTAGCTTCTTGATGATAGAGCTTTGAAATATGCAAGGTAATACATAATAATTGGGCAATGTCTGGTTTATTCTGGTTATCTTGGTAGAAATATAAATCCTTTCAGTTTCTTTTCTTTATTGATGCTTATGAATATTGTCATTTAACTATAACCCTTTTCTTTGATGCTACGCTTTTACTTGTCTCATACATTTAGGTTCATTGCCCCAACTTCTGTGTTTTGTTCTGAATTCCACAGTAACGGATCTACACACTAATAACTAAAAACTTATTTGTTGTTTTCTTGCATAGGTGATGGTGCCACTAAGCCATATCAAGGCTGTTAATCCTTCTGCAAACAGATTGAACCCTTCGGAGAAATACATTCAGATCATCACAATCGATGACCAGGAGTTTTGGTTTATGGGTTTTGTTACATATGAGAAAGCAATAAAGCATCTTCAAGAAGCAGTGAGACATGAAGGCACCCAAATCTCTACAAGCTAGCTGTAAAGGTGTTAGCAGTTTGAAAGTTGTTTTCTCTATAGATGGCAATGACCACCCAACCTTTTGTTCTGTACCATTTACTCCCATTGTTAGCTAGAATCATTCTTTTGTTTTGTTTTTGTGAGTCACATTTTGTAATCTGGTCCAAACATGTGCTGTTTATATCTTAAGTTAATCTGGGTACTGTTGTGAGCGACTGTAAGAAGCTTATTTGATAATGAAAGGGCAAGAATACTTATTTAATGTATTGATATTTTAAAGTAGTGTTCAAATTATTCAAACTCTCTGTTTGGCATCAACTTTCATGCGCTTACCCTTTGTTCAGATCACCTTTTGTGGACATTTTTCTTTACATGCTCAAAGAGTATAAGCTCTATGCAAGAATGGCTGTAAATGCCTACTCTAAAATTTACTGGAAACCCACAACACCGGCTTACACAAAAATTTGGATTTGGTTCACATGTTCATAAGATTGTTAAATGATATGTTCAAAGCTCAATATTAAATTGACAAGAAGTTAACAATGATCACACATGATTCTCCTCCTGCACGGACATATGTAGTACTGATGTAATAGTGATAGGATCAGTCATTATGTTGCTCACAGCATAACAATAAAACAATTTTGCTTCTGTTGTTTTAAAAGCTCCAAACGTGTTCCATGCGAAGTGTATTTTTGTTCTTTGAAGTGTTGAGCATTCATAAATTTCTTGAATTGGATTCTTGTGATGGAAGGTAAATCTCTGTGATGACCAGATCATCTGAGCCTTTAGATGAATAGGTCACATTTGATTTCCCCTGCTTACAACTTACTCATTCTCAAGCACTAAAGGACCTGCATTTGATGGCACTCTGCCTTGAAGTGGTTTTAACTCCCCTGGCATGGCTTCCACTTTTTTTTTGCTTGATAATGAAGACATTTGTTCTCTTTCAAGAACAGCAAATTATACTCAAGCACATGGTTTATTTACACAACAATCTTTATAGTATTCTAGTCATTATATTTACGATTCATCAACATGGTTAACAAAGCAATGATCAAATTATCATTGGCATGGCCCAGGATAAGCATTAAGAGGAATGGAAATGTAATCAAATGGTATGCTTTCAATAATAACTTAAAGTCATATATATAGGACATCATCTTATTTTGAACTAAACCACCATATGCCCATGTATCAAATACAAGTACAATTTCTCTAAAATAATGTCTCCCTATATAAATTGTAAAGAAACAATTTTCAAAAATATAGTAATGGCAGTAACAATTCAATAATGTGAAACAGTAAACAGCCACTAAGAACAATGAATTTAGGTTTAATGTCAGAAAATCAGAAATACAAGTAATCTGATCTCAAATCATTACAAATCCTAGCCACTTGGATAGGGTGGTCCCAGCCATTTGGAGAGGGCAAAGTCTTATATGTGCCAAAGAGGTGAGATTAGAATATGAAAAATGATTTTGGTTATAATATAACTCTATCTATTTTATAGACTAAATCAACGTTAACCCTAGACTACTTTAACCTAGGCGTCGAGCTAATAAAAATAAAGATAGCAGACATGGCTACATTAGAGTTAACATGACTATCCCCCTTAGAAAGCTTTGTCCTTAAAGCTGAAAAAGACTAGAAAATGTTCTCAGGATCCCATGTAGCATCTTCTCCCATGTAGCATCTTCTTCTAGAAGATCTTGCTACTAAACAAGGAATTCTTGAATTTGTCAAGATCTCTAAACACAAACTTTGGATTAACATTGCTTTTGGTAGGAGAGTGATTCAACCTTCTTCATTGAGTATTAGAAGCTCCATCTGGGATTGCATCTTCTTGCCAATAACTTGTTTGAGAGAAGAAACATGAAAGACAATATTGATGCTGAAAGATAGTGAAAACTCCAGTTGCTATACCACTTCACCAATACGATGAACTACCTTGTAGGGTTTGTAAAAGTGAGGAGCCAACTTCTAACTTTACTTGGTCTTCAAGGACAATTTTGCTTATAGGTGTGGAGGCACAAAAATACCATACCCCACTCAACAAATTGTATTTTAGAACGATGCAAATCATATTGCTACCTCATGCAATTAAGGGCATAGGTCAAAATATATTTAAGAAGTTGAAGGTTGCTGCAACAAATCATCCACCTAAGCCACCTTGGAGGATCTTGGAACATAGTCTGCCATTGATGGAGGTTTTTGACCATACAAGGCCTCAAATGGGGACATCTTGAGGGAAGAATGATAAGAAGTATTTTACCACCATTCAACTAAAGAGAGTCAATGAACCTAGTGATATTGCTTGTCTTGAGCAAAACAACAAAGGTAAGTACCCAAATATTTATTTACAATCTTTGTTTGACCATCTAATTGAGGGTGATAAGAAGAGGACATACTCAAGTGAGTATCACTAAGACAAAACAATTCCTTCCAAGAATTACTAGTGAAGACAAGGTCACAATCGTTAACAATGGACTTAGGCATACCATACAATTTGAAAATAAAATCAAGGAATACCTTGGCAGCCTTGTTGGTTGAATAAGAATGCTATAGTGCACATATATGAGCGTACTTGGAAAGGCAATCCACTACCACAAAGATCATTGTTTTACCCTTAGTTTTGGAAAAGTCCTCAATGAAATCCATGGATATATGCTCCCACTAGTGGTCAAGAATAGACAAGAGTTGCCACAAGAGAGTAATAGTTTCGTCCTTGTTATGTCGACGTCCTTGCATTCGCCCATAAAGGTCTTGATATCTACTTTTAATCCTTTCCAAGAAAATGATTCTTTCTCTTGTTGGTATGTTTCAAGAATTCAGAATGTCCAACCAAAGGAGATGCATGCAATTCTTGGAGGACACTAGTCTTAATAGTCGAGGATTGAGGAAGATAAATGTGATCCTTCTTGTAGAGGAGAATCCCATCAACTTATGCGAAAAAGGAAGACAATGAGGAAATAAACTCCACTTCATGAATAATCCAAGCACTCTTTGGGTTAGAAAGTTGGTCCTCTTGAATTTGTGAAAGTCATTGTGGAAGAGGACTAGAGATGGCATTGACAACAACGACGTCTTCATGTTTGTGAGATAGAGCTTTGACCGCCACATTCTCCTTTGTCTTCTTGTATTCAATAAAAAAAATCATACCCCAAAAGCTTCATCAATCATTTATATTGTTCACTTTTGATTTTAGTAAACTACAATACCTATGCCTAAAGCTCCACACTCAATGACAAAGGGTTTATTGAAATCAAGAGTGGCCAAAATAGGGGTGGTGCACATAGCCTCATTTAGGGCTTGGAAGGCTTAGGAAGTTGCTTTAGGCCAAACAAAGGTGTTCTTCTTAGTAAGATTAGTGAGAGGAGCAACAATCTTGCCATAGTTGTGGATAAATTTCCTATAATAGCTTGTGAGAACAAAAAAACCCACGAAGCTACCTAAGGGATTTAGACAAGGGTTAGTCTTACATGACTTTGATCTTGTTGAGATCTACTTTGACTCCTAAGATACTATATGCCCCAAGTATTCTACCTCATGGACCTTGTAGGACATTTGGACCTTTTAACAAAGAGTTTTTCCTTCTATAATAGGTGAAGAACTTGGTCCACATGAACTAGATGATATTCCCAGGACTTGTTATAAATTAAGATATCATCAAAGAAGACTAGGACAAACTTGCAAAGAAAAGATCAAGAGACAAAATTCGTGAGACTTTGAAAAGTAGAAGCATTAGTGAGACCAAAAGGTATGACTAGGAACCCATAATGACCCTCGTGTGCGAAAACCAATCTTAGGGATATCTTATTCTAAAAACCTTATCTGATGGAACCTAGAACACAAGTCCAATTTTGTAAAGTATTTAACACCATGCAATTCATCCAAAAAATCATATATAACAGGGATATGGAACTTATTTTTGATGATGGTCTTGTTGAGAGGTTGAAAATCGGAACACACGTGCAAAGAATTGTCATTGCTCCATATCATAACCACCAAAGAGGAATAAGGATTAAAATTTGGATGAAAATTTCTTGCTCCAATATTTCCTAGACTAGCTTCTCAATTTTAGACTTTTAGGGCTGAGGATAGTGGTAAGGATGCATATTAGAAGGCAAATATCCTAGAACTAGGTGGAAGACATGATCATGTGTGTGTTTAGGAGGAAGACCTATGGGGCCACCAAATACATCCACATACTGATCCACAATATTTTGTAAGTCTAATGGAAGAGATGGAAGAAGAGCCTCTAAAGATAGAACTTCCATGCAATTGACTTGGGCAAAGAATCCATAAACACCTTTCTTCAATATCTTTTCCATATTGGAAATAACAACCTTGGGGGAAGAAGGTTGGATTTCTTGGAGACAAATGACCTTCTCATTCTTTGTCCATTTGACATAGAGACATTGTAGATTAATAGTTTAATCTCCAATCTAAGATAGCCATTGTGCTTCCAAGATGACATTTGCACTACCTAGATTCATGGCAAAAATATTTCCAAACCAAGTATAATCCCTCATCTGAATGTTAACCTTAGCCATTTGTCCTATAACTGAGCGGTACCCCATTTGTATTCAATACTTGAAATTTGTCCTTCCATTTGAAAGTCGTGATGTTCTTTATAAGCTTGATCTCAGGGATAGTATGAATGACATTTGAAACAAAAGAATCCTTGGGAGTGATCGTTATTGCAATTATTGAAGTAAGGCCATTAAGGGTTGAAGTTATGTCGAGGTTGGGGATGGGACACTTGAATATTTTTTATACATCTAAAGATATACATCAAAGTTATAGGGATCAAGCATGCCAACTTCCTATTGAATTTTATCCTTGAGACCATGGCGAAATATTAATACCAATACTGTTGGATACAACTAGTTGGTGCAGGTGAAAAGATTTGTGAACTTTGTGCAATACTCCTCAACTATTCTTGTTTGCTTAGTTTGTATTAAATGGACCACATAAGATGTGGAAGATCCTTTGTCAAACCTTTGGAGGAATCACTTTTTCAACTCAGGCCATAAAAGAAAGGTCCCCAATTGGCGAAGCTTCCATAACAACCATTAATGAGTATGGGTTCCCAACTTAGTTTTAGCTAATGTGACATAACCTTCTAGTGTAGATGCATGATGCTATCCATCTTGGCCAGCCATCAATGTGGATTGACACCCTCAAAGGTGGGGATGTCAATGCATGGAACACAAACATCAAGAGACTAGTAAATAAAATTAGAAGCACCTCAGGATCCAGATCAAAAGTAAATCTTGATTTATAGTACCTCTAGTAGCATACAGAGCCATGTGACTACCATAAAAATGTGGAGGTCTATGATTGGATGGTGCCTACTAATATAAGTTTGTGTAACTTATATTTGGTGCTTGTTTACATGCCCAATGGTTATTGCCTAACGACTTTTGAAAACTTATGGTCAAGGGAATGCATAGCAAGGATCATATTTAGAAAGTTGTGGATGTTTGCTAAGGTAATCATGATTTTATTTTGAGAGACTGCAATGGAACTAACCACTCTTTTTTGTTCCTCAAGATAGATATATAGACCTGAGTGAATAATATTGAGAATAGTATTACCAATTGAAAGAGTAATGTGAGAAGTGACAAGAGGATGGTTATTAGGAGGAGAGGAAGCAGTGGTATTGGGAGGAGGTAAAGCCATGACATTTATAAAAGAAAGAAAACACTATTCAAAACTAATGATATTTGGAGCATTGTGATGCTTACCAAGATATCTAGGTTGATTTTTCTTTCTACTCATGTACACATCCTTTGATTGATCAATGCACTGCAATTGACCATTAATTTTCAACCAACCAGTAGTAGTAGGTTCACTCAAAACACACTATTCAAAACTTATGATATTTGGAGCATTGTAATGCTTACCATAATTTTTGGGTTGGCGTTCTTTCTACTCATGTAGATATCATTTGATTGACCAATGCAGTGTAATTGACCATTGATTTGCAACCAACTAGTAGTAGCAAGTTCATTCATGCACTAGGGGAAAATGCAAAACCTGAAAGAATCCTTTGGAACACCGTATTATGATAAATACTCCTTACTTTGATCAACTTGAAGAGACGATCATAATGAGATAGGTTGTCCACAAGGGTATCATCATACTCATGTTATAAAACTTTTCTCATTAATAGAAATCATTCACTATTATGTAGAAATATCAAATCATTCATCCACAAATAATTATCCACAATAATAATCCACACAATGAGACAAAGATAGATAATACCCTTAGGGTAAGGCAACACCAATAATACTTCTTAAGAAAGGAATAACTCCACAAGATCTCCCAAGATGAGTGCCACTTAGAGAGGGCAAAGTCTCATAAGCCACTTCGTAGGCAAACATGATTACAAGTGAATACTTGATATGAATAATGATTATAATAACTATATCCCTTCTATATATACCCATATTCTATCTCTACTTTGGGAAGCTAACTCCTAAACCCTTATCCCACTCATTACTATAGTATAATATAATAATATAATCAACCTTAGGTTATGTGTGGCCCATGCCAATTATCCATAATACCCTTATACAATATAATATCATATCCTCATATACCTATTCCTAGGTACCATAACATTCCACCCTCCTTACAAATGTTTTGTCCTTGAAACATGAGAAGAAACTAAATAATATGATTTTCTAAGAAATGCTAACAACTAGTACCAATCTTGATCATTCATCCATCTAATGAAATCATAATTGGTGGTGGTTTTCCATGAAGCTAAGCTACCATTGTGAGACTTGAATACCCATAACTGCTCTTTTGGCTCCATACTTTTGTTGCTCTACTTTGATGACCGACTCTATTTTCCTATGTTATAACTTCATAAACTTCTTTTACACATTAATTTTTATAGTACCCAAAGAATCCAACCAAGGATAACCCAAAATATTATCCACATCATCCATTTCAATAGCATAAAAATCTAAATGTAAAATATATTTATCTATGGAAATCTTCAAATCTTTAAAAATATGAACATTATCACCCTCAAGTTGTATATCCTTAATTTTTGTTGCTTGCACTTGCAACCTCTTAGCCAAAGCAATATTAATGAAATTAAATTTGTTGCTAGGGTTTATGAAAATAGTAACTTTTTTCTTCTAAATGCAACCATGAACTTGCCAAACAAAACCCTTTGACCATTGTTTGGATTATGTGACACCAACGGTGTGGTTCCATTGGCTTGCATATTGTTATATATATTTCTTCTATCATGTACTCTTTATTATTTTTTTCTATTTCCCATGAAGCCTTTTTGTTCCTTATTTATATTCCTTATTTATATCCCTTGATGGTGATCTTCAAACTAGTTATTTTTTTCATGAGTCCCATTGACTCAAGAATGGGGGTTTGCGCAGGACAAGCCTTTGGAGTGGGGTAAAGGTTTAGCCCAAAAGAGGGAAGCAGAAGCTAGACAGGCTGAACTTGAGCTAGAAAAGAACAAGCCCTTTGCACGTACCAGGTGAGAAATGGAGCGAAACGGAGCGGAGCAGAACGGAGCGGACTCGAAACAGCGCAGGAGTTTGAATTTTGAACCTGGTCGAAGCGGGAAAGGAGGCAGCCCTGGTGGTGGTCACGGGTCAGTCCCAGGAGGACATGGGGCGCCCGATTCCGATTCGGGTCTTCCTGAGGAGGATGGCGGGCAGGAAGGGACAGCTGATGAGGATGCTGCAGAAGACCCCCTCGAAAAACCCCCGACGGGCCCAGCTCTCATGGGACCCCCTATGAGAGGCTGGGCCCAAATGCTTCGTTCGTGGATAAAGTCAGAGGGAATACCCGTCAGAGTCACTCAGACTCCTCACCAACCATCGGTACTTTCTCTGATGACTGTAAAGAGCTGAACTTCCCTGAAGATGTCATGACAGAGGTGCTGAGTAAGAAATCCCTGTCCTTGGTGGGAAAGTTCATTGGATCGAGACCTGATATCGAATCCATTCGCCGTTGGGCGATGGCCAAGTGGAAGCCTGAGGGCCACATGGAACTCGTTGTTTTGACCCGCGGGTTTTTTCTCATACGGTTCAACAATGCGAATGATACAACTCAGATTCTAATGGGAGGGCCTTGGTTCTTCGGGTGAAGACCCCTTTTTGTTATGCGATGGAACCCTGGTTTCAACCCAGGCACACAAAGTATCAATCTGGCCCCCATTTGGGTCAGACTGCCCGAACTTCCCTTTCAGTTCTGGGATGAGAAATTTATTCGAAGCATTGCACGTGTTGTTGGCGATCTGGTAGCCTTTGACCCGGCCACCAAAGCACAGTCCCGAATGCCTTATGCCCGCTTCTGTGTAATGGCGAATCTGGACTCTCAGCTCCCGACGTTTATTGACCTAACTTATGGGTCATACCGTTGGAGATAGGCCTTCGAGTATGAGAATAAACCCGCCTTCTGTGTGGGGTGCCAGAAGCAAGGACATTTAAAATCTCAATGTCCCATGGACAAGAAAAACCTGAAGCCAAAAGAAGTGATATGCAGTGTATGCAAGAGCCAAGATCATTCGAAGGAGATGTGCCCGTCCCTCAAAAAAAAGTTCGTGGAGTCCGCACTGGTGGGAGGCGCCCTAGGAATTTCAACATTCAGAATGAGGACCACAATATGCATCTGTGGAAAGAGAAAGGGAAGCAAAAAGAAGTTCCACCTGAATCATCATCCAAAGGATAAATTCGCGATACCCATGAGGTATTTTCTCTCTTTGCTAACCAGTTTGAAATTCTTACAGATAAAGATAGTGAACTTCCTTCTGAAGGGTTTGTTGTTGAACAACTTCCCCATCCTGACCCATCCCTTGCAAATCAAGGCATTCCTTTCGAACCCATTATTCCCTAAGAAATCTCAAAAATCCCCCAAAAGCCCCTCCCTTCCTCCTCCCCTCGACCACCCACCTCCACCGCTACCTCTGCCCCATCCCCTGTTCCTCCTAAATCCTCTTCGCTCCCGCCCACCACTGCTGATACCTCCACCCCCACATCCCCCTTACCCTCCCCCCTCAAGCCCCTACGTAAAACCACCTTCGTCTCTTCTCCGCTGGCTTCTCCTATCAAGCCAGCCTCCCCCCACCCACCCCAACTTTCTTCCCCCTTGTCGCCTTCCCCTGTGTGCTCTCCTTTGCGGGAAGGGAGATCCCCCTTTGAAGCTTTTTCTCTGGGTTCTCCTTCTCTTGCCCTTGTCTTGTCGGGCGGTGGCAAACCTTCAAGTCCCCCCATGAATAACACTAGAAGTCATAAGAAACCCCAATGTGATGTGGGTACAGAAAGAAGACGGGGTCGACCGCCCAACCCAGATTCCAGGAAAAAGTAGATGGTAGATGACATTGCTAATGGCATCCAAACAACATTACTATCTTCACTATCTCCACCCAAAGAGATGTCTAAGGAAGAAGGTAAAAGACCCAAACCCCCGCAAGCGAAAGGGGGGAAGAAATCCACTTCAAAACCTTGCAAATGAAGGTCCTATCTTGGAATGCCAGAGGGCTCAACGGAGCAGTAAAACAAAGAGTATTTTCTTCTCTGAGAAAGGATATGAGACCCTCAATATTTACCGTCCAGGAAACAAAGGTAGAAGAACCAAACATAGACAAGGTAGTTAAATCAGTGTGGAATAATTGCAAGTTTGTAGCCAGCTCTGCCCATGGTGCTTCAGGAGGGCTGCTATGTCTATGGGATCCAAAGAAAGTTACTGGAGAATTGATATCTAAAAGTGACAGAGTTATCAATATCCTCTTTAAATGTAATGAAACCAACAAACAGTGGGTTCTAACAAATATCTACGCTCCAAATAATTTTGGCGATCGGCTTGGCATGTGGGATAGTCTTATGCAGATGTGTTTATCCTTTCCTTGTCTTGAATGGATGGTGGTAGGTGACTTTAATAATCCGTTGTATCCCACTGACAAAGTTGGAGGTGCCCCAATTACCCCAAGGAGTTATGAGCATTTTTTTGATTTCATTGACTCTAACGAACTCATGGACATTGAGCTCCGGGATTCATTGTTTACCTGGACCAATCAGCGCGTAGGAGACCAACTCATACAAATGAGACTTGATAGAGTTCTGATATCCAGAGAAGCAATCCCATTTTTTGGTGATGCTACCTTGTCGTCCCTACCAAGGATAGCCTCTGATCATAACCCACTTCTCTTAGAAATTTCTAGGCCGGATAATAATTTTAGACCTCCATTCAGGTTTGAGTCCATGTGGCTTCAACATCCGGAGTTCAAGACAAAAATCATTGAATGGTGGAGTCAACCTGTTGATGGTACGAGTGTTTTCAAAGTCTGTATGAAACTAAAAATTCTTAAGCTTCAACTCAAAAAATGGAATAAGGAGGTATTCAGGAACATTTTTGAGTCACGACAAGTAATCTGCTCCCAACTAAAAGAAATTGAAAAATTGGTTCAAGTTGGCAATGCTACTGATGAAGTTCGAAGACAAGAGAAGATATTGTTATGTGAATTCCACAACTTGTTGGCCAGGGAGGAAATATTTTGGCGGTAAAAGTCCAGAGCCTTGTGGCTCAAGGAAGGCGACTTGAATACAAAATTTTTCCATGCCACCACAATGAGGCATAGAGGGACAAATACTATCAGATGTCTTCGTAGAGAAGATGGATCGTTGGTCGAAAGTCCTGAAGAAATCTGGAATGAGGCAGTGGAACACTTTCGTAATATCCTGGGCCCATCTCAGGCTTGCCCGGCTGAGGTGTCGAAATCCCTTCTACAACACATCCCATCCCTTGTGTCTCAGGCTGATAATGATATTCTTCTACAGCCCTTCTCCCGTGATGAAATTAAAGAAGCTCTATTTTCTATGACAGCTGACAAAGCCCCTGGCCCTGATGGTTTCCCTCCTAGATTTTTTCAATTCTGTTGGGATATCATTGGAGAAGATGTCTTTGAAGCCATTCTGGAAATCCAAAGAACCAAGTTTATCCCTAGAGAGCTTAACTCCACATTCCTTGCTCTTATCCCGAAAACCCATGAGTGTCGATCCATGTCTGACTTCCGTCCCATCAGCTTGTGCAATGTGTTATACAAAATCCTTACTAAAGCTATGGTGAATAGAATGAAGTTCATTATGCCTAAAATCATTGACAAGTGTCAAGGCAACTCTGTCCATGGGAGAGTTATTACAGATAGTGTGATTACTATCCATGAGCTAATCCATTCTATCACGGTCAATAGGTCCCCAAGTTTTTTCCTAAAATTAGACATCAGTAAAGCCTTTGATAGGATTTCTTGGGAGTTTCTCACTACTGTCTTAGCCCGGTTTGGTTTTCACCATAGATGGATTCGTCTGATTAAAGCGTGCATGTCCTCTGCCTGGTTTTCGGTCATTGTTAATGGAGCAGCTACGGGATACTTTAGGAGTAAAAGGGGAATAAGACAAGGTGATCCGATCTCACCTTTCCTGTTCATCCTAGTTGCGGACAACTTAGGAAGGACTCTTAATGCAACGTGCTCTGAGGGTGGTATTTCAGGGATCAAGGCTTCAACCGGGCTCCCTCCAGTGTCTCATCAACAATTTGTTGATGACACAATATTAGCCAACCTCTCTAGTATTCCCAAAGCCAGAGTTATTAAATCTATACTGGAAGCTTATGAGAAGGCTGTCGGGCAAAGAGTAAATTACTTGAAAAGCAACATCTACTTCATCAATACTCTGGTTGATAGACAGACGAGAATAGCTCAGATCCTGGGATGTGCCATTGCTGAGTTTCCTGCAACTTACCTTGGCCTACCATTGTTCCAAGGGCACCCAACCGTGAGGATGTGGGACAGTGTCATTCAGAGGGTTATGAAGAAGCTTGTTGGCTGGAAGGGAGCCTTGCTCAACAGTGCAGGGAAGTTCATTCTAGTCCAATATTGTCTTCAGAGTATACCAATATACTTTATGTCCCTATTTCGAACTCCGATAGTTGTTTGTAATAAATTGGAACAACTTCAGCAAAATTTCCTATGGTCAGGAACGGAGAATAAAAGCATATTTTCCCTTGTTGCATGGGATAAGGTCTGCCTTCCAAAACACAGGGGAGGATTAGGTCTGAGGAGAGTTCACCAGATGAATATGGCCATGATGTCAAAGCAGGGATGGAATATTGTGTCTAACTACCCAGCTCAGTGGGTTGATATTGTTAAGACCAAATACCTCAGGCAACGGTCTCTGATGGACAATTCCCTTATGCCTGTTGGGTCTGCATTCTGGAACTCGGTGTGCCGAACCCGGTCTATCGTTCAAAAGGGTGGACGCTGGAAGCTTGGAGATGGATCACAAATTAGATTCTGGGAGGACCCATGGATTACAGCTCAGCCCCTCATCCATGATCAGTCTGTAAGTATTCTTAAACCTTTCACTGATCTATCTTTTGGCCCCAAAGTTGAGAATTTTATTAATAATGAAGTAGTGGTTCCCCATTGGGCTGACATCCCTGCTGATCTGGATTCTCCTGAGCTTCGCTCTGCCCGCCTCCGCCTATCTGAGCTTCTTCGAACTCATGTGATTCCAAGCACCAGGCCACCTGATGTTCTCTTCTGGCAACTCAGCCAGTCTGGGAATTTCTCAGTCAAAACCGCATATATGGCTATGACTGAATCTGAAGATGATTGGTTCCCCTCCAAGAGTATATGGATCAAAAATATTATTCCTAAGATTTCTCACTTTTATTGGTTAGCAAAAAATAGGCTATTGACCATCGATAATTTAATAACCCATGGTATGATCTTGCCCAACAGATGTTACCTCTGCAAATCTGCATGGGAGTCAGTCAATCACCTGTTTCTAGAGTGCCCCTTTTCTTGCATTGTCCTGTCCTCTATCATGTCAAGTGTATCCATTTCTTGGGTTGCTCCTCAGTTTATCAGTGATCTTATTATTCAATGGCCAAACCCCTTTAAGTCCACTCGTCTGAAGTTTTGGTGGGTGATCATTCTCCCTCACTTTATGTGGTAAATCTGGCTGGAAAGGAACAATCATGCTTTTCGATATTCGTGCCTTGACCCGAAGTCGATTTCTTTGAGAGCTGTCATGTTTACCTCAAAAAATGCTAATATCATTCCTTCGGACAATTGTCCTTCATCCCCATTTGAGATTCAAGTGGCACATTCTGCTAACCTATCTTTTGAGGTTTTTGGTCATCCCCAAGTTGTTGTGGATAGATCCCTGGTTTCATGGATTCCCCCCCTCCTCATTGGTTCAAGCTAAATTTTGATGGTGCTTCAAAAGGCAATCCTGGCGCTGCGAGTTGTGGAGGAGTGATCCGGGATGACAGAGGTCGACTCATTTTGGCGTATGCAAAAAAACTTGGAGTCCAATCTAATAATTTTGCTGAGGCTTGGGCAGCTTTTCGAGGCATCCAAATGGCCATCGATCTCAATATCCAGTACCTGATAGTCGAAGGAGACTCCTTAAACACCATAAACTATTTGAAGGGGGTCTCGAATCCTCCTTGGAATGTGGGACCAACCATTGAAGAGTCCATTGTCCAGCTAAGGGCGATCAACAATAGGTGTATTCAACATGTGTATCGGGAAGGCAATCGGGCGGCAGATACAATGGCACACTTTGGCTTAACTGTTCAATATTTTTCGACGTGGCAGGGGAATCTTCCCCAATGTATTGTTGATTCCTGTAGTGAACTTGTCGCTACCAATGATGATTAATGCCATGATTAATGTATTTATGGATGATCCCAAAGATGACGAGGACTACATCCCAGAGTAAAATAGTTGGTCCTGAACGGGATTATCCCCTTTTGTTTCCTGGGATGGTCTTTGTGCTCTCCCTGTCTCTTTGTATGCGGTTGTTTGGGAAGGTCCCTGCGATATCTATGTTGTTTCTATTTTCTGTTTGTGCCCATGGGCGGTATGTTTGTAATAGTTTAGACTGTTTTAGTTTATGGATTCTGCGAATGGTCCAATTTTGGCTTGTTCTGTAGGGAGTTGAACCTTCACAGGATCCTCCTTGCAGCATGTTATAAGGTTTTGGGTCCCTTTTAAAACCCGTTACTAATAAAAAAAATAAAATAATGGGTGCTCCATTTTGTACCAAGTGTGATTATAAATCCTTTCCTTAACATAACTTCCCCACGTGATTATAATTCTTTTCCTTAATAAGACTTCCCCACCAATAATAAGCTTCCTATTTTAATTTTTTTAAGGTAGAATTACCAAAGTTTATCGCAAAAATATAGAGATCGGAACTTCATCCACCATTCTTGAACATCAATATCATTCTCTCCAATTTGTTTTTGTAACTCCATGTGTTTACAAGAAAAAAAAATAATACAAACTAGGATTTTACAAAAATATACATATCCCCATATATTTAAAGCTTAAACTCCATATAACAATTAAGACAAAAAAATAATAGATGATTTACTTACCTCAACTGACAAATATTTCAGATTTTGATTTTAAAAAAAATTGTGATTTGAAAAATCATCACAACCCTTGTTCTATATGGTTGACTTTATAAGGTCGTATCTCCCTCAATACTGGTCAAATTCTTTCATATGACTATTCATTTTAAAGCTCTTCAAAATTTTAATAAAATGATATAGGAATAATCTAAATCAAACAATTTTATACAAAGATATGGATCCCAAAAAATGAGATATTTTCTAGAAAAAAATTACCAAGATTCTATAATCTACAAAACAATCTCCATTTTGTTAGAATTGTTGCTATGATACAACTTGTTATGTAACTTTATTCTCATTAACATAAATCATTCACCATTATGCAGAAAAATTAAATCATTCATCCATAATGATAGGGAATCAATAATTAAATATTAGGTTTAAGGTTTCAATTAAATATTATAGGCTATTAGGTTGGTTTAATTCCCACCTTTTTATGCACCTGATAGGTCAAATTTTGACATGCCCATATGGATTTATCTTGATAGGTCCATCCTCTTGTAAAAGCATATGACAAACCCATTCAATTCGATATTATCTTTCAAGGTAAGATTTGATCTTGTAAAGGCAATAAAGATACCTATAAATATATTTGATTATCAATGAAAATATTAGACAAAAAAATAATGTAAATTTATGGTTTTATTTTCTAATTTTTCAAGAAAATAAAGTATTGAAATAATTTTAGAGACAATTTAGGGGAGAATTTTGATTCATTCTATCATGTTTCCATTCAACATTTGGGGTGATTACTTCTTGATCCACATTGGGGATGGCTTCAATTTATGGAACCTAAGCCCACTCCATTGTAGCCATGTTTTTTATTGCATCATTGGGTGCCATTGTTGACCCCGTTCCACTCCACACACTTTCTAGTGTACGACCCTCATAGTGCATAAAATTTGTGCCCCTTGTATGCATCTATGCTTCTGTTGTATCTCCTTCAACTCCATTTTTGTATCATATATGATAATGACAACAAATGAAGACACCAAGGCTAGCTCTCCCATAATTGTTGAAGGCAACATTCATGATGTCTATGAAGAAGAAAAAATTTCAATTATATTCATAAGTCATGGCAATTTTAGAAAGCAAGCATCATGTTTGCTTCAATACATATTTTAAAATCATGTTGCTCCTTCAACTCCATTTTTGTTTTCAATATTGAGTTGCCATAGCAGATATATCGAATACCATAAGGTCCACATTTGGATCCCATACCCCAAAAACCTAGCATGTATCCATTTTTGTACTGGCCGTGGTGTGCTCTTCCATATCCATTGTTGTGGGTTCAATCCCCGCTGATGACACTGTGAACATAACCAGACACTGCTATTCCATAGAGTTTGGGTGATGGTCTTGGGCAACCCAAATGAGGTCTTGTTACTTTACATTGTGGAATTCTACAATGATTTGTGAAGCTCCACCTTCAACTTCAAGTACTTTGAACATTTTTAATTGGTGTTGCAAGCAGATGATGCAGACTCTATGTATGTCATTGATGATGACATGATTCAAGGGCATCAAGTTTATTTATTTTTCCTATACATACATGGGTTTACAACAAACATAAGTTGATGACATACACCTCACCGACTATAGGATTGTCAATTGCTGAAGTGACTAAAAACACCTGACAACATCCACATGCCTTTTTCATTCATTGTCCTACACTCAGTGGGAAAGCTCATAATAACATTTAATTATGTACCTTTTTGATTTATTGCATACAAGTAAGAAGATACGACCCATATAAAATTTTAAACAACAAAAATATTTCATAAGAATATTCCCTAAAATATTTCATCTCCCTCTTTCTTTTTTGTTGTCGGGTAAGAAATTGTTACGTCTAAGTTATGAGTATAAACGTACATAAAATCATTGAAAAGGATTTTCATGATCGATCCAATGGAACCAAATTTTTTGTTTTTGTAAATGCACCAAACTTTATTCCTCCTCTTTTGTAATGCATTGGAGTCCAATACTTTTGTTGTTGAGAGGAATGATAGGGAATTAATAATTAAATATTAGGTTTAAGGTTTTAATTAAATAATAAAGGATATTAGGTAGGTTTAATTCCACCTCTATATGCACTTGACATGCTAGATTGTGATAGGCCCATATGGTCTTATCCTGATAGGCCCATTCTCTTGTAAAAGAATTTAACACAATTTTATCTTATCATACAAGGTAATATTTGATCTTGTAAAGGTGATGAAGATGCCTATAAATATCTTCAATTATCAATGGAACTGTTAGGCAATTTTTAAGCATATTTTTTTGAAGCTTGATTCTCATCACACAAATAATTATCCGTAATAATAATTCACACAATGAGACAAAGATAGATAATACCCTTTTGGTAGGAAAACAACAATAATACTCCTCAAGGAAGGAATAACTCCACAAAATATCTCAAGATGAGAGTGCCACTCAAAGAAAGCAAAGTATCATAATCCAATTTATGGGTAAAGACAATTACAAGTGAATACTTGATATGAATGATGATTACAATGACAATATCCCTTCTTTACATACCCATATTCTATTTCTAATTTGGGGATCCGACTACTAAACCTTTATCCCACTCATTATTATAATATAATATGATAATGTAATCAATATTGGGTTATGTGTGGCCTATGCCAAATATCCATAATACCCTTATACAATATAATATCATATCCCATATACCTTTTTTTTTTTTTTTGATAGTTATAAGTGTTTGTATTTATAGCGGGTTTTAACAAGGATCCCAAAACCTGATTACATAAGCAATGGGCCTAGGGCATCAATCCCTTGAAACTGAACACCAAAACAGAAATCCCGCCCAGCGGTAACAGTAAGCATGAAACAATCCCTCTTAGCGGGAAACAAACAAATAAGAAAGAAAGTAGTTTTGGAGATCCCGCCCAGCGGGGAGTAGCCAAAAACCACCATCGAGAAGATCCCGCCCAGCAGGAAGCACAAAAAAACCGTTACAATAAAATCCCGCCTCGCGGGAAGCAGTCAAAACCACCACAAATAGTCCCGCATAGCGGGAAGTAACAGGGAAATCCCGCCAACCGGGAAACCAGTAGAAAAGAAAGGATCCCGCCTCGCAGGAAAACCGATAGATTTGGCAGATACCGCCCTATGGAGAAACCATCCCGCACACCGGTAAAACATTTAGTTCAGCGAGAGCCATCCTGCAGGAAGCTGACAGCCAGCACAGAGAGGATCCAACCCATCAAGAAGTGACCAGAGAGTTGCACCACAAGGAACCCACCTCGGGAAAACAAAAGAGGATCCCAACAGCAGGGACCAAGAATCCCGTCCAAGCACAGAGCCTGCCGAGGGACCAAGAATCCCGTCCAAGCACAGAGCCCGTCGAGGATTCACAAGAAAAAGGGGGAAGCTGTCCAAACCCTAAATCGTCACCTCCACCACATCGAGAAACGCAGGGGACCAGATCCACGCGAATAACCTGCAAAAAACCCTAGGGGGAAGCCTGAGGGAAAAAGGGAAGGGATCCCCAACCAAACAGGGATCCCTGGGAAGCACCAGTCTGAAAAAACAACCAAGGAAACCCTAGCCGACCGGGAGGGGCGCAGATAGTGGAGAAGGATCTCCCCCAGGATATCATCTGCAAACAACCACTCCCCGGGAGGGATGACCTGGGTTGAGCCAGGGACTGGGCAGGAACCAGGAGCCATGGGAGGGGGAGCAGGGGAGGGACCAGAGCCCTCCACTCTCTACTTTTTTCCCTCTCCATCTCCCCAACATATCCCATATACCTTTTGATGTAGTACCCACACAGTAGATTCACAGAAGACTCCAATGGTGACTAATTACATGCAAGTAAATCGTGCAACCTAGCAGTAGATCATACACTCTAGGTGAAGCATACAAATAGAAGCAAATCATACACTATAGGTGGATTGTACATTTAGTAGCAACTTGTACACGTTAATCAAATTGTACATTCAACAATAAGTCTTACACTCCAGGTAAATCGTACAGTCAGTAAATCGTACATTTAGTAGCAATTTGTACACTCTAGGTAGATCGTACATTCCGTAGTAACTTGTACACTCCAAGCAAATCGTACATTCAACAAAAATTCATACACTCTAGGTAAATCATATAGTCAGCTAATCGTACGACCCTAGAAATCGTACCATTCACACTACAATCATACACTGTTCACACTGTAATTATACAATTCTAGGAGACCACACATTTTGCACTACAAACATTCAATCGAATAAAAAATTATTCAATCTTAAGCAGTCGTGTTATTCGAGCAACCGTTCAACCAATAGAACTCAAATTGTTAAGTTGTACGAAGCTTCCTTGATTGAGGCAACATAAATGTACATTTATATCCTAAAACCTAATAGTCTTTTCCTCTTTCATAAGGCTGAATAGTTGGTTTCTACTCATAGGGACAAGTTGGAGTTGAACCTTCATAGGTTAGATGCATAACCATGCTACCTACAATCTCCTTCTTCTTGTATAACTCCAAAATGAGAGGTAACTCCTCTCCATGTATTTATCCCATATCTACTGCTGGTGGCTATCGTCAATGTGTTCCTTCTCTTATTTGAAGTGCTTCACAAACCTTTAACGCCCACACAATTTTTCCTTACCGACGACAATGTATCCAATGATCCCCAATAACCTGCAAAAATAGAGCAACAAAATACACACAATTCCAAATATACGATTCACAACATCAAAATCACTAGGTAAATGGATGAAATTTTTTATTTATTTATTGGAGTTACAAGATAGTTGGAAATCTCTCTTTTCCTCTCTTTGCCAGCCCCCCACTTAGACAAAAAGCAAACAATTTATAGTCACAATTGCTTAAGAGGTAAAAATTTGGTCTTTTAGCTTCATGACGGTTCATCTTCCGAGAATTTTCGGGATGCTCTCGCATCATACTCATCGGGTAAAGAAAATAGTTTATGAATGTTCAACGAATTTTTAATCTGAACCCTATATTTAGCAATCTCAGGTGCATTCATCCATGTGGCATACTCAATTTCCCAATTCTTCTATTTGACTAAGTATTCATGATATTCTTTGCCTCTCATATTTTTGGTAACCCTGGAATCTATGATATTCTCAATTTCATCACATTCCTTTTCTAGTAGCTGTTGTACCCAATCAATGGTTGAAAGTTTTGAAACTATATCCTCTTGTTCACAAGTTGATCCTTCATGGTATGGGTATAAATCTGCTACATTAAAAATGGGTGATATATTCACTCCTTTTGGTAGTTCTATTTCATAAGCATTGGCAATAAAATTCCTTAAGACCTTATAGGGTCCAATCTTCTTCCAGTTCAACTTATTATAAGTAACTTTTGGGAATCACTCCTTTCGTAAATATGCTAGAACCAAATATCCAACCTAAAATTCTAGCACTATTTGCTTACGATCAACATGTTGTTTATACTTCATGACACTCCTTTCTAAATCACTTCACACCTCCTTATGTAAATCATGAATATAGTCTGCAAAATCCTTTGTGATAGCACTTGGCCTATGCAAATCAGTTATCTTTCATAACTCATCTACTCCACATAGACGTATTCCATAAACAATATGGAATGGACTTTTACTTGTGCTTTGATTCATTGAGTTATTGTATGCAAACTCTACTTCTATCAAAACATTATCCCAAAGCTTCACCTTCTTGATAACCAAGCATATCAAAAAATTTCCAAGACTCCTATTCACAACCTCAGTTTTTCCATCGGTTTATGGATGATAAGCTGAACTAAATGCCAACTCAGTACCCAACTTCCTCCACAATGTCCTTCAAAAATGATCCACAAATTTGCTATCCCTATCTGAAACAATATGCTACATTCTAAACATAGCATGCATCGACTATGTTTTCCAGGAGATTTAATATTTCATATATATTTGATTTGTAATTGATTAAATGGAATCATATTTTACATTCTTAAGTTTACTCATCTGCGTTATCGCAATTACCTATAAGGCTGGGATCTACCCTCCTTGAGTGGCAAGATTTGTTTTATCTCTAATAAATGATTTACGTATATATTCGTTCTATCCATTGCATATTATTATTATGGTTTTGTTGAAGTAAAATACATTAGGTTTGAGATTGTTAATAAATGAATGCCAAGTGAGAAGGCGGATGCTTCCAAGTGGTATCAGATTCATCGATACTCGGGCTTGTGGCAATGTTCCTCACATCGTAATTCATCACTGCCTAGCGTTGCATTTCCAAACACAATTTTTTAGCTCACCGTGAAAACCAAGAGACACGGTTCTATCATGCATTGTTGAAGGTTCATCAAGAAAAATTAAATCCCTTCCAGTTTGCATTTGAAGAAAATGAGCAGTCAGCGCATCGCCAGTTACTGAGCGCTCCATGCGATCGCCGAAGCTAATATTTTGGAAATCCTCCCAAAATTACTACAAAATCATCATAGAAACCATTGCGTACAAACTCCAAAGTCTTCAGCCAATCAAAACGTATTATTAAACACGGCTCTTACGGAAATCTAAGGTTTGCGACAACTTTATAATTTTTTTTTAAATTTTTTTTGCAAGGAATTATCCCACATTCATTGTGGGAGGGCAAAAGTGTTGTTTAAAAAACACGGTTCACATCTATTTAAGAATGAATTCGATCACATTAGTGGCTTACCTCGCATGTCATAGTTGTTTCCTCCGGTCTTGTCACGTCCTACGTGTATTGTGTTGTCTTTGTGTCTTATGTGTGTCACATCCTTCATGTGCTGTGCTATATTTGGTCTTGTGTGTCACATGTCTTACATGTTAGGTGTTGGTCATGTCCTCGTATCATATCCTATGTTGCATCCTTATCCTCGATGGTGTCTGTGTGTCTTGTGTCCACTTTGTGTCATTGTATCACATCTTATGTTGCGCCCTTGTCCTTGGTGGTGTCTGCATGTATCGTATCTATTTTGTGTCCTTAGTGGTGTCTATAGGTTGCATCTTGTATTTGCTTCATGACCTCGATGGTATTCATGTCCCGTATTGCATCCTTATCCTCGACGGTGTCTGCATGTCTTGTTTCTGCTTCGTGTCCTCGTATCGTGTCCCATGTTGCATCCTTGTCCTCAGTGGTGTCCGCGTGTCTCATGTCTGCTTTGTGTCCTCGGTGGTGTCTGTGGGTTGCATCTCGTATCCCATTTGTGTCCTCGGTGGTGTCTACAGGTTGCATCGTGGTCCTGCTTAGCTATCAATGCCAACTATCATTCGTGCCAATGTTGTCAAAAATATGTCTAAAAGTCATCACAAAAGTTGCTAAAAGTCGTCAAAAGTTGCTAATAAAAATTTGCAAGGATATCCATCAAATTCGCGTCACAGTTGGAGTGACAATAAAGTGGAAAAACAACAAAATTTTTGCCAAAACCAACCCAAATTTTATAGAAAATTGAAGCTCAAGGGTTCCTAAGCAAGAAATTTTGAAAAGTGCATGAGCGAAAGGTGGATCAAAGGATCAAATGGTCGACTATCAAGCTCAGAGACCTCCAACAAGGAGAACTCGGAATCACCAAGAAGACCTCGTAGAAGCAAAGGTACACAAAATTCTTCTTCTCCTTTAGGAATTGGTAGCTATAACCCGGGTCATCCCTTGATTAAAAAAATGGCATCCAATACCTCCCCCAATTCCTCTCAAGAGAACATCACTCAAGAAGAAATAGGACGTCCCAAAGTCACTGATGAGATGTTATTCCGCTTAGTAGAGAGTATTAATAACATGACTACCAGCTTCAACCAACTACTCCCCAAACAATCCCAACCAAATCCTCCTATTCCCAACCATTAGAGTACTGACATTCAGTATGAAGACTATACACACCAAAGAGGTCATAATAGTCAGTCCTCAAATCTCAACGACCACAAAAATAATGAGGATATGGGTAATGAAGAAGTTTTTGAGCAACAAAGGGGTTCTGATAGACCTTACCAAAATTACATCCAACGATAGAGGAATAACGAGGATCAAGATAGGAACAATGTTCACCACCAACCAAGAGGTCCTACTAGAGCCAATTATCCATGCATTGACATGCCCACCTTTGAAGGTCATGATCCATGGGGGTGGATAGCCAAAATGGCAGGCATCTTGGACTTCTACCAATTTTGGGAGTCAAAAAAAGTTCCTTTCATGGCAACCAAATTAGGCACTGAAGCTTATCAATGGTTTACATGGTTCAAACATGAGGACAAAAACTACAACCACTGGCAGGAGTTCTCAGATGCCTTTCTTCATAGATTTGACGAAGGTCCCACAGGTTCCTACATAGTGCGATTGTTGTCACTCAAATAGAGAGGGTCGATAGAGGACTATATCTCGGAATTTACTAGTATGCTTCACTATGCAACATAATTACAGCCAGAGGTGGTCGTAGCAGCTTTTAGAAATGGGTTGAAAGCAAATGTTAAGGTTGAAGTGGACCTACAAAACCCATCCAGGTTAGATGAGTGCATAAGGATTGCCAAGTTGGCAGAAATGAAGATGCAATTGGGTACATCCACACGACGTGAATCATATGGTCGACCTCAATTCCGCAACAACTCTTTTCATAGAAATGATCAACCATCAAGATACTTCTGCTATAAATGTCACAATCAACATCCAAAAGATCAAGCATGCATACCAAGACAAAACTTTCAAATCGAATATATTGACAAGGAAGATGAAGAAATAGAGGAACACAACTCACCTGAGGATCCCACAATCGAAGACCAGAGTGACCATGAGGAGGTTGTAGCTAAAGATGATACCATGACTATTTTAGTACATGCTCTCATGGGGTTATCATCTCACCATACAATCAAGGTGGCATGGTTCATTCAAAAAAGAAGGTAATAGTATTAATTGATTCAGGAAGTACTCACAACTTTATTGATGCAAAACTTGCTAGGGCATTAAATTTGCACGTCTACTCTTCTAGTCAAGATATATTTCAAGTAAGAACGACAAGCAGGGAAACTTCTCAATGCCTAGGTAAGACATCTTCAATTTCATTACAAATGGGTACTTATACTTGGCAAGGTCCTCTCTTTGTTATGGAATTAGGAAATTCAGAAGTTATTTTGGGCATTGCATGGATGGAACAATTGGAAACCACAATTGGTTTTAATCACAAACATCGCTATGTGGAGTGGCAAGAGAATGGGAAGACCATTCACCTTCAAGGAATGCCAACACCTCCATCAAAAATAGTAAGTTCACATAGCATGGAAAAGATATTAAGAAAATATGGCGGTGGATTCATGGCCCGAATCAATTGCATTGAAAAATTAGAACAAGATATGCCAGAAATCCAAGCAGAAGATCTCCAAAACATTGTTGCTAACTATGAGGAGGTTTTTCAAGAACCAAAAGGACTACCACCCAAAAGATCCCATGACCATGCCATACACCTTGTTCTTGGAAGTCTTCCACCTAATGGTCGTCCTTATCGATATCCCCAACCCCAAAAAATAGAAATTGAGAAGATTGTCCAAGAACTATTAGAACATGGTGTCATCCGCCATAGTATCAGCCCTTATTCTTCGCCAGTCGTGTTGGCTCGTCGAAAAGACAATTCTTGGCGTATGTGTCCAAATTTTTGTCCCCTCAATAAAATCACCATCAAAGATAAATTTCCTATTCCTGTTATTGATGATTTACTAGATGAACTACATGGTGCAAAATTCTTTACCAAGTTGGACTTACGTTCAGGGTTTCACCAAATCAAAGTTAGGGAGGAGGATATTCCCAAAATAGCTTTTCGAACTCATGAGGGTCATTATGAATTCTTGGTCATGCCCTTTGGTCTCACTAATGCCCCATCTACATTCCAAAGTCTCATGAACCATGTGTTTCATCCATTCCTCCACAAATTTGTCCTAGTCTTCTTCGATGACATACTCATCTACAATAAATCATGGAAGGATCATTTATCACATGTGGGAAGAGTTCTTCATATCCTACACAAGGAAAAGTTATTTGTCAAATGATCTAAATGCTCCTTTGGTGTTCAAGAAGTTGAGTACCTAGGTCATATAGTATCTCAAGAAGGTGTTAAAGTGGATCCCAATAATATTAAGGTAATTCAGGATTGGCCTTTACCTAAAACCATCAAGAAACTTCATGGTTTTTTGGGTCTCACTGGCTATTATCACAAATTTATGCGTAACTATGGTAAAATTGTGGGTCCTCTCACAACACTCACCAAGAAGGATGCTTTTCATTGGTCCGACATAGCTACTCAAGCCTTCGAGGCTCTCAAAGAAGCAATGTGTACGACTCCAGTTTTGGCAACTCCGGATTTTCAAAAACCATTTGTCATTGAATGTGATGCTTCCAGAATAGGTATTGGGGCAGTATTAATGCAGGAAGGTCATCCCTTGGCATTCGAAAGTAAACAACTTTTAGGGAAGAATTTGGGTAGATCCACATATGAAAAAGAAATGTTGGCTATTCTGCGCACAGTGGAGAAATGGCGACACTACTTAATCAATAGTCGTTTTATTATAAAAACCGATCATAGTAGTCTCAAACATTTTTTAGAACAAAGGTTTTCTTATCCCGAACAAAACAAGTGGTTGACTAAATTGTTGGGATATGATTTTGTGATTGAGTATAAGAAAGGAAAAGAAAACATGGTAGCTGATGCATTATCCAAGAAATACGAAGATGAAGTGGTCATTAATGCCATCTCAGGACCGTGTTCTCAATGGGTATCTCAGTTATAGGAAGAATGGTTGTCCAATAGTGAAACAACTCAAATAATTCAGGAATTGTCAGTGGGGTCATCCAAGCACCTTCTTTTCTCCTATGATGACAAAATATTACGCAAGAAGAATCGCATTTACATTCCACACAATTCGTCAATCAAATCATGAATTCTGGAGGAATCACACGCTTTGCCATCAACAGGACATTCAGGTTTTTTGAAAACTTATATGCGGGTTAAACAATCCTTTTGTTGGAAAGGGTTAAAAGCAGAGGTCAAGCAATGGGTAGTTGAATGTGAAGTGTGCCAACGCAACAAAGGAGAAACAGTCAAAACACCAGGGTTGCTTCAACCATTACCTATTCCAGATCATCAGTGGGAACATATATCCATGGATTTTATTGAAGGTCTTCCTAATTCAGAAGGTAAAACAATAATTTTCATGGTGGTTGATCGCCTTTCCAAATACGCTCACTTTCAGTCTTTACAACATCCATTTTCAGCAAGCAAAGTGGCTAAGGTATTTATGGATTCAATTTTTAAATTGCATGGAATGCCCAAAAATATTGTAAGTGATCGGGATCCCATATTTACTAGCAATTTTTGGAGAGAATTGTTTTGACTTAGTGGTACCAAATTAAATATGTCTTCTGCATACCATCCACAAACAGATGGTCAAACAGAGGTAGTTAACAAATGTTTGGGTACCTACCTAAGATGTTTTGTTCAGGATAAACAATATCAATGGAGTCAGTGGCTATCATTGGTAGAATGGTGGTACAACACTTCTTACCATTATTCCATCAAGATGTCTCCTTTTGAAGCATTGTACGAAACTAAGCCACCAACAATAGCAGATTATGTACCAGGATCCTCCAAAGTGGCCCAAGTAGATGATTGGTTTTAGCAACGACAATCAATGCTTACCCTTCTGAAAGATAATTTGGTCCAAGCACAAAATCGTATGAAGTAGCAACAAGACATGCATCATTCGAAAAGGGCATTTTCTATTGGTGAGATGGTGTTCCTATGTCTTCAGCCCTACAAACAGTTGTCATTGAAGATCAAGTCTAGTCAAAAGTTGGCTCCTCGATTTTATGGTCCTTACAAAATTGTACGTCGCATTGGAGAAGTGGCATATCAATTAGAGTTACCTCCTTCATCATGAATACATCTAGTATTTCATATCTCTTGTCTCAAGAAGGTGATCGACCAGAAAGTACAATCTCAGTCAGAATTACCAGTGTTGGATGAAGAAGGGCGTATACATCTCCAGCTAGAAGTGATTTTACAAACCAGAACACGCACACTGAGATCTCGTCACATACAAGAATTTCTCATCAAATGGTAGGACTTACCCGAAGAAGATGCTACATGGGAACCTGACAGTATTTTCCAGACATTTCCAACTTTGAGGACAAAGATTTTCAAGGAGGGGAGTCATGCTACATTCCAAACATAGCATACGTCGACTATGTTTTCCAAGAGCTTTAATATTTCATATATATTTGATTTGCAATTTGATTAAATGGAATCATCTTTTACATTCTTAAGTTTATTCATCTGCGTTATCGCAATTGCCTATAAGGCAGGGATCTGCCCTCCTGAAGAGGCAATCATTTATTTTATCTCTAAGAATTTATTTGCTCATATATTCGTTCTATCCGCTGCATATTATTGTTCTGGTTTTACTGAAGTAAAATACATTAGGTTTGAGATTGTCTATAAATAAATACCAAGTGAGAAGGCAGATGCTTCCACAATACTCTTTGGCAAACCATACAATCTCACCACTTCTATAAATAATAAAGTAGCAATATGCATTACATCATTCATCTTCTTGCAAGGTATGAAATGTGCCATATTTGAGAATCTATCAACCACAACAAAAATAGAGTTATTTCCCCTTTGTGTCCTCAGCAATCCAAGGACAAAATCCATGCTTATATCTTCCCACAATCTCTCTAGAATGGGTAATGGCTGATATAATCTGGTATTTTGGCTCCTTCCTTTTGCATGTTGGTATACCTGGAAACCTTGCACAAATTTTCTTACATTAATATTCATTCTAGGCCAATAGTAACCTTATTCAAGTTGTTTCATGGTTTTATCCATCCCAAAATATCCTACAAGTCCCCCATAATATTTTTCCCTTATTAGATTTTCTCTCATTGAACTTCATGGTATGCATAGTCGATACCCCTTGAATAAAATCCCTTCCTAGATGAAATATTCAATCCATGGAGTCCTATCTCCTATAGTAGGATAACTACATGCTACCCAAGCTTCCTTGAAATCTTCATAATCCTTATAAAGCTCCTTCATGGTATCAAAACCGATAACTTCTACTCTCATCATGTTCACTAGCAAGTTTTTCCTACTCAAGGCATCATCTACTCGATTTGATTTACCACTTCTATGCTTCAAGACAAGTGAGTACCCTTGCAAGAATTCTACCCACTTCATATACCTTTGATTACTTACTTTGATTGTTAATAAACTATAAAACATGATTATCAGTGAATAAGACAAATTCATTTGGTAGCAAATAGTGCCTCCATTTTTTAAGAGCTTAAATGATAGCATAAAACTCTTGGTCATAAAATGAGTATTTCCTCTTTGCTTCATTTAGCTTCTCACTGAGGTAGACAATGGGCTTATATTATTGGCTTAAAACTCCTCCTATTGCTGTTCCACTTGCATCACAATCCACTTGAAAAACCTTTTTGAAATCTGGTAGGGCCAGAACTAGTTTCTCGATTACATTTTACTTTAGGACTTGAAAAATATTTTCCACTGCACTTGTCAAATTAAATTTATACCTTACTTCCTTTAAGGTCTCTATGATCGATGTACAAATCCCACTAAATTTTATGATAAACTTCCTATAGAAACTTTCCAGACCATGGAAAATTCTTGCCTCAAACTTACTCCTTGGTGAAAACCAATTTACAATGGCCTTAAACTTCTTGGGATCCATTCACAATCCTCCTAGTGAAATCACAAAACCCAAGTACACCAACTGTCCCTTCATGAAACTACACGTCTTCAAGTTGACCAACAACTTTTATTCCTTCAATATTTGTAAAATTAGTCATCAAATGCTCTTCCTTGCTCGTATTGAATATCAAAATATCTACTAAATAGACGACCACAAACTTGTCAAGAAAAGGCTTAAGTACTTTACTCATTAACAACATAAAGGTACTAGGTGCATTTGTCAACCTAAATGGTATGGCTAGCCATTCATACAATCCATATTTTATCTTGAATGCAATTTTCCACTTATCTCCTTCCCTAATATAGATCTGATGATAACCTGAAGAACACAAGATTATACTGAGAGGGGGGGTGAACAATATAAGACCACTTTTTACTTTCTTTCCAAATCAATATCAATGAATGTCCTTTATTGCAATAACCAAATATAGCAGTGTGCATTAATAAATCAGATAATAGTAGTAAGCAAGAGCACAAGTCACCACACATAATTGAGACACAAGATTTAATGTGGTTCCACCAATGTGGGGTACTCCACCAGATAATCTCCTTATAATATTTCACATAGAAATAAGGATCCTTATCCAATACAATGATTTCTTTGATCTTCTCAAAGCTAGGCAATAACAAGTTCACACAAAACTTGTCCAAATATGAGTAACAAGCTCACACAGAACTTGTCCAAAACTGAATAACAAGTTCACATAGAACTTGTCCAAAACTGAATAACAAGCTCACACAGAACTTGTCCAAAACTGAATAACAAGCTCACACATAAGTTGTCCAAAACTGAATAATAAGCTCACACAGAACTTGTCCAAATTTGCTCCAACAAATCTCACCAAGAACTTATACAAATATGCTCTAGCAAGCTCACCAAGAAATTACCCAAAATATGCTCCAACAAGCTCACCAAGAACTTGTTCAAATATGCTCTAGCAAGCTCACCAAGAACTTGCCCAAATATGCTCTAGCAAGCTCACCAAGAACTTGTCCAAATATTCTCTAGTAAGCTCACCAAGAACTTGCCCAAATTTGCTCTAGCAAGCTCACCAAGAACTTGCACAAATATGCTCTAGCAAGCTCACCAAGAACTTGCCCAAAACTGCTCTAGCAAGCTCACCAAGAACTTGCTAAAATATGCTCTAGAAAGCTCACCAAGAACTTGCCCAAAATTGCTCTAGCAAGCTCACCAAGAACTTGCTCAAATCTGCTCTAGCAAGCTCACCAAGAACTTGCCCAAATCTGCTCTAGCAAGCTCACCAAGAACTTGCTCAAATCTGCTCGAACAAGCTATCCCAAAACTATCCACAAAGTTGTCCACAAAGCTGTCCCAAAATTGTCCACAAAGTTGTACCAAAACCGTCCATAGAGCTATCCCAAAACTGTCCTCAAAGGCCTTCTCAAAGGCTCAATCAATCATGCACAAGTAGCACTCAAATCTCATCCACAAATATATCAAGGCAAAGCTCAAAGATGAAATCAACAATGAATGGCAATGTACTCTTCAATGGATGACAACAATGATCCACAATGATCTCAACTCAATTCAACTCAAATCAACTCATAGAAGCATAAAGAGAATTGTTAGAGACTCAATATGTTCTACGCTCAATCTCAACTCAACTCAACTCACATAAATCTCAACTCAAATCAAGTCAACTCATAGAAGCATAAAGAGAATTGTTAGATACTCAATATGTTCTAAGCTCAATCTCAACTCAACTCAACTTAAATAAATCTCAAGTCAACTCAAGTCAACTCATAGAAGCATAAAGAAAATTGTTAGAGACTCAATATGTTCTAATATCACTCTCAACTCAAATCAGAATTATGGAATAGTTTATTTCATGGAACTTGACCAATCACCTCACACAATCACTTGACTAGGCTCAATCAACTCAACTCAACCAATCACCATAAGGGACTACTCTTTCTCACAAAAACCCTAGTCCAAGCATGTATCAACCAACTCAAATGTTTCCAACAATGCTCAACCATAAATCTCACATTTGTAATTCTTTCACAACCAATGGGCTTCAACAACTGTGCTTATAAATCAAGGTTTAAACACAACTCTCAAACTAGAAAACCTTGAAGCATTCAACCAACCACTTTCAAAAAGGAAACCATAATCAATCCTTTTCACTCCAATGATATTTCAGAAATCAACCACCATAACCAATCAATAGGAGAATGTTCCCATACCTTTTTTATGCCAAAAAGTTATTCACAAAATCTTCCACACTAAACACAACTTTCCTTTCTAATCTCAATAAGGGTTAGTGGACTTCAAATAATAATCACAAGATAAGCATAACTCAATTTATACCTTTTTACTCCAACTTAATAAACACATCCACCAAAGTCCTTTTTAATAAAAACCCTTATCATAAATAATAATCAATAAGGCTCTCAAAAATATTTTATAACAACTCCTTATTTATCCTAAATCTTAATTTTTAATTTAATGAATATCAAAATAAATCAACGACTCATTCACCTCTGAAATAATAATCACAGCCCTTATAAAAATAAATTTTAATTAAAAACTTTAATTATTCCTTAACCACCTTATAACTCCTATCCTAGGGCATCAACGAAATTAAATTAGAGCAAAACGTAATTACCTGCTCAAGGGGATTCGAACCCCCAACTTGCACACACTGCGAGCACCTTAGCCACGGATAAGGTTGCCCCATGATCTAGCTGCTTGTTCAAAAGGAAAAGGCACAACATGCCTTAAGTTCTTCCTCCCTTCCATGCAAACCAAAAGTGCTTTGAGCGCTTTCCTTCCAATGCCTTCGAATGTAGTCAAGGATATTCGAACCTTGATGTAAAGCGCTGCCACACACACCTTCAAAAAAATCCAATTACCAATGTGCCACTCTGCCCAAAATGTCTTGGGATTTCGACCAACCTTGGATTTATTTGCTATCTCCCTTTTCAAAACGATTTTTGCATGAGCTCTCTTCGGATGCTTAGCCAACGATTAACACGAGCAAGGATGAATTTCAAATGAACCTTAGGATCCCCCTATATATAGTCTTCTCCTAATTTTCGATGACGTCGGCGCATTATTGATTTTCCATCTTTCTTTAGACATCAGTGCTAACTTTAATTTAAATTTAAATTTTAAAATTTAAATTTAAATTTTAAATAATTAAAATTTAAACTAAATATTTAAAATTAAATATCTCCATCACCGGGGCACCTTTTTCGATGAAACGAAAGGCCAACCTAGGTTTTAAGAAAAATCCATTTCAAATATGCCATCCATGGTTTTAAATAAAACCTTTTATTTTTCTACCTCGATTTTCACAAAAACCCTGATTTTATCCATGCTTTCCAAAATATCATTTGCCCACCAAAACTCAAAGTGATCCATATGCCATCAATGATTCATGTGACATCTATAACAACATAAAATAACAAAAATTGCCAACATAACCACTCTTCAAATATACCTTTGTGAAATACTTTTCCCCAATCAAGCAGTCCATAAAATCATCCATGCGAGGTAATGGAAATATATATTTTATGGTTATCTTATTAATAGTCCTCGAATTAGTGCACATTCACCATTCTCCTTCCTTCTTGGGTGCAAGTACAACTAGTACCACATATAGACTCAAACTCTCCTTGATCAATCCCTTGTTCAACAACTCTTGGACTTGTCTATTTATTTCCTCATCATCCATTGACGTTAGACTATATGCTATCTTATTGGACAGACTCGATGTTGGAATCAAATCAATGTGGTGGCTAATACTCCTTATTGGCAGTAATCCATCTGGAAGTTCTTTTGATACAATTTTTGTATACTCCACAAACTTCTTGACTTCACCTGGAACCTCATCCTTTCGCTTTTATATCCCACCCTCTATGGGTTTGGCAATCAATACAAATATGCCTTCTTCCTTGTCATTTCATCTAAAAATTGCTTTCTAGAAATTAAACATACCTTTGGACCATTATCCTCTCTTTCATACTTGTCCTTCAATGGACCCAACACATACTTCATACCATCATAATTGTGTAGGTATTTTCTCTACCATCATTTACAACCTTTCTATCAAATTGCCAAGGTCTTCCCAGCAACACATGGCAAACATCCATAGGCTTAATATCACACATGACCTCATCTTTGTAGGATCCAATTTGTAACTTTACCCGACACTGTTCACTGACTAAAATTTGGTATCCCTTTTGTAGCCAAGAGATTTTGTATGGATTGGGGTGTTCTATACAAATCAAACCTAGTTTATATACCATTTCAGTGGATACGAGATTATTTGACTCCCACTATCTACAATAACCTTGCAATATTTACCCCCTGATTTACATATTGTTCTAAAATGAATTCTCCTCTGATAAGGTTCATATTATCTCTTTTTAGGTTTTAGAATTCTCTTCATCATGAGAGATTCCCTTTGTTTTGGCTCCTCCATGTGTCTTGGGGAAGCAACACTTTACTCATCTGCTACTACAATATGGTTCCTAATCTCATTTCCTTTGCTACCACTTTCTTGTGCATTTGGATATTTGCATGCCCGATGACCATATTCTCCACACCTATAACACCTTCCAAGGAATCCTCTATCCCTTCCTCTACCAAAGCTACCTATTTTCCTTGAGAAATATCCCTCTTCTCTGGCATTCTGGCTAAAGTCATTTGTAGAGATGGAAAACTACCCTACCACGTACAATTCCCAAATAGTTGGATCTGCAAATATAGAAAACATTATGGGGTGAACTACGGGGGCTATGTTGTTCTCTACACTCGATTATGAAGGATGGGGGAAGGGTTCACTAGGAAAAATTTAAGGACTCGCTCCAAGTCCTCTGGAATTTTGGGAATGTTTTATGTATTTAGTTAAAAGCAATCACCTGAATTTGACCTTTCTAGATCTATGCTCTAAAAGATAAAGGATAATATAAAAATAAAGAATGTAGGAATACAAGAGCTAACCCTAGAATGATTCTTTCTTTGAATGCTTTCTAACCTAGGATTTTAAATAAACAATATTTAAGCAAGGGCTCAAGAAAGAATGCACAAACAAAATTAACCCTAGATGCACACTATATGCTATTATATTTTAATGCCTAGAACTTAATTAAATATATTTCTATAAAATTAGATCTAGGGCTTGAAAAAAAATTACGAGTACTCAAAAAACAACCTATAGTTTATGGGAACACTTATCTTAACCGGTGTTTGATCCAAGCTTTCATCCTCTTGTCCAATGATATCAACAATACATGTTTCTACAAGATAACTTAAGAAACACTTGAAAATGGAATTAGTGTTAGGGGGCCTACTTGGACTATTATACAATAATGCTTAGAGGTACAAAAATCAAACCCCCTAGGTCCTTTTAGATGACCTTTAAAAATAGAAGTAGAAATTGACCTTTGGATATTAATCATAAAATATCAATGCAGTAGAATATAAATAGAAAACAAAGTATGCAGATATGGTCAAAATGCAACCTAAAATGTTACCATGCAGTCAGAAATATAAATTTACCCCCAAATTGACTTTGGGTGAAGTTGCACTCCTTAGAGAGGAGGTGCAACAATGCAAAAGGTAAATTCATGCCCCGTATCGATCGAGCATGATTTCACCTATGTAGAAAAGAAGCCCTATGTTTGGGCATGTGAGGTCGCACCCACTAATGCCTGGCATGACTTCGCTTGAGATCCAAGAAAAATAGAAACAGAACACAAAGTGCAATGTAGACATCTTAAACCAAATAAAAACACCTAGTGAATTATGCAAAAGCAGAAATAAGGGTCGAGACCTCTGAGTAGTTAATATCTCCTTTGGGCTACAACATGAATCCACTAAAGCGAACAAAAAATCAAGTCAATGCAACAGAAGACAAAATTCACACTTAAGTATTAGCTTACTTGCAGAAGAACAAGAAGCAAATAGGAAACAATTACGAGCATGTTAGAATAATCTCATGTAAAAATCATCAAGTCGTGTCTCTTAAATGAGAGATTAAACCCTCCTTTTAGAGCGAGCTTGATGATGAAAATAGCAGGAAAAACCCAGGAAGGCCGATGCCAAAACATGCCAGCTAGAAGACTTGGGGTTTCTATGGAAGAAATCCTAAAAAGATGAAGTTGTGCCCCGTCTTGGCTGACCGTAACTTCACCTATGTGAAGTCGCGTCTCATCTTAACTGGGCATGATTTTTCATAAAGGAGAAGAAATGGAGAAACAAAGGGAAAGGGGCCTATCCCATGCCTTGGGTAAGTGTTAGAGATATCTTAGAAGGTTCAAGGAAGATTACCCACTAAAGTGGGTTAATTTTTTGTGTCTATATTTTACCCCCTCTTTGATGCATTTATGGCCTAATAAATGTGTCAAAGAAGAGATGTAAGAACACACTCAAACAAGAAACAACAAGCGAAAATGGGGTAGCTAGTTTAGAAGAAAGGGATGGTGCTAAAATGGTGTCATTCTGACTTTCTTGTTTTACATGTAAACTGAGGCATTAGGGAATTTAATGCCTCTATAATTTGGGGTGCCCCCTAAAGTTTTATGAGGGAGACATTCCTTATAACAACTCAAAAAGGCAGACACAAAAGAAGAGAGAGAAAAACAAAAAATGAAGAAAAAGAGGGTAAAACCCTAATTCATTTTCACCGCGTAAAGGAGGAAAAGAGAGCTCTGGGAAAAAATGAAGATGGTACTACTGGTGTACCATTCAATGATCGTGAGAGGTGAGGTTGATGCAGAGGTGGATCGAGCATAGGTAGACATAAAAACCATCACTTTTATGCCAATTTTTATTTAAATTTACATGTTTTTCTAGATTTTAGGGGGGTTTAGGAAATACATCGCCATGAAGGGTGGCAATTTTTGTGCTCAATTAGGGTGCAACATCACGAATTGACCATGATTTTACCATGGTTTACATGCAGTGAAATCAGGCTTGACAAAAATCAAGCACGATTTTGTGAAATCATGTCTTCTAAAAGAGAGGCACGATTTCGCTCCGATGAAATTGCACATCTGAAAAATGGGGTGCAATTTCTCCGAAGAGAAGGAAGGGAAAGAAAGAGAGAAAAAAAAGGAAAAAGGAAAAAGGAAAAGAGAGAGAGAAACAAATGAAAACAAAGAAGAAGAATGAGGAAAAGGCAAGCAAGCTAACAAAATACTTAATTTTAATTGGCTATTATTTTTATTATGATTTTATTAAATTTATGAGACTGCTAAATTTTATTTCTTTTTGCGGATGCAACTTGGTGTACTTGAAAGTTGAGAGTGGTGAGTGGGCTCACTGGAGGTGGATCTAGATGCATTGGGACCGACGAATATGGCTTGACTAGAGGTGGTGGGGATAGACCACCTAGTGAGGATGCCTCACATTGAGACAGATAGGGCTTTGCTGATAACCATAGTAGAGAGATGGTACCCAAAGTCGTCCACCTTTCGGTTATCGATAGAGGAGCTAACTATCACACTGGATGACATGTGCTAGATTTTACACATTCCCATCAGGGGATCATCCATTTACAGGGCACAAGGATGATCGACAATGATTTTTAGGAGGTTGGGCCCACCAAGTGCAAGAGAGAACTATTGTAGTTGATGATCTGGTGGGTAGATATGGGGCTAAAACCATTGATGATCATGCTTTACGAGGTGGTGGTGGGGTAGTGATGTGCCATACTAGTAGGTGATATCTACCGTGGGCCATGGCAGGAGTAGTGGTAGACATGCGATACTAGGAAGTGCAGTTCACATGGTGCCCATATGTGTTGGCCCATTTATATAAGACATATAACATCATGTACAAGAGGTGTACAGGGTTAGTCTATATGACTTTTCTCTAGGTGTGGTGTTTAAGCACATAGCAATCCAGAGGTCACATGCACTACCAGGTCCATTGCCCAACCTGAAGTGGCCTGTAGCCTATAGTAGTCGAGGTCCCTTGAGAGGTCCGTGAGGACCTATATCAAGAACCTACCACTAGCCAAGTAGGTGATTGATGAGCTTTGTGAGGTAAATATCATATGGTGACCATGGCACCTTCACCCTAAATAGACTAAGGATAGGGTGGAGCTAGCTAGAGTGAGGAGGATGAGATGGCTGATGATAGAGAAGGGTAAGCCAAAGGTCTTTTGATTTGATAGAGTCCTAAGGTAGCTCAAGATCATATAGGGAATCTTGAACTTGGGGGACTACTAGTACTAGAGGGTATATCAGGACCCAACAGGGGTTGAAGATGAGCCAAAACTCACCAAGTGGGTTGAGGAGGGCTTGGATGACCCTCCTTATATTGATCCTAGAGTAGACAATGTAAGAGTGGCTATCAGGTACATGTGGTGGTATAAAGGAGTTGTGCTCAAAGGATCTCCTTGCTTGTCCTGATTCAAAGGCATGAGGTCATAAGCCTGGGCATGCAAAATTTTTTTCAAGAGGTTTCTCATAAGACCACAAAGATGGCACAGTAGGATCCTGTAGACCCGAGGTAAAGGCAGTCATGTGCTCGAATTGTGTTGGTGGTGGAGACCACCAAATCTATAAGAGCTGGGGAGGTAGGGATAGCAAGAGTTGTCCCTATAGAGGCCAAGAGGCTACAGGGTGGAGATCCTAGAAAGGCATTAACATCTACAAAAATGTTTGACCAAGATAAGGGATAAGGATAGATAGAGGAGCTAGGAGCATAGGTAGTGACTCTATAAGAGTATATGGCCCATATATAGGAGGATAGGGTCAAGAGGATAGAGGGACTATGAAGCTCATTGAGTTTTGCAGAGGTATAGAGGGACAAAGCTCAAGCAGAGGTAGATCGAATTTGAGGGGAGGTGATCCATCTAGACAAGGAGCATTAGAGGGCCAGGGCTAAGGGTATGACTACTATTGGAAGCAACCAAGCAGGAGATGGGGCCCAACTCTTACATGTGAAGCTCCAAAGGATAGGAGAGAGACTGGAGGTAGCTATTCAATGGGCTATATTTTTTGAGGCAATATACTATGCAGTAGTTATTATGGAGAGGAGGATGCCATTCCCCCCATTCCTCCAGTTGACTAGCAGGTCACGATCTTGGTCCCAGATAGTATTAGCTATACATTCTGTGGGCATGTAGTAGCCTAGATTACCTCCTCCTCAGGGTGGGTCAGAGGGAGTAGGCTTCTAAAGCTAGGGATTGGGATCGAGATGACACATCGATTTTGGATTATGGTGTGCATCCCTAGGTTGAGTGTATCGAGTTTGGATTGTGGTACACCAACCAGACACTAGGTTGTATCTCTTTTTATCTCGAGTAATACAAAGTTTCTCCTTTATTTTACTTCATGTGTTATGCATGTGTGATGATTTAATTTATTTTGTTCATTACTTTATGTTTTATGTATGCAAAAACTATCCTAATGCAAAACTACATGAAATGCATGGATGAAAAGGAAAGAAGAAGAAAGACAAAGAAGAAAGAAGAAGAAGAAGGAAGAAAAAGAGGAAAGAAGAAGAAGAAGAAGAAGAAGAAGGAGAATATCCAAAGGTCAACCATCTAAAATAGATATGGATGAACGATTCACAATATAAAACTAGCATAGGTTGCAAGGATCTAGTGTAGTTAAAAATTATGGATCATACCAAAAAAGAAGGGTGAAACCTGCTATGGACCTAGCCCTTGATTCAAGTACAAAATATTTAGAGTTTGACCCACTATGGGTGGTTGCTCCCTTATTGACTGCTATGAGGTGATTACCCGCTAGGATGTATGCCGAGGTCTACTAATACCGACCAAGGAGCTTATCCTGTAATGGGGTTTTGAGCCTACTGAGTCAAAAGAGAGTATGACCTAATAGAATATCATAGACGATGTAATACCTTCTAGGATGTACAAGTATCCCATGTGGGGTGTAATATAAAATTTTTGCAAGTTCTATCCCAGATAGGGATTTTGAGAATATAGGGGACACTGTGAGTGTGTGTTAATTTGAAAAAGAGGTTGAAGAGAAGAATAAAATATAGTTGTGCTTTTACAAGAGTAAGAAGAAATAAGGAGAAAGAAACAACACCAAAGAGAAGACAAAAGGAGAATCCCTAGGTGGGGATCTAGCTAGGCATCAGATTCATAGTGATAGTGCAATGCATGTGATCTACGACCTAACTAGGTATTATCATGTGCCATCGTCACTAGATCCCAAAAAATATACATGATCGGGAAGTCATGAACAATCAACCATGCAATTTTATGATACTCAATCATACAAGTTATTTTAGATGTCAAGAAATCATGCAATTATGACAAGAAACAATGCAATATGAGCAAGTAGATGGGTGCAAATGTAGTTAATATGATGATTTTTATATATTTTTTGTTATTATTATGAATGAGCAAAATTATACTCAACGCAAAATCTAAATGCACCATTTATCTTATTATAATGAATAAGCATGCCATGATTTATTGGATCGAGGAGATCCCCAGAAAGTATGTCCTCTTGGTAATGAAAATCACGGAGGAGTTTCTTTTAGGCTTCTCTTTTGATAATCATGGCACGGTAATCATTACATTTTCGAACAACACTGCTCTTTTTAACATAAGAAACACCATATAAAAAATCATGATTTTCTTTTACAATAGCATATCTATTGTTAGAATGAATAGAACCAACCATATTACAAAACAATATTTTTGAAGAAAAAGGAAAAGCATCATTTTTAATTTTATTTTTATGCTTTGTTAAATTTTTTATAATCCATATATTCTACATAAGTTATAAGATGGTCATCATCCTCAAATGGTAAAGGTTGGTTTTTATTAGGTATAAAACCTATGCCACATCTCCCAGGCAAAATCTCAACATCCAAGGGTTCTTGAATGCCCTTATGGTGTGGCATGAAACCTTTACCTACATATCCTATACTAGATAGGATCTGCTTAGGAAGAGGGTAATAATTAGTGAGGTAACATTGATTAAAAGAGCACTCACTAGGAGAAGGGTTGCTACCATGAATTATTTCTTCAAAAGGAGTTCCTCCAAAGATAAAGGTACACATGCCAAAGAGTACATCACCTTTCTTATGGGGCAAGCCCATGGTTCTTAGTGAAGGTGGTAGCTTGGCCATATCCAAAAGAGGTTCTTGAAGAAATTTATTATCATGATCCATAGATGACCAATTGGAGGTACGTTCCTCACTCACTTTTAGACTTTGAAAATATTTTGAGATTTGAGATGAGGAACATGGAAAAATTGTTGAAGAAATAGGACATGAATTGAATTCAAATTGATCTAACTCTATATTTGAACAAAATTTAAATGGTCAAGGATCACCCGGAATGGTGACAACTTGATTACCATTTTCAAATTTGAGACATTGATGAAGAGTAGAAGGGATGACCTTCATTGCATGAATCCAAGGATACCCAAGAAGAATATTAAAATATGTAGAACAATGTACCACAAAATAAAGTATCCAATATTTTAGGTCCAAATCTAAGAGGAAGAGAAATGACACCACATGCCTCTTGGGACTCATTGTTGAAAGCTTTTATGATGATATCAATTTTTGTTAAATCTTCCTCTCTTAAACCAAATTTTTGAAAGAATTGACATGTACACTGTAGACACCTAAAATGTGTCATGTTTAGGGGAGCTACTCACATAGGCACATTCATAAGATCATAAGACATAATCTTAGACTTTCCAAGCATCACAAGTGGTTCTCACCACTCATATAGGGCATTCTGAGCCCATCCAAACTTAGCCGCTCAAGACTAGAGCGGCTAGATCTTAGCCGCTCATGTTCAGAGCGGCAAGACCTTAGCCACTGCAGACGACATCGACCAAATCTTAGTCGCTGTAGATGACAATGGTTAAACCATAAAAAACATTTTGCCAATAAATAGGCCTAATCAGAGGTGGAAGTGGTAGTCTGTATGCAATAAATGTGAGCGAGAGTAACTTTACATTCCCCTTCACAACCGGTTCACATAGAAGACTTGGGTATGAATTTAGACTTCAGTTAACTAGTCTTTAAACATAGAAAAGACAAAAATCTTCTCATGCTAACATTCACTACGGATGAGGGATTCAATCCTAGGGTTTTGAGCATAGAATTTAGGGTTTCACACACTTTAAAAGGTGCAAGCCTAAGAGAACCAAACACATAGATGATAGATCAGAGAGAATCAATCAATCCAGAGATACAAGAATGCATTAGATCATTGAGGAGATATTTCGAGACTTGGAGAGTTTCCCTTGGAGATCACATTTATGGTGAAGCCTTGACAAATTAGAGAGCATAGCAATCATAATTTCAACATCGAATACAAGCTTTGATCCATAGCTTTGGAGCAAAGAGAACGAGATTCACTTTAGCGGTTGCTGTCATTGGACAGTGGCCCATGGACCTAGCTTAGGGTTTTAGACATTAGTTTCATTATTATGTTTAGCATATCAATAGCATAGCATAATTTAATTCATTCACATTCATAGCATTAGTTTCATTTACACTTGCTTTCATTTTAGTATATTCATTTCTAACAACCTCATCCAGGGAGGCAATCTTGGAAATCTAAGCGTGTGTTGTTATTTCATTTCTTACAGGGCCACAGGTTCATCGAATGGAAGCTACAACATACGAGATCAAGAGGATCCCTCTAGAAATCAGAGCTAGATAAGGAGGCATCTGTAATCCCTCATACATTTTTGTGTACAAAACCATGAAGCTTGTGAAAGCGCACCACCCCTTGCTAGGGGACTTCTTCCTCACTTGTAATTCATTGTATCAAAAAGAGTATCCCTAAGAGGGACCAACATGTAACCGAGTTTCAATAAAAATAAAGAGATCCATCTTTGTTACTTCCATGTTATATGATTTTTCATGGTCTTTCATTTTATCATGGGTATAATATTGCAAGTAGAGTAAAGCGGTGCGTGCATCCCAAGGTCGCTATATATGGTGATCACGGTGGGACTTCCACTGATTTTTCATTTTTTTTGCCTAGAAAATGACTTAGTTTTGTGTGCAGGTGTAGCCGCTTTGAGCTACAATGGCCAAAAATCAGTAGCTATGATCTACAGTGGCCAGCAATCAGCCACTCCTACTAACATCGTCTATAAATCAGTCGCTCTGGTCAACAACGACCAACACAGGAGTGTAGCAGAGGCCAGAACCTTGGTTCTCTGAGCTAGATTCGAGGTTGGTATAGCTCTTCTGGTATTTCATGATTTTTTATTTGCTTATTTTTATTTAAAACAGTGAATTTAAAACACATTTCTATTTGGAAAACTGAAAGAATGAAAGAAAAAAAACTTGCATCTTGCACATCTTAGAGTTCCTTTTAGATTTTCCACTAGGCGTTGCTAGGAACAACTTTTGCTTGTAAAGTTCGTCCTAGAATCCAACGTGCTAGACATTGTATGTTGTTTACTTGCTTTGAGGCCCTGCTAGAGGCCATAGCTGCATAGAATAAAGTGCGTCCATACAAATCATGGTAGTTCATGCATTTTTTTGAAAATCAAAACGTCTCTTTGCATTTAAGCATATAGGAAAGATTCATTGCTGTTGTATGATGCATGTTACTTTATGCAAGCTTAAAATGAACACCACACACACACATATCATTTAAACATTGGGGAGTTGGATTTCATCACAAACCCTCAATTCAGTCTAGTGACATTGGAATTCATCTCCTTCCATTGGCTTACCCCCTAGAGCTTCCTAGAAATGGATTGAGAGACTTAATTATAGTGGTACTAAGTTACTTTTGCTCAAAATGTCTCCCACTATTAGAACAATCATTGGTTTAGAGTGGAAGAGCTAGGCGAACCCCCCACTAGGACTTCAGCGGTGTACCCTAGCATATTTTGATAAAATCATGTTTGGCACGGGTGTAATTTATTATCACTATGGATTAGTCTTATCATTTTTAATCCAAGAACAAAAGCAAGAAATCAAAGGAACAACAAATCATCAAAATACAAAAAAAAATTTAGGACACACTTAAATTGATAATCAAGATAAAAATTTGCTTGATATAATTTGCATACATTGAATTGCAACTCAAAAGACAAATTCCTAAAAGCAAAAATGGTCAAAACAAGAAGTAAACATCCTTGGTATGATGCCAAATGAGAGTCTGAAGCAACCCATACCCATAGGCGAATTTGTAGTCATATTGGATGACCTACCCATAATACCGTGAGATGTAGGTCCACGAGCCTAAGGGGTGATAACTCAAACCTTGGGGCTTCTCCTCGAGAAACCCCAAGTAGGGAACTACATCATGGAACAATGTCACATAAAAAAAGAGAGGCTTCAAATCCATCCTCATCAAGAAGACATGAGGGGACCTCAAAGGCCTCCTCTAAACACACATAAAATTCTCAAAGGCATGAAGCTTCAAAGGCTTCCTCCTCACATAGACATAAAGAAGGTTATAAAGCTCAATCTTCACATAAGGATGACTAGGTTGCTACATCTCCATTCTCATAGAGAGAGCATGTGACCACAAAGCCTTCTTCATCAAGAGGGCACACAAGAGTTACAACTTCTTAAGCTTCACAAGAAACATATGGAACATGTCTGCCTATTGAAGGGCAAGAAACTAGAGAAAAATCAAGTCATAGGCGTCAATTAGAAGATACCCTTCACATAAGAGGAAGTATTCCCATAGACTATGACCTTATTGGAGTGAATGGCACCCCACAAGATCAGCCATGGAAAACAAGACAACTGGATGAGTTGGATAAGTTTCATCAGAGGCCAACTCAAAGAACCATAGTTACTGAGAACTCTACGTCCGAAAGTTCACTAACTATGACTTCTAAGCATACCTCTTAGTCTAGGGGTGCCTCAAAATGGCCCTGTAATAAACATACAAAATCTGATCATGAAAACACTCAAACATACACTGAAAAAGTTACATTAGCTAGCAAGAGTAGAGAAACAATAGAAACCTCCTCAAGGAATCTGCGCGTCAGAACCACCAAAACTAGATCAGATAAGCATGAGTCCTCTATGACAGTGCATGCTCACCGCATGCAACGGTTAGAGAATACCTTGTGTAAAAAGAAAGAGCTTGTGGAAGCTCTTGAACATGAAAAGAAAAGAGAAAAACTCTTGTGCCAACATGAGCAAATTTTAAGAGAGCAAGCTGAGCAGCTAGCCCGTATCAACCATAAAATAAATGGTAATTATCATCAAAGAGATCAATGCATTGAATCACCAAGAGAATGATGCACTAGACAAGAAAGTGACCCACTCCAAAATCACCCTCAAAATCATGAGTGGAATTCAACTGGGGGAGGAATGGTAGACTTAATAAATCAAGATCATGCATATCCTGGATTCCCTCGTAGGAGGGAAGAAAATGGAATAAATCAAGTGGATAGGGGGTTACCTCCATTGCCACCGTGAGGGGGCCTACAAGAAGAGGAAATCCTCACCTCAAAGGAATTTCAAGCTCTTGCTAAAAATATTAAGTCCTTTAAGAAACAATAAATGGTTGGGAACCAACCAACATTGAGCAAAATATATAATCAACCATTGTGCCCATCAGTTCCTAGTCCTCCCTATCCTAAGCACTTTGAGATGCCTAGGTTGGAAAAGTTTAAGGGTGAAGAAGATGCACAAGAGCATGCCACCAATTTCATCAATGCATATATTCATCTTGAAGATAATGATGCTCTTATGCTAAGGACATTCATCATGATATTTTCGGGCACTACCACTCAATGGTTCAACCAATTTCCCAAGCATAGCATAACCAAATTTGAACAACTAGTAAATGATTTTCTAAAACATTTCTCCTTTGGTGCTAAGAGAAAAGTGAACCTTTTGGACGTGGACAATTTGAAACATTATGATAATGAGCCAGTAATAGATTATGGGAATATATGGAGAAAGATCATGGCAAAACTATCATTCTTTGTCCCCACAGAAGAGATTGTCTGCATGTTCACCAAGAGTTATTCCAAACACATCTCCCTCTTGCTACAAATACAATAGTACCCCTCATTTGAGGAAGCTTTGGCACAGGACAAACTCATTGAGGACATAAAAGTAGATTAAGGAACCATCAAACTTTGAAACAAGAAAGAGTGGAACAAGAATGACAAAAATGGCAAAAATAAGCAGAAGTAGGTAAACCTTGCCCCGGTTAATCAAGTAGTGTGGGCTGTGCCTAAGGATGGGGCTGCACAACAACCCCATAATTATCAAGCACATCTCCCACCAGCCAACTATGATAAAAAGAACTATTAGGGGAGAAACAAAGAATGAAAACCCCCTTGCTACTTTACACCATTAATAGAATCAATGCAATCAATATTCAACCAATTGAGTGAGGCAGGAAATATCAGATTCCTTGACATACCTCTTATATATCCCAACCATCCTAAGCCAAAAGGATATAGGGAAGATAAATTTTTCCCTTATCATAGGATACTGGGGCATAACATTGAGGTTTGCAATGGTTTTAAGCACCAAGTTCAAAGCATGATTTAGGCAAGAGAACTCAAAGTGGACAACCCACTGGCCCTTGACAACAGAGATATGGGCATCTACAAAAAACTCCTACCAAATCATGAGGCCCCTAGAGAGCAAGGGGCCCAAGTCAATTAGGTCCGAGTTGATATACCTACCCACGGATGTGTTGGGATGGTCAAAATTGTCAATATAGCAACCAAGAGTAGATGGTATGGTCAACCACAACCTCCTATAGCTCCTATGAATGTCCCAAATACACCAAGGTAGAGGTAGGGGTAAAAAACCTTCGGGTTTGCTAACTTGACCTGTGGTAACTATTCGAAGTAGACTTGAGCAAAAATTACAAATGACTCCAACTAAGCTATCCATTTATGAGCTCATACAATAGTCCCCAAAGCACAGGGTGACCTTGATGGAGATTTTAAGGTCAATTGAGATCTAACCGCAAGATCCAAATGCCTTCACCCATTTTGTGGGACAAGTAGAAGAATACCATGATCCTGTAATTCGATTCTATGATTATGAGATTAAGACAGTACCTACTGCCTTACTAGAACCTCCACTGAACATTGTGGCATCAATCAATTATTTACCTTTTAAGAAGGTCTTGATCGATATAGGTTCATCAATCAACATCATCACAAAAACTGCCATAGAATACCTAAAAATCCCCAAGTCACATATTGTTTCGAGAGCCTACACATTAAGAGCTTTCAATGATGCTTTATGCAATATTGTGGGAATGATAGTCTTACCTATCAAGGTAGGGCATAAGACCATCCTCGTGATGTGTCATGTCTTGGAAGGGGCCATGCAATACAACATCCTTTTAGGGTGACCTTGGATAAGGGACATGAAGTGTGTCCCTTATGTTAGGGTAAAATAGGTAGTATATTGTATTATACTACATAAGTAGATTATTACATTTACTTTTCTGCTTTTTACTTTCTACCTTGTAGATATTTACTATTTTAAATATCTAATGGTTAATCCTAAATATCCTAGGTAATATTTCTAAACCTAACACTCTACCTACGTTAGCATTCAGTTAGCATGGATATAGAGAGATTAGTTTTCTTTCTATTTTGTAATCTATTTAAATGAATGCTTTATTCCTAAAGCTAATGTTAATGCAATTATCAATTTGATTAAACCTACCTATCTCCTGGTCACATTGGTACCAGATTTGGAGCGAGGAGTTTGATAGAGCGAGGAAATACGACACCAAATTTGGTGACCCTTAATTATTTCCTACGCCCATTTTTTAATACTCCTAAGCTAGGTTTTGATTATTTTATTTTGGCATTTTATTTATTGTTAGGATTTATTAATCCTATAGGGCACAGATTCTGATGCAGGGCACAGATCCCAATGTAGGGCACATATCCCGACGTAGGGCCATTTTGACCCTGGTCGTAATCACAACCCACAGGGATTTTTTTTTGTCCCCACACGGATTGCGACCACCTGCAAGCCCGTAGTCCCCACCACGAGAGCATACAAGGGTAGGCGACCCTCACACTCCCTATGGAATTTTGGGTATGGATCTCGAGGCCATGGTAGGAAAACCTAGAGGGCAGGAGTGCTCTCACGTATCCCATGACATGGATCTTGAAGTAGGGAAAACTTTGAGGGCAGGAGCACCCTCATGTTCCCCGTAGACCTACATGCACCCTGAGGTGAGGCGGTGCTGACGTGGACTTGCACGCACCCTGAGACAGTGCAGATCTGACTCGACCAATAGCTAGATGAAACATGGCACTCTAGCCACATGCCACCTAAAATTTGATTGGGACGAACTGGACTGACACATGGACTGGACTGACATGTGGGACTTGACCTGACATGTGGGAATCGACCTGACACATGGATCTCCCTTGTCGTGCCACATGGCTGCCAGTAAAATGAGGTCCAAACTCGATTGTCCAAAGGAAATCATGAGCATAAGTGCTCGTTGAGGCCTTTAAAGGCCTCTGCATATTTTATAGGATGCATGTGGTATTTATCCCACTTATTTCCAAAGAAGCCCGCGGGCTTCTTTAAATCTCAGGCTTCGCAGCCTAAGAACCAAGCCGTGGGCTTGGTAAGTTGGCCAAGGCGGATGCCTTAGGCCAATAGGAGTCGACGGATTGACTCCCGCGCCCGCCATAAGCAAGTTAATATTTTTTTTATGAAAATTTCATAGTTTTTGGCCTAAATTAATATTTTTATTTAAATTTTTATGCTTAAAATTATTTTTTTTAGTGTTTTAAATTAGAAATTTTCATGTTAGTTTTTCATAAATTATATCAATTTTGTTTAACTATTAATTTGATGTTTTTTATTTAAAATTTTATGTTAAATTTTATTTTAAAAAGATTTAAAATTTTTATAGATATAACATTTAAATTTATAATACAAATGCTAAAATCCTTATGCAACTAAACCATTGTTGTTCTTTAGTTTTCTCCACATGTGGAGATAAAGAGACAAGAACCAAAGACACATTTTGTTGCTTACAATTTCATCAAAATTTCCTTGATTTTTTCATCATTCTTCTATGTTTTCATGAAGATCAAATCTTGGGTGAGGAAAGCTCTTCGTAGACAAAGAATCATTAGAAAGAGAAACGAATTACGAAGGCAAACAACACGATCACATTTTTGTTGTATTCTTAGTGAATATCGTAGATCTATACCTCACTCACTTATCTATACTGATCCATGGAGGGGGTTGGACAAAAGCTATGGTTCCATGAGGATTCATGAGCCTTTTGATCCTAATGCACCACCAATTTTTGAGTGTTGAAAACAAAAACCAAGTCGTGTGTCGACTGGTCTGGAAGCCTTTCAAACATAGGTCATGTGTTGACTTGTATTGAAAGGAGTGCTTGCTTTATCAATTTTGTAATAATTAAGGGGGGATAGAAGTTACATTTGTGCTTCTATTTTTTGCAATTGTAAAGACAAAGGAGGGATTTTCTAGAATAATAAAGGTGCATTCTCGATTGTACTTGACACCTTTTTCAAAAATAGGCTTCATTAGGTGCATTTTCAGTTGCATCCGACACCTATAGTTATAAATAATTTGGGTTGCTCTCTTTTTTATTATTGCACTACACATAATTTTGCAATTAAACAATCATAAAAATTGAAGAGCACTTCACACTTGAAAACCCAAATTTCACTACAAATCATGCTACATCTTGCATAGGTTAAACAAAGTCAATTTTTTTATAATCCTCACCCAAAGGTCCAAAAATACAAACACCTTGATTTACTCTATTTTTTTGGCTTAAATTACCTCAAACTTTTCATCCTTATTGAAGGGTGTTAAGGAAGGTGCCATTAAATATCATAGAGAGAAAAATCAGAAGTCTTTCAAAACCTACCTACCCCTTTAATTTGCTCTATTTGTTTGGCTTAAAATCCTCAAAATTTTAATCCCTTGTTAAGGGTGTTAAGGAAGGTGCCATTAAATATCTTATAGAAGCAAATTAAACATCTTCCATATACTCTTTTGAGGGTATAGTGCAATATACAACCATATTCGTCCTATAAAATTTGAAACCTTCACCATGGCCATGATGCACAAGTATCTCATTGAGAGCCAACTGCTCAAAGGTTCAAATTATTCTGTATGGAAGACTAAGATGAAAGCTATATTAACTATAGAGGATATATGGTATATAGTGGATGGAAGTGAAACTAGACCTCAATCAACAAGAGCAGATCAAACAGGATTTGATAAAAAGGATAGAAAACTATCCTTAATGATCTTGCTAGCCATTACTGATGATATCCAACCTCATATCAATGAAGCTAAAAATGGTAAGGAGGCATGAGATGCCTTAACAACCATATTTGCGAGGAAGAATCAATCAGCAATTATTCACCTCCAAACACATCTTCATACTCTTCATATGAAATCTGGAGAAACAATAGAGCTATTCCTCTGTAGAGTGGCAGAATTGAAAAAAAAATTGTAATACTTAGGAGAAAAAGTGGAAGACCAAGTACTGACCTCTATCATTTTGAGGGCTCTTCCCGACTCCTATAGAATGTTGATCACTTCATTACAAGTATCTGGAAGGATAGTGACTTTTATCGAGTTGGTAAATGATGAGTGTCATTGAGTCTCATAATTTAATCTCAAAGATCTTATCAATCCGGGATGGTGTCCAAGGCTGTCTATGATAGAAGGCTAGAGCAGAGTACAATTTAGGCATTTAGATTTTAAGCATTTATTGGGTGAGAAAGATTTGGTTTAGCCTTTTGGTATCACATTAAACTTAATCTACAGAATAGAAACTTGCAGGAACTAAAAACTAATTCTAAGTTGCAGGAATTGAAATCTAACTACAATTGTAGGAATTGGAATTGCTAAATTGAAAGTCTAATCTACTTTTGCAGAATTAAAATAACAGAATTTAAATTGCTGAATTTAAATGTTGCTGAAATGAAATCCTAAGTTACATTTGCAGAATTGAAACCTAGTTACTCTTTCATAATTGAAATGATGCTTGTAAATGAAACTTATGCTAAAAAAACCTATCAATGTCCTGCCACAAAAGGTCATCAAGCTTCTGCTACAGGAATTGACAACAAAATGAAATATGCTAAAAATGGAAAGTTGCTAAAACAAAAAAGTAGGGAAAACATGGAAAGCAAAGGAAAAATGCTTAATATAATTTTTTAGCTGACACACACACAAATGATGTATAAAAACATAATAGAAAACATAAAGAACATTATACAAACTTAAAACAAGAAAAGTAAACTTGACAAGTAATCTGTTAATTCTACTGTAGCAAAATTACAGATAAAAACCTGTCATAAAAATCCTCCTTCTAGATCTGAAAGTGGGCCCATACTTCCTGATCTAGAAGGAGGTGAAAAGCACTCCTTAAATAATTAACACTCAGAACAAAAAATGATAAAATAACTACACTTTTATTGATGAAAAAACATGCTAAAAATAATTACAGAAAATTACTGTATAGTCCTAATTGCTGCAATTGAAAACTCTCATCTATTATGATTCCTAACTGCTCAACCAAGGAGGGAGATTTGTTATTTATATAAATATTTACAACATATCCCATGCTCAAATCAGCCTATGTGCTACTTTACAGTGATTTGCCAATAATCCTGGATTTGAAATAAATGCAAATCTGGACAGTTTGTGTTGCAGTAGTAGTCATTGGCCCTTAGAAAGCATCTTCAGTGGTGGAAGTATGTGGGAGGAGTCTAGAAATATCTCACACATATTTCTCCACTTCAGAATATGCCATTTCTATCTTGCAAACAACTTCCTATTATGTTGTAGTTATTTCTAGGTTTATCCTAGAAGAGGATCAATTGATCTTTTTCCATGAATGGTGGCTTTGGACAACAAGGACGACAAAGATAGCTGGGGGATATTTTACCTTAACCTTTTCAAACTTATTTTCATTTTTCCACCATCAAAAAATAGTCAAAAAGTTAAAAAGCACTTTCTGTTCTCAATTCGGAGCTAAGTGGCTCAATCCGAAGAGACTGTATTTCTCAATCTGAAGATACCTGTTCAATCCGAAGATCTTCGAAATGACCAATTTTGTGCTCTTCAAGTGATTTTAGTTGTATTTATTATGTGGATTAGACCTCAGGATCAGATTGCAATAGCCTTCATTCCTCTCCATGTGTGAATTCCATGCCTTGCCATTCATTGGTAGCTTGCTAAAATTTACATGGTAAATTACTGCATTTTTTAGCTCTGCTACACAGTTGTAAAATATTGGCATTTCTTGCAAATTCAAACAAATTATAACATAGAAAAATTATTCAAATATCAACATGAAGGAATACATCAAGTTGTTACTGAATTTATACAGTTCATTCACCAAGTAACCATGCTGAAATAGTGCAACAGTGCTACATAATTGTCCCTGCTCTGTTATACCCTGTTGTTGCCTATTTAGACCATATGGAAATGCTTCTAAATAGGTCAAATTTCTTCTGTAGTACTTCTAAACTCATTCCATTCATATCCTCATGCTTTTCTTGACAACTTCAAGGTGTTCGTATAAAGTGATAGCTTGCTGATTTTTATATGATTGTTTTTTTCAGATTTTCAGATTTATGATAGTCCTAAAATTTTGGCTTCAATGTGGATTTGAAACAAGTTTAAGGGCAGAAAAACATTCATAAACCATTGTGAAGTTAATGGATATCAACATACCACATTTGGCTATTTGAAATGCATATTTTTATTTGCTACTTAATCAAGCAAAAGCAGTCACAAAATGCTGAAAATAGTCAAAAACAGAGATATAATGCTCCTAACATAAAATCATGCAAACACTTAACAAATATATATTCTAATCAACTATTTGGAATTTAACTTAATAATATGTCAGTTTTTATATTTCAAACATAGTGTAAAAATGAGGCATTTTCAAGCCTCATCATTCCCCCCAGCTTGAATTGATGCATGCCCTCATGCATCCTAGTAGGCCATAGTAATATGCTGGTTTTATGCTTGTGAAAAACATCCTTTGCCACCTGCTACCTGAGAAATTTATCCTTGCAGCACTACACCAAGCATTTTTCAATTTAAGCATAGGTATTTCACCTTTCTACAACCTTGCAAAAAAAAAATTTTCAATCAATTTTTTTCAATTTTTTTTTTTTGCATATCTTTTTTTTTTTCATTTGTAACTTGCAACTTTTTGACTTCTGCACTTTCATCCTTCAATATTGCAATTTATGCAACTACTGGAATTTTAACTCTTTTTCTGCCCTTCTATAAGTTTTAGTGCTACAAGGTACCTCTTAAAGGCTTGGTATCATGTGATTCATCTTGCAATAGTCTTATTGTGGAACCATATTTGGAAGATGCACTACTACTGGTGAAATTTTCTGTTCTTAACAACATTTCAACCTGAATGTCTATTTTTATTGTTTGCACCTTTTGAACAAAATTGATAAAATTTTGATTTTTAAATTCTTGAGGGATGTAATTACATATAGTATAGCCTTAGGAACCTCAATATTTGATGTACCCTACTTTTTTTTGCTATTCTACAACATTTTCAGCAATTTTGGTATAGTTTCTGCTCATTTCGAAGATGTGCTGCTCATTCCGAAGATGCATCAGAAAATGCAAAAATGACCTCATATGCAAAATTTAGCTATAGATTCTATTGAGGGCCCATATCTAGTGTGTATAAGCCTTTCATAACATCAAAAATCCCCTCTCTAACATTTTGTTTAGATGCTATTCTTCATTTTGTATATTGCTATTTTATTGCAACAGTTGTAAAATAGAATATTTAGGTGCATTTTCCAGATTTTCTTCCTCAAATTTATGAGCCAATTGTGAGATAAACTTGGAGTACTACTTCTGAAACCTGCCCTACTAATTGAGATAGAATTTCTACCATGTTTGTCCCAAAATTAGGTTTTTGTACAGTTTTGAAGTTCTCATGCAACTAAGGGTAGAATGGGGTGTTTCTTGACATTTTGATCATGTTCCATTTTCAACTTGCCAATATTGTATGAATAGTTTATGTCAAATACCGATTATCATACATTAAATGCTAAATTCTTACTATGACTTAAATGCAAGAAACACATACCTTACTATTATGAAAATTAACCATGCACTTTACAAGCTGCTTCTGATGATTGTTAGCAAGCTATTTGAAAACATAAATATACATGTGTAGTGTGAGATTTGTACAATTGTGAAACACGGATACGTGGATCAACACGAAAATGCATGCCAAAAAATCGGTTTTCATGCAAGCCAACTCAGCAGCGCCTCAAGGAGGTTTTCACTACTGAATTATTCATTTTTTTTTCTCTAATGAATAATGAATAATTCAGTAATGAAAACCTTCTTGGAGGCGCTACTGAGTTGTCTTGCATGAAAACAAATTTTCTGACATGCATTGCCTTGTTGATCTACCCATCATTGTTCCACCATTGTACAAATATCACACTGCACATGTGTTATGTTTATGTTTTCAGATAGCCTGCTAATGATCATCAAAAGTAGCTTGTAAGGTGCATGACCAATTTTTAGGATAGTAAGGTATGTGTTTATTACATTTAATTCATAGTAAACATTTAACATTTAGTGTATGATAATCGATATTTGGCATAAACTATTCATACAATATTGGCAAGTTAAAAATGGAACATGTTCAAGATGTCAAGAAACACCCCCTTATGCTGTTAATTGCATTGAAATTCCAAAACTATGTAAAAACCTGATTTTAGGACAAACATGGCAACAATTCTATTACATTTAGATCTCAAAGATCTTATCAATTCGGGGTGGTGTCCAAGGCTATCTACGATAGAAGGCTAGGGCAGAGTACAATTCAGACATTCAGATTTCAAGCATTTATTGGGTGAGACAGATTTGGTTTAGCCTTTTAGTGTCACACTAAACCTAATATACAGAATGGAAACTTGTAGGAACTAAAAACTAATTCTAAGTTGCAGGAATTGAAATCTAACTACAATTGCAGGAATTGGAATTGCTAAATTGAAAGTCTAATCTACTTTTGTAGAATTAAAATAACAGAATTAAAATTGCTGAATTTAAATGTTGCTGAAATGAAATCCTAAGTTACATTTGTAGAATTGAAACCTAGTTACTCTTTCATAATTGAAATGATGTTTGTAAATGAAAATTATGCTAAAAACACCTATCAATATCCTGCCATAAAAGGTCGTCAAGATTCTGCTACAGGAATTGATAGCAAAATGAAATATGCTGAAAATAGAAAGTTGCTAAAATAGAAAAGCAAAGAAAACATGGAAAGCAAAGGAAAAATTCTTAATATAATTTGTCAGCTGACACACACAAATGTTGTACACAAACATAATATAAAACATAAAGAACATTATACAAACTTAAAACAAGAAAAGTAAACTTGACAAGTAATCTGTTAATTCTATTGCAACAAAATTACAGATAAAAACTTGCCATAAAAATCCTCCTTCTAGATCTAAAAGTGGCCCATACTTCCTAATCTAGAAGGAGGTGAAAAACACTCCTTAACTAATTAAAACTCAAAACAAAAAATGAAAAAATAACTACACTTTTATTGATGACAAAACATGCTGAAAATTGTTATAGAAAATTACTATACAATCCTAATTGCTGCTATTGAAAACTCTCCTCTATTATAGTTCCTAACTGGCTCAACTAAGGAGGGAGCTATGTTATTTATATAAATATTTACAACATATTCCATGCTCAAATCAGCCTATGTGCTAGTTTACAGTGATTTGCCAATAATTTTGGATTTGAAATAAATGCAAATCTGGATAGTTTGTGTTGCAGTAGTAGTCATTTGCCCTTAGAAAGCATCTTCAGTGGTGGAAGTACATGGTAGGAGTCTAGAAATATCTCACACATCTTTCTCCACTTCAGAATATGCCATTTCTATCTTGCAAACAACTTCTTATTATGCTGTAGTTATTTCTAGGTTTATCCTAGAAGAGGATCAATTGATATTTTTCCATGAATGGTGGCTTTGGACGACAAGGACGACAAAGACAACTGGGGGATATTTTCCCTTAACATTCTCAACCTTATTTACCTTTTTCCATCAAAAAATAGTCAAAAATTCAAAAAGCACTTTTTGTTCTCAATCCGGAGCTAAGTGGCTCAATCCGAAGAGACTGCATTTCTCAATCCAAAGAGACTGTATTTCTCAATCCGAAGATACCTTTTCAATTCAAAGATATTTGGAATGACCAACTGTGTGCTCTTCAAGTGATTTTAGCTGCATTTCTTAGGTAGATTAGCCTTCAGGATCAGATTGCAATAGCCTTCATTCCTCTCCATGTGTGAATTCCATGCCTTGCCATTCATTGGTAGCTTGTTGGAATTTACATGGTAAATTACTGCATTTTCCAACTATGTTGCACAGTTGCAAAATATTCGCATTTCTTGCAAATTAAAGCAAATTAGAACATGGAAAAATTATTCAAATATCAAAATGAAGGAGTACATCAAGTTGCTACTGAATTTATACACTTCATTCACCAAGTAACCATTCTGAAATAGTGCAACAGTGGTGCACAATTGTCCCTGCTCTGTTATACCTTGTTGTTGCCTATTTAGACCATATGTGAATGCTTCTAATAGGTCAGATGTCTTTTGTAGTACTTATGAACTCATTCCATCCATATCCTCATGCTTTGCTTGACAACTTCAAGGTGTTCCTATAAAGTGACAACTTGCTGATTTTTATATGGCTATTTTTTTTAGATTTTCATATTTATGACAATCCTAAAATTTTGGCTTCAATGTGGATTTGAAACAAGTTGAAGGGCAAGAAAACATTCAAAAACCATTGAGAAGTTAATGGATATCAACATACCACATTTGGTTAATTGAAATGCATGTTTTTACTTGCTACTTAATCAAGAAAAATCAGTCACAAAATGCTAAAAATAGTCAAAAATAGAGATATAGTATTCCTAACATAAAATCATGTAAACACTTAACAATAGTATATTTTAGTCAATTATTTGGCAATTAACTTATCATATGGTAGTCAAATATCATGCAATAATGAGGCATTTTTGGGCCTCATCATCCCCCCCAACTTGAACTAATGCATGCCATCATGCATATTAGTAGGCCATAGTAATATGCAGGTTTTATTCTTGTGAACATCCTTTGCTACCTGCTAACTGAGAAATTCCTCCTTGCTGCACTATATCAAGTATTTTGCAATTAAACACATGTATGACTTTTTTATGTCTTTCTACAAGTTTTAGTGCTGCAAGGTACCTCTTAAAGGCTTGATATCATGTGATTCATCTTGCAATAGTCTTATTGTGGAACCATATTTGGCATATGCACTACTACTGATGGAATTTTCTGTTCTTAACAACATTTCATCCTGAATTATTATTTCTGTTGTTTGCACATTTTGAACAAAATTGATAAAATTTTTGGATTTGAAATGCTTGAGGGATGTACTTACTTGTGGTAGAGCCTTATGAACCTCAATATTTGATGTACCCTACTATTTTTACTATTATGTAGCATTTTCAACAATTCTGGTATAGTTTCTGCTCATTTCGAAGATATCCTGCTCATTTCGAAGATATGCCTGTTCATTCTGAAGATATGACTGTTCATTTCGAAGATGCATAAAAAAATGCAAAAATGACCTCCTATGCAAAATTTAGCTACAAATTCTATTGTGGGACCATCTCTAGAGTGTATAAGCCTTCCATAAAATCAAAAATCCCTTCTTCATCCTTTTGTTTAGATATTATTCTTTGTTTTGTATGTTGCTGTTTTATTCCAGTAGTACTAAAATAGAACCTTCAGGTGCATTTTTCTGATTATCCTCCTTCAATTTATCAGACAATTGTGAGATATAAACTTGCAGTTCTACTTCTAAAACTTGCCTTACAAATTGAAATAAAATTGCTGCCATGTTTGTCCCAAAATTAGGTTTTTACATAGTTTTGGAATTTCCATGCAATTAAGGGCATAAGGGGGTGTTTCTTGACATCTTGAACATGTTCCATTTTCAACTTGCCAATATTATATGAATAGTTTATGCCAAATATCGATTATCATACACTATATACTAAATGTTTACTATGAATTAAATGCAAGAAACACATACCTTACTGTCTTGAAAATTGGTCATGCACTTACAAGCTGCTTTTGATGATCGTTAGCAGGCTATCTGAAAACATAAACATAACACATGTGCAGTGTGAGATTTTTACAATGGTGGAACAATGATGGGTAGATCAACAAGGCAATGCATGCCGAAAAATCAGTTTTCATGCAAGCCAACTCAATAGCGCCTCCGAGAAGGTTTTCATTACTGAATTATTCTTTTTTTTTTTTTTTTTTTTTTTCATCTCATTTTTTTTTCATTTTTTTCATCAGAAGAGGCTGCCATTTCTGGTTTTCAACTAACTTCTATCCTTTTTTTTTTTTCAAGTGCTTCAATGAGAGAGAACATCTCTCACTCTTATTTGGATAAGACCAATCCTTATTCTGCAAAAACATGTCAATTATTGTATGAAAACACCATCTCTTTCTGTTGAAACCTGCAACATTGATGCAACCTTCCTTTCTAGATGAGCAGTAAGAATCTTCATACATCATAATTGCATCCTTATTGCTGAAAATGAAGTATTGCCTCCATTGTTCCTCTTCCTTGCTGAAATTGATGCTTGTCCTCATGTATCCCCATTTTGTGGGACATGCCTTTGCTGTAATTTTTTTTCTCTATTTTTTTTTTCAATTTTTCTTGTCTTGCTTGTACCCAAGAAGGAAGTTCACAAACAAGACTATTCTTATTTTTGCTTTTCTTGTATTTTTTTTTCAAACTTTTTATCATCACTCTGAATCTAATATTGAAGAGAAATTCTCTTCCATTATGTGTACATCCAATGAAATCTCATTCAAGAACTCCTCCTTAGTTAATGGTGCATGGTATACCCGAAGGCAATGTCCATTCACCACTAACATCCTCCATGAATTACTAATTGGAGAAAGAAGCACTACTCCATATCTGAAAAATTCTTCAATCAAGTGTTGTCCATGCCTCCTACTCTACATAATCTTGTCAATCTGTATTTGAAACAATTAAATACCTATTACCAAAAGATGTTAAGTGCTTACATCAAGATAAAATCTTGATATACCCTTGTAATTCCATGTAAAGGGATTTAAATATTGTTTCAAAATAGCAATAATTTTGCTTTTTGTTTATAAGTTAGCTAGCTAATAATGTTCAAGAATTTTCTTGGCTGCACTTCAATTTGTTTCATTCCTAGGAGGACAGAATTTACCCCTTTGTAATTTCTTACTAAGGAGTTTAATGGAAGTAAATTTTCTATGTGCATTTTTTCTAGTTTTTCTCCTTTATCCAAGGCTAATTTATGTGTGTTTGGACTAAAGGTTTTTTGTGTATCTCCATTGATTTTTGTCTCTTCAAGCTCAGGTAAGTTTTTGTTTGAGCACAGTTGGATGTTGTTGCAGTCAATAACATTTCCTGCAGGTTTTTTTTTTTTTTACCAAATTCAACTACATAGACAGGGGTTGCCTATCCTGTATCATTTAGATTGATCACAATTTGGGCTAAAAAAGACGTATTTTTTGTTTGCACAATAAGAAAAGAAGTGTACAACTTTAGCGGATCAACTACTTGTCAGGTAGGATCACCTCTAATGAGAACAACTATTGTCGATGTAGGCTAAGAATTTTAGGTTGCAGTTTAGCACAATAAAACCCTAACAATATTTAAGTAATAACGAAAAACTCTAGGATCACCATTAAGTTGTAAACTCCTATTTTTATTATGCAAAAGTTTTTGTGATTTTTTTTAATAGATTCAGCTTACATAGATAGGGGTTGCCTATCTTGTATTATTCATATTGGCCACAAGTTGGGCTGAAGGTGGTGGTTGATTTACTTGCCCTATTTGTTGTTTTTGGGATCTCTCTTTGATAAGAATTCAGACTAGGCAACAAATTTTGCATCTCTAAGTTGTGGAAGTAAATGGTATTCATCAGTGATATGTCCCTATGAACAAATGCTATAGGTAGCTGATATGGCTATTTTGTTCAAGGGATAGTCTTGTATATCTACCATGATATCTTCCCAACATCTAGTAATTTTTTTTTATACTACCCTGATGATATGGATATAAAAAGGGCAGTACTAGCAGATGGCTCCTCGAAGAGATCTTATGTTTCTTGATAATGAGGATGATGAATTCTTTCAATCAAGAATTTCAAACATAAGTAATTTAACCCCTAGGTGTGAAGATCACCTCCCTGTGGTTGCTTGTTTTCTAAATGGACTGAAATGCAATTTACCAAAAATTGTTACTAATACCAATCATTTATCCAGATTTTACTCTAAAGTTCACAATTTAGTATAATTAACAATTATTGGGCTACTTTTACCCTCTAAAAACATCGTGTTCCTAGAAAATGGTGCCAATATGCTTCAAACAGAAGAAGCTAATCAACTCCATAGAGATGAGGCATCTAACAATGCTCTTTTCTCGAACAGACAAGGTGGTAAGAAAAAGTGGAATCAACAGCAAGGTTCTTCTTCTAATAAAAACAAGGGTAAAGGCAAAGAGACTCAGAAGAAGAAGCAGTATTGTAAGATTTGCGATAAGGACACTTATGAAACCAAAAGATGTTGGTTTAATAACAAACCGCAAAATGAACAAGGAAATAAGAAGGGCAAAGGCAAACCAAAGAACAAGAATACACAGCAATAGGGACACATTGCAGCTAAATATTCTAGTTTGGACTCTGAACGAGCACATAGGGTGCTCATGAGACATACAGATTCCCCTAACAAGGACACTATGTGATACATAGATTCAAGCACTAGTAAGCATATGACTGGCGATAAGTCTTGGTTTGAGACATTTGAGGCTCGAGAAGGTAGACCGATCACCATTGCTAATGATCAAACCTATTGAGTTTAGGGAGAAGGAAGTGTTTCTATCTCCCTTCCAGATGGAGAATGTAAAATTTAAAAAGTTCTTTATGTACCAGGCTTGAAAAATAATCTCTTGTCAGTTCCACAAATCTTGGATAGCCACATGAATGTCAATTTCAAGGTGGACAAAGAAAAGAAACGTTGATTTATCACCAAGAAAGGAAAACTGATAGCAACAGGTTCATACAAACATGGTTTTTTTTCTTAGATGCACTTACCTCAACACATACTACAACGGTATTAACCACGAAAGAGGCCACATATCTATGGCATAAGAGATTTGGGTATTTAAGTTTAGGATATTTACTAGAACTCAGTAAATATCAAATGGTGAAAGGATTACCTACTCTTTCATCTACTTTGCCAGTATGCTCAGATTGATTGTTAGGCAAGCAACACAGAGTGCCATTTGAACCTAGATCCTTTCGAGCTAAGGTACCTTTGGAGTTGGTTCACATAGATTTGTGTGGTCCCATGTCTACTAGTTATGGAGAAAAATAGTATTTTCAAATTTTTGTCGATGATCACTCACACAAGATGTGGGTCTTCTTCTTGTAATTGAAGTATGAAGCATTTACCTATTTTCAACAATTTGAAAAAGCTTGTTGAGGAAGAATCAGGATGCTTCATCAAGATCCTCCATTCAGATCGAGGGGGGAATACACATCAAAGGACTTTTACTCATTTTTACAGACTCATGGGATAAAAAGACAGTTAATCACAACATATTCTCCTCAGTCAAATGGAGTTGTTGAGAGAAGAAATCGGTCCATTATGGAAATGGTTCGATGTATGCTTCAGGGAGAGAATATTGAGCAAATTTACTGGGTTGAATCTGTTCAAACTGTAGTATATCTTCTAAATAGAGCACCCACAAGGGCTCTTGAAGGTATGACTCCTCAGGAAGCATGGAGTGGAAGGAAACCCTCCATATATCATCTACAGGTATTTGGGTGTAAGGCTTTTATGCATATACCCAAGTAGAAAAGAAAGAAATTAGATGAGAAGTCCCTACCATGTGTTTTTCTTGGCTATGATGAATTCTCAAAAGGCTATCGATTGATAGACCCATTTACCAAGAAAATACATGTCAGCAGAGATGTAGTGTTTGATGAAGCTTTCACACCTAACACTACATCAATATACCTTAATGATGAGGAGCAACAACCACTTCCTTATCCACAATAGAAAAATCCTCCAAAATGGTATACGAGCACAAAAAAGATTCCAAACTCACTTCCCTACCTGATCTTACTCTCAATCGTCCAAAAACATGAAGCATGACTCAACAAGAAAATATTGAAGCATCCACTTCAGTTGATGATCTTTGTGCATATTTTCAAGACCTTTCTATTGATAGAGAGTTAGCAAGGGAAGATGATATGGAAATAGATGAGGAGAGGGTTTAATTATCATAATTTGATGAAAAAGAACCTTCTACAGTTGATGAAGCACTTAGACTGCCTTAGTGGAAGGTAGCTATGGATGCAGAACATAACTCCCTCATCAAGAATAAAACATGGAAGCTGGTAGATTTGCCTAAAGGAAAGAAACCCATAGGTTGCAAATGGGTTTACAAAGTCAAATATAAGGCAGATGGTACCATAGACAAGCATAAATCCCATCTTGTGGTGAAGAGCTATGCTCAAAAGGAAGGCCTTGACTATGAGGAAACATTTTCTCCTACAGCAAGGATGACCACCATTCGATTTCTTTGTGCTATGGTAGCACAGTTCGGATGGAAATTACATCAGATGGATGTAAAAAGTGCCTTTCTGAATGGTGACTTAAAAGAAGAGGTATACATGTCTCAACCCCCAGGATTTGCTAAGGAAGGCCATGAGCAACAAATTTGCAAATTGGTCAAATCATTATATGGGCTTAAACAAGCCCCAAGAGCATGGTACATTAAAATGGATAGTCACCTACTATAGCACGAATTCAAGAGAAGTCCATCTGATGCAAATATCTATATCAATAACATAGGTTCTAAAATAGTGATTCTTGTATTATATGTAGATGATTTGATCATCACCAAAAATTCAAAGAAAATGATTAGCGTCATGAAAAGTAACTTGAAAGAGTCATTTGATATGAAAAATCTGGGACTTCTCCACTAATGTCTTGGTCTTAATATAGAACAGAAGAAGAATCATCTTAGGGTGACTCAAAAAAAGTATGCCAAGACTTTAGTAGAAAAATATCGTATGACTGATTGCAAGCCCAAGGCAACACCGATGGAATCAGGGATTCAATAATCATGGTATGATGATTCACCACAGGTAGATGGCACACTATATAGACAGATGATTGGAAGCCTTATCTATTTGACCAATACTAGACCAGACATTACTTATGCTGTAAACTATCTTTCTCGGTTCATGCAGGAACCAAAAGCCTCTTATTGGAAAGCAGCTAAGCATGTTCTTCACTACATTCAAGGTAGTGTAGAATATGTTCTAGAGTACAAGAAGAATAACTCATTCTTATTATAGAGTTACACTGAATCTGACTATGCTAGATCCTTAGATGATAGAAAATCAACATCAAGATATGTATTTCATCTTGGATATGGTCCTGTCTCATGGCATAGTAAAAAGCAATAGGTGGTTGCTTTATCTTCAATAGAGGCAGAGTATCACATTGCACGAGGAGCTGTGTGTGAAGTGATATGGTTAAGTCGTATCTTGGCTACCATGGGCCTACCAAAGAAACTTTCTATTCACATGTTTTGCGACAACTCAGGTGTTTTGAACTTGGTCAAGAATCCAGTCCATCATGAACACACAAAGCATATTGACACAGATTGTCATTTCATTCATGATGAAGTTCCTAAACATAGAATCAAGCTCCAATACATTCCCACCGATGAATAGGTTGTTGACATCTTCACCAAGGCACTTGGACGTGTCAAATTTGAGCTGTTCTAAAGTAAAATTTGTATATAAAAGTAATGCAATAAAGGGGGGATGATAGGGTAAAATAGGTAGTATATTACATTATACTACATAGGTAGATTATTACATTTAATTTTCTACTTTTTACTTTCTACCATGTAGATATTTACTGTCTTAAATATCTAATGGTTAATCCTAAATATCCTAGGTAAGAGTTCTAAACCTAACACTCTACGTATGTTAGCGTTCAATTAGTGTGGATATAGAGAGATTATTTTTCTTTCTATTTTGTAATCTATTTAAATGAATGCTTTATTTCTAAAGCTAATGTTAATGCAATTATCAATTTGATTAAACCTACCTATCTCCTGGTCACACCTTCAATATTACACCAATGTGTCAAGTATGTGTATGATAACATAGTCTATATAGTGTTGGCCGATGATGAGCCATTCAAGTATGTCCATCAGGTGGATTTTCCAGGAGAGTTTGTGATCCCTTCTACCCACCTGTATGTAGGGCCTTCATCTCCAATTACGCAACTAAAGGACAAAGACAAAGGGGAACAAAAAGACCCATCCAAATTAACACCTCAACATGCGCCCAACATGACTAATACTTATAAGAAACCATCAACATATAAGCCACAAGATAATCAAAAGCTAAAGGTACCCTTATTTGAGGAAAGAAAGCCCATGGAAGCACTAACCATAGCCATTGAGGAAGGTCCAAGTCCCATGGACAAAGAAGATCTCCAAGAGCAAGTCAAATATGATGATTACCATCTTGCTTTACCAGTGTCATCCGTGGGGTCATCCACATCGCATGCAACCATACACTTGGCAAGCACAAGGATAGGATAATACCTTGTGCAGAACATAACATTCACACCTATCATAGAATCTGCACAAGACATGGGAAAACTAAAAGACTTGAGACCACCAATGGAAACGGTGGTTCCTCTTGGAATCCCTCCTAACCAGACAAACTTTGTCTATGCTAGACTAGACTGTACCCACAAGTCTACTGAAGAGGAAGAGGACAACAATGAATTATTCACTGTTAATGTTTGTTACCTCTCTAATCTTGAGTTTTCTCTAAGCTACTTTGAACATTGTCATTGGCATGGTTACAGTCTTGGTATATATGAGCAGGGACATAGGTGACCACTCGAGCCGTAATACCAGCTTCCTACTGATAGGCTTGGAGAAGGTTACCACATCAGATGTTGGGATGAATCTTTGGCAATAAATTTAGAAAGATTAAGCTTGGGGTTAGGAGAGGACATTGATTTTATTCCTTACCACCCACTAAGTTCAAAACTTGTGTGCAATAGACAAGAGGCCATAGTGAACATCATGTCGCCTAAGACATATCATCCAAGACTCAAAAATGATGCCATACTAGTAGGATACAACTCATGGGATGATGAGCAAGAAGAAAATAGATATGTGGCAAGTGACGATGAAGCACAAGAGGGATTGGCCTATCATGGGCATTGTATTTACAAAGCTTTACTTGGTCCATCCACAATGAGAGTGGATAAATATTAGATGAAAGTAGCTATGAGTTAGAGGACTCGACAGAAAAATCCTACTTAGGACAAAGGCATTGGCCCCACAACATGGGGCAAGAAAATAATGCAAATGGCATCTTCGTAAGTGACGAGGAGTATGAGGATGAGATAGAGATGGCCTACTTGAGGCCAAGATACATGCCCCATATATTAGGACCACACACTAATGCCAATGGATTCTTCATAAGTGACAAGGAATATGAAGACGAGATAGAGATGGCCTACCTGGGTCTAAGGCATGAGCCCCTTGTCCTAGGGCCACATACCAATGCTAATAGTTTCTGGATAAGCGATGATGACTTTGAATCTGAAATTGAGATGAATTATCTTGGGCCTCACCACTTGTGACAAGTTAACATGTTGGTAGAAATAGAGGTAGCATTTCGTGCCATAGACCCTCATTTATGATTTTTGGGAAGACCTGTTGACCTTGCTGCCATTCACCAAATGGTCAATCTCCCTCTGCCTACATTTAGAGAGCAGTTAGAGCCCAATGATCCTATTGTCCACCCTGCTCATGGGCCATATCTAGAAATTCCCATTTCTCTAGAGTCTCATCGTGAGTATGGAAGGGAAACCTCTGAGATAAGATTACACCCATGTGGTCTTGAAGATTTTATTCCATCCATCAACACAATCTCCATTTATTTGACCACTCCACTTAATAATCCAACCGATCCCACAAAACCTTTATGTATTGATACAGAGGCAATTTATTGGGACCACACTGATTCACCCATAGAGCCTAAATATATTTTCCCTAATGAAGAGATGTTACAATCATTTATTTTTGCATCATGCTGTGCATATGACGTATTTCATGCTAGTTTGGATCCTAAGTCAGTAGGACCTGTAAATCCCATCGATGACATTCACTTGATACCCACACCTTATCAACTAGAGGATGGGTCACATATGGCTGTAGAAATGACTTTCAAGGTGGACATCAGTGATGATCCTACTCAACCAAAGAAAGTCAAGTTCATAGAAAGTCTATCTCCAAAAGAACAAGCCATCATAATTCCTCTCCTGAAAGAGAGGCCAAATATTTTTGCTTGGACTTACACAGACATGCCTGAGATAGATCCAAAGTTAGTTGTTCACAACCTTTCACTAGATCCCATGAAGAAACTGGTCAAGCAAAAGTTAAGAAAAATGCATCCAACCGTCGCTTTGATGGTAAAGAACGAATTGCAAAAACTATTGGATGCAATTTTCATAGTTTCTATCGACTACCCTGAGTGGGTGTTCAAGATGGTGCCCGTGGGGAAACCTGACGAAAGAGTTCAAATTTGCATAGAATTTAGAGACTTAAATAGGGCAACTCTAAAGGATTAATTCCATTTTCCAAACATATATGCTCTTGTTGATGCCATCGCAGGTCATGAGATGCTTTCCCTAATGTATGGTTTTTTTGGATACAATAAAATTTGGATTAAACCCGAAGACCAGCACAATACTACTTTCCTTACTCCATGGGGAACATTCTATTACAAAGTAATGCCATTTGAGCTTAAGAATACTGGTGCCACCTACCAGTGAGCCATGACATGCATATTCCATGACTACATGCACAAGAACTTAGAGGACTACATGGACGACTTACTCATTAAGTATTTCCTATGGGAAGAGCATGCTGAAGTCCTTAGAAAAGTCTTTAACCGCCTCATTGAGCACAATGTAAGATTGAATCCTAAGAAGTGCGTATTTGGTGTAACTTATGGAAAGATTTTGGGATTCATTGTTTCTAAGAGAGGCATCGAGGTCGATCTGACAAAAGTGAAGGCTATACTGGAAATAGCTGCCCCTACCAACATTAGGGAATTAAGAAGCCTTCAAGGCAAGATAACATCCATAAAATGGTTCATTGCACAATTATCAGACAAATATCGACCCATGAACCAGTTGCTACACAAGGATGTCCCATTTCATTGGGACGAAGAGTGCCAACAATACTTTTTAGAGATTAAAAAATACCTAGCCATGCCACCAAGGCTAGACATTCCATATTTGCTATATATATCAGCTACTAATTTTGCTTTAGGTACCATGTTAGCCTAAAAGAATATGCAAAAAAAAGAGCAAGCCATATATTAGATTAGTCGCACCTTGGTGCGTTATGAGCAGGGATATGCGTATGTCAAAAAGTTGTGTTTAGCAGTGGTCTTTGCAACTCAAAAGTTGCAACACTACATGTTGAGCCATACAACCTACATTATATCTAAACAAAATTCTTTGTAGTACATGATGAACAAGACATATCACAATACTCATACTGCAAAGTGGATCATGCTACTAACATAATTTGATCTAGAGTTCATAAGCCAAAAGTCCACCAAGGAACAAGTCATAGCAGATCAACTAGCAGAGGCACCTCTTTAGGATGGCAAGCCTCTCACCATAGAGTTGCTTGATGATGCAGTCTTCGTGTTATCAGATCTGCATGAACTTGAAGAACATGAGAAAGAAAGAGACATGTCGTTGTTCTTTGATGGTTCAAAATGTGAGAAAGGGGGTGAAGTAGGGATAGTATTTATCACACTATAAGGCACACCATTGCCCTTATCATTCAAACTAGACTTCCCTTGCACAAACAACAACATAGATTATGAGACTTTGATCTTGGGACTCCTTTCTCATAGTAAATAAAGTTAAAAGCCTATTACAATGCAGCTGCCCACTCCTAAAAGCTTACAAGGAACTTGTTGACACCTACCTAGCCCAGTTGGAATGGTATGACATCGAGGCAATCCATCATACATCAAAGAGATTTACAGACACCATGGCTTCTCTGAGATCCTTTATTCCTTAGAATATATCCTTTGATTTTACAATCGTTCTTTTGAAAGTGCTCTTGCACTAAGAAATACAACGTGAGGCTTTGGACAATCAAGCATCAATCAACATGATCAACAAGAAACCTAATCAGGATTGGTCCATCGTAGCTAAAGACTTCTTGCAAACAACACCTTTGGAATCTTTGGTTTCTCAAGGACCTACAGAGTGTGGCACAACCATTTACCATAGATTTTTTTCTCAATTTGTGTTTGCACATGCTGGATCGCAGGAGAAACATGTTTTATCAATAAAAGTTGTGGCTTATCAGGATTGGCTTTCCCAATTACGATATTTATTTAAGTTGGGAATGCTACCACAAGACCTATCGCATGGTGAAAGATGAAAATTTAGACAAAAGGTGACCAGGTACATTTTTCTAGGAGAATTCCTCTATAGGTGAGGTTATGACGGAGTACCCCTTCATTGTCTTAAGCTCCAGGAAGCATCTTGGGCAATTTTACAAGCTCACAAAGGTACGTGTGGTGGCCACTTTAGTGGCATGGCTATTGTTAAGTGTATATTAAGGATGGGTTATTATTGTCCTACTTTGAAAAATGACTATTGTGAGTATGTCAAGAAATGCATTAAGTGCCAACATCATGCAAATCTCATGCACTTGCCATCATAAGCCTTGCAACCCATCCAGGCAGCATGACCATTCTTGTAGTGGGGACTAGACTTGATTGGAAATATTTCACTCTCATCCTCAGGCCGACACACATTCATCATAACGACCACTGAGTACTTCACTAAATGGGTTGAAGTGATCCCCCTAACATCGATAGCTGGATCAAGGATTGTGGAGTTTATACTCCACAATATCATAAGTCATTTTGGGGTTCCTTCGAAGATAATATCAAATAATGGGCCATCTTTCAAGAATAAAAAATTGCATGTATTAATGATCAAATACCATATTCAACACAGTTTTTTAATGCCTTATTATCTGCAAGCAAATGGGCAAGCAAAAGCCTCAAACAAAACAATCATCTCCATATTGAGGAAGATGGTAAAAGAAAATCATAAGGACTGTCACATACAATTACCTCTAGCACTATGGGCATACAGGACTAGTGTGCGAACGCCCATTGGGGCAACACCGTTTTCACTTGTATATGGCACTAAGGCCATCATGCCCTTAGAGTTGGAGATTCCAACCTTGCGAGTAGCCATGAAGGACTTCATAGATGATGACACCGCATGACAAGGCCACCTTGATCAGCTAATGCTTCTTGATGAACACCGAGTCAATGCCTTGGAGCATCTCTATGTTTATCAGAATTGCCTTGCTTGAGCTTACAACAGTAAAGTCCACTTGAGGGTATTCAAAGTTGGAAATCTTGTGCTCAAAGAAAACCAACATAACTCAAATCTGCCATCGCACCTACGAGATAAATTTGCGATAAATTGGATAGGCCCCTACATGATTTCAGAAAGGGTTGGGTCTGGAGCATATCACCTTACATTGTTGGATGGTGTTGAAGATCCTGAACCTCTCAATATCATTCAATTGAAGGCATTTTATACATAAAATCAAAAAACATTCAAATATGTCAAAAATAAAAAAAAACATTCAAATATGTCAAAAAAAACATTCAAATATGTCAAAAAAAACATTCAAATATGTCAAAAATAAAAAAAACATTCAAATATGTCAAAAATCGAAATACAAAAGCAATAAAAAATGCTCCAAGGGTATCTTCACACCGCTTGGTCACCTTCATCACAAAAAGCTCCAAAGGCATCTTAAATCCCTTTGGTCAAAAGCAATAAAAAATGCTCCAAGGGTATCTTCACGCCGCTTGGTCACCTTCATCACAAAAAGCTCCAAAGGCATCTTAAAGCCCTTTGGTCAAATATTAAAATAAAAAACACAAAAATAATGCAAAAATAAAAATACAGAAATATTTGCATTTCACACTTGCATTCACATAAGTTGCATTACATCCATTGCATTCACATATGTTATGATCACATTCTAGCAAAATATGCCACAATTTGTATCACAACCCAAAAGCTCAAATCCACCTCCATCCATGCACTCATGTGTATAACTGTGTTTTTCAACACAACCATTTCATGTTGCTATACAAAATAGGCTAAGATTATCCTGTTATTCAAACATGTCTAGTGGTCTTATCAACTTTTGTAGAAAGCCATCTTGATTAGTAGAAGGTAAGGTCTAGCTGTGATAATGCCTTGGATATTCAAGATCCCGTCACTAATTGAAACACTAAAATCCTAGCTGGTACAAGGAAAAGATGAAAGTTGCGAAGTGGTCTAGGTTACCTTAAGAGAAAAGGATCTTCCTTGCTTATCCCCCTGTGCGACCGGTTTAAAGGTGCTGAGAATTGGTAAAAGGACAAGCTTCGCCCTATCCAAATCCCTTGCTTAAATAAAAATAAGCAAAAGCCCGAAGCAAAGTACAAATTAAAAAATCCAAGCATACATTCCAGATTTCAAAGCAATGATCCGATACACAAATCAAAGATTCCAAGAATCCTCGCTCAAAGAAAAATAAATAAAAAATAAACAGTGATTTTCATCACTACATGTGAGAAAAATAAACAGTGATTATCATCACTACAAGAATCCTCGCTCAAGAAAAAAATCAATAAAAAATAAATAGTGATTTTCATCACTACATATGAGCAAATATCCAAAGCCAAAAGGAAGAAAAGGAGGGAATGAAGCTTGAATCCCTGGAATTCTCAGCATTGTACAAAACCGAAAGGAGAAATATTTACGCATGATGATATGTCTACCACAATTTCTTCATGCATTTGTGTAGACCAATGTTTGAATGTGGATGAGCTAGCTTAGGTAACCCAATATTGCCTAGTGGTATAGTCCAACTAAGTCCAACTTAGGATGAGAGGAACACTTGAGAATCCCTGATCTTAGCAATGGGCTGAAAGAATCCCGCCTGACATCGGAGGAAATGCTTGAGTTCTATCTCAAAATATACAATCACTTGCACACACAGAGATCATGAATATCCAGGTCCATGGTAAAAGCCTTACTTTTCAAAAGTCTAGAGTGGTCAATAGACAACTATTGATAGGATAACTAGAGTGGTTGAGTTTCAGGAACAACCAAAAATAATTCCTACATAAGCAACAAATCATATCACCAATCACATCAACAACTTTCTTCATAAGCTTCTATAAATTAGGGGGTATTAATAAAATATATGAGATACCGATTATATGTCAGAAATGATATTTAGATGGCTATTATATGTCAGAAATGATATTTAGATGGCCACTGATTATTTTATATTTCTTAAATTACAGAAGCTTATCCAGAAAATACATTCATCCCACACCATTACATTGCACACATGGATGGAGTAAATGATCAATTCTCATGATTAGAATGATTATTAAAACAAAATCCATGGTTATTATACTTTCTGTGGTATCACACATTAGATTGTCAAAATCATAGCATATACATTCTTTGTGTTTTGAGTAATTAAAACATACAAGTTCATTCACATTAGATTACATATTACATTCACCATATACATAGCACATTGCACATTGCATTTACCATATCATAACATAAGTTAAGTGTGCACACTAAAATCAAAATCAAACATGCATTTAACATACCAACATCGCATCCACAAATACACAAGTCATTAATCATCCATCATCACATTATAAAACACATCATAAAACACATAAGCAATATCCATTTGCATACAATCATAAATCCATCATCAAATCAACTCATGATACATCACATCATATCACAATAGGTAGATCATATCACATCTACATGAGCATCTATCCCAATATCCACATCACCACCAATATCATCTATCATCTATCATATATGTCAATCATCATAATACCATCATCACATCTCATCATAAAACAAATAACAACAAAAACATGAGCAATAAATGATACACATAATGAGTCGTAAACATAAAGATATCATATAAATATGTGTGTCAAATAGATGGGTATACAAAACTACCCATAGGGCTACAGTCATATAGGTCAAGCCAACCTCAAAAATGACAAACTAAGAGCATCATCAATCAAATACAGGGCTTGAACCTCCTGCACCACCTCTCCCAGTGCCACCTCCCCCTATGGCGGTGTCATGGGTCGAATGGTGTGAACCTGTCGGTCTCTCTATCTGAGTCCTGGCTAGAACGGGTGAAAGACTACCCTGAGGTGGAGCGCCCACTGACCTATGAACCGCCTACACCTGGTGCCTCCCTGGGGACAAGCCCATGCCTCCTGAGCTGCATCTGGAGGGTGGTAATATGACCAACATGCCCATGGATCATCATCTCATACTCCTCTAATAGTGACCTTAGGTGTAGAACCTCTACCCCTAAGTCTATCCCTGTAGCACCCTATGGAGTAGAGGGAGGTACAACAAACTGCATCCTAGTAGCACCACCCTCGATAGTAGCCTGTAAAGCCTAGATCTGTAGTGTGAGCTGCTCTATGGTGGCATCCCACTGTGCAATAGTGGCATCTCGCTGCTCTACCTAGATCTTGGTCGACTGGAGCTCGACCTTGACCTCGTGCAGCTGTGCTCTTAGAGGAGAATATCTCTCCTCGGGCTCCAGCTCCTCCTCATCCTCCGTAGGAGCCTCCTGCTCCTTCGCTACCACCTACTCTATTGGATGGCCCCATACCTCAGTCCTAGCTTGGACTCTATGCCCTATTGGATCTGTATCATCACCTCCGCCATCATCCTCGTGACCCAAGCTACCATCGCCATGCCACATCCGATCCCCCCACCATTGAGTGTATGCCTCTATGACACCCCCAATGACTCCTGGGTCAACTTCTAGGGCATCCTCCTCAGCTGACAACTCTATGATCCATGGTAAGGGGAGATCTCCCTCTGCTATGATGCACCTATATACAAATGGAACCAGAGGCACATCCTACTGCAGCCCATACTGACGAAGAACTTGGGAGTAGAAGAAATACTCTCAGATGCCAACCTTACGATCGATGAGCCACCGCTCATGCCATGTCCTCACTATGAAACTAGCAGGATCATCCCAAGCTGGGCACTCATGATATGGTCGCCACATGACATCACCGGCCTTCAGCCCAGTAAAAGTAGCAGTGTAGTGGGGAAGCTCCCCCGCATGAGGGTGACTCTTGCACAGCTCGCACTCTCGAGCCCATCTAGTAGCATAGCACTGCATCCACTCCTCCATAGCTATAATCTCGGTAGGAAGCCCTCTAGGATGATCTACCTTGATGTGCTCCCATCCCCAGACCTATAGAAGCAAGCTGCAAGCAATGCCGATGCGACCTCATCGACGGATGTGGTACAACTCATCATAGCACTGAGCCAACAAAGATCTGCCCCATGCATAGATGATAGGCTCTACACTATCCAAAAAATCCTGAACCATCACCAAAAGGTTCCATGGGAACCTCAAACCTGAGCAATCTGGAATCAAGATATTGTTGATGATTATCAGCAACACTGCATGCCTCATAGAGAAGACATTCACCTCATACCACTACGATATGGACACTCCCCTAGATTTGGTGTCCTTGAGAGCCTACATAGAGCGCCCTCCGAACACCCAAGTGAAAATAACAATCTGATCATTAGTGGCCGAAGAGACAATGGCCACTCCATCAAAGGGGATCCGAAATATCCTATACACATCTTCCGACGTGATGGTCATCTCATCGGTAGGAAAGTGGAAGGTATTGGTCCGAGGGTCCCATCGATGGACCAAAGTCATAAGGTAGGCATGATCTACCATAATGGTGGGTAGTCTGGTGACATACTAAAGCCCATAGGCTTTGAGCCAAGCCCAATCATCGACATCCAAGAGGGGCAGAAGTGTATTCATGAGCTTCGGGTCCCGAGCTCGAGTAGTAAGAATCTAATAGCAAAATAAAATGAATCATAACTACAATGCATCTAAGGCATAATTCACAATAAACATGAAAATGGTGCAAAATATGATAGGCTATTCTAAGTCTAAGCAAAGGGACAAAATTGCACCTAATCAAACAAATCAAAAATTCAAAAAAATCAATAAGTCAACCCAAAAAATTAAAAAAAAAATAAAAAATTTCACTAAGTGTTCTTGGCCATTGTCGCCTACAACGGCCAAAAATCGATCGTCGAAGCTGACAACGACCAAGCCCCAACGGTCAATTTTTTGATTGTTGGGATTCAAATCAGCCACTGCCAGTGACAATGACCAAGTTGCAGGCCTTCCTGGCCACTCTGATCGATAGCGGCCAATGGGTAGCGAGGCAGACGCATCGACCCTAGGCCAAAAAATACCAAAAAATGTAACAAAAGCAACAAAGACAAAATGGGGACAAGCCCACCACATAAAAACCTAAACTAAGCCTAGCTATGGGTTTTCATTCGTTGCCAACAAGCTTAATGGGGTTCAATTACCGATTACTTAATGTGGTTTAGTTTTACCCAAAACAAAAATAAACAAGCAGGGTTAAGGTTTGAGGGAGTACTCGAGAAGCTCCGACTCCTCCACCCGAAGACGCTTCACCCCGCACAACCATAATCTTCCAAATTGTAGAAACACTCCAAGTTGCAGAAGTCACTTTCACCTCAGAGCTCAAGAAAGTAGAATTGACAACTGGCAAAGTGAAAAGACAAAACCCTAGGGTATCTTTTTATATTGCCTTAGCCGCTTCTGACGTCAGTGACCCAAATCTTGTGGTCGCCTAGGATGAGAGCGGCCATGACCAGGCACTTGGTGGCCGTTGGACCTGACAACGGTCGAGATCCTAAGAAAAAATAAGTTGTTTCCCTCCAAGAGAAGCAACCAAAAACATCAAATAAGCATATTTTGGTGGTTCATAATCACCATAATGATCAAAATAACAAAAAAATTGCATAAAAACAAATTCTCAAGCAGACCTCGTATTCAGTTACCTACTCTATCAACTTGGCGATTGCAGCGACTCACACTCCATGCAACTCGATAAGATGAGTAAGTTACCATAAGGCTACTTGGGGAAAAAACATTCATTTTGGAACCACGATGCATCATTTCAAACCCGAAGAAGACCAAAATGGTTGGACTACTCCATGGGTGCGATAAAATCATCTTCGTTCCCTTATGAGATCAAAAACATTGAGCCAAAGTGATACAATATGAGCATAAATAGAATCACTCATCCTAACTCCCTAAGAAGGCTCTTGATAGCCGGACCGCTCCTTGGGATAAGGATGGATGATTATCATAAACAGTTGGAGTCACACTTGGATGGGGGTTCGCCCATTGAAAGAACAAATGTTAGAAAGAAACCAAGTTAGTCATATTGGTCAAGCGACTTGTCGCTTTATTCATCGCCTTTTCCTCACCAATTCACTATGTGAGGAGGTAGTTCAAATATTCAAAATAATCATAGTCAAAATCAACAACAGATCACTCGATCATATCAAAATTGTGTTCGTCCTACGAATCATTGCATACAACAATCACATAATTTCCCTTGTTTGTTGGGAACGTAAGCAGACATGACATCTTCAATTTGTAGCTATCCTTCTAGTTGGATCTGATTGTAGCAGTTGAAGCTACCCGATTGAGTTTGAGGAATGAGTGCAATTTGAACATGCATAAGCCACTTGGCTAAGTTAAGTCCTTCAAACGTTGAGGCAATGATTCAAAGGATGTGCACCATCTTGCATGATTGGGCCATCAGGCGTTGGTCAGACCATTGACCATCATACACCTTACAAGCAGATCAGTCTACATTTTTGCTCAGCGTTGTGTTTTCCACACAAGCGCATCGCAAAAAGGGGCATATGTAGACACCTAAAACATGTCATGTTTAGGGGAGCTACTCACATAGGCACATTCATAAGATCATAAGACATAACCTTGGAATTTCCAAGCATCAAAAGTGGTTTTCACCACCCATTTGGGGCATTTTGAGCCCATCCAAGCTTAGCCGCTCAAGACCAGAGCGGCCAGATCTTAGCCGCTCAAGCTCAGAGCGGCCAGACCTTAGCCACTGCAGATGACAATGACCAAATCTTAGTCACTACAGATGACAATGGCTAAACCATAAAAAGTATTTTGCCGATAAACATGCCTAATCAAAGGTGGAAGTGGCAGTCTGCATGCAATAAAGGTGAGCGGGAGTAACTTTGCATTCCCCTTCACAACCAGTTCACATAGAAGACTTGGGTCTGAATTTAGACTTCAGTTAACTAGTCTTTAAACATAGAAAAGACAAAAATCTTCTCATGCTAACATTCACTATGCATGAGGGATTCAATCCTAGGGTTTTGAGCATAGAATTTAGGGTTTCACACACTTTAAAAGGTGCAAGCCTAAGAGCACCAGAGACATAGATGACAGATCAGAGAGAATCAATCAATCCAGAGATACAAGAATGCATTAGATCATTGAGGAGAGCTTTTGAGACTTGGAGAGTTTCCCTTGGAGATCACATTTACGGTGAAGCCCTGACAAATTGGAGAGCATAGCAACCACCATTTCAACATCGGATACAAGATTTGATCCATAGCTTTGGAGCAAAGAGAACGAGATTCACTTTAGCGGCCACTGTCATTGGACAGTGGCCCGTAGGCCTAGCTTAGGGTTTTAGACATTAGTTTCATTATTCTATTTAGCATATCATTAGCATAGCATCATTTCATTCATTCACATTCATAGCATTAGTTTCATTTGCACTTGCTTTCATTTGAGTATATTCATTGCTAACAACCTCATCCGGGGAGGCAATCTCGGACATCTAAGCGTGTGTTGTTGTTTCATTGCTTATAGGGCCACAAGTTCATCGAACGAAAGCTACAACATATGAGAGCAAGAGGATCCCTCTAGAAATCAGACCTAGAGAAGGAGGCATCTGTAAGCCCTCATACATTTTCGTGTGCGAAACCGGGAAGCTTGTGAAAGTGCACCACCCCTTGCTAGGGGACTTCTTCCTCACTTGTAATTCATTGTATCAAAATGGGTATCCCTAAGAGGGACCGACATGTAACCGAGTTTCAATACAAATAAAGAGATCCATATTTGTTACTTCCATGTTATATGCTTTTTCATGGTCTTTCATTTCATCTTGGGTATAATATTGCAAGTAGAGTAAAGCGGTGCGTGCGTCCCAGGGTCGCTACATACACAAATTGAGGGAAGAGCCATTATCAATCAAGACTCATTTGATAAGGGTATCCCCAACAAGTGCAATGATTTAAAGTGAAGAATATCCATGTAAGTTTGAGGAAGGTTTATCATCATCTGAGAATGAAACATGATGCATCCCAAAAGAACCTACGACATCAACTATGGTATAAGGGGAAATATCTGGAGGAACCTATTACTACTTTAAAAATTCCATCAAAGCATTTCTATGATCAAGATAGGTCTATAAAATTTCTAAAACTAGTATATTTTTTGGAGTATTAGCTAACTATTTTAAAGATCAAATGAAATTGTGGGTTGTGGTTTCAACACTAATGGTGGAATCCTTGTAGTTGAATCCTTTCTCTGATTTTTATTTAAAACTGAGCTAGGATGCGACATTGAACTTGGTCCTTGCTGATTCTGAGCTTGTTTCCTTATTGTTATTCCAACCATGCCAACCACATTATTGTGGTGTGGGGGCTCATTGTGAGCCACCCATTTGTTGGTCATGTTTTGGTAGTGGATCTTTGAATATTCCCATGTCTTGATTAGTAGTTGGAGCTTGTTGAGTCGGAATCTAATTGTTAATTGTTTGAGCATTCCTCAAATCAATACGCCCTGCATCAATCAAATCCTAAACCACATGCTTCAATTTCTTACAAGAATTCATCCAATGTCCTTCTACTCTATGATACACATAATATTGACTTGCTTTATACCAGTGAGTTGTAGTATCTAGTTGTCTTATGGGAGGTAACTCAACTGCCTTGGCTTCTAAAAGTTGCTTCAAAAATGCTTCCATAGATATGTTAATCCTTGTAAAAATTATTTTAAGAGGTTTTTGAAGTATTATATTTTGTTGTAAGATATTAGTGACATTGTTAGCATACCTACTATCACTATCACCTCCTATGTGTTTATTCTTATGTTGATATTTAGTGGGCTTATCCTCTTTAACCTTAAGTTGGCCTCTTTTAATAAGGGCATATTCCACTTTTCTTGCTAACTCAATTGCTTGATAAAGTAGTATCTTGTGCATAAGATAACTATTCTTGCAGATTTCCAATAAATATGTCAAGCATATCTTTCTAAGGTACAGGATGTCTTAACCGATCCACTAAGCTTCTCCAACGAGCTAAATTTTTTGAAAAAATTTCTTCTTTATTTTGCTTTAAATTGTAAAGATATTTCATTGACACTTATTTTTTAATATATGCACTAAAATTATGAACAAATAATTCTACAGTCTCTCCAAAATTTTTCAAAGAATAAATAGGCAACTGATAGTACCATTCTAATGTCGTGCCAGCAAGACTCTTTGGAAAAGTTTTCAATAATAACATATCATCATAAATGAGATCGTGGCAAGCTATTTTGAACCTTCTTAAATGTTCTATTGGATCTTTTGTCCCTTTGTAAATTAACAACACTAGCATAGGAAAATGCTTAGGATAAAGTCTAGCAGCGATAATGGGATCCAATGGATGACTACACATCTCCTTATAACTGTAAGTGAAATTTAAAGGTTGAATTATTTCCATATTTGAAGCCAACTATTTTACCATATTCACCAAACTTTGCACTTTTGGATTACTACGACGTATGCATATTAAGGATTTAATTTGGGGATTTGGATACTTTTATTATTCATGAAGCCTTGTGAAAATGGATGACTAAAATTTTGTGGGACATAAGCAAAAGTGTTAACATTTGGATATTGAGAAGGAAATTGAAAATAATGTTGGGTGCCATTACTAATTAGAGGGACTTGCAGATTCCTTCCAACATTGGTGGTTGTCATAACTGTACCAATCACTTGGTTTTATAGATTATAAAAATGCATTGAGTGAGATGTATGGTTATCCTGATTAAGCAAAGGAGGCCTAATTGGAGGAGAATGAGGAGCATCATCTTTTTCAAGATGAGCTTCTCATTCTATACATTCCAACAACTTATCCTTATTAGCTTTCATAAAACCCCAAATATGATCAAATGATGAAAAGACAAACCCACCACTAGATCCTTCATAAGGATTAAAATTTGTATCAGTTTCCATATCCATATTATTATGCTCTTCTGGATCTACATTAGGGTCTTCCATATCAATCTAATCATATTCCAAAGGAACATAATCATATTCCAGTTGTCTCCACTGACTTCTAAGGAAAGGAGCCATTAGAAGAAGTGAAGATGGATGGAGGAAAACACTAATGCAGGGGTTTTAATAATGTTATTAAAGGTTTTTAATCATACATGAGTAAAATTAATGATCTTGATTAATTTTTTACAAGAAATGAGGTGTTCACGTTGGGTTCACCAAAGATGTAGAGAGGGAAAACTACCCTACTTCGTACAATTACCAAAAGGCTGGATCCAAAAAGATAGAAAGCCTTATGGGGTGAATCGTAGGGGCTGTATTGTTATCTACACTCATGCGTGAAGGATGGGGGAAGGGTTCACCAGGAATTATTTAAGGACTCACTCCAAGTCCTCTAGAATTTTAGGAATGTTTGATGTGTTAAGTTAAAAGAAATCACCTGAATTTGACCTTTCTAGATCTATGCTATGAAAGATAAAGGAAAATGCAAAAATACAAAATGCAAGAATACAAGAGCTAACCCTAGAATTATAATTTCTTTGAATTCTTTCTAACCTAGGGTTTTAAATAAATAATCTTTAAGCAAGGGCTCAAGAAAGAATGCACAAACAAAATTAACCCTAGATTCACACTATATGTTGTTGTCTTTTAATGCCTAGAACTTAATTAAATATATTTCTATAAAATAAGATATAGGGCTTGAAAAAAATTATGAGCACTCAAAAAACAACCTATAGTTTATGGAAATACTTATCTTAATCGATGTTTGATCCAAGCTTTCATCTTCTTATCCAATGATATCAACAATACTTGTTCCTATAAGATAACTTAAGAAACACTTGAAAATATAATTAGTGTTAGGGGGCCTACTTAGGCCATTGTACAATAATGCTTGGAGGCATAGCAGTCAAGCCCCCTAGGTCCTTTTAGATGACATTTAAAAACAAAAGCAAAAATTGACCTTTGGATATTAATCATAAAAAAACAATGCATCAAAATATAAACATAAAACAAAGTATGTAGATATGTCCAAATGTAGCCTAAAATATTACCATGCAATCAGAAATATCGAATTTCCCCTAAATTGACTCCAGGTAAAGTTGTGCACCTTAGAGATCAGGAATGATAATATAGAAGGTAAAGTCATACCCCATCTCGATCGAGCAAGATTTTACCTCTACAAAAAAGAAACCCTAAGTTTGGGCTTGCAAGGTCGCACCCCACTAATGCCTAGTGCGACTTCACCTGAGATGCAAGAAAAATAGAAACAAAATGTGAAATGCAATGTAGACATATTAAAACAAATAAAAACACTTGGTGAATGACATGGAAGTAGGTAGAAGGGTTGAGACCTTTGAGTAGTTAATCTCTCCTTCGAACTATGACACAAATCCACCAAAATGAACAACAAATCAAATAAATGCAGTAGAAGATAAAATTTGCACTTAAGTGTTAGCTTGCTTGTAGAAGAACATGAAGAAATAGAAAAAAATTACAAAATTTTTAGAATAATTGCATGTAAAAATCATCAAGTCGTATCTCTTAAATGAGAGATTAAACCCTTCTTTTATAGCAAGCTTGACAATGAAAAGAGCAGGAAAAAACCAAGAAGGCCAATGCCAAAACATGTAAGCTAGAATAATTAGGGTTTCTATGAGAGAAACCCTAAAAAGGTGAAGTTGCACCCTATCTTGGCCAATCGCGACTTTGCCTATGTGAAGTTGTGCCCCATCTTAATCGGGAGTGATTTCGCTTAGTGGAGGAAAAAGGGAGAAACAAAGGGCAAGGGCCTATCCCATGCCTTGGGCAAGTGTTAGAGGCATCTTCGAAGGTTCAAGGAATGTTTCCTACTAAAGTGGGTTAATTTTACGTGTCTACATCATTATGAGAAGTAGTAGCTTCTTATTCATGTTTTTGTTGCCCCCTTCGACTACTTGCTTGTCCTCATACTTGCGAGGATCACCCTCTTCCTCTTTGACTATTTTGTTGTCTTCACAACAAATTTTCTTTAGACTTCAAGGCATATTGGTAGGCTTCCTATACCATACTTATATTTATCATGCTAACATCATCTTGTATGGATAACCATAGTCTATTGATAAACTTTGAAACCTTTTCCTCATCATCTTCCACATGGTCGACCCGAAAGGTGAGCTTATAGAATTCCTGTGTGTAATATTTTATAGTCATTTTATTTTATCTCAAATTCTACAACTTCTTAAAAATACCCAATTGATAATATGATGGGAGGAATTTAGCCTTCAACCTAGTGACCATTTTCTCCCATGTCCTTATCTTCTCTTTTTATTTTTGTTGCCTTTTAGTTTGAACATGGTCCCACCACAAGGACACATGCCCTTTCAACTTTGTACCAAAATATTTCATGCTGTTGGGGTCTACAATTGACTCAAAATCAAAATATTTTTCCATATCTACAATTCAATCAATGAGTTCTTTAGAATTTAAATTTCCAGCGTATGATGGGATTTCTAACTTCAGCTTTCTATCCATGTTAACAATTTCCCAGATTAATATTTCCCCTGGATCTCCTTCTTCTTTATTGCAAACTTTTGCTTGGTCTGCCCCCTCTTCTTCCTCTTCTTCACTATCACTCACATCTTCAACTTGGATGCCCCTCCTCTAGGTGGTTTCCAATGCATCCAACTGAGCAATGATTCCTCTCATCATCTCCACCAAATCTATGGTTTGAGGTCCTCACGGTCTCTCTCTTCCTCGTTGCACCATCTCTTCTTAGACGTGTATCACTCCTTACTCCTCAAAGATCTTCTGGATTTGATACCAATTGATGCAATACTCACATAGTAGCTTCACAGAAGACTCCAATGGTGACTAATTACATGTAAGTAAATCATACAACCTAGCAGTAGATCGTATACTCCAAGTGAAGCATACAGACAATAGCAAATCATACACTCCAGACGAATCATACATTTGGTAGCAACTTGTAAAATCCAAGAAAATCATACATTAAGTAGTAATTCATACACTCCAGGTAAATAATATAGTCAATAAATCATACATTTAGTAGCAATTCGTACACTCTAGGTAGATCGTATATTTTGCAGCAACTTGTACACTCTAAGCAAATCGTACATTCAACAACAATTTGTACACTCTAGGTAAATCATACAGTCAACCAATTGTACAACCCTAGAAATTGCACCATTCACACTACAATCATACACCGTTCACAAAGTAATTGTACAACTTTGGGAGACCACACATTTTGCACTACAAACATTCAATTTGATCAATAAATGTTCAACCCTAGGAAGTCGTGTGATTTGAGCAACCGTTCAACCAATAGAACTCAAATCATTCAGTTGTCAAAGCTTCATTGATTAAGGTAACACAAATGTACATTTCTATATTGAAACCTAACAGTGTTTTACTCCTCCATAAGGCTGAATAGTTGGTTTCTACTCACAGGGATAGGTTGGAGTTGAACCTTCAAAGGGTAGATGCATAATTACGTTGTCTACAATCTCCTTATTCCTTTATAACTCCAAAATGAGAGGTAACTCTTTTATGTGTATTTATCCCATATCTACTACTAGTGACTATCCTCAATGTGTTCCTTCCTCCTCTTATTCAAAGTGATTCACAAACCTTTAATTCCCATGCAATTCTTCCTTATCGATGATAACGTATCCAATGATCCCTAATAACCTAAAATAATGGAGAAACATAATATACACAATTTCAAATATACGATTCACAACATCAAAATCACTAGGTAAATGGATGAAATTTTTTATTTATTTATTAGAGTTACAAGATAGTTGAAAATCTCTCTTTTCCTCTATTTTCCAGCCCCCCACTTAGACCAAAAATAAACAATTTATAGTCACAGTTGCTTAAGAGGCGAATGGTTGATCTTTCAGCTCCATGATGTTTCATCTTTCGGGTATTTTCGGGATGCTCCCGCATCACATTTTCCTAGGTACCATAGCATTCCACCCTTCTTACAAATATTTTATTGTCAAAACATGATAAGAAACTAAATAATATTATCTTTTAAGCAATGTTGTCAACTAGTACTAATCTTGATCATCCATCCATACAAATAAAATTTTGATTGGTGGTGGTTTTCAATGATGCTAGGATTCCATTATGACTCTTTAATATCCATAAATAATTTTTTGGATCCATCCTTTTTCTACTCTACTCTGATTTATTGAAAAATTACTTCTACTATTCCCTGATGTTGTTGCACCACTCTTATATCTAGAATCACTATGTTTTTTTTACCAAACATTGCAATACTTGATACATTTTTGACTCTATGTAGATCCATAATAATATTGATGCCCTAAGTCATCCCACCAATATTATTGCCACTCATGGTCGTGTAAGTGGCAATATACTGCAACATTAATTTGACATTCTATTTCCTTTGATTCTTCAATATTTTGTTCCTCTTTTAAATTCTTCCTCATGCTCTTCTCTCTTGTTACCTTTTGTTAGTGCATCCTTATACAATTTTTACAAAGCTTCATTGGAATTTGTTGTTGTTGCTACTATAGATTTGATTTTTGATTCTTCTATTGGTTTCTTAACTTATTCCCCTACCATAACTGCTTCTTGCTTCTCCTTGGATCCTTGCTCCTTAAATTAAGAAATATCTAGCATTGTTATCTTCTTTTTTTTTATATTATAACTTCATAAACTTTCTTTATACATTAATTTTAATAGTACCCAAAGAATGCAACCAAGGATAACCTAGAATAATATCCATATCATCCATATCAATAACATAAAAATCTAAATGTAAAACATATTTATCCATAGTGATATTCAAATCTTCAAAAATTTAAACATTCTTATCCTAATGTTGTGTCATTAATTTTTGTTGCATGAACTTGCAACCTATTATCCAAAGCAATATTAATGAAATTATATCTACTGTTAGTGTTTATGGAAAAAATAACATTTTCCTTTTGAATGCAACCTTGAACATGTAAAATATAATTATATATTCAAACAAATTGCTTCAGCCACATTTTGGCTTATGTAACACCAAGGGTGTGGTTCCTTTACCTTGCACATTATCATATATATATATATATATATATATATATATATATATATATATATATATATATATATATACTTCTATCATGCCCTCTTTATTCATTTCTTTCTGTTCCCTTTGGAGCCTTTTTATTTCTTCTTCATATCTCTTGATGGTGACCTTCAAACTAGTTGTATTTTTATATGGGTCCCATTGACTCAAGAATGCATGCTTCATTTCATTCCAAGTGAAATTATATTTATTTTTCATAACAAAACTTCCCCACCAAAACTAAACTTCCTCTTAAATTTTTTTGTGGAATTTCTAAAAATACTAATCAAAATATAGAGATCTAAACTTCATCGACCGTTCTCGAACATCAATATCATTCTCTCCAATTTTTTTTGTAACTCCATAAGTTTATATACAAAAATTATAATGCAAACTAGGGTTTTACAAAATTACATATCTCCTCACATATTTAAAATTAAAATTTCATACAAACAATTAGAATAAAAAAAGTAATAGATGATTTGCTTACTCCAATTGATAGATATTTCAAATTTTATTTTTTGGAAAAAATCATGTTTTGAAAATTTGTCACAGCCCTTGTTCCAGATGGCTGACTTCATAGGGTCTTATCTCCCTTAATAATATTTGGATTCCTTCATATGACCATTCCTTTTAAATCTATGCATATTTTAAATAAAATAGCATAAGAATAATCTAAATCATATAGTTTTATACAAAAATATAGCTCCCAAAAAATAATATTTTTCTAGAAAAAATGCCAAATTTTTGCAATCCACCAACCAATTCTCACTTTGCAAATTTTTTTTCTCTAATATGAATTGTTATGAAGCTTTATTTTTATTAAAAAATTGTTCATCATTATGCAAAAATATATAATCATTCATCCACAATAACAATACACACAATGAGACAAATATAGATAATACCCTTAGGGTAGGGCAACACTAATAATACTTCTTAAAAAATAACTTGTAACCACCAAAAAGGCTCACACCCGAAGTATCCTATTGCAAGAATTGACAAAAACACAAAATGCATACAAGAACAAGAAATTGACAAAAAATTGATCAATAAAACACGTTTTTATTTCATTATATTTGAAGCCAAACTCAAATTACAAGTACATCCCTCTTAGGGATAATCATCTTGATACAATTGTTACAATAGGATGTAATTGTTTCCCTCTCAAGGGTAGGTGTGATTTCCAAGTGCCTTTCAAGGTGACACGAACTGCTCTAGGGTGTCTATGACCCTCTTCTTCGCGTTGAGGAAGGAATTGTATGCTTTGTCTCTTTCAATACCTGTTCCCTACGATCAAGAAACAACAAGAAGCAATTAGTAACAAAGGAGGCCTCTCTTGATGAGGCTTTGAAAGGAATCTTGCATAAAGAATAGCATGAAATCAAGAAAGCATGTAAAACTATCAATCTATGCAAGAAATGAGGAAATTGTAATATATCATGTAAAGAAGCATGAATCTAGCTAAGAAACATCCTAATTAACCATTAGAAAACTTGAATTGCATGAAACTAATCTAGATTAACAAATGCAAGGAAAGGTGAAGCAAATCTACCTCTAATTCCTAAATTAACCGGTCAAATGTCTGCTAAAATGTAGATCTATGCTAGATTAAGCTAATTGCATGATTGAAAATGGAAAACTACTGCTAAAATGGAGGAAGGAGAGCATAAAACCCTAGCCGTAGGTGCTTCAAGCAGTTTGCACTATTAGCCATGGCTGACAGCCACGGTTAAGGTGAAAGTATCATTTCTCTTGAAACCAAGGCCAAAAACTCTCAAATCCTCCAAGGAATTGATGTTCAAGGGTCACCTCGGTGTTCTAAAATATATTGGTGGTTGAATTCAATGGAATTGGCAATGGAGGTGTGTCAATTTTCAAGCTTGCTCCTCAAGCTCTTGAGATCTCCATTGTTGCATGCATAGTTGTCATTGATCAATTGGACAACACTTCGTTACTCCTCAAGGGGATATGAAATTGCTCTCCAATTCGACAGGGCTCCGCTATGTGCAATTTAGCTATTCTTTCAAGATGGTTGCTCTCTAAAATTGGGGTCTTAAGTAGACTCCCAAAATCCTTGCTCTAGCTTCATGGAGAAGCCAAGAAAAAGAATTGGCAGTTGGGAGGAAGCTTTTGGATGCTTCCCAGCCCAAACCACTCTAAAAACCATTGTAAATGGTTATTGCAACTAATTTGACTCGGCTCTGGTCACTCGAGTTTGTTACAGTGCTAACCGCAGGTGTCAGTCGTGGTCCCCAATTGGTAGATTGGGGGCCATGGCTGTCAGTCATGGTCAACACTTCTAACCATGGGTGTCATCCGCGGCTAGCATTGACTAGGCAAAGATACCCAATTGAGTGGTAAAAACCACTGCTATACCTTGGATTTGTCCAAAGGTCTTCCATATGGTCTTCTAGCATGTCCCATATGAGTAGTCACCATCGACATGATGCATTTTAGGTGTCTATAGATGCCCCTTTTACGATGCATTGTGAGATCGAACAACGCATGAGCAAAAATAGACCTCCTAAAATGATGTCAAAGTTTGCATGATGATCATTAGTCTGATCAACATTAGATGCCCCAATCATGAAAAGAGCATGCATCATTGAATCATTACCTTCGATGAGTTGAAGAACTTGATTCTGGAAAGCTTAAGTCAAAATCCTAGCCTTGGTGGCAATTAGGAGACAAGCTTAAGTCAAATCCTAGCCTTAATGGCAATTAGGAGACAAGCTTAAGTCAAATCCTAGCCTTAATGGCAATTAGGAGATAAGCTTAAGTCAAATCCTAGCCTTAATGGCAATTAGAAGATAAGCTTAAGTCAAATCCTAGCCTTAATGGCAATTAGGAGATAATCTTAAGTCTAATCCTAGCCTTAGTGGCAATAGGAGACAATCTTAAGTCCAATCCTAAATTAGGAGACTAGCTGCCCAATTTGCTTGAATTTGATCTTGATATTTTGATTATTTACCCCAAGCAAGGAGGGTGCATGATTGTCTTTGAAAATGATTCTTGAACGAATGCACTTAACAATGATTAAGCATTTAATTGTTGATTTTGATTATGAATTTGATTATTATGACTACCCCCTCAAGTGACGAGTCGATGAGGGTAATGACAATTAAATGAAGCGATGAGGTCGCTTGACCACTATGAATGATCTAGAACATATTAAGATTTAGCATTTGAATTCTTGGCAAGGCCTAATTAGCTATGATTGCAACTATTAATAGTAATTGTATATTTCTATCCCATGGAGCGGTCCAACCACGAAGGCCTTCTTAGGGAATCGAGATGATAACAATTCCAATTATGCTTGTGTTGAATCACTATGTTCGATGATTTGTTGAATCATGGTGATTTTTGATTTATTTAATTTTTTTGTTAATTTTGAGATTTTTGAAAATTTTGAACTTGTAGATATGCTTTAATGTCCAATATGAAACTCCTTATGGTGAGCAAATATGTGCATTTAGGACTTGAATGAAAAGACCAAATATTTAGACTTCTTTGGAGCTTTTGGGGATCGATACTGATAATGCCCCAGTTGATGCTTACAAATGTTTTTGTTTTGATTTTATGTTTATGAGATGCACGTGGATGCAATGCCTATATGTTATGATGATTTGATGCTATATGATGTGATGTAGGAATGACATGCACTAGCTAAATGATGGATGTAGGACTAGATATTGTGATCTAGATGTATAGATGGACTACTATGATGTATGCATATGGATGCAATTGTTAAATGCATGTTTGATTTTGATTCAATTTTATGCATCTACTTTATGATGTCACGATATGCTGGTGCAATGTATGTAATGCATTATTTACATGATGATAATCGAATGTAAATGAACCTGTATGCTTTAATCACTTAAAACATAAGGAATGAATGTGATATGAGTTTAACAATCTAATGGACGACACCACCGAATGTGTAAAAATCATGAATGTAATTGCAAATCCTCATTACAAGAATTTAATCAATTAATCACCCATATATGAAATGCAATGGTATGAAGCGGTATGATGCGAATGATATGATATGTCACTCTATTTTCTTTTTGCAAATTTGATTTTTTTGCAATTTTGAAAAATATGCACAATATAGTCAGTGGTCGTCTAGATATCATTTCTGATATCCATCCGGTATCTATCCTATATCTTGATTGTGCTTTATGTAATGATGTATCATAGATTTGATACTTTGCAGTTTGATGATTTGAATGACTTTATTCTATATGGTTTGTGATATTTGGTATTTTGTTGCTATTAGAGAAACTTTTGAGGTTTTCCATGAGACTCAAACACCCTAGTAGACTTCTCAAACATCACATACTAACTGTACAAGGCTTTTGTTGGACAAGGCTTTCATCATGAATGACCCAACTATTCATTACCCCTATGTGTGCACGTGAGTATTTTTAGATAGATCATAGGCATACCCTAGATGTCAATCGGGACTCTTCCAACCCATATGTGAGATCGGGTTCCTCCTATGTTCATATCATCCTTGTTTTAGACTTGATTGGACTATAATGCTAGACAACCCTAGGTACCCAGAGCTAGCTCATCTTGCAAATTGATTAGGACTACCCCTCCAAAAATAGTCGGGACTCTTTCAACCCATTGCTGTGTTTGGGGATCACCCAATAAAACTACTACTCCGAAAGCAGGCGGGACTCTTCCAACCCATTGCTGCAATTGGGGTTCATTTTATGGATTTGAATGGTGAAAAATTTAGGGATTCAAGTTCTCACCCTTCTTTTCTTTCTATTCATGGGGATACTTGCTCATGTGTAGTGATAAAAATCACTGTTTTTCACGTTTTACTTTGAGTGATAAAAATCACTGTTTATTCCCATTTTTCTTGAGCAAGGGATTTATATAGTGCTTTTGATTCACTATGTCATTTTAGATTTGACTTTGAACTTGATTTTTGATCTTCATTTGATCTTTGATTTGAACTTTGGGGGTTTTGACTTTTGAGATGTCAATTTGGGATATCGATTTTAGGATATCGATGTGGGGTATCAACCTTTGATGTTGATATGGGATGTTACTTTGGGATATTGCTCCTTTATTTGTAAGCAAGGGAATGTATGGGTAGGGGAAATCTTGTCCTTTTGCCAAGGTTCACCATTCTAGACCAAACTATTTGCAAGATAAGCAGGTAACAAAACCCATCTCTCTAAATACCCAGGACCACTTTCACAACTTTCATCCTCCCTTACCTTAGCAAGATTTTAAATGTTTCCATTAGTGACGGGATCCTGATATGCCAAGTACTATCACAACTAGTGACCTCATCTACAAAAGCAAAGCAAGCTTTCTACGACGTCTGAGAAACCCACTAGGTATGGTTGAGTGACTAGAAAACTTTGGTATACACACATATCTCATAGCAACAAGTGTTGTGTATGAATGCAATGGATTATGATAAATGCAAAGGTGCATGATTAAAACACAAACGTGGCATCATTTGTAAGACTGACAAACACAATCCATTCTACTACGAAATGCAATGGATGAAAAATACCTATATGCAATGCAATGATGAAATGAATGTATGTGTATATGAAAATGCATAATGCAAATGCAAATGTTTTTGAATTTTATGCTTTACCAATTTTTTTTTGTATTTTATTGCTTTTATAATTTTTTTTTTATTAATTTTGAGCCTTTATATTTGACCAAATAATGAGTACATGCCTTTGGAGCCTTTGGGATTTGACCAAGTGGTTTTAAGAACCCTTGGAGCCTTTTTGGATTGACCAAAGAGCTAACAGACGCCTTTGGAGCCTTTAAATTGACCAAGCGATTTTTTAGAAAATCCTTGGGGCTTTTAGGTTGACCAAAGGGATTATGAGCACCTTTGGAGCTTTTAGGGATTTGACCAAAGGGCTTACAAATGCCTTTGGAGCCTTTTAATGAATGACCAAAGGGCTTACAAATGCCTTTGGGGCCTTTTGATGGATGACCAAAGGGCTTATGATGCCTTTGGAGCCTTTTTGTGCATTTTTATGGATTTTGATATTTTCCATATTTTTGATGTTTTGATATTTTTCAATTATTTTTGAAATTTAAATGTTTTGAATGTTTTTGAATTTTGAATTTTTGAATTGTTTTTGAAATTTTGATATTTTATGATTTTTTTTCTTATTTTTATGTTTTTAAAGGGGAAGGTACGCTACCTTAAGTACCCCCAGTGTGTGTGCCACTCAATGAAAGTGAGGAAGGTGTGATACCTTTAGAAGTCTCACTTTGCTTCATTGATCATGATGTGGATGATGGGGAAGGTGTGACACCTTGAAGACCCCCAATGTGCATTGTGCTTGATGTGCTATGATTGGCTTGACTAGGAGGAGTAGTAGAAACTGATTCCCCCTACTGTGATGTGCAATTTTGTGTAGTGCCAATGTCCCACTGAGATGAGACAAGTGAAGGTGAAACATTGGAAGATGCTACAAGTTGCGAAGATCAATTTTGACAATCCTATTTCTCTGTTACAACACTGATCATTCCCACAAACTCTTGGGGAGGCATATTAATATGCACCTAATTAGATTGTTCAACTTGATTGACAGGTGCTATGTTTACTTTATGTGCATGCAAGGGGTCTTGGAAGACTCCTATCTGAAGCTCTTGCCTCTCGATCATATCTTGCACTACATCTCTAAAGGGATAACATGTCTGGATGTCATGACCCCTTTGTCGATGGTAAACACAATATAGATTTTCTCTGTGCACCTTTGATCTACGCTTATTAGGTTTCAAAGGATGTAACTCTGGAAGATTGATCCTTCCTGCCTCATATAATCGATCAAAGAGCGATGCTAATGTCTCTGGAAAATAAATATATTGTCATTGTGGCCGACGTTGTTGGCCTTGTATCTGATTCTGTTGCGTATGATTTTGGGCCAGAGGAGGCTGAACTTGGTAATTATGTTGCATTGGTGGAGGCGGTGCACCCTGCTTTGAGGATTCAGGAATACTCAAAACAACTTGATTGACTGGGGTCACATTTTGTTGCATGTTGCCACCTATAATATTCTTGTTTGGCCATTCATTTTTATGGAGTTGAATATCACCCTCCTGTATCTTGATGTCTTCAATGACCTGGGCCTGTGCTAAGGCCTCCTTGAATGTTTGATACTGTTGTAGTTGCAAGAGAAGCGAGATATGTTTTGAACAACTTCTCGTAAACATTCGAATGAGCTCTATTGTGGGTAAAGTGAAAGGTAATTTTGACATCACCTTCCTCCATTTATTACCATACTCAATGACTGGCTCATCATCTAGTTGACAAAGGTTAACCAAGTTAGTCAAATTTGTCGTTTCCTTAGCACTAGAGGCAAAACGTTACAAGAATGCATCGACTAATTGCTCAAAGGTGTATATGCTATGATGTGGTAGATGATTATACCACTCTAAAGCATCCCCAACTAATGTTGTCATGAAGGTTCTCAACATCAAGGGGTCATTATATTGAAAATAAAAGCACATATGGATGAAGCCTATCATATGCTCTCGTGCATCTTCATCATCTTCGTCATCATTGAACTTTTCAAGTTGAGGCATCTTGAAATTCGATGGGTATATTGGTGATGACATTGAGGGATGCAAAGGCTGATTTCTAAGCTGCTTTAGCATGGGTTTTTGATAAACCAATATTTGATTTTGTTTTTTGACTACATTTATCCGATCAACTAGCACTTTGTATGCCCTTGACGAAATGATATGATCTTCATCTCGTCACCCTTGGTTAGGCCGAGGAGGTCACTTTTGATGTTGAGGTGGATGATAAGTATAATCCTTAGGTACCTCATCATAACTGGATTCAAGGTAAGCATCTACTTCTTCCTGATGTTCCCACTGGGAATCTGCATATGATTCCTCATCATATTGATCTTGGTATTGTTGAGGAATATGAGGTTCATTATGATACCTAGATAATGGCCTATGATGTTGAACACGATTTTTGCATGGCCGCGATGAAATATTCTGAGATTGCACTGGGCGCCTTATGCGTTGTTGCGTCCTTTGTGTGCTAGGTGTAAGCACCACTTTACGCAATGCATTTTGCACTTGCTCTTGTTGTATATTTTGTTGTTCTTGTATCTTTCATTGATACAACCTTTGTAGGTGTGCTCATGGTGAGTCCACCCGTTGTTGATTTAATTGTTGTTGATCCAACTGGGATTGATCCGTATGTTGTTGGTCAAGTTGTGGCCTCAGTGCCTGATGTGTATGATCCCATTGTTCAGTTGTATGGGGGCTATGTACCCTTGTATTTGAGATACAAATGGGTTTATCATGTCTTTTCCCCCTAGTAGGATCTATCACTTGTTTTCCACACTCCTTAAAGGTTGCATTGACCTGATATTTTGAGTCATGAGTGGGCTCTGTATAGTTTGACGATGTAGAGCCACAACGTGGTTGCCCCACGTACTCTTCACAAGGAATAGGAGGATGACTTGGGTCCTCTTCCTAATCTATGAGAAATGATGCATACTCAGGCTCAGATGTAATCTCTGTATATTCAGGTTGCATAGAAGGCTCCCTATGAGGAGTAGGGGGGTGACTTGCTCGACCCGATGGGGTGGTTTGCTCACCCAAGCTAGGCCATGGTGTATGTTCATGATCACTTTATGATTGATGTATAGAGAAAGCTGGGATGTGAACCTGTGACATTGACCTACTAGGCTCCTCAGTTGGCGGATTTTTCCTTATATAGAATTCTATCAAGGTGTTCCAATCAGGAAGGTTTCCTGGAGGACCTGTGGGTGCCTCCCTAATAGGGCTATCTCGATGGTTGGACCCCCTATGGATGTTATTGATGCTATGATAAGACCTGGGATGCCATTCAGGGATGGCCATGTCCTCTGGACTAATCTGAATATGTTCAGGTGGTCATGGAACCTGATTCCCTCTCTAGATTGGAGGTCTTGCTCACCATGGGAGGTCCCCCAGCCATATAAAATTTTTTGGCTTCCAAAAAAGGTTATAAGTGTTATATATCAAAATTATCAGTGCGATGAGCTGATAAAAATGAGCTATAACACAAAAATATGATTTTTGGGTCAAAATTTTGTATTTTTGGAATAATTGGCCAACCAGGGCTCGTGGGGAAATGACCACTTTTAGGAATTTTTGGGATATTTTGAACCATGAAGAGTTAGGACCCAAAATTTCTATGAGAGGTGCACAATGGTAAAACTAAGACAAAAAAACAAATTTGGCAAGTTTTGGAGTTGTCTAGACCATTTTATGACCGTTTTAGTGCAGTTTTTCTCAGTTTTCGGCTTCAAAAATAGAGTAATCATAAAACCAAAATAAAATCTTCTTTATAGCTCCGATTTGCATTATTCTAGATCTGTTGGATACAGAATCAAAAAGTAGATTTTTATGCTATATTATTTGGGAGACCTATATGCTCTTACTATGGTTTTATTCTGGAACCCGCTTTGAAATGGCTTCATCACCTCCTTCTACCCATTATTTTGGAACAAAAGAATCACTTATTGGATTCCATATCCTTAATTAAGGATTTATGCATCTATTCCTTTCCTCAAGATGTAATTTTATTTTCCTTTGATGTTGAGAGATTATATCCTAGCATCCCAACTGTAGAAGGTCTATTAGCTCTTCAATATTTTTTCAAGGATAAATTTAATCCAGCTAAGACAAACTTCATAATCCAACTTGCAGAACTAATGTTAACACAACACTACCTGGAATTCAAGGGAAAAATTTATAGACAGATCAGAGAAACAACCATGAGGAGTAAATTTGTAGTAGTTTATGCTTGCCTATTTCTTTGCCATCTTGAGCAACAAGTTTTTGTTAATGTTTCTATGGACAATATTTTGTTCTATAGAACATACATTGATAATGCCATTGGTGTTTGGCATGGCTCAAGGGAAAAACTTGACAACTTTTTGGCCACTTATAGATCTTTCTACCCAAGCATTAAAATATCAACATCTATTTTAGATTCAGAAGTGACTTTGTTGGATACTATTTTTTTAAAGGACCTGATTTTGTTCATACAGGGATTTTGTGTACTAAGTTATTCTAGAAACCAATGAACACCTATCAATACATTTCGACTTCTTCTCATCATCCCGTTCGCTAGCAGAAGGCCTTCATTTTAAGTGAACTCAATAGGTTCTTAGTCAGAGAAAGCTCAAGAGAGAGCTTTATTTATGTTAAAAATAAGTTTTTTAATAGACTTAGAGCTAGAGGGTATAAGATTAATTTTTTGCTTTCACTATTTGAAAAAGTCAAATTTGATGGAAGACCCTCTCTCCTAGCTAAAGTTCTTGAAAGAGCTGCACGCAGACAAGGCACCAAAGTCAAACATGTTCCACTTAGTTTGAAGTTAGACAATTGTGATTTTTCTAGGAGTTTGCACTTGGGAAAAAATGTTATTTCTCCCATGTTCGAAAAGTGGAGTAAGGATAGGCAACTTAAACATATTGCATGAGCCATCATCTGCTGGAGGAATCACAAACCTCTCAGATCCTATCTTTGCAAGAATAAAATTTTGTAAGGGGATTTTTTCTCCATATTTTTTCTCACATTTTTTAATGCACCTTTGTAATAGGGTGGGTTTTTTTAGGGGTTGAGCCTGGGAATATTTAATATGTATTTTTTACCATTTGGTCTATAAACCTGCGGTTTGTATTTAATGTTTGGGAATAATTTTTATCCCACATGCATTATTTTTTGGTTCCCCCCTAGAGTTACGATTATAAAAAGAGGATATTGTACCTCTCTAAGACTCACACTTCGCTGATGAGACCCAAAAGGTCAAAACGCGTTTGGAGTTTTTAGTTGTATAATTCCTTTTTTCGGAATAAAAATTATTTTTCAGCAAAAAAAAAAAATTATTATTAGGGTTATATTTTGGCCCCAAATCAAGGATCTTATGTTAATCACCCTAAAAATAATGCAACACACAAATTAGACAATATTATTATCTCTTTTAAGGATTAGATGTATGTCCTAAAACTGGTTTAGTGTGTTTGATATTTGTTGTGAATATACTTTGAACTCTTATCGTGTTTTTCAAAAGTTGATGTTATACTAAATTTGTTAAAAGGTTTTCACCTATATACTTGCACAATCCGAATATGGGAGTGAAGTCCATACTCAATGAGGTAGCATTGGTACTACCAATTCTCACCCAGCACACTATGTGTAGTGATACACTCTTTCGAAGATGAGTGCATGCTATTTTGCACGGATAGGACAATTCTTGGGTCGGCCTTGGCCACGAGTGGGTCCCGATAATACAATTTCAAATGAGCCAACCAAGTGGTAATGACATCCACTATTGGTATCAATAAAATGGGTTGGATGTGAGAGCCCAATGCCATTGATGTTTAAATGAAACGTGGTGTGTGGGGTTCTTTTTACTTTACATGAAAATAAAATGCATAAAACAACATTCACATGATTCTCTTACATGCTTTTTGAAAGAACGTTTGATTTTCAAAGAATACAAAATTATACTAGATGATATTCAAAGAGTGCAACTATCTATGATGAAAATGGCCATTGATTATGCCTCAAACATGCAAACTCTTAAAAATCAATGTCCTAGACCACTGAAGACTAGGGCGGACTGCAATCAGAGACCCGTTATTCCTAGCAACAACTAGTAGAAAACTAAAAAAAATATGAACTAGGATTTTCCTATTTCTACTTAAGTTTTATAATTAGTATCCATCTATTGCATTCTAATTTTATAAAAACATAGATAGAAAAATACAGAGAGGAAAAAATGCTCCTACCTTAGGTCCAAGTCTGCTGGTGATGTCTGATTTTGCTATTTTTTTGTTCTCTATTGACCACGTCTGTTAGGCGTGACTGCGACTGTGAACTGTAGGTTTCAACCATGGTTAGAACTTTGAACCGCAGGTGTGAACTATAGTTAGCATTGTGAACCACGGTTGTTACTTGTGGTTAGTACCTACAACAAAAAATAGAGAAAAACATTAGTGATCGTGAAATTTTTAGGGTTTCCATCGTGATCGCCTTCTGTAACCACCAAAAATGCTCACACCTGATGTATCCTATTGCAAGAATTGACAAAAACACAAAATGCATACAAGAACAAGAAATTGACAACAAATTGGTCAATAAAACACGCTTTATTTCATTATATTTGAAGCCAAACTCAAATTACAAGTACATCCCTCTTAGGGATAATCATCTTGATACAATTTTTACAATAGGATGTAATTATTTTCCTCTCAAGGGTAGGTGTGATTTCCAAGTGCCTTTCAAGGTGACACGAATTGCTCTAGGGTGTCGATGACCCTCTTCTTCACGTTGAGGAAGGAATTGTATGCTTTGTCTCTTTCAATACCTATTCCTTGCGATCAAGAAACAACAAGAAGCAATTAGTAACAAAGGAGGCCTCTCTTGATGAGGCTTTGAAAGGAATCTTGCATAAAGAATAGCATGAAATCAAGAAGGCATGTAAAACTACCAATATATGCAAGAAATGAGGAAATTGTAATATAGCATGTAAAGAAGCATGAATCTAGCTAAGAAACATCCTAATTAACCATTAGAAAACTTGAATTGCATGAAACTAATCTAGATTAACAAATGTAAGGAAAGGTGAAGCAAATATACCTCTAATTCCTAAATTAACCGGTCAAATGTTTGCTAAAATGTAGATCTATGCTAGATTAAGCTAATTGCATGACTGAAAATGGAAAACTACTACTAAAATGGAAGAAGGAGAGCATAAAACCCTACTCACAGGTGCTTCAAGCGGTTTGCACTGTTAGCCAGAGCTGACAACCACGACTAAGGTGAAAGTATTATTTCTCTTGAAACCAGGGCCAAAAACTCTCAAATCCTCCAAGGAATTGATGTTCAAGGGTCACCTCGGTGTTCTAAAATATATTGGTGGTTGAATTCAATGGAATTGGCAATGGAGGTGTGTCAATTCTCAAGATTGCTCCTCAAGCTCTTGAGATCTCCATTGTTGCAAGCATAGTTGTCATTGATCAATTGGGCAACACTTCGTTACTCCTCAAGGGGATATGAAATGCTCTCCAATTCGATAGGGCTTCGCTATGCAATTTTGTTGTTATTCCAGGATGGTTGCTCTCTAAAATTGGGGTCTTAAGTAGACTCTCAAAATAATTGCTCTAGCTTCATGGAGAAGCCAAGAACAAGAATTGGCAGTTGGGAGGAAGCTTCTGGATGCTTCCCAGCCCGAACTGCTCTAAAAATCATCGCAAACGACTGTTGCAATTGATTTGACTCGGATCTGGTCACCCAATTTTATTATAGTGCTAACCGCAGGTGTCAGTCATGGTCCCCAATTAGTAGATTTGGGGCCGTTACTGTCAGCTACGGTCAACACTTCTAACCGCGGGTGTCATCCACGGCTAGCACTGATTAGGAAAAGATGCCCAATTGAGTAGTAAAAACTACTGCTATACCTTTGATTTGTCCAAAGGTCTTCCATATGGTCTTCTAGCATGTCCCAAATGAGTAGTCGCCATCAACATGACACGTTTTAGGTGTCTATAATAACTCCATAAGATCTCCCAAGATGATAGTGCCACTTAGAGAGGGGAAATTATCCTAAGCCACTTCATGGGAAAAGGTAATTACAAGAAAATACTCGATATAAATGATGATTACAATGACAATATCCCTTATTTATATACCTATTTTCTATTTATACTTTAGGGAGTTGACTACTAAATCCTTATCCCAATTATTATTATATTATAATCAACCTTGGGTTATGTGTGGCCCATGCCAACTATCCATAATACCCTTATATAATATAATATCATATCCCCATATACCTATTCCTAGGTACCATAACATTCCACCCTAAAAAATATTTTCTCCTTGAAACATGAGAATAAATTAAATATGATCTTCTAAGCAATGCTAACAACTGGTACCAATATTGATCATCCATCCATACAATTAAAATCTTGATTGGTCATGGTTTTTTATGATGCCAAGTTTCCATTGTGATACTTGAATATCCATAATTGCTCTATTGACTCCATCATTTTACTGCTCTGATATTTTTTTATAATTTATTTTTTGTTCCCTAATGTTGCTGCACCACTCTTAAATATAGAATCACTATATTTTTTTCTATTAAACATTGTTATACTTGATGCCTTTATGAGTCCATGTAGATCCATAATAATATTGATGTTGTAAGCCATACCTCCAAGATCATTGCTGCTCATGGTTGTGTAAGGGCAATATGCTATAACCTTAACTTGATTTTTTGTTTCCTTTGATTCTTCAGTATTTTTCCTCTCTTTTAAATTCTTCCCCATGCTCTTCTCTCTTGTACCATTCTATTGGTGCATCCTTGTTCACTTCTAACAAAGCTTCCTTGGACTTTATTGCTGCTTCTTCCATGGAAATTGTTGTTGTTGCTACTATATATTTGACTTTAGTTCTTTTGTTGGTTCCTTAATTTTTCCCCTACCATAACTTCTTTTTGATTCTCCTTGGATTTTTGCTCCTTAAGCTAAGGAATATCCTATAATTTTATTTTTTTATAAACCTACATTTTATTTTCTAAACCATAATTTCATAAACTTATTTTACACATTAATTTCAACAGTATACATAGAATCCAACCAAGGATAACCTAGAATAATATCCATATCATCCATATTAATAACATAAAAATATAAATGTAAAACATATTTATCCATGGTGATATTCAAATCTTAAGAAATTTGAACATTCTCACCCTCAAGTTGTATGCCCTTAATTTTTGTTGCCTGAACCTACAACCTCTTACAAAAATCACTATTAATAAAATTACATCCATTGCTAGGGTTAATGGAAATAATAACCTTTTCCTTCTAAATGCAACCATGAACTTGCAAAATAAATTTTTTATATTCAAATAAATCCCTTTGACTACTATTTGGCTTATGTGATACCAAGGGTGTGGTTTCCTTAGCTTGCACATTGTCATATATATTCCTTCTATCATGTCCTCTTTATTCATTTATTTTTGCTTCCCCTAAAGCCTTTTTGTTTCTTCTTCATATCCTTTGATGGTGACCTTCAAACTAGTATTTTTATATGGATCTTAGTGACTCAAGAATGCGTGCTCCATTTTGTACCAAGTGCAGTTATAATTATTTTTCTTAGTAAAAATTCCTCACTAAAAATAATATTTCTCTTTTAAAAATATTCTAAGGTGGAATTGCCAAAAATAATCACCAAAATATAAATATCTAAACTTCATCCATCGTTCTCAAATATCAATATCATTCTCTATAGAAACTTTTTGTAACTCTATGAGTTTATATAAAAAATGATAATGCAAACTAGGGTTTTACAAAATTATATCTCTCCATAGATTTGAAGCTAAAATTCCACATAAGAAATTAGACCCAAAAAGACAAAATATGATTTGCTTACTCCAACTGACAAATATTCTAAATTCTGCTTTTGGAAAAAATTATGATTTGAAAAATTGTCACAATCCTTGTTCAAGATGGATGAATTCACAAGGTCGTATCTATCTCAATACTACTTTAATTTATTCATATCATCACTCATTTTAAAACTCTTCAAATTTTGAATAAAATGGTATAGGAATAATATAAATTAGACAATATCATAAAGAAGATATGACTTCCAAAAAATGAGATATTTTCTAAATAAAAAATTTGCTAGAATTTGACAATCCATAAAATAATTTCCACTTTGCCAAAATCATTTCTCTAATACCACTTATAAAACTTTATTCTCATCAACAAAAATTATTCATCATTATGTAAATATATCAAATCATTCATCCATAAATAAATATCCATAATAACAATTGACACAACAAGACAAAGATAGATAATACCCTTAGGGTAGGGTAACACCAATAATACTCCTTAAGGAAAGAATAATTCCACAAGATATTCTAAGATGAGAGCACCACTTAGAGAGGTCAAAGTCTCATAAGCCACTTTGTATAAAAAGATGACTGCAAGTAAATAATCGATATGAATGATGATTACGTTGACAATATCCCTTATTTATATACCCATCTTCTATTTCTACTTTGGAAAGTAGACTACTAAGCCCTTATACCACTTATTATTATAATATAATATAATAATATAATCATCCTTGGGTTATGTGTGGCCCATGCCAACTAACCATAATACCCTTGTACAATATAATATCATATCTCTATATACCTATTCCTAGATACCATTGCAACTTGATTCCAAAAAAAAGTGTTGCTATAATTATCTTTTATTTTAATCAGCTCTATCAGATGATCATAATGGCATAGGTCTTTACAAGGGTCTCAACACACCTGAGACATATTTTTTCAAAATTAAGTTCAGAAAAAGGAATTAACAATAAAAATCTTACGATACTATAGAAGAAAATGCTTCAAAATATTGAGTGGATTTTTATTTTTGAAAAACATTACCAGGAAACAAGAAGTATAACTATTCAATAAAGGTTCTAGAATGGTTTGCATACAATTCTATTGCACTTTCACACTGCTAGAATAAGCCAATATTAATGCTCTAAATAAATAAATAAATTTAAAAAATACAATAATTACAATAAAAATTCAATAATGCAAAACATTTAACATCACTAAAAACAATAAATTCAGATTCAATGCCAAAAAATCATAAATGCAAGTAATCAAATTCCAAATTCAAATCAATACAAATCCTAAGCACTTAAAGATGGAAAAGTCTCTTAGCCACTTAGATAGGGCAAAGTCTCACATGCAGAACATAGGCAATTAGAATTCAAATATGAATGATGATTTCAACTACACCATAAATCTTCCTATTCATAGACTAAATAAACATTAATTCTAACCCTAATGCTCAAGGGTTGAATACCTTAACCTAGGGCTTGAGCTAAAAAAGATAAAGATAGATTGGAGACATTATATAAACATGCATTGCAAACTATTCTTTCAAATTATACAAATAAAAATATAGGAATGAGATTAAATAATAAACATGACTTTATCAAACTTGATCTTCTATCATGTTTAACTCAACCTTCCAAGTAAACAAACTATTCTTCCAAATTATACAAATAAAAGTGCAAGAATGAGACATTAAATATAAAGATAACTTTATCAAACTTTGTCTTCTATCATATTTAAGTCAACCCTCCCAATAAAATACTTTTGGATTAGAGATTCTTCTCTTTGCCTTTACCCAACTAGGTAGAAGATAAAATAATCCAACTCTAGCACAAGTTCTATTCAAAGGCTTATCATATTTCTAGTTTAGTTCATTTCATTGCTTCTAGGGACTTCTAAATTCTTATTATATTTTGATATTCCACCTAGATCATTCTCGTGAGCTTTATTTATGGATTCATGAGAGGGAGAAGAATATAAAAAATAACTTTATGAATTGCTTATGGGGATGACCATTTAGTGATTGTCCACCAACCTTATGAAACTCCACACCTTAGATAAATTTTGTGGGGTTTCCCATTTAATGATTGCCTTGATTATTCTATATCAACATCTGAAATACCAAGTCTCTTTTTCATAGACAACATTTTAGAAAATTTGTGTATAATTTTTATTGTGAGCCTTTGTATTCTATTGTCAAGTGTTTCATGTTATCTTCCTCCATAATAAAGATATTTTCAAGGAATATAAGAAAGAAATTATCTACCATATCCTTGAACATGTTCATTAAATTCAAGAATATAACTAATGCATTCATTAAAAAAAATGGTAGCTTTATGGATTTTTAGTGTCTATAACAAGTCATAAAGTGCCATATAAAAATTGACTTCCTTGAACCTTAGGGAATGATAGAGTTTTGGAGAATATTGTTGCTCCACTCAACTAACCAAGAAAGTCATCAATCCTTGGTATTGGGTATTGGTTCTTGATCATAACCTTGTTCAACATTTGATAGGCTATGCACACAAAAGTGTACCACCTTGAAAAATACCATCAATGCACAAAACAAAGACATTGGAAAAAATTAACCCTTTCTTCATCAGTGTTTGTAGCTAAATCTATTTGGTATAAAAATTTAGATGTTGGTTCACAGTCAAGAATTATTTTAATTGGGGTACATTTAAAGATGACCTAAAGTAACCACTAGGAAGAAATATTAAATTTATAGGAAGAGAAGTAATGGCGAACGAATGGAGTTTTGAGAAGAGCGATAAATTTCTGTGCGTGATCTGAATAAGTGTCGCTTGGTTTGACCATGGCGATAACTTGCGATAAGGGAGGCATGAACCACACCATGCGCTCTGACATTAGGACTAGCACACTCAGGTCCCATGTGAAACCATATGGAGCAAAAATATTGGACTTGACCAGCCAGACTATTGGGTCAAATGAAGGCATTGAGGGGGAAGCCACCCAAGGAAAACCTTTCAACGATGGATGAACCTGCAAGAAACCCTCGTTCGTAGATCTATTGCAGAATAATAAAATAACAAAATTGAGTACTGCAAGCGAGTTTGTCACCCAAGGATGTGATTTTTTATGCCTCAAAGTCTCATGGAAGGCTATGCATCTCGTGACACTTACTCCCCGGTGGGAAAATTTATAGGATGCTGCCTAGACATGGATGCAATTCGTAGATGGGCCGCATCCAAATGGAAGACTTTGGGGAGCATGGAGTTGTCAGGAATGACTCAGGGCTTCTTTATGATTCAGCTCAACACCTAGGAATATGCCGAGCGCATCCTGTTTGGAGGACCATGGTTGTTCGAGAGATAAAGCCTGTTATTGAAGAAGTGGTAGCCAAAATTTGACCTAAATTCTTAGAAATTAACTACGCCCCGATTTGGGTATGGTTTTAAAACCTACCAACTCATTTTTTCTATGAAAAATCCCTTCAAGGCCTAGCCAGGGCCATCGGGGACCTAGTGGCTATCGACCCAGCAACTCGAGCAAGGACACGCTTAACCCAGGCACGCATGTGTCAATGTGAACCTGGAAATCCAACTCTCAGAGTACCTAAACCTCATATATAGGGATTTCAAGAGGAGGCAACCATTGATTTATGAGAACAAGTCAGTATACTATCCAAAATTCCATGTGCAATACCACCTACAATCCCATTACCCTAAGCTCAAAAACCCTAATACGGACAACCAGGCCATGGATCGATTGGAGCAGATGCCCAGGCGAGTTGCATAAAATGACACGACAACCACCAGATTCAAAAATTAGCTGCAAAAAAATGCGTAGTCTCAAAAGGCAAGTGCTTCTATATCTACTACTAATAAATTTGATGTTCTTAAAGATTCTGGTATTTTTGAGGAAGTGGAGGAAGGGGAAATCCCTACTAAATTTTACCTGATGCCTAACCCTGAGCCCTATCAGGGCCCTATGCCCAGCCATGCCCACTAGGTGTCCATGTCTGCCCCTCCCCTGAGGCATTCAACTCATCTGTATCCCACTCAGCCCCATCGAAGCCCTCCCCTGAATTCCCCCACCTCACTGTACTCCCCTACATAGTCCTTTCCCTCCCGAAGTTGGGGGTCCCAACCTCACCAACCTTCTATGACCCAGTAAATTTTGACAGCAATAACCTTGAACAACATTCCCTCGATCAATGGAGCCCTAAGCAAACTCATAATTTTAGAAAATCCTAGATGTATGTTGGAGGAGACAGGAAAAAAGGTAGACCTTTGGATCTTGAAAGAAGGAACCTCGATACAGCAGAAGACATAGCCAACGGGAATCAGAAAACTCTATTCTATAAGAGTGGAAATAGTACCAAGAAGGAAACCCGAAGATCCAAACCCCCTACACAACAAGGAAAATGGGGCAAGAGAATCCTCAAAAATTCTAAATGAGAGTCCTCTCCTGGAATGCAAGAGGGTTGAATGGGGCAGCCAAGTAGATATTGGTTGCAGCCATGAGGAGAGAACATAACCCAACTATTTTTCTCCTTCAAGAAACTAAAATTAATGATGAATTGTCTTCCAAATTTTCTAAAAAGATTTGGAAAAACTATGATTTTTTCCACATTCCAACCTATGATTTGTCAGGCGGTCTTCTATGCCTATGGAACCCTACTAAGCTACAAGGCAACATCATATTTGGACAGGATAGGTTAAGTAATATTTTGTTCCACGACCTTAATTCCTAGGTCTCATGGGTTTTGAACAATGTGTACGTCCATAACTCTTCCTAGGGTAGAAAGGCATTGTGGAACATGCTAACCCAGATGAGGTAAGCTTTTGAAGATATCCCATGGATCCTAGCAGGGGACTTCAACTCACCTTGCATTGATTGGATAAGAAGGGAGGAACCACAATCACCCACAGGGAAATAGAGGACCTAAGACACTTCATAGACTCCAACGCCCTCATGGATGTCCAGATGCAGGGGTCCCTATTCACTTGGAGCAACCAAATAAAAGGTAATAGCCTTATTCAAGAGCACCTTTACCAAGTCCTGTTATCCCAGGAAGCCCTTCTGCTCTTCGAGGATGCTAGTTTGCTAGCCCTCCCTAAAATTGGGTCTGACCACAACCCTCTGTTGCTAGAAACTAATACAAAATCTTAGTTCAAGACCCCATTTAGGTTTGAGTCAATATGGATCTAGCAACCTGATCTCAAAAATTAGATCACTTTGTGGTGGAAGAGAAAATTCTCGGGAACAACCACCAACTAGTTAATGCAGAAACTCAGGTTTATTAAAGTAAATTTGAAAATCTAGAATAAGGAAACCTTTGGAAACATATTCAAAGCCAAGAACCAAGTCAAGACCAAAATTAACTAGATTGAGGATAGTTTTCAGAAGGGAGCAGGCAATGACGATCTCTGTGATGAAGAAAGAAGGCTATTGGTTGATTACCATAACATCCTTAGCAAGGAGAAAATATTTTGGTGCCAAAAGTACAAATAGTTGTGGCTTAGGGAAGGGGATTCTAATTCCAAGTTCTTCCACATCTCCACCCTTAGGAACAGGGGTGCGAACAAGATTAAAATCCTGGTCAAGCAGGATGGGTCTTCTACTTTGGACATACACCAGATCAGGGAGGAAGTGGTCAGCCACTTCAGAAGTCTCCTAGACCCCCCCATATTCTAGTCCCCCTCAGCAAAGGAAGCTTTTATTGCTAATATCCCCACCATAATTCCCCAGGACACCAATGAATTCCTCCTAAGACCCCTCACCCATAAGGAAATCCATCAAAGCTCTATTTTCCATATAATCCAAATAAAGCTCCTGGTCTAGATGGGATTCCTCCCAAAATTTTCCAAACCTTCTAGGACATTATGGGTTCTGACTTATGCAGCTCCATAATTGAAATGCAGTCTTCCAAAGCCATTCCTAGAGATGTCAACTCCACCTTCTTGGCCCTGATCCCCAAAGGTGATAATCCCCAGTCCCTCTCGGACTACCGCCCCATAATCCTGTGCAATGTCACCTATAAGATCTTGTCCAAAGCCTTGGCCAATCGGCTGTCTAGCATCCTCCCCTCCATTATTGACCCCTACCAAGGGAGCACTATCAAAGGCCACAACATCCTTTATGGTGTCACCACTATGTATGAGCTGATCCACTCTGCCCATGTACCCAAGTCTGCTTCTTTTTTCCTCAAAATGGATATGAACAAAGCTTTTGATAGGGTCAACAGGGACTTCCTCACCCAAATCTTCCTCAAGTTTGGGTTCCATGAATATTGGGTTAATATGATTTATAATTGCATCTCAACCTCTTGGTTCTCAGTCTTGGTTAATGGTTCTACAACTGGCTACTTCCCAAGCTCTAGAGGTCTCATACGGGGCAACCCGTTGTCCCCCATTCTATTTATCATTTTGGCAGAGAGCCTGGGAAGAGCCATAAAGATTACCTGTTCCAATAATCTAATTTTGGGCATCAAATATGCCTTTGGTCTCACGCCCTCCACCCATCAGTAATTCATGGACGATACCTTGTTGGCAACCAAAGCCTCTATTTCTGACACCAAAAGTATCAAAACTATCCTCAACCTCTATGAAGAGGTTGCAGGTTAGAAAATAAATTACATCAAAAGCAAGTTGTACTTCATTAAAACCCCCTACAAATGATAGTGCAATATTGCTAGAATTCTAGGATGCTCCATTGCTGATTTCTCGACCACGTACTTGGGCCTTCCCATGTTCAAAGGAAGGCCCCTCAAAGACATGTGGAGTAATGTCACAAGAAGCATTTGGGATGGAAAGGCACCCTCCTCTCTAGCATGGGTAAGGTGACCTTAGTTAAAGCTATTTTCCAGAGCATTACCACCTTCTTCATGTCTGTATTCAAAATCCCGATAGTTATGGGTGAAGCTATTGAAAAAATCTAGAAATGGTTTCTATGGTCAGGAACTAACAACCAGAAAAAGTTCTACCTAGTTGCATGGGAAAAAGTATGCTCCCCCAAATATCAGGGAGGCCTGGGAATGTGGCGCATCAATGCCACCAATCAAGTCCTCCTGGATAAGTAATCATGGAAGGTCATCTCAAATGCTAACCTCGAGTGGGTGAACATTATCAATAGAAAATATCTACAACAACAATCCTTTTTGCAGATGGATACCCCCCGTAACTGCTCTCATTTTTGGAAATCTATTTCCCTCATCCAACAACTCATGCACCAGGGATCTTGGTGGTAGTTGGGATACGGTAAAAAGATCAACTTCTATAAGGATGCTTGGGCTAGAAAAGACCCCCTCATTTGTGATCCCAATTTGACTGTAGTCAAGCACCTATCTGACAACAAGTACGGGTCCCATGTAGCAGATTTTGTCTCCTCGAGCTAGGGCATCCAAGAGTGGAAAAGTTTTTAGTTTAGAATAAATAACGATGCAATAGTTGATGCGATGTCATATATCCAAGAGATCATGAGGGTAAACTTCATCCCTCAAACCTAGAAAGAGGATGAGTGATGCTGGAAAGGCACAAGCGATGGAAAGTTCTCAGTTAAATTCACATCCTGGCTCATCAAAAAAAACATCAGAGGAGACAACATTGGAAATGGCTAGACTTTAGCTAGGAGTGTGTGGCTCAAGGCCCTAATCCCAAAAAATTTCCACTTCTATTGGACTGTAGTTCACAATAATATTCTCACCATCAACAATCTAATGCATAGAGGGATCATTATCCCCAATAGATGCTACCTGTGTAGGCAAGCCTAGAAATCGACCCAACATATTCTTACGGACTATCCCTTCACCACCAGTGTTTTCTCCCTAGTGATCAACAAGTTTCAGGTTTGTTTGGTCCAAACAAAGACTATCAAGGATATGTTCATCCAATGACCCAGCACTTTCAAAAACCCCAGACCCAACTTCCTCTAGAAATCCCTGGTCCACCATACTACCTGGAAGATATGGTTGTAATGCAACAACTATGTTTTTAGTGATAACCCCAAGGACCATGAAGCAGTTGTGGCAAGAGCCATTGCCTTTGCTATTGAAAACATCAGTCTAATCCCCTCTCCAAGAATTCCCAAGGTCGCAATCGAAGGGTATTTGTTTTCTTCCCTAAGGATTTCCCTAGACTGCAGCAAGGCCAAGGAATCCCATGTGGGTAGAGTCACAGCTAAGTGGGTCCCCCCCGCAGGGATGGCTGAAGGCCAATTTTGATGGAGCATCTAAAGGCAACCCAGGGAAAGCAGGAGTAGGTGGAGTCATCAAAGACCATGATGGAAAGCTCATTAGAGCATTTGCTAAAAACTTGGGCACCCAAACCAATAACTACATAGAAGCTAGAGCTCTCTAGAGGAGTATTGACATTTGCAAAACCATGGCCAACCCTATCATATTTGAAGGAAATTCTACAGTTATCATGGGGATCATAATAAATAATAGCACAGAGGGGAAAAACATCCAGAACATCATCCAAGAGTGCCAAAAATTCCTCAGCAACAACCGTCAAAACCAGATCAATCACGTGTTCAGATAAGCTAATCAAGTGGCCGATGTGCTTGCCAACATAGCCATTCTCCAACCCACTTTGACGGTCTAGGAAGATAGCTTCCCATGCGAGATCCTCAAGAAAGTCAAACATGATGCGGAAAATCTTACCAACAAGTAGCCTTGACTACATGCTTAACGGTATTTTTTAATACCAAAAAGGGGTGAGTTCAGTCACCTGCACTACAACAACTCCAACAACAACGATGTATTTAGTTATCCCAACGATGTCTTCTTGACACCAAAGGCCCTCCATAACCTCAAAGGTTGCTATAGCCACCCCACTAAGGAGTTTTCTTCCCCTAGGGTGTTTTTCAACACCATGTTACACCATTTTTGAGATGCCTGCATCATTTTTAAGATGGGCAAAGATTCAAAGAGAAGTACATAATCCTTGATTCGACCTGTCAACCCATTCTTTCCCATTTGAACTCTTGTTCGCTCGTGTCTCTGGATTTTACCTCCACCTATCCATCCTTTTACATGCCTAAGGCTAACATCCACCTTATCGCCTCCATCACCACTTTTACTGTTCACTTCCCCATTCCCATCAAGCCCACCACTGCTATCCCGAGCCATGTCTGCGTATGGGTTTTTGGCCCTAAGTTGTTTGACTGGATAAGCATCCCTGTGACCTTCCTTCTTTAGGGTTTTATTATTATTCAGCTAGGCCCTCTTTATCCTGGTCTCACCTTAGCAATTTTTTGTGATAGTGTTGATTTCAAGTCTAAGCATCAAATAAGCATCAAGCAAGTCCCTGTTTTTGCCATGGCCACCATCAAACATGCAACTTTGTAGATCGACGCAGGCACTATGACATTACTAGAACCTAAACATTTTGTCAATTTATTCAAGATGTTCAAAGGGGTGGAGGAAGAGGTAACAAAATATTTCATGGAGTCCTAGAATGATGGCGAGGTTCGTGTTCGTGGTCTTCATTTTGTGGTAAGTGCTCAATCCATAGCCCAGGTTTCTGGTCTTAAGCTTGATGGAAGAATTATCTGTAGAGATGGACACAACTTCAAGGAAGAGACTGATCAATTTTCCCGAAAAAGAAAAAGAGTTACTATGGGATAATAAAGGCATTGTGCGGTCTTCCATTCCCCACCCTTTGGACACTACGATTGTCCCTATCCTCTAGTACATTTCCATGGATAACCCCAATAGACCCCTGACTTCTTACAACCTCACCTTTGTAAACCACCTGCGTGATGTCCACCCCATCAATATCTCGAAGTTTCTCTTTCGGTCCATATCCATTACTATTACCAATTTTAGAGCGAGCAAGTCTCCCAAGCGCCCCCACCATCAAGGCCTTTTCCTGGTTCTTTACAAGTATGCTCTTGCCCATCAAGTCTCAGGAAACATCTCCTCCAAAACTCCCTCTCTAGACCATCTATCTGATCAAGTCCTCAATGCTGGCTCATCTCCGCCTCAGTCCCCCAGCTGGGCCACTTCCTCCCAGCCCCAACCTCCAGTCGACTGCCAATCACTGTCGCATGCTTCCCCCCACTCAGGTAACATAAGCCACTCCCCAGGGCAAGCAAGGCTTCCCTATGAAAAAGTAGTTTCGATGGGGCAAAAGACTTCACCCTAAGTGAAAGTCAATCTGAACTCCCCAAAAGAGGAGGAATCCTAAGCGTCTGTCTATGCCTAACCCGAGCGACAATCAATCATTATACGACATCACTAGTGATGATGAATACTTCTAGGAAGAGAGTTAGGATGATGGCCAGGAAGAACGTTAGGAAGAAATCTAGAAGGACTGCTAGAGGGATTGCCAGGAATACTGCATGGCTCAAGAAATGCTACGTATATTTGGTCTTAACTGTATCAATGATGTTGTCGAGAAATTTTAGACAATAGTGAACGTACTTCATGAAGGTGGAAATATCATGTCAAGCCCCATTGAAGAGCTTAAGAGACTACCTGCCATCCTTAAGACCCTCCTACCCAATGGGGACAGTGACAAGCATGAGGGGAAAATCAAAGCCCAGAATTTTGGGATGTGAGCTAGCTGATGGGTCAGGAGCCAGGGGCTACTATTTTTTCTATTTCTGTCATGTTGTGTGACTCTAAGTTTTGAACTGCTTTAGGAAGGGCACCTTCGAGGGTGCCACTTGAACCTTTTTGGTTGTTTGTGTTCCTTTTTGGGTATAACTATGATATGGGACTATGGGACGTTCGGCCATAGCTGAACCTTATGTAAAAAGGGGCGGGACCCTTCAACTCGTAAAGTAAATAAAACTACTTATACCTACCAAAAAAGAATTATTTTAATGTTAAATTTAAATTTTCATTATGTATGGAGCCTTGCAAGTTTCTTTGAAAAACATTCTTGAACTCTATTGGCAATGGATAGTCCTCAAGAATAGGTTTAGGGTTTTTAGTTTAAACATGAATTATAAACACACCACAATCCTTCATAATTACTTTTTAAACTACATATATGAGGTAGGTTAGGTTGAATAGGATTTTTTTGTTTCTTTGAGGATTACCTTAGTTCCAAGTGGTTAGAACATTATATAGTGTCATAACCAATCCATTTATAATATTGTCTCAGATGATTCTAAGGGAATTAGATGAAGTAGTTGGAAGGATTATAAGAAAACACATGTCTTTGTCATGGACTTTTTACCAAAATTTTATTTAACCTCTTAATTGTTGAGTATGTCTGAGAGTTTTAACTACATTGGAGAAATATAACTACTTTTGGCTTCCAAATAAGTCAAGATATTCACTTTTAGTTCAATAACTATACTTTCAATGTTAATAGGCATACCCTATTTGTTGAGTTACTAAGGGCCAACAATCACATAGATTTTATGATCTCTAAAATTCTCATGTAATAATCCTAGTTATATTTTTATGGGTTTAATTTCCTATTTTAGTGTCTTTATTATAAGCAATAGTGGCTTTTATTATATATTTATTCAAAATTTCAACCATGATTTTGATCATACTTTTTTTCCATAAATGCTTTAGGGCTTGACTTTCTTTGAATTATCATTCCATCCTTTTGGCTTAGTGAACCTCTTTTAAAGGGATGAATATGAGAGTCCCCTTCATAATATCAAGGTCCAATACCATCATGAATTGAATTCACTAACAAATTTTTATTTATATCCATCGGATCCTATGTTTTGATGCCTTTAACTCTTCATAGTATTATATCACCATATTGGTGTCAATTTTCTACTTCTTATGGAAGGAACTATATTGAACGAGAGCCCTTTGGAGTCAAAATCTTATTATGTGTTTATCCAACACTTTTCATTGGCTTAGATTTGATCCTTCACCTTTCTTTATTCTTGTCAAGAGGGATTCTTCTATTGTAGATTTATGGTAAGAAATAATATCATTATCATGTCATCTTGCCTCGATGACACAATTCAAATTACAAAGTGTGGCTCAATATTTATAATAATTAATGCATACCATGTTTGATGATCAAATTATTTCATTCTCGAGACAAATTGGTTGTAATGTTTTTATTTTACAAGTATATTCATTCTTAATATTAAAAGTACTTGTGTTTGGTAGCACTTTATTTTGTATTAGCATGACCTCCATTTTTATTGCTTGGTAATCAAGAGAAATGCTATATTTTTATAAGCATAAATAATAGTTGACCAAATGGATTTTTAATTTATCATCGACATGGTTAATAATTTAAAGCTATAAGCATTTAAAAAAATAACAATGAATACAAAATATATTCTTTCAATAATAACTTAAATGCAAGTCATACATGAAGAATATCATCTTAACCTAAATTAAGCCATCAAATCCTTATGTATGAAATAAAATTTTCATTTTTCTAGATACAATATTTCTACCCATACAAGAATTCACTAGAAAATATTCACTTTTAAAAATAAATTTATAAAATATGATACATAAAATACCAAAGGTAACATTTTATTTCTTAATAAGCTATGTGTGGCTTCTATTGGGGGCCACTCCCATTACAAAAACAAAACATTACATTGCTTTCATTACATTCTATCAACTTGCCTTTCCAAAAATATTCTTCATCTTCCTTTCTTATCAAAGGGATTTGCCATATTCCTCTCTACTAAGTTTCCACAATCAACTCCTTTATATCATTTCATACAGAAGCCTTTTGAAATTAAAATTTTGTCAAGATAAAATTCAACACCATGAATGGCTTAAATACTTGATGTGTAGTTTCCATATCTATAAATATAAATATATTGTCTATAACAACCTGATAGTTTCTTAATACCTTTTTTAAGGTTCCTATCCATGCTCCTATATTTTCCAAAACATCATTTTCATTGTTATCTTTTGTTTTTATTTGTGGGTTTAGCCCCACTTCTTGTTAACACTTGCAATATTTGCTTTTGTTTTCCCATATCAATATCCCTTTGGACTTATTTTTCTCTCTATTTTTGCTTCTTAGATCTTCTATTTTTTGTTCCCACAAATACTTTCATCTTCATTAATCTCTTCAATATTCTCACACTTCTCAAAGTAAGACTTATCATATATAGGTTTGTCTTGTTGTGAAGGATCTACAAAGCAAGGAATAACCTCAAAAGCATATTCTTATTTATATTGCCCTAGAAATCCTAAAATGCAAGGACATTTTTCTAAAGTAATTACCTTCTTATTTTGCCCTAAAAATCCTAAATTTTTATATGCTTCCTCCATCCTCATTTCTTTATTATGTTGCTCTTGAAACCCTAAAGTGCAAGAGATAACTTGTATTCCACTTTCACTTTTATTACGAGGAGAGGATTCTATACTACTTGAGGAAAAAAAAGATGATTTACCTAGAAAAATCTTGACCTCTTCTATCGTCTTTGTGTTTAGATTTTACTCCACATCTTCCTTTACACCTTTAATTCCTTCTAAACTTGAACTTACATATTGTACTTTATCATCCCTTATATCCTTCTTTGTTTCTTATAATGGTTGATCCAAGTGAGCTATGGTGGTCTTTGCCATAATATGTTGTAGATAGACTTTATTTACCTATACTTTGAGAGTGGAATATCCTTGATCTGATCTACCTTATATCTATGTATAATTTCCTTATTTTGCCTTGAATTTTAACTCATGATCAATTTTTTTGTCTATTTCTTCACAGTTTTTACTTTGCAAACTCTTGCCAAGTGGTCAGTCTCATTACAATTACAACAATGAAAGACAATACTTTCATTATCCACTTCTTGATCCTATTCTCTTGAATTAGATTTAATCTTAATGGATTGTGGCAAGGGTTTTAAAATATCCATAACAACACAAATTCATGTATATATAGCATGCTTTTGGTCCTTAATAGTTAGTCCTTCCATTATAAATTCTCTTATGGTATTTCCAATATTTTTCAAAACATCTTTATTGATAAGTTGATATGAAAGTCCAAGAAGCCTAACTCAAACTAAAAGCATCTTAATAGTTTTTGTCTCACTAGAATAAATTTCATTCCATGGTATTAAATGAAGGGTATCTCTCTTTAAGCCATGGGTCAGTACTTAATATTTTATCCCTAATTTTTGAATTAGAAAACTTAATGAGAAAAATGTTTAGGAAGAAAAGTCAGAGTAATTTGAATTCAATTCGCAGTTCCACTTGATCCAAAACTAAATATCCAAAAATTTAGCCAATATCTATGGAACTTGTATATTAACCCTCTACTTTTGAGAACCATTACATCATTCTCAATCATCACATCCTTCATAGTCAATTCTAGTGTAATATCTCCTACTTACATCAAACTTATCATATATTTATTCTTCAACTTTAGCATCCATACTTCTAGCTAGGGCATCTTGACTTCCCATTAGGATTTTCAAATTTGACTTTCCTTCCACACTAGCTAGTGGGCTTGGATCATGGATTACACTCCCTCCTAGATTGTATTCCCTCTTGGTTTTATTTTATGCTCACCCCCTAACTCACACTCCCTTCTATGTCTTCTTTCTCTTAATGTTCCTTTTCCTTCAATATTTTTTTGGAAATAAAATATGTCTTATTTGTGGTATACATTTGAAGCATTAATACACTCTATATGAACATGCAACTCTTCTACCATATATAAATATCTCAATATTGTAACAAAAAGTGAATCATCGTCTACTCTAAGCGGAAAAAAATCCACCCACAATACTTTGTAGCTCATAGGGTTTGCTATTTATGAATTCTCCTTTGCTTTTGGCTCTTTGAGTGATAGTTTTACTTTTTAGGCCAACTAACACCCTACCTCGTATGACTAGAATCTTTAGTTTAGGAATCATGGATCTAGCTTCACTTGCAGTACATATGAACCTACTACTTTGTCTTGACTAGCAAATATATTGAGTTTGAATTTGAAATATTGATTTCCAACTCAATATTTTCCTCAGATCATGAAGTCAACATTGAAGCTGCCACCAGGTCTACTATTGCACATCAAACTTAAAAATATATTGTATCATCATCTACTGCTACCCCTATACACTACCATATGCTGCTGCCCCTATGCACTCTATTTTACCATCTACTACTGCTCCTATGCGCTCTCCATCACTATCTAACCAATATTTTATGTATGAATCTCAAATACCAAATGAAACACTGTCAATATTTGTTTTCTCTATTTCTAGCATCATGTTCCAAGTCAACTTGCCTAGAAAAATACATGTAAGCACAACCATGTAAGTCCACTTTATATGGGAAGAATAAACTTGATCATTTAGATCATGGATCCTTCTCATAACCCTTACATAATCAAGCTAAAATAAATATACCTAGTCAGACATAAGCTTTATTCATTTCTCATTTAGTTCATTTCACTTGTTTTTAAAACTGATGAAGTGTTAGCTTTATTTGAGACACCACTTTCTAAATTCCACTTGACTCATTCTATGAGCTCTATTTATTAACTTATAATATTTATTTGAGGTATCATAGTTCTAATTTAGTTCATATAATTTATTTAGAGAACTCATGAATTTTTTATTTGATGCATCATTTCACAAATTCCATCTAGCACATTCTAATGAATCTATTCATTAACTCATGATATGAATAATAATAACAATAAAATCTAGCAAACACAATTTCCATGAGTAAATTCAAGTAAGTTATAATCTAGCAAATAATGTATTTAATGCTTTCATCTACTAAGATCTTTATGAGGAGAAGAAAATATCCTAGTTCAAAATAACATGATTGACCAACATATATAATCCAAGTCAAGATTACAAACTAATCAAGCATTCAACATATAATACTCATGATTCCAACATAATTATAGTTTGATAATTTTCCTTAAGTACTTAAAGGGATAATAATTCTATTGGTGTAGTCTAAATATATTAGATGTCATATATTCAATATCATATTTAAAACCATCCTCAATATTGTCAACTTCAAGAAGGCAATAATAAAAAATTATATATTCAACTTGATCACTATAAATCAATTTTACCTACTATGTTTTTATAAATATAATAAAAATATTAAAGTACTAAGATCAATCATATATTAATTCCTACTTGGTTGAGGCAATAGATATCCCAAGTATTCCTTTCACTTCTAACCCATAATAATGATACTTGTTCTATGCCATAGAGAAGTAGATATATCAATGCCATAGAGAAGTAGATATATCAATCACATGACAAGTCATGAAGGTACTTTCGAGATAAACCAAAACAATATTATAAAAGTATATTATGTAGTTCATAAATTTCCATATCAAGGCACACATCCTCAATCACTTAAACTATTATCATAAAGACACAATTGCATATTTTTCATAATGAAGATAAATGCATATTCTATGAATTGTTGTTAGGTAGGCATAAACACAACTAATGAAAGTGCCATCGTGAAAGCACTACCATGGTTAGGAAAACTAATATCATATACACTATGATGATATATATAGTCATGAAAATGCATATACAATTATCAAAATTTTACAATGAGACATGGATATAATCATAAAAATGATAAGCAAAGTATCTTCACATGTTGTTGAAAACAATGGGGAGCAAACCATACTTTTTAAAACCTAGAAGAACAAATAGTATTTTAACACAACAATATATTTCATATTTCTCCAAATATTTTTGCTAGCCAAAATTTGTGTACATCATCCATATTTATGCTTTATGGTGTCTCTTAGTTTCAAGAGACTTTTGGTGTTTCACCTTCTTCTCAGTATTTTCACCTTCTCTCATTCTCATGGGATATGTGACTATCCAACCTCATATGAAGTGAAATCATCATCCATCCTTTAATAATTACATCACATCAATTAATGTAATAATAGATAACAACCCCTCTTATTACATTTTTTAGTATAAATATTATTACCCCCTCATGATTTTAGGTGTGTTACACTAGAAACGTGCTTTAGCTCTATATAAACCCCATTGGATTTACCTTCTTAGATCAGTCTTTAGATCTACCTTTGGATAATTACCTATAGGTCTTTGAATTTGGGTTACCTCTGGGTCCTTACCTTTAGGTCACCTTTGAGTTGTTATTAACTCTAAGTCACATTTAGGTCCTTTATTTTGGGTCACCTCTAGGTCATCATTACCTTTGGGTTCTTTCCTTAGGGTCACCTCTGGTCAGCCTCTAGATCTACTTGTAGTTCATCACCTATGGAAAATTACTAGATATCTATAACTTTGGAATCAATCCACATATTTAGAATCTTCTATATAATTTTTCACTCTAGTCTTTCCAAGCATAGCTTGGGCCATATTCTATTACAAAAATCATTCATTTCAAGTTTTCCAAAATTACATTACTCCATGGAAAAACTTACATTTGGCAAATTGTGGTGTTTCTCAACCACTAAACTTTGCTTTCCTCTATATAATCCATTCAACATTTATTTTATTTTATCCCATTTTGATACATTCATCCATCTATAATTTATATGTATTTTTTGATCACTTTATCTTTGTGCCAACACTTTCTATTGGAGTGATTGTTACCTCTATAAATCTCACAAGGATGCAGGTTCCAACACCTAGTTGTTACATGTATAGATCTTCCACAATGACTACAACAACTCATCCTAGGAGCTTCATTATTTGTATATGTTTCTCTTTTTCCAAGTTTAGTGTCACTATTTTCTATTTGACCAATATATTCAAGGCATTCATTATTTTACATTATATCTGGCATTATGGGTATTTTATTACCTTGCCCATACCTTCCCAAATCTATAACATTGTATCCCATTTTTCTTATTAGTTTTGAACCAACCTTTTGGTATGATTTTCAAAAAATCTAATTTATTTATCTCCGCTATGATTTCTATCACTATCACACACAACATTCAAATACTCCACATCATTATCATAATGACCTTTAATACAATTTGAACCATCACTATCAATTTTAATTTTGACAATATGGCTTTTGGCATGGCCAATGCAATCTACACAATCGTTTCTCTCATAAATAATATTCAAATCACTTGTATCACAAGCTATATCTTCCCTTTGGACAAGATCACATGTATCACAACAACCAACTTCCAATATGGGCCTCAAATCACTAGTATCATAACTAAAATTTATCCTTTGAATAAGATCACTTGTGTCACAAAAAAATATTTCATCATGGGCTTATCCTTTAACTTTTCAATTATTTCTATTTATTTTCTACATTGCATCTCAAGGATGTCAAGAGTAAATAGTACCATGCACATTCATATTATAACATTAATAAAGATTGCCACACCATTTTCAAAGTATCATTCATCAAATTTTCTATGTATTAACTGTAAACATGACCTAAGTTTTGAAAATTCTCCACCTTTACTAGTTTTTGATAACACATACTTTTAAATTTTAATTTGTTTCAGGTTGTTTATTATCTCTTTTATTTATTGGTTTTGACACTTCCTTGGCCATGAGGACCTTATGTATTGTTTCATATTCTTCTTCATAATATGATTTAGGTTCCTTCTAAACAATATACTAAATAACACAAGCTTATATTGAGAGGGGGGTGAACAGTATAAGATCACTTTTTAATTTTTATTTCTCAAACAATATTATCCAATATATCAATGGCAATATCAACAACAGTAATAAAAGCAATGCATAAATCATCACACACAATAGAGACACAAATTTAACGTGGTTCACCCAATGTGGGATACTCCATGGAGAAAATGTTTCACTTAAAATTTTTTCAACAAATCTCTTGGGAATCCTTCCCTAATATAATTTTTATGGACCTATTTCCAAAGGAGACACCAATCCCCTAATAAAGTTCATGGATATCTATCCATAGGAGACACCAATCCCCTCAACTAGTTCATGGGTACAACCCATAAGAGACACTAATCCCCTCTACTGGTTCATGGATCTCTATCCACAGGAGAACTCCTTCTTCTCTACTCTGGTTGGTAATCTTTTATATGACTACTACCTCCACTACACTAGCTTGTGGATCTCTCTCCATTGAAGACCATTATCCTCACTCATAAGACCTCTATTCTCATTGCCCTAGCTAATGGATCTCTATCCACTAAAGACTATTATCCTCTACTCTGTCACCTTCAAATATTTCTCCCAGCTCTTCTCAATCTCTGTTCTCAAATTTGTACTAAACACTATCCTTCAGTCTAGCAAAAATTTGCTCACAAGTCTGTCTTTGGTCTGGCACAAATATGTTCTCAAGTTTGCACCAAAATGTGTCCTCAAGCCTTAACACAAAGCTTGATCCAATCACAAATTAACTCTACTAGATCTGCCCCAAACCATAACTCAAGGTTTGAACAAATCAATCAATCAACTCTGCTCTTCAAGTATTCTCAAAGACTTATCTCAAATCTATCCACAAGTCCTCTCAAGAACTTGCTCAATATGCTCTCAAGTCTTTACCAAGACTTACCTCTAATATGTCCACAAGTATTCACCAAGACTTACCTCAAATCTGCTCACAAGTTCTCTCTAGAACTTGTCCAATCTACTCAACAAGTCCTCACTAGAACTTATCCCATTTTCTCAAAAATTCCTCACTAGAACTTGTCCAATATACTCAACAAGTCCTCACTAGAACTTGTCCAATCGGCTCAATAAGTCTTCACCAAGACTTACCTTAAATCTGCTCAACAAGTTCTCTCTAGAACTTGTCCAATATTCTTAACTAGTCTTCACCAAGACTTACCTCAAATATGCTCAAAAATTTCTCTCTATAACTTGTCCAATCTGCTCAATAAGTCTTCACCAAGACTTGCATCAAATCAACTTGTAAACTTCCAAAAAAGCTCACACAAATATGTCCTTAAGCTTTCACAAAAGCTTACTCAACTCTATCCTTAAGTCCCCTCTAGGACTTACTCAAATCTGCTCATAAGCTTTCACAAAATCTTGCTTAACTCTGTCTTTAAGTCCCCTCTAGGACTTACTCAAAACTACTCATAAGCTTTCACAAAATCTTGCTTAACTCTATCCATAAGTAACCTCTAGGACTTACTCAAATCTATCCACTAGCTTTCACAAAAGCTTATTCAAATCAATTGCAAAACTTGCATACTAAAATCAACTCAATCTCTTTTAGAAAACCTATTCAATCACACTAACAAGTTTCACTCAGAATCTTGTTTAACCACAAAAAATATAGATAATGGTTAGAGACTCAATATGTTTCACACTCACAAAAACACTCAATCACTTCCAAACTCTCTTTCAAATAAATTTAGAATAAATAACAATTTGTTTCACAGAACTTGAACTATCACTCCAATACTTTCAATCAATAATGCTCAACCAACTTCACTTAACCAATCATTCAATGAAACATAACTTGCTCACAAACTCTAACAAAGTGTTTCACTATACTTCCAATTAACTCACACTATAGAACACAAACTTTGACTCAATATGATTCCAAATTCACATAACAATGTGATGAGGCCCAAAAATGCCTCATTATTGCACAATATTTTACTACCATATGATAAGTTAATTGCCAAATAATTGACTAAAATATACTATTTGTTAAGTGTTTGCATGATTTTATGTTAGGAATACTATATCTCTGTTTTTGACTATTTTCAGTATTTTGTGACTGATTTTGTTTGATTAAGTAGCAAGTAAAAACATGCATTTCAATTAACCAAATGTGGTATGCTGATATCCATTAACTTATCAATGATTTTTGAATGTTTTTCTACCCTTTAACTTGTTTCAAATCCACATTGAAGCCAAAATTTTAGGACTGTCATAAATCTGAAAATCTGAAAAAAAAAGCCATATAAAAATCAACAAACTGTCACTTTATAGGAACACCTTGAAGTTGTCAAGCAAAGCGTGAGGATATGGATGGAATGAGTTCAAAAGGACTACACAAGACATATTACCTATTTATAAGCATTCATGCATGGTCTAAATAGGCAGCAACAAGGTATAACAGAGCAGGGACAATTGTGCAGCACTGTTGCACTATTTCAGCATGGTTACTTGGTGAATGAAGTGTATAAATTCAGTAGCAACTTGATGTACTTCTTCATGTTGATATTTGAATAATTTTTCCATGTTCTAATTTTATTGAATTTGCAAGAAATGCTAATATTTTACAACTGTGCAACAAAGTTGGAAAATGCAGTAATTTACCATGTAAATTCCAGCAAGCTACCAATGAATGGCAAGGCATTGAATTCACACATGGAGAGAAATGAAGGCTATTACAATATAATATTGAGGGCTAATCCACCTGAGAAATGCAGCTAAAATCACTTGAAGAGCACACAGTTTGTCATTATGAAGATCTTCGGATTGAGAAATACAGTCTCTTTGGATTGAGAAATACAGTCTCTTCGGATTGAGCCACTTAGCTCCGGATTGAGAACAGAAAGTGATTTTCGACTATTTTTTGACGATGGAAAAAGGGAAAGAAGGTTTAGAAGGTTAAGGGAAAATATTCCCCAATTGTATTTGTCGTCCTTGTCACCCAAAGCCACCATTAATGGAAAAAGATCAATTGATCCTCTTCTAGGATAAACCCAAAAATAACTGCAGCATAATAGGAAGTTGTTTGCAAAATAAAAATGGCATATTATGAAGTGGAGAAATATGTGTGAGATATTTCTAGACTCCTCCCATGTACTTCCACCACTGAAGATGCTTTCGAAGGGCCAATGACTACTACTGCAACACAAACTGTCCAGATTTGCATTTATTTTAGATCTAGAATTATTTGCAAATCATTGTAAAGTAGCACATAGGTTGATTTGAGCATGGGATATGTTGTAAATATTTATATAAATAACAAAACTCCCTCCTTGGTTGATCCATTTAGGAATTAGAATAGAGGAGAGTTTTCAATAATAGCAATTAGGACTGTACAATAATTTTTTGTAACAGTTTTCAACATGTTTTGTCATCAATAAAAGTGTAGTTATTTTATCATTTTCTATTTTGAGTGTTAATTAGTTAAGGAGTTCTTTTCACCTCCTTCTATATCAGGAAGTATGGGCCCACTTTTAGATCTAGAAGGAGGATTTTTATGACAGGTTTTAATCTGTAATTTTGTTGCAGTAGAATTAACAGATTACTTGTCAAGTTTACTTTTCTTGTTTTAAGTTTGTATAATGTTCTTTATGTTTTATATTATTTTTGTGTACAAAATTTGTGTGTGTGTCAGCTGACAAATTATATTAAGCATTTTTCCTTTGCTTTCCATGTTTTCTCTTCTTTTCTATTTTAGCAACTTTCCATTTTCAGCATATTTTATTTTGCTGTCAATTCCTGTAGCGTAAGCTTGATGACCTTTTGTGGTAGGACATTGATAGGTGTTTTTAGCATAAGTTTCATTTACAAGCATCATTTCAATTATGCAAGAGTAACTAGGTTTCAATTCTACAAATGTAACTTAGGATTTCATTTCAGCAACATTTAAATTCAACAATTTAAATTCTACAAAAGTAGATTAGACTTTCAATTTAGCAATTCTAATTCCTGTAATTGTAGTTAGATTTCAATTCCTGCAACTTAGAATTAGTTTTTAGTTTCTACAAGTTTACATTCTACATATTAGGTTTAGTGTGACACCAAAAGGCTAAACCAAATCTGTCTCACCCAATAAATGCTTGAAATCTGAATGCCTGAATTGTACTCTACCCTAGCCTTCTATCGTAGATAGCCTTGGACACCACCCCGGATTGATAAGATCTTTGATGTTTAATTGTGCTTAACTACAACGCATCATTTTGGCTTCGTTTTCAGGGAACACAGTGTTGTTAGAGGGTAAAAGTAGCCCAATAATTGTTAATTATACTAAATTATGAACTTCAGAGTAAAATCTAGATAAATGATTGGTATTAGTAACAATTTTTGATAAATTGCATTTCAGTTCATTTAGAAAAAAAGCAACCACAAGGAGGTGATCTTCAAACCTAGGGGTTAAATTGCTTATGTTTGAAATTCTTGATAAAAATTGAAAGAATTCATCATCCTCATTATCAAGAAACATAAGATCTCTTCAAGGAGCCATCTGCTAGTACTGTCGTTTTTATATCCATATCATCAGGGTAGTATAAACAAATTTATATTAGGTGTTGGGAAGACATCATGGCAGATATACAAGACTATCCTTTGAACATAACAATCATATCAGCTACTTGTAGCATTTGTTCACAAGGACATATCACTCATAAATGCCATTTACTTCTAGAACTCAGAGATGCAAAATTTATTGCCTGGTCTAAATTCTTCTCAAGGGAGATTCCAACAACAACAAACAAAGCAAGTAAAACCACTACCTCACGCCCAACCTGTGGTCAATCTGAATAATACAAGATAGTTAACCCCTATCTATGTAAGCTAAGTCAGTTAAAAAAAAAAGTCACAAAACTTTTGCACAATCAAAATAGAAGTTTACAGCTTAATAGTGATCCTAGAGTTTTGCCATTATTGCTTAAATATTGTTAGGGTTTTACCGTGCTAAATCATAACCTAATAATTATTAGCCTACATCGACAATAGTTGATCTCATTAGAGGTGATCCTACATGACAAGTAGTTGATCTACTAAATTTATACACTTCTTGTCTTATTATGCAAACCAAAAATACATCTTTTTCAGCCCAACTTGTGATCAATATGAATAATACAAGATAGGCAACCCTTGTCTATGTAGCTAAATTTGGTAAAAAACCTGTAGGAAATGTTATTGACTGCAACAAAATCCAATTGTGCTCAAACAAGAACTTACCTGAGCTTGAAGAGATAAAAATCAATGGAGATACACAGAAAACCTTTAGTCCAAACACATAGAAATTAGCCTTAGATAAAGGAGAAAAACTACAAAAACTACACATAGAAAATTTACTTCCATTGAACTCCTTAGTAAGAAATTACAAAGGGGTAAATTCTATCCTCCTAGGAATGAAACAAATTGAAGTGCAACCAAAAAAATTCTTGAACATTATTAGCTGGCTGACTTATAAACAAAAAACAAAATTGTTGCTATTTTGAAACAATATTTAAATCCCTTTACATGGAATTACAATGGTATATCAAGATTTTATCTTGATGTAAGCACTTAACATATTTTGGGAATTGGTATTTAATTGTTTCAAGTATAGATTGACAAGATTATGCAGAGTAGGAGGCATGGACAACACTTGATTGAAGAAGTTTTCAGATATGGAGCAATGCTTCTTTCTCCCATTAGTAATTCATGGAGGATGTCAGTGGTGAATGGACATTGCCTTCGGGTATACCATGCACCATTAACTAAGGAGTTCTTGAAGGAGATTCCATTGGATGTACACATAATGGAAGAGAATTTCTCTTCAATATCAGATTTAGAGTGATGATAAAAAGTTTGACAAAAAAAAAATACAAGAAAAGAAAAAAGAAGAATAGTATTGTTTGTGAACTTCCTTCTTGGGTACAAGCAAGACAAGAAAAATTGGAAAAAGAAAAAAAGAGAGAGAAAAAAAATTTGTAGCAAAGGCATGTCCCACAAAATGGGGATACATGAGGACAAGCATCAATTTCAGCAATGCAGATGAACAATGGAGCCAATACTTCATTTCCAGTAATAAGGAGGCAATTATGATGTATGAAGATTCTTACTACTCATCTAGAAAGGAAGGTTGCATCAATGTTGCAGGTTTCAACAGAAAGAGATGGTGTTTTCATACAACAATTGACATGTTTTTGCAGAATAAGGATTGGTCTTATCCAAATAAGAGTGAGAGATTTTCTCTCTCATTGAAGCACTTGAAAAAAAAAAGGACAGAAGTTGGTTGAAAACCAGAAATAGCAGCCTCTTCTGATGAAAAAAAATGAAAAAAAAATGAGATAAAAAAAATGAAAAAAAAGGAAAGAAAAAAAAAAGAATAATTCAGTAGTGAAAACCTTCTTGGAGGCGCTACTGAGTTGGCTTGCATGAAAATCAAATTTTTAGCATGCATTGCCTTGTTGATCTACCCATCATTATTCCACCATTGTACAAATCTCACACTGCAAATGTGTTATGTTTATGTTTTTAGATAGCCTGCTAACGATCATCAAAAGCAGCTTGTAAGGTGCATGACCAATTTTCAGGACAGTAAGGTATGTGTTTCTTGCATTTAATTCATAGTAAACATTTAGCATTTAGTGTATGATAATCGGTATTTGGCATAAAATATTCATACAATATTGGCAAGTTGAAAATGGAACATGTTCAAGATGTCAAGAAACACCCCCTTATGCCCTTAATTGCATGGAAATTCCAAAATTGTGTAAAAGCCTAATTTTGGGACAGACATGGCAGCAATTCTATTTCAATTTGTAGGGCAAGTTTCAGAAGGATAACTGCAAGTTTATATCTCACAATTGTCTAATAAATTAAAGGAGGATAATCAGCAAAATGCACCTGAAGGTTCTATTTTAGTACTACTGGAATAAAACAACAACATACAAAACAAAGAATAACATCTAAAAAAAAGGATGAAGAAGGGATTTTTGATGTTATGGAAAGCTTATACACTCTAGATATGGGCCCAAAATAGAATCTGTAGCTAAATTTTGCATAGGAGGTCATTTCTGCATTTTTTGATGCATCTTCAGAATGAACAGTCATATCTTCGGAATGAGTAGACATATCTTCGAAATGAGCAGGATATCTTCGAAATGAGCAGAAACTGTACCAAAATTGTTAAAAATACTACAAAATAGCAAAAAGAGTAGGGTACATCAAATATTGAGGTTCATAAGGCTCTACCACAAGTAAGTACATCCCTCAAGCATTTCAAATCCAAAAATTTTATCAATTTTGTTCAAAAGGTGCAAACAACAGAAATAAGCATTCAGGCTAAAATGTTGTTAAGAATAGAAAATTCCATTGTAGTGCATATGCCAAATACGATTCCACAATAAGACTATTGCAAGATGAATCACATGATATCAAGCCTTTAAGAGGTACCTTGCAACAGTAAAACTTGTAGAAAGACAAAAAAAAGTCATACATGTGTTTAATTGCAAAATACTTGATATAGTGCAGCAAGGAGGAATTTCTCAGTTAGCAGGTAGTAAAGGATGTTCATAAGAATAAAACCTGCATATTACTATGGCCTACTAAGATGCATGAGGGCATGCATTAGTTCAAGTTTGGGGGGATTATGAGGCCCAAAAATGCCTCATTATTGCACAATATTTGACTACCATATGATAATTTAATTGCAAAATAATTGACTAAAATATACTATTTGTTAAGTGTTTGCATGATTTTATGTTAAGAATACTATATCTCTGTTTTTGACTATTTTCAACATTTTGTGATTGATTTTGCTTGATTAAGTAGCAAGTAAAAACATGCATTTCAATTAACCAAATGTGGTATGCTGATATCCATTAACTTCTCAATGGTTTTTGAATGTTTTTCTGCCCTTCAACTTGTTTCAAATCCACATTGAAGCCAAAATTTTAGGACTATCATAAATCTGAAAATCTAAAAAAGTAGCCATATAAAAATCAGCAAGTTGTCACTTTATAATTTATAGAAGACCAAGTTCCTTTATAATCACCTTATAAACTCCCAATGATAATATTCAACCTATAAAAATTAATCCCTTGATTAACCCTTATTACTCCAACCTCTATTTAATTTTTAAAGCACAAAATAATATAAAATATCAAATACCCTTATGACTCCAACTTCTATTTAATTTTTCAAAGCACAAATTAATATAAACTATCAAATACCCTTATGACTCCCTAACTTCCACCAAGATGCTATCTAAACTCATGTGGCCTTAATGCATATGTGCTTCCCAACCTAGACGTAAATTAAAATTTAAATAAAAAATTAATGCTTACCTTATACACCTTGGCCTATGTGCAAAATGGATAGTGCACACCTTGGCTGCGCTTTGAACCCATGACCTCACTACCATCGTTGCACTCTAGCTGAAGCTAGGCAGTCGTTGGGCCACATGCCCATATAAACATAAACATAAGCGTACTCATCCTTGTTACCTCTATAATTTTTGACGATCGAAAACAAAACAGACTTCCTCCTCAAAATTACTATGTGGGGATTTGAAACCCCAACCTCTACCCTACGAATGTCTTAACATTGCCTTGGCCACCAACTACACTAACCAATGTTGTGAATACACTCTAGTCGTGCCACATGCATTTAATAACTAGTCTACCCTCAAAGCCTTTAGAAATGTGAAATCTCTTCCTCCTTACAACAAAGTAGTGCATGATTAGGTTAGAATTTGGTATTTGAAAAATGCATGGATGATTTTAATTAAAACATTAACTCCCTTTATATATGTTTTGCCTTATGTGCTCGACGTCGGATTTAATTCAAATTTAAAAATTTGAATTAATAAATTAATTTATAACCTTTAACTTTGGCGCCCAATATTTATTTAAATTAAAATTTTAACCATTAGGTTAAAATATTTTAATTTAAATAAATTAAATTAAATATTTTTCAAACTTCTCAATGGGTCTTTCAAAGAAAAAATTATTTTTAATAACTCCTTGGACCTGTTCTCTTCAGCTCAACTTGTAACCCGAAATATTATAATATTAAATATTATAATATTATTATTTCCTTTTAAACCTGTTTCACCTTTCTTGGGAATTCAACCTTATAGGCTACTTTAGGCATATAAAATTAAAATAAATATTATATCCTATTCCTTTAAACCTCTTCCTTGCCTTTTGGAAAAACCACCTGATGACATTAATGATGATGAAACTGAAACAACAAACACTTGACATCAATGACAACAAATCTTGCTCAAATTTCTAAAATATAAATTTGTTGTTGTTGCCCTTACCCTTGATGTTGTGATTGAAACTATTACTTCTTTTGGATAGGTCTTCAAAATTGAGTTACACAAGTCATCAAATTGTATTTATAAAACTTGGAGTTATGTCATTTTTCACAAAAATGACAATATATCATCCTCCATTGAGGCTACTTTTAGATGAAAATGAAGTGGAATAACCATTTGAAACATTTTATTATTTCTATGTGGAGATATTGGACATATCATCCCTTAGATGAGTTTTTACTTCATGTTGTTGAAGGATGTTTACCAATTATTCAAATGAAACCCTTCTATTTGATGCTTGAAGAGATATGATAAATTTTCTGAATGATTCAGGTAGTTCTCTAAGTATAACTAAGACTAAGATATTATCTTCCACATTTTAGCCTATGGTGTTCAAATTTTCCCTTAAGTCAACAATTATTTGAGAAAACTATTCCATATTCTCACCATCCTAGACCCTTAATATATGAAGTTTTGATTGCATATGAAGAATTGTATTTCTTTTGACGTTTTTGCCTGATTGATATGTGATTGTATTTTATTTTCCATTCCAAATGTGATCAGCATAAGTTCCATTGCATCTACTTCAACATATTTTTGTGTAGTTGTAGTCTCCTTAGGTAAAGTTTCATCACTAGTAACTATATTCCAAAGTTTTTTTACCACTAGTATTGTTCTAATTTTTGTTTTCCATGGCATACAATTCAAACACTTCAATAATTGAGATAATGTGAGAAAGATATTTGATATATATAGTTAAGGTTTCTTATATCTCCCAAAATGATCCTATTTTATTTATACCACTAGTCCTGTATATCAAACCTTTCATTAAACCCATCATTTCTTTAAATCCATCAATATGTGAAAGAAGCTAGTCCTCTAGATATAATGGTTGTATATGAGAGAGACCTTAAGGTATGTGAAAGAGATAAATATGTGGTACTAATGTAGTACTAAAAAATATTCATCCTATCAATGACACTTGCTTAAAGAGAAACAATCATACCTAAGCGTAACTTCCCTAAATACTTAGATTTTCTCAATTTTCGTATTTACATTTAATAATAATAATGAATGGGATAAAAAATGGAATAAAATAAAATATCACAAAAAGTGTGTCCTTATTCCTACCTAATGATTTATAGGGTCGATACCTAGATGTTGTTATGGCAGCTATATTAGGCTTTAGATGTAGTAACTTAACATGATAACATTATGTGTAAACACAAGTTAAAGGCATTGTTTATGTCGAATGCTACAATAATGCAAAACACAAGTTTTTGATTTTTGTGTATAAAATAATTTTGATGCAAAATTTGTTTAAAAAAATAAGGCATTAGTCACTGCCAAAAATGCACCTTTTGATAAAATTATCACTCTCCTTGTCAAAATATCTTTTTCTAAATGCTAATTTTCCACTTTTCATGACTTCAAAAAATTTGCCCATCAAATAAATGCATCTATTACAATTTATTGTCCCCATTTTTATTGCAAAAGAATTTTCCATCAAATAAATGCACCTATTTCTTCAATAATTCTTTTGAAAAAATATCCCCTATGAGAATTGATCCCTTAACCTTTTTTCTTCATAAATTTTATGTTTTCCTTCAAATGCCAACTTTCCAACTACTCAATATGTGACTTAAAAAAATGAGGCATTAGAAAAGATACTTGGTAGACACAATTTTCTTAAATAAATGCTATAGTAAAATTTATAACTAGAGAGACTAGAACCTATGACCTTCTTGGAGCAGAGTTTTCATGCCTCGCGTGCTAGTAAAAAAGACTCCACAACAATGCTGCTTAAACTTTTAGCTTCAAATTGAAAAACCTTTAAGCACCTATACAAACACATCTAACATGTCTTTTTTTGCCTCCATGCACATGTATTGAGAAATAATTAAGCTATCAATTTTTTAAATTTTTTCTCGATTTGCTATGTTAGACAAAGTTGTCCACACAAAATTAGAAGGAAGCATTTAATTTTGTAATTAATTCCTCTATTATTTATATTTTCTTGCTAGAATATTTTGGGTAATTATTTACTCTTTGCAAATAGTGAATATAGACCATGGAATGAATAAATTTAGGCCCCTCATAGTGGTGGAGACATGAATAAATTATAGGTGGATTCATGATTAAATTATAGATTTTGGCTAAATAAAGGAGATTGAGGAGACGAAGAAAGAATCTCCTATTATAGAAAAAACATCAAAATGAATTTAACGTGGATAAAACTCATAATCTTAAATTTCTATAAAGGAGATTGTGTGGAGGACATATACTTAGAAACACAAACATAGGTTCACAAGAAGCATAATGATGTCTAACAACACCAACAAGGTTATAGTTATTTCTTAGGAAATTCTTCTACATAGGGCATGCCGTTGGATGGTGACAATTGCCCCTTCTTAAAATCCTCACAAACTCTTTATTGACCTTAGAATCCTTACAAACTTTCCATGGCTTTGATACCAAATATTGAAAAATAATGGGGATCAACCCATATATTTCAAAACCTAAAAGAACAATTAGTATTTTAACACAACAATATATTTCATATTTCTCCAAATATTTTTGCCAACTAAAATTTGTGTCTATCATCTATATAATGTTGTATGGTGTCTTAATTTCAAAAGACTTTTTGTGTTTCACCTTCTTCTTAGTATTTTCATCTTCTCTGATTCTCATGGAAGATGCCATTATCCAACCTCATATGAGGTGAAATCATCATCAACCCCTAATAATTACATCACATCAAATAATATAATAATGACTAACATGGTTATAAAAGGATGAAACAATATTCTAGATCTTCTACAAAGGTAAAATAAAACCATTTATACATCTACAATACAAATGAGAATAATTAATACTTACTATTGAAACATAAGAAGTATATCATACTTCAATCATGGAAGTGCATTATTAATAGGTACCAATTTCCCAAGTCTTCTAGACAACTATAATAAAGGATAGATATCACAATAAGTTTACTATATAGAGCTTTGAAATCCAACTGAAGGTTTATTTAGGAAAAGTAAGGCAATCAACAACTTTCCTTGGAGAGTACTTCCACTCTCATCAAAAAGTGTCTATAATAATTTAATTTTCTCCTTCTAATTGATGATAAGTGCATACATTTATTGATATGCATCTCACCATTAGGCCAATATGAAACACAAAATAAATAATATATTTCTAATACTATACCCATGATCATGTTCAACCAATCAAAATTGGTTCTCAACCAAATATAATATACATCAAAGTGACATACATAACCATAAAATCCATTAGAGTTCTTAAGGTCAAAGTCAAAGATCTATAAAAATTCACTCATATAAATTATAAGGATATTTAGGATATATTTGTCTACAAAAAAAGAATTCCTAACTCGATAATGCTAAGGAATATTTTTAAGGTAGCTCTAAAACTATTGAAATTTCCAATTTTATTTTTAAAAATAACAAATATACCATACTAGAAAATAATAAAATTAATAAATATGCCATACTAGAAACCTTGATAACATACATACACATACAAAAAAAGAGAATTAATACTTCAATCTACCAAATGCATAAGCTTTAATTTATATGGAACACCAATTACAAACATACAACCAAATGTTTGCACGAATGAAAAACTATATTGTATAACCATAAGATGCCTATAAATATGCATTACAAAGCATAAGTTATTGATATTACTGTATTAATGATGGTACAACATTAACCATTACAACAACTAACAACTTATTAAAAATAAACAATGGTAATACCTAATTCCCTATCATTCCTCCCCACTGAAAAAGCATTGGTCCCCAATGAGTACAAGTGTGGAAGAGAAAGATGGGTAGCTGAAGAGTGTCGGGCACAACCGCAAATGCACTCTTATTACCAAAGAAGACCAAAATGAAGAACTTGAACAGGTCTTCGAAAAACCAAAAACTGATGTTGGCATTGAATCAGGCTCGAAAAACGCTCTCCAATGACTATAAACACTGCTATACCGATGAACAACTAGATGGGTCCCTTGATTCGATAGAAGAAAGCAACAATTGATGTGTTAGAAGGAGATGCCTCAAAATACGTGCCAAAGATACCAGTTGGAAATTGTGGATGCATTAAATTTTGGTTTTAATTGTGGGCCATGAGCATTAAGGAAATGTGTGCATGAATGAAGGGTAATGGTTTAATGCACATTAATGAAGGTGATAGACATTAATGAATGCAATGACATGGAAATGCATTTAAAGCAATGTCATGGAAATGCATTAAATTTTTGTTTGTGATTGAACGGTGGAGGGAAAAATTAAATTAAATTAAAAAAATAATTTAATTTAATTTATTATTAAATTTGCATTTAATGGTGAGCCGCACGCGAAATTAAAAGAAAAACATGTGCATTAAAAGGAAAACATACATAAGGTGGTGGGAATGTTTTAATGATGATCACGGGCATTAATGATGGCATGAATTTAATGACAGCGACAACGATGAAAAAATAAAAAAATAAATTAAATTAAAAATAATTTAATTAATTTATTGTTGAAAATGGAGGAAATGGGTATGTAAAAATTAAATTAAATTAAAAATTAATTTAATTTAATTTATTGAATGGTGGAGGCCATGGCGGATATCGGGTATGCAAAATCGAGTTAATTTAATTTAATTTATTGAATGGTGGAGGCCATGGCGGATATCGGGTATGCTAAATCGAGTGCTGGGAATAAAAACGACATGAGAGATGGTGGTCACGGAGGTACACGAGGGAGATCAACCAAATGATGGAAGCGATAGAATTTGCCATAATCTATCAGATCATGCAGAAATGGTATGTTACATGGTGAAAATGGTATTATGGCCCGAAAGGAGCAGATCAGGCAGGCGATGACATGTTGGACTGTAGAACAAACAAAATATTGAGTGACAAAAGAGAGGAGCAGCACGATTGATGATCTATAGCAGACGGTGGTGAGAAGATGGTGAAAAGTGTGGTGAAGTTGTTGGTGAACTACAAAGAAATAATAATGGTCGTTGGTGGCTGTAGATTCATCAGAATACATCAAATCAACATCTAACAGTGTAGATGGAGGTCAAAAAATGCTTGAAAATGTAGATTTGTACCAAAAATCATGGAATGGCTGCCAAAAAGGTTTGAAATTATCGTAGAGGAGTTGAGGAACCACCAAGGAAGACGATGTGAAATCCGTGGGTAGTGGATCAACGTCCAAAAATAGGAGATCAAAACTCCAAAGCCATGAAGATGCTGGATCAAGGCACAAAATGCACAAAAATATTGTAAATTTATGTGATGTTGGCCAAAAAAAAGAAACCAGCATCCAAGATAAGAACTGTTGATCGAGAAAATGATGATGGAGAGGTTGTGTATGAACTGATAGGCCACAAAATGCAAGAATCATAGAAACAAAAATAGACGGATGAACGTCTTTTGCCAAATCAATAGGAGCTTCAAATGGGTTTGGATCTACAATAGAAACATCTTCAATTTTAACATGAGCAACATCGTCTAGTGGTAATACATTGGGTATATCATATATAGGCCCTAGTTCAAATCCAGTTGTTGCTTTAGAATATTAATTAGTGAGATCTTCGTCTACAACTTCGACAAATTCAACTTGGAACAACTGAAGACTGGTGATTATAGCATCTTGGTTCTACTAAAGTTTGGTGAGCATAGCCACGTGGTTTTTCTAAAGTTTCACAAAAATATTGATAAGTCTATCAGAGACCTCATCGAGCAAAACAATCAAAATTGACATCATACCATCAGATACAAAAATAAATGATGGTCACGAACAAAGAAGGTGCAAGTGCACTAGATCGTGAGTTGAACGAGCACAAAATAAAAATGATAAAGTAGAGTTTTCAAATCCAACAAAGTGCAAACCAAGCTAAAAGCTTCCAAATGTCTATAACAAAATGTAAAAGTGTTCACAAGGTGGACAAAACCACCAAACCAAGATCCACAGGAGGCTTTCTTTTTCCTCGTTTGAACCAAAAATGGCCTAAAGGAAGAGGATACTGGACTACCCTATGCTTATCTCTCATACCAATGACATGAAACACCAATTACAAATAAACAACCAAAGGTTTACACGAATGAAAAACTGCATTGTATTACCATAAGATGCCTATATATAGGTATTATAAAGCATAAGTTATAGATAAGGTTGTATTAATGATGGTACAACCTTAACCATTACAACAACTAACAACTTATTAAAAATAAATAATGGTAATACATGATTCCCTATTATTAATGCACAAACATAATGAAATGAAAATAATGAAAGCAATTTTTAACCCAAATTCTTCTGGCACTTGGGTAAACCAACATAGTATTAATAGAAGGGATCATAATGTCACTCAAACTTTTAGAGGTAGAAATGCATAAATAGAGAACAAAATCAATAAAATACCTTTCAAGGGAAAATCTTTCACAATTTACAACCTTTAGAATCCCTTATTCCTTGAGATGACACTTTTATTCCATTAGGCCATACCTTTTATGACTTGAAAGGGCCATGAAGATAGATTTTAAATTAAAAAAATCCCATAAATTTCAATGCAAATTAAAAATCAAACTGATATGATGGAGATTGTTGCTGATTTTCATATCTCTTAAAAAAAATCAAACTGGTATGGTTTTCATGCAACCCATACAAGTCATTATGAAAAAGAAATATTAAAGGATATGGTCAAATGTTGTTATATCCTTTTATGAAATTGAACCTTTTTATAAGACTTGCAAAGGGGGAGACTTTTTTCTTGTTTTTAATAATATATTATTTCCCATTTAACCCTCAAGAGTAGTATTCAAAAGTTAACCATTTATTATCCTTACATGAATATGAGAATATAATAATGACAAAATGTATGTGAGGAGTGAGCCTTACCTTTCATATTTTGTGTTCTACTCCTAGATTTAGAGAAATTTGAATAATGAAGGGATATCATATGAGCAATCTATGTATTAAATAACATTAATCTAAGAAGTCCCTATTTGGAAGTAAGGATGTCCTAGTTGAAGAAAGTAATATTTTGCTAGTCAACAAAAAACAAAAGAAGGAATCTATGAAAGACAACCCATTGAGGTGGAGGTGATTTACTAGAAGTTATTATCAATGATGATATGATCAAGTGTGGTATATGGTTCTTCAAAGTAGAGGGTTATCTATAAGTTCAATGGTTTTTGAGTAAAAAAATATACTATTTTATTATTTTTAAACTCAAAATGACAATTCACTTTGTTGGCATATGTGGTGGTTAAGCTTATCTTAAGGTCACAATCAACGTTTTATTATATTTGCCCTTTGGGCCCATGTAAACCTTAAAATTGTTATTTTTGTTATTTTTTATTATTTTATTCTTGAGAATCAGTTTCATAACCTTGATCTAAAGGCAACATGTACTTGGGTATTATAGTGGCTTCTCACTACTTATACTATAAGGCAAAGTCCCAACCACAAGCAACCAAAAATTTGTAAAATTATCAACCAAGGATATAGTCTTTCCTTGAAGCACGCTAGAATAATATTTGATAGTTGGAGGTCATACAAAACCCATTAAGTCAAGGAAAGAAAAGTCTCAACATATATGACAATGAGGCAAAAAGTAGGAGATTTTTTTGAGAAAGTCAACTCTAATATCAGAGATTTTATGATATCTGATTAGGCACCAACAACAAAAGTCCCAACTAGTCTATGGGTAGGCTAGAATTTGAAAGGACCAAGAAGTGCATCAAAATTTGGAGCTACTATTAATGTCTCGCTCAAGTCAAAGAGTGAAGAACTTTGGTAAATGTTGGTACACTGAGTTAATGTATTCCCACTTGGAAATATGAAGACCACATACCAAATGACATTTAAACTAAATGACTTAGAAATTAAATTAAAGAAAAATATGGTGTCAAAAGTCCTATATTTGATATCTATTTTGACCTAGAGGTATCTCATTTAATATTTAAGATTCCTAGAAGAGGTAGTTGGAGTTTTTTAGATTCACCTATAGATAATTTTGGAGGGAAATATTTCCTATTGTAATCTATAAATAGTAGTAGCATAGACTATGAGAAGGATTGACAAGTTTACAATTGTATTCTCTTGTAGGTTCTCCCTTCATTTCCTTTTGTATAACAGTAATATCATAAGCAGCTTATGGGCATCTCGAAACCCCAATTTTGACACAATATTTTGTAACTATACTATTTGCATATATAATATATATATATATATATATATATATATATATATATATATATATATATATATATATATATATCGAGGCCTGTATCAATTTTAAAATTAGTTATTTGTGACTTCCTACAAACCCATTTCTAAATCTATGTGTTTATAGTCTTTACCTACATTGGGTTTTATTGATGTATGTATGTGTGAGGGACTTGCATCAATTTTTAGATCAACCATATGTTACTTCTTGTGGACCTAACTTCTTTATACATAACTATATTAGAAGATCCCATATGTGCTTAATTATGTTGGAAAGTGGAAGAGTTTACCACTAACACATAACATTTAGGCCTATTGTGCAGAGGGATCTTAATGGATCTTTTGGTGCATAACCACATTTTTTATTTTGTTGAGTTTTTTATTTTTCTTTTCTCACATTTCTTTTCCCTATTGAGTCCAAGTGCACCACAAAGATCACATCTTTAAAAGGATCCAACCTCATAAAAAATATTTGAGGTGCCTGATTGCACTGAACCCCATGCTCTTGGATATGACCTAATGAGTGTCATTAATGCTCTTACTTTAATTTCTTTTGTTAAAACTAGGGTGGTGTACTAAGGTTGTATGCGATAGAGGTCTTGGAATTACATCGATATCAGGATTCTAGACTATCCTAGGAATACTAAGAATCACAATGTCTTTACAATATAAAGAAAACTATGCTAATTTAAACTGTAATGAAATCCAATTTATGCTGACAAAAAGATAAAATTTAAATGCTAAAAACTAGTTTAGTAGAATGTAAAGTGCAAGAATTAACTAAAACTAATAGACAAATGAAAATAGAGAATAATAAAATTGGAAATAGGGGAATAACAAAATTTAAAAGTAGCGGATAGCAAAAGTTATGCTACATAGTTTGAATTAGAAGAATGAGAAGAATAACATGCTTTTGTAGTAAGATAGAATAAATGCGACAAGAAAAATAGGAATTAACATAAGAAAAACTACAACAAATAAATCTAATTCTATGCTGCTAAAAAATAAATAACAGGAAAAAATAATTAAAAAATAACTTGTAACTAATGTTAGTAGGCCTTTTGTTGTTCCAGAGAGTGGGCCCAAGCTCTAAGGTTAAACAGAAGGAGGAATGATTCAGTAGAAAAATACTAGCTTATGAAGTTAACAATTTCATGCAAGAAAGCTAAAACAATTAATATTTAGACAAAGTACAAATTATTGCATTCTTTATTCTTTGAATTCTTCCAACTCTTTCAACTATGTATGATCATTTTTATACTAACTTTACCCAATGGGCATACAAAATTATTTATAGATAAATTGCTAACTTATTTACCAATGAATAAGGATTAATTTGGGAAACAATCTATCTTGCATTGATTACACAATCCTATTATCAAATATGACTAATTAGATTTAAGACAATAGGTCAAATTGGAAAAGTCTTCCTATTTTTCACCTTTGTTTTTTTTTTACTACCTTAAAATAGACCTAAGACAAATCTATATCATATTAGAAGCATCCACCTCATCGTTTCCAACTCTCAACCTCCCTACAATTCTATTTTGTTCTAACACGGGTTGATCATAGGTGCTTCAGAATATACAATAGGTTATTCACTTTATGCGTAATTTCCACCTTATTTTTGATTGGTTGATTCTAGAGTCAAATATGTGATTCCCCTTCTTGCTTGTGTGCTAAGAAATCTATTTGACCACTTGTTTTATCTCATTCTCCTCATTTACCTTAAAATTGTAGTTTTCTGTCTAGGTGATTGGAGTATTTATTGTAGTTTCTATTATGCAGGCCTATGATGATTCAATGCTTATGCAAAATACATAATTTGGTGCTAGATCATTGTAGCAACGTAGGAGATGGACAAAAAATAGTCTATAATAATAATTCATTAGATTTTTAGATCTACAAACTTGTCCCTAGATTCTAATGTATTTATTTCTAACTTTATTATCCTTTAACAAGATTAAATCATGTAATTTGATCTTAAAAATACATAAAAATGAGTTCAAACATCAATTAAAGCATATCCTGCAATTTACTATATTGAAATTAATATTAGCACAAATAGTAATCAAAATACTTGGCAAATACTATGGCTTTTAAATAAAAGTGGCACAAATATTTAAAATGTTCTTGAAATAATGAGATATTTTATGGTCTCATGACTTCTCCATTTATACCCTAATGAATGTCCTCATGCATTTTATTTGGCCAAACTTACATGCAAATCCAACTTCTTGTATAAATTGTCCCAAAACTTATTTGCTAATGAATGGTATCCTTTGTTTGTTTGTATTTCCTCTATCCAACTTTAGAACTGATGATCTGGCTATGGGTTAGTATTAAAGTAATATGGAACAAGGGTGAGTATTGTAGATGGGTAGAAACATAAGCCTATCCACCCATGTTGCAGTGTTGTGATTATTTCTATCATTGTTGATGCTCTTCTATAGGGCCATCCCAAATTGGTAGGTGAGATGGGTTCCTTATTTTTCAAAGAGATGGATGGTTCATCTCACCTCTACCTACATGCAATTCTTGCTCTATCAAAGGCTTATCTATTGGAAATATGTTGAATATTTTCCATGTTATTTTGGTGGGGTTAACTCTAAAATATGCTAGACACTCTCCATGTATTTTAAGTTTTTTAAGCTATTTTTAGACCCACATGGGTGGTTTAGGATTAATATATTTGAACCCATGGTTTTATGCCCATGGTATTGTAAAATCAATTCTTATGTTGTTAATTAAACTGCACTTGCATTAGGGTTTGGATAGATATTAGAGATAAGCATTATTGTATTGGAGATAGTTAAGTTATGCAATAACGGGATATTACTATGATGGGTTTTTTCCTATAAGGGTTTTCCTAGGTGAAATACTATGTTATGTGTGTATCTATTATCTTATTTTTTTTATTATGCATTTACTACTTTTCTAGATTTAGTTTATCGAGGATTTTTGCTCTTCATTCTCTACATAAATTTTGGAAGATGGTTATGCTTTCCTAAACATGCTCAAAATATATTTTCTTGATTGCTTCATTTCTAGTCAAGGAAAAATGTGTATTGAGTAGGGCTTTCAAATTCGGTTGATCCAAAATGATACTCTATATGTTGGAGTCTCTTGCTCTAAAGCTCTTCCTTGTCCTTCTTATTCTAGAGCTTGACTTGGCAAATCATACCCTATTGTCTGTATTGGTGTATGTTTTGGAGTAGCTAGTGTTGGCGCCTGTTGTAGAGCATCCTCTACTTTTGTGAAGCTCTCTCTAATTTCCATAGGCACTTTTTCCTCATGCCATAAAAATGCTTCTTTTGAAGCCTTTGGTTCCCCTTCTTCTATATAAGTGTTACTCATAACAGGATTTAATGGAGCTGGTCTCTATTATTTATCAACCGTCATATTTATAACAAGGTTAGGTGGAGTTGGACCTAGTTCATTCACCTCCTAATTATGATGAAATTGAACAAAAAACTGTAATAGGATATCTACTACCTCTTCCCTAGAAATATATTTAGGAGATGCATCCTCTCTTAGTTTATTTCTAATTTCACATAATTCTTGCAAAAGCTGGGAAATCTACTTATCTTTTTATTCAACTTTCATTTTAGCTTCCTCCAACAATTTTTGTTGAGTTTTGATGATAACTTGAGAAAATTTCACATGTTTTGAATCCTTAGTTTCCACTTCTAAATCATATTTTGGTTCTACCAGAGATTATAATTTAGTTGAGTAAGGGGAAACTAGATTTGAAGATAGCATGACAAGTGGAAAATCTCTCTATTATGGCTTTCCTATTTCTGTAGGAACATCAAAACCCTACTCATCTGCATCCTCTATCAAAATCATCCTCTACCTTCTTTGCTTTTGAGATTTAGGAGGTGTTGGCATTTGCATTTGAGTAGTTGCATTCTATTTCTGTCTCAAATTTCTTCTAAGAGGAGGTGGTTCTAGTGGAGTCTGTTCCTTATAATTCTCATTTTGTGCCTCTTCTTCCTCTCCGTTGAAAATAGTTTTGACCAATTTGGTCACCCTTTCAGGTTCCCATGTTTGTTTGTTGGGTTGCTTTATTGATCCCTTTTGTGCACCAGATTGTTCTAGTGCCTCATCAAGTTATATTTATTGTTGGTGGCAGATCTTGTTCTACCTTCCTTGATTGGTTATTTTGCATCTATATCAAACTGATATTGCTTTCCTCTATTTTGGGTTGTACTTGTTGTAACTAATGGGGGAGTTCCTAGGATAGGATTTGATTCTAAAAGGTACTCTTCTTTTTTAGTGGACTCTTCTAGAGTTTCTATAGAATATCCTGATGCCAATACCTCCTCTTTTGAAGAAGCTTTTGCCTGAGTAGAGTCTTCCTCTGATGTGTCTAAAATAGGGGCTTATTCCTAAGCAAAAAATATTATATTTTTAAGCTAAATACTTAAGATAAATTAACCACAAGATATAAATAAGCTATAATTCAATATATATAATAATGGTAATCTTCTAAATATATAAAAATTAAAAATAACTTTAAAAACCACTCATAAACATGCCATTAAAAAATGCTCACGAAAATGGTGCTATAGCTCTATAAGTATCATATAATGTCACATCATGTCATGTCATTTTACATATTCACATTACTCTATATATATAATGTAATGTGACTCTTCATATGGAGCACTCTTGGCCTTCATACTTCTAGAGACTCTTCTACTTCCTATTCTATGGACTCATGTGCACATGGAAAACTATGCACATTTACAATACCAAAAATACTTTGCACACTTTAGAAATACTTGTGCATTTATTACATTGCATAGAGTAAATCATATCTCCTAATATAGAACACACTTTCCTATTCTAAGAATGTACCAAGGATGGCATATTAGTATGAACCAAATAATGCAATATATTCCAACACCCCCCTGTATTACATTATTTGGTTATTGAAGACTTTAGTCTTCAATATGGATCTTCATTCTTAACTCACTTTGCACTGTATGTATTCTTGATCAGACTCTTTCTCTTCTTGCTTGTCTTCATTATTAACATCAATTTGTAAAATTTTAGATGATGTTGCATTATCAATTGATTCCTACAAAATACTTTCTCTTTGCTTATGTTCTTGAAGTCCTTCAAGTATCTTTGATGAACTATAGATCTCATAATCTTGTAAGTCATAAGTGGATCAGAATTGATCCATTCTCTTGTATTTGACTCTTTGAATGACCTATCTCCTTGATCTTCAAAAATATCCAACTTGAATTCATCGTTAGTGGATGCTTCAGAAACAAGAACTTGAAATAGACAATCTAATTTGAATATCAATTTCTCTTCAAATATTTTATAGAACTTGTCTTTATAGTAATAGGTGAAATATGGATGAGTTTTTCCTCCACAATATTTACATGGATGGAAATTCCAACAGTTTGCTTTTTCATGACTAGATTTATTGCAGTAAGTACATTGTAAGATTGTCCCAACTTATTTATCAATTGAATAGGAAGAATCAAGCTTATCTATTTCCTTGACAAGATAACAAATCAAATTTGTACAACAGAAGATATTCTATATTTTCTTCTTTTACGGATCTGTAGTACATATTTTTTATCAATATTTTTATTAGTATAGATGTTATCAACTCCTTTTATCATGTCATTAGAAAATAATTCTTTAAAATCTATTTTTTCCAAACCATTAGTCTATGAGTTTTTAGAAATCCTTTTAGGACATATTGGTTCTTCTATGGTATTTTACTGCTTATCATTTTTAGAATCAAGTATGCATTTGAACCATCTTGAATCCTATATACTTAATAAAATTTTCCATAGTTCCTTCTAAAGCAATATTTCTTGTAACCCCTTAAAAGGAATAGTTTTGATAGAGTTTTAAAACCTTGAACTCTTTGAGATTGATTGCCCTACAATTCCCTCATATTGAAAATATAACTTCCTCTAAATTTCTTAATCACAAGTTGATGTTTAATACCTTATAATTACAAAATTAGAAATTTAGAAATTCCATAAAAATAATATTTGCAAGTTTATAAATCTAATTTGATGTAGAAACCCTTATTTATCCAATCTAATTGAATTGCAAATATTTCAAATATGTTTTATAAATTTAAATCATTAAATTATAAAACCTCAAGTTCATTCCTTCAATTCCTTCAACCCAAAAATGAATCTCAAATAACTTTAATATTATATCTAAGGTTTCAAATGTTAAATCTTATCCCTCCAAAATAATTTTACTTTTAACCTTGGAGAATAATAATTATAAGCAACCTTATTCCTCCTATCTTAAGAATATAAATAACTTTAAATAAATTGAACTACCTTCTACCTTGAATATGGTAATCCCTTGATTAATAGAGCTTGATTGTCTTGATTGGTGCTCTTCCCTATATACATCTCCAAACTGGCACTATTATACACGTATAAAACTCTCTTGTTATTTGACCTCATTGAAAAGAATATTTTATTTCCTATTGACTTCAACATTTATGAAGGTGCTTTAAATTCACACCTTAATCTAACTACTACAATAGGCTTCGACTCTTGTCTCCGTCATTGTACATAACTTGGACCTTCTTAATTCACTGCCAAGTGTGTATATCCCTATTGCATTTACTGTGCTTCCAATTAATGACACTGTTAGCACGTTATTTAATTATCAATGCTTCTCTATGAATTCTATCTTGCACTCCTCTATATTTAGCATTTATTTTAAAACATTCTCTCACTGGAGCAGGTGCTAGAAACTATTGACCTTCCATATTATGCATGCCACATGGCACTTAATATCTTCCCCTGCTCTTAATTCATTTTCCTTGTTCTCTTGAAACGTTTCCTTTCCTGGACGAATGGTATTATGGCATGTTGAGTGTTACTTCATGAAAATTTTAATGTCTCCTTTTACCTTGGTTCCTATTTAACATTTGAAGCTTCTCCTTGTCTCTTCTTACATGTGTATTTTGCATGCAACGTGTCCACCAACACTTGTAACTTGCCCTAAAACCTAATCCTTCTATCTTCTACATATTTTTTTGTATTCTTACATAGAAATGTATTCAATTCCACTTCATGGGTAAAAATATATGGCTTGCTCAATACTTTTTATGGTGAAACTCCTTTGTAGGGTCACAGAGATTTCTACGAATAATGGTGGCACTTCTTAGTGGTAGCTCTCCTTTGAGTTATGATAGCTTTTCTTTGGTGGCACTTCTTTGTGTAGTGGAAGCTCACCTTTAAATAGTGGCAACTCTTCTTGGAAATTTTCTATACCAACCGAATGCTCTTACTTCTCCTTTATATTATGGCTATCTAGTGTCTTTAAACACTGAGAAATTTTTCCTTGTTTTTAACCTTTGCTCGATCTTTAAATTATTCAATCAAATAATTTTATTTTATTTCCTTTCATTTGCATTCTTATGAAATATAAAACAACATTTAATAATAAGGTTATACTCTTCTTATTTCTCCTTTCTAAATAACTCTTACTTAGATTCTTGCTATTTCAATCTTGCAGATTTAATATGTAAATGCTATTAAGACATTTTGCTTGAAGACTCCTTTTTAACTTTCTCCTTAAGATTTCAATAAGGCTAATATGGTGCTCTCAAATACTTAATGTAAAACAGATTTAAATGCTCAAATAATGAACTTATGTTGCACCAATATCACATACCTTTTTGGTCTCCTTTTTGCTAGTTTCTTTGGTGATTCAATTCACCTCTTTTTGTAATCTCAATTTTGTAAGTTTTGTACCTTTGTTCTCCTTCACTTTTCAACTCTAATTTCTACTCAACTTTCACCTTGATCACTGCTCAATAACTCTTCTCAAATTTACCTTGAAGTTCTCCAAAATTGTAGCTCTTTACCTTCTTCTAATGTTATCCACAAAGTTTGACTTTGTGGTTTCAATCACCTCTAAATATATTCTCTTGAACTCTGTAATATTCAGCTATCAATGCTACTCAAATGCTATCTAAAAGTCTTGCAACTTTATAGTTAATTACTCCTTTGTTTTGCTATCCAAACCCTACAATGAAAGCTTCCAAAATGCTACCTTTTTTTACTATCTCAATATCCTTCAATATCCTATTCAAGGGCACTTCAAAATCTTTCCATATCCTTTCCAAATCGTAGATCAATACTTCCTTCAACTTACTATTCTATAACCCTTCAATATATTCCTCAAAACTTTGCAACCTTCTCCTCTCAAATCATCCTTTAAAAATACTATGTATGTCCTTAAATTTCCCAAAACTATGGGCTCTTCAATATTCTCTTCTCTATTAATCTCCTTGTCAAATTCTAACTTCAAAATTGATCTCCTATGTTGTCTTCTTCCTCAAGAATCTGAATGTCGTGAGGTATTAAAAACTCTTCTCCAAAATTTGACAAACGTATTGTCAAAATATTTTTCCTCTTGGGATTGTTGTCGTATGGTAACAATTATCCCAAATCCTTCTAATCAAAAACTTCTCCTTGCTTGCAATCTCCTATCATGAACCTTATTCAAATATCCTTCAATGATCACTTTCGTAGTAAGGAATTCTCTAGCCTTCTTCCTCTTCTTTGAATTCTATTGAGACCCCTTCTCTTGGATCTTCTAATTTTGTAACTCTTCAACTCCTCTTCTCAAAATGTTAACAAGACATTTCCTTTGTCTCTTAAGTATTCCAACTATGGGGATTCTATAATGAGATATCTTTCCTAGATCTCCAAAATCTCCTACTTTTAAAATCTGCAATAGGATATTTCCTTAGTCTTTCTCTATCTCCAATCTCCAATATTCAATATTCAATCTACAATATTTAATCTGTTATCTTCTATCTTCCAAATCTATAAGTTCTTCAATCTAACCTCTTTTAGGTCTCTTCAAATTCTCCAATTTGTACCTTTCTATAGTCAATCTACAATCTTTAGTCTCCTCAATCTTCAATATCCAATGGGGCATTTTCCTTGGACCTCCTCAATATTCAATCTCTACTTTTCTACAACAAAGAACTAATTCTTGCATGAGGAAAGCACATAGAATTTTAGGAAACGAAGGTGAAATTCTTCTCTATATATTGTAGGAAGATTCTCAACTTTTGGGAGTTAATTTTATACAACAAAAATCTTAGATAGTAGTAACCAAATTAAAATTTCTAGAATTAAAAAATGAGCAAACTTCACTAGTTATCCTCAAAACTAGTGGAAAGAATTATGTGTTGAATCCTAGTCTTCATGAATTCTTCTTCAACCCTGTGGAAATACTCTAGCCAATATGCAATTTGTTGTCTCCTTCAATCTATCAAACTCTTCGATAAGACTTCTCCAATATCCTCAATGTCAAGGTCTAAAATCAAGACTTGAATTCTCCTTTATTATTAATTTTTTTTTGGAATAGGTAATTTTCCAATCTTCCCTAGTTTCTCTTTCCAGAGGTAATCTCCTTTGCACCTTTAAAATATGTGCAAGTCAAGTCCTTACAATAGCTATCCCTATCTCCTATCAATCTCTCTTGTGGCTCTGATACCATTGTTAGATTTTGAAGCTAAATACTTAAGACAAATTAAACATAATATACCAAATAAAGCTACAATTTAATATATATGATAATGGTAATCTTCTAAATATATAAAGCTCAAAAATAACATTAACAACCACTCATAAATATGCCATTAACAAATGCTCACATAAATGGTGCTATACCTCTGTAAGTATCATATAATGTCACATCATGTCATGTCATTTTACATATTTACATTACTCTACATATATAATTTAATGTGACTCTTCATATGGAGCACTTTTAGCATTCACACTTCTAGAGACTCTTCCACTTCCTATTCTATGGACTCATGTGCACATGGAAAACTATTCATATTTACAATACCAAAAATACCTTGCACACTTTAATAATACTTGTACATTTATTACATTGCATAAAGTAAATTATAACTCCTAATCTAGAACACACTTTCATATTCTAAGAATGTACCAAGGATGGTACATTAGTATGAACCAAATAAAGTATTATATTCCAATAAAAATATCTACCTGAGTAGATAGCTTTGTATCTCCTCATTTTTAAACAACCCTACGTTATCTCTTTTGCTACTCTTTAGGTACATTTTTAGCCCTTATTTTTTGCTAGCTTTTGGAATCTTCCTAAGAGATGCAGGTTTATAGAAGGCCCTTCTACAACATGCACTTGTTTAACCCTAGGTTATTTTTTAGCCTTACTCATAGATTTATTGTGAACAATAGGGGTTTCTATAGCATTTGATCTCCCTATACTCCCATATGCTTCATATTTTTCTCTCTAAGAGCTTCTAGACATATTGTCCTCTATCCATAGATCTAAAAATATTAAAAAAAAATGCATTTCCCCTAAAGTGGTACTTGCACAAAAATTTAATTAGACCATGATGTCTGACAGAACCTTACCCCTCCTAAAACCTTTTTATCATATCATGCAGAGCATGATGTAAGTGTAGACACCTAAAACGCGTCATGCCGAGGGCGACTACTCATATGGACATGCTACAAGACCATATGGAGGATCTTGGACAGACTCCAAGATAGAGCAGTGGTTCTAACCACTCAATTTAGGCATTTTGGCCTAATCAGTCTGAACCATAGCCCGGACCTACGGTCTCCGAGTCTAAACCATGGTTGACACCTACGGTCTGCAGTCTGGACCGCAACTGTGACCTACGGTCTTAACTGAAGTTCAGTTAGGCCTTCCATCCGAGCCAAATTGGTTGGAACGGCCAAAATATCTAGAAGAAGGCAGTTGAAGGATGGAATATTCCAGAGGCTTCCATCCCAACTGTCCTAACCACCCTTCTTGGTCTTGGCTTCTCCATGAAGCCACCCCTAGCCCTAGGGGCATGCTATAAATACCCCCTCCAAATGGGGAGAAAAAGAGAAGCAAGCATTGGAGATTTGAGCAGTGAAGCCCTGGAGAATTGTACACTCAAACTGAGTATGCTAAGAGATAGAGCTATTGCACTTAATCCCCGACCCTTTTGCCACCATTCATGATGAATTGCATTATGGATGCCCTAGGTGCCTAGGAGGATCAAGAAATGCAAATCCGGGCAAACGAAGGCCCTTCACATCGAATTGACCACCAAATCAGTCTGAGGACAACGAAGGCGACCCTTGAACATCAATTTGGACAAGGAGATTAAGCCCACTACCCCTGATTTTGAGGGTAAACTTATCAGAGGTCAAACCATGGTTGTCAGCCATGGTTCACAGTGCAGACCGCTCACCAGAGCTACGGTTTGCAATAGGTGACAGATCACCTTACTCTTTTCATTTTTGTCCGGTTAAATAGGTTAGATTAATCATTTCTTAGGTTTAATTACAGTTTAGAAGAATTTTGACCGTAGGAATTAGCTTAGAATAGATAGTTCATGCTTTGCATTAATTAGGATATTTGTGGATCTTTTATGCACCTCTATGCTTCTATTTTGTTATCTGATCCATGCATTATTTGTCTAACGATCTCTTTTATGCTATATTACAAATCTTGATTCAATTAGCATAGTTTAAAGGTTTTCTTTATGTTTTCTTGATTATTAGTTTAAATGGCATTATCATGTATGTTTCCTTAAAGGGCCTCATTATGAGAGGCTATCTATCTTTTTGATCGTGTGCTGTTGTTTCTTGATCGTAGGAAGATAGGTACAAGAGGAGTCCATATCATAATCCTTCCACATCGCGAAGAAGGGGGTCAACTCCACCCCAAGGCAGTTTGTGACTAATCAAAGGGCAATATTAATGCGCCTACCCTATTGAGGGCATTGGCAATTGTATAAACTGTATCATCATTCAAGTGACCCTAAGAGGGGCATATGTGTAACAGAGATTCATTCATAATCAATATAAGAAATATCATCTTGTTGAATTTATGCAATGTGTCAATATTTTACGCTTTTATGATGACTATAGACTAATACAGTAGATAGGTGCATGCTTTTTGCTTATGTCAGAAGGTGATCATGGTGGAACTCCGCATTTGTAGCCCCTGAGTGCTGATATTTTTGAGTTTGCTTATCTCAGGTGCTAACCATAGCTAACAACTATGGTTATTTTTTGGCCCATAGCTTTCACCCATGGTTTACACTACAGCCCATAGACCAGAGCTATGGTTTACAATAGAAGCAACAGATAGCAGAGAAACCACTTGGCATCAGATCTGGAGCTGAGGTAGGCTCTATTTTTATTCTCTGTTCTATATTTTCTGCTCTGTGTTTTTATAGTGAGCTTTAAATCGATTGCAAATTAGGTACACTAAAAAAAAGGGGTGAATGAATAGTCCTAGTTTGCTTTCGCATTCCTTCCATTAGAAAGGTGTTGCTAGGAACAACGGACCTCTGATTGTAGTCCACCCTAGAATACGATGACCTTGATAAAAATTGAGTGGTCGTTTGCATGCTTGAGGCCCAATTAGAGGCCATGTCATCGTAATCGCATTGTCATAACATCATGTAGGACATAGCATGCATAGCTTTCTGAATTTGAAATGTTCCTCTTCTTTTTATGCATATCATGTAGGAATGATCATATGAATGCTCTTTTATGCATTTGTCTTTATGCAAAGTAAAATGAACCACACACACCACGTTTCATTTAAACATCAGTGGCATTGGGCTCTCACATCCAACCCATTTTATTGAGACCAATAGTGGATGTCATTACCATTTGGTTGGCTCATTTGAAATTGTATTATCGGGACCCGCTCGTTGCCAAGGCCGACCCAAGAACTGTCCTATCCATGCAAAATAGCATGCACTCATCTTCGAAAGAGTGTATCACTACGCACGGTGTGTTGGGTGAGGGTTGGTAGTACCTATGCTACCTCATTGAGTATGGACTTCATTCCCATATTTGGCTTGTGTGAGTATATAGGTGAAAGCCAATTAAACTGAGAATAAAATCCAATGATTTTGCAAAACATGCGAGAGTTTCTCATACTGATACAACACATTTTGAAACAACATCAAACAGTTTAGGGCACATTTCAAAATTTAAAAATAAGATAAGCATCATTGTATACCTTGTTTGATAATAAAAGATACATCTAGACGTTAGGTACACTATGGTGGATACACGGGGTGGTCGGCAAAGGTGCAAGCCTAAAGCCAATGACCAAGCCCCAACCGATTCACAAATACACGTGTCTAGTCCTCAACCACATGAGCAAACCGAATGACGTTCGATGAGCATTAGAGGAGACAACTCGACATGAGGGGATCCCATTGAGCGTACCCCTGATAGACTAGCATCAGTGCATTCTATTAGACATAGATTAGAGCATGGGGCTTCTCAGCTTGAGGGTGCTCCACTCGAAAGCCATTATCGAGACCATAGTGCACGCGCATCCATGGGATCAGCCAAAGAGTATGTCATGTAGGGGACCAGATTGGTACCCATTCACACTAAGTCTATAGGGTGTACTATACCCCCACCTTCTGAGTATAGAAGGAATAGAGATCCACCCATTCAGGGGCAAGTAGATGGGCTCCCTATTGAGCGCAAGTCTACCCATACTCCCATGCATACTATAGCATGCAAGATCACCATCGATATGTCGAAGGTGGGAGCTAATGGAACACCACCCCATGAGAGGTGGAGGTCTAGACAGCTAGATGGTCTAGGTAGTGTGTTAGAGCAGCTAGGCTGCAAGCCTTTGGCTCCACCCACTCGTGCTCCGAGTGAGCATAGCGGGAGCACCATTAGAACTACTAGAGAGCATGGAGAGGCTTCTAAGCACCCTCATGTCTCACATCCACCATCCATGCATGGTGGCACATAGCACAGGACACAACATGATGTCGATGCCATCTTCATAGATAGAGGCAAAGGCACAACACATCAGTTCGATGGGTATAGAACCCACAAGGTCGCTCATACAGAGCAAGCATATCAAAGGCCTTCGACGGCTGACCAGGTCGAAAGATCATATCGACTGGCCTCTGAACAAAAATGCCAACTCCTCCAAGATCAATTGGAGGATGCTCACCTAGAGAGGCAATGCATTGAAGATGAAGATCTTCAAGCATAGAGGCTCATTAGACAGAGGTTGTATGAGCAGCGCTTGCGTGAGGAGCGCATCCTCATCCAGAAGGAGCGTGTAGAGTAGGAAGATAGGTTGGCTAGGGTCGACCTATATTCTCAGGATGAGCATAGAGAGTAGGTGCATAGGAAGGCTCTTTTGCAAGCCGACATGCACCATGAGCGCATAAGCATTCACACTCATATCACTGCCCATCAAAGAGAGTGACCACCCTCGATCGACAATCAGAGGCAACAACATTATGAGGAACAAGAGGGGAATATATGCAACCAAGAATATCTCGAGAGTTCTCGAGCTGAGGAGGAGGAAGAGCAATGCCCTCCACCTCGATAGAAGAGGAGTGTACCTCCTAAACCACCTCTGCATCGACTTAGGGAGGAGGACTTTCTGTCTTCTGAGGCTTACAAAGCTTTGGTCGAGAAAGTCAAAGCAATTGAGAAACAAGGCATGGCTGTCCAAAAGCCAACACTGAGGAAAATTCACAATGAACCTTTAGATCCCTCGGTGCCTACGCCCCCATACCCTGAGCATTTTGAGATGCCCAGGTTAGACAAATTCAAGGGTGATGAAGAGGTGCAAGAACATGTCATGAGCTTTCTGGATGCTTGCTTTCAGATAGAAAATAATGATGCACTATTATTGCATACGTTTGTCATGACACTCTCTAGGCCAGCCCGAGAGTGGTTTAATCAGCTAAAGAAACACAACATAACAAATTTTGAGCAATTAGCTGATGCCTTTCTTGAATGCTATTCCTTCGATGTCAAGAAATAGGCCAACCTTTCTGATTTGGCTGTGCTAGCTCAACATGATGATGAGCCAATAGAATAGTACGGGAAGAGGTGGAGGAGATTAATGGCAAAGTTGTCATTCTTGATTCCTACCATAGAATTAACTCGAATGTTTACAAAGAGTTGTGCCAAGCACATCTCACTACTATTGCAGCTGCAATAGTATGCTACATTCGAAGAAGCTTTGGTGCAAGCCAAGGTAATTGAGGACATCAAGTTGCAGGAGGGCAACTTGAAGCTCAAAACTAGGAAAGAGGGATATAGGAAGAGTACCTCAAAGCAATAGGGCAAGCAGGCCCATGTGAATCAGGTGGTACTAAATCTCCAAAATGAGGATAAGGGGCAAAAGAAATAGAATTATCAAGCCCATCCTCCTCCTATGCAATATGACCAGCGTAGGAATAACTACAAGGGCAAGAACAAAGAGCAATGCCCACCTCGCATATTCATGCCATTGATGGAATCATTGACATCAATTTTTTGTCAGCTATGCGAGGCCAAGGTAATAAGATTACTTGAAGTCAATATGGTTGATCCTAATCAGCCCAAGCCCAAATATTATCAGGAAGATCTATTTTACATATTTCATAGAGTGAAAGGCCATGACATCGAGGTATGTTGGTATTTCAAACATATTGTGCAAAATATGATAGAAATGGGAGAGCTTGTGGTACCAAGAAATCCCTAGGCATCGAACAACCAAAACATGGGGATTTTTAAAAATCCATTACCAAACCATGAGGCACCCCGTAACCATGCTGGCCACGTCAATCAAGTGCGAGTCGAACCACCTACCCAGGGGTTCATCGACATGGTCAATGTTGTTACCAGACATGGGAGGTATGAATGACTGAATCAACCTCATGCTCCCATTCAAATACAAGCCATGCCCCAATAATGATAGACAAAATATTCTAGGCCCACCAACGAGATCGGTGGTGACCATTAGGAGCAGTCGGTTCAAAACCTGTAGATGACTCCTACGAAGTTGTCAATATATGAGCTTATACAGTAGTCCCCTAGGCATAGGGAGACTCTTATGGACATTCTGAGGTCCATTGAGGTACAGTCCTAGGATGCACAGGCATTCACAAACTTCGTGGGGCATGTACAATAGTGCTAGGAACCAATGATCCAATTCTATGATCATGAAGTGAAAATGGTTTCTGCAAGCATGGCTGACCCACCACTACATATCATTGCATGTGTTAACCATGTGCCATTCAAAAGGGTCTTTATTGACACTGGTTCATCGATCAATATAATCATGACTAAGGCACTGCACCATTTGAAATTGCCTAAATCACTCATCGTACCAACCACCTTTACATTGAGAGCGTTTAATGATGCACTATGCTCTATGGTTGGCATGATTGTCCTACCTATTTAGGTGGGACTAAAGACCATTCTCATAATGTGTCATATGATAGAGGGCGCCTTGTAGTATAACATCCTACTAGGGAGGCCTTGGATTCATGAAATGTATTGTGTTCCCTCGATATTGCATCAGTGTGTCAAGTATATACATGAGGGACAAGTTCACGTGGTTTCATCAGATGAAGAACCATTCAAGTTTGTGAACTTAGCAGATTTTCTAAGGGGTTTCGTACTCCCATCAATGCACTTGGACATACGACCCACGTCATCGATAAGGGTTCCAAGAGGTAAATAGGTGGTGCATGTTCAACCATCGGTATCTATATCAAATATATCTGAACATACCACTACAACTTCTTTGAGATCGAGTGCATCAACAATGCGTCAGGATGATAAGAAATTAAAGGTAAAATTGGGTAGGAAAGAAGCAAAGAATGTGCCTAAACTAGTCATCATTGAGGCTACCACTCCCATGGAGGTGGAGGAAGCCTAGGATCAAGTTGAGGAGGCACCTCAGCCTACTTCTCCAGCATCATCAATAGGATCATCCACACCATGGGTGACTGTTCACCTAGCCAGTATAGGTCTGGGTGAATATCTTGTGCAAAATGTGACCTTTGGTCCTATTTTAGAGACTGCACGAGACATGGGCCGATAGCCCATCGATACCTAGTTGGATCCATAGTGCCATTGGGTGAGCCACCCAACCAAACAAACTTCATATATGCCGGGTTGGATCAAGTTCCAATGCGGGCACCCATGGAGGTGGATGATGATGAACAGTTCATGGTGAACGTTCGGTACTTGTCCAACCTAGAGTATGCCATGCACATTTTTGAGCTCTATCATTGGCATGGATACGACCTTGGTATTTTTGAACAAGGATGAAGAACCCCTCTTGAACTACGTTATCAGTTGGCAACTGATAGGTTTGGATTGGGATTGCAGATTCAGGGACATGATGATTTACTCACTGCATCATTGGATCATTTATACCTAAGTTTGGGGGATGACATGGATTTTAATCCATATCATCCTAACATGTCTAGTCTTCGGGGCAACAACCCAATGGTGTCAGTCATCACCATTGAGAGACCGAAGCTTGAACATGAAGAGTTCTCAGAGCAAAACCCTAGAGGCAACCTGGGTCATCGAAATCGTATCACAATCGATGATACTGGCATGCAGGGGTACAACCCCACCATTCTAGGTGATCTCGAGTCAGGAGATATTTGTAGTGAATATGGAGAGGAGTCCACCTCCAAAATAAGTGGACCAAGTTATGATGCAGATGGCGAGTCCTCAAATAATGATCAATCCGAAGAGGAAATTGACCGAGCCTTCGTGGTTCCGGTATTTCTATGCCATTTGCTTCCTAGAGAGCAATTAGATGAGATACAAGAGCATTTCATGGTCGATAGTGATTATGAAGATGAGATAGAGTAGGCCTACTTAAGGCCTCATCCAGCTAATCTCCCAATATTTGTGGACATGATAGAGTGGTCTGCTCATAGTAGCAATCATAGCGATGAGGTTGAGATGACCGATCCGAGGCTAGTATATCCACTACATCTATTATCTGTGGAGTCGAAGTATGTTATAGAAGAAGTGCCTCTTAACACTGATCACTCTGAAGAGGAAGTAGAGCTAATTTTTGTGTCGATGTCATATATACGATCATTTTATTTGATTTATCTAGATAGTGATGATAGTGATCGTAGAATCAGATACATGGGACCACATCTAGCAGAGCACCCCTTGCATATGGGGGGAAGTGAAGGATTATATCTATATAGTGATGATGAGGATTCATTGGAGATGGCCTATTTGGGGCCTCATCACCTACGTAATCAAAATCCACCTTGGGGTCCACCACCTATTACAGCTATGGGTTTGCATCGAGAGATTAATCTCTAGCGCCGCCTCAGGGAAAGAATAAATCTAGAAGAGGAATATCAAAGACTCTTTCCCCATCCACCTACTTATGTTGAGCTACTTGAGCTAAGAGATCCCATTTTGTAGTTAGTGCATAGAGAGGATCCAGTTGTCCGGGCATCCCATAGGGAGGACCCATTCGTCCCCATACCATCCGAGCTAGATCTTGGGTACGAAAGCTACATAGATGATGTAGAGTTCAGTCCGTGTGGTCCTGGAGATCAATTCCATTCCATCAACATGGTCTCCATTGATTTGACCACTCCACTCCATAATCCAGTAGATCCATCCAAACCATTGCATCTAAACATGGATGCTATCGATTGGGATCATGTTGATTCGCCAGTAGAGCCTGAAGACTTCTTCCCGAATGAAGAGATGTTGCAACCATTTCATTTTGGACCAGGCTGTGCTTATGATGTCTATCACACTGAACATGCTTCCAATGAAGAACATATAAATCCAGTTGATGACATCCATTTGATCCCTATGCCTCATCATCTTGAGGAGGGATCCCATATGTCAATAGAGGAAACCTTCAAAGTGGATATCGGTAATGACCCCACCAATCCAATGAAGGTTAAATTTGGAATGAGTCTCACTCTAGATGAGCACGCTAGCATCATCCCTCTACTGAAAGAGAGACCTAACCTTTTTTCTTGGACATACAAAGATATGCCCGGTCTAGACCCAAAGTTGGTTACTCATAACCTTTCGCTAGACCCATCCAAGAAGCCCGTCAAGCAGAAGCTCAGAAAGATGCATCCAATAGTAGCCTTAATGGTGAAAGATGAATTGCAAAAATTGTTGGATGTAGAATTTGTCATTTCCATCGACTATCCAGAATGGGTATCCAATATGGTGCCTATAGGAAAACTAGATGGAAGGATCCGTATTTGTATGGATTTTAGAGATCTCAACAAGGCAACACCCAAAGATTCATTTTCGTTGCCCAATATCGATGCTCTAGTAGACTCTACTACCGGTCACGAAATGCTCTCCTTAATGGATGATTTTTTTGGTTACAATCAAATTCGGATTAAGCCCGAAGACCAGCACAAAACCACATTTATAATGCCATGGGGAACATTTTGCTACAAAGTTATGCCATTTGGTCTCAAAAACATTGGTGCCACATACCAACGGGCCATGACATACATTTTTCATGACTATATGCACAAAATTCTGGAAGATTATATCGATGATTTGCTAGCCAAGTCATTGCTACGAGAAGAGCATGCAGAGGTCTTGAGAAAAGTCTTCGATCGCCTGATAGAGCACAACGTCAGGTTGAATCCTAAGAAGTGCGTATTTGGCGTAACTTCTAGAAAATTGCTAGGGTTCATTGTCTCCAAGAGAGGCATCGAAGTAGACCCAACGAAGGTCAAGGCCATTTTGGAAATGCGTCCTCCCACCAATATTAAGGAATTAAGGAGCCTTCAAGGCAAGGTAGCCTCGATAAAGTGATTTATCACCCAACTATCGGATAAATGTCGACCCATGAATCGACTGCTACATAAGGGTGTCCCATTCAACTGGGATGAGGACTGCAAGGTAGCCTTCACTGAGATAAAGCAATACCTAGTGACGCCACTAGTATTAGCTCCACCAAGGCTAGAAGAGCCTTTTCTGCTATATATATCGGCAATAAGACTTTGCGTTAGGGACCATGTTGGCCCAAAAGAATGTACAAGGCAAAGAGCAAGCCATATATTACATTAGTCGAACCTTGGTGAGTTACGAGCTAGGATATGCATATGTGGAAAAACTATGTTTAGCAGTAGTGTTCACTACCAAGAAATTATGGCACTACATGTTAAGTCACATGACATATGTGATATCAAAACAAAATCCTTTGTAGTATATGATGAGCAAGACATATCATAATACACGTACTGCAAAGTGGATCATGCTATTGATAGAATTTGATCTAGAATTCATAAGCCAGAAGTCCATTAAGGGATAGGTCATAGCATATTAGTTAGCTGAGGTGCCACTGTCCAATAGTAGGCCTCTAACAATCAAGCTTCCGGATGATGCAGTGTTTGTAGTATCCGAAGCTCCCGAACTCGAAGAACCAGAGAACAATGTTGATATGACTCTGTTCTTTGATGGTTCAAAGTGCGAGCAAGGAGCTGGTATAGGGATAGTGTTTTTCATGCCGCAAGGAGCTCCAATGCCCTTGTCATTCAAACTAGACTTCCCATGCACCAACAATAATGTTGAATATGAAGCCCTACTTTTGGGCCTCCATACAACCATCACCATGAATATCAAGAGACTAAACATCTTTGGTGATTCCTTGCTCATAATTAACCAAGTGAAGGGATTATTTTAGTGTCGATGTTTGATACTGAAAGCCTACAAAGATCTTGTTGCCACATATCTAGCTAAACTAGAATGGTACGACATCGAGGTAGTCCCTCATTCATCAAATAGGTTCGTAGACACCATGGCATCTTTGGGATCCTTGATCCCTCAGAATCTATCTATCGACTTCACTACCATCCATGTCAAGATGCTCTCACATCCTATAATAGAGCGTGCAACCTTTGATAACAAAGAATCAATCAACATGATTAGTGTGGAACCAAAAGCTGATTGGTTCTACAAAGCTGAAGACTTTCTCAAGAAAGCACCTTGGGGGTCTTTAACCTCCTAGAGTCCTACGAGGAGTGGCACCACCATTCACCACCAGGTTGTTTCCCAGTCTACATTTGCAAAAGTAAATATGCAGGGGGTACAGGTTGTCTTAGCAGTCAAAGTTGAGGCTCATCAGAATTGGATGTCATAGATCCAAGACTTCCTAAGACTTGGTTTTGTCTCGGAGGGACTGTCGCGTGCCGCAAGATGCACATTTAAACAAAAAGTGACTAAATATGTCTTGGTAGGAGATATTTTGTACCACCAAAGTTATGATGGAGTCCTCCTTCATTGTATTGAGCCCCAAGAGTCATCTTGGGCAATTTTAGAAGCTCATGATGGTACGTGCGGTGGCCATTTCAGTGGCATGGCCATCATCAAGCGCATCCTTCGAATGGGTTATTATTGGCCCACTATGGAGAAGGATTGCAATGTATATGTCAAGAAATGCATCAAATGTCAGCATCATGCTAATCTTACGCACCTGCCATCATAGGCCTTACAGCCCATCCAAGCGGCTTGGCCATTTGCTCAGTGGGGGTTTGATCTAATTGGCAAGATCTCTCCTCCATCATCAGGCCGACATACATTCATTATTATGGCTACTGAGTATTTTACAAAGTGGGTGGAAGCCATTCCCTTAACAATGACCACTGGAGCTCGCATAGCAGAGTTCATAATGGAGCATATCATAAGTCATTTTGGGATACCATCCAAAATTGTTTTGGATAATGGAACTTCTTTTAAGAACAAAACTATGCGAGCTTTAACATCTAAGTACCGCATCAAACATAGTTTTGCAACTCCATACTATCCATAGGAAAATGGGCAAGCTGAGGCCTCAAACAAGACTATGGTAGCCATCTTGAAAAAGATAGTGCAGGAACACCACAAGGATTGGCATATACAGCTACCCCTTGCATTATGGGCTTATAGGACTAGCATTCGGACTCCCACTAGGGTGACTCCATTTTCACTAGTATATGGCACTGAGGCCATTATGCCCTTAGAGTTGGAAATTCCAATGTTGCGCATCGCATTGAAAGAGTTCATCGATGATGACACCATGCGATAAGCTCGAATAGACCAATTGATGCTACTGGATGAACATCACGTGAATGCCCTGGAGCATCTTCGCGTCTATCAGGAGCGTTTGAAATGAGCTTACAATATCAAAGTCCACCAGAGAGACTTTGAAGTTGGGGATCTTGTGCTAAAATAAAACCAATAGAACTCGAATTTGCCACCCGATATGCGAGACAAATTTATGGCTAATTGGCTAGGACCCTATATCATATCTAAAAATATTGGTCCAGGTACCTATCACTTGACGTCGCTAGGGGGTGTTGAAGAGCCTGAACCTCTCAACATCATCCATATTAAGGCATTCTATGCTTAGAGAGTGTAGCATAAAAAGCTCCAAAGGCATCTGTAAGCCCTTTGGTCAGTCAAAAAGGCACCAAGGATTTCTAAAAATTGCTTGGTCAACCCAAAGGCTTCAAGAGTTCCTATAACTACTCGGTCATCCCAAAAGGCTCCAAGCTCTCATTCGAGTGATTTGGTCATGTCAAAAAAATCTCCAAAGGCATCTATAAGCCCTTTGGTCAGTCAAAAAGGCACCAAGGATTTCTAAAAATTGCTTGGTCAACCCAAAGGCTTTAAGGGTTGCTTAAAGCCACTCGGTCATCCCAAAAAGGCACCAAGGATTTCTAAAAATCACTTGGTCAACCCAAAGGCTTTGAGAGTTCCTATAGCTTCTCGGTCATCCTAAAAGGCTCCACGCTCTCTTGTTGAGAGTTTGGTCAACTAAAAGGTTCCAAAGGCATCTGTAAGACCTTTGGTCAATCCAAAAAGCTCCAAGGATTTCTAAAAATCACTTGGTCAACCCCAAAAATCTCCAAAGGCATATATACTCATCGTTTGGTCAAATATGAAAGCTCAAAAATTCATAAAAATTTGAAAATATATAAAATTCCAAAAAAATTGGTAAAGCATAAAATCCAAAAACATTTGCTTTTGCAGTTTGCATTTTCATACATGCATTCACATCATCATATTGCATTTAGGCATTTTTCATTCATTGCATTCCACAGTAGAGTGTAATATGTCTATCAAAATCTTACAAATGGTCGCACATTTGTGTTTCAATCATGCACCCTTGCATTTATCATAATTCATTGCATTCATACACGATACCTATTGCGGAGAATTATGTATGTATATTAAGTTTTCCAGTCATTCAAACATACCTAGTGGGTTCTTCAGATATTGTAGAAAGCTTACTTTGCTGTTATAGATGAGGTCATTAGTTGGGATAGTGCTTCAACATATCAGGATCCCGTCACTAAGCAAAACAATATAAAATCCTGCTAAGACAAGAGATGATGAAAGCTGCGAAAGCAATCTTAGGTATCTAGAGAGATGGGTTTCATGACCTGCTTATCTTGCAAATAGGTCGGTCTAGAGTGGTGAACTTTGGCAAAAGGACAAGAATTTCCCCTATAAATCCCAAAGTTACAAAGTTTAAATCCCAAGTTACAAAGTGCAAATTTCAAAGTACAAAGTTCAAATCAAATGTAAAGTGACATAGTGAATCAAAAGCACTATAAAAATCCCTTGCTCAAATAAAATGGTAACACGTGGACTAACAATGATTTTTATCACTACATATGAGCAAGTAAGAAGGGTGAGAACTTGAATCCCTGGATTGTCCACCTTTTGAAAGCCATAGAGTGATCCCCGATCACAGCAATGGGTTGGAAGAGTCCCACCTGCAATCGGAGGGGTAGTTCTATTGGGTGATCCCCAAATGTAGCAATGGGTTGAAAGAGTCCCACCTGCATTTGGAGGGGTAGCCCTGATCAATTTGCAATATGAGCTAGCTCTAGGTACCTAGGATTGTCTAGTTGTATAAGTCTAATCAAAGCTGAAACAAGGATGGTACGATCGTATGAGGAACCCTATCTCACATATGGGTTGAAAGAGTCTCGACTGACATACGGGGTATGCTTATGGTCTATCTAAAAATACTCACATGCACACACAGGGATAATGAATAGTTGGGTCTATCACGGCAAAAGCCTTGTCCAATAAAAGCCTTGTACAATTAGTATGTGATTTTTGGAGAAGTCTACTAGGGTGTTTGAGTCTCATGGAAAACCTCAAAAAGTTCTCTAATAGCAACAAAACACCAAATATCATTAGACATCAAAAATGCGAGTCATTCATTTATCAGAATGCATTTTACAAAGCACAATCAAACATATAGGATAGATACCGCATGAATATCAGAAATGATGTTTAGACGGCCACTGACTATATAGTGCAGCAAAGAAGAAATATACAGAATGACATATTCATTCATTAGCATTATACCAATCCATTTCACTGCATTTCATATATGGGTGATTAATTGATTAAGTTCTTGTAATGAGAATTATCAATTATTTTGCATGATTGTCATACATTCTGTGGTGTCATATTTTAAAATTGATATACACAGTTTACATTCATTCTTTATGTTTTAAGTGATTAAAGCATACAGGTTCATTCCCATTAGATTACGATTATGTACATAATGCATTACCATACATTGCATAGCATACCATAACTTCATAAAAATGAATGCATGCCCACAAAGCAAGAACAAATATGCATTCAAAATAAATACTGCATCCATTTGCATCCATCATAAATAGCATATCTAAAACATATAGATCATTGCATAACATCATCATCATAAATAAAATAGCTAGCTAGTGCATGTCATCCATACATTGCATCATATAAACATAGCATCAACATAAGCATTGCATCCATGTGCATCAAATAAACATAAAATCAAAAATAAATAATCGGTACACATTAATGAGCCATAAATGATCAAGTCATATATATATAGATATATTTTTGTGTGTGTGTGTTCCAACAGAGTACATAGGGAGTGTATCAAAATGCTCATAGGCTACAAAGTGTGTAGGTCCTCGACCTTACACCCAAAATAAATGTGGCATATCAAAAATATAGTCTACATCTAGCAGAGCCTAGATCTAGTCTGCTCCCCTTGTATCGGAGCTCTCATCGCCTCCCTCAGCACTATGCTCTAGAGCCTGCTCTCCTGTCTGCTCTAGAACCTATGGTGGGTCCTACTGTGGATCTTACCTACCTCCAAATCCTAAGGTACCCAACACATGAGAAACTGGTAACTATAGTAGGCTAGTCCTCTGATCGGTGGCCCCTAAAGTCTGCCCTACATCTCTAGGCCTGGCATGCGATGTCACACCATGTGAGCTAGAGGACCTGTGCATCCTCTCAGTCCTATGAGTCCTATGACTCGAGCTCACCATAGACTATCTAGAGGTCCTAGACCTGGTCTATTGAGACTCTAAAGTGAAAGGATCCTCAGGAACCTGTAGCCCATGCATCTCAATGTAGTCGACTAGCTGATCAATGTGAGCAAGTTAGGCTGCATGCATCTCATTGGTCCTCATGACCATGCTGCGTAGTCACTCTACCTCGGCCATCGGATCTTGAACACCTATTGGAGCTACCACTGGTGCTTTCGAAGGCCCCATAGTAACCTGAGGAGGTGGCATAGCCCCCCTCGATACCCTAAAGAGATCCCTCTCTACCTCTACTATAGTCTATTGTGCCTAGGCTAACTCTAGTGTAGTCTGTAGTCTCTAAACCTAGGCCTCTACATCTATGGCCCATGTAGTAAGATCTTGTATCTGACCCTGCACCTTAGTAAGGTGCCTATCCCTATCAGCTACTCTCACCTCTAGAGTGGTGATAGTAGTATCTCACTCTAGCTGTTGTGTATGGAATCATCCGAGCTGACTCTACAAGTCAACCACCTAAGCTAAGAGTAGACCCTCTACATTGTCGAGAGGGACCTCACCCTCCTCTGGAGCCTCCTCATCTGGGTCAATCTTGGGAGCCTCCTCGATGGTGGCCTCTGCACCCTAGCCACCCTCTGTCCGTTGGTGCACCCTACGCCCATCGGGATCTACCTCTACCTCTGCCTGATCTGGCTCTCTACCTAGAGGCCCTATGTCATACCATATGAACATGGACCACCACCCATCATACTATGGAGTGGTCCTAATAGTCTCAACTCTAGTCTCCTGGTAGTCATCAATAACATCTCCTAGAGGCTCAAGAATGATCCACTGTAGATCATGCTTCATGACCAAGCATCTGTATCTAAGTGGGATATCTAGAATATCCTGTATGAGCCCAAACTATCGTAGGACCTGAGAGTAGAACTGGTACTCTTAAATTTTGACCTTATGATCGATCAACCATCTATCATGACATGCTTATCTTAGCCATTGGCCCTCCTCTGGCCATGTTGGGCAATCCATATAGGGTCACCATTGAACATCATTTGGGCCAAGTGCTATGAATTGAGTGATATAATGTTGGACATCACTAGCATGGATCTTACTATGGGTACCCTCCTCCTCATGAGGCCAATAGGTGGTATAACACTGATGCTCATCAATAATAGAAGTGATGCATAGTGGAAGATCTATAGGATGCTCGATCCGGATGTGCTGCCACCCCCAGATCTGCAATAGAAGACTATAGTTGAGGCCCTTATGACTATGCTTAGTAATCTGATATAGCTCCCTATAGAGCTGACATAGTAGGGTGCTCCCCCATGATAGAAGTAAGGGCTCCTCTATAGAACTCTGAAGAACCCTCCAGGTAGTGGATAAGAGGTTCTAGGGAATCCTCATGCTCGAGGAGTCTGGAAGGACAATCTGTACTATGAGGTGCATGAAGAGGGCTTCCCATGTAGAGAAGACATCCTCATGATACCACTCACCAATGTGCACCCCTCCATGGTCAATCACGTCCTGAGCATCCTCGCTCTAGTCATCGAAGATAGAATAAAAAACAACCTCCTTTACCCTAGAGGTAGAGGAGACGATGGCCTCACCATCAATGGGGATCCTAAAGATCCTATAGACATCCTCCAAAGTAATAGTCATTTCACCTATAGGTAGGTGAAATGTGTTGGTCCATGCATTCCAGCGTCGAGCCAACGTAGTCAGGTAGGCTTGATCTACCCTAATAGTGGGTAGATCCATGACATAGCCAAACTTGACAACTCGAAACCAATCTCGATCATCATCAGATAGAGCCTCATGGAGAGTCTTCAGAATATCTGGCTCTCGAGCTCTAGAAGTCAATCTCTGAAATAAAAAGCATAATGTAAAACAAAATCTAGCTAACTAGAGCTAAAAACAATGCTAAAAATGATAAAAAATAAAAAACATAGTTGAAACCTGCGGTCCCCAATTTGCAAATTGGGAATCGTAGTTGAAACCTATGGTCCCCAATTTTCCAATTGGGAACCATAGCTACCAACTGCGGTTTAGGAGAGGCACCCATTTTGGGTACCCTCCTAGTCCACTAATTCACAAAATTAAATCCTAAGCTAACCTAGACTAGTGGGGTTCATTACCAGTAGTTTAGTGAGGTTCATTACCCGCATTACTTAATGTGGTTCATTTTATTGGTATTGAGTGTGAGGTCTCGGTTTTGAGTTACCTTGCCCGCACCCTGGCCTCGGCTAGTAGATGGCTGATCAGGATCCGCCATCGAGGTAGATGAGTGTAATTACGGTAGAGTGTGGTAGCATTTTGGATCAGGGAAGGTTCTCTCACTCTCAGAGCTCTCAAATTGCTAGTGCTTGCCAAAAAATAATGAAAAATTTCAAATGGGAATTCAATTTATAGGTTCTCCTAGTCTCGGTGAACCGTAGCTGACACCTACGGTTCTAAAACTAGGGTTTTCCACCCGTAGGTCTGACCCATGGTTCCCAAAATTTGAAAAATTAAATCGTAGACCGTACCTGTGGTCCATAGCTAGCATTAAATGCACTCAAAACCCACCGTGGGAAGGTCTAAAAGAGCAAATTAATGACTCCCATTGGATAAAAATTCAAAATCAATGATTAAAATTGCAAATTTGGTGATGTTAAAAGCACTAGGATCAATCAAATACATGCAAAATTAAAACAAAAAAAATCAAATAATTAAAAACCAAATGCGCCTCGTATTCAGTGATTTATCCTATACACTTGGCGGTTGCAGCGAGTTGCGATCCATGCAATCCGGCAAGATGAGTAAATCACCATAAGGACATTTGGGGTAAAATTGTCATTTCTTTTATGACATCTTTCAGCAAATCATCGATAAATATGATTCAACACAAGTCTAATTGCATTTGTATCATTTTGATTCCTTAAGATGACTATTGTAGCCTGACTGCTCCATGGGATAGAAATGTGCAAATACTACTAAGAGTTGCAATCATAAGCTGAACTAGGCCTAGCCAAGGCATTAAAAGGATCGAATCTTAATTTGTTCAGGATCATTCATTATGGTCAAGCGATTTCATCGCTTCATACATTGTCATTACCCTCATCGACTCGTCGCTTGAGGGGGTAGTCATAATTTCATAATCATAATCAAAGTCAATAGAAGATCCTTGAGATCGTAGATCCCCTGATCTTGTCAAAATTGCATTCGTTCTTGCGAATCATTGTCAACAACTATCATAAGCTTCCCCCTTTGCTTGGGGTAAATAACAAATATGATAATTGGTTTGTAACTCTCATCCTTCGGATTTATGGGTCAGAAGATACCCATACTTGGCATTGATGCTATCCGAACGTCTGATGATGAGTGCAGACTTGTCAAAATGTAAGCCTTTCATGAGTTGGAAGCAATGATTCTAAGATGCACATCCTTTTGTTGGACCTGGGGCATCTAATGTTGATCCAACTAATGATCATCATAGAACCTTAGGCATCATTTTAGGATGTATATTTTTGCTCAGCGTTGTTCAATCTCACAATGCATCTCAAAAGGGGCATCTGTAGACACCTAAAACGCATCATGCCGAGGGTGACTACTCATATGGACATGCTACAAGACCATATGGAGGATCTTGGATAGACTCCAAGATAGAGCAGTGGTTCTAACCACTCAATTTAGGCATTTTGGCCTAATCAGTCTGAACCGTAGCCCAGACCTACGGTCTCCAGTCTAAACCATGGTTGACACCTACGGTCTACAGTCTGGACCACAATTGTGACCTGCGGTCTTAACTGAAGTTCAGTTAGGCCTTCCATCCGAGCCAAATTGGTTGGAATGGCCAAAATATCTAGAAGAAGGTAGTTGAAGGATGAAAGATTCTAGAGGCTTCCATCCCAACTATCCTAACCACCCTTCTTGGTCTTGGCTTCTCCATGAAGCCACCCCTAGCCCTAGGGGCATGCTATAAATACCCCCTCCAAATGGGGAGAAAAAAAGAAGCAAGCATTGGAGATTTGAGCAATGAAGCCCTGGAAAATTGTACACTCAAACTGAGTATGCTAAGAGATAGAGCTATTGCACTTAATCCCCGACCCTTTTGCCACCATTCATGATGAATTGCATTATGGATGCCCTAGGTGCCTAGGAGGATCAAGAAATGCAAATCTAGGCAAACGAAGGCCCTTCACATCGAATTGACCACCAAATCAGTCTGAGGACAATGAAGGCGACCCTTGAACATCAATTTGGACAAGGAGATTGAGCCCACTACCCCTGATTTTGAGGGTAAACTTATCAGAGGTCAAACCATGGCTGTCAACCATGGTTCACAGTGCAGACCGCTCACCAGAGCTATGGTTTGCAACAGGTGACAGATCACCTTACTCTTTTCATTTTTGTCCAGTTAAATAGGTTAGATTAATCATTTCTTAGGTTTAATTATAGTTTAGAAGAATTCTGACCATAGGAATTAGCTTAGAATAGATAGTTCATGCTTTGCATTAATTAGGATATTTGTGGATCTTTTATGCACCTCTATGCTTCTATTTTGTTATCTGATCCATGCATTATTTTTCTAACGATCTCCTTTATGCTATATTACAAATCTTGATTCAATTAGCATAGTTTAAAGGTTTTCTTTATGTTTTCTTGATTATTAGTTTAAATGGCATTATCATGTATGTTTCCTTAAAGGGCCTCATTATGAGAGGCTATCTATCTTTTTGATCGTGTGCTGTTGTTTCTTGATCGTAGGAAGACAGGTACAAGAGGAGTCCATATCATAATCCTTCCACATCACGAAGAAGGGGGTCAACTCCACCCCAAGGTAGTTTGCGACTAGTCAAAGGGCAATATTAATGCGCCTACCCTATTGAGGGCATTGGCAATTGTATAAACTGTATCATCATTCAAGTGACCCTAAGAGGGGCATATGTGTAACAGAGATTCATTCATAATCAATATAAGAAATATCATCTTGTTGAATTTATGCAATGTGTCAATATTTTACGCTTTTGTGATGACTATAGACTAATACAGTAGATAGGTGCATGCTTTTTGCTTATGTTAGTAAGTATAGAGGTAGGTTGATTTTGAGCTTTGGTTTCTCAACACCATACCTCAGATGAGTTAAAAATTTGATATGATGCCCAACTAAAATAGTAAACTGACCCCCATAGGTCAAATACCTAATTATCCATACTACAACTTCATCCCAAGGTTTTTTTTAGAATAGTTATTTTTAGACCCTTGCAGAGACTAAATCAGGGAGAGTAGCCCTAGATTCCTTTGTTAACTCCCCTCCACAAGGAATTCCACTAATTTGACTAATGATGTCAGTAGTTACCTTAATCACCATGTTGTTGACCTCTGCCTAGTTATTTTAGAGGATTTGCGTAGACAACTCTGCTAACCCATCCACATGTCCTTCAAATTTGTGTAAGAATTACATCCACCTTGCTCGTTGAAATACTACAACCACTTTAGGATGCTTTTGCAATTTTTCAGTGTGACTCAACTTAGCTTTATGCTTTTATCCCCTCTAATTAGTTATTTTTCTCTACGCATTTTGGATTTTACATGTTAAACTCTACAACTTCTTTTGTAATTTTTGTCTGGTTTTATCTTCTTCTAAAAAACAAAAATGGAATCTCATTTTCATAGAGTTTGTGCATGCAAATACTATGATTACTGTGTAATGATGCTTCAAAAATCACCACATGCTTCTTAGGGTGGTAATTTAGGTTCAAAAAGCACAACCAATATTTTTGTAATCCTAATGCACACATTAGGATAGGTGGCAAGTTGTGGTTGAGTGCAACATGAATTAAATTTGTACCTTCAACCAATGTGGATAATGATGTTAGTCAAAATCCATAGTTGATCAATTACCACATGCATCGTTGACATGCCAATTTCCCATACATGTTTGATTTAGATGGTAGATTTGTTGGTTAGTGGCATTGATTTTGCCAACTCAACTTATTTTTCAATATACCCTTGGTAATAATTACTCCATCATCCTTTTTTTTCCATTGCTATGTATATTTCGTAGTCATGTGGTCATGTGTTTTTAGGGCAAGGTCTTGTTTCACATTTTTCAATGATAACATGATTAGAAATGGGTACATTTCTTGTCATTATGTTTTGACAGATCCCAATATGGGTTGGATGTCCACCACCTGTCTCAGATGCTAAATACACTTTTCGTGTTTGTTTATTTTTTTTAATTTCTTTTACACATGGGGACATATGTTCAATTTCAATGTGATTCAACTGAATCCTTTTCACACATGACAACTATTATGTCAGCGCATTTGGAGCAATTATCTCCTTATTTTCAAGCCTTTTAGAAGTGAATCCTTCATAACCAAGGGTATGCCAAAGTAGATTTTTGGGGTACTAGTAGGGTATTTGGTTTACCAATTTTATATACATAAGTATGCCAAGCAATTAATCCTTATTTATGTAATATTAAAGCTAATTAATAGTAATATTAAATAAAATGTGTACCTCATTGTCAAAGAGATTTCACACACCTTTTGGATTCCTTGTTGATTGCATACTTAGGAATTTTAATATTTGAAAGGTACATAGATGCAACAATTATATTCTTAGAAATATGAGAAACTTTTTCAAGGCAAACAAGCCAAAAACTAGTTTTCATGTAAGTCATAATTCTTACATTCGAAGGTTTTCACTATTGCATTCTTATATTCTTACATTCAGAGGTTTTCACTATTGCATTCTTAATTTTTCAATTCAATAGTGCCTCAAATATATTTTCACTATCAATTTTTTTCCTTTTATTCTTTTCAAAAGACAAAGATATGATCATTCAAAATCTATGTTAGAAGAGGAAGCCTCTTCTATCACATGTAAGTCAACTATGAAAAATATTGAGCAAATTCCACATTTTCTAATGTCTTATGGTACAATTGTAAACTATGTCCATTTACCACCAATTTCCTTGAATCATCAATAGGAGAAATTTAAACAACTCCATTCTCAAACATTTCTTCAATTTTATATGGTCCTAGCGACCGAGTTTTTAGCTTACCAGGAAAATCAACATAGCGATAATCAAACAACAATACCCAATCAATTGGTTCATATTTGTTACTCCTAATGTATCTATTATGCCATATTTTATGTTGTTGTTGAATGATATTTATTTGGTGAAGTGCCTCCAATATAATTTCATCTAATGCATTCAATTGTAGAATCCTCTCTTGTTGTACCTGCGATAACTCAATGCCTACTTACAAAGGTGTAGGAAGTTTTAGTAATTTAAATTCAAATGAAAAAAAGGTTTCTTACCATGGACCAATTCATAAGGTATGAATCCTATAATGGATTTCCATATAGTATTATATGCCCAAACAACTTTTGGTAACTTGTTCATCCAATATTTCCTATGAGAAGCCATTGTTTATGTTAGAATATTCTCTAATTCTCTATTTGTGACTTCTACCTAACCATTTGCAAATGCTTCTATAACTTTAGATGCAAATTAGGGTCCATGATAACTTATTATGTTTGATTTCACACAATTTAGTAAATGATTCTATAACCTTAGATACAAATTGGGGTCCATAATCTGTAACAATAGATCGTAGAGCACAAAATATTTGAAAAATTTGAGTACATAGAAAATAAACTACCTTTTCTTCTTGAGCATATTTAAAAACACGTAATTTAGCCCACTTTATCACATAATAAGTGCACACAATAATTTTTTGCTTTCATTGAGAAGGTGGATCAATAGGTCCAATAAAATACAACCCCTATCTCTCAAATGGTTCTAAAACCATTTGAGGTTGTAGAGGTATTTCATTTGTTGTAGTTGACTTACCCATTCATTGACATGAATCATAATGTCGTACATACTTCTTTACATCCTGATGAAGTGATGGCCAATAATAACTTACACCCAAAATTTTTTGAATGGTGTATTTTACTAAATTGTATCCTATAGAATGGTTCATAATGACATGCACGAAGAATATCATACACCTCATCTTGTCAAATACATCGATGTAAAATATAATCAGGTCCATATTTAGTAGACCATTAATCCACTTGAATGATGAGATTTGTTTAACTAATCATTATTTTTCGCTAGGAATGAAATGAAAGGGAATATTTTTTGTTGCTATATAGTTGGCAATATCAACAAACCATGGTGATTGTACTAAGATTACAAATAATATTTCATTAAAAATAATCCTCTATTGGTTCATCCTCACATGTGATGTTCAATCTTGACAAGAAATCAAGTACTATATTATCTTTGCTAGGTTTATTGACTATAGTAATGTCAAACTCTTGTAGTAGTTGTAACCATCATATTATTCACCCACTAACTAATGGATTATTCATGAGGTATTTAATTGTAACGCGATCAATATGAACAAACACTTGATATCCAATAATGTAATGACAAAATTTATTGATGATAAATATTATTGCTAAGAATTATTTTTTAGTAGTAGTATAATTCTTATTAGCTCCTATAAATTTTTTACTGATGTAATAGATGATATAATTCTCTCCATTTTCTACTTGGTCTAAATCTACCCCGATTGTAATGTTCGATGTATCAGTTTGGATGTGAAATGGAATTTTCCAATTTAGACCTTGTAACACAGGTGGAGTAGTCAATTTTTCTTTTAATGTGTCAAATACAATTTGACACTTCTCTATCCAATTGAATTCAAAATATTTAGTTAACAAGGTAAACATGGGACTTGTAATTGTACTAAAGTTCTTGATGAAATGATGATAGAAACCAATATGATCCTATAGCACCCTAAAATTGGCGCAGTAAAATTATAATAATTACATTCACCTTAGTAAATAATTTTAAATTCAAATTTAACCTCCCAAACCGCCCGTTAACCGTCGAGAAATCCGTTTCCCCCTTTTTCGTGCCAATTTTAGAGGTTGTTTTGACCGTTTGACGATATCGTCGTCGATCAGACGATATCGCCCCAGATTTGACGATTTCGTCTGGACTAGGACGTCCAGACGATCTTGTCGCAAAACTGAATTTGCATAGTTGGAATCTGTTCCAACGGGTCTCCAATCTGGGCAGAAGCGTGTCTGCGCCGTTGGGACCCTCCCCCGTTGGAGATCTCCCAAATTGGGATGATCTCCAACCTCCTAACTACTCCCCCTAAGCCTATTTAATCTCTAGGATTTTCCCTCCCCAACCCCTGGCTGAAATTATCTGCAAATTGACTCCCTCTGCGCTAGAACATCCTAATTTTGTATTTGCACTAGTCCCATACCAATTTTGTTGTAGGTACATCACTATTTTTCAACCGGAGCCAACACCCATCGTCGCCGATGAACCTGTTCAGATCGGAGGCGATCTCGTCGAATTCGAGACGATTTCGTATCGATGCGAGACGATCTCGACTGCAGCCCACATCGAGGCAATCAGTGCTCGAAGTTTGCTTTTCTCAACTCTATTTCTATCATTTTATTCTACAAATTAGATGATCTATTCAGTTTTTATGTTATTTTGCATTTGGAGTTCACCCATTTAGCTTAGATTGCATGCTAAGTTCATGATCTGCCATTAAAGTACAGTAATTTGCTTTAATTTCTGTTCTTAAATATTGTTCAGTATTCATATTGCTATTTGGTGTAATTTGCCTCTGTTAGCACAGTAGAATTTCTTGTATTTTGCATCTGTTTTCTGTTTTGTAGGTCTCTAACGAATTCGTCTGACGAATTCGTCAGATCTCAGACGATTCTGTCAGTCTCAGACGATTCTGTCAGATTGCAAGCGATTCTGTCGAATTCCAAACGATCCAGATTGCTTCAAACATCAGAATCTTCTTCAGACATCCGGATCAGGTATTCCCCATTTTCCTCCTGTAAATTCTCTATTTTTTGCTTTTTAAATCTGTTTCCTGTATTCATTGAAATTGCATTTTCATGTAGATTAATCTAGATTCATTCGGCCAAACCTAGGATATGAATGCTTAAGGTTAAAACGAACTCATCTAAACACATTCCAAAACCTAGGCGTGGAAACTGCCGCTAAATGTTTCCTAGTGAACCCACCATCCGTCGAAAAATCATCAAAATACACCTCCCTTGAGAGGCGGGACCTTCGCAAAGTCCTCTCAGTCCGAGGTACCACGACATCCTTTTCCCATCCTCCTTCGGGCGCGGATCCTATAGCCTGAAGGTAGGGATGCGAAAAATTTGGAGCGATACATTTTGGTGAACCCGACGTGAATGCATCATAACCTTTTGAAAAACAAAAACAAAAACAAAAAACAAAAAAATATATAGAACAACTAAAACTTAGATGCATTTTAAAACATTTAAGGTTTAAAGTCATGTTTAGATGGTAGCTCCTAAAAAGAGGTTAGCAGTTACTATAAACGTAGAAAATCAATTGGCAGCTATAGAAGTTAATTCTGTCCTTAGTATCCCTGAAACGAGTAGAAATCAATCCTTGTGGGACGAACTTGATAGGAGACTTAGTCTCATCTCATCTAGGTCCACACAACTTAAGCAAATCAAGAGGCTAGTCCTAGATAGAATCCTGGATCCTCATCAACTAGTTTTTTATCATGAACTTCAGAGAGCCTGCCATAGATGGTTAGCCTATAGGAGAGCTTTAGTATCTTCAGAGTTGTTCACCTTCGAGGAATACCTCGAGAACGCAGCCATTGTGCACCAGTTCCTAGGTTGTGTAGAAGACCAAGAGGTTGTTCTTACAGATAGGGAAAGATGGAATAGAGTTCCCCGTGAGCTGTGTTATATCGAGAGTATTGCCATGAGCTTTACTTTTATCAACCAACATCTGAAACAGACAACATCACCATAGCCCTTTTCATCAAATTCTTAAAAGAAAACTTTCAATTTGAAGAAGAACATTTCATGACCCCTGAACAACTTGAACCTATTAATGATATTCATAAGTTGTTTATAGAAAATTAAATTATTTACTTTCAGTCTTATTATCTCGTGCATTTATTGTGTTATTTTCTTTATTGTATTGTTTCAAAAAAAAAAAGAAAAACTAAAAAATAAAAAAAAACTTAGCAAAAACTTAAACATTTCATTTTTCAAATATTATAGTAGGTATATAGTAAATATATACCTCTTAATTTGTTGCATATATATATATATATATATATATATATATATATATATATATATATATATATATTTGCTGAAATCAAAACTTAGCACCATGCCTAAACTTAGGAATGGTAAAGAAACTTTAGGGGAAGGAGAAGATTGGTTACAAGATACAACTGAAAACCCAAATGTCCTTCTTGGAGATACAAATCCGGAAGGAGAAACTCTAGGTCAATCAGATGAAGACTTAGGTGAAGATAAGGAACAAGAAGGAAGTGTTAAAGAGGATGGATCCTCATCCCCTAGAGTAGCTCCTAATGGAACTATTGCCTTTGACAATGTAGAGCATTTCAAGAAATTTCTCACGGATAACATTGATGACCTTAATGTGGCAATTCGCCTTGATAAAGGGCAAATTAGTAAAACTCAAGCAGCCATGGAATATATATGCAATATGCAGACTAATCCCTTGTCTTTCATTGATCAAGAAAGTGACAAGGGTGGACCATCCAATACGGATATGGTCACTATAGCCCAAAGCATGTCAAAACAACAGGTTACCCAACCTCCTAAGGAACTTGTTACTCAACCTAAAATCACTCCCACACAAAAGAAAATTCCCTTCACTACTTTGTTCCGCCAAACTATTGAGCAAAATGCTTTAAGTAAACAGAAACCTAAAACAAAGCCAAATACAAACTTTCAACAATCCGGAATACAACATCATCCAACTTCAAAATTCCTCCATAATACTTTTCCTACCAATAATTTACACAACAGTAACATGGCATCTAATTTGCATGTTCCTCCATCCTATGCCCATAACACTCATGTCAATGCCCTACCAAACCAATATGGGGGGCAAACTAGTAATCTGGAAGCCATGGTGAAACAATTGGCTTCACGTATGGACCAGATAAATCCCTACCGTCCCTCGTATAATTATCGAGAGATCTGTAGTCAACCCTTGGATCCCATAGTTGTAGCTCAACCATATCCTAAACATTTTCCCATGCCCGTCCTGCCTATATATAAAGGAACCGAAGATCCCATAGAGCATCTTCGCATGTTTAGGATAGCATGTCATGACATATCGCATGACGACTTGCTATTACTAAAAATGTTCCCCAAAAGTTTAGGTGGGATGGCATTAGAGTGGTACTATCAATTGCCCACTCATTCTTTGAGAAACTTCGAAGAAACAGCTGAATCATTTGTCCATCAATTTAGTGCCTACATCGAGAGGCATGTAACTATTAAAGACCTATACAATTTAAAACAAGATAAGGATGAATGCTTTGCCTGATTTCTTAGCTAGATGGAGGCAATTGACAGGAAAACTGCACTTTGTGCTACCCTATAGGGAAATGTTGGACATTTTCATCAACAATTTACAAGAACAAATATCTTATGAGCTATCAACAGCTACCTTAACTACCTTCGATCAAGCTATAGATTTAGCTCGAAGAGTAGAAGATGCCCTCATTAGGAGAGGCCAACTTAGGAAGAAGGATGATGAGAAAACATCCAGAAATCAATATAAAAACAAACAGGTTGTCGGTGATGGAGTCACTGACAGCAGAAATGTTGCTAATATCAATGCAACGAAGACAACAAAAAAATTCATATTGAAACCTCCTGACAAGCCTCCTCGAGAATTCACTAGATTAAACCAACCCTTGTCAACTATTTTACCTCAATTGCTCGAAAGAGGTTTAATCCAATTACCGACTATCCGGGAACCTGACCCAACTATACCCGGATATAGAGCTGATTTGCACTGTGATTTCCATAGAGGACCTGGACATTCTACCAACGCTTGTAAGAGGTTGAAACATAAAATACAAGATTTGATTGACAATAATGAAATGGAAGTGCAAGCCTTCCAACCTAAACAAAACCCTCCTAATAATACTCAAAAGACCATTCCCCAAAATCAAAATCAAAATGCCAATCAAACTTTAGACATATTTCAACACCCTTTACCAAGACATGGTAAAGAGGTAGCCAATCAAATCGAACATCATAATGTTCCCCCTCCTACCCGATATGTAGGAACCATTAGCGGACAATTACCTGTTCAGGATCCTCAAATATTTGACACGACCTTATCCTTGGTTACGACCAGGACCTTACATAATTTTCAAACTTCTGATTCTAGTGATATAGAGTCAGATAGTGAAAGTGAAGTAGACATTACTTCAAACCAATCGAATAGTTCTGAAAATGAATCAGATCCTATTCAACCTGTCACAGATGCTATGGTTCCAGAAGAACCATTTCCTAGAAGAGTCACTACTCGACCTTCTTCTAATATATTCCTTTCAAATGAACAAGCCATTAATGCTCAACCGAGACCGTTTCAACGTCTTCACTATAACATTGTAGGTACCATTGGAGTCGTTACTCGACAACAAGCTCAAAACTCCCAACAAGAACCAAACCAGAACGATGGATCAGCTCCATTCGTTCTGAAAAACCCCCATAAAGGGAATCATGCTCCTATTGTTCAACCTAAACCCCCTTACAACATTAATGAGCAATTGTCTAACACTACGGCCAAAATTTCCCTCTTAGATTTATTAAGATCCTCTCCCACCCATAGGGATGAGTTGATGCTTACATTGAGCCAAATGATGGTACCTCAAAACATTCAACCTGAAGCTATGGCCAATACTATCATCACTCGAGAGATTGATTGTATTGACTTCCGAGATAAAGATATCCCACAACACAGTTTACATAAGGACAATCCCTTATACATTACTGCTCTAATTGGAGATGTAGTTGTCAAAAGAGTTTTGATTGATAATGGCTCATCTCTAAACATTTGCACCTTTGACTTCTACCAACGATTTGGCTTTAGAAGTGATGAAATGAAGAAAACCGATATGATCATCAAAGCTTTTAATGACGAAACACAAGAAACATGTGGAGTTATTACCCTCCCATTGCAAGTTGGTCCTAGAACCCTAGAAACAACCGTGTTTATTGTACATTGCCCAACATCGTACAATATACTTTTGGGTCGCCCTTGGATCAATGCCATGCGAGCGGTCCCATCAACTTTACACCAATGTGTTAAATTTGAGTTTAAAAATCGAGTTGGTCACTATTCATGGTGACCCTAGACCTTTTGATATGTGTGCTTTGGCAGAACCAGTTGGAGTGCAATTTTGCCCAGCTCTGTCATCCACACATCCTAGTTCTTCTTTTTCATCTAAAACTATGAAACATAAACCCATAACTTCCCCTATTCCCCCTCCATTCATTTCATCTTCCTATATAGATCAACAACCCTCTAAACAAATTATTTTAGAACCTCAAAAAGATTTTAAATCTACAACCAATCCTTCAACTACTACCCCTACAAATTCAAAACCTCTAGACACATCTATCATACCTTCCACATCTCAAGACATAGGTAATAAGCCTTCTACATCTTATGCCCTTTCTGATGAACTTTTACCAGATTTATCTACAACCTTAATATCAGAAAAAATGAATGCTTTCATGCAAGATTCAAACCTTTTAAATAAATTGCCGCCATCTCCTCGTACTTTGGGCCTCCCACAACCTATGGGAAGTACTTACCAAGTCGGGAGTTGCGCCTTCATTTATAAAGGATATGACTAGGGAAGAATCCCTCGGAATATCAAAACTCATCATGAGGGATACGCTCGGTGTTATTTTACCAATGATTATATTAAAGCTAAACCCATGATGCTTAAAATGGGATATGAAGGGAAAGGCTTGGGACCTTTCCAAAATGGCATGAAAGAACCTTTCGAGGTAGAACCGTGGCCTGCCCGCTGTGGTGTGGGCCTATTTCCTAGTAAGGGTCAACCCTTTCCTTTTGAGGATGATGATCATCTCATATGCTATCAAGATTATTTGGATAGGCATGTTGATTTGCCTCTTAAAAATCAGTCGTTTTCATGCAACATGCTATCCATAGCATACCCTGAAATGATTGCCGACCCCGATGAAGAATTGGAAGGAGATATCTTCCATGATGTCTCTGTTGAAGAGATGTTGCACAATGGGTTTTATTTTGATGGTTCTATACCAACTATAGCCCAACTTGAGGCCACTGATCCTCAGAATGAATTATCTAAATTAACCTTACAAGAATTACAAGAATTGGGCGTTTCACCCGCCCCACCTAATTTTGAAAGAGATCTACACATGGAGGTAGAAAATGTCATTAAAATTAACATTGGAACTGAGGACAATCCTCACATAATCAATATTGGAGCAGAATTAAGTCAAGAAAAACAAGAACAATACATTGCATTCCTTAAAGAGTATGAAGATGTCTTCGCTTGGACATACGAAGATATGCCAGGTCTAGACCCTTCCGTAGTCATGCATCATCTAGTGGTCCATCCGGATGCTAAACCTGTCAAACAAAAACTTAGAAAAATGCATCCCAAAGTGGCTCTGCTAGTCAAAGGGGAGTTAGAAAAACTCCTGAATGTTATCTTTATACAAGCTATTGATTATGCTTGAATGGATCTCAAATGTAGTTCCAGTCACCAAGAAAGAAGCTACCAAAGTTAGGGTTTGCACCGATTTTAGAGATATCAACGCTGCATGCCCTAAAGATGACTTTCCTCTTCCAAACATGGATCAAATTATTGACTTCACTGTCGGAAGTGGGATGATGTCCTTAATGGATGGATTCTCCGGTTATAATCAGATCAGGATAGCTCCTGAAGACCAGGCTAAAACAGCCTTTATTACCCCCTGGGGTACCTTTTGCTGGAAAGTGATGCCATTTGGCTTAAAGAACGCCGGTGCAACTTATCAACGGGCTATGACCTACATTTTTCATGATATGATGCATGATATCCTACATGATTATGTAGATGATATTATAGCTCGCTCTCTTATTGAAGATCATCATTTGGATGATTTGCGAAAAGTTTTTAATCGATTACGAGAATATCTCATTCGATTAAATCCAGAAAAATGCATATTCGGAGTTAAATCCGGCAAACTATTAGGGGTTTTAGTTTCTTTACGTGGTATCGAAATTGACCCTCTCAAGATTGCGGCTATCACTGATATGCCCGCACCTACTAATATATCCGAGTTACGAAGTTTACAAGGTAAACTTCAAGCTATCCGTCGCTTCATCGATAAGCTGGCGGACAAAACTGGTCCCTTTCTTAAACTCCTTAAGAAGGATGTCCCATTTAATTGGGACACCGAATGTAGAGAAGCTTTTGAACTTCTCAAACAATATCTCCTTAACCCGCCGGTGCTTTCACCGCCTAAATCCGATCGCCCATTTCTCCTCTATATTTCTGCTTTAGATTCTGCCTTAGGAGCTATGTTAGCTCAACTTGATGATGAAAAGCGAGAACGTGCTAATTATTATATTAGCCGAACCTTCATCAGTTATGAAACCCGCTATACAGCGTTAGAGAAGCTATGTCTAGCAGTCGTTTTTGCTACGCAAAAATTACGACATTATATGCTTAGCCAAAAAACTTATGTCATTGCTAAATATGATCCCTTAAGGTATCTCATGAGTCGACCTTATTTATCGGGTCGCACAGCCAAGTGGGTTCTTGCTCTAAGCGAGTTTGATCTCACCTTCATAGGACCGAAGTCTGTTAAGGGTCAAATCATAGCAGATCAATTAGCTGCTGCACCCTTAGAGTCTACCCATCCCCTCATCATTGAGTTTCCAGATGAATGCCTTCAATTAGAGGCAGACCATCCTGAACAATGGTCCTTATACTTTGATGGAGCCCGATGCATGAGTGGGGCTGGTGCGGGTATTATTTTAATATCTCCGCAAAAACATCTTATTCCTCTGTCCTTCAAACTGACCTTTGCTTGCACCAACAATACTGCTGAGTATGAAGCTCTAATCCTTGGATTACGAGCTGCCCTAGCACTAAAAATTAAACACCTTTTAGTTTTTGGTGATTCCCAATTGGTTATAAACCAAATTAATGAAGTTTATCAAACCCGAGATGATAAACTGCGCCCATATAAGGCCTATGTTTTACAATTAATGTCCTTATTTGATCAAGTTACCTTGGAAGCTATTCCTCGAACTAGCAACCGTGCGACTGATGCTATGGCCGTCGCTGCATCTCTCCTGCCCTTGGAGTTAGATGACGAATATGCCACTATCATTATTCGTCGACTCCAGGAACCCGCTTCAAATAAGTCATGCTTAGAGCCTTTGGATGTGTTTCTAATCAATGAAACTACTCCTGAACCTTGGTATACAGACATATTTGATTTTCTCCAAAATGGGACTTTCCCTGCTAATTCTAATAGAAACCAGCGTCGGTTATTACGTCGACGAGCAAGTCGATTTGTAATAATTGGCAATACTTTATATAGGAGATCTTTTGAAGGTATCCTATTAAGATGTTTAAACTTAGAAGAGTCTAAATCAGCCTTGAGTGAAGCCCACGATGGATCTTGTGGAGGACACTTTAGTGGTAGTGTCATTGCTAAAAAGCTCCTTCGGATAGGATACTTTTGGCCTACCATGGAAACGGATGCACATGAGTATGTGCGCCATTGCGACAAGTGTCAAAAACATGCTGACCTTGTCCATGCGCCTGCACAAGAGCTGCAAGCTATTTCATCTCCTTGGCCCTTTTCTAAATGGGGCTTGGATATTATTGGCAAAATCAATCCTGTGTCATCTGATGGACACAAGTTCATCATAATCGCCACTGAGTATTTCACGAAGTGGGTCGAAGCTATGCCTTTAGCTTCTTGCACTGGCTCACAAGTCTCTAAATTCATTTTTAATCAAATCATTTGCAGGTTCGGAATTCCTGCCAATCTCATCTCTGACAATGGAACTCCTTTCAAAAATAAAGATGTTAAAAAATTATGTCAAAAATACAAGATTCAACATCGCTGGTCCACTCCCTATTATCCTCAGGGTAATGGTCAAGCAGAAGCTTCTAACAAAACTTTAATCAAAATTCTCAAAATATTAGTCAATAAAACTGGCCGTGACTGGCATATTCAATTATATCCAGCCTTGTGGGCCTATCGAACTAGTGTTCGAACCCCCACGGGAACTTCACCATTTGTTTTGGTATATGGTGTCGAAGCAGTTTTTCCATTTGAATTGGAAGTTCCTTCTTTGGCTCTGCTACTTCAAGATACCGAAGTAGGAGATGAATATCGTCTTTGTGCAGACTCGATCGACTGGAACTCCTAGATGAAAAATGCATCAATGCTTTGGAGCATCTCCGTGCTTACCAAAACAAGCTTAAAAGATCATATGCTAAGAAAGTTCGTCATCGATCCTTTGAGATTGGCGACCTTGTTTTAAAAGAAAATCAAAAAAATACAAATGCAACTAAGGAACTTAAAGGTAAATTTGAGCCCAACTGGCTTGGACCATACATTATTACTGCAAAATTTGAATCGGGAGCATATAAATTATCTACCTTAGATGGTAAAGAACTTAAAGAACCCATGAATATTTTGCATCTTAAACGTTACTATGCATAAATTTGGTCATTTCATCCATGTATATATTTGTTCAAAATTACTATCTTGTATTTCTTTCAAATTTATAAAAATCCAAAAACACCAAAAACATTCATAAATCTCCAAAAATCTTCAAAAACTATCTATTGCATTTATTTATGCTCAAAATCAAAAATCAAATCAAAATAATGATAAAAATATAAAAACAGCTATATGCTTGACTCTTTCGAAACCAAAACAATATACAGAAGAAAGAGAGAGTCAACATTCTCCAAACTTCTCAAAAATCATTTATATATATTTTCTTACAATTATTGCAGTTATATGTTTCAAATTATTTTTGGATAAATTAGCATTTATTTTGAATCCCTCACTTGCACACTCACAAAAATAAATATCTTGATTTTATCTGGCATGATTACTAATCTCTCTTATATCAAAGTCCACAAAATTCAATTAAATAAAGTTTGAGCATAGAGAATTGATCTTGTTATTTACTTAAACCAAGCACATCTTTTCACAATAAAATGATTATATTTGTAATTTCCATGTTTTGCTACATAGTAGAAGTGATTTCTTGAGTGAAAAGTTTCCCCTGCTATCCTATCATGCACATGGTCTAGAATCTTTGAGAATTGGCAAAAGGACAAGCTCACCCCTACCCAGAATAAAAATCCCTTGCTCTACAGCTAATCCGAGCAAGTATCCCTAGCAAAGAAAAAGAAAAAAAAAAAGAAAAATTCAAGAAAAAGAGAAAAGAAAAATGTTATTTTATATCATTACAACAATGTTCCAAGCATTATCAAGCAAAAGAAATACAAAAAGAAAAATAAGCAAAGTTCAAAAGAAAGCAAGAAAGCAATAAAATCCCTTTCCCTACCCTTTGAAAAGAAAAGAAGGGTTGATGAGCTTGAATCCCTGGAATTCTCAATTATTCGAAAACTGTGAGGTAAGCCCCATAACAAGTGGTTTGTGCCCAACTCTGCTTGGCCTTGGGTAACTCCTAGCGTGGCGATATGTCCGTCACATTAGCGACCTTCTTTTGTACGAGACCTATGTCTGCTTATGGATTAGCTAGCTCTTGATAATCCGATCTACATAGTAGTCTAATATGGTTATATGCATCTACATCATGGTTAATGAACACTTATTTGGTTTCTTCAAATCACTTGTATCATAGTATCTTGCTCAAAGCTGGTAAATGAACAATGCAATTGCACACACATTTGTATTTGAGAGATTTTGTCTATCATTATGATAAATCAAGATCGGAAATGAATTCACATATGCACATGGGATTCCTTATAAATCTAACTTTTGTCTTCAAAATACTTTGAAATATTATTTTTGCAACTTGTTTGGAATAAATCAAGTACAGTTGTTTACCATAAAGACAACTATATAATAGAAAAATCAAAAATTTCTTTCAAAATATACAAATCAAATCATATATATCGTGATTGACTTTCGCGACGATGGTATAGTTTCAAAACCAAAATTGGAATTTTATGCCTAGCGCAAGTCCTCATTTTCATATTTTCTGTTCATCAAAAATCAATCATGCAATAAAACTATTTTTTTTGGATTTTCGCGATGATGGTATAAGTCTATACCTACATATTCTATGCCTAGCGCAAACCATTGTAACAATTTTTATTCCCCATTTCTTCGAAATCATGAAAACCATATGGCTTAATTCATTATGTTACACAAATTATGCTTTTCAAAAGCAAACACATTATCATTATTTCATGTCATTATGTCAACCTTTAATTTTGCAATGATGGTTTAATTCCTAAGGAATTATCCAAGAATTTTATCACACTTAGGAATTTATGCCTAGCAAAAATCATTTTAAACATTATTTCATGCACAAATATTTTTCATGAAAGTCTGAAAACAAATCATCATCATCATCATCATTTGCACCATCACAACAAAGTCTTAAGACAGTCTCTTAAGCACTCTTTTCCTTTTCACAATATTTCTATAAATGGGATTAGCTTGACGACCGAGTGAGCAGCGACTCCATGAAATGGTCTATAATAGCGACAATGTCCTTTGAAATTATTGTTAGAAGTCCCTTTTTTTTTTATCAAATCATTGCATCACAAACAACCACTTTGTTACATCGATTATTTCATTTACAATGTTATAGCATGACATTCAAATTATAATATTTCCAACGACATAATTACATGAATCCTCAATGAATTATTAAATCAATCAATCAAACATAAAAGCATCATAAGCATCACAAAATACATAACACAATATAAGTCATATGATCAAAAATATCTCATCTATATATATATGTCACAAATATATGTATACATCATATCAAAAATGGATTGATATGCCACAATCTACATCTTGGCATACTCAATCCCCTCAATCAAATACCCTCTGTGTAGTGTCTCGAGAGCCCCTCGAGCTCTCAACCTCATCTCCTCCCCCCCTGAGGTGGAGGAGGTGGCCCCATCGCAGTCCGTGTGGTGCCGTGAGTCCTGGATGCCGATCGTGATGATGTCCTAGATGACCCCATCACGACAGGCTCTGCAATATGTGCTTGGTAATGGCACCCTCTCGCTCTGTTGGCACCGCCCGGTAGTATAGAGCCCGATAGAATGTAATCTGGGTGATAGCGCGTGCTAAATCCCGAGTGCTCGCTCCTCCGCCCTGAGCTCTGAGCCATGTAGCCTCATCCTGTAGTGTCTGCACCTGAGCCCGCAAGCGGGCAACCTCAGCTCGGAGAGTCGTTGTCTCGCTGCTCTCCCCAGTGTCTACACCCTTGCCCTTATCGGGCGATGGTGGCCTATCCCTCTATGGAGATGGGGGTCTCGCCTCCCTCCTCTCCCTCTCTCTCTGTCGTGGCCGCTCCTGTGCCTGTGGCCGCCTCGCCTCTCTCCCGTCGTGACCCTGGGCCGCCTCTATCACCGCCTGGCGCCGCCTCCCTATCCGACGCACAACCGCATGGATCGGACCCTGTGCCCTCGTCATCCGTGGAGGGCGGATGCCTGCGTACCAGGCATCGTAGCCATCGGCTACCCCTGCGTCGTCCCCATCCACTGGCTGGATGGGGGCATCATCCGCGTCCTGGCTCCGGAAGCGCTGCATGTCCGGAGCCCCGCTAACTGTAGTGTTATCCCGGATAGTCTGGGAAAACTCGTAGTCCCTCGAGAGATGGGATCCCCTGCTGTAGACCGAACTGCCTCAAAACTCGGTCATAGCGGTGGAGCTCCACCTCTCCTCTCTCCATCCTTAGCCAGCAGACTCGCCTGATGCGAGCCAGCTCCTGTCCGTCCTCTGGCCACCCTGGATGCTCTCTCCATGGTCTCCAGGTGATCTGGTCTGGGACCAAATCGTCCAGTAGCCTCCGGGACATCGGTAGGTCGATCCGCCGCTGTGACCCTCTCCGGAGCCACCAGTAGAAGACTCGGGGCCTCTCCCCGTCTACCCCTATCAGTGGAAGCCCTACCGGCCTCCGCACCGCAATGTGCTCCCAGCACCAAACCTGTAGGAGCGATGTCATCACCGGACATCGCCCGCCCTTGTACACGACCCCATACAGGATCTCGTACAATCGGCATAGTACAAAATTGCCCTAGCAAAACCTGTACCCATGGTCCCGCATATCGCAGATCACATCTACGAGCATCCATGGTACCCTGCACCCGCTCTGGTGGCACAGCAGAAGTCCACCAACCACTCCAGCTAGTACTCGTGTGAGTCTGGATGCCCCAGGCATCTGGCGTAGTGCCTCGATATTAACTCCGCCCTTCTCCAGGGCGAAGCTCGGGTCACCACACAGTCGTCCCATAGCGTGGCCCTGGTTGGCCGTAGGAGTGATCATCCGTCCTTGTATGGGGATTCTCGGAATCCTCCATACGTCCTCTAGTGTGGGAGCCATCTCCCCTGTCGGTAGCCGAAAATAGGAAGACCCCGGATACCACCTCTCTGCTAGGGCTGTTAGAAGCCCCATATCTGTGGATACTTGTGGCATCTCCGCCACATGCTGCAAGCCGGCCTGTGCCAGCAGATCTCGCTCTGCCTGTGTCAGAGCGGCCAAGTCATCTCTCAATCCTCCATATTTCCACTCCTTGCTCTTTAGTAATCCTCTCTGCAAACATAAACAACAAAACAATAAACAATCATTAATCAATAATTCAAGTAATCAATAATGCAAGTTAAAAATTCAATTTTGTGCAATTGATGATATCGCCCACTATTGGACGATATCGTCCCAAATTTGAGCATAATCGTCTCCGATTTCGTAGTTCGAAATCGTCTCTAATTTGACGAAATCGTCCCCCTTTCGACGATTTTGCCCTTGGGCGAAATTGCCGAAATTGAGACGATTTCGTCGAAATCGGGACGATTTCGTCCCGACGACGTCGACGGCCCAAAAATGGCCGTGATGCTCAAAATTCATCTAAAATCTACCTAAAAAGCATGTAAAATTCAAATTAAATCAGTTCTAGTTAAGTCTAGACTCTTACCCGTAGACCGCGTCGGACCTCTGATGATCTGTGCGTCGTCTCCACCATTTTTGCTTCAGAGCTCTAAAAACTAGAAAATGAACAGTAAAAATGAATTAGGGTTTTACCCTATTTTTCTTAATTTTATTCAACAATAATTTTTTGCTTTTCCGTGTTTTTACCTCAAACGTTCGATTTGGGTAAAAACACGGAGGGGGCACCATAGTAAGTTGTCGTACGATTCGACCAAGAATCGTCGCCTAAAAATGGGTATAATTTTTTGCTTTCTCGTAGATCGAGAAGAACTCATCTTTAACGCATTTTCTTCGAAAAATTCGCTAAAGAGGGGGCAAAATGTAGCACCCTAAAATTGGCGCAGTAAAATTATAAAATTTACATTCACCTTAGTAAATAATTTTAAATTCAAATTTAACCTCCCAAACCGCCCGTTAACCGTCGGGAAATCCGTTTCCCCCTTTTCCGTGCCATTTTTAGAGGTTGTTTTGACCGTTTGACGATATCGTCGCCGATCAGACGATATCGCCCCAGATTTGACGATTTCGTCTGGACTAGGACGTCCAGACGATCTTGTCGCAAAACTGAATTTGCATAGTTGGAATCTGTTCCAACGGGTCTCCAATACGGGCGAAGCGTGTCTGCGTCGTTGGGACCCTTCCCTCGTTGGAGATCTCCCAAATTGGGATGATCTCCAACCTCCTAACTACTCCCCCTAAGCCTATTTAATCTCTAGGATTTTCCCTCCCCAACCCCTGGCTGAAATTATCTGCAAATTGACTCCCTCTGCGCTAGAACATCCTAATTTTGTATTTGCATTAGTCCTATACCATTTTTGTTGTAGGTACATCACTATTTTTCAACCGGAGCCAGCACCCATCGTCGTCGATGAACCTGTTCAGATCGGAGGCGATCCTGTCGAATTCGAGACGATTTCGTACTGATGCGAGACGATCTCGACTGCAGCCCACATCGAGGCAATCAGTGCCTGAAGTTTGCTTTTCTCAACTCTGTTTCTATCATTTTATTCTACAAATTAGATGATCTATTCAGTTTTTATGTTATTTTGCATTTGGAGTTCACCCATTTAGCTTAGATTGCATGCTAAGTTCATGATCTGCCATTAAAGTACAGTAATTTGCTTTAATTTCTATTCTTAAATATTGTTCAAGTATTCATATTGCTATTTGGTGTAATTTGCCTCTGTTAGCATAGTATTATTTCTTGTATTTTGCATCTATTTTCTGTTTTACAGGTCTCCGACGAATTCGTCAGATCTCAAACGATTCTATCAGTTTCAGACGATTCTGTCAGTTGCATGCGATTCTATCGAATTCCAGACGATCTAGACTGCTTCAAACGTCAGAATCTTCTTCAGACATCCGGATCGGGTATTCCCCATTTTCCTCCTGTAAATTCTCTATTTTTTGCCTTTTTTAAATCTGTTTCCTGTATTCATTGAAATTGCATTTTCATGTAGATTAATCTAGATTCATTCGGCCAAACCTAGGATATGAATGCTTAAGGTTAAAACGAACTCATCAAAACACATTCCAAAACCTAGGCGTGGAAACTGCCGCCAAATGTTTCCTGGTGAACCCACCATCCGTCGAAAAATCATCAAAATACACCTCCCTTGAGAGGCGGGACCTTCGCAAAGTCCTCTCAGTCCGAGGTACCGCGACATCCTTTTCCCATCCTCCTTCCGGGCGCGGATCCTATAGCCTGAAGGTAGGGATGCGAAAAATTTGGAGCGATACAGATCCAAACAACTTCTAACATCTATTTAAGTTTGAGGTCCAGATAAGATTTTAATAATCTCTATCCTCTTAGGATTTACTTGTATTCCTTTAGATGAGATATGGTATCTAATAACAATGCCTACTTCCATTATCATAAAATATTTCTTAGGGTTTAAGGGTAAATTTTAAGTTTAATGGTGGGTTACTACTTTGTCAAGACTTTCTAGAGTTTCATCAAAGGTTTCACCACACACTATGAAACCATCCATGTATATTTCAACACAATATTTGGTCAAGTCAGATAAAATAGTAAGAACAACTCATCATAAAGTTGTTGGGACATTACAAAGTCTAAAAGGTAAAACTCAATAATCAAAAGTTCCCCATGGTCAAATGAAATTTGTTTTCTCTTGATCTTTAGGAGTGACCCAAATTTAATTTTATCTACTAAATCCATCAAGAAAATAAAAATACTTCTTCCCAATGAGTGTATCTAACACTTGATCTATAAATGGTAATAGAAAATGGTGTTTGCGTGTAACTTTATTTAGTTCTCACTAATCAACAAACACTTACATCTACCCAGGTATTGTAGGTGAGTTGGAGAGGAGAGGGAAATCCTCCAAGAGAGGTCCTAGGTTCAAATCTCCACTCTACCAAAAAAAAAAAAGTTGAATTGGGTATCCAAAATCCAATTGATAATGTTGGTGCGGGCAGGGTACCCCTGTTCGTGGTCTCTCAGACCAAAGCAGCCCCGTAAGGGGTTTTTCACTTTAAAAAAGAGAATCTGCTTGTTGTGGTGCAGTGGTAAATGCCCTGGGTGTTGGTAGAGGCCGACCCAGGTTCCATTCCCCTTGTCTCCATCCTACAGATATATGGTATAGTTAGGAATGTCCTATGTGCTGGTAGAGGCCGACAAGGCTCCATTTCTCCTATGCCCAAACTGTTGAAAGTGGCACCTCGAAAGGGGTGTCTTCCACTATAAATTAGTTTTTACCCAAGTGTTGTAGGTGAGTTAGAGAGGAGAGGGCAATCCTCCAAGGGAGGTCCCAGGTTCAAATATCCACCCTACCAAAAAGCTGAATTGGGTATCTAAAATCCAATTGATAATGTTGGTGCAGGCAGGGTCAGGTGCGACCCCCGGTGACTTTGACGATGTAGAACCCCCTGTTTGTGGTATCTCAGACCAAGGCGGCTCCACAAGGGGTTTTTCGCTTTTTCAAAAAAAAAACAAACACTTACATTTTTCCATTTTTATTTAGAACAATAACCAATGGGAAAACCGATTGGCTATCATAAATAGGGTATATGAATCCTACTCATAATTTTTCAATTTCATCTTTAATGATATCACATAGAATAGAATTCAATCTCCTTTATGGTTGTATTACAAGTTTAAAATCCTCTGTATAAATATGATGAGTACATATGTTTGGATGAATTATTGTCATATCTTTGTATTCCCATACAAAAGCATTGGGATGTTGGCTCAGTAAATCAAGCAATTTTACCTCCTGGTCATTTGTCAACCACCTGTTGATATTTAAAAAAATTCTTGGTTATATTTCAATTTGTTTTATGCTAGGATGCATTGAATTGATTCCTTCAAAATTACTTATCAATGAATTGAGCAAACAATGATGTAGCAGAAGAGAATATAAAATTCTAGCATCTTTATCAAAAGTAATTCATGAAGGAATTAAGTTTTATACAGGGCAATGAAAATATGAGAGAAGATGACGATGCCATCCATGTGGTAAATTAAAAGAACTATCTTGTATTGAAATGGATGGCAAATATTTAGGTTCTTGTTCTTTATCATTCCATAGTAATCGATGAATAGTAACTGGTTCATCTTCAAACCCTTAATCATACTGATCAAAATAGTCTCTTCTTTAAAAATAACCCTTTTGGATGGATCCAATTCTTTTGCATGATCCTTTACAACTATGGTGACCAAAGTTGAAATATTCTCTTCATTCTTCTCATCCAATGTAAGAAACCATAAGTTACCAAAAAAATTAATTAAAGTTTTACAAGAGGATATAAAGAGATTTTGTTTGAGTCAATTCCATTAGAAATGGTCATATATCCTAACCTTCAATCAATAAAAGGGACTACTGTAGCAAGCCAAGGCCTTCCTAGAATTATTGGGTAATTGTTCATAGTAGTTTAGGGTTGTAATACCAAAATCATCTAGACATTTCCATTATGAAACTATTACAAGAATATTTTCTATGATTCCCTTTGGGTTAGCAACTAACCTATAATCTATTTCCAATATTGTGGATGTAGGATTTAGATTTGTTTATTGTAAATTTTGTATTGTATCCTTCATCATAGCTTTAATAGCTTCCCCTAGGTCAATCATAACATTAGATATCTAATGTGATCCTATAGTTATTGTGACAACTAGACTTCCTATATTACCATACTTAGGTGGGATAAGGTTTCCTACAAGTAGGTATGCTAATTTTTCATCTACTTGTATGGTTTTAGGATAAACTTTCTTCTTTATTACTTGTTTATTAATACACATTTCTTGAATAGTTTTGTTAATCATTGGTACATATTTAATAGCTTGTAGTAAAGGGATTGTGATAGTTAAAATTTTTAATTCCTTTATTGAATCTAATTCTAAAGATATTTTTGATATCTTAAATCATTTAGGATATGGTACTTTCTCTGATAAGGAAGGTAAATTATCTTGAGAGAGGTTTTCTTTTCCTTTTTTGGATCTCATTGTTGTTGTTTTTGTGTAGATGGGTATTCTTGTTTAATCTCTTCAAATCCCATTTCTACAATGATAGGTGGAGTAGGTTCAAAAAAATGTTCTTCTTGAATGCAATTGAATATTAATATAGTCAATGACATTTAACATGACCATGTATTCTGATTTAGCCATATAGATAGGGGATTTCTATCTAGTATTATTAACACTAGCCATAGGTTGTGTTGGAAGTGGAGGTTGTTTTACTTGTGGTTGTTGTTTTTGTCATCCCTAAGGAAAATTTTAGGTAGGAGTAGGTAACAAACCTTGTTGTTGGTTTTGATATCGTTGTTGCCCTTGGTACGATTGATGTTGTTGTACCCATTGTTGTCCTTGCATTTGTGGGTGTAACCATGGTGGATTTTGTTGATTCTATTGTTGATTCATCCATCCAAGTTGAGACCACTCTTGATATTATGCCCATGGTGGTTGACCCCAAGGTTATTTAGGTGGTTTTAAAGTAGACCATGGCATAGACCAAGGATTATATCTCCAATTTATGGGAAATTAAGAAGCATTTTGATATGGGTATAGAGGAAAATTACCCCCTTTTCCTTGTCCTTCAAAATTAAGTTCTTATGTAGGTTGAGATTGCTTTTCCATGACATTTTTAATCTGGGTAACAAATGACATTGGTATGTAGGATGTCCCTTTTAAAAAATGCTACAAATAGTATATATGGAAGTCCTATTCAAGGGATATTTATGAAGAGCATGATTCTTCCTACATCTTGGGCAATAGATAGCTAAAGGTTCAATAGATTTATTATTTGCATTCATTTCATCTAATTTTGTATTAATGTGCACTAGAATATTAGTTTTGAGGTTGGCAAACTCTTCCATTAATTATTTCAAGTCATTTCCATTGTTACCAGTTTTGCATCTTCTATCTTGTACATGAATAATTCTTACAGAGTTCTATGATTTCTTGAAACCTAAGTGTGGTCACATCTCCTTTTCCCATAAGATCTAATACATCTCTTGATTCATCTTGTAATCCTCTCAAGAATATGGTTTTACTTAGTTTTAGTTCTACACCTCCACATCTCTTATGAATGAAGGAAAATCTATCTAGATAATCTTCTAAAGTTTTATCTTCCTTCTGTTTCATCCTAAAAAATTCATCCTTTTGATTATTTACTCAACAATATTCTTGTTATTTATCCAAAAATACTCTTTCTATTTCATACCAGGTTTAGATTGAATTAGATTCTAAGCTCATAAACCATTGTAGGGCAGATTATTCTAGCATGGAAGGAAAAAAATTGATTTTTTGATTATCATTTGTATAGTCATAAGTTTGGCATACAACCTTAAACTCAAATAAAAACTTATTAGGATCCTCAAATGAAACTCCCCTACAAATTGATAATACAAAAGGTGAAATGACTTTCATAGGAGATTTTTTATTAGGATTTAGTTGAATAGGATATTAAAACATTTTGATAGGGGTGCTAGTGTCACCTAGATGAAGTACATTACTACCCCTTTTTGGGTCCTCTTATAAGTCTATCATTATACGTTCCCAACACCAAGTATAAATACTTTTAAATTATCCTAATCATATAGATATATCAGGGGAAGGTGGTGTTGAACTACCAAATAGTTCTCCTTGAAATTATCTCTTAGGGGATCCTACACTTTCTAAAGTTGATGATTGTGATTCTTCTAAAATTCTAGCATGTTAAGGAATCATAAATTTAGGCAACTAGGTATAGGTTCAACCTCTCATCGTGAATATCTTCTTCTTGTGGCTTGTGGGAAGTTTAAGTTTGTTCTAATAAATATTCCTCTTTTTCTCTTAGCCTATTCATACATCCTATTTAAAATACTCCTATTCTAATGTCCTAATGTCTAAAATACAATTCTAAGCAATGCAACTACTTTCATGCAAAGTTGTTAATTTGTTTTTATTTTTTTTAAAAGTAAAAAGTACTCTAGGGGTTTTAATCTACACAAATTCAAAAAATAATTAAGATTGAATGACTTATTTGTTCTCTAACAACACCAATTTTCTCCTCAATAATGATGTCAAAAAGTAAGGAGTGTCATTAATGCTCTCACTTTAATTTCTTTTGTTAAAACCAGGGCGATGTCCTAAGGCTGCATGTGATAGAGGTCTTGGAATTGCACCTTAGGTATCAATGTTCTAGACTATCCTAGGAATACTAAGAATCACAATGTATTTAAAAAATAAAGGAAACTATGCTAATCTAATTTATGAATACTAATAATCCAATTTATGCTGACAGAAAGACAAAATTTAAATGCTGAAAATAAAACTAGTTTAGTAAAAGTAACAAACTGAAATGAAAATAGGGAATAAAAAAATTGGAAATAGGAAAATAAAAAAACTTTAAAGAAGAGGATAACAGAATTTATACTACAGAGTTTGAATGAGAATAATAACATGCTTTTGTAGTAAGATAGAAGAAATTATGATACAAAAAAATAGAAATTAACATAAACAAAAACTACAATAAATAAATCTAATTCTATGTTGTTGAAAAATAAATAACAGGAAATAAATAACTAAAAAAACCTGTAACTACTGTTAGTATATCTTTTGCTATTCCATAGAGTGGGCCCAAGCTTCAAGGTTTAGCAAGAGCAAGGATTCAATAGAAAATACTAGCCTATGAATTGAACAATTTAATGTAAGAAAGCTTAACCAATCAAGATTTAGACAAAGTACAAATTACTACATTCTTTATTCTTTGAATTCTTCTAACTCTTTCAACTATGTCTGCTCATTTTCTACTAACTTTGCACAATGGGCATACAACATTATTTATAGGTAAATTGCTAACTTATTTTCTTATGAATGAGGATTAATTTGAGAAACAGTCTATCCTGCATTGATTACACAGTCCTGTTGTCAAATTTGACCATTTCTTTTTTAAGTGAAAAACCCCTTGTGGGGCCGCCTTGGTCTAAGAGACCATGAACAGGGGGTTCTACACTGTCAAAGTCACCCGGGGGTCGCACCTAACCCTGCCCGCACCAACATTATCAATTGGATTTTGGATACCCAATTCATCTTTTTGGTAGGGTGGAGATTCGAACCTGGGACCTCCCTTGGAGGATTGCCCTCTCCTCTCCAACTCACCTACAACACTGGGTGTCAAATTTGACCAATTGAATCTAAGACAACATGTCAAATTGGATGAATCTCCCTATTTCACACCTCTTTTTGCTATTGACTACCTTAAAATAGACTTAAGATAAATCCATATCAAATCTAAATCATCTAGCTCATCATTTCTAGCTCTCAATATCCCTATAATTTTGTTCTATTCCAATATGGATTGATTGTAGGTGCTCTATATTATATGGTAGGTTATTCACTTTATGCATAATTTCCACCTGATCACTGATTGATTGATTCTAGAGTCAAATATGTGACTCTCCTTCTTGCTCGTGTTCTAAGAAAGCTATTTGACCATTTGTTTTGTCTTATTCTCCTCGTTTACCTCAAGCTTACAATTTTTTGTTCAGATGATATAAAGTATTTATTGTAGTTTCTATTATGCAGACCTATGGTGATCTGATGCTTGTGTAGAATACACATTTTGGCACCATATCACTGTAACAACATAGGATATGGATAAAAAATTCTATTGTATTTATGTTAACTTTATTTCTAAATTAACTCATTAGATTTTTAGATCTACAAAATTATCCCTAAATTCTAATGTATTTATTTCTAACTTTATTTTATCTTTTAACAAGCTAAAATCATGTAATTTAATCTTAAAAATACACAAAAATTAGTTCAAACAACAATTAAAGCATTTCCTACAATTTACTATATTAACATTAATATTAGCACAAATAATAATCAAAATACTTGGCAAATACTATAGTATTTAAATAAAAGTGACAAAAATATTTGAAATGTTCTTGAAATAATGAGATATTTTATGGTCTCATCATGGCCTTGCTATGTTTCTCCTCATGAGGCATGATTGTTCTAACCATGAAAATCATATATGACAACAATTTTAATGGCATGCTTGATGGGATCCTATTGACACATCATTGGTCCCAAAATCACAACAATAAGTTAAGTTGGACTTGGTGAGGGTCTGAGCCTACTCTTGTTGAAGTGCCTATCGCTCACCTGACAACTTTGTTTCAAAATAAAAAATAGAAAAAACCACTATTGGAAGACACTTGATTGAGGATGTGGTGAAGAACTTGATCTATCTGCTTTTAGAATGCAAGACTTATTCACCTAGCAACTTGATGTGAATTATATAAACCTAGAGGTATGTGAGCTAACCCATAATCACAACTTTAGTTAATATCTCTATTGTAATAAAATCATAGATATGGTCATTGCCTCAGTGAAAATTTCCTCAAAATGGGATAGTCTAAGCCTTCTATGCCCCCAAGGCCACCTACTATATGGAAAAACTCCCATAGTCGATCCTCACCATATTCCTAAAATATAATGGTGAAGGCCCAATCACTCTACAAGAGCACTAAAAACATCGAGTGTGTATATGCCAAATACACTATATTACAAAGCAAGATATGGATCTAAGACTGTTGGGAACCTCACTTAATGGTAAATCACTACAAGATTATGAATATCTACCTCCTTACTCAATCACATAATGAGATCAACTAGCTTCTTGGATCTTGGATGGTTTCATAAAAAAATTTAAAAAATGGAAGTTGGACCAACCCAAGAGAATGAAAGCCTTCCTACATATTGTGTAGAACAAGGTGATCAATCCAAAATTCAGTCTAACCCTCTTCAAACTAATGATAACCAATGGCTTGCATATGAATAAGTCAAATAATCAACAAAGGAAGAAATTATAATTCAACCTCAATTGGTATAGGAAATAGAAAAAATGAAACCAGAGCAATCGAACTAAGAATGTTAGTCCTATCCTCCTCATCCTTATTAATAAATGAAAGCATGTTGTTGGAGGAGAAGAAACCCTTAGGCTTAAATGCATTGAATTATAAACATTTTGTTGGAGTGTATTACATTATTTGGTACATTAGGTTTAGTATTTACTTTATGCAATGTAATAAATGCACAAGTGTGCATAGTATTTAATAATATAAATGTGCACATTAGTCCATGTGTACATGAGTCCATAGAATAGGGAGATGAAGAGTCTAGAAGTGTGAATACCAAGAGTGCACCATATGAAGGAGTCACATTACATTATAGATACATGGTAATGTGGAGATGTAAAAGGAACTGATTGTAATAACAATTAATTGGTACTTTCAGAGCTATGGCACCATTTTCCTGAGCTTTTATTTATGCTATATTTAGGAATAGTTATTAGAGTTATTGTAGTGTTTTACATATTTATAATATTACCATTATCATATACATTAGTTAGAGACTTTATTTCATATATTTTGGATTGTATATCTGAAGTAATAAGCTTCAAAAGCTAACAATGGTATCAAAGCCACAAGAAAGTTTGATAGGATATAGGGAGAGTTATTGCAAGGTTGTGACTTGTATAGGTTTTTGAATTGTGAAGGAGAATTTGATTGGTTAAGGAGAAACTAATGAAGGAGAGGATATTATATCTAGAAGGAAAAACCAAAGAATATTGGAGAATTTCTATTCTAAGAACAAATTTGAAATAGGATATTTTAGGTCTTGAAGTCAGACCTTGATATTATGGAGATTAAGAATATTAAGAGACCTTACAAGGAGGTCCTATTGTAAAAGTTGATATATTGGAGAAGACTACAAATTGCAGATTTGCTACCACTAGTTTTGAGAATAACTAGTGAAGTTTAATTATTTTAGAATTCTAGAAATTCTAATTTATTTGGTACTACTATCTAAGTTTTTGCTTGTAGAAAATTAACGCCCAAAATTTTAGAAGCTTCCTACAATATATAGAGAATAATTTCATATTTTTTGCCTAAAATTTTATGTGCTTTCCTTGTGCAGGGATTAATTATTTATTGAAATAAATTAGAAATTGAAGAGGTCTAAGAAAAGACCTATTGAATATTGAAGATTGAGGAGATTGGAGATTGAAGACTGTAGGTAGAAGACTATAGATTGGAGAAGTTGAAGATATTGGGAAGAGGTCATATTGAAGAACTTTTAGTTTTGGAATATAGAAGGTTGGATATAGAATATTGCAGATTAAATATTACAAATTGGATATTGAAGAGAGCCGTGTAGAAGTTTCTCATCATAGTTTAGATATTGGAGATAGAGAAGACCTAATAATTGGTCTTAGTGCAGATTTGAAGAGCAATAGACTTTGGAGACTCAGGAGATTGAGAGTAGAAAATTTTGGAGATCTAGAAAAGATATCTCATTGCAAAATTCCCATAGCTGGGAGATTGAGAAAACCAAGAAAGGTTTTGGTAAAGCTTTGAGAAGAGATGTTGAAGAGTTGTAGAGAGAAGTTGAAGAGTTATGAGAAATTTTAGAGAATAAGAAGAAGGCTAGAGAAAGCCTTCTTACAGATTTGGAGAAGGAACTATTGGAGAATATTTGAGGAAGGTTCATGATAAGAGATTGTAAGCAAGGAGAAGTTTTTGATAAAGGATATTTGGGACAATTATCACCATCTAACAACAAGCCCAAAAAGAAGAAGTGTTTGGAAAGAAGGTTGCCAAATTTTGGAGAAGGAATTTAGAGATCTCAAGACATTCAGATTCTTGAGAGAATAGATAGTATAGGAGGTCAGTTTTGAAGTAAGAATTCAACAAGGAGATTGTAGGTGAATAGGATATTGAAGAGCCTAAGGTTTTGGGAAATATAAGGAAAACTACAAAAGTTTTGAAGGTTGATTTATAGGAGAAGGTTGTAGGTTTTGGAGCAGATATTGAAGGGTTGCAGGAGAGAAAATTGAAGGAAGCCTAGAGCTACAACTTGGAGGATATTTGGGCAGATTTTAGAGTATTTGTGGATAGGATATTGAAGGTGTTTAAACAACAACAAAATAAAATATTTCAGAGAATTTTGTTATAGGTTTTGGACAGCAAAAGAAGGAAGAAATTGAAATACATAGTTGTGGGTTTATGAACACCAATTGGGATAGTATTAAGAGTTGCCAGTTTTAGTGTTTGTGAGGACATATTGGGAGTTGAATCAAAGCCATAAAAATAGGTTTTGTGGACAACATTTGAGGGAGACAAATAGTTGCATATTTGGAGAGTTTTGGAGTAGTTTTGTGAAGTGTTGTTGTGCATCAAACAAGGAGGAAGTTGGACAAAAATTAGAGCTATGAATTTGATAAGGTTTTGTGAAGGTACCAAACTTACAAAACCTAGATTGAATTCAAGGGTGAACCAGTTCACTAAATATACCTGCTAAAAGAGAAATAAAGGTATGCAATACAAGTTACAATATTTGTTCAATACAAGTTTATTATTCGAATATTATATCAAGTTTTAATAGCACCATATTATTATTTGAGATCTACATTTGAAGTTTGAAAATAAGAGCTTAAAATATTTCTTTAAATTTAGGTGATATTAATGCTTACACCTTATAATTTGTAGAGACAAAATAACAAGCATATAAGCTATAAAGGAGAAATAAGGAGAGCATGATATAGTGCATGATTGCTATTCTATAGTGACTAAGTAAAAAAAATTTATCTACGTAAGTGCAATAGCAAAGAAAAATGAGTGGAAGATCAACCAAAGGGTTGACAAACTAAGGTGGGTATTTCAGTGTCTAAAGACACTAGCTAAGGAGCCAAAGAGGAAGAGTCGAGTGTCATTGTTGGTTGCCACCACCATAATTGAGGTAGAAGATATAAGCTTTCACTATGCAATAGAGCATCACTATGATGTAGAATAAGTTGCATCGAGTTGGAAGCAATCACCATCACACAAAATCATCAAAATATCACCAAGGAAGGCGAAGGTAAACTATTCCTGTAAGATCTAGAAAACTATAATCAAAATTCTGCATAAAGGAGAAGAGAAATACGTAGAATCAAGGAGAATTTAGGGTTCAAAGGAAGTTACAAGTGTCTTCAGATGTAGTAGCATGCATACACCACATGGAGAGGAATCTAAGATCATTTTTGGCATGTAGGAGAGTGAAGCTAAAATCAGAAGAACCTGGAGAAGTAACGTTCATAGCACAAGAAGGAGAAGTATTTTAAAGGACAGAGAATACATTGAGTGCCAAGTGGTAGTTGAAAGAAGGCCAAAAATTCCTTGGCACCAATCCAAAGTTGAACACCATTCTTACATTAATTAAGGTATGACTAAATTAATGACATAGTAGAGAAGGCATGCAACATGCAGGTTGTTTAATTGGGCATAGAGGAAGCAAGAGAATATCATGCAGGTTGTTTGATTGGGTGTAGATAAAGCAAGGGAATAGTTGGCAAGATTGAGACATAATTCCAAGGTACTAGCATGGAAGTTGAAACTTGGTTGTGCAATGAGAATTAAGGTGGATAATACGTTGAAGCTAGAGAGGAGAAAATAAATACTCCAAATAGTTCAATGTTCACCCAAAGTCTACAAGAAACATTCATCAACGTACATGGAGGAGATACAATTCAGAAGGAGGTTAAGTTAACCAACGAATCACAAATTCCAAAGTGAAGGTAATTCACTTTATTAATTTTTCTCATAACATTGGATTAAGAGAGATAAGGACATACGTAAGATTAAAAATAGATTATCGTAAAAATTCAAAATTGAAAGGTTTTGAGTTGGGTAATATTTGACCTTAGAGATATTATTGAAGATTAAATTTTGGAAGGAGATATTAAAGAAGATTTACAAGGTTTTGTAATTTAATCATTTGAAATTACAAAACACCTTTTCGATATTTGCAATTAAATTAAAGAGGGATTAATAAGGGTTTCTTCACCAAATTAGACTTATATAATTGCAAATATATTTTATCTAAATCTCTAAGTTTGGAGTTATTAGGTATTTGAAATTAACTTAGAAATTAAAGGATTTAGGAAAACATTATACTTTTGTAACTAAGAAAGGGAAGGTTGATTCTAGTCCTAAGGAATCATTTTCTATACTAAGAAGTCAAGATATGTCTACTTCAAGAAATTCATTGAACCATGAAATGGAGAATGAAGTTAGGAAAGGAAGAATAAATGTCATAAAATATGGAATTAAGGATATAGTTGAAAAGTCTAAAGGAAAGTTAGACTTGGTTCTAAGCTTTATCTATAAAGAAGCATTAGAAGAAATATTTGAAACACTAGAATATTGTTTTCATGCAAAGATGTTCAAGGCAATTGATAATGACAAAGATAGTATTATGGTTCCTTTGAATATTGCAAGCATTATCTATATGACACTACTTACACTCAGGCATTACAAAGAGAAGGACTTGAAACTAAAGGAGTTGATTGAATCCCTTAAGAAGAAAACCAAAGTGAATGAATCATTCTTAGAAAAAATATTCCACTCTTCATGTAATGTAAATGACTCAAGTCCAAATGACTCAAGTCCATCAAACTCAGGATCTTATCATGAAGTTGTAAGTGAATGTTCTGAAGGTTCAATGCAAAATAAAATTCATGATTTTAGGAATGAAGGCAAAGAGAAATTTGTTTTGCAGGAGTGACTTGATAATATGGCATCAACTAGAGACATGCAGAGTGACACTAATGATAACTAACAAGGGATACAGTGTAAAGTGGGTTAGTAAATAAAGACCCATATTGAAGACTAGAGTCTTCAATAACCAAATAATGTAATACAAGGGGATGTTGGATTATATTACATTATTTGGTACATTAGGTTTAGTATTTACTTTATGCAATGTAATAAATGCACAAGTGTGCATAATATTTAATAATGTAAATGTGCACATTAGTCCATGTGTACATGAGTCCATAGAATAGGGAGATGAAGAGTCTAGAAGTGTGAAGGCCAAGAGTGCTCCATATGAAGAGTCACATTACATTATATATATATATATATATATATATATATATATATATATATATATATATATATATATATATATATATATATATATATATATATATATATATATATTAATATATATATATATATATATATGGTAATGTGGAGATGTAAAGTGAAGTGATTGTAATAACAATTACTTGGTACTTTCAGAGCTATGGTACCATTTCTGTGAGCTTTTGTTTATGCCATATTTAGGAGTAGTTATTAGAGTTATTTCAGTGTTTTACATATTTAGAATATTGCCATTATCATATACATTAGTTAGAGATTTTATTTCATATATTTTGGATTGTTTATCTAAAGTAATAAGCTTCAAAAGGTAACACATTGCATAGATGAAGGTTGGAAAATTTTATTCTTCCATGTCCCTACTATTTGGAAGAAAGGCAAATTAAGAAATCAAATAAAAGGTCCTATCAATTTTAGCGAGTAGAAGCATTAGTGGAAAATAATAATATGGGACCCTAGATCCAAACATGTACAATGTTAGAGATACAGGATATTCGAAAGCCATATATCACAAAAAAAAGGAGAGGGAGGGATGATACATGAAACAAGAAAAATCAGTTATGAAAATAAACAATCACAATTCAAATTGCTATTTAGCTAGAAATGGGGATGATGGGGCTCTCCCATTAGAGGAATCCTTGAGAATGAAATGTTTAGTGTCCACACACAAGAGTTTGTATAAAATGCTATGTTTAAACTAAATCTAATCTATCCACAAACAAAGGCTATTAAGGAAGATCATGTGAATAAATTAACATCGAATAGCATGTTGGCTTTTGTAAGCCTTATACTACCACATAATATCATAGGTTATATCACAATATCATAGGATCCAATATAAAATAACCACAATAATAAAGGTCAATGTAAAGATAATAAGAGTAGAGTAATATGAGAAAATTAATATGTATATCAAGGCTTATATAATAAAGAAAATAACATTCATTTATATACTGAAATATGAATGTAAATAGCCTGAATCATTCATGTACTATGCATGAAGAACAACTTACAATATTAATTGCTCAAAATGTATACAAGCTTTATTGCTCCTCTCCTTCTTACAATAAGATATATGAACTGTATATAATATTATTTTCCTCTATCTTATATGGAGAATTGCCTCCATAATATATGAATAGTAATGCTACTCTTCAAGTACTTGACTATTGCTCTCCATATGCCAAGTCTCGTGACTCTTGGCTTATCTACTTGCCACTTGCATACTTGATGAACACTTTAGACACTTGCACACATGACTCTTACACTTCTACATGCACTCCTAATCTAAGACACTTGTGCACATATTTACATTACATATTTATCCTCATATATACAAGACATTTGTGCACATTTACTCAACCTACACTTGCACTCTATCTTACATGACATGTGCATTTTCTACACATTCACACTCATATAAAAGGTAAATATAACTCACACCCTAAACTATAGACTCAATCCTAATCTACTATTTACAAATGTACCATGAAGGTACCATAGGGGTACATTAGTATATACCAAATAATGTAATATAATCCAACATAGCATACAAAGACACAACCTGAAAGGTATGGGCATTCTATGATAAATGAGTAGGCAAAGGAAAATAAATGCATGGCATGTCAAAAAAGTAAAAATGAAATATTATAACTGTTTTAAACCTAATGAGCATGATCATCAAAGCATAAGTGTTATACTCTTCCATTACAAAAGCCTTAGTGAATACTATGCAATTAGCACTTGTCAAAAAGGAAATTCATACCTAGGGTTTAGTATGTGAAAGCCAAAAGACTCACACTAAAAAAATGCCAAAAGTACCAATACCCACATACTTCTCCAACATTAAAATTCTAAGTGATGTGGGTAAAATGTGTTTAGATCCAAAAATTTGTAAGGCAACCAAGAAATTAAGGGTAGATACCTTCGAGCACTTTAGAAATAGTAATCCTACAAACTTTGGAGCAAGATATGGAACAATTATTTGGCACAATACATGGTGTCTGAAGTGCATTTTTGCTATGAGCTAGTGAACATATGTGTAAAATTCTATGAGCTAGCTACCCAAGAAATTAGTTCCTAGAATGGAGAGTTCAAGGTGAAGATCAATGATCCCACCATCAAAAAGATGTTGCTATTACTAGAAGGTGACGTGCATGTTAAAGAATTATAATAAAGAATTTTTTTTGAGAAGCTTCCACAAGCAAAGAAGAGCACCTTTTTAAGGTTAAAATATACAAGCACAGGCTAAAATGACCCAGTTCTATAGGGTTTTATTTCCCTTGAGTTGTTTGAAGAAATCTTGAGAGATGCTCTAAGAATTGTGGATTTCCTTCTAGGGATGGAGCATGCCAAAATTATTAGTACGATTCAACTTGGTATATTATACAAAATGAAGCAAAAACTAGGAACCTTGAATATTGACGAGCTTGTAGTGGAATGATTAGATAAGGCCTAAGGAAGTTTTTATCAACCAAAATATTTAGGTTCTATTCATTTTTGACATACCTAATTTTATTCCAAAACCATGGTAGGTTCCTTGAGTTAAAAATAAGATAAAAGTATTTGAAAGGGAATACTAACCAATATTTACTTAGGGAAAGAGATTTGATCAAGGGTTCTTATTGTAATTTCATTTGATCATTTCTCCACCCCAACAATTCATTCAATAAAAGGCTACCAAATTAAACACATTTCACAAAATTGCAAGAATATTTTAGATGGTATATTTTTGAGGGATTGGTTCCTTTCCAAAGAAAGGAGTATTTTCATAATGATATTCTCACAATGACACTGAGAGGGGGGGTGAATCAGTGTAACTATTTAAAAACTTGAATCTGCAACTCTTAAAACTTAAAAATGCAAGCTTAAAAATAGATAAAGCAAGTATCACACAAGAGCATCACACAACACAAGATTTAACGAGGTTCACCGATGTGGCTACTCCTCAAATAATGACTGTTTGGACTACAATCCAAATCCAGTCTTTGCAAGGATTCAGTCTTTACAAATTATTTACCAGCACCCACTGGAAGGAGCACCAACCCCTGATTTTTCTGCTGCAATAGATAGGAGCACCAACTCCTTTTACCAAGCACCAACTTGGATTTCAATTTTTTTAACAAAAATATTGACATAAAAATGCCTTCTCTATTGCAAGACCCTTACTGGTCTAGCTCATACAATTTAATCTCACAGAAGTATAAAGAGAATTGTTAGAGACTCAATATCTTCTGTTCCAATCTAAAACCTCTCTCTTGAATTTTTAGAATAAAATTGCAGGTTTTAGTTCTATGGCTGTTTTTCCATACAGCACTCTTACCCAACCACGCCTTTTGATATTCACAATAAAGCACAGTTGCAGTAACCTCTCTTACTGTGCCTTTTTTATCTTTATATCTGTTTCAATCGAATGGCTATTTCAAAAAATGGCTTTTATTTTTCCCTCCAATTTTCCATGCAGTTACGGCTACGTTCAATGTGTCAAACCCTCTCTGACGCGCTCTGTCTTTTAGCCGCTTCTTTCTGACTTACTCTGACATTCTGCTCTACTCATACTGACAGCTTTTTCTGTGCAAACTGACAGCCTTTTTGTGCGTTTCGATGCTCTCTGATCTTTTCTTCTAAACTCTACGTAACTGCCCTCTTCGAACTTTTGCACTTTTTGATGACACTCTTTTCTATACTGCGTCGATCCTTCTATTCTACCCGCTACTACCGTGTCTGACATGCACAACCATCGAGAGGATTTCTTGTTTGTAGAGATTATCTGTAATACTGCGCTTATGCCAGCTTGCAGCATCACGGCCCTACAACAACCGTTCTTTTCTTAAATGCATTGCTTCGTAACTTTCCCTGTAACTCCAGTTAACTGCTGCAGTATTTTCTCTAATATTTCCCCAACACCTGTCACTCTTTAACTGCAGATCTGACTCAAGTTAACTTTACTATAACTGGCTGCATGCTTATTCGACACCTGTCACTGTGCATGCATCTTTGGCTTTTTCCCGCCAAAACGATTACCTGTCGCGATATCGCGACATTTCTCCCTATTTGACTTTGTCTGGGCTGTTGACTGCGAAAACCTGACTTGTCGCGATATCGCGACGTTTTTTGCCTCCTAGACTTCCTTTCTGTATGCAACCGTGAAAACATTACATGTCACGATATCGCGACGTTTTCCTCCTCCTACTTTACTCGGCATACACCCACGAAAATGAAACACGTCATGAAATCGTGACACTTTTCGCTCTCCGGCACCTTGCTTCGCTTCCACCCGCGAAAATGAAACACGTCATGAAATCGTGACACTTTTGCTCTTTCGAACGTCCGAAATCGTGACACTTTTCGCTTTGTGACAGTCATCCTCAAAGTTGTCACGAAATCGCGACGCTTCCGGCTTCCAGCAGCTTTTCTTTCAACTTGTCGCGATATCGCGACACTTTCAGCTTTTGCTGACGTCATCCTCAAAGTTGTCACGAAATCGCGACGCTTTCGACTTCCAGCGGCTTTTCTTTCAACTTGTCACGATATCGTGACACTTTCAGTTTTGCTGACGTCATCCTTAGCTTTGTCATGAAATCGCGACGCTTCCGGCCTCCGTACAATTCTCTCTTCATGTAGCCGCGAAAACCTTACTTGTAGCGAAATCGCTACACCCTTTTTGACTTAGTATTTTTCTTTGCTGCGGCTTCCTCTTGCTTCGACTTGTTAAGCTTAGACTTGTAGCGAAATCGCTACCCCATCGTGTTCTGTGTTTTGCACTTGTAGCGAAATCGCTACACCTATGCCCCTTGCATTTCGAACTCGTAGCGAGGTCGCTGCTCCTTTGCACTTTGCAATTTGAACCTGTAGCGAAATCGCTGCATCTTTGCACCTTTCATTTTGAACCTGTAGCGAAATCGCTACACCCTTGCGCCTTGTATTTTGAACTTGTAGCGAAAAAGCTACACCTTTGCGTCGAGCATTTCAAACTTGTAGCGAAATCGCTACACTTTCTTGACTTAGTGCATTTTCTTTGCTTCAGCTAGCGAAACTGCAACATGTAGCGAAATCGCTACAGTTCCTCGACTTTGCTGCTTTGCCTCCAACATGTCGCGAAATCGTGACAGTTTTCATCCTAGGCGCTGCTTCTTCAAACTTGTCACGAAATCGTGACATTTTTCGTCCTTGGCACCTTTGCTCAAACTTGTCACGAAATCGCGACAGTTTTTCATGAACTTTCTCTCTCCTCCTTTTTGTCGCGATATCGCGACACTTTCCCTTAGTGCTTTTCTTCAAACATGTCGCGATATCGCGACACTTTCTCATGCACTTTCTCTCTCCTCCTTTTTGTCGCGAAATCGTGACACTTTTGCTTGCGCCTTCTCTCTCTTCGGCCATGTCGCGAAATCGCGACAATTTTGCATGCATTTTCTCTCTCCTCCGTTATGTCGCGATATCGCGACATTTTTTCAAAACATGTCGCGATATCGCGACAGTTTTCTTCCTTGTCTTTTTCTGCAAATTTTTGAATCTGGGTCCCCTCTGTTTTCCTTGAAATTCACTGCACTTGATCTGACTGACCTCTGAACTGCATCAACTGCACCAATCTGTCTGTGTTGACAACAATGACAATACTTTTGCAATGCTTTTGCTGCACCTTGCTCAACAATCTCCCCCTTTGGAATTGTTGGCAACACACTGTAACCTTGCTCAATTTCTTCTCCCCCTTTGCCAATAATACCAAAGGGCTGTCGCAGACTCCCCCTGAGTCTATGCACAACATTCTCAGGCATAAATAATTTTAATGCTCCCCCTGAGAATGTGTTTCCCATAGCTAGTCAGTGCTTGGGTAGTGTGACTACTCCCAACTTCTTCCGAAGGTATTCAAATACTTCCTTTGGCAAAGGTTTGGTGAATATGTCTGCTACTTGCTCTGTAGTTGGAACAAACTCCAACTTGACCTCGCCTTCTGCAACTTTATCTTTCAAAAAATGATACCGGATTGCAATATGTTTGGTGCGGGAATGCATGACCGGATTCTTTGAAATGTTGATTGCACTAGTGTTATCACATTTGATTGAAATGGGCTCATTGAAGTGAATACCTAGATATTTCAAGTGTTTGTCTCATCCATAATATTTGTGTACAGCATGTTGTTGCTGCAATGTATTCTACCTCTACTGTGGATAGAGAAACTAATTCCTGTTTCTTGCTATGCCATGCTACCAATTTATCTCCAAGATAAAATGCTCCTCCACTTGTACTTTTTCTATCATCAATACATCTTGCCCAATCTGCATCAGAATATGCAAAAAGAGTGAAGTCTTTTCCTTTTGGATACCATAGGCCATACTCCATAGTACCTTTGAGGTACCTAAAAATTCTTTTCACAGCTGTCACATGAGTTTCTTTTGGACTAGCCTGAAATCTTGCAACCATGCAAACGCCCTGTAAGATATCCGGTCTTGTGGTCATCAAATACAAAGAGCTCCCAATCATAGATCTGTACATTGTTTGATCAACATCTGGAGATTTATCATCCTTGCTCAACTTGCAACTTGTTGTCATGGGGGTGCTAACAGGCTTACTATCCTCCATAGTGAACTTTTTCAGCATTTCTTTCACATATTTAATTTGAGAAATAAAAATCCCTTTTTCAGTTTGATTAACTTGCAATCCCAGGAAGTATGAAAGTTCACCAATCATAGACATTTCAAATTCTTTCTCGCATTTTGTTTGCTATGTCTTTGCATGATTCATCATTGCTGCTCCCAAATATTATATCATCTACATAAACAACAAGGACAATAAAATTGCCATTTTCAGTTTTGATATATAAGTTGCTATCAACCATACCTTTCTTGAATCCTTGCTTAGTGAGATAGTTGTCCAATCTTGCATACCAAGCCCTAGGTGCTTGTTTCAAGCCATACAATGCTTTCTTCAGCTTGCAAACAAAGTTAGGATTGTCACAAAGTTGAAAACCATCAAGTTGTTCAATATATACTTCTTCTTCAAGATTTCCATTCAGAAATGCTGATTTTACATCCATCTGATAAACTTTGAAATTTCTATGAACTGCTAAAGCCAAAAACAGTCTTATTGCTTCAAGTCTGGCCACTGGTGCAAAAGTCTCTTCAAAATCAATCCCCTCAACTTGAGCATATCCTTTGCAGACTAATCTTGCTTTATTCCTTACAACCTGTCCGTCTTCATTCAATTTGTTTCGAAATATCCATTTAGTACCAATTATGTTTTTATTTTCAGGCCTTGGTACTAATTCCCAGGTATTATTTTTCTCAATTTGATCTAGTTCTTCATTTACTGCCTCCATCCAACTTTCATCTGTGCTTGCTTCAATAATATTTTTGGGCTCAATCTTGGATAACAGAGAATAGTTATTTACTACTCTTCTTCTTGTCTGAATGCCAACTGTAGGGTCCCCAATAATCTGCTCTTTGGGATGATTTTTCTGCCAATTTGCTGTTCTGGATTTCCTGTTTTCTTCTCTTTCCAAATCATCTGAATCTGATTTCTGTCTCTCTTCCTTTTCTTGATCTTCATCTTCTTCAATAAATTCTTCATAGGTTGGGTAGTTTTCATTATTGCTGATTTCTTGTTTCCTTCCTTCATCAACCTTCACATCCGCACTCTCCACAATTTTCTTGAGTCTTTTGTTGTAGCATGTGTAGGCTTTGCTTTTTGTTGAGTAACCAAGAAAGATACCTTCATCAGCTCTATCTTCAAACTTGCCAAGATTGTCTTCAGTCCTTTTAATGTAACACTTGCTGCCGAACACTTTGAAGTATTTTGTTGTAGCCTTTTTGCCAAACCACAGTTCATAAGGTGTTTTGCTTTCATGCGGCCTCAACATACATCTATTCTGAATGTAGACTGCAGTATGAACTGCCTCTTTCCAGAACCTGTCAGCAATTTTGCTCTCTGTTAACATGGTCCTTGCCATTTCTTGCACAGTTCTGTTCTTTCTTTCAACTACTCCATTCTGTTGAGGTGTTCTTGCTGCTGAAAACTGTCTTCTTATTCCATGTTTTTCACAGAATTCTGCAAACTCATCTGAAATAAACTCTCCTCTATCAGATCTCAAGCATTTAATTCTTTTTCCAGATTGATTCTCAACAAGATTTTTGAAGGTTTTAAACATCTCAAAGGCTTCTGATTTTTGTTTCAGAAAGAGTACCCATGTCATTCTGGAAAAATCATCTATACACAGCATAAAATATTTGTATCCATTTATGCTTTCTGTCCTCATGGGTCCACACAAATCAGTGTGAATCAGTTCTAACGGCTTGCTTGTGAAATACTCTTTTGCTTTGAAAGTAGATCTGGTTTGCTTCCCCTTTTGGCATGACTCACAAATGTTGTTTGATGGTTTACCAATAGTGGGTATGTCTCTTACTGCTCTTTTCGAGCTGATTTTTACCAGATTATCAAAGCTTATGTGACCGAGTCTTTTGTGCCACAACCAATTTTCTTCTTCCTGTCCAACCAAGCAAGCTCCTTCTGAAGTCTCCGAGAGAGTATACAAATTTCCAGAAGTTCTCGATCCAGTGGCTATTAACTTTCCATTTTTTGTCTTTCTTACTTCACAGCCCTCCTTCTTGAAAATTACTTCATGACCTCTGTCACAAATTTGACTTACACTCATTAAGTTATGCTTCAGACCTACCACAAAAAGAACTTCCTTAGAGTTGATTTTTCCGTCACTTAACTTAACTGATCCTTTACCCACTATCTTTGCTCCATCATTGTTTTCGAATTTCACAGAACCGCCTTCGTATGTCTGTAGCTTATCAAACTTCTGTTTGTCTCTCGTCATGTGACTGGAGCATCCACTGTCCAGAATCCAAGGAGCAGATTTATTCTGTGCTTTGAGAGTTGTTTGAACGATCAGAGATTCCTTGTCTTTCTTCGGTTGTTCCTTTTCTTTCCACTGAGATTTGACAACAGATCTGGTCACTTGCTTAACCTTCTCCCTTTCATTGGCTTGTGACAGTTTTTCGAGAAATTTTCTGTTCTGTTTTGATCCAGTTGATTGATACTTTCTTCCCTGGTATTTATTTCCTGCAAAAGAGCTACGACAATTCCTTGCAATATGTCCGAAGTTATGACAGTTATAACATTCTACAGCATAATCTATCAAAGGAGAAAAAATATTTCTACTAGTAAACTTTCTTTGTTCTACATTATATCTACAACTTGAGATTTTATGACCATATGCATTGCATTTAAAACAATAACCAGAAAAGGAACGAGTGTACCTGGGTAATGGTTGTTGCCATGTTGTAGTAGGAGCCATGGGTCTTCTTCTTCTTTGATATGTGACTTTGGTAAATCCATCATTTGCAGAACTCCTTTCAAGCTTGGACTTATTGTTTTCTTTTGCTTGATACGGTTTATCTTGATCAACCCTGATCTTGTCTTTATTCTTTATTGGTTCTATAGTTATAGCCTTTGAGTCCTTTGAGGATTCTCCTTCATCAAAGCCTAAACCAAATTTGATACCCGTAGGCCTTTGATTATTTAACATTTTATTCAGCTTCGCAGAACTGTCTTCAAATTTATGATGACAACTCAGTTTTCGATTCATCTCTTCTAGCTGCAGCCTTAATCCAACTATGTCTTCTTCTAGCTTATTGCACTCATTTATTTTCACGGTTAGCTGAGCTTCAAAATCTTCAGACTTTTTCTTATATTCTTCAGTTTGTACTTTCAAACTGATTATTAAATTGCTAGCATCCTCAAATTTTCTTGAAATCTTTTTATTTCTTTTCCTTTCTGCACTTAACTCTTCAAGTGCAGCAACCAACTCACCTTCCAGATCTACCTCAGCCTCATCCTCTAATTTTTCTTCACACTCCTGGGTTTCTTCTGTTCTTTGTTCTTCAAAAGCCATGAACAAGGCTTCACCAGTTTCTTCTTCTGAGTCCTCATTGGAACTATCTTCAGAAGAGTCAATGTTCTTTGAAATGAAGCTTTTCTTCTTGAAGTTCCTTTTTCTAAAATGTGGTTTCTTTTTCCAGACATTTCTTTCTTGGTGTGTCCCTTCATCACTTCTGTTTTTCTCATTCATTGGGCATTTTGTTGCAAAGTGCCCGATGCCTCCACAGTTAAAGCACTTGAACGGTAGCTTGCCTCTGTACTTTCCTTTTCCCTTTACTAATTTCCTAACAAAATTTGCTTCAGTTTCATCTGTAGATTCTTCTTCCTCGTATTCTTGTTTAGATTTTATATTTTTCTGTGCTTGAAAAGTCGCTTCTCTGTCTGAGGGCTTAGTTTGTCCAATTCTCATTTCATATGCTGTTAGGGAACCATGCATTTCATCCATACTGAAAAAATTTAAATCTTTAGCTTCTTCTATGGCGGAAATTTTTTTTGCATCAAATCTTTTATGGAGAGTTCTTAGTACCTTCTTCACAACAACTGCATCTTCCATCTCTTCGCCGAGTCCTCTTATTGCATTGATGATTCCATTTACTCTCAAGCATATAGGCTTCTATGTTTTCATCATCAGTCATCTTTAATGCTTCGAACTGGGCACGATGTGTTTGCAACTTAGCTTCCTTGATCTTGCTATCTCCTTCATGAATGCTTTGTAGTTTGTCCCATATGTCTTTTGCAGATTTGCAGTTCATGATGCGTATCAACTCACTGTCTACTAATCCACACATAATAGCATTCTTGGCTTTCGAGTTGTTCTCAAACTTTTTCTTCTCAGCCGCATCTGTTGGAGGAACAGAGGGTATGGTGTATCCATTTTCAACAGATTCCCAAATGTCATAACCCAATGCACATAGATATGTCTGCATCCTGAGTCTCCAGAAAGAATAATTTGTTCCATCGAACAGAGGAGCTTTGTTAGAAGAAAATCCTTCACCACCGGCCATTGTGTATCTTCCAAGATCACCTTAGCTGATTAAGCTTGTACAGGTGCCTGGCTCTGATACCAATTGATATTCTCACAATGACACTGAGAGGGGGGGTGAATCAGTGTAACTATTTAAAAACTTGAATCTGCAACTCTTAAAACTTAAAAATGCAAGCTTAAAAATAGATAAAGCAAGTATCACACAAGAGCATCACACAACACAAGATTTAACGAGGTTCACCGATGTGGCTACTCCTCAAATAATGACTGTTTGGACTACAATCCAAATCCAGTCTTTGCAAGGATTCAATCTTTACAAATTATTTACCAAAACCCACTGGAAGGAGCACCAACCCCTGATTTTTCTGCTGCAACAGATAGGAGCACCAACTCCTTTTACCAAGCACCAACTTGGATTTCAATTTTTTAACAAAAATATTGACATAAAAATGCCTTCTCTATTGCAAGACCCTTACTGGTCTAGCTCATACAATTTAATCTCACATAAGTATAAAGAGAATTGTTAGAGACTCAATATCTTCTGTTCCAATCTAAAACCTCTCTCTTGAATTTTTAGAATAAAATTGCAGGTTTTAGTTCTATGGTTGTTTTTCCATACAGCACTCTTACCCAACCACGCCTTTTGATATTCACAATAAAGCACAGTTGCAGTAACCTCTCTTACTGTGCCTTTTTTATCTTTATATCTGTTTCAATCGAATGACTATTTCAAAAAATGGCTTTTATTTTTCCCTCCAATTTTCCATGCAGTTACGGCTACGTTCAATGTGTCAAACCCTCTCTGACACGCTCTGTCTTTTAGCCGCTTCTTTCTGACTTACTCTGACATTCTACTCTGCTCATACTGATAGCTTTTTCTATGCAAACTGACAGCCTTTTTGTGCGTTTCGATGCTCTCTGATCTTTTCTTCTAAACTCTACGTAACTGCCCTCTTCAAACTTTTGCACTTTCTGATGACACTCTTTTCTATACTGCGTCGATCCTTCTATTCTACCCGCTACTGTCGTGTCTGACATGCACAACCATCGAGAGGATTTCTTGTTTGTAGAGATTATCTGTAATACTGTGCTTATGCCAGCTTGCAGCATCATGGCCCTGCAACAACCGTTCTTTTCTTAAATGCATTGCTTCGTAACTTTCCCTGTAACTCCAGTTAACTGCTGCAGTATTTTTCTCTAATATTTCCCCAACACCTGTCACTCTTTAACTGTAGATCTGACTCAAGTTAACTTTACTGTAACTGGCTGCATGCTTATTCGACACCTGTCACTGTGCATGCATCTTTGGCTTTTTCCCGCCAAAACGATTACCTGTCGCGATATCGTGACATTTCTCCCTATTTGACTTTGTCTGGGCTGTTGACTATGAAAACCTGACTTGTCATGATATCGCGACGTTTTCTGCCTCCTAGACTTCCTTTCTGTATGCAACCGCGAAAACATTACATGTCGCGATATCGCGATGTTTTCTGCCTCCTCCTACTTTACTCGGCATACACCCGCGAAAATGAAACACGTCACGAAATCGTGACACTTTTCGCTCTCCGGCACCTTGCTTCGCTTCCACCCGCGAAAATGAAACACGTCATGAAATCGTGACACTTTGTTAAAGTTGTCGCGAAATCGTGATACTTTTCGCTCTCGCACCTTGCTTCGCTTCCACGCAAATGAAACACGTCGCGAAATCGTGACACTTTTCGCTTTTGCTGACGTCATCCTCAAAGTTGTCACGAAATCACGACGCTTCGGCTTCCAGCGGCTTTTCTTTCAACTTGTCGCGATATCGCGACACTTTTAGCTTTTGCTGACGTCATCCTCAAAGTTGTCACGAAATCGTGACGCTTTCGGCTTCCAGCGGCTTTTCTTTCAACTTGTCGCGATATCGCGACACTTTCAGTTTTGCTGACGTCATCCTTAGCTTTGTCACGAAATCGCGACGCTTTCGGCCTCCGTACAATTCTCTCTTCATGTAGAAAACCTTACTTGTAGCGAAATCGCTACACCCTTTTTGACTTAGTATTTTTCTTTGCTGCGGCTTCCTCTTGCTTCGACTTGTTAAGCTTAGACTTGTAGCGAAATCGCTACCCCATCGTGTGTTTTGCACTTGTAGCGAAATCGCTACACCTATGCCCCTTGCATTTCGAACTCGTAGCGAGGTCGCTGCACCTTTGCACCTTGCATTTTGAACCTGTAGCGAAATCGCTGCATCTTTGCACCTTTTTTTTGAACCTATAGTGATTTAAATCGCTACACCCTTGCGCCTTGTATTTTGAACTTGTAGCGAAAAAGCTACACCTTTGCGCCGAGCATTTCAAACTTGTAGCGAAATCGCTACACTTTCTTGACTTAGTGTATTTTCTTTGCTTCAGCCAGCGAAACTGCAACATGTAGCGAAATCGCTACAGTTCCTCGACTTTGCTGCTTTGCCTCCAACATGTCGCGAAATCGCGACAGTTTTCATCCTAGGCGCTGCTTCTTCAAACTTGTCGCGAAATCGTGACATTTTTCGTCCTTGGCACCTTTGCTCCAAACTTGTCGCGAAATCGCGACAATTTTTCATGAACTTTCTCTCTCCTCCTTTTTGTCGTGATATCGCGACACTTTGCGCCCTTAGTGCTTTTCTTTCGAACATGTCGCGATATCGCGACACTTTCTCATGCACTTTCTCTCTCATCCTTTTTGTCGCGAAATCGCGACAATTTTGCTTGCGCCTTCTCTCTCCTCGGCCATGTCGCGAAATCGCGACAATTTTGCATGCATTTTCTCTCTCCTCCGTTATGTCGCGATATCGCGACATTTTCGGTTTTTTCTCTTTTGTCGCGAAGGCAAACATGTCGCGATATCGCGACGCTTTTCTTCCTTGTCTTTTTCTGCAAATTTTTGAATCTGGGTCCCCTTCGTTTTCCTTGAAATTCACCGCACTTGATCTGACTGACCTCTGAACTGCATCAACTGCATCAATCTGTCTGTGTTGACAACAATGACAATACTTTTGCAATGCTTTTGCTGCACCTTGCTCAACACGAGAATGCATGGTTTCAATTTTCTTATCTACCTCCTACCTAAGCATGTTCTTGATCGAGCATTTGCTCTAGAAGTATTTAGGTAAATTGATACCCTTGATTTTAAATATGGTAGTGGTAAAGCAAAAACATCATATTACTTAAAATCACTTAGTCTGGGAGCAATAACCTTGTAGAAAAATGGGGAAGCCTTCCTTGTAGAAGATAAATTAAAAATTTTGGCCCTTGAACAAATTAAAGATAGATGGAAATATGACCCTGATAAGAAATTTACTGCATATCTGAGAAGCATAAAGGGACCAAAGTGTCCTCATTAGCATAGGTATGAGATTTAAAATTTTAAAAGTTCCAAGGATGAAATGCTAACACTCCCCCTAGATGAAATCACCAGATTTTCACCTGCTCATAAGCCATATGAATATTTTTATGGAATAAAGGATAGCTTCATCCCATAGAACAAAGTGAATCAGGATGATGTGGAAGAACTAATAAAAAGATACTGGAGAATGCCTAAAATAGAGGCATGGTGGAAGATGAGACAATTGAATGGAAAGAAGAAATAAAAACTTGGATCACTAAAGGAGGATACAACATTTTGCAAAATGTACAATGAACATTCAGATACCTAAAGTTTAGAATCCATGCAAACTAGTGAGGAGGAATTTGTTGATGAAGCATTCTAATGGAAGGAGGTGACGAAGACAGATCAAGAAAAAAATATAGGAGACATTCTTGGCATTTTTGGAAAGAAATATGAGTTGTCCATCTCCTTAAAGGAAATGAACATCTCCTCCTCTGGTTCAACAACAACCCCCACCCTTTTTTCCTAGAAAAATAAATCCAAAAAAAAGAAAACAAAAAGTAGAATGTGTAGATAGTGCCAATAAGGAGAAGAAAAGTAAAAAGGATACAATTGTAGAAGAACCAATAAATAGTGGGATCTCAATATTAATTCCATCCTACTCTCATCTAGATAAGGAAAGGACCCAAAAATAAAGAGAAGTAACACTGCTAAAAAAGGTCCATGGACCTCTTACTACATAGACTGCATCATCTCCAACTGATTCAGTAACCTACCTAGATCATGAGGAAAAACAAGTGTTACCTTCCATTAGAATTTCTCCTTTGGTCTTAGCCCTAGCTACTCCCATATATTGTGCTATAGTCACTTCATTGATTAAACCATTAGAAACATTTCTTTTGTTTTTAGAATAATAGCAAGGGACATCAACAAATATGGTAACTATCATTCCTTGGAAAAAGTTTCAAAAAATTAAACAACAAACAATAAGGTATAATAAATAAAGATAAGCCCAATAGGAAGAACAAATAGCTCTTGCCTAGATGGATTTCTATTTTAGTCCCCAATAGTGAGAATTATTATTATCAAATAGAAGTCCATTAGTATCAAAACCATTGAAATAAATGACTAAGCAAGACTGGCAAATATTGACAATGGGAATAGACTTAAAAGATGATCAACCTTGGGATATGTTGAAACTCACCAGAGAGGCCAACAATATGGTTGAACATGATTGTGATTCAATTAAATGAAGGCTAGATAGAAAAAAAGAGTTGGATCAAACCAAACATGTCCTAAGGGACTCACAAGATGAAACTAAAGCCCTATTAAATAAAATAAGTTTGTTGATTGAGCAATTGAAAGAGCTAGAATCTAGATCCATCCTAAGGGAAAATGAGGAATAGTTAAAAGAAATCTCAAATTAAATTACCAATCAACAAACTCAATTTTATTAGGAAAGAAATACCTTGATGAAGGAGCTAAAATATTTTAAACAAAAAAGAAAAGAGAGGCAACGACTTAAAATAATAATAAAAATATCATGAAGCAGGACCTATATGCTTATTGGGATAATATTGAAAATGCGACATTGACTCTATTCCAAATATTTGATTCCATAGATTCAATAACACTATTGGAGCTTAGGATAGATGAAGAAACAAAAGCATACCTTGACAAAGTTGATGCAAAACCTGGGGAATCTTTAACATACCAAATGTAGCTAGCTAAAGCAATTGATTCTAGGAATGTCATTGTTAGAATATAAAATAGGGATGTCATAGCACAAAAAGTAATCAAACTTTTTAGACAAAAGTAGGTAAAAAATGATATATTAAGCGATTTAATGACTTGTAAAATACCATCAAGAAGCTTAAAGTGAAAGTAGACTCTCTAATGAAATCATGACTCCCTTCACCTTGGAAGTAATCTAGCCAACTCTGCTCAAAAGGGGAATATCTAAAGTTTATTGAATCAAATAAATAACTTCCTCTTGATCCTAAAGAGCATATGAACCCTCTTGATTAATAAAATATAGTATAGATCATTGGGCTAGTAGCAAATATTAAGGTGTAAGTATATGAAGTAATGGACCAAACAAAAGAGTTTTCTCGAGATGATAAGTATGAAGTGCTTGCACTATATGGAAAAATTTGGCAAATCCAATGCCCATCATATGAAGAATGGTTAGAGATCAAGAAAGAACTAGATAGGCTTGCCATCTTGTAATCTCATTTTGCTAACCTTTCTTTTAGTTTTTTGTTTTTACTATTTTCTTTTGTAGGGATTTCAAAATTTTGACTCCAAGCCTATGGATAAAGGTAATTTTGAGTTCTCCTTCAAGAAATCTACAGAAGGCCCATATGATCCATCAAAATTTTAGTAGCTTTGTATTACTTACTTATGTTGTAAGGTAAAGTCCCAACCATAGGCAATCAAAAATTTGTAAAAATTATCAATCAAGGAGATAGCCTTTTCCTTAAGCATTCCATAATAAGTTTCAATAGTTGAAGGTCATACAAAATCCATTAAGTAAAGGAAAGAAAATTCCTAAAAGATATGACAATGAAGTAAAAAAGTGGAAGAATTTTCTAACAAAGAAGACTTTGATATCAGAGGTTTTGTGATGTCCGATCAGGCACCAAAAACAAAATTCTTGACCATCCTATGGGTAGACTAGACTTTGAAAGGACCAAGGAGCATGCCAAAAGTTGGAGCTACCATTATTTTATTAGCCAAGTAAAAGTACAAAGAACTATGGAAAAATTAGGTATGCTGAGTTAATGTATTCTCACCTAGAAAGATGAAGACCACCTATCAAAATACATTTGAACTAAGTTACTCAAAAATTCAATTGAAAAAAAAGCATGGTACATAATTTAATATTCAAGATCCCTCGAAGCGGTAGCTAGAGTTGTTATATTCACTTGTATATAATTTTGGAAGTAAATATTCCTTGTTGTAATAGCATATACTATGAGAAGGATCAATGAGTTTGCAATTGTATTATCTTGTAGGCTCTCCCTTCATTTCCTTTTGTATAACACTTAGATCATGATTGACTTATGGGTAAATCAAACACCCACTTTCAACACAATATTTTCTAATTGTGTTATTTGCATATACATATGTACATATATATATATATGGAGGTCTATACAAATTTTTAATTATTCATCGATGAATTCCTATAGAATAATTTATATATGTGTGTGTTTTTGTAGTCTTTACTTGCATTGGATTTTGTTGTATGTATGTGTGAGGGCTTGTGTCAAATTTTGGATCAACCATCTATGGCTTCCTATGGACATGCCTTCTTTATGAATTCCAGTGTTGGTAGATCCCATCTATGCTTAACTATGTTGGGGAGTGGAAGAGTTCACCGCTAACACATAGCATTCAGGCCTGTTGTGAAGAGGCATCTTAGTAGATCTTTTGGCTCATCACCATATTTTTTTCTTTTATTGAGTTGTTTACTTTTTTTCTTACAGTTATTTTTTATTTTAAGTCCAAGTGCACCACAAAGATCATATCTTAACAAGGATCCAACCTTGTAAAAACTCCCATAGATCCCTGATTGAGCTAAATGTTGTGCTCTCGGGTATGGCCCTACTATGTTGCTCCTCATGATGTACAATAGTTTCAACTGTGATTGTCTCAATTAAGCCTTGATTCGCTTTGAGTGAAGATATATTTGGTGTCTATGGACACCCTATCAAATTTTGTGTTTATTATATATTGTCTATTTCTATTGTTAAGCAATATTGAAAAATGTTTGATTTTATTTGTTTTTAGAAACTACTATGAAATTTGATATGGTATGAGAGGGGGTGTGAATCTTCATTATTTGATAATTTCTACTAGAAATAAATTACTCCTCCTAAGAATAATTTTGTAAGGGATTTAGTAGAAGATGTTTTTAAATTTAATAGTGTAATCTGAAGAAGGGTTCCTAATAAAAAATCCTAGTGGTCTTGGATCACAAGGATCTCACTAGAATCAACATGTTTGCTCTAGGAGAAATATTCACTATCATGTTCATTTTTCTCTTGTTGGAACTCAATCTTATTATGTTAATTTTTTTGAATAGATGAATGCCTTAGTTTTATGATTGAGTTTTTTGAAAACCTCATCTATATTTTATGGATTAAAAAAAATCCATTTCATTTCTCTTGTAGTTTTTGATGACCAATAGCAATATTTATGAGAGGGTAGATTGCTTGGATATCATAAATGAAGAAAAGAAGAGGCTGAAATTTTTCAAATAGACCCTTGGTTCTAAAGAAGTTATGGGTAGGCTTCTCTACTTATCAAAGGCCTCCAAACCACGTGATAAAGTTGCAAAAATGGTCTAACAACTTTTTTGCTACATAGGCATGAGAAGAGAGCTTGATTGGTTATGTTCAAGAAGAACATTGTATAGGGTAAACCATTATAGATATGAAAAAAATGCTAGTATTTTGGGATTTATTGTAAAATTTAAGAGGTGGTTAGTTTAGCATTTTTTTGCTATTTTTCCTCCAGGTACTTACAAATCGTATTTGAAAAAATTGCTTCTTTCCCTCTAAAATTAAAAAAAATTAATTAATTTAAAAATGGAATAATTTGATAATTATTCCATTTGTCATGGGGGAAGACATGTGATTGCACGTGGATACATCATGCTAACATAGGCACTCATCATAGGCATGTCAAAGGGGGTCTTTTAATTTTCTAGACATAATAAAAACATTTTTTTGGTTTTCCTTACCAAGCTTGGCACTTGTGAAGGTGGCTAGTACATGGAGTGCTAGTACTCTATTTATGGGAGGTTTTAAATTAAAACCCCTTCATTTTTATGATGACATAAATATATTACACTCCTATATATACAACGATATCGGTAGTGATGATGTGGTACCCTTTAATACTCTAGCTAATGACATGGCGCTATTTTTCTTCTAGAGTGATGATATGGTAGCATGGTATAGATGCCATGTGATAGTCTTGTAGACATGTAAAATTGACCCACTTTAGTGGGAAATCATCCATGAGCTCTTTGGAAGACCCCTTAGACTTTCCTAGGGAAAGGGTAAGGCTTCTTCCCCCCTCTTTTGCCTTTTTTCTCTCTATGTGAAATCGTGCTCACCCTTGATGAGACACAATTTTGCATATGTAAAATCATAGTCAACCTTGATGGGATGTGATTTCATATTTTTAGGGTTTTTTCTAAGAAAACCCTAATTCTTCGGGTTTGGCATATTTTACGTCGACCCTCCTTGATTTTCCTGCCCATCTCGTCTTCAAATCCGCTATATAATGAGGGTTTAAATTCATTTCTAGAGAACGACGACATTTGATAATTAATGCTAATGATGATTATTCTTGCAAAGTGTTTTAGTGTTTGCTTATTGATCTACATCCTTTTTATTATTTTGCAAGCAATTTAACTTTGGAGTGTGATGTTTGAATGGTTTTCTATTGCATTGTATTTTTTATTGTTGTTGCTCGCTCTTGGTGAATTTGTGTTGAAGCCCTAAGGAGAGATAAACTATTTAGGAGGTCTCAACCCTTCTATTTTCTTCCACACTCTCTACCAGGTGAATTCATTTTGTTACATGCTTATTTTCATTTATTGCATCTAACATTTATTGTTTCACTTTGATCTGATATGTTTCATCTCACTTCTACGAAATCGCACTCGAGTCTCTACGAGGCACGATTCCACTGATGTGTTATCATGGTCGCCTGTTACGAGGTGTGATTTTGCTTGAGCTATACCTAGGGATAAAATGTTATTCCAAATTTCATAACTACATTTTAGGCTACATCTAGGGCAAAGTGTTGCATTTTATTTTGTGTTTTCATCATTTTATTCTGCTATATCTTGATATGCTTGATTTATTCCAAAGGTCAATTTTCGCTTCTATTTATCGAAGTTCAACTAAAAGGACCTAGGGGGCTTGATTGCTACACCTCCAAGCACTACTATACAATGGCCTAAGTAGGCCTCCTAATGCTAATCATATTTTTCAAGTGTTTGTCAAGTTATCTTGCAAGAATAGGAATTGATAACATTGGATGAAGGATAAAAGCAAGGATAAATCACTGGATAAGCGAAGTGTTCCTATTAGTCTTTAGGCTATTTTTTGAGTGTCTTTTATTTCTGTTATAAACTCTAGATCTAATTTAAAAGAAATATATTTAATTAATTTCTAGGCATTTTAAAGATAAACAACATATAGTGTGCACTTAGGGTTAATTTTGTTTATGCATCATCTCTTGGCCCATTGCTTAAAGATTTTCTATCTTGAAACCCTAGGGTTAGAAATCATTCAAAGAAAGAATCATACTAGGGTTAGCTCTTGTATTCTTGCATTCTATATTTCTGCATTGTCCTTTATTTTTTATAGCATAGATCTAGAAAGACCAAATCTAGATTATTGTCTTGAATTGAATACATCAAACATTTTTGAAAACCAGAGGACTTTGAGCGAGTTCTTAAACCATGTCTGGTGAATCCTTCCCCCCTTTTAGCACCAAGTGTAGATAAAAACATACCCCCATGGTAACCTTGGCTCTCTCTTGTGGATCCAACCAAGAATCGTACATGGTAGGGCAGTTTTCTCCCTCTACAAGTTTGTATAGCTAAGATGGTCTCAATATTAAGTTAACATGTGGTGGTTTGTACAATCAAGTTGGTAGGTGCATGTATCCCAAGATGACATGGATTATTCCTTTTAATCATCCTAAGGTAACACGACAAACCATATAGATGACATGGGGGTGCATATAGGTGACTTGGAAGGTGATGCACAAATCCATAGGTGACACAAGTTAGTTAAGGTGGTAGTCTAAAAAGGTGACACAAACTGACACATGGTAGTTTTTGAGAACATTGGAGTGGCACATCTTTTAAGGTGACATGTGGAGCATTTAGGTTGGGCCAACGTGGCTATTTGCATAGTGGCTAATATTGTAGTCCATATGCCACTTGGTGCTTGTTAGAATAAAATCTGCCTAGTCTATGGAATGCGCCCTAAACTTTAGCTAATATTTTTTAAGAATGAGATTTTTCTCGATTCAACCTTCAAATAAGATTGGCTCCTTGGTTTAATTGTAAATTAAAATAGGGGTTTAAGCTAAGGGTAAAGATAATTAAGGGTTAAGAGAAAGACGGGTTTAATAAAATGAGTAAATGGTGGATGGGATATAGCGTAACAATATTGGATATCCACTATGTAGCAAGCTCACACAATCAATTCTAAATTAAACTCAACAAACCAACCATTTTTAAATCTAAAATAAATTCATTTAATTTCAATTACATACTTTAATCATTCTAAAGACTTCATTGAATAGTAATCCAACAATGATCTAAATAGTAGAATTTGCTTTAACAAAATAGACTAATAAAAAAAGTGTAACAAAAATGAGTTAAAGTAAATATACATTCATAAAAAACTACAATAACACCAATAATGGAGGTCAAACAATTATCACTTCTCATTAAATGAAAGTAAGGATTACATAACAAATATCCAGACAAGTGTTATAGAGTCGACCCCTCATTATCAGGTCTAATTATCTATTTATAAACCCTCTTTGAATCTTGTAGCTTGAGATTTACATTATAGTTATAGGTTTATTAGAAAAATAGCTAGGTGAGGAACACTCCAAGGAATTAGTTATGTTCATTTTTTTCTTATGTGACTTGTTTTACTTTCATATCATGCTTAAAATTTGAATTTTCTTGCAATTTGCTTCATAGATATCAAACAATCTTTTGTAAATGGTCAAATCATTGCAACTGATCTGTCAGAGTCATCATTTTGTGCCTTGATGATGTTTGTTTGAACAATTGGAAAGCATTGAGGAATTTGTGGCTTTAGAAGGGATCTTTTAGGAGTTGTGTATCAAAGTCAAGTTTTTGTTTTACTTGAGGCATATCTTGGAATAAATCTAGACTTCAAAGATACTTTGATGACATCATCATTGGAAAAATCTTGATTTTATTCTTGATAGCTTGATATTTTAGCTTTATGCATTCTTTGGTCAACACTTTTGATGTTAATAATTTTTGTTTCATTTTGGCCTCCTTTATATGATCCTAGACTTTGTTGTGAAGGTGTTGACATCACTATCAAAATATCTTGGCTTTGTGCAAGTTCAGTTTTTTGCATTGACCAATGTTGAAGGTACACTTTCATTCTGGTTAAGCTCTACATTTGCATATTCTTATACTTGTGATGCACAACATTGACATCATTGCTTACAATTTATCAAAACTAGTCACATTCAACCTTATGCATCAACTTAACTTTGTGCAATTGATATATATTTCTTGTGAAAATCTGGATATAAGCATTTCAAATTTGTTCATTGCCAGATCTTTTTAGACTTGATTTATCTGAGATTCAGATTACTTAGAGACTCAAATAGATTGTCTAGTGAATAGAAGATAGGATTTTGTGGAAAAAATCAATGTGGAAAATATTTTGACCTACATTCTTGTCACCTCCCAGGTTTTTTACTTGTAGAAAAAGATGAACCTAAATAGCCTTATTATTGGGTTATGAATTTGCGAAGAGAAAAAGGAGCTAGAAGATAAGCTAACAAAAATTGGAGGTAGAAATGTCATACTGTATACGTTAATTACTATAAGTAGCAATAAAAATAGAGATTATGGAAAATGAAGTTGCTAGAGTTGATGGAGAGATATACAAGCATACATGATATGAGGGAGTGGAACAAAGGGAAATATGAAAAGGAAAGAAGAATGGATAAAGAAAGGGAACGTCCAAATATTGGTGCCCTCTACAAAAATGGTACATCCATGAGCATATTTTGCCATAGCTAAAAGTTGTTTTAGATCTAGGCAAGTTGCCTTAGGTAAATATTCCAGGCACTTGTAGGATTAATTCTTCATCACTATGCATCATTCTTTTCTTCACAAAGTTGCACCAAAATTTCTTCTTTTTTCATAGGCATTAATACAATATCTTAGACCTTTAGGAATGCACATGGCTATGTTGGTGAGCATTGTGCTTTGAATAATCTGATCTAAAATAGTCTTATATAGAACTAAGTGGATAGCTATGCCAACTAATTTTTGTAATAATTGCATGACGTCTTCTTCTGACTTGGCATATTTTTCAAAAAAATTAGAGCTTATGTAGAAATTTTGTTCACATACCTTATTTAATAGTTCACTACTATCTAGGCTCTTTTAACTCAGTCATTTTATGTTTCTCTTAATCATTTAGAGGACAAAATATAATATGGCATATTTTATGCATCATTTCTTGGTCTAACACGTGCCACATCATGACATCTGAGTACTTCCATGCCACCTATCAACTCTTCATGTCTTATCCTTTGGACATGGAGTCATGAAAAGGATGATAAAATGAATCACATATGAAAATAAGGTGTAAAAGGTAATTAATAGGATGAAATGAGATGCATGAGGAAATGGTATGGTAGTCAGAGGAAAGGTATTACAAGGAAGGAGTGTGGAGGGAATGATACCTGAGAATGACAAACCTTTCTTTTTGGTTTTACTTCATGCTCTATCCCTAATTGAACATTGAAGCCTTTTTTCATTCCATAGCTTTAGGAGAACCATGATCTGAACAAATTTGAAGGGTGTTCATAGTTACACATCTTTGAGGATATATTTTGAAGCATATAACTATGAACAACCTTCAAATTTGGTCAAACAAATTTTTTGACCATTTTAATTTTTTTCTCTGTTCTTGTCTTTGTTTTGCTTTGGTTAGAGCTTTCTTATCTAACACTAGGATTTTTGATGGGCTGCCATCAATTGAAAAATCTACATTAGCTAACATCAGGAAGGCTAAAGTCAATAATTCTTCATCCAAGGTGCTTTAGTAACTTTTTTATGTGCAAGGATATTTAGGTCCATCTGCAATTTTGGTCCATGTTCATTACCTCTATTCATTTCGATCATTTGTATAGCTTGCTTAGCTTCATAGTCTTGCAAAAAATTATTTTTCTTAAGTGGAGAAATACAAACCGAAGGATTACTTATATATACTTCTCATTCTAGTGAAGATATTGCTTGATCTGTTGGCAATTTTGGGTTTGAGATCCTAGCTTCTTGTCTATGAGTTGTCATTGATGTCAAAAGGAAATGGCATTAATGTTAAGAGGATGTGTTGGCTTCAAAGGTGGAAGATTCCAAGAGAATATTTTTAAGAGAATCCGAGAGATTCCATTGGCAAGGGTTTTTCATTAAAACCAAACCGGTTTTTATTAAAACCAAGTTGGATAGGGTTTTTATTAAAACCAAGTTAAATGGTTTTTATTAAAACCAATGGAGGTTCTCTTTATTATTTATTTAATTATTATTTAAAACCCTTCAAGGTTTTAATTAATTAATTATTTAATTAATTAAGGGAGAAATTATTTTTAATTTATTAAAAATACTTAAAAGTTTTTAAACCTTTTTTATTCTTAATTTATTAAAATTATTTAAGGGTTTTTAAACCCTTTTTGAAAAGACTTTTGATTAATTTCGAAATGGTCTTTATTTCCGCCGACGTCAAGGTGTCTTCGAAGAGACTATTTATTCTCCAACTCCTAAGGTTGGAAGGCTAATTAATTTGAAATTCCCCGAATGCAATTTGCGGTGTTTGTGCTCTGTATTCGCTGCGATCGAAGGAAGACTTAGAAGCACGTGCGGTTGAAAAGTCTTCGGGAGTTTTTTCGAGGGTGAAGTGGAGGGAAGTTCACTTGTGAACTTCGTAGCCCGCATGGGCTAGTGGCAGCGAAGGTTGTCGTTGGGCGCTGCATTGGCGGAGGTCACCGTTTCGAGTCTCGCGGGGGTGCTTTGCTAGAGTAACACACGTTTTTATTAAAATGTCTTTATGCCACGAAATTCGAAGTTTCTTGGACAGTGATTTATAAGGTGTGATTAAATTTTATGAGTTTTGGCTTTTGTGATTAGCATTGAATAAAAGCTTAGGAGAAATAAGGGCATATTTCTTTGGATGTATTTTTAAGATTATTCTTTGCTATGCTAAAATTAAAAATGGAGGTATAAGGTGTGAGTCCGTGATTGTTGATTTATTGGCATGTTATGGTGGTTGTGTTTAAAGAAGTGGAGCTAAAAGGTGTAATAAAGGAAGTTTATATTATTGCTCATTTCTTTTTATTCTAACCCTAACTTGGTTGGAAGTTTGAGAGTTGTGTGTGGTGACAACTTGAAGGTTCAATTATCTTCTACTCCAATAAGGTATGGGCACATTCTTCTTATGAGTATGATTGGTGTATGTTTTCTAAAATAAGGTTGGAGTGAAAAGGTATTCTACTAGGTATCCTTTGGCTAGGTGTAAATCCTATTTTCTGGTTTGTTGAAGACTACTTATGCATTGTTATCCTTAAGGAGAGTTTTTGGTGAATGCATAATTTTTGGTTTGAGATAGTGGAAGCTTTGTGCACTAGGGTTTATATTTGTGAGTCTAGCTACTTGCATTGAGTTGGTGGAACCCTTGGTTGGCTGTTTTGAGTTTGATGGTTGAGTTGCTTCCATAGAGGTTGTTTGATCAAGTTATTGCTTTACTTGATTCATGATATTGGGCTTACTCCATTGAGTTGATTTGAGCAAGTTATTCTTTGCATTTGGTGATATTGTGTTGGTGGTTGTTTTGTTCAAATATCTTTGGAGGGAAAAGGATTTCTACTTGTTTCCTTTTCTTGTGATGATTGGTTGAATGCTTCAAGGTTGATGTTGAGTTGAATGGTGTTGGTTGACTAAACCTTGTTTGATGAGCATTGTTGTTGAAACCCTAATTGATGGTGAAAAGAACATGAGTATCATTGTTATGTGATTCTTTGCATAGTTGGCAATTGTTGGGGTTTCATGTTCTTGAAAGAAAACATTCTATCCTATCCATTTCAGATATTGAGTTGAGTTTTCAGATTTGAGATTGAGATTGAGCTGAGTTGATTTGAGTTGAGTTTTGAGATTGGGATTTGAGTATAGAACATATTGAGTCTCTAACAATTCTCTTTATGCTTCTATGAGTTTGACAAATCACATTGGGTCTCTAACAATTCACTTTGTGATTTCCTACTAAGAAATTTTTTCTTGGTGAGCTTGCTGAGTTTTTGGACAGGTTCCAGTGGGGACTTGTGAGCATTTTTGGACAGGTTTTGGTGGGGACTTGTGAGCAGTTTTTGGACAGGTTTCGGTGGGGACTTGTGAGCAGATTTGGACAGGTCCTAGCAGAGGACTTGTGAGCTGAGTTTGATAGTTCTATTAGAGAACTTGAGGATAGAGGTGCATTGGTTCTATGAGAAGAACCTAAGGACAGTTGGCAAGTCTTTGAGAAGGCTTGTATGCAGAGGATTGATTTGTTCAAGAGTTGGACAGATCTGAAAGACAGAGGAAGACTTGTACTAGACCGACTGACTGTGTTTGGTACAAGTTGCTGAGCTGTTGTGGACGTGATCATAGAAGGCAGAGGTCTCTTAGGCTAAGCATTGAGGACAGGAGGTCTTCGATGGAAAGGAGTTCCACGTGTTGGCAAGAGGTAGAGGTAGTTGATCTTCTGAGGGATCATTTCTAGAGTAGAGGGGAAGGTATCTCCTTTGAGCAGAGGCTCATAAATTCTGATTGGGGGAAGGTATCTCCTTTGGGTCGAGGCTCATAAACATTGTAATTGGGAAGGATTCCCAAAGAACTTTGAGATAACTTTTAGAGAAAAGTTTTGTGGATGTAGCCCAACCATTCTGGGTGAACCACGTTAAAATTGGTGTCACTTTGTGGATGATATTGTGCATTGCTTTGATATTGCTTTGGGTATATTGCTTTACTGTTTTGAAGTATAAAGGAAAAATTAAAAAGAGGTCTTATACTGTTCACCCCCCTCTCAGTATAAGCTTGTGTTCTTCAATTGGTATCAGAGCAGGTGCCTTCGAAAAGTTTAACGACTTGAAGGAAAAGCTAGTAAAGAACACAATGGATCATTCAAGTGGCAATGCAACACCTATTCTTGATGGGTCGGATTTTGGTCTTTGGAGTGCAAGGATGAAGGTTCATCTAATGGCACTTGGGAATGAGGTTTGGGAAGTGATTGAAGATGAGTACACTATTCCTGAACATGGTCCTAATACTAAAGAAGAAAGGCTCCTACATCACAACAATGAATGCAATCCTGAAAGGCTTACGTAAAGCAGATCTCACCAAAGTGATTCACTACAAGACAACTAGTGAAATGTGGAAATAGTTGAAGGTGGTTCATACAGGTGATACAAATGTCAGAAAGGCCAAGTTGAGACACTTCAAAGGTATTTTTGAACAACTCAAGATGAATGATGATGAAAAGATTAGTGACTACATGCTTCGTATGGATGAGGTTGTTAACTCCATGAAAGACTTAGGTCTTGAGCTTGCTAAAAATGATGTTTGTGATAAGATTTTAAGATCTCTTCCTAATAGATTTAGTGAAAATATTTCTACTATTGAGGAAGCTAAAGATTTGGATAAGTTGAAAAAGGATGAGCTCCATAGTATACTTGCAAGCATTTGAGTTGAGAACTCAAGTGAAGGTTGATGTCAAGAAAGAGGCAACTTTCAAGGCTACCAAGAATTCCAAGGGTAAACAACTTCAAGATAGTGATGAGTCTTCTAGTGATGAAGAGGCATATTATAGCAAGAAAGGCAAGTTCTCTAGAAAGCACAAAAGTATGAAAAATATAAGATGTTTCAATTATGGAAAGTTTGGTCATTATGCTACTGACTGTACTATTCCCAAGAATGAAAGTGATGAAGATAAACAGGATTCTAAGAGCAAGGATTCTGAAAAGCACAAGCATCACAGGAAAAACAAATATGAGCACAACAATCAAGGAAAGAGGTATTCTCACAAGCACAAGAAGAGTTTCTACCTAGACAAAGCAAGTAAGTGTTCTAGTAGTGATAGTGAAAGTTCTTCAAGTGATAATGAAAATGAGATGTTGTTCATATCAAAAAAAGAGGAAGAACCGAAACATAGATTCATTATCATGAAATGTCTTAGATGTGGAAATTTTGGTCACCTTGAGGATGATTGCACAAATAATGATTTGGTTTCTAGTATGTATGAGGATGCTTCAGAAAACTATAAGGAAGATGCATGTATGGTTTTTGAAAAGGGTAGCACCTCTAGTGATAAGAAATCTAAAAAAGGCTTTGATGATTCAAAAAGCAAACAAATAGAGGAAGATATAGAGGAAGGTGAAGTAGATCTTGAAGGTGAACTTATTAGTGCTCTTAGTTCTTTGAAAAAGGAAAGAAAGAAGAATTCTAGACTCAAGGATAAGTTAGATGAATGTTGTATGGAGAGAGATGATCTTATAGAAATTCTTGACTTCTCTATGGCTAAGACACAAGAACTCAAGGATGAGTTAGAGTCTAAGGTTCTTGAGTATAGTGAGTTAGAATAGAAAATGGCTTCTTTGAAAGAGGAAACTAAAGAGTACAAGGATAAGCTTTACAGGTTTCAAGATAGCTCCAAAAAGGTTAAGTCACTCATCAAAGGTCAAAGAAAGACAACATATAAAATAGGCCTTGGTTTTGTTAAGCCACACAAGGAACAAGTTGGAGAGTCTAGTAAGAGACTCCAAAAGGAAGAGAGTTCTGATGAGGAAAGTATTTCAGAAAAGGATTCCTTGAATGATAGATGCACATAAATAGAAAACAGAATTCAGAATGAGAAGAAGAAGTTTTCGTAACCTAAGAGGTCAATTAAAGGAAAGTTTCAAGGCAGATGTTTTGCTTGTCACAAGTTTGGTCACATGGCTTCACATTGCATGGCTCAAGTGAAGGAGGTAAATGATAGTTTCAAAAGTGCTAGTTACTTTCAAGGGTATTGCTACTCTTGTCAATAGTTTGGGCACAAGGAAGTTTATTGCAAGGCAAATAACAGGAATAGGTTTGGTCAGAACAGGTTTGGCCAGAACAGGTTTGGTTAGAACAGGTTGGTCGAACAGGTTTGGCCGAACAGGTTTGGTCGTAACAGGTTTGGTCAGAACTGGTGGATTCAAAGATCAGGTTTACCTCAGAGAAACAACATTGTCAAGTGCTTCAAGTGCAACAATGAAGGTCACACAATCAGACAGTGTAGAGCTAAAATTCTAGAATACAGGAACAAGAACAGTGGCATGATCAGGTCCAAGGATCAAGGCATGGACAAGAACAGGGATGAGAACAAGAACAAAAACAATGACAGGAATGGGAATATGGACAAAGATTTCAAGAGAAGGCCCGACAAGGAAGTTATAGATGCTAATGATGATCAGTGCCTAATGGGAGTTTTACTCCCACCTAAGAATTAATCACCTCATCAGGAGGTGGGGGTGGGACTAAGCTAAGAGGCTCATTCTTAGTCCCGAGCCCCAAAGGTGACCCTTTGCCATTGATGACAAAGGGGGAGAGATTTGAGTAAGGGGGAGAGCCTCAAGATAGGGGGAGTTGTTTATGTTGAGTTTCGTGTTGTTGAGAAGCATGGTTTGCCATCAATGACAAAGGGGGAGATTGTTGGCAATTTTGGGTTTGAGATCCTAGCTTCTTGTCTATGAGTTGTCATTGATGTCAAAAGGAAATGGAATTAATGTTAAGAGGATGTGTTGGCTTCAAAGGTGGAAGATTCCAAGAGAATCTTTTTAAGAGAATCCGGAGAGATTCCATTGGCAAGGATTTTTCATTAAAACCAAACCGGTTTTTATTAAAACCAAGTTGGATAGGGTTTTTATTAAAACCAAGTTAAATGGTTTTTATTAAAACCAATGGAGGTTCTCTTTATTATTTATTTAATTATTATTTAAAACCCTTCAAGGTTTTAATTAATTAATTAAGGGAGAAATTATTTTTAATTTATTAAAAATACTTAAAGGTTTTTAAACCTTTTTTATTCTTAATTTATTAAAATTATTTAAGGGTTTTTAAACCCTTTTTGAAAATACTTTTGATTAATTTCGAAATGGTCTTTATTTTCATCGACGTCAAGGTGTCTTTGAAGAGCCTATTTATTCTCCAACTCCTAAGGTTGGAAGGCTAATTAATTCAAAATTCCCCGAATGCAATTTGTGGCGTTTGTGCTCTATATTCGCTACGATCGAAGGAAGACTTAGAAGAACGTGCGGTTGAAAAGTCTTCGGGAGTTTTTTCAAGGGTGAAGTGGAGGGAATTTCACTTGTGAACTTTGTAGCCCGCGTGGGCTAGTGGCAGCGAAGGCTGCTGTTGGGCACTGCATTGGCAGAGGTCACCATTTTGAGTCTCACGGGGTGCTTTGCTAGAGTAACACACATTTTTATTAAAACGTCTTTATGCCACGAAATTCGGAGTTTCTTGGACAGCGATTTATAAGGTGTGATTAAATTTTATGAGTTTTGGCTTTTGTGATTAGCATTGAATAAAATCTTAGGAGAAATAAGGGCATATTTCTTTGGATGTATTTTTAAGATTATTCTTTTCTATGCTAAAATTTAAAATGGAGGTATAAGGTGTGAGTCTGTGATTGTTGATTTATTGGCATGTTATGGTGGTTGTGTTTAAAGAAGTGGAGCTAAAAGGTGTAATAAAGGAAGTTTATATTATTGCTCATTTCTTTTTATTCTAAGCCTAACTTGGTTGGAAGTTTGAGATTTGTGTGTGGTGACAACTTGAAGGTTCAATTATCTTCTACTCCAATAAGGTATGGGCACATTCTTCTTATGAGTATGATTGGTGTATGTTTTCTGAAATAAGGTTGGAGTGAAAAGGTATTCTACTAGGTATCCTTTGGCTAGGTGTAAATCCTATTTTTTGGTTTGTTGAAGACTACTTATGCATTGTTATCCTTAAGGAGATTTTTTGGTGAATGCATAATTTTTGGTTTGAGATAGTGGAAGCTTTGTGCACTAGGGTTTATATTTGTGAGTCTAGCTACTTGCATTGAGTTGGTGGAACCCTTGGTTGGTTGTTTTGAGTTTGATGGTTGAGTTGCTTCCATAGAGGTTGTTTGATCAATTTATTGCTTTACTTGATTCATGATATTGGGCTTACTCCATTGAGTTGATTTGAGCAAGTTATTCTTTGCATTTGGTGATATTGTGTTGGTGGCTGTTTTGTTCAAATATCTTTGGAGGGAAAAGGATTTCTACTTGTTTCCTTTTCTTGTGATGATTGGTTGAATGCTTCAAGGTTGATGTTGAGTTGAATGGTGTTGGTTGACTAAACCTTGTTTGATGAGCATTGTTGTTGAAACTCCAATTGATGGTGAAAAGAACATGAGTATCATTGTTATGTGATTCTTTGCATAGTTGGCAATTGTTGGGGTTTCATGTTCTTGAAAGAAAACATTCTATCCTATCCATTTCAGATATTGAGTTGAGTTTTCATATTTGAGATTGAGATTGAGCTGAGTTGATTTGAGTTGAGTTTTGAGATTGGGATTTGAGTATAGAACATATTGAGTCTCTAACAATTCTCTTTATGCTTCTATGAGTTTGACAAATCACATTGGGTCTCTAACAATTCACTTTGTGATTTCCTACTAAGAAAGTTTTTTTTGGTGAGCTTGCTGAGTTTTTGGAAAAGTTCCAGTGGGGACGTGTGAGCAATTTTGGATAGGTTCCAGTGGGGACTTGTGAGCAGTTTTGGACAGGTTTCGGTGGGGACTTGTGAGCAGATTTGGACAAGTCCTAGCAGAGGACTTGTGAGCTGAGTTTGATAGTTCTATCAAAGAACTTGAGGACAGAGGTGCATTGGTTCTATGAGAAGAACCTAAGGATAGTTGGCAAGTCTTTGAGAAGGCTTGTATGCAAAGGATTGATTTTTTCAAGAGTTGGATAGATCTGACAGACAGAGGAAGACTTGTACTAGACCGACTGACTATGTTTGGTATAGGTTGTTGAGTTGCTATGGACGTGATCATAGAAGGTAGAGGTCTCTTAGGCTAAGCATTGAGGATAGGAGGTCTTCGGTGGAAAGGAGTTCCACATGCTAGCAAGAGGTAGAGGCAGTTGATCTTCTGAGGGATCATTTCCAGAGTAGAGGGGAAGGTATCTCCTTTGAGTAGAGGCTCATAAATTCTGATTGGGGGAAGGTATCTCCTTTGAGCAGAGGCTCATAAATTCTGATTGGGGGAAGGTATCTCCTTTGGGTCGAGGTTCATAAACATTGTAATTGGGAAGGATTCGCAAAGAACTTTGAGATAACTTTTAGAGAAAAGTTTTGTGGACGTAGCCCAACCAATCTGGGTGAACCACATTAAAATTGGTGTCACTTTGTGGATGATATTGTGCATTGCTTTGATATTGCTTTGGGTATATTGCTTTACTGTTTTGAAGTATAAAGGAAAAATTAAAAATAGGTCTTATACTGTTCACCCCCCCTCTCAGTATAAGCTTGTGTTCTTCATGATCCACCAGGTCAACCCTATTTTTATTTAGTTCATCCTTTATCCATTTCCAAGAAAAAAAATTCTAAGCTCAATTATTGCTTTATCTTGCTTAATCTGCTACTATAGAAACATAATCTACCTTTCACATCTTTGTTTTGCATACCACTTGGCTATATTATTGGCCAATTGCCTTAATTTTTAGTTGTATCTAGCCTTTTTTTAATTGGCTTATTTACACAAACTTGTGGCATGTTCACCCATGCCTAGAGGAAGTAAATTCATAACTTTATCTTAGGAATTTATAATGACATAACCATATAATCCCAAATTTAAGATTCTCCTCTTGATAAATTCTTTGGAACTCACAACTATCGATCGGTTCTTGACATTGATCAGACCTTGATGAATGTTTGTTCCCAAGGATCATTTGACATTGGATATCGATGGTTATCATAGATTGCTTTGAATAAGGAAAATTATGATACTTTGCTTTTTTTAATATTGGACTACCAAAGGTTGTTTGTAGAGTCTCGAGAAACATATTTATCATCAATTTTAACTTTATTCTATTTCCTCATTTTATTACATGCCAACTTTCGATGGGCCTCTTTTGGTTCTCGATCCAAATTTTCTATAACACATGGCTTCTTAAGCCTTGGAAAATTTTACAATCAACTTTAGATTTGGCTATTTTTCTAAATATTTAACCTTATATTTGTGGTTGTCCTACCAGTTTTTTTGCCACATAAAATCTGGCTCTTCCTTTGACCAATCAACTTTTTCCATGCATGCACTTTCAAGAGTCCCTCTTCTTGATTCCACCTTTAGTTCCCCATATCCCTTAGTGTAGTAAATCCTATGGTTATGATTGAATATCTTGACCAATTTCTTAGTGCAAGGAATAATCATGTGACTATGGCTTGGGACCATGTGTCCTTCTAATTACTCTAAAAAATCTTTAGACAAGCACATACCAAATAGAGGAGACATGTCAACAATTACTACAACTTGTAACACCATAAGGTTTGGGCATTCATGTATCATTATTGGGAGCTTATTTATAAAATTGATTGCCTTTATTGGTATCCCCTTAAATTAAAGCAATTTGGGTTCTATTTGACTGTGGACTAAGCCCATGCTCTTGCAAACCTCTTGGGACATAACTATAATCTCAACTTTTGGATTCATCATGCAATTATGTAGTATGTGTCTTTCTAATCAAAGAGATAAATATAAGGGGGTGAGCTAATAATCTTCCATGCTTAACGATGGTTGCTTTATAATCAATTTCTAGGGACTATCATCTTCTACTAATTTGTTTAAAGCCAACTTGACTAAATCTAGCCTTTCAGATACAAACAAATATCTTCTTACGTTCCTTTTGTCTCTTATAGAGTTAATTCCCACTTTTCTTAATAATTCTAACTTTGATTCTGGTTCTAGTGGCTGATAATTTGAATAAACTCAGGTATTGTTCTACTATATATGCTCTTTATTCTTGAGACATGGCCAAGAAATATAACCTTTTATAAACTTCAATCCTTGGCATATTTATTTGGCATGTCTCTAGGTCTGGTGCTTGAACATATGGCTATATATCCTCTCTCACTTTAGGTGTTAAAATTATAGGCTAACATCTGAGTGTGCCAATTACTATTTTCCATCTTTTCTTTATTGACAACAAAGTTTGCTTTATTTGAGAATTATTTTTTTGAATTCATTGTAAAAGCTATCACATCTTCCATTACTAGAATTTTCTTTTGATATAAATGATGCTTGATGCAGGAGCATCTCGGGCAGCGCAGCAATCTTGCATCACCAAAAAAAAAAAAGTTCAAAGTTGAAAAAGTTCAAAATTTAAAAAAATGACCAAGTGTAAAATTGGTCGCGATATCGCGACACCAAAGTTGTTGCGATATCGCGACGTATTTCGAGCACCATGGCCGAAGAAACAAATGGTCGTGATATCGTGATGCAAATGTCGTCACGATATCACAACGTATTCCGAAGCACCATGGCAATGCAACTCTGGTCATGATATCGTAACGCAAATGTCGTCGCGATATCGCGACGTATTCCGAAGCACCATGGCAAATGCAACTCACGATCGAAAGTTCACAATTGGCAATTCTGAGCACCATGGCAAATGCAACTCATGGTTGAAAGTTAAAAAAAATTGCAAAAATGACTAAGTGTAACTTTGGTCGTGATATCGCGACACCAAAGTTGTCGTGATATCGCAACACTTTGGCCGCCAAGGCCAAAGCACAAAGAAGTGTCGCGATATTGTGACACCTTGGTCGGAAAATCCAAAGCTTAAAGTAGTGTCGCGATATCGTGACACCTTGGTCGACAAAGCCAAAACACAAAGAAGTGTCGCGATATCGCGACACCTTGGCCGCCAAAGCCAAAACGCAAAGAAAGGTCACGATATCGCGACACTTTGCTGTCAAAGCCAAAAATGCAAAGAAATACAAAGCCAAAGTAGCAGTTCCAGGTGGCGTTCCAAGTGGCAGTTCCAGGTGGTGTTCCACGTGGCAGTTTCGAGTGGCTGTGCCTGAGATCGTGAAGGTCGTTCCAGCGGCAGTTCCCAAAGGTCGTTAAGGTCGTTCCATATGACCGTTTCAAAAACCGTTAAGGCGGTTATGAACGACGGTGCAGCACGAACCATGGAGAATAAAAAGGATTTCTTTGACGGATTGAGGACGCTGGGGGAGAGAAAGGAAGGCTGCGGCTGTATTTTACGTTTAAAGCACTGTGTATGTTTTTTCATGGCATTTTATTGTAAAAGCTCCCTGTTTTGAAATTAAGAATACTACGACTTTCAAATAAAATTGCGTCATTTTATTTGTGGTGAAATTGGCTCCCCATCAAGTGGTATCAGAGCCATAATATTCTGAGCGTGTCGAGCAGAAGCACCGAACGGGAGGCAGCTCACACCAGGATCGGGGTTACGGGTTTTTCTGAGAAACATGAGACAGAATGTCGCCGCATAGAAATCATGGTGCTGGAAGGAACGTGGTTCCTGAAGGTGATTTTTGTGCATTGCAACGATAAGTGTTAGCATTGCAGGAAGAGTTGCGCAAGGGAATAGAGCCGAGAGGAGAAGATCACAGTGATTATGATGGCATTGAAGATCCGTTCGAAGCGGAAGAAGAGGAAATGAGTGCCGCAGAATCGCGAATGATAAAAGCCATTTCGCAGATTGGAAAAAGACCAAAAATTGACGTGTCTACGTATGCTGGAAATTTAAATCCAGAAGAATTAATCGATTGGATTAATGACATGGAAGAATATTTCGATTATGAGGACATTGAAGACCCTCATCGAATAAAATTTGCCAGAACAAAATTAAAAGGACATGCTGGCATTTGGTGGAAAGGAGTGCAATTAGAAAGAAACCGTAGAGGCAAAGAGAAGATTTCCAGATGGGATCGCATGGTGGAAAAATTGAAACGACAATTTATTCCAGCAGATTACGAATTAGATCTGCTGCAAAAAATGCAGAGTTTACGACAGTCCAGCAAAACTGTCAAAGAGTATACCGAGGAATTTTTTAAAATTTCTATTAGAACCGGTCATACGGAAGCAACTAAGGAAAGAGTAGCCCATTACATAAATGGGTTGCGAACCAGCGTGCAAGAGGAATTGAGTCTGGTTAGAATGAACAACATTGAAGATGCTTATCAGTTTGCTCTGAAAGTAGAAGAGAAACTGAATCGTAGATTTGACAACAAGCAAAGAGGAAGAGGTCGTGGTGGAAGAACTGGTGGAAGAACTAGTGGAATTAAATATGATGATCAGAAATAGAATGGTGAAACCAGCAACCGCTAGGAACAGAAGGAGGAGAATGCTTACAGACCCCGTAATCAGAACAATGATTATCAAAGGGGCAGAGGTAGAGGTGGACGCGGATATGGCAGAGGCCGATTCCGTGGAACCTGTTTTAATTATGGAGAAGAATGGCATCGATCGTATGAGTGTCCCAAACACCAAGAAGCACCAAACAAAAGGACTGAAGGAAATGCCAGAGCTACAGTTGTTGAGGATGGTGTTGAATCCAAGCACTCTGAAGAAGCAGAGCACGGAGAAGTGATGATCACCAGAAGAACTTTGTTGAATGAAGAGAAGGAACCAGATCAACGAAAAAGCCTGTTCCGCACAAGGTGTAAATGTTCAGGTAAAATCTGTAATATTATTATTGATAATGGTAGTACAGATAATTTGGTTTTTGAGGAAATGGTAGCTAAATTAAAGCTAGAAAGAAAATAGCACCCGCATCCATACCGGATTGCATGGTTGCAGAAGGATCATAGAGCATTGGTCAGTGAACAATGCTTGGTCAAGTTCAAAATTGGAAGGTACCAGGATGAGGTCCTGTGTGATATTTTGTCGATGGATGCTTGCCATTTGTTGCTTGGAAGACCATGGCAATTTGATAGATGTGCAGCGCATGATGGACATGCAAATACCTATTCCCTGACAAAAGATGGAGTACGCCACAAACTGAAGCCATTAAAGGAGGTTGAGGAAAAGGTATGCAATAATGCTAGAATTTGTTTAGTAGATGGCAAAAAAATTTTGGATGGTATGAAGAGGGATTCAATGTGTTATGCATTAATTCCTAATGTAAAAAGAGAAGATACTACTAACATTCCAGCAGAAGTTGAACATCTGTTAGCAGAATTTCCTGATATAATATCAGATAATGTGCCTGAGGGTTTGCCACCTATGAGGAAGATTAGTCATCAGATTGACTTAATACTAGGATCTAGCTTACCCAACAAAGCAGCTCATAGAATGTCTCCTGGTGAGAATGAAGAATTGAACCGACAAGTTTAAGAATTATTGAGGAAGGGTTTGATTTGGGCAAGTTTGAGTCCTTGTGCAATGCCAGCAGTACTTGCACCAAAGAAGAATGGTGAATGGCGAATGTGCACTGATTCCCGAGCCATTAATAAAATTACTATTAAATATCGCTTTCCATTACCTAGAATGGATGATATCATGGATTGCTTGAGTGGAGCTAAATACTTCACTAAGATTGATTTGAAGAGCGGATATCATCAGATACGTGTTCGAGAGGGTGATGAATGGAAGACAACCTTTAAAACCAGAGAGGGTTTGTATGAGTGGTTAGTTATGCCATTTGGATTGACTAATGCACCCACTACATTTATGAGGTTGATGAATGAAGTATTGCGTGACTTCTTGGAAAAGTTCATGATAGTGTATCTAGATGATATTCTGATTTTTAGTACAACATTGGATGAACATTTGTTGCATGTTCGGACAGTTTTTGAAAAACTGCGTGAGGAGCAGTTATTGATAAATATACAGAAGTGCAGTTTTGTACAGAAATAGTTGATATACCTAGGATTTGTCATCTCAGAGGAGGGTCTGAAAATGGATCCCGAGAAAGTGAAGGCTATCCTTGAATGGCCTGCTCCAAGGAATGTGACAGAGGTAAGATCATTTCATGGTCTTGCAAGTTTCTATAGAAAGTTTATTAGAGACTTTAGCAGTATTTATGCACCCCTAACAAAAACTATGAGAGGGGATAAGAGAGAGTTTAAGTGGACTGCCAAAGCAGATACCAGCATGCATATATTGAAGAAGAAAGTGACAGAACAGCCCATTCTGGCACTTCCAGATTTTAGTAAAGTGTTTCAGGTTGACTGTGATGCCAGTGGCAGTGCCATTGGAGCTGTGTTGAGTCAAGAAGGTAAACTTGTTGCATATTTTAGTGAAAAATTAAATGATGCTAGAAAGAAATACTCTGTTTATGATCAAGAATTCTATGCTATAATTCAAGCTCTTAAGAAATGGAGACATTATTTTCTAACCAAAGAGTTTGTTTTATATACTGACCATCAAGCTTTGCAGTATATCAATAGTCAAGGTAAACTTAACCAACGACATTTGAAGTGGGTTGAATTCCTGCAGAGTTATACCTTTGTACTAAAGAATAGAAGTGGAAAATCTAATAGAGTTGCAGATGCCTTGAGTAGAAGGCATAATTTGTTGATGGAAATGAGAGTGCAGGTTGTTGGGTTTGAAGAACTCAAGAGTTTATACCCAACAGATCCAGATTTTGCAAAAGCATGGACCGCATGTGTGTCTCCTACTACCGTGGATCACACTAAGTGGTTAGATTTCATGATCCAAGATGGGATGTTGTTTCGGCAGAATCAGTTGTGCATTCCCAGAAGTTCCATGAGGGAGAATTTGATCAAAGAGAAGCATAGTGGAGGACTAGCAGGGCATTTTGGCCATGATAAGACCATTGCTCTTGTTAGTGAGAATTACCATTGGCCACAGTTGCAGCCAGATGTGACCAGATTTGTGCAGGGTTGCAGAGTGTGCCAGATGGCCAAAGGAGTCAGTCAGAATACAGGAATGTACCAGCCATTTCCTGTACCAGGAAGACCTTGGGAAGATATTAGCATGGATTTTGTTCTTGGTCTGCCAAGAACACAACGTGGAAATGATGCCATTTTTTTTGTTGTTGACAGGTTTTCGAAAATGGCCCATTTTATTCCATGTCAGAAGACAAGTGATGCGGTTCACATTGCCGAATTGTTCTTCAAGGAGGTAGTCCGACTTCATGGTCTACCCCAAAGCATTATTTCGGATAGAGATACCAAATTTGTGGGTTATTTTTGGAGAACTCTATGGAAGAAGCTAAAAATAGACTTGAAATTCAGTTCTGCGTACCAACCGCAGACTGATGGACAGACCGAGGTAGTCAACAGAAGTTTGGGTAATATTCTATGATGTTTGGTAGTAGATAAACCGAAGGGATGAGATCTGATTTTTCCCTAGGCAGAGTTTGCTTACAACAATTCTGTCAATCGCAGTACTGGTAAATCACCATTCCAGATTGTGCATGGATATAGCCCTAGAAATGCGTCTGAGTTGAGACCGATGGATAAAATAGACAAGTGCAGTGCTGAAGCTGAAGACTTTGCAGCACACATGAAGACTTTACATGAAGAGGTACAACAACATATCAGTCAAATGAATGCTACTTACAAGGCCAGAGCAGATCAGAAGCGGCGTTTCAAAGAATTCCAAGTAGGGGATGAAGTCATGGTTCACTTACATAAGGAACGTTTTCCTAAGAAAACTTACAATAAGTTGAAGATGAAGAAGTTTGGACCATGTCGGATCATAGGCAAACGAGATTCAGGCAATGCCTATGAAGTTGATCTCCCAAGTGAGCTGAATATTTCACCTATATTCAATATTTCAGACTTGGTTGAATATCATGTAGGAAGTTGTAGTGAACCACCCAGTCCGGATCTGTGGAAAATTCCTGCATCCACTCCAGAAAAAGAAGAAATTGAAGACATACTCGACACTCGTGCGAGCGAAGTACCCGAAACAAGCAATATTCGGAGTATTTGGTCAAGTGGAAGAACAGACCTATCGAAGATGCCACATGGTTGTCCAAATCAGAGGTTGATTGTTTGGGTTTTCCTCTGACCATCCAGAAGTGAGGATCACTTTTAAACATCTACCCCGGGTGTCTGATGCAGGAGCATCTCGGGCAGCACAGCAATCTTGCATCACCAAAAAAAAAAAAAAAATTCAAAGTTGAAAAAGTTCAAAATTTAAAAAAATGACCAAGTGTAAAATTGGTCGCGATATCGCGACACCAAAGTTGTCGCGATATCGTGACGTATTTCGAGCACCGTGGCCGAAGCGACAAATGGTCGCGATATCGCGACGCAAATGTCGTCGCGATATCGCGACGTATTCCGAAGCACCATGGCAAATGCAACTCTGGTCGCGATATCACGACGCAAATGTCGTCGCGATATCGTGACGTATTCCGAAGCACCATGGCAAATGCAACTCACGGTCAAAAGTTCACAATTGGCAATTCCGAGCACCATGGCAAATGCAACTCACGGTCGAAAGTTAAAAAAAATTGCAAAAACGACTAAGTTTAACTTTGGTCGCGATATCACGACACCAAAGTTGTCGCGATATCGTGACACTTTGGCCGCCAAGGCCAAAGCACAAAGAAGTGTTGCGATATCGCGACACCTTGGCCAGCAAATCCAAATCTCAAAGTAGTGTCGCGATATCGTGACACCTTGGCCGGCAAAGCCAAAACACAAAGAAGTGTCGCGATATCGCGACACCTTGACCGCCAAAGCCAAAACGCAAAGAAAGGTCGCGATATCACGACATTTTGCTGTCAAAGCCAAAAACGCAAAGAAATACAAATCCAAAGTAGCAGTTCCAGGTGGCGTTCCAAGTGGCAGTTCCAGGTGGTGTTCCATGTGGCAGTTTCGAGTGGTTGTGCCTGAGATCGTGAAGGTCGTTCCAGCGGTAGTTCCCAAAGGTCGTTAAGGCCGTTCCATATGACCATTTCAGAAACCGTTAAGGCGGTTATGAACGGCGGTGCAACACAAACCATGGAGAATAAAAATGATTTCTTTGATGGATTGAGGACGTTGGCGGGAGAGAAAGGAAGGTTGCGGCTGTATTTTACGTTTAAAGCACTGTGTATGTTTTTTCACGACATTTTATTGTAAAAGCTCCTTGTTTTGAAATTAAGAACACTGCGACTTTCAAATAAAATTGCGTCATTTTATTTGTGGTGAAATTGGCTCCCCATCAGATGCTAACAACTCCCACTTATGTAATCTATGTTGGGTAATTAAAAGTCACACGTAGTTGAGACTTGAAATTCTTATTGTTTTTTAGTATCATAACAACACATTCTTTGGTATTTTGTAGTATACTTATTTTGGGATCTTGTCTCTACCTCTATCTTTGAGTGTTACCCTTTCATATTATTGATTTCTTCAATTATTTTTTGAATCAGTGCTTTCAATCTCTATTTTGTATGAGGTTATGACATCTGTATGATGGGGGTGTACCCTACTATAGATAGGTAATATGGATATGATTATGATACCTTACAATATGGTGGACAAGACATGCTTGGAAATCAGGCTTGTGAGTAGTCTTGGGTTATTAGCCATACAATATTTCTAGGAGGGAGTTTTTTAGTTGTGATAAACATATTTTCTATTGCTTTGGCCTTTTAAAAAATATATATGGGAATATTTTTTCTTTGTACTATTGAATTAGAATATTTAAGTTAGAACCAAAGGTATGAATGTAGTTAAGATATATTTGAGCATGGGAGGGTTGAATTTCTTAAGGGATTCTTCTCCAAGTCCTTTTGAACTATATATTAAAGCTAGTAATGCTTGCATGGGGGGATCTTTGAATGGAAGAGAAATGTGTGATCAACAAAAATGGATCTTTGGGGTTATCAAATTTTGTGATGAGAGTTTAGCTATTTCAAACCAAGTCCTAATGCTCATATCTTCTAAATAAAAATACCATAACAATAATTTACCTCTAAAATATTGGATGAGTAGTCTAATCATTAAATCTTTGAAGATGATATTATATATAGTAGCTAAAGTAGCTATGTCTTGATAGTGCTCATAAGCCATTTTTTCACTACCATTGTAAATGAAAAGGGCTCCTAGAGAGACCTTGGGATTTCATGGAGGATTAGGATATTAAGGGGATTGGTGATATCCCAATCTAGATAGGATTTTTTAACCATGAGAACTTGTGGTAATAATATCCAATGTGCTTCTTTAGATAATTTTAGATTCAATCACTAGAAGAGTCACTGGGTGAACATACATTCTCTACTTATGAGGTCAAGACTATTTACCAAATATTGGGCCCTCTAAATAGGTGGGATGAATAGACAGAATCTGTCCCATAGGACATGCCAAAAAAATATTGTTGGTAGAAAAATTGCCTAGTGTATGGAATGCACCCTAGACTTTAGCCAATGTTTTGGAAGAATGATATTTCTCTAAATTCAACCTTTGGAGAAGGTCAGCTCCTTTGTTTACTTGTATACTAAAATAGGGGTTTAATCTAAAGGTAAAGAAAAGGAAGGGTTAGGAGAAAGTAAGGGTTTAAGAAAATGAGTAAATGATGGATGAGATATAGTGTAACAACATTAGATATCCATTATGTAACAAGCTCATACAATCAATTCTAAATGAAACTTAACATATTGGCCATTGTCAAATGTAAAATAAATTCATTTAATTTCAATTACATACTTTATTCATTTCAAATACATCAACAAATAACAATCCAACATCAATCCAAATAGCAAAATTCACTTTAAATTAAACTAATCACAAAAGTGTAATAGAATGACTGAAAGCAAAGATACATTTATAAAAACCTACAATAATACAAGTAATGGAGGTCAAACAACTATCACTTCTCATTAATAGGAAGCAAGGATTACATAGCAAATATCCAAGCAAGTGCTACAAAGACAACCCCTCATTCTCAGGTCTAATTCTCTATTTATAATCCCTCTTTGAATCTTGCAACCTGATATTTACATTAGTATTATAGGTCTATTAGGGAAAATAGTCTAGCGAGGAACTCTCCAAGGAATTAGTTATGTTGGTTTGTTGCTATGTAGCTTGTTCTGCTTTCATCTCATATTTGAAATTTGAATTTTCTCGCAATTTGATCCATATATATCCAACTATCTTCTAAAAATGGTTGAACCACTAAAACTAATATGTCAAAGATGTATTTTTTATGTCTGTATGGCATGAGTTAGAATAGCTACAAAGCACTAAGGTAGTTGTGGATTTGGAAGGGACCTTTTAGTGGGTTGTGTATTGAAGCTAGGATTTTATTTTGCTTGATATGTCTTTCATAATAAATCCAAACTTAGATATGCTTTGATGATATCTCTGCCAGGAAAGTCCCAGCTTTGTTCTTGATAACTTGATATTCCAAATTTGTGTATTCTTTGGTTGATGCTTTTGGTATTAATAATTCTTATTTTGTTCTATTATGTCCTCTTTTATTTGATCCCAAACTTTGTCATGAAGGTGCTGACGCCACTATCAAAAATGTCTTGTCTTTGTGTAAGTATGGCTTCATGTATTGAAAAATACCAAAGGTATGCTTTGATTCTAGTTTCATTCTACCTTTCATATTCTTATACTTGTGATGCACAATGATAACATCATTGTTTACAATTTCTTAGGATTCGTCAAGTCCAGCCTTATGCATCACTCCAACTTCATTCAATTGGTACCTATTTCTTGCGAAAGTCAAAATCTAAGCATCTCTAGATTTGTTCATTGTCAAAGCTTTTCTAGACTTGATTTATTTGAGCTCAAATCACTCGATAGACTCAAATGAATTGTCTATTAAATTGAAGATAGGATTTGGTGGAACAAATCAATTTGGGCAACATTTTTACCTATAGTGCCTATAAAAACAAGATTTGTTAGCTTTTTATGATATATATTTAATGAAAATCAACCACAAGGTCTAAAATGTGTATGCAATATTAAGTATATTATAATATCAATGCACTAAGTATGTAAAAATTATAAGAAACTTCTGCAACTACTCATAAAACTACCATTAATGAAAGCTCATGACAATAGTATTTTCATACCAAAATTGGAGATCTTAAACTCTCCATATTTCATACATATTCTACATTGTATGTACCTTGCTCTCTACTACTACTCTACTCCCTTCATCTCTATCATCTATCAAATTCCTATATATAATAGGATGTGACTCTTAGCCTTCCATTTTCCTATGACTCTTCATTTCCTATTCTATTGACTCATGTACACATGGACAACATGCATGTTTACATCATTGCACATTCTAACAATACTTGCACATTTATTACATTGTATAAAGTAAATACTCAAACCCTAATCTAAGACACGCTCCTAATCTAAATATGTACCCAATATGGTACATTAGCATGTACCAAATAATGTAATATATTCCAACACCCCCCTACATTATATTATTTGGTTATTGAAAACTTTAGTCTTCAATATGGTCTTTGTCATAGTTCTAGAACTTGAGCTCTTCTTTTCTGCTTTCTTAATTTTGCTCTTTGTCTGGATCTTGATCAAACAAATAATTAGTATCTTTATAAAATACTATTTTTGTTGAAAGAAATTTAACTTCATGTTCATCTATAGGTTCTTCTAGTTCTTTAATTTCTTTAATCTCTTGAACTAAGTGTCATTTTTTTTTCCTTCTCTATATTATAATTAAAGATGATTGTATTGATTCTGAGAAGTATATGGAATTTGAAATTGTTGCTGATACAAATTATATTGATTCTGAAATTATCTTCATTGGAATGGCCTATTTGATTGGCTTCCAAAATTTATTTGATTCCCTTGATAGTGATTTCTTGGATTGAATCTAGAATAATTGGTACTATGTCCTTTATTTCTATGTACTTGACAATATCTATTATTTTATCTTGATCTACCCTTTGAGAATGAAGCAACATTTCCCTGTGGATTATATTTTGAGACAAGCATTCTTAGTCATTTCATCTTTCACTAAATTTTCCACCTCATATTCTTGTAGTATATTGACTAACTCATAAAATGATGTATCTTTACTTAGAATTTGTAAAGATGTGACTAGATGCTTGTAGCATACTGGAAGTGCTCTCAAGATCATTTGGATAAGAAACTTATCTTCTACCTTTTCTCCTAAGGTTAACAAATTTCCTTGTATATCTGATAATTTTCTTAGAAACAATTCTATACTTTCACCACTATTAACTTTTAGAGCATGCAATTGGGTTTGAAGATTCAAGATAGTGGCTTTATTCCTTCCTTTGAATATCTTGGCTAAAGTTTTTCAAGCTTTTGTAGAAGTTGTTGCTAAACTAATGTATGGTTGTATTTCATCTATAATTGCAAATGTTATTATCATGAGTGCTTTTGCTTCATCTTCTTCAAAATTTTGAATCTCTCTATTATCTATAGTAGGTTTAGTTTTTTCTCCTTTAACAATATTCCAAATATTTTCAATTATCAATATTGACCTCACTTTGTTTTTCCATGAAGAGTAATTAAGTCCTTTAAAAATTTGGTATTCTGAAAGAAAAAATGTATTTGTTGTTATGATGATACTTAAAGACTACCTTATATCTCCCTAATGCTTTAATATAATATGGTCTTGATAAAATACTTAGCTTTCTATGTTTCCTTTGAGTTGAATCCCTTTTTCCTCCCTGATTATAAATGGAAAGCTAAAGATATTTTTGATGCAATTTCAATTTTGAAGAGGTTCTCTATTCAAGACCTTTAAGTTGGATTCCTTATGTCTCATTAATTTGAACAAGAGACTAATACCAAAAGTAATTTTTCAATTTTTCAATAATTCTATGTTGTGATATCTTTAAATTTTCAATAATATAGTTTCTAAATTTCAAAAACCTAAATTGGTGTTTAACTCCTTATAACTCCGTAATTGGAAATTTAGAAAACTAATGTATTTGCAAATTTAATATTTTAATTTCAATGTGGAAATCCTTATTTCTCCAAGTTAAACTATTTGCAAGTATTTTAATTTTAAAATTGAATAATGTAATTCCAAGACCTTTCAAAATGCTTCTTACTTCAAATATCTTCTAAGGCATTCAATACTTCTTCTAAGGTTATAATTCATCACCTTATTTCTCCTATTATTAAAATAACCTTAAATATAATTAATTAATCTTGACTTCAAAATTATTATGCCTTATACCTCCTTAATCTTTGCAAAGGTTCTTAATTCAATTTAAATATTTCATACCTCCATGAATATGGTGTGTAAAACTTTGACTTGCAGCTCTTTGACTCTGCAACCTACGCTCTTCTTTGATTGCAATGCATTTAATGCTTCTTGATGCACATTAATCTCAGTCTTCAATGCATCCTTCTCTTCTACATCATCTCTATCTTCTTTTATGAACAATAGACTTAATACACATATAGAAAACATTTAGGCTCCTCCAAGATTGCTAACATTCCTCTTCTCATGTGCCACATGGCACTCAATATCTTTGCTCGATGCTTAATGATTCGTATTCTTTAGGCATTCTTAATCTTCTTTCTATATTACTCATTGTAATTGCAATCAATGGTAGTTAATATCCTCCTCAATATTCCTTCCTCCTTGTAACTCTCATTAAAACAAATTTGTTTCTTCTTGGATGTTCTAATTTTGGTCTTACTCCATTAAGACATTTCGCATTGCTTACATGATGGTTGGTGCTCCTCCTTCTATGATTACATGTGGATCATAGATTCTTCACATGCTTGTAAATGGTGCTCCTTCCTCTTGGGAATTATGGTTTTTATTCTCTTTACCTATAAAATTATTTCTTTCCAATGCTCTAATGATGGTATTCCATCCAAGGTGTTTCAAGCCTTAGACAAATAATCTCTACATGGTCTTTTCATTTGCCCTAGAACTACCTTGCTATAGATGTTGCATTACACTATTTTGTTCATCTTCTCTTAAGCAACTCTTCAATAGCTGAAGGTAACCTTGGTCCTTCAACTTTTGCACCGCTTCACTTTCAAATTATGCTTTAGTAACTTGTCCTTGCTATTTCATGGCTCCTTGATAGCTATGTTGACTCATGATGCTTTGCTAACTATTTTTTGAAGCTCTAGGGAGACACTAGCTTAAGGATTTTGAATGTCTACCCCCTTGTACTCAGTTCTACCCAAACTGTACTTACACTCTTCTTTAAATAGCTATTCTTGCTTCCTTGAAATGGTGGATTTATTAGAAACATACTCCTCCAAATGCTATCTTGAGATTTATATTCTACAATATTTTAACTCTATATTTTGTTTTTTGTATCTTGCAGATAATGATATTTCCTTCCTAGGCTTGGATATGCTTATCTCAAACTAACTTCTGCTTAATTATATGATGACTACTTCACTACAAAATTTCTAAAATTTGGTTATTCTCCTTAGTGTCTTTTGACACTTTAAATCTTGCTCTACCTTGGACCCTTATTTGATATCCTATTCTCCCTTTTGCAATATTTTAAAATGATATTCATTATCAATATCCTTTTCTCCTTATTTCTCATTTTTAAGCAACTTTTAACTCTATATTTTGTTGATGTATTTTGTAGGTTTTGAAATAATCAAAATACCTTTTGAAGACTTATATTTCAAAACCATGTATTGAGCACAATATTTTGAGTGCTCCTCTTTGTATTTGAAGCTCCTTAGCTTGCTAATGCTTGCTTACTTAATAGCATACAAATCTTATTTTGCTAATTTTCAACTTAAAATGAGCTAGACCCTTTATGCTATATTAGTACACTAATTTGCAATCTTCTAAAAAACCTTATTTAACTGGGAGATAGTAAACTAAGAGTTCTTCCTTCTCCTGATTTTAACTCTTTGATATATGGTGCCAAAAGAACTTAAATTAAATCAACTTTTCATAAAAATAAAATACTAATTTAAGAACCTAATTCTAAACCTCTTTGGATGAATTTTGTAGCTCATCTCCTCTCCTTTCTTGCTACTTGAACTTGTTCTTCTATACCTTCAAATTTGCAGCCTTCGCTTACTACCAAAACTCAGCTTGTATGTTGTCCCAAGTTTGTAAAATTTGTAGCTCTCCTTTCTACTCAATTGCTGCCTCAAACTTATCAATTTTGTAGTTCTAATTGCTACCCAAATTTCTTGCCTTTTAGCCTTTAATTTGTTACCTAAAATTTATGATTTTTGTGTCTTCAATTCTCCTAAAAATTTTCTCTCTCGAACTATGAAATTTGCAGCTATTAGTGTTACCCTCTTGCTATCCAAAACCTCTACAATTTTGTAGCTTCAAATTCTACCAATTTCCCCTTTGGTTTGTTGTCTAAAACTCTCTCAAATCTGCCTTGAATTTCTCCAAAATGCAGCTCTCTTTTCACCTTCTAATGCTGCTCCAAAACTCTAATTTCTTCTCCTTTATCTTGTTGTCCAAAAATAGCATTTGATTCCTTCAAATTGCTGCCTCCTTTTGTTGTCAATCCTTACTTTAATTGACTGTTCAAGGACACTCTAAAATCTTTCCAATTCTTGTTTGAATCACAACTTTATTTCACCTTCAATTTGTTGGCCTGTGACTCTTCAACTTCTGCTACAACAATCTGCAATATTCTCCTCTACAAATCAGCCTTTAGACCTTTAATGGTAGTCTTAAAATTTCAAATTTGGTGGTCTCTTCTAGCTCCTTCCCCTTATTAGCTCTCATTGGATTCTATCTTCAAATTTGACCTTCTTCGCTTGTCTCTTCCTCAAGAATTTGAATGTCTTGAGATCTTTAAAAATCCTTTCCAAAATTTGGCAAACTTCTTGCCAAATCCTTCTTCCTTTTGGGCTTGTTGTTGGATGGTGACAATTGTCCCAAATTCTTCTTTTTAGGAGCTAATCCTTGCAATATTCTACCTTGAGATTTCTTCAAATCTCCTCCAATGGCCACTTCTTCAATTTCTTCATTAAGGCTTCTCTAGACTTCTTCTTATTTCTCCTACCAAGTTTGCTTGAGACCTCTTCTCTTGGATCTTCAAATTTTGCAACTTCGTAAATATTAAATAGGACTTTTTCTAGCCCATCTCTATATTCTATCTTCCAAACATGGAAGTTCTTCAATGGGACCTCTTTCTTGGGTATCTTCCTTCTCAATCTACAATAAAAAGTACTTTCTTCAATCTACAATCTACAGTCTTCAATATTCTATGGAGACCTTCTTCTTGAGTCTCCTCCAATCTCCAATAGAGCTCCTATGGCCTCTTTTTCTATTCTCAATATTGAAAACACGAGATTCCGAAAACAAAAAGGAAAAACTAAACAAAATTGCATTAAAAGGAAAGAACACAAATGAATGAACACAAGATATAAAAGCAATATAAACTATAGCCCTTTTTATTGATATTCTTTTCAATTCGTGTTACAATACGTCTCCTTCCTTTTTAGGGGATAGGAGCGTTAGATATTGATCTCTACAATTTGCTTCAGAATTCCTCTTCCGCGTGCCCACATATAAAATGGGCGAACCAAAACGTTGTCGCCGCTTGCGTTGACAAAGGTCGATTCCTCGCTGCTCCTTCAATAGACCTGAAATCTGCGTTCAAAGAAACAAACAAAGAATCAGTAGCACCTGTGTATGAAAAATAAAAGATAAATCTAACTATAGCTGAAATGAATCTAAATGCACTAAAAACTTGATAAATGCATAAACATGAAACTAGCTAAAATACTATAAATGAAGTAAAGCGGGGAGGTGCCCGAAGGCAAACCACCCGCGGATAAAACCTTGCTTCGACACCAATCCGCTTGAGATGGGTCCGAAACCTGATGTGATGTGTTGTCGTCAAATTGATAGAATATTGTGGTCAAAAGATTGGGGTTTGGGCGCAAATCGCAAGTAAGTGAATTAACAGCACTTCGTTGCTCAGAATGCTCCTGCTCGGTATCTTTTTGGGTGAGGAAACTCACCATTTTATAGACCCAAGGGGTCTCTTTGAATTAACATGCAAAAGTGTTTCTTTGCATGAATGCTTTTGTTTGTGAAGAGAAGACTTCTTCTTGATCAAGGGCTTCTTAACTGCCTCTGTGCATGTCTTTGTGTGTTTTAGAAAAGCTCACTTGCACTCCTATGTCATGCATGAAAAGCTGAGTGGTAGTTCTGAGTTGTCATGCGCTGAGGTCTGACTTTTTGCTGGTCAAACCTGGCATTCGTCCCACCCTGGAGCGAGCGCTAATAATCGTCCCTGGGTGAAACGAGTACAAATCCATACTCGTCCTTGGGTAGGACGAGTACAAATTTGCACTCGTCCCTGGGTGGGACGAATAAGAAATAAAGTGTCTAAAAGGTGCCAAACTGATTTTTGACTTGCAAAACTGTTGTGTAAGTGGTTAGAACCACTGTTTAACCTCTGGGGGCTACCATGGGGGCTGTGTGTGTTAATGTGATCAGTGTTTGTAGTCACATAATCGGATTGGTGCTGTTTTGGTGTCTACAGATGCCCCTTTTTGGGAAGCGTTGTGCATGGCACAGCGCCGAGCAAAAATAGATAACCAAAGCACTAATGATTAGGGTTTCTCAGTAACCTAACCAACTCTTGATGCCCCAAGCATGGAAAGGGCATGCATTCTTGAATCCTTGCTTCGACGAGCTAAGGAATTTGATTTCAAGTATTAACCTATTTTGGTGAGGTGTGACTTGAGCTTGGACATTGATCCGTCATGAATAGGCAAAGGGCGCAACCTTTTATCCACGGGGGAACCTTGTGTTCATGCTTCGGGAATGCCAAGTGTTTGATCAATTTTGTGATTATTGCTTGTTTGTTGCCCCAAGCAGGAGCGTGATTGTCTTTGTCAATGATTCTTTGAATGCATGCCATTGCCTTGATTGGGTGTGTGTTTGTTGATTGGTGACTTAAGTGTGACTACCCCCTCAAGCGACGAATCGATGAAGGAATGACCGACATGAGAAAAGCGACGAGTCGCTTGACCCAAGATGACTTAAGTGAGGGTGCCTTCAGATGTTGTCCGTTGAATGCGCGAGCAATTTCTCGATTTTTTTGGACCTATTTTTGGTGGGTGTGAACCCATTTTGGGATGCCATTTGGGGGTAACATGGGCGAAAATCCGTCTTCCCGTGGAGCGGTCCGGCTATGGTAGCCTTCTTGGGGAGTAGGATAACGACAAGGTAGACCCCGACATCAATTTTCTAATGCGAAGAGGTTAAGTGCAAGAGCACTTTTGTCCGGCAATTTTTAGTGTTTTTGTTGGCATTTGTCATTTTTATATTTTGGTTGTTTTGTTGTGTTTGTTTGTTTTTTTTTTTATATTTTGGTTGTTTTGCGTGTTTTTATGTATGTGTTTGATGTATGCAGAGGCGATTATGAATGTGATGTTTCTAATTTGTATGATGTATGGATAGGGAATGAATGAAATGAGGTGTTGATGATGTGTCGATGCACCATAGACTGTACAAGATTTGATTGACTTGCTATACTAATGGGATGACTTTGTGAAATGACTTTGCATGTGAAAACTTTGTTTTTGTATTTTGCATATATTTTGATGGTGATGTACGAAATAAAATGTGACAGTTGTTTTTAAAATGTAGTTAAGCTTTTCTTAGATTCAGATATTTTAACTAACTAGCCAAGACTGTACATTTATCTCGCAAGACTTTTGAACAAGGTATAAATTCGACTTGAATTTAACCAAGTTATTTCACATCCCTGTGTGTGCAATTGAGTTCGTTTATGTGTTATTCATCAGGATACCGCCAGTGCCAGATGGGCTTTCAACCGAACTTGTACTGAGGATCACCTAATTAGCTCCACTAACTCCTTGATTGTGTTTGGTTAGATTAATCTGCGATGCTATCTAGGATACCATAAGCTAGCTCATCCACATGCAAACATTGATCTATACACAAGTTAATGTGACAGATATATCGTCATGCGGGAGGTTTACTATCAGTGGCCGATAGGCTATCAACCAAACCGGTACCGAAGCTTGCCTCATGACCTGTCGAAATGCTTGAGAGTTCCGGGGATTCAAGTTCGACTCCCTTCTTTTCTTCAATTGTATTGGGATACTTGCTCTTTATAGTGATAAGATCACTGTTTATTTTGTTTTATTGATGTTTTTTTTTTTTTTTTTTTTGAGCAAGGGATTTGAATATGGAGTGACGAGAATCACTATTGTACGTGCCTTTTGATGTGTGCACTGTAGGATGTCAATTTTTAATGTTTTGACGTTTTGCAAATTTTTGATGTTTTTGCAACTTTTGAGAACTTGGGATTCATGGGGAATTGGGTAGGGAGGATGCTTGTCCTTTTGCCAACTCTCGGCATTCCTAGGGTCATTCGCACGGGGGATAAGCAAGATAGCCGTTTCGCTTATGGTGACCTGGATTACGGTGCGGGTTTCATCTTTCGTTCACACAACTTAGGAATTTTTTATGTGTGTTAATTTGTGTTGGGACGTGACGTAACAAGGTGTGATCCAAGTAAAACTTTCCCGTGTAAAATTTGTTTAACGTATGCAGTTTTTGGCTAGAAATTTAAAGACATCTGAATGACGAAAACCCTATATACATTAGGAAACAACTGACTATGCTAAAATAAAAAGGTGATATCCTTGGATGTATGCGTTTATGGAAATGGATTTGAGGTGGAAATGATGGAATTGCCAAGTAATGACAGCCTATGGTGCTTTTGACTTGTATGACCTATCGAAGTATGCAAGGGATGGATGCAATGTTTAATGCAACCTATATTTTTGTATTTTGATTTTTATGAAAATGCATGCAAATGTTTTGGTGATTTCATTTTTTTTTTATGAGAATGTATGGAAAATGCAAATGTTTTTGTGATTTTGTTTTTTTATGAGAATGCATGTAATTGAAATGCAATTGTTTTTGTGATTTTGATTTTTATGAAAAAATTTTTGTAATTTTGTTTTTTTGTTTTTTTTTTTATGAGTATGCATGGAATTGAAATGCAATTGTTTTTGTAATTTTGATGTGTTATGAGAATGCATGGAATTGAAATGCAAATGTTTTTGTGATTTTGATTTTTGTGTTGTTTTTGTTGATTTTTGAATACTTATGTTGACCAAGCAGTTATGGTAACTCTTGGAGCTTTTGGGTTGACCAAGCGATTGTGGTAATCCTTGGAGCTTTTGTGTTGACCAAAGGGTTTATAGATACCTTGGGGCATTTAGGGTTTGACCAAGCGATTATGAAAATCCTGGAGCTTTTTGGGATGACCAAGTGATTGTGATAATCCTTGGAGCTTTTTGGGATGACCAAGAGATTGCGATAATCCTTGGAGCTTTTGGGATGACCAAGAGATTGCGATAATCCTTGGAGCTTTTGGGATGACCAAGCGATTGCGATAATCCTTGGAGCTTTTTGGGATGACCAAGCGATTGCGATAATCCTTGGAGCTTTTGGGATGACCAAGCGATTGCGATAATCCTTGGAGCTTTTGGGATGACCAAGAGATTGCGATAATCCTTGGAGCTTTTGGGGATGACCAAGAGATTGCGATAATCCTTGGAGCTTTTGGGGATGACCAAGTGATTGCGATAATCCTTGGAGCTTTTGGGATGACCAAGAGATTGCGATAATCCTTGGAGCTTTTGGTTTGACCAAAGGGTTTATGGACACCTTTGGAGCGTTTGGTTTGACCAAAGGGTTTATGGACACCTTTGGAGCGTTTGGTGTAACCCACTGGCTCTTCAGGGAATAGAGGTACCCCCAGCGTGATGATCTTTGTGCACCGGATCTGGCTCTGTAGGAATTGGCACGAATGGATCGGCCTTATGCACGGATAGGAGGGCAAGGTCCGCCTTCGGCACCGATGGTGCTATGATATCTCTGGGTGGAAGTTGCTCGCGATCTTCCCAAAGGAGTGGGATCAACATGTGATGCCAGTGGGCTGGGTCTATGCGCCACTCATGCCCTAGTCTTATGCCTAGTTGGGCCATTAGTTCGTCATGGGTGACAGGGTGATTGTGCCGTCGTGCATGATTGAGATAAGCCATCTCGGTTTCATCTTCGTAATCATTGTCGATGATCCAAAGGCCCTCGTTGGCCCCGATAGACTATCTGCGACATGCTAAGCTCTTCTTGTTCGAGCAGATTGACATGGTCCTGATGGGGTTGTTCCGCGCTTTGCGGGGGGACCAAGATTTTCTGGCAATGGCACGGGCTCGATGGGAGCCTCCAAAGGGAGTAATGTTAGGAGAATTTTGTGATGCTCATCCATGGGGACCACCTGTGAATTAGTGTTGTCAGACTCGAATGGGTCCCATGGCACTATTGCATATGTTGACTCGTCTTTGGCGAGAGAGTCAGGCTCATCAGAATCTGGTGATTCTGAGATATGGAAGACCTCATCATCAGGTAGCTCTACAACCAGGGGTTGATCCTCTTTGAGAGGAGTTTCATGTGAGTTGGGCTTTTGGGGCCCCAAAATCTTGGTCTCTACTGACTCTAAGTGCTTGGGCGAGTGCATTGCTTGTATCGAGGGATTTGAGCTCCTCCTGTTTGATTTGTTCCCGTTGCAAGTTGTGGGAAACTTGATGCCTTGAGAGGGATGACTGAATAGCACCCCCCATGCTTTGGTATTTCATTTCCACTCTTCTTCTAGCTCAGGTTCCTCAGAGGCTTCTTGAAGAATTTTTGGGGGTGGTCCATGAACCTGGGTGGGCGCCTGAAGAAGGCACCCGTCATTGGTCTTAGGATTGGCCTCCCGCTCAAGTCTAGGAGGCGTCGAGGGCAATGTTTGATAAGGTCGTAGAGACCTGTCTTGCACCCAATTGTGTTTCTCATAATGTTTTGTCTTATGCATGCGAGGGGTTGGAGTCTTCACCTGCATAGTGTGTTGTAACAACTCATCCTCCTGGCGCTGAAGGCACTCTTGATTTAAAAGATATTGTTGCTCTAATTGTTGTTGTTCCAGCTCAAGTATCGTGAGTTGCATCCGACGTGCAATATGCTTGGCAGATTCTAAGATAGTTGGTCCTGTCGTCTCATGTCTAGAAGGCCTAGATGCCTCTCCTAGATATCTATCTCGGTCATGGTGATCCGAGATCTCTATAGGTCGCCTCCCTCTGTTGGGGGTAGCGGCATTCCCCTGAGGCTTTGGCCTCAATAGGTAATCCTGAAAGCTAGCAATTGCGGAGGCGTGTTGCTCCTGCGATGTATATTGTTCTTGAGGAAGGTAAGGGTTTTCCTCGTGCTCTCTTTTGTAAGTGAAAGAGGAATGGGAAGAGTTGGCTCGCCCCGCCTGAGGAGCCTTGTGCTCTGTATTTGTCCTTGTAGTCCTGACAACTAGAGGGGGTGAAGGAGGGATAGTGTAATCATGTGGTTCCTCCCGTCGAACCCTATGTTGACCTAGTGCTTCATTGCGTGGTGACCACTCATAGCGAGCATCTAAGGGAGCTCTCCTATGGATGTACCCCTCATGGGAGGGTGCGTGCTGGGTGCTATGCTGAACAGGAGTGCCCCTAGAAGAGGTGCCCCTATAGTCCCTTTCCGTTAAGGTGTGTAGGGGATTGCCTTGTGTGTTAGGTCGCCAAGGTGGTATGACCAAATCTTGGGGACTATAACGGATGTGACTCGTGCCTCCTTGGACATTCTCCACAGCATCTGCCCATGAGTGGGCTTGACTACGGGTGAGCACCATGGCGATGTCTCTCTAAAAACCCTAAAAATTGAAATGAGTCAGATGGGGCCCAAAATTGGCGTGTGCATCCCTCTTATAGTAGATAAGACAAAAATGAAGTTTCAAGTCCTAGCTCTAAATACATTAGGAGATATTGACATCCGAACAGACTCAAAAAGTGCAAAAAAATGCGTGCCCAATTTTAAAACCTAATTTTGGGGCACTAGATGATGGAATTTGGCCCCGAAAACTGACTTTTTTGGGCAAATAGAATTCTAGGGAATTATATTTGTTTAAAATTATCCCAACTAACTCCCTGTAAAATTTCAAGTCAATCGGAGCTACGGTTGAGAAGTTATGGCCCCGGCAAGATGCACTAAAATTTAGGGAAAAATATAAGATTTCCCATATTTTGTTGGATGGTCCTGCATCACTTATGGGCACCTTTGGGGTGCTTTTGGGTTGACCAAAGGGTTCATGGACACCTTTGGGGCATTTTGGGGTGACCAAGCGATTGCGGGAATCCTTGGAGCTTTTGGAGCGAGTGACAAAATGCGTAGATTTTTATCTTTGTTTATGATTTTTTTTTGATTTTTGATTTTTTTTGTCTAAACAGAAAATAGCATACACACACAAGCAATGATTATCTCTTTTAAAGATTAATAGTGTGCCCTAAATCTGGTTTAGTGTGTTTTTGTTGTTTGTTTTGTTTTTTTTTGAAGATTTTTGTGAAACGTTTAAATGCAAGTATGAAGGCTCTTATGACTCCCAATATGGTCGCCCCTTCAATATACCATTGCCGGACCGATATACCAACCTCTCTATATACCCGCCCTTACGTGAGGGAGACTATAGGTACGTGAGAGCGAGATGATACGTGGAACATAGGCGGTACGGAAGGGGAATCGCTCCTGTTTATGACACCTACCATAGAAGACTTATCCTCGCGTGCATGGGAATCACCCCAAGCTACACTCGGTCGGCTTTCGTCGGGATTTACGTCTAGCAACGATCCACGATCGAGGTAATGGATGCAATATATCAAGCCAAAGTGATAATGGAATCCACCTTTGGTCTTGTTCAAGGGTTGGGGTTTTACGACCAACGCCTTGGTTTAAAATGCCTCGTGATGTGTGGGGTTCATTTTAATTGTGCAAAATTGAAACAAGCAAACGAAAAGAAATCTTTCCCTAAGCCATACAAAGCGAAAAACCAGAAAACAAAAAAATAGAAATTTGACAGAAGCTGTAAAAACCCCTACCTCTTCTCTCGCCCTAACAGGATGTCTCTGATTTGCTCTGAAAATTGCACAAAATTATAATCGTCCCTGGGTGGAGCGAATAACAGACCGTAATCGTCCCAGGGTGGAACGAATAGTTTATTCGTCCCGGGGTGAGACGAGTACCAATTCTGTAATCGTCACGTGCAGAGACGAATAACAGTCCGAGGTTAAAAAAATAGGTACCTGTAAAAACAAGCAATTTTAGATCAGTAAATTAACCTAAAAAAAATAGAGGACAGTCGTCCCACCGTGATCGCCATTGAAAACACGAGATTCCGGAAACAAAAAGGAAAAACTAAACAAAATTGCATTAAAAGGAAAGAACACAAATGAATGAACACAAGATATAAAAGCAATATAAACTATAGCCCTTTTTATTGATATTCTTTTCAATTCGTGTTACAATACGTCTCCTTCCTTTTTAGGGGATAGGAGCGTTAGATATTGATCTCTACAATTTGCTTCAGAATTCCTCTTCCGCGTGCCCACATATAAAATGGGCGAACCAAAACGTTGTCGCCGCTTGCGTTGACAAAGGTCGATTCCTCGCTGCTCCTTCAATAGACCTGAAATCTGCGTTCAAAGAAACAAACAAAGAATCAGTAGCACCTGTGTATGAAAAATAAAAGATAAATCTTAACTATAGCTGAAATGAATCTAAATGAACTAAAAACTTGATAAATGCATAAACATGAAACTAGCTAAAATACTATAAATGAAGTAAAGCGGGGAGGTGCCCGAAGGCAAACCACCCGCGGATAAAACCTTGCTTCGACACCAATCCGCTTGAGATGGGTCCGAAACCTGATGTGATGTGTTGTCGTCAAATTGATAGAATATTGTGGTCAAAAGATTGGGGTTTGGGCGCAAATCGCAAGTAAGTGAATTAACGGCACTTCGTTGCTCGGGAATGCTCCAGCTCGGTATCTCCTTTGGGTGAGGAAACTCACCATTTTATAGACCCAAGGGGTCTCTTTGAATTAACATGCAAAAGTGTTTCTTTGCATGAATGCTTTTGTTTGTGAAGAGAAGACTTCTTCTTGATCAAGGGCTTCTTAATTGCCTCTGTGCATGTCTTTGTGTGTTTTAGAAAAGCTCACTTGCACTCCTATGTCATGCATGAAAAGCTGAGTGGTAGTTCTGAGTTGTCATGCGCTGAGGTCTGACTTTTTGTTGGTCAAACCTGGCATTCGTCCCACCCCGGAGCGAGCGCTAATAATCGTCCCTGGGTGAAACGAGTACAAATCCATACTCGTCCTTGGGTAGGACGAGTACAAATTCGCACTCGTCCCTGGGTGGGACGAATAAGAAATAAAGTGTCTAAAAGGTGCCAAACTGATTTTTGACTTGCAAAACTGTTGTGTAAGTGGTTAGAACCACTGTTTAACCTCTAGGGGCTACCCTGGGGGCTGTGTGTGTTAATGTGATCAGTGTTTGTAGTCACATAATCGGATTGGTGTTGTTTTGGTGTCTACAAATATTAAATATGGAATCTTCAATCTTCAACGAGGAATTCCTTGAGTATCTTCTTTTTTAATCTTTAACATCTTTGCTATTGTTGCAACTTCAAAAACTAATCTTTTGTAATAAAATTTAGACAGTAGCAAGCAAATGCATCTAAATCTCTAGATCACTAAAAAATCAATAAACTTCACTAATTAACCTTCAATCTAGTGGAAGGATATCTATATTGAGTCCTAGTATTCACGATTTTTTCTACAAACTTGTGGAAATACTCTAGCTAAAAAGCAATGTTAAAAAATCTGAAAATGAGATCTCTTATCTCTTCTAAATCTCTCTTGTGGCTCTCCCTATCTCTTATCAATCTCCTTTGTGGCTCTGATACCATTGTTAGCTTTTGGTGTTATATATTTAATGAAAAGCAACCACAAGGTCTAGAATTATCATGCAATATTAAGTATAAGATAATGGCAATGTACTAAGCATGTAAAAATCATAAGAAAATTGTGCAACTACTCATAAAACTGCCATTAATGAAATCTCATAAAAATAGTATTTTCATACAAAAATTGGAGATCTCACACTCTCCATATTTCAAACATACTCTAAATTGTATGTACCTTGCTCTCTACTACTATTATACTCACTTCATCTCTATCATATATCAAAGGCCTATATATAATGGGATGTGACTCTTTACCTTCCATATTCCTATGACTCTTCATCTTCCTATTCTATAGATTGATGTACACATGGACAACATGCACATTTACATTATTGCACATTCTAACAATACTTGTGCATTTATTCCATTGCATAAAGTAAATACTCAAACCCTAAGATAAGATACACTCCTAATCTAAGGATGTACCCAATATTATACAATAGCATGTGCCAAATAATGTAATATATTCGAAACAAGATCAACCAATCACATTCTATCATATCATCAAAATTGACAAGCAACTTACACAATTATTAGTATATTTAATAAATGCACAAATTTTAGAGAAAATAAAATAGCAACGAGTGGCATGTCATGGTTCATTGATAATCTATATTATTAGTGCATAATAATCACCCTCTTAGCCACTCACACTATTAAATATGGTGTCCTCTCATTCATTGTTAGGTATTTCTTTTTTTTTTTAAATCAAAGGTTTTAGAGGGAATTATTATGATTTTAAGGGTAAAGTTCTAGGAGGCATAAGTTTTGCATACAAAAGCGTTTTGAGCCTCATTTTTCAAATCACATGGCCTTTTGTAATCTCCATATTGGGAATGTTGGTTCTAGTCACAACTGCCTATAAATTTTTTATTTTAGTAAAAATTTTATGGATCACCATGTGCTCGTATTGAGTGGTCCAAACTATGCTATGTGGAAAATTAATATGGAAGATCTACTTCAAATCAAGGATTTTCTCTTGTGAGTAGCGTAAAGATACCAATCCTAAGGAGATAAGAAACTATATAAGGATAAGAAGGATGAAGCCCATGGTGTGATTTTATCCATATGGAAAATGTATATGACATCCATATAAGTAGCACTACTAATTCCAAGGTTTTGCTTGAGAAGTTTAATGAACTATGTGAATTAATTGATTCCACTTAGATTAGGGTTGGAGGTAGATTTTACAATCCTATCCATTGACTCATTTGACATTGTTAATGAATTAGTTATTTTAATAAATTGCAAGAGGATATTCAAACTATGGAAGGACTATCTAAGAAAATAAAGGAAGGATAGGAGAAATTGGATAAGGAAAGGAACATAGATATGATCAATATTGTGTTCAACAATGTATCAAAAATACATGAGATAGTTTTTATGGTTTTTAAAATGTTGTGAGTGTACTTTCCAAAATATTGTGCACCATCTATTTATGAGGTATTTATATATTTCTTGCATCATCAAGCCAGGAGAAATAGACAAGGTTTTTTTTTTTAATTAGGCACATCCAAAAGAAGAGATGGTAAAAAAATAGAATGAAAAAAAGGTCAAAAAAAATGAAAAATCTAAATTTTCATTCAAGAAACCTACTTGTGTTTTTTGTAAGAAATAAGGTCATAAGGAAACAATTTATAGACTTTAGATCAAGAATTTAGAAGTATCAAGAAAGTGGAATGTTGACTTTGAAGGAGAAACCTCACAGGCTCATATTGTAGTCCATTCTACATATTGGACATCCACCTCCTTACATGAGTGGATAGATAATTTAAGGATAACTAGACATATGATGAACCACAAACATCTTCTTCAAGACTATAATAGGACTCATGCAATAGAACATGTTGTTATTTGGGATGATAGTTTATTATAGATATATGGAAGTAGAGACATCACTATTAGATCTTCATCATTTGATGAGGTACTTCATGTTACAAATGTGAATCCCTACCTTTTGTCTATTTATCATATTACTCACACGAACAAAGAAGTAGAATTATAGAATTATAGCCTATTAGATGGGTGATTAAGGATATTGACAATAGTTTTAGGGCCATTGCTTCTAGATATTGTGATGAATATGATTATATGTATAATTTGGATGAAAAATCCACTCCTTCCTCTAACATAGAATAATAATTTTATTGCATTGATAGCACATGTTGATGATGATACTCAAAAGTAGAACTATAGGCTTGGATATCTTAGTTATGGTTGCTTGAGGTACATGAATTAGCATGAGATGACTATTGGGATTTCATGCATATCCCCTACAATATGTGTATGTGAGGGATGCATTTTTTAAAAGCATCATAGGAATACCTTTTCGAAATGAGTTGCTAGGAAGACATATTACCCTTTGGAGATCATTCATAGTGACATTAGTGGACCTATGGTGACACCTTCTCTTTTAGAAAATTATGGTAGTACCTTATCTTTTAGAAAATAGGTTCTTCCTTCTTTTCATTGATGAATTTTTTAGATATGTGTGGGTATATACCATTCATACCAAGGATGAAGTGTTTGAGAGGTTCAAAACTTTCAAGGCTCTTGTTGAAAACTAGTTAGACAAAAATATCAAGTGTCTAAGGATAGATGGGGTTGGTGAATATGATAGCCATGATTTTTATGATATCTTATCCACTCATAAAATTAGAGGATTGTTCATTGAACTCCTAAATAGAGTGGTGTACCAAAACAAAAATAGGATAATCATGGATATGGCTCGCTATAGATTTATGCCAAGGGACTAGATCACAAGTTTTGGGGTGAGGCAATCACTTTTATAGGGTATATCATCAACAGGATAACTACCAAGGATTTTTTAGGGATGAAACATATTGAAAATGTAATAGGGGATAAGCTGGATGTATCTATGTTTTGAAACATGGGCTCTCATACCTAAGGATCTTCAAAACTAGGAGGCACCTAGGATCCATAAATGTATATTTTTGGAATATTTTGATATCTCAAACATATATCATCTCTATGATCCTTATAGGCATGAGGTGTTTAGGAGAGATATTATCTTTTATGAGGTTCTTCTAGGTTATTTTCCACTCCTCCTCTTGATATTTTAGATTATAGTTCCTTTTATTCTCTACCTATCCTAGATTCAATAGTTTCTTTAGATATCTTAGTTGGTTCCATCCCTATTACAACATCTTCCTCTTCTAGTGTTTGTTCATTATCTATATATTTTACTCCATCATGCATAGTTTCTTAGGTAGTCTCCTCTTCCCCAATAGTAGGATAGGTTGAGTAGGCTATTTTAGTTTAGAATGCTCTAGTTATGCATGATGAGGTAAGTGGTGATGAGTTGGATTATTCTATTTTAGTTTTTGATGTTGAGATGGTGCGGGATACTAATTCTTCTTCTAAAAATCATGTCTAGATGGGTTATGATGCCTCTCAAGGATGCACAATCCATTCTATGCATTGAGAAATATTGAAAGGATCTATCTCAAGCTTTGAAGATAACCCACTCATAGGATTTTATCATGTACTCCAAATCAAAGGGTAAGCTTGAATGGGGATATGAGATGGTAGTAAAATATGAGACATTGATGAAGAATAGAACATGGGAGTTGTTTCCTCTTCTAACAAGGAAAAATATTGTGGGGTGTAAGTGGGTATAGAATACCAATTACATATTGGATGGCTAGATTCAAAAGCATATGGTATGCATTTTTCCAAGGGATTATCTTAGTAGGAGGGAGTGGACTAATCTAAGACATTTGCACCTATAGTGAGAATGGTATCCATTAGAATGATTCTTTCCATTGCAACTTCCTATGGATGTAAGGTGCATCAGATAGACTAAAGAATGAATTTCTTCATGGAAAATTTTATGTAGAAATATACATGTAACAACCATATAAATTTGAGATAGAGGGACCTAATTCATTGGTATATCATTTGATTCAATCTTTGTATGGTCATAAGCGGGCTCCTTAGATTTGATATGAGAAAATACATTTTTCTTTATTAGTTCTGGATTTTAGTAATGTGAGGCTAAGCATGATGTTTACATTAAATATAATGATGAGGAAATTATGGTGATTGTGTTGCATGTTGATTATCTTATTATTATGGTTGGATCCACTACTCTAATTCAAGAGATGAAGTCACAACTTCATTCCACCTTTAAGATGGCCAATTTTTGGATTTTGCACCATTTTTTAGAAATCTAGATTGATTAGTTATAATATAGCATTGCTATTTATTATCCCAAGTAGAATTTGGATCTCATTTAGTGGTTAGTATTAGGAGTGTGAGCTCAATAAAACCCCCTTTACTTCATGTTTGAAACTATAGGTTGATTGTACCACAACTTTGGTTGATACCACTTTATATTAGTCTCTTGTAGGAGGATTTCTTTCTCACTCACACTAGATTGGATATAGCCTTTTCTATTGGTTATTATTATAGGTACATACAATATCCTAGGAAGAGTAATTTTACAACACTAAAGCATATTTTTAGATACATCAAAGGGATAGATCATATGGTAATTCACTACTCTATTGGTTCTCCTCCAATTTTGATAGGTTTTTTAAATGATGATTGGATAGGAGAGATATCATCTTTTATGAGGTTCTTATAGGTTCTTTTCCACTCCTCTTCTTGATATTTTATATTATAGTTCCTTTTATTCTCTACCTATCCTAGATCCAATAGTTTCTTTAGATATCTTAGTTGGTTCCATCCCTATTAGAGCATCTTCATATTCTAGTGTTTGTTCATTATCTATATATTTTATTCCATCATGCATAGTTTCTTAGGTAGTCTCCTCTTCCCCAATAGTAGGATAGGTTGAGTAGGCTAGTTTAGTTTAGAATTATCTAGTTGTGCATGATGAGGTAAGTGGTGATGAGTTGGATTATTCTATTTTAGTTCTTGATGTTGAGATGGTGCAGGATACTAATTATTCTTCTAAACATCATGTATAGATGGGTTATGATGCTTCTCAAGGATGCACAATCCATTCTATGCATCGAGCAATATTGAAAGGATCTATCTCAAGATTTGAAGATAACCCACTCATAGGATTTTATCACATACTCCAAATCAAAGGGTAAGCTTCAATGGGGATATGATATGGTAGTAAAATATGAGATATCGATGAAGAATAGAACATGGGAGTTGGTTCCTCTTCTAACAAGGAAAAATATTGTGGGGTGTAAGTGGGTATAGAATACCAATTACATATTGGATGGCTAGATTGAAAAGCACAAGGTATACATTTTTCCAAGGGATTATCTTAGGAGGAGAGAGTGGACTAATCTAAGAAATTTTTACCTATAGTGAGAATGGTCTCCATTAGAATGATTCTTTCCATTGCAACTTCCTATGGATGGAAGGTGCATCAGATGGAGATGAAGAATGAATTTATCCATGGATAATTTTATGTAGAAATATACATGTAACAACCATATAAATTTGAGATAAAGGGACCTAATTCATTGGTATATCATTTTATTCAATCATTGTATGGTCTTAAGCAGGCTCCTTAGATTTGATATGAGAAAATACATTTTTCTTTCTTAGTTGTGGATTTTAGTAATGTGAGGCTAGGCATGATGTTTACATTAAATATAATGATGATGAAATTATGGTGATTGTGTTGTATGTTGATTATCTTATTATTGTGGTTGGATCCACTACTCTAATTCAATATATAAAGTCACAAATTCATTCCACATTTAAGATGGCCAATTTTTGGATTTTGCGCCATTTTTTAGAAATCTAGATGGATTATTTAAAATATAGCATTACTATTTATTATCCCAAGTAGAATTTGGATCTCATTTAGTGGTTAGTATGTAGGATTGTGAGCTTAATAAAACCCCCTTTACTTCATTTTTGAAAATATAGGCTGATTGTACCACAACTTTGGTTGATACCACTTTATATTAGTCTCTTGTAGGAGGATTTCTTTCTCACTCACACTAGATTGGATATAGCCTTTTCTATTGGATATTATTATAGGTACATACAATATCCTAGGAAGAGTAATTGTACAAAACTAAAGAATATTTTTATATACATCAAATGGATCGATCATATGGTAATTCACTACTCTATTGGTTCTCCTCCAATTTTGATAGGTTTTTTAAATGATGATTGGGTAGGTGATTTAGATGAGTGATGGACCACCATAGAATTATGTTTTACTTGGGATTAAACCAAGTATCATGAGGTTCCCAGTGACAATAACCATTTCTTAGTCTTCCATAGAGGCTAAATATTATATTTCTATTGAGGTAGCCAAACATATTAATTGGAAGTCAATGGTTTTGGAGGAGATTGATATCCCCTTTGCTTTGACAATTAGAGTACTATTTGTCTTGTCTAAAATATTGTGTTTAATCAATGGACAAAGAACATTATATGGATGTATTTTATGTGATGGCTTCATGCTCATGGGATGTTAATTCTAGTGTTTGTTCCTTCATAAAAGTAGGCAACAAACATTTTGACCAAAATCATGCTCAAGGTATTTTGCACATGCAAAAGATTCTTGAAGTAGAAGAGTATTCTTTTTGGGGGTATCCAATGTAAGGGCCTCTCTTTATGTTCCACATTTGAATTAAGGATGGAGGTTGGAATATGTGGTGGTTAAGCTTCACTTGAGGCCACAACCAATTTTTTGTTATGTTTTCCTTTTGGGCCCATGTAAACCTTGAAAAAGGTATTTTTATATCTTTTTATTAATTTATCCTTGAGGTTCAATATTATAACCTTGACCTAAAGGTAACATATACTTGGGTACAAGTACCCCTTCTTATTAATAATTTTCTAATCAGTTTGAGTGTAATTTTTATTCTCTTTGAGTTCATAATATATTGTGTATTTCTTTTAGTAAGCAATACTAGGTAATATTTGATTCCAGTCATTTCTTGAAACTACTATTAAATTTGACACACTTATGTGCCAAAGGTTATTGGCAAGTATCCCACCAAGGAATAATAAAATACAAGATGGACCTTAGAGTCCCACCATTATATTACCCAAGTCCAAATACCCAATTTGAAAGTATATAATGAAATATAATATGTAATTTAAATGCCCCCATATCTTATAGGCCAATTCAGATATAGAGTGTGATATTATATTGTAATAAAGCTTTATAAAATTTTAACATTAAACTATATAACCATATAATAGAAACATGATTATATAGTACAATATCCCATTCCTAGTATGTATTTAGGCTAAACACCAATCCTAAAATTAATTAAACAAATGCTTATGGAGTAGAAATTTTAGCTTATATCTATATTTAGGGAGATACCAAGCCACTGTCCTCTATTTTGCAATTGATCAAACATAGCTCTAAACATAAGAAGATATCCTCACCTAATTTGCAAAGAAATGAGATATACCAACACTTCCTTTGAGACACAATGAGTCAAAAACACATGGAAAATAATAACAACCAATCGATTGTAAATAACCTAGTAGTCAGATTTAACTTCATAGGAAGACTCCTCGTGAAATGTGAGAGGAAATACTTAAAAGGTGATTCTAATTCAGAAGTAGATTTTCTTCAACTTTAGACTAAGCTCCCTATGATTGGAAGATACAAGTATGATCAAATTGGTCAACACATAAACACATCAATATCAATTATAAATATTTACCTCATAATAAAAGTGCCAACAAATATACATGCAACTACAATACTAATAATTAACAAATCCTATTGAAATATATTAATATTTTTCATGCACTACGAGTTATTGATCTCTTTGCATTCTTTTTTATATTTTTATAAAGGATATTGGAACTCCTTTATCAAGGATAAAGAGGCCCGCTTAACCCAATCAAACACATATAATGATTTATTTCATTAGTTTTGGGATACACTCTTAGCCAAAAAATCAACACTTTATTTTCTTGTATACATGTCTAATGAGGAATCTATAATGCTATTAATAATTATTCTCACATCCATAAGGATGAAGTATAGTTTTTAATAACTTAGAGAGGATGGTTCTCTTTCTAATTTGTCAATAAGGATATTAGAGTATGACTCCAAAACAACCCTTACTGTTATCCTTAAATGCCATTATAGGAGGATATGGATGATTACCACAATATTTGTAAAATTATTAGTTTGGTTTCCTAGTGGGATAATGATGAGGATCATATAATTTTTTAAGATTCATTTTTTGTTATAACCATGATATGGTTTATTTGTTATTATCGTGAAATATTGATTTATTGCCATTCATGTGATTTTTTTCTCTATTTTTAAATTTTTGTTATCATCATGTAAATCCTATGTAAAGTTTTTTTTAATGAATAAATGATAACTTGATCTTGGATCCCACATTAGCTATATAAGAGCATCTAATCTTGCAATGGACATGATATTTCATAACTCTTTAATTTTTCTTTAGGATTATGTCAAATTAATAGTTATTATTAGGTGTGATAATCTTGGGTCTAGAGCTCTTTGATTCTCTTGCTTCTTACTCTTTCAAAAATTTATAATGCTCACCAACTACCCTCTCAACTATAGTTCCCAAATCAACACTCAAAACAATAAATATAATTTTTGTAATCCATAATTCCATGGACTTTTCATATTTTTAAGTATAAATATAATTTAAATTATCATTTATATTTTTATTAAAATTTGGGCTATGATTTTCCATCCAAACCATTAGACAAATCTGCAAGTATGTTTGTGTTCATATTTTATTTAAGTTTTTATTTACAAGACTCATACCATTTACCTATAGTGCCACTTTTATTAGGAATTATTACATCATAGATAATGTGTATGTAATTTGAGTAACCACTCAACATATGGTATATAAGGTCTACTAGAGGATAAGGGTATAACCATCCATCATAGCCCATGTAAAATAACATATGGTATAACCACCCATCATAAGGACTATGCATGCACTATAGGATAGGGGTAGTTATAGGTTTAGTTAGAGGTCATTATGCCAAAATTAGGAATCCTATGTTTTTAAATATCTACCATTTTATAATTAAAATCATCGAAGCATTGAACTTTAAAATGTGGTATCAAAGTAGGTATAAGGAAGAGTAATATGAAGAACACAAGCTTATACTAAGAGGGGGGTGAACAGTATAAGACCACTTTTTACTTTTTCCTTCCCAATTAATATTATGCAATGTATCAATAGCAATATCAATAGCAGTAATCAAAGCAATGCACAAATAACCACACATAGTAGATACACCAATTTAATGTGGTTCACCCAATGTGGGCTACTCCACGGAGAAAATATTTCACTAAAATTTTCTCAACAAATCTCTTGGTAAACCTTTCCCTATTACAATGTTTATGGACCTCTGTCCAAAGGAGACACTAATCCCCTCATCAATTTTATGGAACTCTATCCACAAGAGACACCAATCTCCTTAGCTGGTTCATGGATCTCTATCCATAGGAGAAATCCTTTCTCCTCTACTTTGGTTGGTGATCTTCTAGAAGAACTGTTGCCTCCACTACACTGGCTAATGTATCTCTATCCACTGAATACTCTTGTCCTCACTCAGGAGATCTATCTTCACTACCCTGGCTAATGGACCTCTATCCACTGGAGACTATCGTCCTCTATACTCTGTCACCTCCAAAAATTGCTCTCAGCTCTATCTCAAATCTGCACTAAACACAATTCTTCTATCTAGCATAAATCTACTCAATATCTGTCTTTGGTCTACCACAAACCTATCCTCAAATCTACCCCAAATTCTATCCTCAAATCTGCACCAAACATAATCCTTTGATCTAGCATAAATCTGCTCAATCTCTGTCCTTAAGCCTTAACACAAAGCTTGACTCAATAACAAATTAACTCTACTAGATCTGCCTCAAACCTTAACTCAAGGTTTGAACAAATCAATCAATCAACTCTGCTCTCAATTCTTCTCAAAGACTGATCTCAACTCTACATTGTAAGCTTCCACAAAAGTTCACACTAATCTATCCATAAGTCCTCTCTAGAACTTGTCCAATCTGCTCAACAAGTCTTCACCAAGATTTACCTCAAATCTGCTTCAACAAGTCCTCACTAGAACTTGTCCAATTTGCTTAACAAGTCCTCACTAGAACTTGTCCAATCTCATAGAAACATATAGAGAATTGTTAGAGACTCAATATGCTTCACACTCACAACAATGCTCAATCACTTTCAATCTCTCTTTCTTTTTACCACAGAAACATATAGAGAATTGTTAGAGACTCAATATGCTTCATACTCACAAATACTCAATCACTTTCACTCTTTCTTTTTACCACAGAAACATATAGAGAATTGTTAGGGACTCAATATGCTTCACACTTAAAAACACTAAATCACTTTCAACCTCTTTCTCAAATCAACTTAGAATATAGAACAATTTATTTCACAGAATTAGAACTATCACTTCAACACTTCCACTTGACTAGGCTCAAACAACTCCACTCAATAAATCACTCAATAAAACACTCCTTGCTTACAAACCCTAGTCCAAGTATATGAACACTTACTCACTTATTTCCAACAATGCTTATCAAACAATCTTACATAACAATGATACTCATGATCTTGCACAAACTCTAGTTCAATATAGTTCTCAAATTCACATAACAATGATACTCATGTTATTTCACAAACCCTAATCATGCATATGAAGGTTCATTCAATGTTTCCAATAATGCTTATCAAACAAGGTTTTTATCATCAACTCTCACTCAGAAAAACCTGTAACAACCAAACTCAAAAATGCTTACCAAACAATCCTTTTCTCTCCAACTTAGCATTCACAACATCCAACAATCACTCTCAAGAAAAAATGTGCCCTTACCTCTTGTTTGAATATGATTTATCTTTACACACCTGTCTCAATCACAACCTTTCCTTTTACCAATACTAGGGTTAGATAGCAAATATTTATTCTCAATAAATCCTTTCAAGAATAATTCATCAAGTCAAAATATCACAACTTAATCAACCTTATTTCTCCTTTCAATACAATTATTAACTTTGTATTCAACAAATATTTCTAACACCTAAGGCACACCTTATTACTCCTCTCAACAAGCTCATCACACTTCAAAAAAATCAAACCCTAACAAAAATGCCAAACCTTTTATCTCCCTCACAAAAACCTTACACCATGCAAAATTAAATTTAAAACCTTTTTAAAAATTAATCTCTGCAAAATTCGAGCTTTCACAATTTTTGGGTCTCCGCAAATTTTGGACTTAGCACATACCTTGGTCTAGCACAAAAGGTTCCTGGCAGGTTTCGAATGTGAAACCTATCCATATTCAGGCTCCTTAGCAAGGTGTGTGCCCACCATGTGGGCTACGAGCCTCCACACAAATGAGAAGGCTCATGCCTTCCCCTTGTCTCCTTCCTGGCGTGCAATCCTCAAAATAATTCTTTCTTCACAAAAACTCAAGCCCGCGGGATTCGATCCCTGCACCTTCCGCTGGCCAAGACTTAGTGCCTTCCCTTGCTGTCGGTTGCGCTACAATGCACCTTGGAATGTAAACCAAAAGCCTCTCCTCCTTTTCCTTTTTGTTGCCTCTATAAGCCTTTAAAAAACATGTGATCGATCCTTTGCTTTGTGCATGAAACACACCATTAAACTTTGATCACAGATAAAATATTTACCAAGGCCTTTCCCTCCTTTATATGCATTGGGCTATGCCTTCGATGACGTCGACGATAATTCAAAAATTTGAATTATGAATTTTATAACCCTATGCTTAGGGTTAGTTTAATTAACCTATAAATTAATATATAATTAATTTAAAATTAACTTAATAACTTTAAAAGTTAATTAAATTAATTTATATATTTAAATTATAATAAAACTATTATAATTAATTAGATCTCTTGCACCTTTAATATTATATAAAATTATTATAATATTATTTTTCTTGGGTCTTCCTTTTGCCCTTTAAACCTCATCTGACCACCTGGAAGGAAACTTTCTTTTGCACTTGATTACGAAACCTGAAATTGATGTTGCTCACTGAAACTGACTCTTACTGGTGCTAACTTCTTGACATCAATGACAACTAAACCTGCTCATATTTCCAACAATCTCCCCCTTTTTTATTTATGGTAATCCAGTTACCTTTTACCATTTCCTTAACCTTTTTTTGTTATGCTCCCCATGGGAAACTACTCCCCCTGACTCAATGCTCTCCTCTTAAATCAAATCTTTCTCCCCTTACTCAAATATCTCCCCCTTTGACATCAATGGCAAAGTGTCACCTTTGGGGATCGGACTAAGAATGAAACTCTTAGCTTAGCCCCTCCCCCACCTCCTCTTGAGGTGGTTAATTCTGGGGTGGGAGTATTTCTACTCCTAACATGCACTAATCTTCACCTTTGTCCACTTTCCTTCTCATATGGTCCTTCTGATTACTCTAACTATTTTTGTTCCTACTTATCTCTGGAATCTTTTCTCTACACCACTTTGTTGTCTGTCCATAATTATTGCACTTATAACACTTAATTTTATTATTCCTTGGAGGTGCAAATATCTTGGGACATCTTTTTGTGAAGCCATATCTATTCCTTTCATGAACCCTACAATTTATTGCCTTGTGACCAAACTGATTACAAGAGTAGCAATACCCTTGAAAAATTTGCCTATTTCTAAAACTTCCATATTCCTGTCTTTCATGTGTCCTGCATTGAGGATATTTGTGCCCAAACCTATGACATGAGAAGCATCACCCATTGAAACTACCTTGCCTTGACCTCATTGGTCTCTTAATCTCTTTTACCTTGTGTTGATTCTTGTTCCATCTATTCCTCTTTTGTGCATTTTTCCTTTCCTTTTTGAACTTTATGTTGTCCAATTCATCCTCAGAAGTCTCACTTTCTTTGAAAATATCTTCTTCTAAAGTTTCTTCTTCTTCAAAACTTGAGGTTGACTCCTCACCTTGTTTTTTTTACTTGTTCAAAACCAAGACCTTTCTTTCTTGATGTAGGCTTTTATGTCTTGATAATATTATCCAAATTATTTGAGCTTATTCCAAACATGTGTAACCTATCCTTAGACTCTTTTACTTCTCCCCTTAGTAGAGCCACTTCATGTTCTAACCTTTCACATTCTAAGACCTTTGCTTCTAACTTATCTTAGAACTTCCTTGTCTTAACCATTGACTTATTTAGATCCTCTATAAGCTTTCCTTTCTCTTCATCACATTATTGAAACTAAAGCTTAAGCTGGGAGTTTTGCTTTCTTACCTTCTTTAATGCATCAAGAGCATGAATAAGTTCACCTTCAAGATCAACTTCTCCTGTTTCGTATTCTTCCTCTATTTTTTTACCTTTGAAAACATCTTCATTATTTTCTGATTCATCTTTTATAGGATCACCTTCTTCTTCTTCTAATGCCATTAGAATATTTTCTTCTAGTACTTCAAGTGTATCTTCATATTCATCATCACTGAAACTGAAACCACTATTTGTACAACTATCTTCAAGATGACCAAAGTTACCACATCTAAAACACTTGAGGATTATTGGTGACATTTTCCTAACCATTTCCTTTTCTTTTTCTAGAAATAGAACTTCATCTTTATCATTATCTGAGGAACTATTATCACTATGGTATGAAACTAAATGGTGCGAGAAGCAGGATCATTTTTATATTGAATCGCTTTTTGATTGTAAGGTAGAAAACCCACAATAGACTTAATTTATATATTTGTTCGATGATGTCTTATTATCATATGTGGATTGCATTTAAATACCTAGTATAATAGTTGTAAGAGTGAAGGGTTGTGACCCTAGAATATAATGAATAAATAATATAAGTAATTAGGATATGTTAGGAGGGTCCTAACATGCCACCCCCCTTAAAGGAGCTTTGTCCTCAAAGCTGGAAATTTGGAAATTGCTGCTGGATATCTTGAAAATTTTCCCATGTTGCGTCTTCTAAAGGTAGACCTTTCCAATGGATTAAAACTTCCGTGATATCGTGAGTACGAAGGTGACAAGAGCGACGATCCAAGATAGCTTCTGGCTCGACTAGAAGTACTCCATCATCGAAGAATTCAGGGAGAGTGGGTTGTGTCATGATATGGGCTCCCACTGCGAGCTTAAGGCAAGATACATGAAATACGGGGTGAAGTTTGGAAGAGGGAGGAAACTCTAGTTTGTAAGCAACGGTCCAAATACATTGGAGAACTTTATACAGCCTGTAAAATTTAGGTGCTAACTTCTGAGAACCTTTTTGTTTAAGAGAGGATTGACGGTAAGGTTGGAGACGTAAGAAAACCATATCACCCTCATGGAAACTACGTTTGCTTCTATGTTGATCGGCTTGTTGCTTCATGTGATGTTGGGCGGTGTGTAGGTTCTCTTTTAGGATCCGTAGTATGTCATCTCTATTAGCAAGTTTTGTTTCCACCGCATTGACTTTTATAGTCTCTGGAATATAGGAAGTGAGGGATGGTGGTTTTTGACCATATAGTGCTTCATAAGCAGTCATTTTGATGGACGTATGGTATGAAGTGTTATACCACCATTCCGCTAGTGAAAGCCACTTTACCCAATGGAGTGGTTGAGTAGAAACAAAACATCGAAGGTATATTTCCAAGCATTTATTTACAACTTCTGTTTGGCCATCGGTTTGAGTATGGTAAGTGGAGCTCATACGAAGTTGAGTACCTTGTAATTTGAATAATTCCTTCCAAAATGTGCTAGTGAAAGTTGGGTTGCGGTCACTAATAATTGTGGAGGGCATACCATGTAATTTAAATATGTTATCTAGGAAGAGGTGGGCTATAGTGCTAGCAGTATAAGGATGAGCCACGAAACAAAAATGGGCATATTTAGATAAACGATCAACGACTACGAAAATGGTTGTTTTTCCTCCTGATTTTGGTAATCCTTCAATAAAGTCCATAGAAATATTTTCCCATGTTTTGGTGGGTATAGGAAGAGGTTGAAGTAATCCTGGAATAGCAAGGGTCTCCCCCTTTTGTCTTTGGCAAACTTCACATTCTTTTACAAAGTTTTTTATGTAATTTTTCATTCCTACCCAATAGAAGGAGGTGGTGGCTCTTTTATAGGTTTTTAAGAACCCTGAGTGGCCTGCAGTGGGTGAGGTATGTAACTCATGAATAATTTTTTCATGATAAGTTGAGTTGGGGGTGAGGACCATCCTCCCTTTGTATCTTAATATATTGTCCTTCCAAGTGTATGGAGTTTTGCTACTAGGATTATGTTGAAGTTGTTGAATTAATGTGTGGATAGTAGGATCATTTATCCATTCTTTATGCACCTCATCTACCCATTTAGGAATAACGGAGGAAAGAGCATGGACTTGAGGCATATCTTCAAATTTTCTAGAAATTGCATCGGCTACCATGATGTCCTTTCCCTTTTTATATGTAATTTCATAATCATAGCCAAGAAGTTTAGTAACCCAATTTTGTTTTTTTGGGGTATTAGTCCTTTGTTCCAAAAAATACTTCAAGCTATGATGGTCATTGCATATAATGAAATGTTGGCCAATAAGGTAAGGCCTCCAATGTTGAATAGCATGGACAATCGCCAACATCTCTTTTTCATATGTAGAGCAAGCTAAATTCTTAGGATAAAATCCTTTTCTTATAAAAGATAGAATCATTTCAGCCTGCATGAGTACGGCTCCCATTCCTATTCCTGAAGTGTCACTTTCAATGATGAATGGTTTAGAAAAAGTTGGGCATGGCTAAAACAGGGGTGGTACACATTGCAGTTTTCAAGGTGATAAAGGCCTCATCCACTTTAGACGACCATTTGAAAGCGTTTTTCTTAAGTAATGTTGTCAGAGGAGCGGCTATTTTACTATAATTTTGGATAAATTTTCTATAATATCCCGTTAGTCCAAGAAACCCACGTAGAGCTTTTAAGGTTTTTGGAATAGGCCAATTTTCCACCTCCCCAATTTTGGAAGGATCTACCATAACTCCTTCCTTTGAGACAATATGCCCTAAGTATTCAATTTCTTGTTTTCCAAAGGAACACTTTGATCTTTTTGGATAAAGTTGATTTTCCTCCAAGATTTGGAATGCTTGTCTAACATGGTCCAAATGTTCTTCCCATGTTTTGCTATAAATAAAAATGTCATCAAAGAAAACTAATATAAATTTACAAAGAAAAGGGTGAAATACCTTATTCATTAGACTTTGAAATGTAGAAGGAGCATTGATCAGGCCAAATGGCATCACCAAGAATTCGTAGTGCCCTTCATGAGTGCAAAAGGTCGTCTTAGGAATATCCTTTTCATTGACTCGTATTTGGTGGCAGCCTGACCGTAAGTCTAACTTGGAAAAATAAGCTGCCCCGTGGAGTTCATCTAATAGTTTGTCTATGACCGGAATAGGAAATTTATCTTTGATGGTCATTTTATTAAGCGCTCAAAAATCAACACATAAACGCCATGAGCCATCCTTTTTTCTAACTAAAATAATTGGAGAGTAAGGGCTTTTGCTAGGTCTAATGACTCTTGCCTTAAGAATCTCTTGTACTAATTTCTCTATTTCGGTCTTTTGGAGGTATGGATAACGATAAGGTCTAATATTAGGAGGTTGATGACCTGGAAATAGTGGAATAGTGTGATCGTGACTTCGTTGTGGAGGTAGACCTTTTGGTTCATTGAATACCGCCTTATGGTGGTTTAAAATCTTTTGTAACTCTGGTGTCTCGTCTTCTTTGTGACTAGGTTGAACTAAAAATAATTGGGCGACCATTCCTTTGTTTCCTTTTTGGATAATTTTCTCCATTCTATGTGAGCTGATGATTTGGGAAGGTCCTGATTTCAGGCCTTGGATAATATAGGTTTGCTTCTTTGCTGTGAATTTCATCCATAGTTCATCAAATTCCCATTGGACTATGCCCAAGGTTTGTAACCATTGTACGCCTAGTACAATGTTGCACCCACCTAGGGGTAGGACGTACATGTCGCCTTTCATGTTATAAACCCCCATAGTTAGTTTTATATTTTTGCATTTTCCTTTGCATGTAATTTTTTTGCCGTTTCCAATCATCACTTTGAAGTTATTGCAAGGGTGTATAAAACAATTTGCTTGTTTAGCCACCTTTGGATCAATAAAATTGTGCGCACTACCAGAATCTAGGATAACGGTAAGGTTTTGTTTCTTGAAATACCCTTTTACTCGCATTGTTTAAGGGGAAAAAATCTAGCAAGGGCGTTGAAGGAAACCTTTAGTGCATTTTCTTCGTCACTTTCAAGTGTGTTGGATAATACCTCTACTTCGAGTTCAGGTTCCTCTTCAGTAGAATTCCCTTCCTTTGTGGCATCTAGAATATATAATTTTCGTGAGGCACATTTATGATTTCTGTCAAATTTCTCATCGCAATGGTAGCAAAGACCCTTAGCTTGTCTTTCCTTCTTTTCCTCAAAACTCAGACGCTTAATTGGTAGAGCGAGGTTAATTTTGGGGGCTGTGTAGGAATTTTGGGTTCCTCCATTTTGCATTGGTTTGGGGTTGGTATAAGTGTTTGATGGTTTCCCCCAAGTTGGTTTTGTGAACCGATTACGTGCCTTGATTTTGTCCTCCGCTAATTTTGCCAAGCCGATGGTCTCTAACATGTTTGTAGGGTTATACATTTGCACCTCTATTCGAATTTCTTCTTTTAATCCACTGACAAAACATTCTTGAAATAAGGTAGCATCTAATCCGGATGTTCGATTAGCTAGCATTTCAAATTTTGCTTGGTATTCGCTTATCGAAGTGGTTTGGCATAATTTAGTGAGGGCCCCTGTAAAGCTTTGAAACTTGCTAGGGTTGAATCGCACTAATAGATTCTGTGTAAAGGTTGACCACGTCGGAGTGTCGTTAGTTTTCTCGAACCATTGGTACCATTGGATGGCGTCGTTTTCCAAGTGGAATGAGGTGATATGCACTTTTTGCATTTTCGGAATTTGATTTAGTGAGAAATATTGCTCTGCTCAGTAGATCAAGTTTGTAGGGTCTCCTCCTTCAAATTTTGGGAAGTCTAATTTGGTCGTCCATGGTAGAATGGAAGTTTTTGGACCTCGTAACATTGCTCGGTTTTATGACCCGTGGTTGGGTGAATTTGCATGTGTTGTTGTCTGATTTTGACTGATGGCATCAATTTTAACATCCATTGCAAATATTTTCTCGAAGAGTTCTCTTGTGGTACAGGTATTCTCCTCTTTCCTGTTGAACTTCTTCAGCGAGCCTTTTGTGTTTCTCATGAATGGAATCCAGTGATCATCGTCCTTCAGCCATTGCGGTTGGTGTAGGTAACGATAATAATTTTAATTTTTTTCCTTTGCATTTCGAACGTCGAAAACCTTGATGTTGCATTGAAGATTTTAGCTTTTTCAAAACAACCACCGGTCACCATGCGAAAGGTTGAGCAATTTGGATGTAATACAACTTAATTCGTACCTTAGGAGAAGGTTTAAATTTTTGTGAGGATTTTGACATGGATCCGTGAAGCGTGAATGTTGTTTGCATCCTCGCGAATGTGGACTGGCTGAAATGTGCGATGGGAAAAAAAATTAATGGTGAATTTGCTCCTTGATCTATCTCTGATCCATATGGTATGAAACTAAATGGTGTGGTAAGTAGGATCATTTTTATATTGAATCACTTTTTTATTGTAAGGTAGAAAACCCACAATAGACTTAATTTATATATTTGTTCGATGATGCCTTATTATCATATGTGGATTGCATTTAAATACCTAGTCTAATAGTTGTAAGAGTGAAGGGTTGTGACCCTATAATATAATGAATAAATAATATAAGTAATTAGGATATGTTAGGAGGGTCCTAACACACTATCACTTGAGTACTTACTTGCCTTGTCTACATAGTAACTCTTTTTCTATCTTTGAAAGAACTTCTTTCCTTTCTTACCTTGTCCATCATTGTCTTTCTTTTGGTACTTGTGTTTTTGTGATTCCCTGTTCTTATGATCCTATTTTTCTTCATCATTGCTATTTCTATATTCTTGACAATCAGTTGCATAGTGACCATACTTTCCACAATTGAAACATCTAACAAATTTCACATCTTTAAATCTTCTTGGATCCTTGTTCCTTCTACCATAATTTGCTTCTTCATCACTAGATGACTCATTGCTTGAATCTGATTTCTTACCCTTTATATTCTTGGTAGCCTTGAAGGTTGCTTCTTTCTGGAGATTAGGTTACTCTTTTGTTCTCATATCAAAGCTGTAATAATACCAAGTAATTCATACCTTGTCAAAATATCACCATCTTTTGATTCCTTTATAGCTGAAATCTTTTCACTAAACCTTTTTAGGAGTGATCTTAATATCTTATCACAAACATCAAATTCTTGAACCTCAAGTCCAAGTCCTTGCATGGAGTTAACAATATTATCTACACAAAGTAGATAAGCACTAATATTTTCCTCATCCTTCATTTTTAGATATTCAAATTATCCCTTGAGATTTTGCAACTTTACCTTTTTAACCTTTTTATCTCCTTCATATATGCCTTTAAATTTATCCCAAATTTATTTTGCTGATTTGCAATGCATAACCTTAAAAAACTCTATTCTATGCAAACCTCTCAAAATTGCATTCATTGCTCTTGAATTTTAATGATGTATAAGCTTATCTTTATTTGTAGGTGGAGTAGTTGTTGGTGTGTATCCATTTTAAACTGCTTCCCATATTTCATTTTCAAGTGCCATCAAGTGAATCTTCATTCTCATACTCCAAAATACATAATCGCTTCCATCAAACATTGGTGCTGAATTATCTAAGGATCCATTTTAGAATCCATTTGTGTTTTTGTAAGTTTTTCCTTCAAGTTGTTAAACTCTTCCGAAGGAACACGCTCTAATACAAATTGAAGAACACAAGCTTATACTGAGAGGGGGGTTGAACAGTATAATATCACTTTTTACTTTTTTTCTTCCCAATCAATATTATGCAATGTATCAATAGCAATATCAACAACAGTAATAAAAGCAATGCACAAATCACCACAGACATCAATTTAATGTGATTCACCCAATGTGGGCTACTCCACAAAGAAAATATTTCACTAAAATTTTCTCAACAAATCTCTTGGGAAACCTTTCTCTATTACAATGTTTATGGACCTCTGTCTAAAGGAGACATCAATCCCCTAATCAATTTTATGGATCTCTATCCATGGGAGACACCAATATCCTTAGCTGGTTTATGGATCTCTATCCATACGAGAACTCCTTTTTCCTCTACTCTGGTTGGTAATTTTCTATAACTGCTACCTCCACTGCACTGGCTAATGGATCTCTATCCACTAAAAAATCTTGTCCTTACTTAGAAGACATGTCTTCACTACCCTGGCTAATGGACCTCTATCCACTGGAGACTATCATCCTATATACTATGTCACCTCAAAAGCTTACTCTCATATATGTCTCAAATCTGCACTAAACATAGTCCTTCGATCTAGCACAAATTTTCTCAATCTCTATCTCTGGTTTGGCACAAACCTATACTCAAATCTATACCAAAATCTATCCTCAAATCTACACTAAACATAGTCCTTTGATCTAGCATAAATCTACTCATTCTCTGTCCTCAGACCTTAACACAAAACTTGACTCAATCACAAATCAACTCTACTAGATCTGCCTCAAACCATAACTCAAGGTTTGAACATATAAATCAATCAACTCTACTCTCAAGTATTCTCAAAGACTTGTCTCAACTCTGCATTGTAAGCTTCCACAAAATATCACACTAATCTATCCACAAGTCCTCTCTAGAACTTGTCCAATTTGCTCAACAAGTCTTCACCAAGACTTACCTCAAATTTGCTTCAATAAGTCCTCACTAGAACTTGTCCAATCTGCTTAACAAGTCCTCACTAGAACTTGCCCAATCTCACAAAAACATATAGAGAATTTTTAGAGACTCAAAATGCTTCACACTCACAATAATTCTCAATCACTTTCAATCTCTCTTTCTTTTTACCATAGAAACATAGAGAATTGTTAGAGACTCAATATGCTTCACACTCACAAACACTCAATCACTTTCACTCTTTATTTTTACCATAGAAACATATAGAGAATTGTTAGAGACTCAATATGCTTCACACTCACAAACACTCAATCACTTTCAACCTCTTTTTCAAATAAATTTAGAATATAGAACAATTTGTTTCACAAAATTAGAACTATCACTTCAACACATCCACTTGACAAGGCTCAAACAACTCCACTCAATCAATCACTCAATAGAACACTCCTTGCTTACAAACCCTAGTCCAAGTATATGAACACTTACTCACTTATTTCCAAAAAAACTTATCAAACAATCATACATAACAATGATACTCATGATCTTGCACAAACTCTAGTTCAAGATAGTTCTCAACTTCACATAACAATGGTACTCATGTTCTTTTACAAACCCTAATCATGCATATGAAGGTTCATTCAATGTTTCCAACAATGCTTTATTGGACATTTTGAGTCATCATTGATTTCAAGGAACGAAGTCATCATTGATGTCAAGGAACGAAGTCATCATTGATGTCAAGGAACAATGCAAAGGTTAATGGCAAAAGAGCTTCATAATATTTTTAATATTATGTGGAAGCATATGAAGGCTGGTTTTTATTAAAACCATGGATAAGAAAAATAAAAGGTTTTTCATAAAAACTCAAGGAATATTTTTGAAAATATAAAGGAGGTTTTAATATTTATTTTATAAAATATTTAAATTCAATTTGAATTTAAATTTTATAAATAATTAATTATACAAGTGGTAAAATTAAAGAAGGCTTTAATAAAGCCAAAATGGGTTTAAGAATTAATTTATAAAATTTAAATTCTAAAGAATTTAAATAATTTATAAATTAATTATTCAAATTTCGAAGGTGCCGACATTCAAAATTATTGGAGCAAATATATGTAAAAACTATATGCCTTGATGGAATAGAACTTACCCTTCGTTCGAAAGAAATCAAAGTGGCATGTGTTTTGGTGAATACTCGTGCGAAGAAGAAGACAAATATTTGTCTTAAGGCGCCAGCGAAAGTGTTAAAGACCATTGAGGGATAAACTCTCATATCCACCAAGGCACGTTGCCTAGTGGCATATGATCTTGAGTTAAGTCGGGCGGGTGCAGAGTGGTTCATGTTCGATTCTTGACAAGAGCATTTTTGGCATGTTGTGCTTAGGCGTCGGAGGAAGCAACCCACTGTATTTTGGTTTCTACACATTGAGGGAAGAACATAGAGCACATTGTGCTCTTTGTTCCCCAAATGAGTGTCTAGCTCGTAGGGTGGTTGGAGTCGTGGCTAGGGAGTTGGGAGCAGCTGCATCGAGGGTTCGATTCTCACCTAGGTGGAGGTAATAAATTTTACATTATTTTTAACTGCGTAAGGTGTAAACATAAGGTTTAGGGAGTTATAAGGGGTTATGAAAAGTGCTTATTTTAATTGTTAGTTTTTTATTAAATGAAGTAATAAGGTGTTGAACTTTATTTTTAAATAAAGTTATTGTGATGTTTTTGATTTATCAAAAGTGAATTGAAGAGTGATTAAATTTAAAAGTACTTCTTGCCATTGAGTTTGTTTGAAAAGGATATTGTATTGATAATATTTTTTATATTGAATATTTTTTTAATTGGGATATCATAAGGTGTATTTGTTCAATCATTTTTGTATATGTTGATGGATGCTTTCTTTAAGATGGAGCGATAAGGTGTATGTGTGTTTTGATATTTTGCATTGTATCTTTGAGAGATTTTAGTATCTTTTAATTCCTTGAGCTTGGCAAAGAAGTGTTTGTGGTTGTGGTAGATATTTGAGGTTCCTTCATCATCAAGAAAAAGGTATGGGCACATTATTCCATAATTGAGTTGATTGGTTGGTTTTCTAGAAAATAATTTTGGAGTGAAAAGGACTTGATTAGGTCTTCCTTATTGAGTGTGTTGAGTTAATGCTTCAAGGTTTTCTAGAATAAAGAGTTGTTGTTAAAACCTTGTTTTATAATCATTATTGTCGAAACCATTGGTTGTATGAAGAAATTAAACTAGGGTTTGAAAATAACATGAGTATCATTGTTATGTGAGAGTTTTTTATAAGCATTGTTGTTGAAGTGAGTTTTTGAGTGAATAACTTGAACTAGATATGAAAAGAACATGAGTATAATTGTTATGTGAGATTGGTTGATAAGCATTGTTGGAAACATTTTGAGTGAGTGTTCATATGCTTGGACTAGGGTTTGTGAGCAAGGATTATTTCATTGAGTGTTTGGTTGAGTAGATTTGGTTGAGCCTGGTCAAGTGGGTGTGTGAAGTGATTGTTCATGTTCCATAAAACAAACTATTCTATATTTTAAATTGAATTGAGAAAGTGATTGAGTTGAAGCATATTGAGTCTCTAACAATTCTCTGTATGTTTCTAAAAGAGTGATTAAAAGTGATTGAGCATTGTGATGAGTATAGAGTATATTGAGTCTCTAAAAATTCTCTTTATGTTTCTATGAGATTGGACAAGTTCTAGTGTGGACTTGTTGAGAAGATTTGAGGTAAGTCTTTGAGAAGACTTGTGGATAGATTTGGGTAAGCTTTGTGGAAGCTTACAATATAGATTGAGAGTAGATTTGGAGAAGTTCTTATGAGGACTTATTGATCAGATTGGACAAGCTCTAGAGAGGACTTGAGGACAGATTTGTGTGAACTTTTGTGGAAGCTTACAAGGCAAATTTAAAATATGACTTTGATAAGGCTTGTGAGTAGAGTTGATTGATTTATTTGTTCAAACCTTGAGTTAAAGTTTGCAGATCCAACAGAGTTTATTTGATATTGATTCAAGCTTTGATTTAAGGCTTGAGGACAAAGATTGAGGATATACTTATGCTAGACCAAAGGACAGTGTTTAGTATAGATTCAAGGATAGAGTTTAGTGTAGATCAGAGGACAGGTTTATGCCAAACTAGAGACAGATATTGAGGATAGATTTATGCTAGATCGACAGACTGTATTTAGTATAGATTTTAGACAGAGCTTTGGAGGTGATAGATTTGAGGATAGATATCTCCAACCAAATTAGGGAAGATAGGTGTCTTCTATGGATAGAGTTCCATTTGCTAAGGGTAGTGGAGGCAGAGGTCTTCTAGAGGATCACCAACCAGAGCAGATATTAGGAGATTGGTGTCTCCTGTGGATAGATATCCATGAACTTGATTTAGGGGATTGGTGTCTCCTTTGGACAGATGTCCATAAATATTGTAATAGGGAAAGGATTACCAAGATATTGATTGAGAAAATTTTAGTGAAATATTTTCTCTATGGAATAGTCCACATTAGGTGAACCATGTAAATTGTGGTGTCTCTATTGTGTGTGGTTATTTATGCATTGCTTTTATTACTACTATTGATATTGTTATCTTTATGTTGCATAATATTTATTGGGAAAGAAAAGTAAACAGTGGTCTTATACTGTTCACCCCCCTCTCAGTATAATCTTGTGTTCTTCAATTGGTATCAGAGCGGGTTTCTTCAAAAGAGTTTAATTGCTTGAAGGAAAAACTAACAAGAACATAGTGGATTCTAAGAATGGACCTTTAGATAATTTAGTACCAATATTTGATGGAACTGATTATGTATATTGGAGTTTGAGAATGAAGATCTACCTAAAGGCACTTGGCAATTAAGTTTGGGAAATAGTTGAAAATGGATACGACCCCTTAGTTGATCCACCTATATATAAGGAAGTTAATATTCCATAGCATTACAATTCAAAATAAATGAATGCAATTTTAAGAGGTTTGCATAGAATAGAGTCCATAAAAGTTATGCATTATCAAGATGTAAAAGGAATGTGGTATAAGTTACAAAATATATATGAAGGAGATAAAGGTGTCAAGAAAGTAAAGATACGAAATCTCAAAGGACAATTTGAAGAGTTAATAATGAAGGAGGAGGAAAACATTAGTACTTACCTACTTTGAATTGATGAGGTTGTTAATGTTATGTAAGGACTTGGAATGAAGGTTGATGAATCAGATGCTTGTGATAAGGTCTTAAGATCTCTTCCAAAAATATTCAATGAAAATATTTTTGCTATAGAAGAGTCAAATGATGGTGATTCTTTGATAATATATATGTTGCTTGGTATTCTTATAGCTTTTGATTTAATAACAAAAGAGCCTTTTCCCCATAAGGAAGCAGCCTTCAAAGAAATCAAAAAAATAAAGGGTAAGAAGTCAAAATCAAGCAATGAGTCATCCAGTGATGAAGAAGCTAATTATGGCAGAAGGAATAAGGATTCAAGAATATCTAGAGATACAAAATCTGTTAGATGTTTCAATTATGGAAAGTATGGTCACTATGCAATTGACTTTCAAGAAGCTAATAATAACAATGATGAAGAAAAACATGATCACAGAAATAGGGAATCTGAAAGATACAAGCATCAAAAGAAAAGCAATGATGGACAAAGCAGACAAGGAAAGAAGTTATTTTGAAGGAAAAAGAGGAGCTACTATACAGATAATGCAAGTAAGTACTCAAGTGATAGTGATGGTAGTTTTTCAGATAATGATAGATATGAATTCCTATTTATGATTGAAGAAAAAGAACAAGTTAAGAAAAGGACTCCAGTAATCCTCAAGTGTTTTAGATATGGTAACTTTGGACATCTTGAAGATAGTTGTACAAGGAATGGTTATAGTTTCAGTGATGATGAATATGAATATACACTTGAAGGACCATAAAATAATATTCTAATGACACGAGAAGAAGGAGAAGGTGATCCTATAGAATACAAGTCAAAAGAAAATGAAGATATGGACAAAGGCAAACAAATAGAGGAAGAATCATATAAAGAAGGATATGATCTTAAGGGAGAACTTATCTATGCTATTGAAACAGTAAAGAAGGTAAGAAGGTAAAATTATAAATTAAAATCTCAGTTTCAAGAATGTGATTAAGAGAGAAGAATGCTTATAGAGGATCTAGAAAAATAAAAGGCTAAGATAAATAAGTTCAAGGATAAGCTAGAAGCAAAGGTCTTAGAATGTGAAAGGTTAGTACAAGAAGTAGCACTACTAAGGGAAGATTTAAAAAGCTCCAAATTCAAGCTAAAAGGGTTCAAAAACATCTCAAAGAACTTAGATAAGTTTATCAATATTCAAAAGCCTACATCAAGCAAAATAGGTCTCAGTTTTGAACAGACTCAAAAGAAACAAGAAGAAAAATCAACCTCAAGTTTTGGAGGAGAAGAAACTTCATATGAAGACACTTTAGAAGAAGATAGTGTAATAGAAAGTGAGACATCTAAGGATTATTTGGACAATAGAGAGTTCAACAAGAACAGGAGCAATGCACAGATAATATACAAAGGGAACAACAATCATAATAAGTCAAGAGAGACTAGGAGACCAATGAGGTCAAGACAAGGAAACTTCAATGAAATATGTTTTTCATATCACAGGTTTGGGCACATGGCTTCACAGTGTAGGACACATAAAATATAGGAATATGGGAATAGATAAATTTTCCATGGGTATTGTTACTCATGTAATCATTTTGGTCATAAGGCAATGAATTGTAAGATTCATGATAGAAGAGGATATGGCTTCACTAGGAGAAATCCTAAGACATTTGCACCTCCAAGTAATAATAATATTAAGTGTTATAAGTTCAATAATTATGGTCACATAGCAAAGTGGTGTAGAGGAGATATTCCAAAATCAAGTATGGACAGAAACGGTAACAGGAAAATGGATATGGATAGGAATAGGAACAGGAACAAGAACATGGATATGAACATGAACAGGAGTAGAAACATGAATAGGAATAGGAACATGGATATGAACATGAACAAGAATAGGAACAGGAATAGGAATAGGAATAGGAATAGGAGTAGGGATATGAATGTAGACATGGATAGGAACATGGATATGGAAAGGAACAGTTAGAGGAATCAGAAATATCAGATAAGAAGCAAAGAATATAAAGGTAAAGAACAGTGCTTTATGGGAGTAGAAATACTCCTACCCCATAATTAACCACTTCAAAAGGAGGTAGGGGAGGGGCTAAGATAAGAGGCACATTCTTAGCCTCAAGCCCCAAATTTGACCCTTTGCCATTGATGTCAAAAGGGGAGAGATTTGAGTAAGGGGGAGAGATTTGGTATTTGAGTAAAGAGGAGAGATTTGAAAAGAGCATTGAGCTAGGGGGAGCAATGTCCCAGGGGTAGTATGATATGGTATTATGTAAAAAAAAAATTATTCCATTATTTACAGGTGCTTAAATAAACAAAATAACAACAATATGTGTGTCAAGTCATGTCGAAAATATAGAAAGATGTTGAATCATATCAACAAATCTTGTCGAAAAGGAATGTCAGCATAGCTTTGTCGGCAATAACAAATTTAGGAAAAATAAAATAAATAAAATTCTAAAGTCTAAACTAAACCTCATCATTCATCCCAACAAAAGAAGCATTGGACTCCAATGCTTTTAACAAAGAGGGAAAATCTCGAGATATATGGTGAGCAGAGATCCAGCGAGCCTGATGCGGAAATTGGCCATGACGGGCCACCAGATATGAAGTAGAAGTACCCTAGCGTTTCTATCGAGTCTTCATATCAAAAAGTGTATCAGTGTGGAGTGGAAGTTGTGCATCTGGAACCACATCAATAGGATGACTGATAGTTGGAGAAGATTCTAAGGTAGAATCATAGTATGGCTTCAGGAGATCCACATTAATGACGTCATGAATGCCAAGATGAGCCGGAAGATCAAGGCGAAAGGCATTCTCAAAAATCTACTGAACAATGGTGTATGGCCCATAACGAAGAGGTTTGATCTTGCTATGAGTCTTGTCCGCAAAACATCGTTTATCCAGATAAAACCAAACTTTGTCACCAACCTAAAAGTGATGAGGAGTGCGGTGTCGGTCCATCTGTTGTCTCTATTTTTGTTGAGTCTTCTAAAGAATCTGAACCACTTTGGACTGAAGGCTCTACAAATGTTGTACAAAATAGTTGGCCTTATATTGCTCCTTCTGAATGTGCAAGGTAGCTGGAGAGGGCAAAGACAAAGGCAACTCGTATGGAGCCAATGGCTGAAATCCAAAACATACCTCAAAAGGAGAATGTCCTATTGAACTGTGAACAACTCTGTTGTAGGCGTGCTCGATGTGAGTGAGGCTCAAATCCCACCTGGTAGGAGTGGAGTGATGGTAGATCCTCAAACTCTGAACAAGAGTATGATTAACTACCTCTATCTGCCCATCGGACTGATGGGTGATAAGCAGTAGAGAAGTTAAGGGATACTCCCAAGATCTTCCAAAGAGATCTCCAAAAGTGACCCACAAAATGTGAGTCATGATCAGAAACAATGCTAGTTGGAAGACCAAATGAGTGCCACACTGTCTCAAAGAAGAGTTGGGCCAAATCCTGTGCAGAACTTGTCTTGCGACATGGAATGAATTTGGCCATCTTACTGAATCTATCCACAATCACAAAGACACAATCGTGTTGTCTAACTGTCATCGAAAAACCGCTCAAAAGGTCCATGGAAATGCTCTCCCAAGGACGAGAAGGAATGGGTAAAGGCATGCTCATTCCCAATTTCCTATTGGTGGATTTAGAATGGTTACATACAACACATTGTCACAGGAATTGAAGAACATCTCGCTGCATGTGAGGCCAGAAGAAGAATCGTTGAAGGTGATGAAGAGTTTTCTGCTTGCCAAAATGACCTCCATAGAGAGTAGAATGAGCCTCTTTCAAAAGAGACTCCCTGTGCTCATGAGGTACACAAAGTTTGTCCAGTTTGTACAACATGCCATCCTTGAGGTGAAAGTCTTGAAGAGCTCTCAAATTGGAAGTAGAAGGATGTGAAAGCTGCTGAAAAACTATGCCAAAATCAGGATCCGAAGGATACTGTGTGGGCCAAGTTTGGAAGCCAATATGGGATGTGGTCACAATAGTCAAAGCAAGGGCTGAAGGTGGACGACTCAAACAATATGCTACTGCATTATTCTATCCTTTCTTGTACTTGATTACCAAATGGAATTGTTGCAAGTATGATGCCCATTTCATATGTCGAGCCTCTTCAATTTTTGTTTGGGATTGAAGAAACTTGAGTGGCATATGATCTATGTGAACTATTGTTTCCTTTCCCAAAAGATAGTGCCTCCAATACTTGATGGCCTGAACCAAAGAATACAACTCTTTATCATATGTAGAATAATTCTTCTTTACCTCTAAAAATGTTTTGGAATGATAGGCCACTGGATGGCCATTCTGTTTGAGCACGACTCCAAGTGCAAATTGTGATGCATCTGTTTCAATCTCGAAGGGTTGAACAAGATCTGGCAGAACAAGAATAGGTGCAATACACAATTTACGTTTCAATGTGTCAAAGGCCTTTTGTTGATCCTTTGTCCACTGAAACTCAATTTTGATCTTTGTCAGATGATGTAAGGGAGCGACTATCGTGGAATATCCTGCAATGAACTTGCGATAGAAATTAGCAAGCCCAAGAAAACTTCTTAACTCTATGATAGAAGTAGGAGTTGGCCATTTGATCATGACTTCAATTTTAGCAGGATCCACTTGAACCCCTTTATCACTGATTACAAAACCAAGATAGGCAATGGAATTTTACCCAAAAGAACACTTAGGAAGATTGGCATACAATTGGTTCTTCTGAAGAGTTTGAAGAACAGATTCTAAGTGCTCTAAATGACTTCTCCATGTAGGAGAAAATACAAGGATGTCATCAAGATAGATGATTACAAATTGATCTAAACAATCTCTGAATACTTCATTCATTAGCCGCATGAATGTGGTAGGGGCATTTGTGAGACCAAAGGGCATGACAAGCCACTCAAAGAGCCCCATTTTGGTCTTGAATGTTGTTTTCCAAGTGTCCTCAGCCTGAATCCTGACCTGATGATAACCACTTTTGAGATCGATCTTGGAGAAAAACTTAGCTCCTTGAAGCTGATCCAAGAGATCGTCAATTCGTGGAAGTGGGTATCTATTTTTTATTGTTATTTTGTTAAGTGCCCTGAAATCAATGCATAGCCTCCATGTACCATATTTCTTCAATACAAGAAAAATAGGTGAAGCACAAGGAGAAGTGCTAGGTTTTATGAAACCTTTAGCCAACAAATCATGAATTTGCCTTTTAATTTCATCCATTTGCACTATTGATTGTCTATACATTGAAACATTAGGAAGAGGGGCAGCAGGAACAATCTCAATGCTATGATTAATCTGTCGTTCAGGTGGAAGGCTGGAAGGTTCTTTGAAAATACCAGAATATGATTGAAGCAATGAATTCACTGAAGAATGCCTGTCATGTGAATGCTTAGGTGCTTGAGTTCCTTCATTAAGTGGCCTGATGAAGATGAGTGCTAGTTCCTTTGCTTGATTAACAACTTTCCTTGCTTATCTACAACTTAACATCAAATTTTGTGGTGTTTGTCGTGTACTTCTGATTATGTAAGCCTTATCATATTTGTGCAAAGTGAATGTGTTCTTGTACCCATCATGAATAGACCTTCTATCATACTGATAAGGTCTCCCAAGCAATAAACCATAGCAGTCCATTGGAGTTACATCACACACCACAGTATCCACAAAAGTAGGACTAAAAGCAAAATTCACAGTGCATGTGTGTGTGATGTCGGATGAAATCCCATTATCCTTCCATCCTAAAGGATAAGGATGAGGATGGGGATTCATTGGCAGCTTCAGTTTATCGACAATGGATCTCACAATCAAATTCTTCTACGAGCCGTTGTCGATGATACAATCAATCACAAAGGTGTCATTCAAGTGTACCGTGGTCACAAACAAGTTCTCACGATCACTTTGAGAAGTATTCATAAGGGTCAATTTGTTTAACCCTGCTAACTCCTTGTATGCTTTTCATTCTCCTGTAGCCTCAATAGGACCCTCTTGGGATTCCTCATTGGAAGGCTTTACAACGAGGGACTTTTTCTTCAAATTTTTCAATTTAAAACATTGATGCTTTTGATGACCCTTCTTTTTACAATAGCTACATTCCACAAGAGTTTTAGAAGAAGCTTTTTGAGAAGAAGGAGAAGAGGAAGATGGAGAGGGGTTAGAAGAAGAGGAAGAAGACTTAGGTGCCTTGGATTGATAATGAGAAGCCTTTGGATTTCCTCCCGATTCTAAAGAGCGAGACCCTCGCGATGACTCTCGTAATTCCTCCTCCACAAGAATGGCTTGATTGAAAGCCATATCAATGCTTACAATGACTTTGTATTTCAATTTCCTGAAAATGGGTTCTTGCAACCCACTTTTGAATTTGGTCACAAGTTGAGTAGCGAAATCCTACACTGAATTCAAAATTCTCAATTTGTTAAATTGCAACACATAATCATGAACACTCATATTAGAAGTTTTACGAAGATGAAGCCATCATATCTCAAGGTCTTCGACATAGTTTGAAGGGTAAAAACTACTCTTCAAAACACGTTGCAATTCATCCCATGAGTCAATAGGATTTTGTGTCCATTGGTGATCAGTGACGAGAATCTTAGCAATGCCAGTCAATTTGAGCTTTGCAAAAGCAACTTGTTGATCCTTCGCCAATTTGGTGTAGTCGAACCAACTGCTCATGTCAAGAATCCAGCTGTTAAGCACTTCAGGATCCTGGGAGCCATTGTAAAGTGAAACATCACATTGTGGTTGAATATCTTGGGATGTGACTTTGTCAGCCAAAGTACTCACAAGTTGTGTGAGTTGAGCCATTTTATCGGCCAATTCGGTAGCCATTTGACCTTGAGTACATGCCAGTAGGAAATTTTACAATGCAAAGTACAAAGGGTTTAAAGTGCTCAAATAATTGCAATTTTTGAAATGCAATTTTACAATAAGAATTGAAGAAAAGCACTATTGAATATAGTTTTGTCAAGGCAAATAAAGCATTATTTAATAAAGCACTTATGACAAAACTAAATTAAAAATTCCCTTGAAATTTATGCTTGATGGTGAAAAGTTCTTTTTGAATTTGTAAAAATTCAAATTTGCACATTAATAAGTAAAGTACTTTAATAAAAGTAAATACCTTTGTGCAAATAGAAAAATTTTGGCACGGTCAACGCGCTCTACTGGATTGGTGGGCGGGAAGAGGCACCAAGTAGACGCTTGAATGTCAACAAACTCCATGTAACAAAGTTGCCACAACTCAAGGCCACATAACTAGTGGAGACGGGCATGCGTAAGCCAACGTGTGTTGGCTATTGACCTTAGGGCAGCAAGGCCCTTATAAAAACTTTAATATTATTGTTATCCCATCAAAGGTGGGATAAACGCACAAATTGTGTGTCAATATGTTGTGGTGCGTTTTGAAAACGTAGTCTCCTCCCGCGGGTTATGGTAGACGTGTTCTAATATGGCAGATCACCCAAAATTTGTGCAAAACCAAAACCAATCTCCTGCGCGACATGTTAAGGAAAAGATTCGAAGATGCATGTAGCTGCCATGTGGCTAGTTTATTTATCCCAGGCTAGCTTAAATACGTTATCTTTCGACAAAATTTGACGTTTTTCCCAAACACAGTAAAAAATATAGTCGACGCAACTTGTAGGTGGAATCCAAGGAATTTGTAAGGGGTTAAATTTGACTAGAATGCACTACATGTGATCATGGTAAGAGAAATCTTCTTCACACAACTCGAACGTTACAACCGACATTGAAATCACAGCAAGCAATGGAATACTTCTTCGTACAGCTTGAACAGCACAATCGACGTTGACACAATAGGGAGGAAATCTGTAAGATCGACTTGGTGAATCATTAGCTTCAGTTCATGAATCATCGGGTCGATGGGTAAAATGGTCGAAAATTCTTAACAAGATCTATGTGAGAATTTGCTCAATGAAAGCAATTTTCTAGTTACTACAAAATTGTTGATCAAAACAACAATACACAGCAACGAAGAGTTTTCAACAGGACAAAAATATGGGTTTGGAAATGACCCAAAACCACCACTAAATCCTTTAGCTCTGATACCAACTGATATGGTATTATGCAAAAAATGTTTATTCCATTATTTACAGTGCTTAAATAAACAAAATAACAACAAGATGTGTGTCGAGTCATGTCAAAAAAAAAGAAATATGTTGAATTATGTCAGCAAAGCTTGTCGGTAAGGAATGTCAGTATAGTTGTGTCAACAACATGTCAGCAATAACAACTTTAGGAAAAATAAAATAAATAAAATCCTAAAGTCTAAACTAAACCTCATCAGAGTAGAACCAAGAAAAGGTTAAGTTTTTGGTAAAAATAATTTGGGTTGCCATCAATGACAAAGGGGGAGATCGTTGGAAATTTTGAGTCAAGTTGTCATTGATGTCAAGGAACAAAGTCATCATTGATGTCAAGGAACAATGCAAAGGTTAATGGTAAAAGAGCTTATAATATTTTTAATATTATGTGGAAGCATATGAAGGCTGGTTTTATTAAAACCATTGATAAGCAAAATAAAATGTTTTTTCATAAAAACCCAAGGAAGCATTTTAAAAATATGAAGGAGGTTTTAATATTTATTTTATAAAATATTTAAATTCAATTTGAATTTAAATTTTATAAATAAATATTATTTATACAAGTGATAAAATCAAAGAGGGCTTTAATAAAGCCAAAAGTGGTTTAAGAATTAATTTATAAAATTTAAATTCTAAAGAATTTAAATAGTTTATAAATTAATTATTCAAATTTCGAAGGCACCGACGTTCAAAATTATTGGAGGAAGTATGTATAAAATATATATGCCTTGATGACATAGAACTTACCCTTCGTTCGAAATAAATCAAAGTGGCATGTGTTGTGGTGAATACTCATGCGGAGAAGAAGACAAATATTTGTCTTAAGGTTCAAGCAAAAGTGTTAAATACCATTGAGGGCTAAACCCTCATATCCACCAAGGCACGTGGCCTAGTGGCAAGCGATGCTGAGTTAAGTCGTGCAGGTGCAGAGTGGTTCACGTTCAATTCTCAGTAAAAGCATTTTTGGCATGTTGTGCTTAGGAATTGGAGGAAGCGATTGTCTTTTGGTTTTAGCGCATTGAGGTAAAAACATAGAGCACATTGTGCTCTTTGTTCCCCAAATGAGCACCTAGCTCGTGCAACGGTTGGAGCCACAACTAGGGCATTGGGAGAAGATGCGTCGAGGATTCGATTCTCACCTAGGCGGAGGTAATATATTTTGCATTATTTTTAATTGCCTAAGGTGTAAACATAAGTTTTAGGAAGTTATAAGGGGTTATGAAAGGTGCTTATTTTAATTTTTAGTTTTTGATTAAATGAAGAAATAAGGTGTTGAACTTTATTTTTAAATAAAGTTATTGTGATGTTTTTGATTTATCAAAAAGTGACTTGAAGAGTGATTATATTTAAAATGACTTCTTGCCATTGAGTTAGTTTGAAAAGGAGATTGTATTGACAATATTTTTTATATTGAATATTGTTTTAATTGGGATATCATAAGGTGTATTTGGTCAATAATTTTTGTATATGTTGATGGATGCTTTCTTTAAGATGAAGTGATAAGGTGTATGTGTGTTTTGAAATTTTGCATTGTATATTTGAGAGATTTTAGTATCTTCTAACTCCTTGAGCTTGGCAAAGAAGTGTTTGTGGTTATGGCAGATATTTGAGATTTCTTCATCATCAAGAAAAAGGTATGAGCACATTCTTCCATAATTGAGTTGTTTGGTTGGTTTTCTAGAAAATAAGTTTGGAGTGAAAAGGACTTGATTAGGTCTTCCTTATTGAGTGTTTTGAGTTAATGCTTCAAGGTTTTCTTAAATAAAGAGTTGTTAAAACCTTGTTTTATAATCATTGTTGTTGAAACCATTAGTTGTATGAAGAAATTGAACTAGGGTTTGAAAAGAACATGAGTATCATTGTTATGTGAGAGTTGTTTTATAAGCATTATTGTTGAAGTGAGTTGTTGAGTGAAGAACTTAAACTAGGAATGAAAAGAACATGAGTATCATTGTTATGTGAGTTGGTTGATAAGCATTGTTGGAAACATTTTGAGTGAGTGTTCATATGCTTGGACTAGGGTTTATGAGCAAGGATTATTTCATTGAATGTTTGGTTGAGTAGAGTTGGTTGAGCCTAGTCAAGTGGGTGTGTAGATTGATTGTTAAATTCCATAAAATAAAATATTCTATATTCAGAATTGAATTGAGAAAGTGATTGAGTTGAAGAATATTGAGTCTCTAACAATTCTTTGTATGTTTCTAAAAGAGTGATTTAAAGTGATTGAGCATTGTGATGAGTATAAAGTATATTGAGTCTCTAATAATTCTCTTTATGTTTCTATGAGATTGGACAAGTTCTAGTGTGTACTTGTTGAGTAGATTTGAGGTAAGTATTTGAGAAGACTTGTGGATAGATTTGGGTAAGCTTTGTGGAAGTTTACAATATAAATTGAGAGCAGATTTGGATAAGTTCTTGTGAGGACTTATTGATCATATTGGACAAGTTCTAGATATGACTTGATGATAGATTGGTGTGAGATTTTGTGGAAGCTTACAAGGCAGATTTGAGACAAGTCTTTGAGAAGGCTTGTGAGCAGAGTTGATTGATTGATTTGTTCAAACCTTGAGTTAAGGTTTGGGTTAGATCCAACAGAGTTGATTTGATATTGAGTCAAGCTTTGATTTAAGGCTTGAGGATAGATATTGAGGACAGATTTAGTGTTTAGTACAAATTCAAGGACAAATTTTGGTGTAGATCAGAGGACAAGTTTATGTCGAACTAGAGACGGATATTGAGGATAGAGTTGTGCTAGACCAACGGACTGTATTTAGTATAAATTTAAGACCGTGCTTTGGAGGTGACAGAGTTGAGGATAGAGATATCCACCCATAGCAAGGAAGACATGTGTCTTCTATGGATAGAGTTCCATTTGCTAAGTGCAGTGGAGGTAGAGGTCTTCTATAGGATCACCAACTAGAGTAGAGATTAGGAGATTGGTGTCTCCTATGGATAGATATCCATGAACTTGATTTAGGGGATTGGTGTCTCCTTTAGATAGAGGTCCATAAATATTGTAATAGGGAAAGGATTCCCAAGAGATTGATTGAGAAAATTTTAGTGAAATATTTTCTCTATGGAGTAACCCACATTGGGTGAACCACGCAAATTGTGGTGTCTCTATTGTGTGGTTATTTATGCATTGCTTTGATTACTGCTATTGATATTGCTATCTTTACATTACATAATATTGATTGGGAAAGAAAAGTAAAAATAATCTTATACTTTTCACCCCCCCTCTCAGTATAAGCTTGTGTTCTTCAATTGGTATCAGAGCGGGTTCCTTCGGAAGAGTTTAACAACTTGGAGGAAAAGCTAACAAAAATACAATGGATTCTAAGAATGAAACTTCAGATAATTTAGTACTAGTATTTGATGGAAGTTATTATGTATATTGGAGTTTGAGAATGAAGATCTACCTAAAGGCACTTGGCAATGAATTTTGGGAAATAGTTGAAAATAGATACGACTTATCAGTTGATCCATGTTGGACATTTTGAGTCCCTAAGTCAAAGTGGTCATTGATGTCACTAGAAGAGGTCATCAGTAATTTCAGCAGGAAATAAAGGTGACAAAGATGGTTATTTGATATCCAACAAGAAGGTAAAATATCGAGGGAAATAGTGCAAAAGACAGAAGTTAAAAAGGAGTTATAATATTTATTTTATAAATTATTTAAATTCAGCATGAATTTAAATTTTATAAATAAATATTAAAGGTACTTTATCGAAGGATTAATATTATAATGGTGGTTATTATAATATTAAATTTGCCATGATGAAAACCCAAATAAAATAATTATAATCCTTATTATAATATTTTATAAGGCAAGGGGTTTTATAAAGTCCAAAAGTAATTTTTTATTATAACCCAAGGTTGGGTTTACTAAGGCTTTCGAAGCCTTAAAGCATCGACGTAATGCATTTAAATAAAAAAGTCAACATCTAGACAAATAAGGAAGGGAAATATAAATATATGCCCAAAGTTATTTATTATCTATCCTTGCTCGATTGATTATTGAGTGGCACATGCAAAAAATGAGCTCATGGTTAAAACGTTTGGAAAGGATAGTACATGATAAAGTGGAGAGAGACCATCCCCAATTTATATTGGGTAGTGCGGCCTAGTGGCAACTTTGAAAGCGTGAAGGCATTGGTAGCACGGAGGTCATGCGTTCGATTCTTGTGAAGAATTTTTTAGTGGAGTTTTTCTGGAAGCACCAAGGCACACTTTTTTAAACGTGAGCAAGGAAAGTGCAAAGAGGAAGCACGTGGTGCTTCCCCCTTTACGAACAAGCATGTAGCTCGTATGGAAACCTTAGCCATAGCTAATATGCTCATGGTGAGGGCAAGACTCGGGGTCAAATCCCCTTGAAGCAAGTATGTTTTTTGTGTTAATTAATTTTATGGTTATGCCCTAAGGTTGGAGAGATAAGGATGTTATGAGGTTTATTAATGTTTTAATAAATTGTGTTAATTAGAGGTTGTTGTGATTACTTCTGAAGGTGAAGTGTTGATAATTATTTGAGCTTTATTATTTGGAAAGTATTATTTTGAGAGTTATATTTTAGGAGGTATAAGGATTTATGGTAAAGTGTTAATTGAGATTTATTTTGAGACTTGTTGATTATTATTTTTGATAAGTGTTTTCTTCTAAAAGGACTTTGGTGGATGTGAAAATTTAGTTGGAGTAAAAAGGTGTATTTAAAGTTGCATTTTGCATTATGATTTTAATTAAAGTCCTCTAACCCTTATGTGAGTTTGGAAAAGAGTTTTTTGAAGTGTGGCAGATTTTGTAGACAACTTTTTGGCAACAAAAAGGTATGGGTAAAATTCTTCTCTATTGATTTGGTTGATTGGCTTGATTGAAAATTAAGTTTGGAGTGAAAAGGAATTGATTAGGGTTTCCTTTTCGAAAGTGGTTGAGTTAATGCTTTAAGGTTTTCTGAATTGAGAGTAGTGATTAAACCTTGTTTTATTAGCATTATTGTTGAAGCCAATTGGTTATGCAAATAACTTGAACTTGAGTTAAAAAAGAACATGAGTGTCATTGTTATGTGAGATTTTTTGTTGAGCATTGTTGGAAACGTTTTGAGTTGGTTGATATATGCTTGGACTAGGGTTTTTTAGAAAGGGTTGTTCCTTGAGGTGATTGGTTGAGTAGAGTTGGTTGAGCCTAGTCAAGTGGATGTAAAGTGGTTGTTCAAGTTCCATGAAACAAACTATTCTATATTCTGATTTGAGTTGTGATTGAGCATTGAGTATAGAATATATTGAGTCTCTAACAATTCTCTTTATGCTTCTATGAGATTGAGTTGAGAAAGTGATTGAGCATTAAGTATAGAACATATTGAGTCTCTAACAATTCTCTTTATGCTTCTATGAGATTGAGTTGAGAAAGTGATTGAGCATTGAGTATAGAACATATTGAGTCTCTAAAAATTCTCTTTATGCTTCTATGAGATTGAGTTGAGAAAGTGATTGAGCATTGAGTATAGAACATATTGAGTCTCTAAAAATTCTCTTTATGATTCTATGAGATTGGACAAGTTCTATGTGGACTTGTTAAGTTGATTTGAGGTAAGTCTTTGAGAAGGCTTGTGGACTGATTTTGTGTGAGCTTTTATGGAATCTTGCAATGCAAATTTGAGCAAGTCCTAGAGAGGACTTATTGAGAAGATTTGCACAAGTTATGTGTGAACTTGTTGAGCAAATTTGGACAAGTTCTGTGTGAGCTTGTTGAGCATTTTTGGACAGGTTCTGTGTGGACCTGTTGAGCAGATTTGATCAGGTTCTGTGTGGACCTATTGAGCAGATTTGGACAGGTTCTGTGTGGACCTGTTGAGCAGATTTGGACAGGTTCTGTGCAAACCTGTTGAGCATATTTGAGCAGGTTTTGAGTGGATCCATTTAGTAAATTTTTTACAGGTTCTGAGTGAACCTATTGAGCAGATTTGTACTAGACCGAATGTACTATGTTTAGTGCAAGAGATTGATCAGAGTTGTGCTAGACCGATTGGACTGTGTTTAGTATAGTATTGAGACAAAGCTTTGGAGGTGACAGAGCAAAGAGGATAGAGTCTCTTGTGGATAGAGATCCATAATCCAGGACATTGAGGATAGGTCTTCTAAGTAAGGATAAGAGTCTTCAAGTGGAGAGAGATCCATAGTCAGTGCATTGGAGGTAAAGTCTTCTAGAGGATCACCAACCATAGCAGAGGAGAAGAATTTATCCTATGGATAGAGATCCACATCCAGATTTATGGGATCAACATATCCTTTGGATATAGGTCCATAAACATTGTAATTAGGAAGGATTCCCAAGATATTATTTGAGAAATATTTAGAAGAAATATTTTCTCTATGGAGGTAGCCCACATTGGGTGAACCACATTAAAATTTGAGTCTCTATTGTATGTGGTGTTTTGTGCATGGCTTTGATTACTGTTATTGATACTGCTATCTATACACTATATAATATTGATTTGAAAAGAAAAAGTAAAAAGTGGTCTTATATCACGACGATGCAACATGTTGCGATATCGCGACACTTTTTCTCCTTTGGCTGCGATGATGCAACATGTCGCGATATCGCGACACTTTTTCTTTCTTCTTTTGGCCGCGAAAATGCAACATTTCGCGATATCGTGACACTTTTTCTTTCTTCTCTTTTGGCCATGAAAATGCAACATGTCGCGATATCGTGACACTTTTTCTCTTTTGGCCACGACGATGCAACATGTCATGATATCGCGACACTTTTTCTCCTTTGGCCGCGATGATGCAACATGTCGCGATATTGTGACACTTTTTCTCCTTTGGCCGCGACGATGCAACATGTCGCGATATCGCGACACTTTTCTTTCTTCTCTTTTTGCCACAAAAATGCAACATGTCGCGATATCGCGACACTTTTCTCTTTTGGCCGCGAAAATGCAACATGTCGCGATATCGCGACACTTTTCTCTTTTGGCCGCAAAAATGCAACATGTCGCGATATCGCGACACTTTTTCCTCCTTTGGCCGCATCGATGCAACTTGTCGCAATACCGCGACACTTTTTCTCCTTTGGTCGTGACGATGCAACATGTCGTGATATTGCGACACTTTTTCTCTTTTGGCCGCAATGTTGCAACATGTCGCGATATCGCAACACTTTTTCTCCTTTGGCCTCGACAATGCAACATGTCATGATATCGCAACACTTTTTCTCCTTTGGCCTTGACAATGCAACATGTCATGATATCACGACACTTTTTCTCTTTTGGCCGCAACGATGCAACATGTTGCGATATCGTAACACTTTTTCTCTTTTGGTCGTAATGATGCAACATGTCGCGATATCGCAACACTTTTTCTCTTTTGGCCACGACGATGCAACATGTCGTGATATCGTGACACTTTTTCCTCCTTTGGCCGCGATGATGCAACATGTCACGATATCACAACACTTTTTCCTCCTTGCTTTCTCCCTTTGCTTTGGACCATGAAAATGCAACATGTCGCGATATCGTGACACTTTTTTCTCCTTATGGTGTTTTGCTTTTTCTTTGATCTTTAGCATATGGGCCACTTCGGTCTTCTTAGAAAACATGCAAAAAAGGTGGGTCTCCAATTTTTGGGTACGTTGTGGAGCAGCCACAACACCTCCAAATAGTGAATTTCTCTATTTAAGTTTCGCTTTCCCTTTTCTTATTAGCCTATGGTCATGTTTCCCTTTAGTTAGTTCTTCTAGTTGGTTCCTCTAGGCGCCTCTACCTTAGGTAGCCCTTGCTATTTTTAGGCTTTCTAGTTCTGATGTCGTTGTTCTTCCCCTTTGCCTCCCTCTTCGGAGGCCCATGGCTGGTTTGTACAAGGTTCAGGGACCTTTCAACACCCTTTCAACCAATCAAAAAAAAAATGGTCTTATATTGTTCACCCCCCCTCTCAGTATAAGCTTGTGTTCTTCAATTGGTATCAGAGTGGATTCCTTCAAAAGAGTTTGATAGCTTAAAGGAAAAGCGGTCTAAGAACACAATGGATCAAAAGGATCAAAGGGACGGGTCCATCAATAATGCAGTACTAGTATTTGATGGAAGAGACTTTTTGTCTTGGTGTATACTAATGAGATTTAACCTGAAGGCACTTGGAAATAAAGTTTGGGATGTAGTGGAACTAGGATATAATTCAGTAGTCAATCCTCTTATAGATAAGGAAGGTAAGCTTCTAATGCATGCAAATTCAAGAGCTATAAATACAATTATAAAAGGGTTGCGTAGATCATAATCTATGAAGGTTATGGAGTGTACAATAGCAAAATATATGTGGGAACTATTGCATACCATATATGAAGGAGATAAAAGTGTCAAGAAAGCTAAGATTAGAAATCTCAAAGGAGAATTTGAGAATCTAATAATGTGGGATGATGAAAACATTCATGACTATCTCAGCAAGGTTGATGAACTTATACATGACATGAAAGGTCTTGGAATGAAGGTTGATGAATCTGATGCTTATGATAAGATCTTGAGAACTCTTCCAAAGATGTGTAGTGAAAACGTTTCTGCTATAGAAACATCAATTTATAGTGATTCTTTGAAAATTAATTATTTGCTTGGCATGCTTACAACTTTTGAGATAATAATAAAAGATATTATCCCTCCAAAATAGGTTGCATTCAAAGTGAACAAGAAGATGAAGAGTAAGAAGTCAAAAAGCAGTGAGTCATCTAGTGATGAAGAAAATAACTATGGTAGAAGACATAAAGGTTCCATAAGACTCATAGATCTAATATCTGTTAAGTGTTTCAATTGTGGGAAGTATGGACATTTTGTAATAAATTGTAAAGAGCCAAAGAACAAAAATGATGAAGAAAAATAGGATCACAGGTACAGGGAATCTGAAAGATACAGGTACCAGAAGAAAATCAAGGATGGATAAAATAGATAAGGAAAGAAATTCTTCTAAAGGCAAAAGAGAAGCTACTATGCGGATAATGCAAGTAAGTACTCAAATGATAGTGATGCTAGTTTTTTAGACAATGATAGAGATGAAGTCCTATTTATGATTGAAGAAAAATAACTAATTAAGAAAAGGGCTCCAGTTATTCTCAAGTGTTTTAGATGTGGTAAATTTGGATATCTTGAAGATGATTGCACAAGGGATGGTTATAGTTTCAATGATGATTATTTTGAATATGCACTTGAAAGACCAGATGAAAATCTTCTAATGGCATTAGAAGAAGAAGTTAGTGATCCTATAGAAGACAAGCTAAAAGAAATTAATGATATGGACAAAGGCAAACAAATAAAGGATTATTCAGTAGACAATGGTTATTATCTCAAGGGAGAACTTATCTATGCCCTTGACATAGTAAAGAAGGTAAGAAAGCAAACCTCTAAGCTTGAAAGTCAGTTTCAAGAATGTGATGAAGAAATATTATTGCTCATAGAGTATCTAGAAAAATCAAAGGCTAAGGAAAAAAAGTTCAAATATAATTTAGAAGCAAATATCTTGGAATGTGAGAAGTTAGCACAAGAAGCGGCTCTACTAAAGGAGGGTGTAGAAGACTCCAATAATAAGCTATACAAGTATGTAAATAGTGCAAAGAGTGGATAAAATAATCAAGATACAAACAGGAGCAACAAACAAGATAGGTCTTGTTTCAGAACAGGTTCAAAAGAAAAAGGAAGAAGAGTCTACTTCAAGTCTTGAAGAAGAAGAAACTTCAGAAGAGGATACATAAGAAGAAGATAGTGTAAGTGGGAGTGAGACATCAGAGGATGAGTTGGACAACAAAGAGTTCAACAAATATAGGAACGATGCACAGAGAAGATACATATGGAACAACAATCAAAATAGGAGACCAATGAGGTCAAGACAAGGAAGCTTCAATGGAATATGTTTTTCATGTCACAATTTTGGGTACATGGCTTCACAGTGCAGGACACATGAAATACAGGAATATAGGAAAGGATAGATTTTCCAAGGGTATTGCTACTCATGTAATGAGTTTGGTCACAAGGCAATGAATTGCAATATTCATGATAGAAGAAGATATGGCTTCACTAGGAGAAATCCTAAGACAGTAGGACCTCCAAGGAATAACAACATTAAGTTTTATAAGTGCAATAATTATGGTCACACAACAATATGGTGTAGAGAAAATATTCCAAAAATAGGTATGAACAGAAACATGAACAGGAACAGGAACAGGAATATGAACAAAAATGGGAACATGAACAGGAACAGGAGCATGGATATGAACAAGAATAGGAACAGGAACATGGATGAGGACAAAAATAGAAACAAGAACAGGAATGATTATAGGAACAAGGATGATCACTTGGAAATAAACAGTCAGAGGATTTTAAAAACTCATAAAATAAGAGAAAAAGATAAAGGTAAAGAACAGTAATTTTGGGGAGTAGAAATACTCCCACCCCAGAATTAACCACCTCATGTGGAGGTGGGGGAGGGGCTAAGCTAAGAGGCTCATTCTTAGCCCCAAGCCCCAAAGGTGACCCTTTGTCATTGATGTCAAAGGGGGAGATATTTGTGTGATTTGTGTATTGGGGAGAGATTTGATATTTAAGAGAGCATTGTCCCAGGGAGAGCAAAAGAAAAAGAAAGGTCAAGTTTCAGTAAAAAGGATATGGATTGCCATCAATGACAAAGGGGGAGATTGTTGGACATTTTGAGTGCCTAAGTCAAAGTTGTCATTGATATCACCAGAAGAGGTCATCACTAATTTTAGTAGTAAATAAAGGTGACAAAGATGGTTATTTGATATCCAGCAAGAAGGCAAAAGATCGAGGGAAGCAGTGCAAAAGACATAAGTTAAAAAGGAGTTATAATATTTATTTTATAAATTATTTAAATTCAGCATGAATTTAAATTTTATAAATAAATATTAAAGGTACTTTATCGAAGGATTAATATTATAATGGTGGTTATTATAATATTAAATTTTCCATTATGAAAATCCAAAAAAAATAATTATAATCCTTATTATAATATTTTATAAGGCAAGGGGTTTTATAAAGTCCAAAAGTAATTTTTTATTAAAACCCAAGGTTGGGTTTACTAAGGCTTTCGAAGCCTAAAGCGCCGACATAATGCATTTCAATAAAAGTGTCGACATATAGACAAAGGAGGAAGGGCAATATAAATACATGCCCAAAGTTGTTTATTATCTATCCTTGCTCGATTGATTATTGAGTGGCACATGCAAAAAATGAGCTCGTGGTTAAAATTTTTGGAAAGGAGAGTACAGGATAAAGCGGAGAGAGACCACCCCCAATTTGCATTGGGCAGTGTGGCCTAGTTACAACTTGGAAAGCGTGAAGGCATTGGTAGCATGAAGGTCGTGCATTTGATTCTTACGAAGAATTTCTGGTGGAGTTTTTATGGAAGCACCAAGGCACACATTTTTAAATGTGGGAAAGGAAAGCGCAAAGAGGAAGCATGTGGTGCTTCCTCCTTTGCGAACGAGTGTGCAGCTCGTGTGGTAACCTTAGCCATGGCTAAGGCACTCACGGTGAGGGAAAGACACGGAGTCAAATCCCCTTGAGGCAAGTACGTTTTTTGTGTTAATTAATTTTATGGTTATGCCCTAAGGTTGGAGTGATAAGGATGTTATGAGGTTTATTAATGTTTTAATAAACTGTGTTAATTAGAGGTTGTGATTATTTTTGAAGGTGAAGTGTTGAATATAAATTTTATAAATAAATATTATTTATACAAGTGATAAAATCAAAGAGGGCTTTAATAAATCCAAAAGGGGTTTAAGAATTAATTTATAAAATTTAAATTCTAAAGAATTTAAATAATTTATAAATTAATTATTCAAATTTCGAAGGCGTCGACGTTCAAAATTATTGGAGGAAATATGTATAAAAACTATATGCCTTGATGGCATAGAACTTACCCTTCGTTCGAAAGAAATCAAAGTGGCATGTGTTGTGGTGAATACTCGTGCGGAGAAGAAGACAAATCTTTGTCTTAAGGTGCCAGCAAAAGTGTTAAAGACTATTAACGGCTAAACCCTCATATCCACCAAGGCACATGTCCTAGTGGCAAGCGATGCTGAGTTAAGTCGTGCGGGTGTAGAGTGGCTCGCGTTCGATTCTCGACAAGATAATTTTTGGCATGTTGTGTTTAGGCATCAGAGGAAGCGATGCATTGTCTTTTGGTATTAGGGCATTGAGGGGAGAACATAGAGCATGTTGTGTTCTTTGTTCCCTAAATGAGCGCCTAGCTTATGCGACGGTTGGAGCCACGGCTTGGGCGTTGGGAGAAGCTGCGTCGAGGTTTCGATTCTCACTTAGGTGGAGGTAATAAATTTTGCATTATTTTTAATTGCCTAAGGTGTAAACATAAGTTTTATGGAGTTATAAGGGGTTATGAAAGGTGCTTATTTTAATTTTTAGTTTTTTATTAAATGAAGGAATAAGGTGTTGAACTTTATTTTTAAATAAATATATTGTGATGTTTTTGATTTATCAAAAAGTGAATTGAAGATTGATTAAATTTAAAAGGACTTGTTGAGCAAGGTGCAGCAACAGTATTGTCATTGTTGTCAACACAGTCAGACAGATCGGTTGATGCAAGTGGATAGGAGTTAAGAGGTTCTTCAGAGTATGTACAGTGATTTTCCAAAAGATCGAAGTGGCCCATATGCTAAAAATCAAAAGAAAATCACAAGGAAGAAAACTGTCACGATATCACGACATGTTGAGCAAGAAAGAAAAATTGTCGCGATATCGCGACATGTTGAGAAGAAAGAAAACTATCGTGATTTCGTGACATGTTCAAAGAAGAGAAAACTGTCATGATTTCGTGACATGTTCGAAGAGAAAGTGCAAGCAAGAAAAACTATCACGATTTCGTGACATGTTCGAAGAGAAAGCGCAAACAAGAAAAACTATCATGATTTCACGACATGTTCGAAGAGAAAGTGCAAGCAAGAAAAACTGTCATGATTTCATGACATGTTCGAAGAGAAAGCAAGTGGAAAAACTGTCATGATTTCATGACATGTTGGAAGAGAAATGGAAGTAGAAAAAGTGTCATGATTTCGTGACATGTTGGAAGAGAAAGTGCAAGTAGAAAAAGTGTCACGATTTCGTGACATATTGGAAGAGAGAAAGGCAAGTAGAAAAAGTGTCACGATTTCGTGACATATTGCAAGAGAGATTGTACGAAAGAAAAAGTGTCACGATTTCGTGACATATTGCAAGAGAGATTGTACGGAAGAAAAAGTGTCACGATTTCATGACATATTGCAAGAGAGAGAGTCCGAAAGAAAAAGTGTCACGATTTCATGACATATTGCAAGAGAGATTGTACGAAAGAAAAAGTGTCATGATTTTGTGACATATTGCAAGAGAGAGAGTCCGAGAGAAAAAGTGTCGCGATATCGCGACATGTCGTGTTTTCACGACCGAAGGCAAGAGAAAGAGCAAAGGAGAAAAAGTGTCGCGATATCGTGACATGTCGCATTTTCGTGACTAAAGGAGGAGAGAGAAAGTAAGAAGGCAGAAGTGTCACGATATCACGACAAAAGTAAAGAGGAAGAGTATGGAGGTGAAAGTGTCGCGATATCGTGACATGTTATATTTTTTCAAACCAAGTAAAGTAGCAAGGAGAGAAAGTGTCGTGATATCGTGACATGTTGTTTTCGTGGGTACAAGCCAAGAAAAGAAGCAAGGAGGTGAAAGTGTCACGATATCGTGACATGTGTTTTCATGGGAAAAATCTGAGAAGAGGACAAAGAGGCAGAAGTGTCACGATTTTATGATAGGTCACTTTGGCATGAGCTAAGAAGAGAACCCAACCGAAATAAGATATGTGACAGTTAACTAAAGTTATACGACAGTTATAGGGGCCGTTGTAGAAGAAAATCATGCAACTAAAATAAGAAGAGTTAATGAAGTCGACGATAGTTATAGTGATAGAGAAAAATCATGCAGCTAAAATAAGAATAGTGAATAAAGTCGAAGATAGAGTGAAATCATCGAGGGGGTTAAATGAAAGTCATAGTCGAAGACCAAACAAAGAGCCGTAACTATTAATAGGTTGCATGAGAGAATACTGTGTGATAAAGGAGTTACATATAGAAGTTTCTATTAATAAGTTGCATGCAAAAATATGGAAGTTAAAAATAGAGTCAGAACTTTGTTATAAAAGGAGGTCTACATGGAGAATTAATGTAAAAAAGAGTGAAAGTGCTGCAAAAAGAGGGTTGGAAGAGTGTCGTAAGAGAGCGTTAAGCAGAGCCATGAGAGCCGTAAGAGTGTAGTAAGAAGCACAAGAGGGCTGTAAGAGGGCCGTAAAAGTGTAAGTAGAGCCTTAAGTGTGTGTGGTGTTTTGGTGAATAGCGAGAGAGGTTGGGTTAGCAATAGACCAGTCAGGGTCTTGTATAAGCGAAGGCATTTTTATGTCAATCTTATAGTTTCAAAATTGCAGTCCAAGTTGGTGCTTGGAATTAGGGGTTGGTGCTCCTTTCTGTTGGTGCAGATAAATTAGGGGTTGGTGCTCCTTTCTGTTGGTGCAGATAAATCAGGGTTGGTGCTCCTTCCAGTGGGTGCTGGTAAATTGATTGTAAAATTGGTATTTTGCAAAGGCTAGATTTGGACGGGAATCCAAGCAGTCATTTTTGAGGAGTAGCCAAATTGGTGAACCTCGTTACATCGTGTGTTGTGGAATGCTCTCTTGTTATACTTGCTTTATCTGATTTTAAATTTTCATTGTTTCGACGTTAAGAGTTGTAGATTTGAATTTAAATAGCTACACTGATTCACCCCCCCTCTCAGTGTCATTGTGAGACTAACAATTGGTATCAGAGCCAAGTTCCTGAACAAGCTTAATCGGCTAAGGTGATCTTGGAAGTGAGACAATGGCAGGTGGTGAAGGATTCTCATCAAACAAAGCACCATTGTTTGATGGAACTAATTACGCATTTTGGAGACTCAGGATGCAGACATATCTATGTGCTTTGGGATACGACATTTGGGAGTCAGTAGACAGTGGATACACAATACCCACCACTCCTCCAACCGATGCTGTCGGTAAGAAACTATTTGAGAATAACTCTAAAGCAAAGAATGCTATCATGTGCGGTTTAGTGGACAACGAACTGATAAAGATTATGAGTTGTAAAATGGCAAAAGACATGTGGGACAAACTAAGGAGCATTCATGAAGGAGACGACAAGATCAAGGAGGCCAAGTTACAAACGCATCGAGCTCAGTTCGAAGCATTAAAGATGAATGACGATGAGAACATAGAGGCATACATGCTGAGAGTTAATGGAATCATTAATGCGATTAGAGGACTCGACGAGGAAATGGAAGATGTTGTCATCATGAAAAAGGTACTAAGATCTCTTCCCCAAAGATTTGATTCTAAAGTTTCAGCAATAGAAGAAGCTAAAGATCTAAATACTTTTAGTATGGATGAGATGCATGGTTCTTTGACTGCATATGAGATGAGAATAGGAAAAACTAAACCCACAGACAGAGAAGCTACTTTTAAAGCACATAAAAATATAAAAGCAAAACAAGAATCCGAGGAAGAAGAGACATCAGATGAAACGGAAGCAAACTTTGTTCGAAAACTAATAAGGGGAAAAGGAAAATACAGAGGAAAGCTACCATTTAAGTGTTTCAACTATGGAGGCATTGGGCACTTTGCAGCTAAATGTCCACTTAATGAGAAAAACAAAAGTGATGAAGGTTCACACCAAGAAAGAAGTGACTGGAAGAAGAAACCAAATTTTAGAAAAGGCAACTTCAAGAAGAAAAGTTTCATATCCAAGAATGTCAGTCCTTCAGAAGACAGCTCCGGTGAGGATTCTGAAGAAGAAATAGGTGAAGCTCTTTTCATGGCATTCGAAGAAGAAAAAATAGAGGAAAAATAGGAATGTGATAAAAAACTTGAGGCTGAGGCTGAAGTAGATCTGGAAGGTGAGTTGGTCACTGCACTTAAAGAGCTGAGTATAGAAAGGAAAAAGAATAAGAAAATTTCAAGAAAGCTTGAGGATGCCAATGAAATCATAACCAGACTTGAAAGTACAGATAGACAAATTTAAGAAAATATCTGAAGATATCAAAGTACAATTAACCATGAAAATAGATGAGTGCAGCAAGCTAGAAGAAGAGATTGTTGGTTTAAGGATGCAGCTAGAAGAGATGAATCAAAAAATGAGTTGTTATCACAAACTTGAAGAAAGTTCTGTGAAGTTGGATAAGATTATAAATAACCAAAGGACTACAGGCATCAAATTTGGTTTAGGCTTCGTCGAAGGAGAATCATCAAATGGATCAAAGGCCATAACTGTAGAACCCATAAAGAATGAAGATAAGATCAGGGTTGATCAAGAAAAAATGAATCATGCTAAAGAAAGCAATAATGCCAGGCACGAGAGGAGTATTGACAATGATGGATTCACCAATGTCACTCATCAAAGGAGAAGAAGATTTATGGCTCCCACTACAAAATGGCAAAGACCATCACCCAGGTTCACTCATTCCTTTTCTGGTTATTGTTTTAAATGCAATGGTTATGGACATAAGATTTCAGATTGCAAGTATAATGTAGGACAAAGGAACTTTACCAAGTAGAAATGTTTTTTCACCGTTGATGGATTATGCAGTAGAATGTTATAACTATCATAATTTTGGGCACATTGCAAGAAATTGTCGAAGTACATTTGCAGCAAATAAACATCAAGGAAGAAAATTTCAACCAAATGGTTTGAGACAAAATAGAAAATTTCTCGAAAAACATGCACAAGCTACTAACAAAGAAAAGTCAAAACAAGTGACCAAAACTGTAATCAAACCAGAGTGGAAAGAAAAGGAGCGACCCAAGGAAGAAAAGGAATCCTTGATCGTACAGACAACATTTAAAGCATAGAACAAATCTGCACCATGGATACTTGATAGTGGATGCTCCAGTCATATGACAGGTGACAAACAAAAATTTGAGAAGTTACAGAAATATGAAGGTGGTTCTGTAAAATTTGGAAATAATGATGGAGCTAAGATAGTTGGCAAAGGATCAGTTAAGATCAGTGATGAAAAAATCAAGTCAAAAGAAGTCTTGTTTGTGATTGGTCTGAAGCATAACTTGTTAAGCGTAAGTCAGATTTGTGATAGAGGTCATGAAGTAATTTTCAAGAAGCAGGGTTGTGAAGTCAGAACAACAAACTATGGAAAGTTGATAGCAACTGGATCAAGGACATCTGGCAACCTGTATACTCTCTCAGAGACTTCAGAAGGAGCGTGCTTGATTGGACAGGAAGAAGAAAATTGGCTGTGGCACAAGAGGCTCGGTCATATCAGCTTTGACAATCTAGTAAAAATCAGCTCAAAAAGGGCAAGTGAGAGATATTCCCACCATTGGCAAACCATTAAATAGCATTTGTGCTTCATGCCAAAAGGGGAAGCAAACTAGAGCCACATTTAAAACAAAAGAGTACTTCACAAGCAAACCTTTAGAACTAATACATACTGATTTATGTGGACCCATGAGAACGCAAAGCATAAATGGTGACAAATACTTTATGTTGTGCATAGATGACTATTCCAGGATGACATGGGTACTATTTTTGAAGCTTAAATCAGATGCCTTTGAGATGTTCAAGATTTTCAAAAAACAAGTTGAGAATCAAATAGGAAAAAGGATTAAATGTTTAAGATCAGATAGAGGAGGAGAGTTCATTTCAGAGGAGTTTGCAGAGTACTGTGAAAAATATGGGATTAGGAGACAGTTTTCAGCAGCAAGGACACCTCAGCAGAATGGTGTGGTAGAAAGAAAGAACAGGACAGTGCAGGAAATGGCACGGACTATGTTGACTGAGAGCAAAATAGCAGATAGATTTTGGAAAGAGGCAGTCCATACTACGGTATACATCCAAAATAGGTGCATGTTGAGGACGCATGAAAGCAAAACTCCGTATGAGCTGTGGTTCGGTAAAAGGCAACAACAAGATACTTTAAAGTTTTTGGCAGCAAGTGTTACATCAAAAGAACTGAAGATAATCTTGGTAAGTTTGAAGATAGAGCTGATGAAGGTATTTTTCTTGGCTATTCGACAAAAAGCAAAGCCTACACATGCTACAACAAGAGGCTAAAGAAAATTGTGGAGAGTGCCGATGTTAAAGTTGATGAAGGTAGGGAACGAGAAATAAGCTATGAAGAAAACTACCCAATTTATGAAGAGGTTATTGAAGGAGATGAGGAAAAGGAAATGAAAAAGAAATAAAAAATTGACTCAGATGATTTAAGTAGTGATTCAGAAGAGGAAGAAAACAAGAAATTCAAAACAGGCAGCTGGCAAAAAAATCATCCTAGAGAGCAAATAATTGGAGACCCCATAGTTGGTGTTCAGACAAGAAGAAGAGTAGTAAGTAACTACTCTCTATTATCCAGCATTGAGCCCAAAAATGTTGTTGAAGCAAGCAAAGATGAAAGTTGGATGACGGCAATAAATGAAGAATTAGATCAGATCGAGAAAAACAAAACCTGGGAGTTAGTACCAAGACCTGCAAATAAAAATATAATCGGTACTAAATGGATTTTTTGAAACAAATTGAATGAAGATGGACAGGTAGTCAGGAATAAAGCAAGATTGGTCTGTAAAGGCTATGCACAAGTTGAAGGTATTGACTTTGAGGAAACCTTTGCACCAAGTGGCTAGACTAGAGGCAATTAGAATGTTTCTGGCTTTAGCAGTTCACAAGAATTTCAAAGTTTATCAAATGGACGTGAAATCAGCATTTCTGAATGGAAAACTTGAAGAAGAGGTCTATATTGAGCAGCCAGATGGTTTCCAACTCGGTGATAATCCCAACTTCATCTGCAAGTTGAAGAAAGCATTGTATGGCTTGAAACAGGCACCCAGAGCATGGTATGCAAGGCTAGACAACTATCTTACTCAACAAGGGTTCAAAAAAGGTATGGTGGATAGCAATTTGTATGTCAAAATAGAGAATGGCCATCTCATTGTCCTTGTTGTATACGTAGATGATATCATTTTTGGTAGTAGCAATGATGAGTCATGTAAAGATTTAGCAAATAAGATGTAGAAAGAATTTGAAATGTCAATGATTGGTGAACTTTCGTATTTCCTCGGATTGCAAGTTAATCAAAATGAGAAGGGCATATTTATTTCTCAAGTTAAATATGTGAAAGAGATGCTAAAAAAGTTCACAATGGAGGATTGTAAGCCTGTTAGCACTCCCATGATGATAGGTTGCAAGTTGAGCAAGGATGAAAAATCTCCAGATGTTGATCAAACCATGTACAGATCTATGATTGGGAGCCTACTGTATTTGATAGCTACTAGACCAGATATCTTGCAGGCAGTTTGCATGGTAGCACGATTTCAGGCTAGTCCCAAGGAGACTCATGTGACAATAGTGAAGAGGATTCTTCGGTATCTCAAGGGTACTATGGAGTATGGGTTATGGTATCCGAAAGGTAAGGACTTCACCCTTATTGCGTATTCAGATGCAGATTGGGCAGGATGTGTCGATGACAGAAAGAGTACCAGTGGAGGTGCATTCTATCTTGGAGACAGGTTGGTCGCATGGCACAATAAGAAACAAGAGTCAGTCTCCTTATCCACAGTAGAGGCAGAATATATTGCAGCAACTACGTGTTGTACGTAGGTCTTATGGATGAAACAAACCCTGAAAGATCTTGGCATTAACTTCAGTGAGCCAATTTTAGTTAAGTGTGATAACACCAGTGCCATTAACATCTCAAAGAATCCGGTTATGCATTCTCGCACAAAACATATTGCTATCCGATATCACTTTCTGAAGGAGAAAGTTGCGGAAGGTGAGGTTAAGTTGGATTTTGTCCCAACTACAGAGCAAGTAGCGGATATCTTCACAAAACCGCTGCCCAAGGAAATTTTTGAGTACCTTCGCAATAAATTGGGAGTGGTCACGCTTCCCAAGAACTGACTAGCTATCGGGACCACATTCTCATGGGGAGCATTTATATATTTGATTATCTTTTTGCTCATGTTTGTAATTTTTGCTAACTGTAATAATTTGTGCTTGAGAATGTTGTGCATGGACTCAGGGGAGTCTACAGTAGCCCTTTGGTATTATTGTCAAAGGGGGAGAAGAATTATAGGAAATTGCACGTGTGTTGCCAACAATTCCAAAGGGGGAGATTGTTGAGCAAGGTGCAACAATAGTATTGTCATTGTTGTCAACATAGTCAGATAGATCGGTTGATGCAGTGGATAGGAGTTAAGAGGTTCTTCAGAGTATGTACAGTGATTTTCCAAAAGATCGAAGTGGCCCATATGCTAAAAATCAAAAGAAAATCACAAGGAAGAAAACTATCGCGATATCGCGACATGTTGAGCAAGAAAGAAAAATTGTCACGATATCGCGACATGTTGAGAAGAAAGAAAAACTGTCATGATTTCGTGACATGTTGAAAAGAAAGAGGAAAAACTATCGTGATTTCGTGACATGTTCGAAGAGAAAGTGCAAGAAGAAAAACTGTCACGATTTCATGACATGTTCGAAGAGAAAGTGCAAGAAGGAAAAACTATCATGATTTCGTGACATGTTCGAAGAGAAAGGCAAGCAAGAAAAACTGTCATGATTTCGTGACATGTTCGAAGAGAAACCGCAAAGAAGAAAAAGTGTCATGATTTCGTGACATGTTGGAAGAGAAAGGAAGTAGAAAAAGTGTCACGATTTCGTGACATGTTGGAAGAAATAAAGGGAAGTAGAAAAAGTGTCACGATTTCGTGACATATTGCAAGAGAGATTGAAGTAGAAAAAGTGTCACGATTTCGTGACATATTGCAAGAGAGATTGTACGAAAGAAAAAGTGTCACGATTTCGTGACATATTGCAAGAGAGATTGTACGGAAGAAAAAGTGTCACGATTTCGTGACATATTGCAAGAGAGAGAGTCTAAAAGAAAAAGTGTCACGATTTCATGACATATTGCAAGAGAGATTGTACGAAAGAAAAAGTGTCATGATTTCGTGACATATTGCAAGAGAGAGAGTCCGAGAGAAAAAGTGTCGCGATATCGCGACATGTCGCGTTTTCGTGACCTGAAGGCAAGAGAAAGAGCAAAGGAGAAAAAGTGTCACGATATCGTGACATGTCGCATTTTCGTGACTAAAGGAGGAGAGAGAAAGTAAGAAGGAGAAGTGTCACGATATCGTGACAAAAGTAAAGAGGAAGAGTACGGAGGTGAAAGTGTCACGATATCGTGACATGTTATGTTTTTGGTCAAGCAAGTAAAGTAAGCAAGGAGGTGAAAGTGTCACGATATCGTGACATGTTGTGTTTTCGTGGGTACAAGCCAAGAAAAGAAGCAAGGAGGCGAAAGTGTCATGATATCGCGACATGTTGTTTTCATGGGAAAATTCGAGAAGAGGACAAAGAGGCAGAAGTGTCACGATTTCATGATAGGTCGCTTTGGCATGAGCTAAGAAGAGAACCTAGCCAAAATAAGATATGTGATAGTTAACTGAAGTTATACGATATAGGGAGAAAGAAAATCATGCAGCTAAAATAAGAAGAGTTAACTGAAGTCAGAGATTATAGGTATAGAGAGAAAATCATGCAGCTAAAATAAGAATAGTTAACTGAAAGTGAAGATTAAGGGATAGAGTGAAATCATCGAGGTAAACGAAAGTCATCTCGAAGACCAAACAAAGAGCCGATAACTATTAATAGGTTGCATGAGAGAATACTTTGTGATAAAGGAGTTACATATAGAAGTTTCTATTAATAAGTTGCATGCAAAAATATGGAAGTTAAAAATAGAGTCAGAACTTTGTTATAAAAGGAGGTCTCATGGAGAATTAGTGTTGAAAAAGAGTGAAAGTGCTGCAAAAAGAGGGTTGGAAGAGTGTCGTAAGAGAGCGTTAAGCAGAGCCGTGAGAGCCGTAAGAGTAGTAAGAAGCACAAGAGGGCTGTAAGAGGGCCATAAAAGTGTAGTAAGCAGAGCCTTAAGTGTGTGTGGTGTTTTGGTGAATAGCGAGAGAGGTTGGGTTAGCAATAGACCAGTCAGGGTCTTGTATAAGCGAAGGCATTTTTATGTCAATCTTATAGTTTCAAAATTGTAGTCCAAGTTGGTGCTTGGAATTAGGGGTTGGTGCTCCTTTCTGTTGGTGCAGATAAATTAGGGGTTGGTGCTCCTTTCTGTTGGTGCAGATAAATCAGGGGTTGGTGCTCCTTCCAGTGGGTGTTGGTAAATTGATTGTAAAATTGGTATTTTGCAAAGGCTGGATTTGGACGGGAATCCAAGCAGTCATTTTTGAGGAGTAGCCAAATTGGTGAACCTCGTTACATCGTGTGTTGTGGAATGCTCTCTTGTTATACTTGCTTTATCTGATTTTAAATTTTCATTGTTTCGGCGTTAAGAGTTGTAGATTTGAATTTAAATAGCTACACTGATTCACCCCCCTCTCAGTGTCATTGTGAGACTAACAATTGTTAGTTTTTGATTAAATGAAGGAATAAGGTGTTGAACTTTATTTTTAAATAAAGTTATTGTGATGTTTTTGATTTATCAAAAAGTGAATTGAAGAGTGATTAAATTTAAGAGGACTTCTTGCCATTGAGTTAGTTTGAAAAGGAGATTGTATTGACAATATTTTTGATATTGAATATTATTTTAATTGGGAGATCATAAGGTGTATTTGGTCAATCATTTTTGTATATGTTGATGGATGCTTTCTTTAATATGGAGTGATAAGGTGTATATGTGTTTTGATATTTTGCATTGTATCTTTGAGAGAGTTTAGTATCTTCTAACTCCTTTGAGCTTGGCAAAGAAGTGTTTGTGGTTGTGGCAGATATTTGAGGTTCCTTCATCATCAAGAAAAAGGTATGAGCACATTCTTCCATAGTTGAGTTGATTGGTTGGTTTTCTAGAAAATAAGTTTGGAGTGAAAAGGACTTGATTAGGGTTTCCTTATTGAGTGTGTTGAGTTAATGCTTCAAGGTTTTCTGGAATAAAGAGTTGTTGTTAAAACCTTGTTTTATAAGCATTGTTGTTGAAGCCATTGATTGTATGAAGAACTTGAACTAGGGTTTGAAAAGAACATGAGTATCATTGTTATGTGAGAGATTGTTTTATAAGCATTGTTGTTGAAGTGAGTTGTTGAGTGAAGAACTTGAACTAGGGTTTGGAAAGAACATGAGTATCATTGTTATGTGAGATTGGTTGATAAGCATTGTTGGAAATATTTTGAGTGAGTGTTCATATGCTTGGACTAGGGTTTGTGAGCAAGGATTATTTCATTGAGTGATTGGTTGAGTAGAGTTGGTTGAGCCTAGTCAAGTGGATGTGTGAAGTGATTGTTCAAGTTCCATAAAATAAACTATTCTATATTCTAAATTGATTTGAGAAAGTGATTGAGTTGTGAAGCATATTGAGTCTCTAACAATTCTCTGTATGTTTCTAAAAGAGTGATTGAAAGTGATTGAGCATTGTGATGAGTATAGAGCATATTGAGTCTCTAAAAATTCTCTTTATGTTTCTATGAGATTGGACAAGTTCTAGTGTGGACTTGTTGAGCAGATTTGAGGTAAGTCTTTGAGAAGACTTGTGGATAGATTTGGGTAAGCTTTTGTGGAAGCTTACAATACAGATTGAGAGAGATTTGGATAAGTTCTTGTGAGAACTTATTGAGCAGATTGGACAAGTTCTAGAGAGGACTTGTGGATAGATTAGTGTGAGCTTTTGTGGAAGCTTACAAGGTATATTTGAGATAAGTCTTTGAGAAGACTTGAGAGCAGAGTTGATTGATTGATTTGTTCAAACCTTGAGTTAAGGTTTGGGGCAGATCCAATAGAGTTGATTTGAGATTGAGTCAAGCTTTGAGTTAAGGCTTGAGGATAGATATTGAGGATAGATTTGTGCTAGACCGAAGGACTATGTTTAGTACAGATTCGAGGATAGATTTTGGTGCAGATTTGAGGATAGGTTTGTGCCAGACCAGAGATAGAGATTGAGGATAGATTTGTGCTAGACCGATGGACTGTGTTTAGTACAGATTTTAGATAGAGCTTTGGAGGTGATAGAGTTGAGGATAGAGATCTCCAGCCAGAGTAGGGAAGACATGTGTCTTCTATGGATAGAGTTCCATTTTCTAAGGGTAGTGGAGGTAGAGGTCTTCTAGAGGATCACCAACTAGAGTAGATTAGGAGATTGGTGTCTCTTATGGATAGAGATCCATGAACTTGATTTAGGGGATTGGTGTCTCCTTTGGATAGAGGTCCATAAACATTGTAATAGGGAAAGGATTCCCAAGATATTGATTGAGAAAATTTTAGTGAAATATTTTCTCCGTGGAGTAGCCCACATTGGGTGAACCACGTAAATTGTGGTGTCTCTATTGTGTGTGGTGATTTGTGCATTGCTTTGATTACTGCTATTGATATTGCTATCTTTACATTGCATAATATTGATTGGGAAAGAAAAGTAAAAAGTGGTCTTATACTGTTCACCCCCCTCTCAGTATAAGCTTGTGTTCTTCAATTGGTATCAGAGCGGGTTCCTTCGAAAGAGTTTAACAACTTGAAGGAAAAGCTAACAAGAACACAATGGATTCTAAGAATGGACCTTCAGATAATTCAGTACCAGTATTTTATGGAAGTGATTATGTATATTGGAGTTTGAGAATGAAGATCTACCTGAAGGCACTTGGCAATGAAGTTTGGGAAGCAGTTGAAAATGGATACGTACCCCTCGGTTGATCCACCTATAGATAAGGAAGGTAAGCTTCTACAACATTACAATTCAAAAGCAATGAATGCACTTTTGAGAGGTTTGCATAGAACAGAGTCCATAAAAGTTATGCATTGTCAAGATGCAAAAGGAATGTGGGATAAGTTGCAAAATATATATGAAGGAGATAAAGGTGTCAAGAAAGCAAAGATACAAAATCTCAAAGGATAATTTGAAGAGTTAAGAATGAAGGATGAGGAAAATATTAGTACTTATCTACTTTGAATTGATGAGGTTGTTAATGCTATGCAAGGACTTGGAATGAAGGTTGAAGAATCAGATATTTGTGATAAGGTCTTAAGATCTCTTCCAAAAAGATTTAGTGAAAATATTTCTGCTATAGAAGAGTCAAAGGATGGTGATTCTTTGACAAGAGATATGTTTCTTGGTATTCTTACAACTTTTGAGTTAAGAACAAAAGAACCTATTCCCCAGAAGGAAGCAACCTTCAAAGCAATCAAGAAGACAAAGGGTAAGAAGTCAGAATCAAGCAATGAGTCATCCAGTGATGAAGAAGCTAATTATGGTAGAAGGAATAAGGATTCAAGAAGATCTAGAGATACAAAATTTGTTAGATGTTTCAATTGTGGAAAGTATGGTCATTATGCAACTGATTGTCAAGAAGCAAAGAATAACAATGATGAAGAAAAATAGGATCACAAAAATAGGGAATCAGAAAGATACAGGCATCAAAAGAAAAGCAAGGATGGACAAAGCAGACAAGGAAAGAAGTTCTTTCAAAGGCAAAAGAGGAGCTACTATGCAGATAAGGCAAGTAAGTACTCAAGTGATAGTGATGCTAGTTTTTCAGATAATGATAGAGATGAAGTCCTATTTATGATTGAAGAAAAGAACAAGTTAAGAAAAGGACTCCAATAATTCTCAAGTGTTTTAGATGTGGTAACTTTGGACATCTTGAAGATAGTTGTACAAGGAATGGTTATAGTTTCAGTGATGATGAATATGAGGATACACTTGAAGGACCAGAAGAGAATATTCTAATGGCACTAGAAGAAGAAGAAAGTGATCCTATAGAAGACAAGTCAAAATAAAATGAAGATGTGGACAAAGGCAAACAAATAGAGGAAGAATCAGATAAAGAAGGATATGATCTTAAGGGAGAACTTATCTATGCTCTTGAAATAGTAAAGAAGGTAAGAAAGCAAAACTCTAAATTAGAATCTCAGTTTCAAGAATGTGATGAAGAGAGAAGAATGCTTATAGAGGATCTAGACAAATCAAAGGCTAAGACAAAGAAGTTCAAGGATAAGCTAGAAGCAAAGGTCTTAGAATGTGAAAGGTTAGTACAAGAAGTAGCCCTACTAAGGGAAGATTTAGAAGACTCCAAAGTCAAGCTAAAAGGGTTCAAAAATAGCTCAAAGAATTTAGATAAGTTCATCAAGATACAAAAGCCTACATCAAGCAAAATAGGTCTTGGTTTTGAACAGGTTCAAAAGAAATAAGAAGAAAAGTCAACCTCAAGTTCTGGAGGAGAAGAAACTTTAGATGAAGACACTTCAGAAGAAGGTAGTGTAAGAGAAAGTGAGACATCTGAGGATGAGTTGGACAATAGAAATTTCAACAAGGATAGGAACAATGCACAAAGAAGAAATAGATGGAACAACAATCAGAATAGGTCAAGAGAGACTAAGAAACCAATGAGGTCAAGACAAGGAAGTTTCAATGGAAGATGTTTTTCATGTCACAAGTTTGGGCACATGGCTTCACAGTGCAGGACACATGAAAGATAGGTATATGGGAACATATAACTTTTCAATGGGTATTGCTACTCATGTAATCAGTTTGGTCACAAGGCAATGAATTGCAGGGTTCATGATAGAAGAGGATATGGCTTCACTAGGAGAAATCCTAAGACATTTGCACCTCCAAGGAATAATAACATTAAGTGTTATAAGTGCAATAATGATGGTCACACAACAAAGTGGTGTAGAGCAGACATTCCAGAATCAAGTATGAACAAGGAATAGGAACAAGAATAATGGAATATGAAAGAAAAGAAAAGAATAGGAACAAGAATAGGAAGGAACATGGACATGGAAAGGAACAATCAGAGGAATCAAAAGGATCAGATAAGAAGAAAAGAGGATAAAGGTAAAGAATAGTGCTTGATGGGAGTAGAAATACTCCCACCCTAGAATTAACCACCTCAAGAGGAGGTGGGGGAGGGGCTAAGCTAAGAGGCTCATTCTTAGCCCCGAGCCCCAAAGGTGACCCTTTGCCATTGATGTCAAAGGGGGAGAGATTTGAGTAAGGGGGAGAGATTTGGTATTTGAGTAAAGAGGAGAGATTTGAAAAGAGCATTGAGCTAGGGGAGCAATGTCCTAGGGGGAGTAGAATAAAGAAAAGGTTAAGTTTCTAGTAAAAAGAATTTGGGTTGCCATCAATGACAAAGGGGGAGATTGTTGGACATTTTGAGTCAAAGTTGTCATTGATGTCAAGGAATGAAGTCATCATTGATGTCAAGGAATTTATCAATGCAAAGGTTAATGGCAAAAGAGCTTCATAATATTTTTAATATTATGTGGAAGCATATGAAGGGGGTTTTTATTAAAACCATGGATGAGCAAAATAAAAGGTTTTTCATAAAAACCCAAGGAAGCATTTTGAAAAGTTAAAGGAGGTTTTAATATTTATTTTATAAAATATTTAAATTCAATTTGAATTTAAATTTTATAAATAAATATTATCTATGCAAAGAGGTAAAATCAAAGAGGGCTTTAATAAGCCAAAAGGGATTTAAAAATTAATTTATAAAATTTAAATTCTAAAGAATTTAAATAATTTATAAATTAATTATTCAAATTTCGAAGGCGTCGACGTTCAAAATTATTGGAGGTAATATGTATAAAAACTATATGCCTAAATGGCATAGAACTTACCCTTCGTTCGAAAGAAATAATAGTGGCATGTGTTGTGGTGAATACTCATGCGGAGAAGAAGACAAATCTTTGTCTTAAGGCGCCAACGAAAGTGTTAAAGACCATTGAGGGCTAAACCCTCATATCCACCAAGGCACGTGGCCTAGTGGCAAGCGATCATGAGTTAAGTCATGAGGGTGCAGAGTGGTTCGCGTTCGATTCTTGACGAGAGCGTTTTGGCATGTTGTGCTTTGGCGTCGGAGGAAGAGACGCGTTGACCTTTTTGGTTTCGGTGCATTGGGGAAGAACATAGAGCACGTTGTGCTCTTTGTTCCCCAAATGAGCGCCTAGCTCATGCGGCGGTTGGAGCCATGGCTAGGGCATTGGGAGAAGCTGCATCGAGGGTTCGATTCTCACCTAGGTGGAGGTAATAAATTTTGCATTATTTTTAATTGCCTAAGGTGTAAACATAAGGTTTAGGGAGTTATAAGGGGTTTTGAAAGGTGCTTATTTTAATTGTTAGTTTTTGATTAAATGAAGGAATAAGGTGTTGAACTTTATTTTTAAATAAAGTTATTGTGATGTTTTTGATTTATCAAAAAGTGAATTGAAGAGTGATTAAATTTAAGAGGACTTCTTGCCATTGAGTTAGTTTGAAAAGGAGATTGTATTGACAATATTTTTGATATTGAATATTGTTTTAATTGGGAGATCATAAGGTGTATTTGGTCAATCATTTTTGTATATGTTGATGGATGCTTTCTTTAAGATGGAGTGATAAGGTGTATGTGTGTTTTGATATTTTGCATTGTATCTTTGAGAGAGTTTAGTATCTTCTAACTCCTTGAGCTTGGCAAAGAAGTGTTTGTGGTTGTGGCAGATATTTGAGGTTCCTTCATCATCAAGAAAAAGGTATGAGCACATTCTTCCATAGTTGAGTTGATTGGTTGGTTTTCTGAAAATAAGTTTGGAGTGAAAAGGACTTGATTAGGGTTTCCTTATTGAGTGTGTTGAGTTAATGCTTCAAGGTTTTCTAGAATAAAGAGTTTTTGTTAAAACCTTGTTTTATAAGCATTGTTGTTGAAGCCATTGATTGTGTGAAGAACTTGAACTAGGGTTTGAAAAGAACATGAGTATCATTGTTATGTGAGAGATTGTTTTATAAGCATTGTTGTTGAAGTGAGTTGTTGAGTGAAGAACTTGAACTAGGGTTTGGAAAGAACATGAGTATCATTGTTATGTGAGATTGGTTGATAAGCATTGTTGGAAATATTTTGAGTGAGTGTTCATATGCTTGGACTAGGGTTTGTGAGCAAGGATTATTTCATTGAGTGATTGGTTGAGTAGAGTTGGTTGAGCCTAGTCAAGTGGATGTGTGAAGTGATTGTTCAAGTTCCATAAAACAAACTATTCTATATTCTGAATTGATTTGAGAAAGTAATTGAGGTGAATGTGAAGCATATTGAGTCTCTAACAATTCTCTGTATGTTTCTAAAAGAGTGATTGAAAGTGATTGAGCATTGTGATGAGTATAGAGCATATTGAGTCTCTAACAATTCTCTTTATGTTTCTATGAGATTGGACAAGTTCTAGTGTGGACTTGTTGAGCAGATTTGAGGTAAGTCTTTGAGAAGACTTGTGGATAGATTTGGGTAAGCTTTTGTGGAAGCTTACAATACAGATTGATGAGCAGATTTGGATAAGTTCTTGTGAGGACTTATTGAGCAGATTGGACAAGTTCTAGAGAGGACTTGTGGACAGATTGGTGTGAGCTTTTGTGGAAGCTTACAAGGCAGATTTGAGATAAGTCTTTGAGAAGACTTGAGAGCAGAGTTGATTGATTGATTTGTTCAAACCTTGAGTTAAGGTTTGGGGCAGATCCAACAGAGTTGATTTGAGATTGAGTCAAGCCTTGAGTTAAGGCTTGAGGATAGATATTGAGGATAGATTTGTGCTAGACCGAAGGACTATGTTTAGTACAGATTCGAGGATAGAGTTTGGTGCAGATCAGAGGATAGGTTTGTGCCAGACCAGAGATAGAGATTGAGGACAGATTTGTGCTAGACCGATGGACTGTGTTTAGTACAGATTTTAGATAGAGCTTTGGAGGTGACAGAGTTGAGGATAGAGATCTCCAGCCAGAGCAAGGAAGACAGGTGTCTTCTATGGATAGAGTTCCATTTGCTAAGGGTAGTGGAGGCAGAGGTCTTCTAGAGGATCACCAGCCAGAGCAGAGATTAGGAGATTGGTGTCTCCTATGGATAGAGATCCATGAACTTGATTTAGGGGATTGGTGTCTCCTTTGGACAGAGGTCCATAAACATTGTAATAGGGAAAGGATTCCCAAGAGATTGATTGAGAAAATTTTAGTGAAATATTTTCTCCGTGGAGTAGCCCACATTGGGTGAACCACGTAAATTGTGGTGTCTCTATTGTGTGTGGTGATTTGTGCATTGCTTTGATTATTGCTATTGATATTGCTATCTTTACATTGCATAATATTGATTGGGAAAGAAAAGTAAAAAGTGGTCTTATACTGTTCACCCCCCTCTCAGTATAAGCTTGTGTTCTTCATGCTTATCAAACAAATTTTTTATCATCAACTCTCACTCAGAAAAACCTTTAACAATCAAACTCAACAATGCTTATCAAACAACCATTTTCTCTCCAACTTAGCATTCACAACATCCAACAATCACTCTCAAGGAAAAATGTGCCCTTACCTCTTGTTTGAAGATGATTTGTCTTTACACACCTATCTCAATCACAACCTTTCCTTTTGCCAATACTAGGGTTAGATAGCAAATATTTGTTCTCAATAAATCCTTTCAAGAATAATTCATCAAGTCAAAATCTCACAACTTAATCAACCTTATTTCTCCTTTCAATACAATTATTAACTTTGTATTCAACAAATATTTCTAACACCTAAGGCACACCTTATTACTCCTCTCAACAAGCTCATCACACTTCAAAAAAATCAAACCCTAATAAAAATGCCAAATCTTTTATCTCCCTCACAAAATCCTTACACCATACAAAATTAAATTTAAAACCTTTTTAAAAATTTATCTTCTCAAAATTTGGATCTTCCACAATTTTTGGATCTCCGTAAATTTTGAACTTCGAGCACAAAAGGTGCCTAGCGAGTTTCGAACACGAACCTTATCCATAGTCGGGTGCCTTAGCAAGGCGTGCACCCACCACATGGGCTATGAGCCTCCATACAAAGGATAAGGCTCATGCCTTCCCTTTGTCTCCTTCCTGGCACACAATCCTCAAAATAATTCTCGCTTTACAAAAATTCAAACCCGTGGGGTTCGATCCCTACACCTTGCACTGGCCAAGACTTAGCACCTTCCCTTGCTATCAGTTGTGCTACATCATACCTTAGAATGTAAACCAAAAGCCTCTCCTCCTTATCATTTTTTTTGCCTCTATAAGCATTTAAAAAACATGCAATCGATCATTTAATTTGTACACGAAATACACCATTAAACTTTGATCACGGATAGGTCTTTCCCTCCTTTATATGCATTGGGCTATACCTTCGATGACATTGATGATAATTCAAAAATTCAAATTATGAATTTTATAGCCCTATGCTTAGGGTTAGTTAAATTAACCTATAAATTAATATATAATTAAATTATAATTAATTTAAAATTAACTTAATAACTTTAAAAGTTAATTAAATTAATTTATAAATTAAATTATAATAAAACTATTATAATTAATTTATAATTAATTAAATCTCTTGCACCTTTAATATTATAATAAATTATTATAATATTATTTTTCTTGGGCCTTCCTTTTGCCCTTTAAACCTCATCTGACCACCTGGAAGGAAAATTTCTTTTGCACTTGAGTATGGAACCTGAAACTGATGCTGCTCATTGAAACTGGCTCTTATTGGTGCTGACTTCTTGACATCAATGACAACAAAACTTGCTCATATTTCCAACATAATTTCCCCTTCTAATCCTCCTCAAGCTTTGATACAAACAAGTTACAAAAAACTCTCTATTGCAAATAGTTTTCAAGGGTAAAAAACCTACCAAATAATTGATCAAGGTTAGCCTCAAAAAATAAGAGGTAATCATCTTCTCTATGAAGCAAAATTCCATGGAAGACTCAAAATCAAAAATATTTGAACAAACCTCAAAAGAGAGGTAATTATCTTCTTCATAAAGCAAATTCCATGGAATATTCAATATTTGGATATTGCTTGGACAAGAAATAGGTCATACTAGTAAATAATTTGCAATTATATTCTCAAATATTATGAGGAACTAACATGCCATCAACTAGGTTAATAATTCCAAAGCATAAGATATTTCACCAAGCAGACATAAGGTATCCTAAATTGAAAAAAAAGGCATGAGGTATACATTATCTCTCAAGGGATAAACATTCCAAAAATAGACATGGTGAAGTGAAATAGATTCATCAGGAGTATATTCAAAGATATTAAAAAAGTTAAGATTCCAATTTTGAGCAAAGAAATAGATAAAGAACGTACATCTCCAATTTAAACAAAGAGCACATTGGTCATAAACATCCAATAAAGGCAAAAAATGTGAGGTAAGTGTTGGAAACATTAAGTACATTGAGTTGTCATTGATGTCAAAAGTTTGATGCCAAAAGATGCAATGATAATTAAGGTAGGAATATTCTTCATGGTTGATACATTTATGAGGTTGGACAGTTTCTCAAGAAAATATTTTAAAGGAAAAGATTATAATATTTAAATATCGTGTTTAAATATTATAAAGAAAAGGTTTAAGAAATTTGGGCCAAGAGGTTTAAATACTTGAGACAAGAGATTTAAAATATAAAGGTTTGAAAGAATGGGTCAAAAAGGTTTTGATCAAAAGGTTTAAAAGATTGAGGACCAAGGTTTACATGGGACACAAGTTGGCATTATTTATTTTCAAAGGTTTTAAGTATTTGTGGGCCTAAAATATTATGTTATAATATTTTAATTAAATATTATAACTGAAATTTCAAAATGGGACTTAGTCGCCAACGTGTAAGTCTATGTTATAATATTTTAAATTATAACCAAAGTTTAAAAGGAACTAAGGCGCAAACGTGTGGGAGTTATTCGAAATGCAAGCTGACGTCATGGAGTTTTGAAGACTTTGTCTTATGAATAAAATTACCCATTATTTATCCTTCATTTAATGCAATGCATGCTTTGATATGTTATGATTTGTGAATATTTTATGCAAACGATAAACTTTAGAGATACAATGTTGAGGATTACTTGGGTTTATCCACTTAAGTCTAAGTTAATATATTATTATTTATTATTATTATATTCATTCCTATTTCATTACATTTTGTATTCACTTGAGGCATAGTATGCCCATGTTAAAAATAGGTTGTTAAGTGGTTTGGGTTTTTAGTTAGCTGTTAGAGATCTTGTTTGTCTTCTAGCAATTAGTTGTCACCTTTGTTTAGCAGATGGTTATCTGTTATTTAAATTGTTGCCCATGTTTGAAAAATTGTTGCAGCCACTTAACCTACGTGAGATTCCATTGTATTGCTTATATATTTGCACTATTGCATGAATAAAATCAGCTTCATGTTGAGTTCTTATATCATTGGTATCAGAGAAATTCTTGGCAATTAGGAAAATTATCAACATTCCTAATCCTAGATTAGTTCTTGCATCCATTTTGTAATCCTCCTAGTCTGGCATATACTCAGAAAAAATGTGGCTCAAGACCTCATATCAAATATGGAAAACCTTACTACTATAATAGATATTTTAGCAGAGAAGGTAAAAGACATTGTGGTGCAATTAAACCCAAGAGATATAAGAATTCATCACAATCATGCAATTAAATCCAAAATGTGAGGTCAAATTATATGATGGATCTAGGGATCCGGATGTCTTGTCTACATGTATTTTTTATATGCAAACTTGGTTTGCTTATGCTAAAATTCCTGAGGATGAACAGGTTGAATTTTCTACAATCAAACTTACAGACCTAGCAAAATTCTTACTTGTAGAAAGACAAAGCCATAATGCCACAATGACTTGGAAAGAATTAATCCAAATTCTAAAAAACACATTCTTTCCACCAAACTACCAAAGTGACCTCACTACCAAGTGGTATATATTGAGGTAAACATATGGTATATATGTTTCTGACTACATTTTCCAATTCAATAGGCTAAGGGTACTTCTTGGTGTGAAAGATTCAGAAGAGGACTTGATTAACAAATTCACTCGTGGCTTGCAAGATCAAATTTTCAGGGAAATAAAGTTCAATGTTTTCCTCACCTTGGATGTGGCATTCAATCATACCATTCTTGCAGAGGAGAAAGTTGGTGCATATCACAAATCTCGTTCATCACAGGATAGCTCTTCCAAAGGTGGAAATCAGCATCAACAGAAGGTAAATAAAAATTCTCATTCTTCCCCTCATTCTTCTTCTCCTCCCATTTCTCCTAAAGCACATCCTTCTTCTTTTGATTCTAAATATCTTTCTTCTTCATTTTATTGTGAATTTTGTAAAAAGCATGGAAATATAAAATCCAAATGCTTTACTTTTGAAAACTTTAAGAAGAATAAATCCCTATTTGTACAGCCTACACATGAGGAACCACATGATGGTTCCATTTTGGCTACAAAAATAGAAGAAGAGTATCATGCTTTAAAGGGTAAATTGAACAAAGTTACCCTTATGTCAAATGTATTTGCTCAAGGGGGTCATGACAATTTGTCTGTCACTAGAGCCCATATTACACATGATTACTATGTTGATTGTATCATAGATAACGGATCATAAAAGAACCTCATTGCGAAGTCCGTTGTGGAGAAGTTGAAACTTCCCATCAAGCCACATCACCAACCATATGCACTTGGGTGGAAAGATGTAGACTCCACATCTAACATCACCCACACTTGCACCTTGACTTTTGCTTTTGGTGATAAGTTTGTGGATAAAGTCAGGTGTGATATCACGGAGATGGATTATTGTGGGCTATTGCTAGGTAAACCCAATCAATTTGATAATAATGCTATTTATCATGCTAAAAATAACACTTACACATTGGAGTTGCATGATAAAACTTACTTGATACAAAGCACTACACCTAATTCCAATTTGATGTTAAGTTGTAGGGACATAAGGAATCCACTAAGTCAAGCACTCATTTTGGCTCCTACTAGAATCAGTTCTACACAAAATTAAGAACAAGCACCATCTAAAGCATAGGAAAATGAAGAAGTTTCACTCCCACCTAATGAACAATCACAAGAGCAAGTGGTTAAGGAACCTATCATTCTCACTCATGAGAAATATGCCATTCACTCCATTGGTATCATTTCGGGTACACCTCTAGCTACACAACCACTTCCACAGAAGTTGCCTTTGGCTTTGCCCACTCCCACCATTGCACACATGGAGGAGCAAGCTAAGGTTATTTCATTCACTGAGCACTGGTAGAGCCTTCTAAGAAAGATACCACAGGACTTGCAGGAGACTCTACAAGGAGTGGTGTGTAAGCATCACAATACTCACTCATCACAGGTTGGAGATAGAGTTTGGGTTCCTTTGGATAAGCATCACTTTCTAGAGACACCATTTTAGGATCCTCATTTGGTACCTGATCTTGTTTTCAAGTCTACAACAGCAGTGGCACCTGATCGTCAGCTTCCACTTATTTCAGATAGAGTTTTTGAGATGAAGACTTATCACACTGGATAGGGTTTTTCCACTACATACCTTGTCGCTCGTCACGGTCACTTTCCACACATGGCTCCCTAGATTCCTCACCATGACTTTCCACATTTGTTGAGAGCATTGGGGTCCAATTCTTATATGGTTGGGAGGAGTGTTGAGGATAACTTAGGCTTATCCACTTAAGCCTAAGTTAATATATTATTATTTATTATTATTATATTCATTTCCTATTTCATTGCACTTTGTATTCACATGAGGCATAGTATACCCATGTTAGAAATAGGTTGTTAAGTGGTTTGGGTGTTTAGTTAGTTGTTAGAGATCTTGTTTGTCTTCTAGCAGTTAGTTGTCACCTTTGTTTAGCATATGGTTATCTATTAGTTAAGTGGTTGTCCATGTTTGGCAAATTGTTGCAACCACTTAACCTATGTGAGATTCCATTGTATTGCTTATATATTTGCACTATTGCATGAATAAAATCAGCTTCACGTTGAGTTCCTACATCATACAATGAAATATTAAGGTGTGCATGAATTGAAAACATCTTATATTAAGTGTGTGCCTACTATGTTACACCTAATTGGTGTAGCCTAATGGTTGGTTGGCTTGTGTGAGCGCTGTTAGAGGGAAGGCCGCAGGGTCAAACCCCTGGATGCCATTTTGATATGAGATAAGAATTCGAATTGCATGCAGAGAACAGTGATAAATTTTGGAGGTGCTCCTTTTGGTTTCATCGGTTGCGCTAGCACAACTAGTCACAAGCACTTTGGGAAGGCACTACACTAGGGAGGTTGTGGTTTTGAATCACGTCATGCATGATGTACTTGAAATTTTTAATATTGCATTGACTTGATTGAGGTGGTCGCGACAAATTTACAAGGAGCATTAAAATAAGTTTATTTTTATTTTACCTTGGATTTAGTAGAGGCTATAAGGTGTGAAATTGTTATCTATTCTTGCATTGTGCGTGAAGGTATTATCCTTGTAAATTTCAAGTAGGCATTTTATGGTGTATTGAGATATTGGAAAATTGTATTTAGCTTAGTTTATAATAGGGTTAAGGTTGCATGATTAAAGTGGAAGTTTTATGGTGTATTAGGATTTGAAAAGTGTACTATAGTCTAAAGTGTGTTAAGGGCTTTATTTTTTTATATTAAAAGAGGGAGATAAAAGGTGTATTATGTTCTATTGTTGATTGTATTTATACTTGACATTTTTGAAAGGCTTGGTTTATATTTAAAGGCTTTATCTTGTGAAACCAAGAGGAGTTATAGAGCATTACTTTGGGACATTATCGTGCACATTTTTTTGAGAAGGTTTTCAATGTATGAATGAAATATTTGCTAACCTAATTTTGGCGTGGCAAAATAAATAAAATTATTTTGAGACAGGTTTTTGACGGCACATCTTCCTCAAGGCAGCTTTTAGAGGTATGATGTTTTAACTCCTTATCAAGGTGGTGTTACTTTGAGGAAATTTTTATTAAGTCATAAGGTGGATATATAAGGTTAAATTTTATGTGCATTGTTGGAAATATAAGAGATAGGGTTTGAGAACAAGTTGTGCATTATCATTGAATATAATTGGAAACACTTATGCTAGGGTTTGAGAATAAATTTATGCATCATTGCTAAATGAATTTGTGAAGCATTAGGACATTGGTTTGAGTGACATTGGAAGTGAATGTGCAAGTGTTAGAAATCAGTTGTATGAAGAAAATTTATGCACTAGATTTGATTGATATTGAAAAGAAATTTGCAAGAAGTATAAATCAGATTTGTGAAGCAAATGTGCACTGATTTTGTTTTGGGATATAGATAAGAAGGTCAACAACTAAAGAACTATACTAGAGATATCTTGTGAATGTAAATGAATGTGAGAAAAATATATTGATTGTGTTTAATGCATATCATTCTCTATATGTTTATGAAGAAAATAATTTTGGGTAGAATATGCCTGAATTACTTTAATTGAAGAAAGCATTTTGAAAAAGATATAAGCATTATTTATGTGCAAGCTTTGGGAAATATTTGAGCAGGTTAGTGAGTTGTATTGTGATCAGTTGTGAGCTATTTTGAGCAGGCATTTTGAGAAGGTGTGTGAGCAGATTTATGCAGGTTGTGTGAGCAAGTTTGACGAAGAGTTGAGCAAGATATGTGAGCAGGTTGTTGAGTAGATTTAAGAAAGCCTTGTGAGTAGGCTTGGTATAGATCTAGGTAGACTTGAGATAAGGTTTAAGTAGTGATTGTGAGAAGGTTTGAGTAAGCCTTGTGAGTAGGCTTGGTGTAGATTTGAGTAAGCCTTGTGAGTAGACTTGATGCAGATTTGAGTAAGCCTTATGAGTAGGATTGGAGTAGAGCAAAGTATATTGAGGTCTCCTATGGATGGAGGTCCATGAACCAGATTTGAGGGGATTGAGGTCTCATTTGGATAGAGTTCCACGAACCATAGTTGAGGGGATTGAGATCTCTTGTGGATAAAGGTCCACAAACTAGAGAAAAGGGAATTTGTGTCTCCTTTGGATAGAAGTCCATGAACCATAGTAAAGGGGATTGATGTCTCCTATGGATAGAGGTCCATGAACTTGAGCATAGGGGATTGGTGTCTCCTTTGGGTTGGTTCCCATAAACATTGTAATAGGGAATTGTTTCCCAAGAGATTGATTGAGAAAATTTATAAGAAATATTTTCTCCATGGATGTAGCCCACATTGGGTGAACCATGTTAAATCTATGTCTCTCATGTGTGTGATTATTTATGCATTGTTTCATTTATTGCATTAATATTATTGCTATTATAATTTGGAAATAAAAGTAAAAATTTTGATCTTATACTGTTCACCCCCCCTCTTAGTATAAGCTTGTGTTCTTCAATTGGTATCAAAGCGGGTTCCTTTAGGGAAGCCTAACATCTTGAAGGAATATCTTATAGGAAAACAAATGGCTTATCAGGAAGGATTTTCAACACAAAAAGCTCCATTTTTTAATGGGACTAACTATGCCTTTTGGAGTGTTAGGATGAATACATTTTTTATGGCACAGGGAATTGATATATGGCAATCAGTTGAGAATGGGTACACAACACCCGCAACTCCTCCAACGGATATAAGTGGTAAGAAACTTTATGAAAATAATGTAAAGGAAATGAATGCAATTTAAGTGGTTTACAAGAAATAGAGTTTGTGAAGGTTATGCACTGCAAATCAACAAAATAAATGTGGGACAAATTATAGAATACATATGAAGGAGATGACAAGGTTAATATGGTAAAACTTCAAACTCACGGGAGGAAGTTTGAGGAATTGAAGATGAAATATGAGGAAGATATTTCTAGGTATCTACTTTGTGTAGATGAAGTTGTTAACACCATTTTCGAACTTGGAGAAAATATTGAGGACTCTACTATTGTTTAGAAAATTTTAAGATCACTTCCCATAAGATATGATGCAAAGGTTTCAGCAATAGAAGAGATGAAGGATCTAGCAAACTTGAGGATAGATGAACTACATGGAATTCTGACAGCTTATGATATGAGGATAGAAAAAGAGCAAACATCCAAAAAGGAGGCAACATTCAAAGCTTCAAAGAAGGTGAAGAATAAAGAACCAAAATCAAGTGATGAGTCAAGCAGTGATGAAGAGGATAACTTTGTGAAAAGAAATAAGAAGGATTCAAGGAAACCAAAGAATATGAAAAATGTGAAATGTTTTGGTTGTGGTAATATTGGTCACTATGTAGCATATTTTCCACAAAATGGGTATAGTAGCAGTGAATATGAACAATATTACAAGAAAAATAAAGAAAGAAAATTTAGGCATGAAAATAAAAATAGGCATGGCCAAGGAAAGCATGAGAAGAAGATTTTTCAAAGGCACAAGAAATGTTTCTATGTTGAAGAAGCAAGCAATGCTTCAAGTGATAGTGATGAAAGCTCTTCAGATAATGAAAAGAAGAGGTTCTCTTTTTGGCAATAGAAGAGGAAAAGAATACTCCTTTTGAAGACCAAGTTGAAGATGCTCCTATTGAATTTCAAGTAGAAGATGTTCTAATTATTGAAGACCTAGAGAAAGATAAAAATTTAGAAAAGGATAAAGAAACCACATTTGATATGGAAGAGGAATTTACTATAGCTCTTGAATAATTGGAAAGAGTTAAAAAGGAAAACTTAATATTAAAGGCTCAAATACAAGAAGATGAGAAAACAAAAGAAAAGCTTATACAAGATCTCAATGACTTGAAATTTAAAGTTGAAGAGGTGAAGAAAGTTAAAGAAGGTATGGCTGAACAATTAAAGGCAAAAGAGCTAAAATGTGAAATACTAGAAGATGAAGCTTAGAAGGGTCTTGGAACATATCTTATTACATTATCACAATTCAAGGAAAGCTCAAAAAATTTGGATGATATTATCAAGGTACAAAGATCTCCATTTATCAAGATAAGACCAGGTTATGAAGAAAGTCAAGAGGAACAAAAAGGAGAGTCAAGCTCCAAAGAAAAGGAAATTTCAAAGGAAATAGTTGAAGAAGAGACTAAGACATATCTTGATGAGTTGAGAAGTGGAAGCTTCAAAGAGGAAGAATATAATGCACAATCAAATAATAGGGATCATCATAGTAAAGGCAAGGAAAGGATCATGAGGCCATACTCTCCAAGGCAAGACAAATATTTCTTCAAAGATTATTGCTACTCATGTCATTATTTTTGGTCAAAGAGATATACATTATAGGGTTCATGGTAAGAGTAATTTTGTCTTCACCAAGAGGAACTTTAATTCATTTGCACCTTCCAAGAACTACAACATTAGATGTTACAATTGCAATAAGTTTAGACATAGAGCACAGTGGTGTTAAATAGAATTTTAGGAATCTCCAAGGACAAGCAAGAATAGGTAGGATAAAAATGCTCAAAAGGTTCAAAGAGGCATGTCTACAAAGGTATGGAAAAAGAAGATCGAAAAAGGAGATCATTGTAATTTGGGAGTAGTCTTACTCCCATCCCAAAATTAATCACCTCAAGGAGAGGATGTGGTGTGGGCGCTATGCTAAAATGACTTATTTTAAGCCCTAAGGAGCCCTTTGCCATTGATATCAAAGGGGGAGAGATTTCAGTAAGGGGGAGCAATTTTGGTATCCAATTGCACTAAAAGAATATTTTTTGAAAGGGTTGCCATCAATGACAAAGGGAGAGATTGTTAGAAATATTGAGAACATTGAGTTGTCATTGATGTCAAAGATTTTATGCCAAAATATGCAATGATAATTAAGGCAGGAATATTCTTCATGGTTGATGCATTTATGAGGTTGGACAATTTCTCAAGGAAATATTTTCAAAGGAAAATATTATAATATTTAAATATCATGTTTAAATATTATAGATAAAAGGTTTAAGAAATTTGGGCCAAGAGGTTTAAATACTTGAGAAAAGGGAATTAAAATGTAAAGGTTTGAAAGCATGGGTCAAAAAGGTTTTGATTAAAAGGTTTAAAATATTGAGAACCAAGGTTTAGATGGGACACAAGTTGGCATTATTTATTTTTGTAGACACTAAAATCATGTCAATCCGATTAGGCAACCATGAACAATGGCTAATTTGACATCACATGGCCCCCTAGGGTAACCCTCAAAGGTTACACAGTGGTCTTAACCACTTCTACAAGGTTTTGGATGGTCTTGGACCACTTTTGGGAAGTTTTGACTCCATAATCATGATCGTCCCACTTTGGAATGAATGCATATCATGGTCATCCTACCTAGGGACAGCCACAAGCAGTCATCCCAGGGTGGGACGACCAAGATCTTTGACCCATAAAAAGTCAAAATTGGACAAATGACATCCAAAAATTACCATTTGCCTTACCTATTCAAGCATGCAGTCAAAGGACATGAGGGAGGCCAAATAGAGAGATTCTCTTCCTCCTCCAATGCATGCCACACTATTGGCCAAATGGCGCCTCTTGCCCTGCATGCCTTTTTACCCATGAGCATCCTTTGGCTATAAAGTGGATCCATTTTCCACACAAAATATAGAGAGGAGTTTTAGGAGAATGCAATGGAGTGCTACCAAGATTTCCCCTCACCTTTTGTGCCCTTTTTCCCTTGAAATATCTACCTAGCGAAGGAGGTTATCGAGTGATTCAAAGAGGTGCAACTAGTTTACAAAACCAAACCATTTAAGTTAATTTCACCACAAAATTTAATAAAAATACCCCTGAGAGTGTTTTGGACCAATCCATAGTGGGATTGGTGACAAAAAGTCATCAGAGTTGGTGGTCGTACCATACCAAGATGACCCCCAATTTGTGACAGTCCTGGCCGCCCTCCCCGATATGAATAAAAATTCATGCATGCTTTCTTTATTGTTTTTTATAGGAATATTCTAGTATGTATCATGAAGCTACTGTCCAAATTTCATGCAATTTGGAGTTATATTGAATGAGATATTGTATTTTTAAGTTTTTAAAGGCTTGCGGGGTCCATCGGAAGATGCATAGGAATTTGTATTAGATTTTGCAAATATAACCACATGGGTCTTCTTAAAATATCATTTTATGTATTCTTTCCAAGTTTAATGTATTTTGGAAATGTTTAGGGTCCAAAATTACTCGCTTTGGGTTTTGTAGGCTTGAAAAGCACACTACAAATGCGCCACATCATCGAATGTAATTTATTTTCTATTTTTTGTTATATCATCCTAAAACCATATTATTTATATACCTCTAAAATTTTGAGTCATTTGGAGTTGTTTTAGACGTCTTGCATATTCACGTTTTCTAGTCTTTTAGTGCCTGTGGGGTTTGCATGTTTCCATTATACGCACTTGCTATTTAACGAATTTGGTTTCCTTGTGTGTAGGTGCAGGTTTTATAGAACATGAGGAAGGATCATAGGACCACAATATCAAAGAAACAAGTGGCAGCATTGTAGGCCCGCCCACTTCGATTATGGGTACGAGGAAGAACACTGGAAGTGCACCTGAGTTACTTGAAGGATTTGATCCTTGGGCACCAAATTTGTAATAGTTGTATCAATATAGAGACCTCAAGAGGAAATTTATGTAACCGTGCTTTTGATCCATCAAAATAATATAAATAAGCTTTACTATACTTCATTTATTGCATTTTGGTCACTTTTCCATGTATACTTGAATGCTTCCATTTTGATGCTTATTAGCCATTAGAGATAGATGCAAATTGTTTATCAACATTAGGTGCACTATTTTTCCCCTATTTAAATTTCCAAAGGTTTTAAGTATTTATAGGCCTAAAATATTATGTTATAAAATTTTAATTAAATATTATTACTCAAATTTCAAAAGGGGACTTAGGCGCCAACGTAGAAGTCTATGTTATAATATTTTAATATTATAACCAAAGTTTAAAAGGAACTAAGGTGCAAACACGTGGGAGTTATTCAAAAAGCAAGTCGACGTCGTGGAGTTTTGAATACTTTGTCTTATGCATAAAAATAACCATTATTTCTCCTTCATTTAATGCAACACAATATTTGATATGTTATGATTTGTGAATGTTTTATGAGAATGATAGACTTTAGAGATACAACAAAATATTAAGGTGTGCATGAACTGAAAACATCTTATCCAAAGTATGTGCCTACTATGTTACACCCGATAGGGGTAGCCCAGTGGCTGGTTGGCTTGCGTAAGCGCTGTTATAGGGAAGGTTGTAGGGTTGAAACCCCTGGACATCATTTTGCTATGAGATAAGGTTTCAAATTACATGCAGAGAACAGTGATAAATCTTGGAGGTGCTCCTTTTGGTTTTAGTGGCTGCTCTAGTGCAGTTGGTCATAGGTGATTTGGAAAGGCACTACTCCAAGGAGGTCATGGTTTTGAATCACGTCGTGCATGAGGTACTTGAAATTTTTAATATTGCATTGACTTGATTGAGGTGGTCACGGCAAGTTTACAAGGAGCATTAAAATAAGTTGATTTTTATTTTACCTTGGACTTAGTAGAGGCTATAAGGTGTGAAATTGTTATTTGTTCCTGAATTGTACATGAAGGCATTATCCTTGTAAATTTCAAGTGGGAGTTTTATGGTGTATTGAGATATTGGAAAGTTGTATTTTGCTTAATGTATAAGAGGGTTAAGGTTGCATGATTAAAGTGGGAGTTTTATGGTGTATTAGGATTTGAAAATTGTACTATTTTCTAAAGTGTGTTAAGGGATTTCTTTTGCTTATATATATATATATATATATATATATATATATATTTTTTTTTTTTTTTTTTTTTTTTTGTGGAAAACATCCCAAAAGGGATGCCACTTTCGGGTAAGACCCAAGGAGGCAGGGGTATCCATTCCGCCAAAAACGCCCGGGACTCGGACCTGGCCTACCACCTTTGACATACTCAAGGAGCAAACAAACACACAAAACCAATTTAAAAATAAGTAAATAACAACAAAAATAATAAAATAAAATAAAAAACATGCTCCTTGAGTGTGTCAAAAACAAAAGCACAACCAAACACGCACAATAAGATAAAAGAAACCACAACACAAACCACATAGAAAAACACAAGAAACACATAACAAAACACAAACAAGACAAAAACAACAGAACACTACAAAGACATAACCCAAAAAAAAACAAGAAAAATAAACACAACCAAAACCTAAAAAATTAAAAAATAAAATAAAAATAAAAATAAAAAACAACCAACAACAGACAATAAACAAAAACAAAAAATATAGAAAACACTCACCCATAAAAACACGAAATAACACAAACAAAGAGAAACCCAAGAACAAGAACGAAAAAAAACACAAGAACAATAACAAAAAACATTAAAAAAAAAACAAAACAAAACAACAAAAACACAAGAACAACAAAAAACAACACAAAGAACACAAAAACAAAACAAAATAAAAAAACCCACCCACCTTAAAAAACTAAACACAAAAAAAAAAGAAAAAAGAAATAAAAAATGAACAAAACAAAGACCTATCTAGACCAGAAGACTATTAAGGCAAGAATCAACAGAGGAAACAAAATAAAGAATAGAATGAGCTAGGGAACTAAAAAAAACTGAATGAACCAAAGAGAAGCAAAAAAAAAAAACAAGAAGAAACTAGGTACGTTCTGAACTGGAGCCATCCAAAGAAATGATAGAAAGAAGAGCTTCCCTAATTTGAGAAGCCCACCATATAGGAGGGTGGCCATAACAAGTAAGATCACCTTTGTCCAAAGCCCAATTAGCTAAAGCATCAACACTCTTGTTTTGATCTCTGACCACATGATTGTAATCAACTTTCAAAAATCCCATCTGGATTAACTGAATCTTCTCAATAATTCTTTTTATTCTCCAATCCACCTTATGATTCTTAGAAGGATTCTTCAAGAGATTAATCATAAGTTGAGAGTCAGACTCAACTAACACCTTTTCCCATCCAACCTTAGTAGCCTCTTGAAGACCTCTGAGGATACCATACCCCTCAAGCAAGGTTATTGGAAAGAATACCCAAATTCTCAGCAAAAGTAAAAACCAGGGAGCCATCTGAAAGTCTACCAATTCCTCCCACACTGGCTTTTCCGGGGTTCCCTCTAGAGGCTCCATCGGTATTGACTTTTCCAAAATCCTTAGGAGGAGGTTGCCAATTTCTATTCCTATCCATCTTACTAATACTCACATTCCCTTTAAGTTGGTTGCCCTTAGAAGGTTTAATCTTCAATATTTGCATCACTTGATCCCATATTTGGTGGGAGTTTTGGGGGTGATTAAGGAGATGATGGACTGATTCAACTAAGTTGGCTATGGTATTTTGCCAAATATAGTGAATATCCTTCCTATCTTGATTAAAAATTTGGTTGTTCCTTTCATTCCAAATATTCCAAAGAAGAATGGTAGAACCCATCCAAACTAATCGCCTAATAAAATGATCAACACCCTCTTGATTAGGCCAATCCCTCCAAAGTTGTTCAAAAGTAAAAAAATTGGACCACTTGTAAGCCAAGTAAAGTGGCCATTCTCCTCCATAGCTCGGAGGCTAAAGTACACTCAATAAAAATATGGTTGATATTTTCTACATTCTCTTCACACATTTCACATCTAAAAGGGCCATGAAAACCACGCTTCATAAGTTGCTCACCGAGTAAGCACCCTACGATGCAATAAAAGCCAATTAAAGAACCTCACCTTAGGCTAGAGCTTTTGAGCCCACAATTGAGAAAATATGTCTGAAGAATGGTTGGGATTATTATGGCATAAGGTCAAATAACCTTGAGCAACTGAATACTCACCCTTAGTAGTGTTGTTCCATCCAAAACAATCTTTTTCATGGGACCAAGAGAGGGATCTCATATGAAGGATGCCTTGGATATCTTGTCTTTGCCTTTCTGGGATTTGAATAGGCCAGTCCTCAATAGGGATCCAATATCTACCAACCTTTGAATTACCGGTATGGTACCGACAGATAATTAGCCACCTTTATCCAATTAGCTCGGTGAAGCTCCTCCATCCAAGGCCTCCAATCGGGAAACCGAGTTATCAAAGGCTTGTGACCATCCCAAGAATCTGTCCAAAAATTTGCATGTTGACCATTATGAATGATCCAAAATAATTTTTTCTTTATCAAATCCTCACCAGTCTTAAGAACTGCTAAAATGGGAGAACCTTTGGTAGGAAGTTGATAGCGAACAAGGTCTTCAGGACTTTTGTTCTCGGCATATTTAGCATGGAGATTATTGGCCCAAAGAGCATTGGGGTTATGCAACATCCTCCAATATAATTTAGCAGCTAAAGCTTTGTTGTTATTAATTGAAGACCGTAATCCTAACCCCCCTTCACTCTTAGGAAGACATAAAGTATCCCATTTCACCAAGGCCCATTTTCTTTTCTCCTTAGTACCACTCCAAAGGAAATGATGACTGATTTGATCCAATTCTCGAAGAACAGCCTTTGGGATATTCAAAATGAAAGAAACATAAATAGGAATAGCTTGAAGGACTGATTTTACCAAGGTGATTCTACCCCCATAAGAAAGCCACTTGTTGGTCCACTTTCCAATTTTCTTCTTGACTTTGTCCAACAACCAATTCCAATCTTTATTTTTTTGCCTTTGAATATTTATGGGAATACCTAAATAAGTGATTGGAAGAGAGGTCTTCTTATATCTTAGCTTATCCAAGACCATGGATTCCTGTCTAGCAGAGCAGTGAAAGAAAATAACTTTAGATTTGTCTTCATTGATCAAGCTGCCCAATAGCCTTAGAAAAACAGCTAATGATTTGCTTAATATTAGAAGCTTCCTTAACTGTAGCTTTACCTAAAATAGTAGAGTCATCCACAAATTGAAGATGAGAGATAGGTCTAGCTCCATGAGCAATGGTAACTCCCTCAAGGGTTTTGTTTTCCCTCTTTTTGGTTATAGTCCTACCCAAGCATTCAACAAGAATGATGAATAAATAAGGGGATAGTGGGTCACCTTGCCTAATACCTCTGGAAGTTGGGAAAGACTGAGAAGGCCTGCCATTGATAAGAACTAAGTAGGAAACTAAAGAGATACATCCCATAATCCAATCCATCCAATCCTTAGAGAAACCAAATTGCCTCAAAACTTTGATAAGGAAGTGCCAATCCACTCTGTCATAAGCTTTGGATAAGTCTAACCGAATGAACATGGAAGGAGAATTTTGCATATCCATGGAATGGATGGCTTCCTGAGCAAGAACTATCTCATCTACTATTTGACGTCCTTCCACATAACCCCCTTGCTCTAGGAAATAATCTTATGCAAAAGAGGCTTCAACCTTTCTGCCATGATTTTAGTAATGATTTTGAGAAGAACATTACATAAAGCAATAGGTCTAAAAGCTGAGATATGATCAACCTCTTGAGCTTTTGGAACAAGAGTAATATAAGTTTTATTGATAACCTTCAAAATTTCTTTGGCTTTCCTGGCTTCTTCCACCACCTCTAATAAATCAACATGAAGGATATCCCAGAACTCTTGGTAGAACTCAATAGGAAAACCATCAGGACCTGGGGTTTTCCCTTTTTGCATTTTAAAAACTACTTGTTGAAGCTCATTGATAGTAACAGGAGCAATCAAAATAGAGTTCTCCTCAAAAGTGATAAGAGAAGGGATTGCTTGAAGAACATTATATTGTGAAGCTGAGTCAAGGGGAGTAGCAGCAAAAATATTGGAAAAGTAATCAACAACAATAGAGTTCATGCCATCCCAAGTATAAACAACATCTCCAGAATCTGATTTTAAGGAAGAAATAAAGTTGTGAGATCTTCGAGCTAGAAGAGATTTGTGGAAGAAATTTGTGTTTCGATCTCCTTCTTTGAGCCATTGAATTCTAGATTTTTGCTTCCATAAGATTTCTTCTCTTTTTTCCCATTCCTCTAGCTGAGTTGTGAGTTTAATTTCATCTGCACTTCTCTTCTCTGTGAGGCCATCTAAACGGATTTTCTTATTCAAATTTTCAAGATGAGCAATAACTTCATGTTTTTTTTTATGAACATCCCCAAACTCTTTCCAGTTCCAAGTCTTGATTTTGGATTTAATGTATTGCAGTATTTTGGCAAAACAGAACATCTTAGTCCCATGCCTAGGTTTACCTTCCTTCCACCATTGTTGCACATGAGGTCTAAAGGAAATGTCTCTAAGCCACATTAATTGAAAATGAAAAGGAGAGAAACTCACATTGGTTTTCCACATTTCCACCATGGTCGGCCAATGATCCGAACCAAGCATTATTAAGAGTCTTCACTTTAGGAATGTGACCATGGATTAAGAAATTTTCAGAGAGCAAAAACCTATCCAATCTCTCCATTATACAAGCTAAGCCTTGCCTTCTGTTAGACCAAGTCATAAGGCCATTATCTCGGTTGGATATCCACAAGATGGAGGTTTGCAATATATTCGCTCATGAGGTCAGTGCTTTTGTCCAAATTTCTATTTCCCCCCTTTTCTCATCCCAGAGAGAGGATGGTATTGAAATCTCCTCCGATCAAGATCCAATATTTAGGAAAATGAGAGATAATATGAGTAATATCCTTCCACTGTCTTCTTTTTTCCTCCAAAGAAGTCGGAGCATAAACAGTAATGCATAGCATAATCTGGTTGGAATGTCTACTTTGAATAGCTATAGCCAACAAACCCCAACTGCCAACCATATGGTGAATAACTACCTCTTTTGGATCCCAAAGACAAGCAATGCCACCCGAAGTCCCTTGGGAACTGAGGGAAACCACTTTTCCAGTTGGCCAAATTTTATTGGCAATTAAGTCCATATCCTCCATTGACATCTTTGTTTCTTGAAGGAAAACAAGATGTGGATGATTTACCTAAATCATTCTTCTAATTTCATTTTGTTTTGAAAGACTCCCTTTGAGTCCTCTAATATTCCAAGTGATGATCTTCATTAATACCAGGGCTAAAAAAGTTGGGAAGGGCATTAATCTTACCTTCCTCTACAAGCTTTTCACCTTCTTTTACCATATGATATTGATTGGTCTTGCGACCTACTTTTTGATTAGAATCCATCTTCAATTTTTTTTTCCCTGTTTCTTGACTTATTCCAATTGAATCTGAGATGGCTTCTAACCTTGAAGAATGCTCGTACATAGCCAAAATTTTACTAGATGGTTCAATAGAGTCTATATTGGGACCTGCATTATTTGAAGTTTTGACATTTGAAATATTGTTTTTCTTGTGTAAATTTTCTCCTTTTTTTCTGTTGAAAACCTTTGATTTGTTGGTTTGTCTCTGAGTTCTTCCCTTCATATTTAAATTGTGTTTCTAAGATTTTAGTTTCCATTATTTCCTCTTCCTCACTTGGGACATCATTTGTGGAAAGGATTTCAAACATATTAGCAGATGACTTTGATTGATCCTTCATAACTGGTTTTTTTGAGTGTTCTTCTTCTTAGGTATTTGGAAACCTGCTAAGTTTATATCTTCTTTCTTTTGATCAAGAATTTTATTTGGGCAAGCACTGGCCAAATGACCATATTCATGGCAAATTCTACAACGAAAAGGAATGTTCTCATAGTCCACTACTTGCTCCCAAGTGTCTTCCCCAAATTGTAATGTGATATTTTTAGGTAGGGGTTTGTCAAAATCCATTAAAACACAAATCCGAGCATAAATAATATGTTCAAAATTTTGAGTACAATCAGCAGTCATCATAAAAGTTCCTAAAGAGTTTCCAATTGAAGAAAAAATAGTAGGATTCCAAAATTCAATAGGGAGGCCAAAGAGTCTAACCCACACGGGAGCAATAGAAGGCATCTCTTCTTCGACTTTAAATTTAGTATGCCAGGGCTTCATGAAAAGCCCTGCCCTTCCAAAAAACCAAGGACCCCCTTGAAAAGTTTTCTCTCTATCTTCATTATTAGAAAATAAAACAAGAAAATAACCATTTGGATAAATAGAGATTTGTAACTCACCTTTAGTTTTCCAGCTTTTTGCAGCCCAGACTTTGAAAGCAGATAGACTCGGACGAAAACCCACGAATCGACAAATTAGTCCTCTTTTTTCCAAATCTTCAATGCCAGTCTGAATGTTACCCATATCAAGCTTAACAATAGGAGTTCCATCAGTTGCTTTAAGACATCCTGACTCCATTTTCCTGGGATCAATCTTAGGCATTCTTAGAGGTTTATGGGAAGCCCTAATATTGATATTAGCATTGGGCTGAGGTTGTCCACCATGAAGGGCATCCCTAAAATTCATTTTTGGGACTGAGTCTTCAAAATTCTTACCCTTGATAGGGGTTTTCATAGTAGAATTATTTTGTGGGTGCACCTTAGCACCAGATTCACTTGAGATATGAGCCATTTTTTGATCAACTGCTTGAAACTTGTTTTGTGATCTCTTTAATCCTTGCCCTAGATGTCGTGGAAAGGTATGGTTTTCACTTTTCTTTTGTGCAGCAAATTGGAAGCCGTTGTCACTCAAGTTCACAGTATGATCTATTGAAAGACAAATTTCTAACCCATATTGTATCCCCTGCAACATTTCCTGCTAAAATATTGAGCATAAACCACAAAAATATTGGTCGCTAGGGCCCGAAGGCCCTAAAAACCAACCTCTGGAGCTGCTTGCACTCAACCCAGATGAAACCCTCGCATAGTCGCTTGCCAAATATGTCGTTCACACATAGGGATGCGCTAGGATCTGTGTTGCTCCAAATGATATGAAAATTGGTGGAGACGTTCTAGGGTTTTTTAGGCATCTACCCTCAAAATTTTAGCTCAATCCGAGTTCGGATGAGTGAGATATGACCGAAACGAGTTTGGCAGTTTGGGTAGTCCTGCGAAAAACATCTCCCTCATCAATTCATTTTAGGTTGGATAAAACGTCTCCCTGTTTTATGGTGTATTAGGATTTGAAAAGTGTACTATAGTCTAAAGTGTGTTAAGGGCTTTATTTTTTTATATTAAAATAGGGAGATAAAAGGTGTATTATGTTCTATTGTTGATTGTATTTATACTTGACATTTTTGAAAGGCTTGGTTTATATTTAAAGGCTTTATCTTGTGAAACCAAGAGGAGTTATAGAGCATTACTTTGGGACATTATTGTGCACATTTTTTTGAGAAGGTTTTCAATGTATGAATGAAATATTTGCTAATCTATTTTTGAAGTGGCAAAAGAAATGAAATTCTTTTGAGACAAATTTTTGAGGGCACATCTTTATCAAGGCAGCTTTTAGAGGTATGATGTTTTAACTTCTTATCAAAATGGTGTTGCTTTGAGGAAATTGTTATTAAGTCATAAGGTGGAGATATAAGGTTAAATTTTATGTGCATTGTTGGAAATATAAGAGATAGGGTTTGAGAGCAAGTTGTGCATTATCATTGAATATAATTGGAAACACTTATGCTAGGGTTTGAGAACAAATTTGTGCATCATTGCTAAATGAATTTGTGAAGCATTAGGACATTGGAAGTGAATGTGCAAGTGTTAGAAATCAGTTGTATGAAGAAAATTTATGCACTAGATTTGATTGATATTGAAAAGAAATTTGCAAGAAGTATAAATCAGATTTGTGAAGCAAGTATGTGCACTGATTTTGTTTTGGAATATATATAAGAAGGTCAACAACTAAATAACTATACTAGAGATATCTTGTGAATGTAAATGAATGTGAGAAAAATATATTGATTGTGTTTAATGCATATCATTCTCTATATGTTTATGAAGAAAATAATTTTGGGTAGAATATGCCTGAATTAATTTAATTGAAGAAAGCATTTTGAAAAAGATTTAAGTATTATTTGTGTGCAATTGTTGGGAAAGATTTGAGCAGGTTATTGAGTTGCATTGTGAGTGGCTGTGAGCTATTTTTTGCAGGACTTTTGAGAATGCTTGTGACCATATTTGTTTAGGTTGTGTGAGTAGGTTTGAGGCGGAGTTGAGTAGGATGTGTCAGCAGGTTGTTGAGAATATTTGAGCAAGCCTTGTAAGTAGGCTTGGTGCAGATCTGGGCAAAGTTGATATAAGGTTTGAGCAGTGATTGTGAGCAGGTTTGAGCAAGCCTTGTGAGTAGGCTTGGTGGATATTTGAGTAAGCATTTTTAGTAGGCTTGGATTAGAGTAGAGGAGATTGAGGTCTCTTATGGATAGAGGTCCACAAATAAAATTTGAGGGGATTGAGGTCTCCCACAGATAGAAGTCCATGAACTAGAGTTGAGGGCATTGATATATATTGTGGATAAAGGTCTATAAACCAGAGCAAAGGGGATTGGTGTCTCCTGTGGATATAAGTCCACAAACTAGAGCAAAGGGGATTGATGTCTCTAGTGGATAGAGGTCCATGAACTTGAGCATAGGGGATTGGTGTCTCCTTTGGGTCAGTGCCCATAAATATTATAATAGGGAATTGGTTCCTAAGAGATTGGTTGAGAAAATTTATAAGAAATATTTTATTCGTGGACGTAGCCCACATTAGGTGAACCACATTAAATTTGTGTCTCTCATGTGTGTGATGATTTGTGCATTGTTTCATTTATTGCATTGATGTTATTTTTGTTATCATTTGAAAAGAAAAATAAAATTTTTGATCTTATACTGTTCACCCCCCACCCTCTCAGTATAAGCTTATGTTCTTCAATTGGTATCAAAGCGGGTTCCTTCAAGGAAACTTAACAGCTTGAAGAAAGATCTTACAGGAACATAGATGGCTCATTAGGAAGGATTTTAAATACACAGAGCTCCATTGTTTAATGGGACTAACTATGCTTTTTGGAGTGTTAGGATGAATACATTTTTGATGGTACAGTGAATTTATATATGGCAGTCATTTGAGAATGGGTATAGAGCACCTACAACTCCTCCAATAGATATAAGTGGTAAGAAAATTTATGAAAATAATGCCAAGGCAATGAATGTAATTTTAAGTGGTTTACAAGAAATAGAGTTTGTGAAGGTTATAAACTGCAAATCAGCAAAATGAAATATGGGATAAATTATATAATACATATGAAGGAGATGACAAGGTTAAGATGGCAAAAATTCAAACTCACAGGAGGAAGTTTGAGGAATTGAAGATGAAAGATGAGGAAGATATTGCTAGGTATCTACTTCGTGTTGATGAAGTTGTTAACACCATTCATGGACTTAGAGAAAATATTGAGGACTCTACTATTGTTCAAAAAAAATTAATGTCACTTCCCATGAGATATGATGCAAAGGTTTCAGCAATAGAAGAGATGAAGGATCTAGCAACTTTAAGGATAGATGAACTACATGGAATTTTCACAGCTTATGATATGAGGACAGAAAAAGAGCAAACATCCAAAAAGGAGGCAACATTCAAAGCTTCAAAGAAGGTGAAGAATAAAGAACCAGAATCAAGTGATGAGTCAAGTAGTGATGAAGAGGCTAACTTTGTGAAAAGAAATAAGAAGGGTTCAACGAAACCAAATAATATGCAAAATGTGAAATATTTTGGTTGTGGTAATATTGGTCATTATGCAGCATATTGTCCACAAAATGAGTATAGTAGCAGTGAATATGAACAAGATTACAAGAAAAATAAAGAAATAAAATTTAGGCATGGTCAAGGCAAGCATGAGAAGAAGATTTTTCAAAGGCACAAAAAAAGTTTCTATGTTGAAGAAGCAAACAATGCTTCAAGTGACAGTGATGAAAGCTCTTCAGATAGTGAAAAATAAGAGGTTCTCTTTTTGGAAATAGAAGAGGAAAAGAATACTCCTTTTGAAGAACAAGTTGAAGATTCTCCTATTGAATTTCAAGTAGAATATGTTCTTATTATTGAAGACCTAGAGAAAGAGAAAAATTCAGAAAATGACAAAGAAACCACAGTTGATATGGAAGAGGAATTTACTGTAGCTCTTGAAGAATTGGAAAGAGTTAAAAAGGAAAACTTAAGATTAAAGGCTCAAATACAAGAGGATGAGAAAACAAAAGTAAAGCTTATACAAGATCTCAATTACTTGAAATTTAAAGTTGAAGAGGCAAGGAAGGTTGATGAAGGTATGGCTGCAAAGTTAAAGGTAAAAGATATAAAATGTGAAAGACTAGAAGATGAAGTTCAGAAGGGTCTTGGAACATATCTTAATACATTATCACAATTCAAGGAAAGCTCAAAAACTTTGGATAATATTCTCAAGGTACAAAGATCTCCATTTATCAAGACAAGACTAGGTTATGAAGAAAGTCAAGAGGAACAAAAAGGAGAGTCAAGCTCCAAAGAAAGGAAGTTTCAAAGGAAATAGTTGAAGAAGAGACTAAGACATATGTTTATGAGTTGAGAAGTGGAATCTTCAAAAAGGAAGAAGACAATACACAATAAAAGAATAGGGATCATCACAAGAAATGCAAGGAAAGGATCATGAGACCACACTCTCCAAGGCAAGACAAATATTTCTTCAAAGGTTATTGTTACTCATGTCATTATTTTGGTCATAGAGCTATACATTGCAAGGTTCATGGTAAGAGTTATTTTGGCTTCACCAAGAGGAACTTCAATTTATTTGCACCTTCCAAGCACTACAACATCAGATGTTACAATTTTAATAAGTTTGGGCATAGAGCACAATGGTGTAAAACAGAATTTCAAAAATCTCCAAGGACAAGCAAGAACAAGGAGGATCAAAATGCTCAAAAGGTTCAAAGAGGCATGGCTACAAAGGTATGAAAAAATAATATTGAAAAATGAGAAGAGCATTGCAATTTGGGAGTAGTCTTACTCCCATCCCAACATTAATCACCTCAAGGAGAGGAGGTGGTGTGGGGGCTATGCTAAAATGTCTTATTTTTAGCCTTTGCCATTGATGTCAAAGGGGGAAAAATTTTAGTAAGGGGGAGCAGTTTTGGTATCCAATTGCACTAAAAGAATATTTTTTGAAAGGGTTACCATCAATGACAAATGGGGAGATTGTTGGAAATATTGAGTACATTGAGTTATCATTGATGTCAAAGGTTTGATGCCAAAATATGCAATGATATTTAAGGCATGAATATTCTTCATGGTTGATGCATTTATGAGGTTGGATAATTTATCAAGGAAATATTTTTAAAGGAAAAGATTATAATATTTAAATATCATGTTTAAATATTATAAAGAAAAGGTTTAAGAAATTTGGGCCAAGAGGTTTAAATACTTGAGACAAGGGATTTAAAATATAAAGGTTTAAAAGCATGGGTCAAAAAGGTTTTAATCAAAATGTTTAGAAGATTAAGGACCAAGGTTTACATGGGACACAAGTTGGCATTATTTATTTCCAAAGGTTTTAAGTATTTATGGACCTAAAATATTATGTTATAATATTTTAATTAAATATTATAACTCAAATTTCAAAAGGGGACTTAGGCACCAATGTATAAGTCTATGTAATAATATTTTAATATTATAACCAAAGTTTAAAAGGAACTAGAGTGCAAATGTGTGGGATTTATTCAAAATGCAAGCCGATGTCATGGATTTTTAAAGACTTTGTCTTATGCATAAAATTACCCATTATTTCTCCTTCATTTAATGCAACACAAGCTTTGATATGTTATGATTTGTAAATATTTTATGTAAAAGATAGACTTTAGAGATACAGTGAAATATTAAGGTGTGTATGAACTGAAAAACATCTTAACCAAAGTGCGTGTCTGCTATGTTACTCCCGACTGGGGTAGCCTAGTGGTTGGTTGGCTTGCATGAGCACTGTTAGAGGGAAGGTCACACGGTCGAAACCCCTAGATGTTGTGTTGCTGTGAGATAAGGTTTTGAATTGCATGTAGAGAATAGTGATAATGTTTGGAGGTGCTCCTTTTGGTTTCAGTGGCTACACTAGCGAAGCTGGTCACAGGTGCTTTGGGAAGGCACTTCACCAGGGAGGTCATGGTTTTGAATCACGTCCTGCATGAGGTACTTGAAATTTTTAATATTGCATTGACTTGATTGAGGTGGTCATGGCAAGTTTACAAGGAGCATTAAAATAAGTTGATTTTTATTTTACCTTGGACTTAGTAGAGGCTATAAGGTGTGAAATTGTTATCTATTCTTGCATTGTGTGTGAAGGCATTATCCTTGTAAATTTCAAGTAGGCGTTTTATGGTGTATTGAGATATTGGAAAATTGTATTTAGCTTAGTTTATAATAGGGTTAAGGTTGCATGATTAAAGTGGGAGTTTTATGGTGTATTAGGATTTGAAAAGTGTACTATACTCTAAAGTGTGTTAAGGGCTTTCTTTTGTTATATTAAAAGAGGGAGATAAAAGGTGTATTATGTTCTATTGTTGATTGTATTTATACTTGACATTTTTGAAAGGCTTGGTTTATATTTAAAGGATTTATCTTGTGAAACCAAGAGGAGTTATAGAGCATTACTTTGGGACATTATCGTGCACATTTTTTTGAGAAGGTTTTCAATGTATGAATGAAAGATTTGCTAATTTATTTTTGGAGTGGCAAAAAAAACGAAATTATTTTGAGACAAGTTTTTGAGGGCACATCTTCATCAAGGCAGCTTTTAGAGGTATGATTTTTTAACTCCTTATCAAGGTGGTGTTGCCTTTATGAAATTGTTATTAAGTCATAAGGTGAAGATATAAGGTTAAATTTTATGTGCATTGTTGGAAATATAAGAGATATGGTTTGAGAACAAGTTGTGCATTATCAATGAAAGAAATTGGAGACACTTGTGTTAGGGTTTGAGAATAAACATGTGCATCATTTCTAAATGAATTTGTGAAGCATTAGGTCATTGGTTTGAGAGACATTGGAAGTGAATGTGCAAGTGTTAGAAATTAGTTGTGTGAAGCAGATTTATGCAGTAGCTTTGATTGATATTGAAAAGAAATTTGCAATAAATAGAAATTGGATTTGTGAAGCAAGTGTGTGCACTAATTTTGTTTTGGGATATACATAAGAAGGTCAAAAACTAAATAACTATACTAGATATATCTTGTGAATGTAAATGAATTTGAGAAAAACATATTGATTGTGTTTAATGCATATCATTCTCTATATGTTTATGAAGAAAATAATTCTGGGTAGAATATGTCTGAATTACTTTAATTGAAGAAAGCATTTTGAAAAAAATATAAGCATTATTTATTGAATATGTTTGAATTACTTTAATTTAAGAAAGAATTAAAAAACCCAGGTGTTGTAGGTGAGTTGGAGAGGAGAGGGCAATCCTCCAAGGGAGGTCCTAGGTTCAAATCTCCACCCTATCAAAAAGCTGAATTGGGTATCCAAAATCCAATTGATAATGTTGGTGCGGGTAGGGTCGGGTGTGACCCCCGGGTGACTTTGATGGTGTAGAACCCCCTGTTCATGGTCTCTCAGACCAAGGTGGCTCCGCAAGGGGTTTTTCACTTTAAAAAAAAAGCATTATTTGTGTGCAAGTTTTGGAAAATATTTGAGCAGGTTAGTGAGTTGTATTGTGAGCAGTTGTGAGCTATTTTGAGTAGGCCTTTTGAGAAGGCGTGTGAGCATATTTATGCAGGTTGTGTGAGCAGGTTTGAGGAAGAGTTGAGCAAGATGTGTGAGCAGGTTGTTGAGCAGATTTGAGCAAGCCTTGTGAGTAGGCTTGGTGCAAATCTGGATAGAGTTGAGAGTAGGTTTGAGTAGTGACTGTGAGAAGGTTTGAGCAAGCCTTGTGAGTAGGCTTGGTGCATATTTGAGTATGCTTTGTGAGTAGGCTTGGAGAAGAGTAGAGGAGATTGAGGTATCCAATGGATAAAGGTCCATGAACCAGATTTGAGGGGATTGAGGTCTCCTATGGATAGAGTTCCATGAACCAGAGTTGATGGGATTGAGATATCCTTTGGATAGAGGTCTACAAACCAGAGCAAAGGGGATTGGTGTCTCCTTTGGATAGAAGTCCATGAACTAGAGCAAAGGGGATTGATGTCTCCTATGGATAGAGGTCCACGAACTTGAGCATAGGGGATTGGTGTCTCCTTTGGGTTGGTGCCCATACAAAATTGTAATAGGGAATTGGTTTCCAATAAATTGGTTGAGAAAAATTATAAGGAATATTTTCTCTGAGGACGTAGCCCAAATTAGGTGAACCACGTTAAATCTGTGTCTCATGTGTGTGATGATTTATGCATTGTTTTATTTATTGCATTGATATTATTATTGTTATCATTTGGAAAGAAAAGTAAAAATTTTGATCTTATATTGTTCACCCCCCTCTCAGTATAAGCTTGTGTTCTTCAAGAAGCATAAATACAAAAGAAACAAGGTATTGGTTGAAGAGAAACTACAATACAAGAATAGAAATAATTGTATTAACCATTACTCATGATGATGAAACTCTTAGATCAACAATAGCATGCACTAAATATTTTGAGAATTCACTTAATATAATAAAAATGCAAGAGTTTTGTATTGTTGGGAAGGTTTTGTACACTTTGCCTCACTTAAGTAATCACTTGGGCGAAAAGGGGACCAACAAGAAGGAAGACCAGAAGGAACCACCTATTTTTATAAAAAGGAGAGGTGCTAGCTTTGTAGCATGGAAAAGGGAGGAAAATCATCAAGACCATACCAATCATCAAGTCTCTCATCTATAGTTGGTAATATTTCTATGCCTAGAGTAAGTGACCAAATGTCACTAAATCCATGTGGGTCCTTGATATTTCATTTGATGACCTATGCTTCTTCACATAATGAGAGGTCAACATGAGAATAAAGCCTCGATACAACCAGAATCTAATCATGTGGTAAGCATAATAGGTGCTCATTAATGAAAAATATAACATAATGACGCAATAAAAAAAGTTACACCATTGGCTAAAAAGGGCCATCAAAGTTGACTAACATGGATAGGTATATCATAGTTATAAACATGGTAACTAAAATGACCACCCACCATATGGATGAGCCTACCCTACAATTCTACACTAATTGGGAGTACATTCAAGAATCCTCGCTAGCCATTTGATCAGAGGAAACCATCCTGATGATGACAACATATGGATGGGTATGACACCTCCCTCTACTTTCTACCACAATAAAATCCATAGATCAATAAAGCGATATTGCTACACGCATGTCATTTCAAAAAAAAAATGTGGTGGTAAGAGGAATTCTAGTTCCTAAAGCCTTCCACTAAGCAAAATTAGTTTTTGAAGGATCCTCACACACTGCCCAAGAGAATCCCTAGAAAAAGTGACTAGTGATGGCAATAATAGGTGCCCATCCAAAGACTTAAATACCTTTAGCATTAATGATCCTAGATCTAGATACTTGAAAGCAACCAACCATTGAATACAAAAGGATCTTATCCATGAATCAGAGATAGTGTTCTAGATCTCTTAAGTGAAGTTTTGGAGGGAAAAACCCTCAACTTTATCTATAAGTAGGCATAAATTTTTTATTATAAGGGATTGGAAGTTGCTTGCTCATGCCTAATACATGTTCTAGTATGCTATTCCTTTCACCCCTTTCCCTTTTTGTAAAAGTTTGACTTGAACCTTGAGTTGCATGGCTAAGGAGCATCGAATCACTTTCAGCCTCATGCCTTTATAATTTATAATTCTTGATATATATGGGAGCTACGACTAATTTTATTTTATATTATTTATGTAATATGTTTGAATGCTTGGGTATGAACAAAAACTACATTTAGTATGTGATTAATGTGTTCATTTAATCTTAGGATTTAGATCTTGGTGCATTGTATTTGTAGCTTAGGATTTTATTTTCCACAAGTTTTAGATCTATTTTATTTCTTTTTTTCTTGGCATACCATATGCAAGACCATGGGTGCACAAAGAGCACATCCGACGAGGATCTGAACTTAGAAAAAAATCATAGAGGTTTTCCCATAGATGCTTTCACTACTCATAGGGATTCTTGTTGTGTCTCTCAAAGCAAGGTGTGGGTGCCTAAGCATGTTGAGCTACTACCATGGATGACTAGGACACTCTGAGGTGATAATAATTCAAATAAAAATGCTTGGTGGGATGAGCTTAACATATTTATCCCAAAAAACTAAAATAAATATTTTTTGACAAATAATCTGGTGAAGGTCTTAGTCAACTTGCTTGTTGAAGCCTAAAGATATTCACCTAGCAACTTTTCTAAAGAAGATATATACTAAAAATCTACCTCATAAGAGATAATATGGAGATTTTGGTGGGGATATGTGTCTCTTGGCTTATGGAAGTAATCTAAGCTCCCACATGATGACTTTGCTCTCAAGAAAATACTCAACAATATATGAGTGAGAAACCTATCACTAGGCCCTTTGCTAGAATTAATCCACAAGAGTTGGTACCACCCTTGAATTAGAGAATGCAAAGATAACTAATAATGTAACATGACAGTGCAACCGAACCAACATCCCAAGAACTTTTGGCATGGAAAAATAAAGGCCTTTTGATTCTACCCACTCCACCTATAACATGGGACCCAATCCCCACCTCAACACTCAAGTCCTTACCATATTTCATAGGAGAATATACCATTACTCTGATGAATTGTTTGCACTATATGGTAAGCTTGTGTTTAGTGCATAATATTAAGAAACAAAATGTTACCTTGAGGTTGTTGGTTTTCTCTTTTAGAGGAAAATATTGGGAATGGTACATCAACCTTACCCCACACTCAATCAAAAATTAAAATTAGCTCATGAACCTCTAGATAGAAAATTTGGAAAGAAGACAAATGGTGTATCCCTCCTTGTGTAACTAACAACCATCAAGAGGATAACCATGGAAAAAATAGATTACTTCAATGTCTGATTCCACAAAGGATCCTTGAAAAATTTAGACCTCTCCTAGATATGGCATTTAATCTTGAAATAGCCATGATGGTTAAATCTAATGGAGGTGACTCTTTGCTAGACATCTAGGCCAAGAATGACCTAATATAGATGGGTAGGCTAGACCTTATGTCACCTTTTAATTTATTTCCCTCAATACAACTTCTATATCAACCCACTCTAGTCATTCAGTCCATCACTTTGTTAGCTTTTGATGTAGAATGCAATGGGATATAGCAAACACAAGATGCAAAATAAAATGACATAAAGTAAATATACGAGATGACTAAAAATAATATATAGAAAAATGATGGAGATGTTTACAAAATATCTCTGGAGAAAATGAACACTCCATGAATAGAGCTACTACTCAAGAATGGACATTGAGCATATTGCACCCCACCATATTACATCACAATGCTACATCATACCACTCTGACTCTACATGCAATTGTATGTTGTTCTATCTATGTTGCTCTATATATATGATCTATACATATGACCCTTTATATAGGAAATAGGTTCCTTAGCCAACACTCTACCTAGATGTGCAAGGGATAACTTGCACATATACAACTTGCACTTTGACACTTGTGCAATTATTACATTGCATGAAGTAACTAGATAACTTCCCCCTAAAGTAATCTAATGTCCTAAGTATGTACCAAGGTAAAGGTACATTTACATAATCCAAATGATGTAATAGAATCTATTTCTAACATGCTTATCAACCTACCCCTGCTACAAGTTTGGAGAAAACCCAAGATCCTCTCTTAGTTTGACCACATCCCTATCCCAATTCTTATGCTTCATAGCTGGACAAGATGAGAAATATTTTGAGGATGATCTCTAATGAGGTCATGTCCTTAAGAGGTAAAATAATACCCAAAGTTTTCCATACCAAAACTATCTAAAGTCTCCCTTCCAATATGGTAACCAAAGCTACTGATATTCCCCAAATGGGTATCAAAGATCTCTACCTCTATCTAATAGATATTTTGGTCAATTCAAAATCTTGACTTAAAAATTGGTATCTGTACTAGTCCCATTACAATAGGTTTTGCCTAACCTAATAAGGAACATGGTCTCCACACAAAAGAATTATGTGGAAGATCTGAATGTGTGATATTGTTTCATTCCTAAGGTTTATTCCTCTAACTCTCATAGCAAAAATGAGACTTAGCCAACTAGTGAAACCTTTTACACCCACTTATCTACTTCTTATCCAAAGATGGATAACCAAACATTAAACTAAGATATTACTATCAAACTATCAAACCCATCTCCAAAGATTACTTTCTTAGTTCTAGAGTAAACCCTAGTGACCTAGTATGAAGTGGATGTATACACCGTGTCGAATAAATTAGATCGTACAACTCTTAGAAGACCATAAGTTTGATAAGATTACATAACCAAAGCTAAGAGAAAGGTGATAAAAGAACAAGGGAGGACTAGTAAAGTAGATTATCAGCCTTAATGCAAGCCAACTAATGCTTGGAAGAACATCCCTACACAAGCTTCATGGGCTAATCACATCTAGGCCATCTCAACAATTACAAGAGATAGTTTAGAAGCTCTAAACTAGCACACAATGAGACTTTCAAAAACTCATCAATCAACTTAAAATTCTAGGCCCCCATTAATAACAAGCACCATATAAAAATCCTATTTTGTTGGGTTATTCAATTTAGTAGACCATTTACAAAGGTCTACTACAACCATGACTCTCTAGGACATCCTATTAATACCTAAACAAATGAAATACTTGGAGGAGGTGTTGCAAAAATAAAATATACTAGACAAGCAAAAGGAATCTTTTATATGTATCCAACTCTGAAATAAACCAAGCTAAGCCCATGCCCTTCTATATAACCTTGGTATGCAAGGATAAACTAATATGCAACTATTTCGTTAGATCTAAATACAACACTTCAGTCATTCCCAAGAAGATAGTGGATGCACTTGGACTAATATATGAATCTGTTAACAAGGTAGTTTAGTTAGATGGCACCCTAGTGCAAATCTTTGGACTAGTGTAGAATCTTCCCCTTGTACTACAATTTTACCTAGATCTTATAGTCTATAAATATATTATGGTGATTGAGCTTCTATCCATGTTTGGAATATGCTTGTCAAGATATTTCACTACCAATATTAAAGGATATCTGTATCACCCAAATTTTTCGCACCCTTACCTTCAGGCTAAAGGATCCGTGCCCGGAAGGGGGATGCGAGAAGGATGGGACAATACCTCGAACGGAGAGGCCCTTTGAAGGTCGCGCCTCTTGGGGGACTGGTATAAGGGTGAATTTTCAACAGATGGTGGGGTTCACCAGGAAACTTTGAGTGGCAGTTTCCATGCCTAGGTCGAGAATGGGTTTGATGTGTTCATTTTATGTTCAATCATTCAAATTCCTAAATTGGCCAAAATGAATCTAAGCTATTCTATATGAAATTTCTGGTTTATATGAAGACAACAAACATAAATGAATCCTAAATATAGAAAATATCTAAAATGGAGAAGAGTGCACCCGATTTCTGATGTCTTATGAAGATTCTGAAGCTTGTAGGAGTCCAAATCATCCCGGATATGACAAGATCGTCTGTAATTGTACAGAATCGTCCATATCACAAGAGATCGTATGATATCAGCCAATATCATCAGCGACCTGAACGAATTCGTCAGAAACCTGCAATCATGAAAACAGACACCAAAAACCAAAAATACAATTGCAAGAATGATACAAAATGATAGAAATAAGAATATAAATGCTTAAATGATAAATCCAGATATCAAATCAAATGGGATGCAATGTTTTAATAATTTATTTTGAATTTTATCATGCAAATATGCTAAATGAGGTGAACTCCAAGATGCAAAATAGAAGTGAATTAATCTAATGCACAATTAAATAAGAAAAAGAGATAGAGAATGCAAACTCAAGGCTCTGATTGCCCCCAATCTGAACTACAGTCAAAATCGTCTGCAATCGTACGAGATCATCGTCGATCTTGACAAGATCGTCCAAAATTATGGTTGAATCGCTTGCAACGATTCGAGCTTCCTCCGGCTAAAACACAATGAGATCCTGTAATAAAACTTGAAAACACAAGTGCAAATGATGGGGGATAGGATGTTCTAACATAACAAAAACTAAATTTGTAGGGAAATGATCAGCTAGGGGGATAAACTGAGAAAATCCCAAGTTTATATAGGATTAGGGGGAGGTTAGGAGGTTGGGGATCATCCCAATCTGGGAGATCACCAATGTAGGAATCTCCAACCACGCAGACACGCTTCTGCTCGAGTTGGAGAGGTTGTTGAAACAGAAGCTAATTATGAAAATTTGGTTTTGGGATGAAATTGTCTGGACGTTCTATTCCAGAAGAATTCGTCTGGTTTGGGACGATATCGTCAGATCGGCGACGATATCGTCAGGTCGGCGACGATATCGTCCAATGGTAAAAACAACTTCTAAAAATGGCACAAAAAATGAGGTGAACGATTAACAAGCGATTTTGAGGTTAAAATTCAATTTTTTTATCTTTACTGATGGTTTAACTGCACCAATTTTAGGGTGCTACATTTTGCCCCCTCTTTAGCACATTTTTTGAAGAAAATGCGCTAAAGACGAGTTCTTCACGCTTTACGAGAAAAAAAAATTATTCTATTTTTTAGACGACGATTCTAGGTCGAATTGTACAACTGTTTGCTATGGTGCCCCCTCCGATTTTTTACCCAAATCGAACGTTTGAGGTAAAAGCATGGAAAAGCAAAAATTAAAAAAATGTTGTTTTTAAATAAAAATAGGAAAAACCCTAACTCATTTTTACTGTTCACTTTCGCTATTTCAGAGCTCTGCAGGTGAAATGGTGGAAACGGCACACAAATCGATAGAGGTCCGATGCGGGTTGCGGGTAAGGATCTAAACCTAGTGTACTATGTTTTTAGCTTGATTTGTTTAATTTTTTACTTGAATTTTAATTGTTTTTTGGGCATCGTGGCCGTTTTTAGGCCATCGACGACGTCGGGACGAAATCATCCCTAATTTGCTGAAATCGTCCCTATATCGCCGATTTCATCTAAGGAAGAAATTGAAGAAATAGGGGTGATCCCGTCCAATAAGGGGCAATCCCCAAGTTGAAGAATCGAAGACGATTTCGTCCTATTAAGGACGATTTAACTAAATTTGGTACAATATCATCCAATAATGGGCGATATCATTTTTTTATGAGATGAAATTGATTTTAATGATTATGTACTAATGATTTTTGTTGTTTTATTGTTTATTTTGCATATGGGATTGCTAAAGATTCGAGAGTGGAAATACGGGGGTCTCAGGGATGACTTAGTAGTGCTCGATCAGGCCGAGCGAGACAGACTAGCAGAGGTCAGACTGCAGCATATGGCAGAGATGCCACAAATTCCTACAAACATGGGGCTACTGATAGCCCTAGCAGAGAGATGGTATCCGGAGTCGTCCTGCTTTCGTCTACCAATAGGGGAGATGACTCCCACTCTATAGGATGTATGGAGGATCTTGAGGATCCCCATACATGGGCGATTCATGACTCCTTCGGCCAATCAGGGCCACGCCATGATGAGATTGTGCAATGACCCAAGCTTCACCCTGGAGAAGGGCGGAGTGAACATCGAGGCTTTGAGGAAGATGCCTAGGGCATCTCGATTGACCCAGGTTTTGGTAGGGGTTGTGGGTGGCCTTCTTCTATGCCACCAAAGCGGATGCAGGTTACCGTGGCTCCTCTCAGATGTGGTCTGTGACATAAGAGACCACGAATACAGGTTTTCTTGGGGTAGCTTTATATTATGCCACTTGTATAGGATCCTTTACAGGGTCGTATATAAGGGAGATCGATGTCTGGTGTTGACATCACTACTACAGGTTTGGTGTTGGGAGCACATTGCGGTGTGGAGGCCGATAGGGCTTCCACTGACAGGATTTGATTGGGAGAGACCCCAGGTTTTCTATTGGTGGCTCCAAAGAGGGTCACAGCAACGGATAGATTTTTTGATGTCCCGAAGGTTGCTAGACGACCTCACCCCAGATCAGATCACCTAGAGACCATGGAGAGAGCATCCAGGGTGGGTAGAGGACGAACAAGAATTGGCTCACATCAGGCAAGTAATCTGGTTGAGGATAGAGCAAGGAGAGGTAGAACTGCATCGCTATGACCAAGTTTTGAGGTAGTTCGATCTATAACAAGGGATCCCTTCTCTTAGGGATTATGAGTACTCTCATACTGTGTAGGATAATACCACATTAAGTGGGGCTTTAGACATACAACGATTTTGGAGTCAAGACGCTGATGATGCCCCCATTTAGCTAGTGGATTGGGATGATGCGGGGGTAGTAGATGGGTATGATGCCTGGTATGCAGGCATTCACCCTTCTCAGATGATGAGGGCACAGGTTTTAATGCACATTGTAGTGCAACGGATGGAGAGGCGATGCCAGGCTGCCATCGATGCAACGAGGGGTCACAGAGGGAGGGATCAGCGACGGCCTCCTCAGGAGAGACGTTGAAGAGTACCATAGGCTCTAGAGAGACATCAGCAACCAAATAGGAGGGAGAAACTCCCTTCTCAGTAGAGGGATAGGCCACCATCTCTTGATAAGGGCAAGGGTGTCGAGGTGGGGGAGAGTAGCAAGATGGCGACTCTCCGGTCGAAGAATGTCTGCCTATGAGCTCATGTGCAGACTCTTCAGGATGAGGCAACACGGCTTAAGGCTCAGAGCTCAGAGCAGAGGGGTGAGCATTCTGGAGCTGGTGCGAGCTGTTGCATAGACCAGTTCTACCAGGGGTTGTACTATCATGTGGTTCCATAGGAGTAGAGGATACCGCTGCCAGCCAGCATTGCGAAGCTGATCAGGATGGGATCGTCGAGGACATCATGACGATCGATGTCAAGGACCCATGATACAACATGGACTCTGATGGGACCACCTCCTCCACCTCAGGGCGAGAGAGGAGATGAGGTTGAGAGCTCGAGGGCTTCTCGAGACTAACTGCTCATTATACATAGACCATATATTTTTGAGAGGATTGAGTATGCCAGGGTATAGATTGTGGCATACCAATCCGTTTTGATATGATGTATAGACTTTTTGATATATATATGTTCTTTTTGTGATATGACTTGTGCATATGTTTTATGATGTTTTAATATTTTAATGGTTGATTGATTATTCATGTAATTATGTCGTTGAAAATATTATAATTTTGTCATACTATAAAATTTAAATGAAATAATCTGATGTAAACAAATTGGTTGTTGTGGTATGATTTGATGAAAAATAAAGTGACTTCTAACAATAATTTCAAAGGACATTGTCATTTTTACATGACCCTTTCATGGATTCGTCGCTCGCTAGGTCATCAAGCTAATCCCGATATGAGAGAAATATTGCTAAAATTAAAAGGGTGCTTAAGAGACTTGCTTAAGACTTTGTGTTGTGATGATGAAAAATGATGATGGTGATGATTTGTTTTCAAATTTCCATGAAAATATTATGCATGAAATATTAAAAATATGATTTTTGCTAGGCATAAAATTCCTAAGTGTGATAGAAATTTGAACAATTGCCTAGGAATTATACCATCGTCGCAAAACTGAATGTTGACATAATGAAATGAAATAGAAAAGTTTTCGTTCTTTTTAAAGCACAATTGTGTAACATAATGATTTAAGCCATATGCTTTTATGGATTTAAATAAATGGGAAATAAAATTAGAACGATGGCTTACGCTAGGCATAGAATTTTAGGTATAGACTTATACCATCATCACGAAATCCAAAGAAGAAATTGATGTAATAGTTTTATTGCATAGTTGATTTTTGATTTTGAGATAAAAAATATAAAAATGAGGACTTGCACTAGGCATAAATTCCAATTTAGGTTTAGGAACTGTTGGTTACGAATCTGCCATGAGGAAAGGATTTGTTGTTATTGTTCCCAGATTCGCCCACCAGATTGAAATTCCGAAAGAAAGGAATGCCTTTCGTGCCAATATCCATAGAAGGCCGGCTTCCTGTGGGGTTTTTAGTGTTAAGATAAGAGTGCAGGGAAAGAGATAAAAGTGCATACAGAGAATCCAAATGTGATTGGAGTTGGGTGGGGGGAATAAGCAGCACGACAATGATCAAGCACTCCAACTAGAGGGTGCACTCTGACTTCACTGCGAAGTCGGGGTGCGCCCTGACACTTAACCATTTTCAGGGAACACTTGTTGGAAACTTTGTTGGGGGAATTTCAAGGGGAAGAGGGAGGAATGAGACTGCCAAGAAGGGGGAGAAAGAGGGAAATGAAGAAAGGGAAAGAGAGGAAGGAAGGAAAAGAGCAGGTCACTTACAAAACTAAAAACATGGCACCCTGTGCCAAATGTGGCAACAGGAACTATACCATCGTTTGCGAAAGTCGAAAATATATAAATGTGACTTTATTGCTAGATTTTTGAACATGTTTTGAAAGAAATTTTGGATTTTTGAAAAAAAGTATTTAATTGTTTTTACGCTAAGCCAATATTCTCAAGTAAGAAAATCAAATTATTCCAGAATATTTGCATAAATATTTTAAATTATCTCAAAGATATAATTTAGATTTATAAGGAACCCCATGTGCATATGTGAGTTCATTGTCGATCTTGATCTATCATAATGATACAAAATCTCTCAAACACAAATGTGTGTGCAATTGTATTGTTCATTTACCAATTTTGAGCAAGATAATTTGATACAAGTAATTTGAATTAACCAAATGAGTGTTTGTTGACCATGATTTATATGCATGTAATCGTACCAGACTACTATGTAAGTCGGATCATCAAGAGCTAGTTGATCCATGAGCGGACATAGGTCTGTACAAAAGAAGGTCGCTAATGTGACAAACATATCACCACGCTAGAAGTTACCCAAGGCCAAGCGGGTTGGGCACAAACCACCTGTTATGGGGCTTACCTCATAGTTTTTGAATAATTGAGAATTCCAGGGATTCAAGCTCATTCACCCTTCTTTTCTTTCAAAGGGTAGGGGAAGGGATTTATTGGCTTTTGCTTTTTCTTTTCTTTTCTCTTTTTTTTGTATTTTTGCTTGACACTAAGATAATGCTGAAATATTGCTGAGGTGGTACAAAATGATACTGAAATAATGCTTCTTTTTCTCATGATTTTTTGACTTTTTTTTTTTATATACTAGGGATACTTGCTCGGATTGGCTGTAGAGCAAGGGAATTTTATTCTGGGCAGGGGTGAGCTTGTCCTTTTATCAATTCTCAAATATTCTAGACCATGTGCATGATAGGATAGCAAGGGAAACTTTTCGCTCAAGAGACCACTTCTACTGTGTAGCATCACTTTGAATTTGCAATGAAATCATTTTAATGTGAAAAGGTGTACTTGGTTCAAGTAAATAACAAGATCAGTTCTCTATGCTCAAAACTTTATTTAATTCAACTATGGACTTCGATATAAGAGAGATTAATAATCATACCAAATAATATCAAGATATTTATTCATGTGAGTGTGAAAGTGAGGGATTCCAAATAAATGCTAATTTATCCAAAATAATTGAAAATATAACTGCAATACTTCAAGAATTGACAGTGCAAAAATAGAAGATGTTTTTGAGGATTTTGATGATTTTGATTTTTTTATATTTTGATTTTAATTTATGAATTAAGATAATACATAATATTACTGTTTTTGAAATTTTATATGAATTACTAAAATAAGACAATATGTATAATATATACAGTGACAAAATTACCAGATTTATGCATAATAGCGCTTAAGATGCATAATGTTCATAGGTTCTTTAAGATCTTTACCATCTAAGGTAGCTAATCTGTATGCTCTCGATCCAAATTTAGTAGTGATAATATATGGCCCAAGCCAGTTAGGCTCAAATTTACCTTTAAGGTCTTTAGTTGCATTAGTATTTTTTTATTTTCTTTTAAGACGTGGTCATCGATCTCAAAGGATCGGTGATGAACTTTCTTGAAATATGCTCGTTTGAGCTTGTTCTGGTAGGTACGAAGATGCTCCAAAGCATTAATGCGCTTCTCATCTAGGAGTTCCAGCTGACTAAATTTGCCAACACGATATTCATCTCCTACTTCAGTATCTTGAAGTAGCAGAGCCAAAGAAGGAACTTCTAATTCAAAGGGAAAAATAGCTTCAACACCATAAACCAAAACAAAAGGTGAAGTGCCCATGGGAGTACGAATGCTAGTTCGATAAGCCCACAAAGCAGGATATAATTGAATGTGTCGATCATGGCCAGATTTATTGACCAGTCTTTTGAGGATTTTAATTAATGTTTTATTAGATGCTTCTGCTTGGCCATTACCCTGAGGATAATAGGGAGTGGACCAACAATGTTGAATTTTATATTTTTGACATAGTTTCTTTACATCTTTATTTTTGAAACAAGTTCCATTATCTAAGATGAGATTTGCAGGAATTTCGAACCTACAAATAATTTGATTAAAAATAAATTTGGAAACTTGAGTTCCAATGCAAGAAGCTAAGGGCATAGCTTCAACCCACTTCATAAAATACTCGGTGGCGGTTATGATGAATTTGTGTCCATCAAATGACACAAGATTGATTTTTTTGATGATGTCTAAGCCCCATTTTGAAAAGGGCCAAGGAGATGAAATAGCCTGCAGTTCTTGTGCAGGCGCATGGATAAGTTCAGCGTGTTTCTGGCACTTGTCGCAATGGCGCACGTAATCATGTGCATCATTCTCCATGGTAGGCCAAAAATATCCTATCCTAAGGAGCTTCTTAGTAATGGCGCTACCACTAAAGTGTCCCCCACAAGATCCATCGTGGGCTTCACTCAAAGCTGATCTAGACTCTTCTAGATTCAAACATCTCAGTAGGATACCTTCAAAAGATCTCCTATATAAGGTATTGCCAATTATGACGAAGTGACTTGCTTGTCTACGTAATAACCGATGCTGGTTTCTATTAAAACCTTCAGGGAAGGTCCCATTTTGAAGAAAATTGAGGATATCAGTGTACCAAAGTTTAGGAGTAGTTTCATTGATTAGAAACACGTCCAAAGGTTCCAAGCATGATTTAATTGAAGCGGGTTCCTGGAGTTGACGAATAATGATGGTAGCATATTCATCATCTAACTCCAAGGGTAAAAGAGATGCAGCTGTGGCCATGGCGTCAGCCGCATGATTGCTAGTTCTAGGAATAGCTTCCAAGGTAATTTGATCAAATAAAGATATTAATTGTAATACATATGCTTTATATGTGCGCAATTTATCATCTCTGGTCTGATAAACATCATTAATTTGATTTATAACAAGTTGAGAATCATCGAAAACTAATAGATTTTTAATTTTCAGTGCCAGGGCTACTCGTAATCCAAGGATGAGAGCCTCATATTCAACAGTGTTATTAGTACAGGCAAACGTTAATTTAAAGGATAGAGGTATGAGATGTTTCTATGGAGATATCAAAATAATACCTGCACTAGCCCCACTCATACATCGAGGTCCGTCAAAGTATAAGGACCATTGCTCTGAATGATCTGCCTCTAGTTTAAGGCATTCGTCAGGAAACTCAATGACGAGGGGATGGGTGGATTCTAAGGGTGCAGCAGCTAATTGATCTGCTATGATTTGACCCTTAACGGACTTCTGTCCTATAAACGTGAGTTCAAACTCGCTTAGCACAAGAACCCACTTTGCTGTGCGACCAGATAAATAAGGTCGACTCATGAGATACCGCAAGGGATCGTATTTAGCAATAACGTATGTTTTTTGACTGAGCATTTAATGGCATAGTTTTTGTGTAGAAAATACGACTACTAGACATAAATTTTCTAATGTTGTGTAGCGGGTTTCATAACTAATTAATGTTCTGCTAATGTAATAATTAGCATGCTCTCTTTCTCATCATCAAGTTGAGCTAACATAGCTCCTAAAGCAAAATCTGAAGCAAAAATATACAAGATAAATGGGCGATCAGGTTTAGGTGGCGAAAGTACAGGTGGGTTAAGAAGATATTGTTTGAGGAGTTAAAATGCTTCCTGACATTCGTCGTCCCAATGGAAAGAGACATCCTTCTTAAGAAGCTTAAGAAAGGGTCCAGTTTTATCCACCAACTTATCGATGAAGTGACGGATAGCTTGAAGCTTACCTTGTAGACTCCGTAATTCAGATATATTTGTAGGTGCGGGCATATCAGTGATAGCCGTAATCTTGAGCAGGTCAATTTCGATGCCACGTAAAGAAACTATAACCCCCAGTAATTTACCTGATTTAACTATGAATATACATTTGGCTGGATTCAATCGGATAAGATATTCCCTTAACCGATCAAATACTTTTCTCAAGTCATCTAAATGGTCATCTTCTTCAGTAGAACGAGCTATAATGTCGTCTACATAATCGTGTAGTATATCATGCATCATATCATGAAATATATAATCCATGGATCGTTGATAGGTTGTACTTGCATTCTTCATCCCGAATGGCATCACTTTTCAATAGAAAGTCCCCCAAGGGGTAATAAATGTTGTTTTAGCCTGATCTTCAGGAGCTATCTTGATCTGATTATAACCAAAAAATCCATCCATTAAGGATATCATTCCACTCCCAACAGTAAAATCAATGATCCGATCCATATTGGGAAGGGGAAAATCGTCTTTAGGGCATGCAACATTAATATCTCTAAAGTCTCGTACAAACCCTAACCTTAGTAGCTTCTTTCTTAGTTACTTGGAACTACATTCGAGATCCATTCAAGCATAATCAATGGCTTGTATAAAAATAATATTCAGGAGTTTTTCTAACTCCCCTTTGACTAGTAAGGCCACTTTAGGATGCATTTTTCTAAGTTTCTGTTTAACAGGTTTAGCATCTGAGTGCACTACTAGGTGATACATAACTACAGAAGGGTATAATCCTGACATATTTTCATATGTCCAAGCAAAGACATCTTCATATTCTTTAAGAAATGCAATGTATTTATCCTATTTTTCTTGACTCAATTCTGATCCAATGTTGATTATGTGGGGGTTATCCTTGGTTCCAATGTTAATTTTTATGACATTTTCTACTTCCATGTGTAGATCTCTCTCAAAATTAGGTGGGGCGGGTGAAACACCCAATTCTTGTAATTCTTCCAAGGTTAGCTTGGATAATTCATCTTGAGGATTCATGGCCTCAAGCTGGGCTATACTAGGTATAGAGCCATCAAAATAAAATCCATTATGTAATAATTCCTCAATGGAAACATCATGAAAGATATCTCCCTCCAACTCATCGTCGGATTCAATGATCATCTCAGGATAAGCTATAGATAGCATATTACATGTGAATGTCTTATTTATTAAATGCAAGGCATCGCGTGCATCTAAATAATCTTGGTAACATATAAGTTGGTCATCATCCTCAAATGGGAATGGCTGACCCTTACTAGGAAATAGGCCCACACCACATCGGGTGGGCCACGCTTCTACCTCAAAAGGTTCTTTCATACCATTCTAGAAAGGTCCCAAACCTTTCCCTTTATATCCCAATTTTAGCATTATAGGTTTGGCTTTAATATACTCATTAGTAAAATAACATCGAGCATATCCATCATAATGAGTTCTGATGTTTCTGGGTATTCTACCCTAGTCATATCCCTTATAACTAAAGGCACAGCTCCTGACTTGGTAAATACTTCCCATAGGTTGTGGGAGGCCCAAGGTATGAGGATATGGTGGCAAATTATTTAAAATAAGAGAATATTGCATAGAAGCATTCGTTTCTTCTGATATAAGAATTTTAGATAGATTGGGTAAGAATTCATCAGTAAGAGCATAAGAGGTAGAAGGAACATTCCCTACGTATTCTGATGCATAAAATATGACTTTGGTGGATGTAGACGGTGTAGAGGTGTCGATAGATGGGTCTATTATAGGTATGGAAGTTATAGGAGTAGAACAAGAGACATTGGTTGTGGGATTAGGATCTCTCTTAGGTCCTAATGTGGTTTGTTCAGAAGATGGTTGAGCTATATGTGAAGGTGCAACTGATGGAGAAGAAGTAGATGACTTTGTGGGTGCAAGTTTCACATGTTTAGATGGATAATGAGAATTAGGATGTGTGGATGACAGAGCAGGGCAAAATTGAACTCTAATAGGTTCTGCCAAAGCACACATATCAAAGGGTCTTGGATCACCATGAATGGTAACCAACCGATTCTTAAATTCAAACTTAACACATTGATGTAAGGTTGAGGGAACAACTCGCATCACATTGATCCAAGGACGACCCAAGAGTATATTGTACGATGCAGGGCAATGTACAATAAACACAATCGTATCCAAGGTTCTCGAACCAACCTGCAATGGAATGGTAATAACTCCACATGTTTCTTGTGTTTCATCATTGAAATCTTTTATGATCATATCAGTTCTTTTCATTTCCTCACTTCTAAACCCAAATATTTGGTAGAATTCAAAAGTGTAGATATTTAAAGATGAACCATTATCAATCAAAACTCGTTTGACTGCTACATCTCCAATTAAAGCAGTAATATACAAGGGGTTATCTTTATGTAAACTATGTTGAGGTATGTCTCTATCCTAGAAGTCAATAAAATCAACTTCACGAGTTATTATAGTATTGACCATAGCTTCAGGTTGAATGTCTTGTGATACCATCATCTGGCTTAATGTGAGCATTAATTCATCTCTATGTGTAGGAGAAGATCTTAAAAGGTCCAAGAGGGAAATTCTAGCTGTAATATTTGATAATTGTTCATTAATATTATAATAAGGTTTAGGTTGAACATTAGGTGCATGATTCCCTTTATTAGGAACCTTCAAAACAAATGGAGTTGATCCACCATTATGAATTTGATCTTGTTGATAATTTTGAGTTTGTTGTCTAGTAACAGCTCTGATGGTACCCACAATATTATTCTGTGGATGATGAATGGGTCTTGGTCTAGCATTTATAGCTAGCTCATTAGAAAGTAATCGGTGATACGATGGTCTAGTAGTGACTCTTCTTAGAAATGGTTCTTCTAGAACCATATAACTTGTGATAGGGTGAATAGTATTTGATTCATCTTCAAAACTATTTGATTGATTTGATGTGATTTCCATATCACTCTCAGTCTCGTATTCTGTATCGCTAAGATCATGTATCTGAATATTATATAGAGTCCTGGTTGTAACCACGAATAAAGTTGTGCCAAATATTTCCAGATCATGAGCAGGTAAATGCCCACTAATAGTTCCTACATATCGGGCAGGAGGAGGGACATTATGATGTTCAATTTGATTAGCCACCTCCTTACCATGTTTTGGTAAGGGATGTTGAAAGATGTCTAATGACTGATTGGCATTCTGATTTTGGTTTTGTGGGGTGTTCTTTTGAACATTATTAGGAGGATTTTTCTTAGGTTGAAAGGCTTGCACCTCCATCTCATTGTTATCAATCAAGTCCTATATTTTATGTTTTAATCTTTTACAAGAGTTGGTAGTGTGTCCAGGTCCTCTATGGAAGTCATAGTGTAAATCTGCTCTGTATCCAGGTATAGTTGGATCAGGTTCTTGGATATTTGGTAATTGAATCAAACCTCGTTCTAATAATTGCGGTAGAATAGTTGATAAAGGCTGATTTAACCTAGTAAATTCTCAAGGAGGTCTATCAGGAGGTTTCAGTACAAACTTCTCTGCTGTCTTTGCTGCATTAACATTAGCAATATTTCTTCTATCGGTGACTCCATAACCCACAACTTGTTTATTCTTATGTTGATTTTTGGATGTTTTCTCATCATATTTCTTTTTAAGTTGGCCTCTCCTAATGAGAGCATTTTCCACTCTTTGGGCTAAGTCTATAGCCTGATCGAAGGTGGTCAAGGTAGCAGTTTATCATTCGTAAGATAGTTGCTCTTGCAAATTATTAATAAAGATGTCCAACATCTCCCTATAAGGTAACACAAAGTGCAATTTTCCTATCAACTGTCTCCACCTAGCTAGGAAATCAGCAAAGCATTCATCTTTGTCCTATTTTAAGTTATACAAATCTTTAATGGTCACATGTCTTTCGATGTAGGCACTAAATTGATGAACAAAAGACTCGGCAGTTTCTTCGAAATTCCTCAAAGAATTAGTGGATAATTGATAATACCACTCTAATGCCATTCCTCCCAAGCTTTTCGAGAATATTTTTAGTAATAACAAGTCATCATGTGATATATCATGAAATGTTATCCTAAACATACGAAGATGCTCTATGGGATCTTTGGTTCCTTTATATATGGGAAGAACAGGCATAGAAAAATGTTTAGGATACGGCTGTAATATGACTATAGGATCTAAACGCTGACTACACATCTCTCGATAGTTGTACGAGGGACGGTAGGGATCTATCTGGTCCATGCGGGAAACTAGCTATTTCACCATGGTTTCAAGATTACTAGTTTGTCCACCATATTGGTTCGGTGGGACATAGGTATGGGATCTATGAGTGTATGATGGTGTGACATAAGGATTAGATGCTATATTGCTATTATGCAAAGTGTTGGTAGGAAGAGTATTATGAAGGGGATTTGTAATAGTATTATGTTGTACCCCAGATTGTTGGTAATCGGTGTTTGGTTTTGTTTTGGGTTTTTGTTGATTTGAGGTATGTTGATCAAGAGCTTGGCAAAATAGAGAAGTAAATGATGGTTTCTTTTGTGCGGGAATGACCCTAGGCTTGTTAATAGACACTTTAGATGGTTGGGTAACCTGTTGTTGTTGTATGTTCTGAATCATAGTTGCCATATCCAAATTGGATGGTCCAGCTTGATCACTCTCTTGATCAATAAAGGACAAGGGATTAGTGCGTGTTTGAAATACTTCTTCTAGAGTTGCTTGAGTGTCACTAATTCGATCCTTGTCCATATGGGCTGCTCTATTAAAAACACCAATATTAGTATTAATGAACTTCCAGAATTGTTCCATATTCTCAAAGTGATAGCTCCTATCGGAGACATTTTAGGGGATGAGGATCCTTCCTCTCTAACAGTTTCTTCTTGTTCATTTCCTACAACAAGCTCTTCTTCTTGCTGGTCTAAGGTTCCTTCTTTCGAAACTTGGTCCTCAGGAGGGACATTTTGGTCAGTTAATGGTCTTCCTAACCAATCTTCATCTTCTTCGGTTTGTTTTCCATTCCTAAGTCTAGGCATTGTGCTAAACTTAGGTTTTAGCAAATATATATACTTATATATATATGCGGTAGGGTTGAGAGGTATATATTTTAACTATATACCTACTATAATACTTTAAAAGGAAAATGTTTTGTTTTTGTTTTTTTTTTTTTATTATTATTTTGTTTGATTATATTATTATTTTGCGAGAATAAAAATAACAAACAACATGCTAGTTGCAAGAAATAACAATAGTAAAAAGAATGACTTAGTTTTCTATGAATAGTTTATGGATATCATTGATAAGGTCAAGTTCATCAGGAGTCATGAAATGCTCCCCTTCAAATTGGAAGTGGTTTTTCAAGAATTTGACAAAGTGTGCTATGGTAATATGATCTATTTCAGACCCTGACATGTAAAAATAAAGTTCATGGCAATACTCTCGATACAACACAACTCTAGGAACTCTATTCCATATTTTTCTATCCGTAAGAACGACTTCTTGATCTTCTATACGAGATAAAAATTTATGTGTTACAACTACATTCTCAAGGTATTCCTCAAAGGTGTATAATTCAGAAGACACAAGTGCTCTTTTATCTGCTAACCACCTATGGCAAACTCTCTAAAGTTCATGATACGAAGTCACCTGATCAGGATCCGGGATTCTATCTAGGACAAACCTCTTAATTTGCCTAAGTTCTACAGATCTGGATTCAATAATACCCAACCTCCTATCAAGTTCGTCCCACAAATATTGGGCTCTATTTTTTTGAGGTACTCTAAGCACAGAAGTAATATCTATGGCCGTTAATTGATTTTCAATATTTATGGTGACAACTCGTCTTCTATTATAATCTACCATCTAAGTATGATATGCAAATTTAATGGTTGTCTAATGATTCTAGATGTTCTTAATAATGTGTTTTTTTTTTGGATTGTTTTCAAAAGGTGTTTTAGTTTCACGTCGGGTTCACCAAAATGTATCGCCCAAATTTTTTGCACCCTTACCTTCAGGCTAAAGGATCCGTGCCCGGAAGGGGGATGCGAGAAGGATGGGACAATACCTCGGATGGAGAGGCCCTTTGAAGGTCGCACCTCTCGGGGAGGGGTATAAGGGTGAATTTTCAATGGATGGTGGGGTTCACCAGGAAACTTTGAGTGGCAGTTTCCATGCCTAGGTCGATAATGGGTTTGATGTGTTCATTTTATGTTCAATCATTCAAATTCCTAAGTTGGCCAAAATGAATCTAAGCTATTCTATATGAAATTTTTGGTTTATATGAAGATAACAAACATAAATGAATCCTAAATACAAAAAATATCTAAAATGGAGAAGAATGCACCTGATTTCTGATTTCTGATGTCTGATGAAGATTCTGAAGCTTGTAGAAGTCCAGATCATCCCGGATATGACATGATCGTCTGTAATTTTACAGAATTGTCCAGATCATAGGAGATCGTCTGATATCAGCTAATATCGTCAACGACCTGACGAATTCATTAGACGATTTCTTCAGAAACCTACAATCATGAAAACAGACACCAAAAACCAAAAATACAATCACAAGAATGATACAAAATGATAGAAATAAGAATATAATGCTTAAATGATAAATCCATCTATCAAATCAAATGGGATGCAATGTTTTAATAATTTATTTTGAATTTTATCATGCAAATATGCTAAATGAGGTGAACTCCAAGATGCAGAACAAAAGTGAATTAATATAATGCATAATTAAATAAGAAAAAGAGATAGAGAGTACAAACTCAGGGCTCTAATTACCCCCAATCTGAACTGTAGTCAAAATCGTTTGCAATCGTACGAGATCGTCGTCAATCTCGACAAGATCGTCCAAAATTATGGTTGAATCGCCTACGATGATCCGAGCTTCCTCCGGCTGAAACATAGTGAGATCCTACAATAAAACTTGAAAACACAAGTGCAAATGATGGGGGATAGGATGTTCTAACACAACAAAAACTAAAGTTGCAGGGAAATGATCAACCAGGGGGATAAACTAGGAAAATCCCAAGTTTATATAGGATTAGGGGGAGGTTAGGAGGTTGGGGATCATCCCAATCTGGGAGATCTCCAATGTAGGAATCTCCAACCACGCAGACACGCTTCTGCCCGAGTTGGAGAGGTTGTTGAAACATAAGCTAATTATGAAAATTTGGTTTTGGGATGAAATTATCTGGACATTCGGTTCCAGACGAATTCGTCCGATTTGGGATGATATCATCAGATCGGCGACGATATCGTCCAACGGTCAAAACAAATTTTAAAAATGGCATGAAAAACAAGGTGAGCGGTTAACGGGCGATTTCAAGGTTAAAATTCAATTTTTTTATCTTTTACTGATGGTTTAACTGCGCCAATTTTAGGGTGCTACAATATCTATCCTTAGATTAGAATCACATACTGCTCTGAACTAGGTTTGGCACTAAGTAATAAATCCCCTCAAAACCACTCCATATTCATCATGTGGAGAAGATGACTTCCATTAGACTAACTAGAGAATAATATTATGTAGTCAGGGAGGAGCTATTTGGGTTAGAATTATTTGTTGATTAAGTCCATTCATACATCCTAGATGATCATCTAGAATAGTTGGCCATTGAGACATGGAGTTCAAATCCTAAAGAAATAATGAATCAAACCGAAATGGTGTAAAACATCACCATAGGTACAGTGTATATAGTTTGTATAAAAAAAGAAATAAAATAGGACACCTTTCCATACAGGGACACATTACCCAATCATATCAAATTGAACCATGTCAAAGGGAAGGTTAGTGTCAAAACAACATGAGCCATTTGATCAAAGGATATATGGAGGGACAACCACTATTGAATATCAAAATATTGTAATCCCCCAAAATAATGCCAACCATTAGACCATGATATGACTAAATATGTAGTGATTTTGTGCTAACTCAAAGCCAAAGATGAGATATTTGAGGTTAAAACAATGTTTATCATCTAATCAAAAGTGATCTACAAACAACATCACAAGTGACAAATCCACCTCAAGCAAAATATCCCCCATCAACAATCAATATTAATGAAGGCACATAGCCCAATATCAAGCTAGAAAAGGACAAAAAGGTACTCGATCTATCTCTTGGGATAAGTGTTATGATTCCAACTTATAAAGAAGTTATTCCTAAGACCTTGGAGAATGTCACCTAGAAAGCATGCTCCAAATCTAAAATTGCTAAGGAAAAACTTAATGACAAGTACATATCTCTAATGAATGGGTAATTTCCTATAGGTTTCTAGGGATAATGTAAAGCATTAAATTGTAAAAAATAAGGGGTCATAAAAATTCCTAAATGGTTAAAATAACATGCCTCTCCCTACCACGACAACTATATGAATTTACTGTTGGGTAATTAAGGCCATGGAATAATATTGTCCCCCTTAATTATGCAGATCTATCACATTGGTAGGAGTGGAAGATCTCTCAAAGATGAGAAACCACATCATGCATTCATGTATGATGAGATTGCAAATCATTCCAAACAAGAAAATTTTGGTCAAAATGTGATGTTAGTCTTTTTTCAATAAGCTTATCTAAGTAGGAAATCATTTCAAAAGGCAAACAAACAAATCCCAAAGCAACAATGGGTATCCCTCACCACCTTGCCAAAGGGGAAAGATCTCATGTGTTGATGGGTGCTAAATCATGTTGATATTTTACAAGTTATAATCTAGTTTTTATATGCCAATCTAATAAATCTAAATGTATTTTGATTACTATTATGCTTTATTTATGTGATTTGCGGTAAAACTGATGCATGAGACATTGAATGCTAAATTTTTTATTATTTTATGTAAAACCATGTGGAATTATTGTGTTTTCGTAAGATTATATTATAGGTATGCTTCAGGTGTAGCCACAACTATATGCAAACTAAACATCAGGTAAATTAGTTTATGAGAATGCGCATAGCAGATAGACTACAAAAAGATACTATAGAAAGATGCTGCAAAAAGATGTTATAGAAAGATTTTATGGAAAGCACCTACATAAAGGGTCTACTAAAAGGGTGTTGACCGAGTAAACCTCTTGATGCATTGGAACTCCACGTCTGATGATAGCATGGCATTATTATGTGTGTTACATAGTCAACACAATTGGATGACACGATGCCATTGTATACGTGACTTAGCATTTGTTAAATCCGTTATATGATTTGTTATTGAAAGTTGTAAAGTTGTTAATTTATTAAGTTTCTTAGATATGGACGTAAACTTTATTTATCCCTTCCCATGAAAAGAGGACAAATAGTTGTATTACTTTATCAACAACTTATTTAAATTTAGGACTTTTGATTATGTTAGTTTGGAAATTGCCACTTGGACAATTTCAATTATAATAAGTCCAAGGTTAGTTGTTAGTGTGTCTTAAATTTAGATTACTTTTGTTATGTAAGTTAGCAACCAAATCTTCGAGTATTCGAGATGACAGAATGGCATACATAGAAGACTTTTATTATAAATATCTAAGTGACATTATAAATACAATGTAAAGACCTTTGAAAAGGTCTGCTAGTGATTTTCTACAATTTATTATTCATGAATTGTCATCCATTTAGTCTATCATATATTGTACGCATGAAGATTTGAAGTTCATCAATAAAATGACAACAATTTCTCTCCATGAGTTTGGTAATTATATCTTTGTAGTTTTGTTATGTTGCATTCACTTTTGTAAATCTCCATTTTATTTCTTGCACATGAATTAGCTAGAATAAATGAATGTTAGATGAAAATATAATCTACTACAGTAAAATAGAGTAGAAAGGATAAGATAATAATATAGTATTCTAGAAGGTAGGGCCCACTCCGGAGTAGTCGGTCCCTTGCTCTCTTCATCCTTAGTTAGAGTAAGATTAGTTAAGAAATATAAATAGTCGTAAAGCATAAATTAGATAGATTAATAAATTATTTTAGTTAGTCAGTGCATTATTAGATCATACATGGATCCACACACACAAACTTAGATTAAATCAAAAATTGCATTTTATTTTCATTCAACACAATTTATTTTCTTGTAAATTTTATTTTCTGCAACCCGAAACTAAGAAAATATAATTAAGTCAAAGGTTAATAATTATGGAATAATATATATTGGATTTACTATTCTTTAAATCATGGATTGATAAATTTAATGTATGAGAAACAACTCGATATTTTGGCATCATTATCGAGGAGAACAATGCCATAATTTTTAATCAAAGATTGTTGGGGTGAGAAGAAGACTTACCTACATGGCTGGCAAAGAGTTCCACATTCATGCAGCTCGAGGTTGGGACAATATGGTTTCATCAAGTGTCTTCATCTCAATACTTTTAGGTTTCATTTTCTTAGGATCAATTTTACTGCTTTCCTAGATTAGCATTTGATTTTTGCAAGTTATTTTAATTTATGGTTGTTACATACTTTGGTTCGGGTCCCTTGACTTGTGAAAACAAGGAGTAGGTATGATAGTGAGAGCATTACCAAATAGTTCCTAAGCTACCAAGTAGTAAAAACTATATATATTTCAACATTTATATTTTCAATAAATTTACTTTTCAACACAGTGTGGTTGTTACTAGCTTAGGTCTAGGTTCTTTGACCCTGTGAAAACAAGGAAGTAGGTATTATTGAATGACACAATCATAGTGAAATATTCCTAAAAACCAAGTGGTAAAAACAACACTATACTTTCCCTTACTATTCTAAAATTGGCTAGAAAATCAAACCTAGTTTTAGTGGCAGTAAGAACTGTTTTAGAAATTTTACATTCCTTGCTATGTTAAGATTGGCTGGAAATTCAGACTTGGTGGTATTAATAATAATGAAACTATTCTGTTGAAATTTATTACTTGAAAATAAAAACAAAAAAAAAAAATTGTAAAAAAAAAGAAAAATAAGTAAAAGTTACTACATGGTAAAAAAATATTTTTAATCTGCTTTAATAGACCTCAAAAAAACTATTTATAGAATAGGAAATCAACCTAATTTTTGAACAAAAACATAGGTCATTTGGAAAATAGTAGGATTATATGTGGGAATACCTTGATCTTATTAGGGAAAGAACACGAGAGTTGAACAACATTGAGAGGATTGATATAGTTAAAGCCCTAGGGCTAGATTATCATTTCCCTTATCTTGATCTTATGAGGAGTTGTAAACATTGGCTATAAAATAGGAGAGCGAGTGTAAATCCAACTATATATCCTTGGGGGCAATACTTTGAGGAATTTGTTACTGTCCACAAATTCCTAGCAAATATAAAAAATAGAGAAGTGGATCTAGAATACAACAAAAGATATAACAATGCGCCTAGAATCATGTGCTTCAAAGAATTGTGTCTCGATTTATGTTATGAATTACAGTTTGAAAGTCCCATCTCAAATAAAAAATAAGCTTTTATTATTCAACTAATCCTTTTGGTAAATAAAGAATTTGAATTTGAGGAGAAACATTACATTACCCTTGAACAACTAGATCCAATTAATGATATTCACAAGCTGTTTGAGGAATGAATGATTTTTTTTGCATAAAATTTAAGATTTTTGCAAATTTATGAGTAGACCTAGAGATTCAAGGGGAAGATTCATTAAAGTTTGCAAAGAAAACTCTAGTGAAAAAACTGATAATTCTAGGACAAAATAAATTGAGATTTTAGTAGAAGAACAAGTTGATCTACAATTGACTCTACTAAATCAAAATCCTGAATCATTTTTATTGCTAGAACCTAAATTTGATAATCATATCGATCCATAAATTATCTTTTCAGAACCTATACCAAGTCCAATCCCAGAATTCATCCAATTAGTCATGGCTTACCAAGCTAGTGAACATGGGAAAGTAGATGGAAACCAAAGAGGACATAGGCAAAGGAGTAATGATCATGGAGAAGTAGAAGAAAACCAAAGAAGAGGTAGGCAAAGAAAGAATTTTGCCTTCCCAATTTCTTCTTCAACAAATAGGTTAACAAGAGAACCAAAACCAGTCTCTATTATTGTTTTGCCTACCTTCCATGGGAAACCACATGAAGATCCTGATTCTTTTCTCTTTGAGTTTGAAGTAGTGTGTCAAGCCTATTTTTATACCACAGATGAAAACAAACTAATACCGTTTCCTTCTACCCTTAAGGATGAAACTTTAAGATGGTTTATGGGTTTAGGAGAAAGTGTTTGCAACTGATGGGATGGAGACCATGGATTAAAAGACATATTCCTTGAAAGATATCAAGATTACTATAGAGTTAGGGATAAGAAAGTTGAGCTCTTTCGTATGAACCAACGATAGGAAGAATCCCTTGAGGATTATCTTGAAATATTTTAGTTTATAATATCTTAGAGTGAATATTGATTTAGATGAAGAAGTTTTGAAAGAAATCTTTCTAAAAGGATTAAATGAAGATGTCCTTGATGTTCTAAACCTCACGGCTAAGGGGGATATTCATCCAATGGTATTTGAAGAGACTGTGAATATTTGTAGAAATTATTCAAAGAATAAACCTCTAAGGAACAAGAATTACTCATCCACAGGTGGAGGAGTAACAAGAGCAAAAATTGGTAATATGTTAGAAAGTTTAAAAATTGATTTGTTAAGCATATTAACTACATCTCTTGACCTCATGGATAAGAAACCAAAAGAACAAGATATTGAGGAGATATATTGTCATAGATGTAGAAAAAGACACAACTTGAGGGAATGCCCTCTCAACATTACAAATATTTTCAACATTTTTGTTTGTTGTAAAATATGTGACAAAAATCATAGCACTGAAAATTGCAAGTATATTTCAACTTTGAAATCTACTATAAAAGAACCTGAAGTTGAGGAGGCAAAGGATGTTTATTTTGTAGCCCATATGTATGTGTCATTGGTACTCAACGTCAATAAAAACAACACCATATCATTCGTACTAAAGCTCAATATATCAACATTTATCCACCTACACTTAGATCCAACCACTCCATACGGTCATCAGACTCATTACCCATTTTTGGCAGTCAACAGACTCAGATCCAACCTCTCTTGGCGATTAATAGACTCAGACCTAGTCACTCCTGGTAGTCAAATATCTTCTCAAAAGCAACTAGTAGACTCATTTCATTTCATTAGCAAGTGTAGGCTCACAGGATAGTGGCTCATATCACTCAGTTTAGCATAGATTTGCATTATCATCATTTTTCTTGTTATTGTTTGCTTGTCAATTTGAAGTTTAGTTGCTTTCTAGTCTTAGCATAGTTTAGGAGTTTCATCTCTTAGTTTAGTATAGTATTTTCACTCCTTAGCTTGTCATAGGTGTTCATTTCCTTAGCATAGTTATTTGATCCCTTAGCTTCTCATAGGCTTATCTTCTTTAGTTTATCAAGTCTCTTTAGTCTATAAGATTTCCATTATCTTAAGTCATTTTCTCTCATCTTTTCTTCATAGTTCAAGCACTTTTCCATTCCTTAGCTTAGGTGCTTTTCTTTTCCTAGGAGTAGTTGTTTTATTTGCCATAGTTTACTTGTTTTTCATTCCCTTAGAATAGGTGCCTTTTATTTCCCTAGCATAGTCTTTTACCTTTCTTAATTTAGTTGGTTTTCAATAGCTTAGAATAGTCTCTTTTGTTTTCCTTTCCATAGTTGCTTTTAATTCCTTAGCATAGTTGTGTTTTATTTTCCATAGCATAGCTTATCATTGCATTTCCTTAGTATAGTTGCTTTTATCATTCTTGGTATAATGGCTCATGTCTCATTAGCATAGTTGTTTTTGTTACCTTAGCACATAATGACTCATGTCTCATTGGCATAGTTGTTTTTTGTTACCTTAGCACATAATGGCTTACATAATGGCTCATGTCTCATTAGCATAGTTGTTTTTTTTATCATAGCATAGTGTTTTTATCCTTTTAGCATAGGTGCTTTTATTTTCCTAGTTTAGTTGCTTTTATTTCATTAGTATAAGGTGCTTCCATTTCATTAGATTAAGTTACCTTTTTATTAGCATAGTTGTTTTATGTTCTTAGTATAGTTTTTTTAAGCAAAAACCCCTTGTGGGGCCACCTTGGTTTGAGAGACCACGACTAGGGGGTTCTACACCGTCAAAGTTACTCGGGAGTCGTGCCCGATCCTGCTCGCACCAACATTATCAATTGGATTTTGGGTACCCAATTCAACTTTTTGGTAGGGTGGAGATTCGAACCTGGGACCTCTCTTGGAGGATTGCCCTCTCCTCTCCAACTCACCTACAACACCTGGTTTAGTATACTTTGCTTTCATTGCTTCAGCATAGTTGTTTTTAAGTTCTTAGTATAGTTTGATTTCATTTCTCTAGAATAGTTGATTTATGTTCATAGCATAACTTGCTTTTATTGCTTTAGAATAGTTGCTTTTATGTTCTTAGCATAGGTTTTATTTTAACCACTTTTGGTTATGTTGAGTGGTGTTTTCACCCAATTGTGAAAGCACACTCTCCGGTAGGATTTGAGTCCCAAAATCCTCTGCTTGCAAAGAAATTATAATTAAATGATTTCTCCAAGGTTCTTGTTGTGATTCACCAATGATGCTCTTCAATTGAAATGCTAGGAATACCTTAGGGTTACAAGTGGATGTTAACAAGGGGCCTGGTGATTTATTTTATTTTGAATTACAATGGACTCATAGTAAGTTAATACAAGAAGGATGAATCTATTTGGATTTCAGGCTCTGGTAGATTTTCAATTATTTATTTGAATGACAATGAAAAAATGCAGGAATAATAAAGGATTAAAAAAATGAAGAAATGCAAATAAAATGAAAGAAACTAAACTACGGCCAGAGTGTTGTCATCTTGATTGACAAAACCGAAGACAATGAGGTTTTTGCATGCAACCTAACCTATTGAACCTGCAAATTTGCACAATCCAGATAAGCTAGGTGCGGGTTTCTAGGGTTTCTATTGTAATTCCAGATTTAGGCATTCGCGTGAAGCAACCAAGAACACTTGCATTAAACTTCACCTAAAAGCCTAGAAATCTGAAATGAAGGATAAAACATTAAATCATGCATGCAAAAATGACTCCTTCTTTCTCATCAATGAGATGCCAACTCTCTGTGTTTTTGTATTAAAATAATGTATCAATTACAGTTATAGAATGTTCCAGGTTCAAAAAGAAAATCCAGAACACATGAAGGAAATTGCTCCAAGTGCAGGCCCAGAATGGCATGCAGCCCTTGTCTCTGCAACTCTGCTAGCAGCAATTTCCAACCCCCTGTCCAATCTGCGCTTTCGACTTTATACTGTCTGGCACGGCTCTTCGGTTCACCTGCGTCACTTTGTTTCACCTCCCAGAATGCGTCTTTTCAAATTCCTGCCTTTTCGATGCTTTTACTCCATGCTCTATGCCGAAACGTTCAAAATATTTCGTTGCATGTAACGCTTCTGCAACTCTGACACCTGTATGCCACGTGTCTCATGCTTTCTGTGCCTTCTGTAACGGTCTCATGGCAATCGCAACGCTTTCATGCATGCAGCTTGTTCCTCTGTTAACGCAGTGAAAATGAAATAGGTCGCGATATCACGACATTTTTTCGGCCAGTAGCCTTCTTGCCTTCTTGCCCAGTGAAAACGCGACATGTCACGAAATCGCGACGCTTTTCGTTCACCTTTGTCAACTTTTCTGCGAAATCGCATTTCACTTTTTTTTTTCCTTTGGTCACGAAATCGCTATGCTTCTCGCTTCTTGCTCCTTCGCTGCAACTTGTCGCGATTTCGCGATGCTTTTCTACTTCGAGGCACCTTGGCTGCATGATTGTCGCGATTTCACGATGTTTTTCGCCTCGGACCCTTTCGCTCGATTCTGTCATGATTTCATGACATTTTTTCATCCGTACTACTTGGGCTTCAACCTGTCGCGATTTCGTGACGCTTTTGTCTGACGGGCATGCTTTCTCAAAAGTTGCACGATTTCGTGACCATTTTCCACTTCATGCCTTGCACCCGCCATCTGTCGCGATTTCGTGACGCTTTTCACTCGGCGCTGCTTTGGCTGCAACCTGTAGCGATTTCATGACGTTTTTCACTTCATGCCTTCTTCGCTACTTTTTGTCACGATTTCGCGACCACTTTTCACTTCCGTACATTCTCGCCGCTTCTGTCGCGATTTCGTGACGTTTTTCTGCTTTGCCCTGTTTGACTGGTTTGACCCATGATTTTGCGACATGTCACGATTTCGCTACGCCTTTCTCCTTTTCCTTTCTCTCTCCTCTTTCGATCGCGACGGAGCAACATGTCACGATTTCGTGACACTTTTCTGTTTTTGGCCGCGACGGCGCAACATGTCGCGATTTCGTGACACTTTCTACACTTGTGCATTTTTGCCCCTTTTTCTTGAATTTTGGCAACTGGGTCACTGAGATTCCTTTTGAAAGCATGCAAAAAATATGGGTCCCCAATTTTGGGGTGTGTTGTGGATCAGCCACAACAAATGGCGACTCCATTGTCAAATGCTCTTGAGCATTTTTAGTAAGAACCCAACTCGAAACATATACAAACTCGAAAACATGTGTTATCACATAAGCAATATAACAAATGCCCAAAGATCCGAAGTACATGAATCATTAGAATCATCAAGTATTAGCTCAATGTGTGCAATGAATTTCATTCCCTATCGTTTGAAATTGATCCACATTCCATTGTCGGCTTTGCATGAATGCATATATGAGATTGTGAATGATTATGTAACCTAATGAATATGCTAGGAGATCTCGCCTTTATAAAATGCATAGTCATTCTTCTAGTATCATGTACAAACATTCAAGATTGCCAAACCCTCTTAGGATCCACTAATTAATTACCTTATTGTATCCCAAAGTTGGTTATGAGTCCCTACTATCTTGAACCCATGTGCGAGTGAATGTGAAATCAGAACTTTGGGGAATCAGACTCCCAACCAACCGAGATGAGAGTTTAACCCTATCCTTACTATTCTGATTTAGAGTTCATTACCTCACTTTGAGAAAAATAATTAAACCAATTATGGAAGAAATGGTCATGCTAGTCTAACCCTTTGGACAATCAGTGGTCTTGTTTTTTAGACAAGACATGTTGCCATGCATGGGCATATCTAACCCCACAATCCAAAACTTATCTTCATTTCTTTGGACCTTGGGGATGACTACCCATCCTTTGCAGAGGACAAGTAGTACGATCCTTACAATCCAATATAAATATGAGATGGGAAAATTTTATTTTTTACTTCTTGGACCTTGGGGATGACTACCCATCCTTGCTAGGGACATGTAGTACGATCCTTCCAATCCAAACTTTAGATGTAAATGGAAAATATTAATTTTGTCGCTTAGACCTTGGGGATGACTACCCATCCTTTGCAGAGGACAAGTAGTACGATCCTTCCAATCCAAGATTTATTATGAAATGAGACATAGGAGCTTTGGGGAATCAGATTCTCAACCTAAGCGAGATGAGAATTTATGCCCTATCCTTACTACTCCATGTAGGTCAAATCAAAGCTTTGGGGAATTGGATCCTCAACCTAAGTTCGATGAGGATTTAACCCTATCCTTACTACTCGATTTTAGGCTTTAAGCTCTATGGAAGTGGTCAAAACCACTGTTTTAAGGATCATGTTGCATAATAGGATAGACATGAAAAACTTCTTTCGCCCAACCTTTTCTTCCAAGTTAGGTTTTGATCATTTTGCTCAAGATCCTTTTTAATGTATGAGACGTGCTTGGTTCTAGATATCTCAAGACTCAGTTTCCAACCTTAGGATGCCTCTTACATTTATGTTATAACACAACCCTAAGAGGGATTGACATACTTTAATGATTTGTACCTAAGATGCATATGTAACTAAGATGGAATGCATATGTAAAGTGAGATGTACCATGAATGCATTATCTCTTGAATTGCAAATGAAAGATTTGTCATGCAAAACTGACTCTTTCATGCATCACAAAATCAAACAATATAACTTAAGATGTTTGTGTTACTTGTGGAGCTTTTACAGGACAATTCCAATATTTCATATTCCCCTAACCTTAAGCATAAGTTGACATCTCAATATTTTTTATTTTATTATTTTTATATATATATTATTTTTTTTTCAAAATAAACAAAACATGTCAATTGAAATCAAATCCACAACCAAAATCCTAGCTAAACTAACAATCCTAAACAATAAAAACAAAAACTGAAAATCCCCACCAAAACCGAAAGAATAATATCAAAATCTCACAACCTAAGGGCTAAAATAATGCTTTAAAATCTGCCCATTAACCGGTAGCATAAAATCTCTCCCTTCTAAAGTTTTTAGCCCGAAGGTATTCTTCCCAAGAATCTCCGAAATCTGATATGGGCCTAACCAAAGACAATCAAACTTTTGATGATTCCCTTTTTCCTCATGTCTTTTGTCCCATAGTAATACCAAATCTGAAATTCTGAATGATTTAACTTTGGCCCTTCTGTCAAACCATCTTTTGATAACTTCCTGGTGTTTATTCATGTGATTCATGGCCTCTTCTCTCTTTTCATCAAGGTGTAGCAAATGACTTGACTTGGCTTCAACTTGATCATCTGTCCCCAAGTACTCTTGTATGAAATGTAAGGTCTGCAACTTCAAATTTGCAGGAAATATCGGGTCTTGCCCATAGACCAAATGATAGGGAGTATTCCCTATGGATTCTTTCACTTCGGTCCTATCTGCCCAAAGGGCAAACTTCAATTGGTCGTGCCAATCCCGAGGGTTCTTTTCCAGCAACTTCTTAATGGTATTCAACAAATTTTTATTTGAAGATTCGGCCAACCCATTTCCTTGAGGATAATAATTGGATGCAAATTTTAAGCTCACTTTGTTATCGTATGCCCAATCTGCAAATTGCGTAGAAATAAACGCTTTACCATTGTCACTGACAATAGCATCGGGCATTCCAAATCTTGTTATAATATGGTCCTCAAGGAATTTAATTACAACGTCTGTGGTGGCATGTTTAGTAGGAATCGCTTCGTCCACCTTGTGCGATGATCATGTAGTCGTCAATATGAATTTATGAGAATCAAAAGAATTTGGGTTAATAACCCCAATGAAATCTAGTCCCTACTATGCAAATGGCCTCATTTCAACTATAAGTTGTAACGGCATGGCTGCATTTCTTTCTCTATTTGCAGCCACTTGATAGATATGACAAGATCATACATGGGCATGTGCATCTTTGAAAATGTGTGGCCGTAGTATCCTGCTCTCGGGATTTGATGTGTTGTAGCATTTGCCGCACCATGACCAGTTCCATGTTTCCCGTGAAATTCCTGCAACACCCTGGCAGCTTCTTCTTTGTTCAGGCACCTCAGGTAGATCCCTTCATGATTCTTCCTGTAAAGAACACCAGATTTCATCAGATAATTGGTAGACTTAAGCCTTAAAGCTCTTCTCTGGGTTGAATTCAGATTAGAAGGACACTTACCAGTCAATAAAAATTGCACAATATCAACATACCAGTCATCCTTAGCAATGTATTCCGTGTTCGAGTATTGGCATGTTATCTGCGGATTATTTTCTGCGATCGCCTTCGCCAGTCCCTCGTCCTCGAACTAGTTTCATAGGTTGGATTTCGAGATCAAATTCTTGGATGGTGGAAATCCATTTCCCTCTTTTCTCACCTAGTTCATTTTGTAAAAACATGGTCTTAACAATAGAGTCGAGCACGATGGCAATAACTCTGTTGTGCACAATGTAATGCCTAAATTTTTTTACCGTTTTAAAAAGTGCGTACATTTGCTTATCAAGGATTGAATACCTTAATTGAGCATCTTTCAAGGGGGCACTTAAAAATGCTATGGGTTTTTCTGCACTATCCTCGCCTTTTTGGGTTAAGACACTCGCAAAAGAGTGTTCTGATGCAAAAGCATAAATGTAGAAAGGTTTGGAATAGTCTGGACTTATGAGGACCGGGGCCCTGGAAATGGCGTCTTTGATGTTCTGAAAGGCCACTTTACTTTCCTCGTTCCATTTTACATCCACATCTTTCTTGAGCATCTTGTTTAGAGGTTTGGCTATCTCAGCAAAGCTAGAGATAAACTTCCTCACAAAATTAACCCGCCCAAAGAAAGATCTCAATTCTTTTTTACTACTCGGGAGAGGTAGGTTTTGGATAGCTTGTATCCTTTCCGGGTCGATGGATATGCCCTCTTTTGAAATGATGTGACCAAGCAATTTTCCTTCTGTAACTCCGAAAATGCACTTTTTGGGATTTAAGGAAATTCCATGTTCTCTGCATCTTTGAAGCACTTTCTTTAAATCTTTGACATGGTCCTCTCTCTTTTTCGAGAAAACTAGGATATCATCCACATACACGATGATACATTTGCCTATGAGCCCTTTGAATGCATAATCCATGGCGCGTTGAAAAGTTGCACCAGCATTTAACAGTCCGAACGACATTCTCTTATATGCAAATGTCCCCCACTTGGTGGTGAAGGCTGTTTTCATCCTGTCATTTGGATGTATAAGAATTTGGTTGTATCCAGAATACCCGTCAAGAAAGGACATCATTTCGGATCCATTTACCATTTGTAGGATTTCATCGATTGATGGCAATGGATAATTATCTTTTTGAGAGGCTTTATTAAGATTTCGAAAATCTATGCACAGCCTAATCTCTCCACTCTTTTTCCTCACTGGAACGAGGTTAGCCACCCAGGTTGAGTGCCTAACAGGAAAAATGATTTTCGCTTCCAATAATCTTTTGACCTCCCTTTCGATTAAAGGCTCCAATAGCGGGTTAACAACTCGTTGTCTTTGCCTAAAAGGCTTGGAGTCTGGCTTCAAAGGGATGGTATGTGTGATAATGTCTTGGTTGTATGTCTTCAGCTCATTGTAATTCCAAGCAATGCAATCTATGTAATGCTTCAATGCCTGCATTATGTTGCTCCTTTCTTCATCTGTACATGCCTTTGCAATGTACACCTCCTTTGGATTGTCTGCACTCCCTAGATTAATTGAATCACATGCATCTTTGGGGAGTGGGACCCTTTTACCTTTCTTGGGCTTGCATCCCATGTCGAACATTTTTTCCAATGAAACCACGTCTTTAGGTATTTTGTTGGATTGATACGCAGTTTCAATTTCATTCTCTGTTTCATCTTGCCACCTTTGTTCCTCATCAATCACCTGATTTTCAAAAATACCCGAGTTCGTGACAAATTTAAAAATGTGTCTGTCACTTTCAAATACCTGGAAATTCTTGACATTATCGGGTATTGATGGACAAGGAACTAATTCAATGGAAAACTTTTTACACCTTTTTACATCAACCGGGTTTAACATGCCCGCGACGACTGCAAGAGAGTCTGCTATTCGATTTCCTTTCCTAGAAATAAGGGCTATATTGAACGCATCGAACTCCTCAATGAGGTCCATAACCCTAGTTCTATAAAGGCTTAGTATCCTGTCACGGCATGTATATTGTCCTTTGATTTGCTTGACTACCAACTCAGAATCTCCCAAAACCTTCAAGCATTTGACTTGCTTGCTCAATGCTAGACGTAAACCAAAGATCAATGCTTCGTATTCTACCACATTGTTCGTGCAAGGAAATTGCAATCTGTAGGCAGCCAATAATGGTTTACCTCCCTGGGCCAGTGGAGCTCGACTCCGGCTCCCTGCTCCTCGTCTAGATTTTGATCCATCAAACCCGAGCAACCATGTGCAATCATTCTCCTCGGAAGAGCCACTATGACATGTTTCCTTTTTAGGCTCTTCGATAGCTTCCTCAACATCAAGCGCATAAACCCCCAGTTTTGGCTCGAAAAATTGAACTTCATTCGGCTTGTTAAATTTTGTTATGATTTCTTTGAGCCTCGGTTCATTTTCCACTCGATTTGGTTTGCAATTCCTTTCCATGGTAGCCACATATGTGAGCAAGTCTATTGAAAAATAGCCATTCGGAGTTTTCATCCAATCCCTCGCAAGTAACATTCCATACCTACTTGGGATATTAACCACCGAATGTCTACAACCTGCTTGGACCCCGGGTTCAGAATTTAATTGAATCTTGACATCATATAAGGTCCCTACCACATTTACCTCTGAACGGTCCAATTGCAAGACCTTACATTTGGATGAAACAGGTTGCAGACCTAGCATTTGACATATCTCTCGAAGGCATGAGGTTGCTCGTGGCACCTGTGTCCACCAAACAGCTTATGCAAATTCTTACCCACAATTCTCAGAGTCAGTAAGAATGGCGGGACATCCCTTCTCTCCTTTCGCAAAATCAGATGGGACTCAACTCCCTTTTCCTTCCACATTTGATCAGGTGAGTTCAAAGCTTTTATCAACGCCTCCTTTTGGCCAGGCAATCTAGCCGCGTCCAAAAACGAAAGGCTAGATTTGGACTTCTTTAAATCCTCCACTATGTCATAATTTGGTTTTTCGAATTTGACTGTCTTCTGCACGTCATTAGACATTTCTCTTCTGAGTGGAGGAGGAGGATTATTATTTGCCTTAGTATCCGGAGGAAGAATGGAATTGTTTGGAGGTGTTGATGAGGTTTTAGGGGCTTTAGATTTACTTCTCAAATGGTATCCATGATTCCCCTTTCTGAAATCTCGAAACGCTTGCACCTCCTGTTCCAAAATTTCGTCTTCTTCTTCCTCACTTTCACCTTCTTGATGATATACAGTTTCCATCACCATAATATTATCATCTTGATGTTGCGATGGACCCTCATTTGATACCGGTTCCAAATCATCAACTTGTGCCTGAAGACAATGAGTGTATCTAGCAATTTCAGGACAATTCCTCTCATTGTGTTCTTTTGTGTTGTGCAATCTGCACCCCCTTTCCCATGCCAAATCTGAAAGATTCAAAAGAGAATTGGATTGGCTAGGTCCTGCAGAAGTATCTAGTTGATTAGCAATGGGAGCGGGAACTCCCCCATTGTTTGGCTTAGTGTTCCAGTGCCTCCCTCTATTGTTAAAATTTTGATTTGGGTGAGGGGCATGGGACTCATACTTCTACTGTTGAACCCTGTCATTGCTCAGTTTATGAACTAATTTCTTGAGCTCTTCGACTTCTGAATAAATCTCCTTCGGTGGAATCACATTGTTGTTAACCCCCGTTGGATTCGCATAATTGATGGGGTCTTGATTCAACATTTGGGTCGGGTTCTGAGGAATTTGATTCCCGTATGGATTGACACTCTGAATCGGAGTTGGATTTGGAAAAGGAACTATAGCCTGAGGATTAACTTGGCTAGTTCCTTGCATAGTCGATTGACTATTCTACAAAAATGCGGGAACAGGTGGAATGGATGTGATTGGTTGGATTGGAATGGGTGCATATGCAGGTGCTGGTGGATACGGCTGCTGATATGGGAAGGCGTTCATGCTTGGCATTTGTGGTGCCATGAGCTGATTTGCCAAGGGAGCTTGACCATATGGAGCATATTGTCCCATCACAGGCATCTGGGTAAACCCGTAGCCTTGTGGTGTCATTTGCTGCTCGATAGTCATGGCTTCATTATAGGCTAGAGCGAGCGTGGTGACTTGAGGATTGCGTCTCGCAAACATGGCTGTCATGGGGTCCAATGCCCCAAAATATATCTGCAAAGCCACTGTGGGATCGATGGCAAAATGCCTAATTGCTCTATTATAGCACTTTTGGAATCTCTGATTAAACATTCTGATCGGTTCCCCCTGGCCCCTTTTGCATGTAATAAACTGATTGTAAATGGTTGCGGGATCCAAGGGTGACCTAAATTGATTAACAAAGGCATTTTCCATTTGTGTCCAAGAAGTGATTGAACCAGTTGGTAAGCATATATACCATTCATATGCTATTGGATCTAAGCTCATAGGAAAAAGTCTGCAAGCCACATCTTCATATTGAACTTGCAGCCTAATTAAAACATCCCTATAGGCTTGGATATGTTCTTCTGCTGTTCTTGGGCCATCTGGTTTGTATTTAGGCAAAAATATTTCAATGTTCTTGGGGATTTCATGGATATCCCCAACAATATTCAAAGGAGTATTGTTAGCTCCATACCAAGGAGCTGCTGGAGCTTGAGCCATTTGACTCAAAATTGATGAAGACAAACCTACAATAGCAGTAGAAATATTACTGACAATAGGAACACTAGTGGCAACTGATATTACGGGCATAGGTCCACTCGATGTTCCTGGAGAAAATAGGTCTTTTGTGACTGGTGAGCTTACGACTTGCTTGGTTTTATTCTTGGGAGTACCAGTAAGGTCATGAAAAATGGTTTCTCCGGTTGTTTGGGACCTGGTCGCAATACGACGCGGTGGGTCCAAACTTCGCTTGATGAAACCCTCGATTATTTCAACGAAAACCCGCAACAAAAGAAAGCAAAAGCTGCAGTTTAGCTGTTTGCGAGTTATAAGAAATGATTTCAAAATTAAATCAAAAGATATTACTCATGTATGAAATCAAAAATAAAGTAAACCAATTCGGGCCCTCCTTCTAGCGCCAATCTGTTGAGTGGTGTTTTCACCCAATTGTGAAAGCACACTCTCCGGTAGGATTTGAGTCCCAAAATCCTCTGCTTGCAAAGAAATTATAATTAAATGATTTCTCCAAGGTTCCTGTTGTGATTCACCAATGATGCTTTTCAATTGAAATGCTAGGAATACCTTAGGGTTACAAGTGGATGTTAACAAGGGGCCCGGTGATTTATTTTATTTTGAATTACAATGGACTCATAGTAAGTTAATACAAAAAGGATGAATCTATTTGGATTTCAGGCTCTGGTAGATTTTCAATTATTTATTTGAATGACAATGAAAAAAATGCAAGAAGAATAAAGGATTAAAAAATGAAGAAATGCAAATAAAATGAAAGAAACTAAACTACGGCCAGAGTGTTGTCATCTTGATTGACAAAACCGAAGACAATGAGGTTTCTGCATGCAACCTAACCTATTGAACCTGCAAATTCGCACAATCCAGATAAGCTAGGTGCGGGTTTCTAGGGTTTCTATTGTAATTCCAGATTTAGGCATTCGCGTGAAGCAACCAAGAACACTTGCATTAAACTTCACCTAAAAGCCTAGAAATCTGAAATGAAGGATAAAACATTAAATCATGCATGCAAAAATGACTCCTTCTTTCTCATCAATGAGATGCCAACTCTCTGTGTTTCTGTATTAAAATAATGTATCAATTACAATTATGAGAATGTTCCAGGTTCAAAAAGAAAATCCAGAACACATGAAGGAAATTGCTCCAAGTGCAGGCCCATAATGGCATGCAGCCCTTGTCTCTGCAACTCTGCTAGCAGCAATTTCCAACCCCTTGTCCAATCTGCGCTTCTGACTTTATACTGTTATCGGCACGGCTCTTCGGTTCACCTGCGTCGCTTCGTTTCACCTCCCAGAATGCGTCTTTTCAAATTCTCGCCTTTTCGATGCTTTTACTCCATGCTCTATGCCGAAACGTTCGAAATCTTTCATTGCATGTAACGCTTCTGCAACTCTGACACCTGTATGCCACGTGTCTCACGTTTTCTGCGCCTTCTGTAACGGTCTCATGGCAATCGCAACGCTTTCATGCATGCAGCTTGTTCCTCTGTTAACGCAGCGAAAATGAAACAGGTCGCGATATCGCGACATTTTTCGGCCAGCAGCCTTCTTGCCTTCTTGCCCAGCGAAAACGCGACATGTCACGAAATCACGACGCTTTTCTGTTTCGTACACTTTGTCAACTTTTCATGAAATGGAAAATTTCACCTTTGGATTGCCAATGGAGACGTTTACTTGATACACCTTTGGCCGCAATCTGTCGTGAAATCGCTACGCTTCTCGCTTCTTGCTCCTTCACTGCAACCTGTCACGATTTCGCGACGCTTTTCTACTTGGGCACCTTTGCTGCATGCTGTCGTGATTTCGCGACGTTTTTATGCCTTGGACCCTTTCGCTCGATTCTGTCATGATTTCATGACGTTTTTTCATCCGTACTGCTTGGGCTTCAACCTGTAGCGATTTCGCGACGCTTTTGTCTGACGGGCATGCTTTCTCAAAAGTTGCATGATTTCGCGACCATTTTCCACTTCATGCCTTGCACCCGCCATCTGTCGCGATTTCGCGACGCTTTTCACTTGGTGCTGCTTTGGCTACAACCTATAGCGATTTTGCGACGTTTTTCACTTCATGCCTTCTTCGCTACTTTCTGTCGCGATTTCGCGACCATTTTCACTTCGTCATTCTCGGCCGCAACTCGTCGCGATTTCGCGACGTTTTTCTGCTTTGCCCTGTTTGATTGGTTTGACCCACGATTTTGCGACATGTCACGATTTCGCTACGCCTTTCTCCTTTTCCTTTCTCTCTCCTCTTTCGGTCGCGACGGAGCAACATGTCGCGATTTCGTGACACTTTTCTGTTTTTGGCCGCGACGGAGCAACATGTCACGATTTCGCGACACTTTCTTTTTTGCCGCGACGGCGCAACATGTCGCGATTTCGTGACTTTCTGTTTTGATGGCGCAACATGTCGCGATTTCGCGACACTTTCTACACTTGTGCATTTTTGCCCCTTTTTCTTGAATTTTGGCAACTGGGTCACTGAGATTCCTTTTGAAAGCATGCAAAAAAGATGGGTCCCCAATTTTGGGGTGTGTTGTGGATTAGCCACAACAGGTTACAACATTAAAAGATCTATAGTAGAGTCAAATCTTCTAAACCATATATTTGTAATGGCTATCCAAATTAGCCAAGCGTTAGATTTGCTCACCAACCTATCTAATCCTCTTGCCCTTAATGTCCATACCACTATGCCATTGAATCCCTATCTTCTTTTCAATACTTGTTTTAGCCAAGAAGTTTACCACTATATTTAGAACTCTACCCACATAAATTAAGATCCAATTATCCAATTTCCTTCATAACTCCTTAATTTGGGTGACAATAAACCTCAACCTCCACGTCTCCAAAGAAAAGTTTTTCATATAATCTAGCTCTTATCAAGATTTAAGAATCTAATTTTATAATAAACCAAAAATAAAAATAAAAATACAAAAATGAAATTTAGTTAGTCAAAATATTTCTCTTAATAAATAATGCTTCTTATCATACCTCATCTTTTTACACTTAATTCAATACACCAAATATTCGAGAAAACTTCATGCCAAACCAAAGCTTCTTTCAATCTAATGCACTAAATACTTTATAACAGAAGTAAATTTATTTAATTAAATATAAAATAAAATAAAATATTTAAATTTTATTAATATATAAACATATATTCTTAAAATTAAAAAATTAAAAATAATATTTTACATGTAACATATATTTAAAAAAAAAACACAATAATGAAAATCATAAAATTTCCAACCCATGTGTTGTAGGTGAGTTGGAGAGGAGAGGGAAATCCTCCAAGAGAGGTCCCAAGTTCAAATCTCCACCCTACCAAAAAGCTGAATTGGATATCCAAAATCCAATTGATAATGTTGGTGCGGGCAAGGTCGGGTGCGACTCCGGATGACTTTGACGGTGTAAAACCCCCTGTTCGTTCGTGGTCTCTCAAACCAAGGCGGCCCCGCAAAGGGTTTTTCCCTTTAAAAAAAAAATCATAAAGTTTCCTACCATGCCTAAGCTTCTTAGGCTTTTCCAATATATCAAATGATTAACTAAACTTCTTACAAACCCAATGATACACTCAATCCAAGACACTACATTTTTTTTGTCGTTATGCACATCTAATTTTTTTTATTAGATTTATTGTATATATAAATTAATAATTTATATGGAATTGAATTAGGTTTTACTTGTATTATATTATAATAATTATATAGTGGGATTATGATTTGAAAATTGTGTATATCATTTGACAAGTTTTTAACCTTAATTTTTAATTTAAAATTTAATAATTTAATAAATATTTAATCAAAATGTTAAAATTGTTAATTTTAACATTGGTTGATGTTAATTTTTCACTTTCAATAAATTGTTCGAGATCCTTTAAACAATGCACTTAATAAAATAATAAAATAAAATAATATTTTTATTTTTATTTATATATAAATATTTATTATTAAACTTTAAAATTTAAAAAATAAAAATAATATTTTTCATACATTATTATTTGCATTGTGGAATTATTAGCCACCATAAATTCGAGCAGGGTGTCCAGCTTTTATGGCTGCCACAATATTCTATGTTGTACGCCTCAGAAACCATCACACAGATCTTCGCGTTAGTTTACCTCTATAACCACCATGTCACATTCATTTTAAACCTTTTACGTCGTTGAAAGAAGAAAAGGACAAGTGTTCAAAGGCCTGAGATCTAAACCTTGGACCCCGACTCCCTTTATGAGGTTTGAATAAACCAATAATAATTATTAAATGATCAAACATTATTATTTTAATGTTAAATTTTTTTACTTTCAAACAAACCTCAATTTAAATTTTACCAAATTATATATACCTACCTGTCAAACTATTATAATAATATTATGGAGTCCTCTTGTCCAAGGGACAACTCAACTATTTGGTAAGGTCTTTTAACCATAAAATGTGGGATGAGGTTGCCCAGCCTTGCGCATTAGTCGTAAAGGTTTCTCACACTAACCAAATCCAATTAAAATTAATCCAATTTAAAATTAAAAGGCTTGGGTTATTTTTGGGAAGGTCAAAGGTTTAAACCTTAAAATAAAAGGTGGGATGAGGTTGCCCAGCCTTGAGCATTAGTCGTAAAGGTTTATCCAATTAAAGTTAATCAATTTAAAATTAAAAATATTATGAAATCATCATCTAAGACGCACAATTTTCCTTATTTTTTTTTATTTGGTTAGTGTTAGAAACCCCTACGACCAACAACGCAGGGCTGGACAAGCTCCCCCCAACCATGACCCATTCTACAAAGCAGAGCTATGTTTATCAATAGGGAATTTAACACACAACCACCACACCCTATTGACCAACAACGCAAGGCTGGGCAAGCTCCCCCAACCATGACCCATTCTACAAAGGAGAGCTATGTTTATCAATAGGGAATTTAACACACAACCACCACACACCCACCCCTCACACACTTGTCCACACCTGCGGTTTGAACCTTAGATCTCCCGAAGAAAAACCAAAACCCGAACCATTGCGTTATCCTCGTGGGACATAATTTCTCTTATTTAATCCTATATAATCAATTTAAAATAATTATTAAATTTATTTTATTTTTAAAATTTAAAATATATTTTTTAAAATAAAAATTCGTATTACCTTAATATTAGTTTTGCATGGGCGGAGAGGTAGTAGTCTAGTCCCACTGGTTTTATTTGAGTGTTTGTGTTTGAGGGCTGCGGTTCAAATCCCGAGTCCCTCTTGATCTTCTCACTCAAAATGTGAACCGAATCCCTCTTGATCTCCTCATTTAAAATAAACATTTAAAAAGGTTGAGAAAAAATTATTCATCTAAAATTAATTTAATTAAAAATATATATATGTTTTTATTTATTTTTACTTCCATTTTTATACACAAAAGGGTTTTTTTTGGGAAGGCGGAGGTGATTTTTCAATTTACCTGGCGTGAAATATCTTTAAGGCAAACCTCAAATATATGTCTTTCTTCTCTCGAGCGACACGTCATCTAACCATCACTTTGAAAGGCTCTTACACAGCTGTAACTCTTTTGCCTCGGACCATCCCTCTACTGAGTCGTAGAATTCTCAACAACGTATCTATTCCCTTTAACACGGTTGGAATTTGTCCATGGGAATTGACCTTCATAGAGTTGACACGACTCTACTACCAGCATTCAAGAAAGGACAAGTTATTGTACAATAATCACTTGGATCCTGTCCCTGTCACACCCTGCTTCAAGGAACAGGGTGGTTATTGTCTTTTAATAGGAATCTTGGTTTGACGCACAGGTCCCACATGGGCCATGAGAGTAGAGGAGTATTTTATGGCGCAGTGGGATTCAGCTGACTTCTAAAGTTTTTTATTGGTTTTATATTGATATGAAAACAGGAATTCCCCTGGGTGATTACAGGAAATAAACATAAAGTATCTCTACCCTCCTCCAAAAAAAAACCAATGTCTTGGTGGGTGCATGTGATTTTAGCCGCATGAACAGAAGCTATTTACCACCAAACTAAGAAAGAAGGAAACGCAAGGGAGACAGGAAAAAAACGAAAGAAACTTGGCGACAAGGACTCATGTTTGGTATCAGGGAATGGGAATGGTAATAAGGGTAATGCCTAAAATATTGAAATCAGATCAAACAGGCCAACCACTTATCCTTTTATAGATTGTAAAGAGGGCTCTGTCCTGATCCATGGGTATTTATGCATATATTTACAGGTAAGTGGTGCTTGTGAATTGGATAGAGCTGTGACAATCAAAGGCCCTTTTCATGTTTCACCTTCCTTGAATTCTCATAGTGGAGATGAAATTATGGTTGCATTTTTAGGTGATTGATTTGTTTGTAAGAAGGTTTTATCTTGAGATTTTCCCCTGGCAGTGGAATTCTGATGTGATAGGAAAGAAGGCTTTCCTAGGTGATTTTATCATTAGAACATTGCGCTTAGAAAGAATCTTCACAGCTAAAGTTTTGGAGCTGCAGACGCCATGTGGGGACGGCAGTTGAATAAGTGGGGAGCAATCAGAAAGCTTTTGCTTTGTCTCTGCTTGTTTGGGTTTGTTTGCTATATTGATTTTTGGATCCCACAGAGTGCATGGAGGCAAAAGATTGTGTACTTTGCTAGAAGAACCCTTCTTTCCAGCGAAGAAGCCTTTCAACTGTGAGTAAAGTGGCATCAGCACATATCTCTAGGAAGTTGATAGTAATATTTATACTCTCTCTGGTTTTCATTGCTTGTTTTGTGGTTTTGTTTGGAGAATCTTTTTTGGGCTATTGAAAACCCAAGGGACAGGACTCTTTGTGGGATTAAAATGGATAAGGGATGAGCTTACCATTTCACAATATTGAAAATTTTTGTAACCTTCATAATTTGTTTGCAGGAGAATGGACATACAATATTTAAACAGTATTAATATAATTCAAACCAGGGAAGAAGAACCTTCCCATGCCGCTAGTCCACTAATTGTCAAGGAAGAGATCACTTTTGAAGCAAATACTGTTCCTTTCAATAGTTGTCATGCATCTACTATTGTGGAGGTTAGTTGGGTATTTATCACTCTATTGACATCATCATTCCCTTGACGTGTCCGCATTGCTTTCAGCTTGTGCATGCAATAACTCTGCCTATGAAGTGTTTAAGATGGACTACTGATTTTGGCCTGCAAGCATCACAACAGCTAGTTTTTTTTTTTCCTATTCCCGTTTTACCTTTTTAATCTCCAGATCTGATTAAAGGGATTCGTGGCTGGTTCTGCAGCTTGAGCCCAACCATCTACTAGTTGCCTATTTTGGAGGGAGTCATGAGGGTGCTCCAGATGTGAAGATCTGGTTGCAAAGGTACAAGGTGTGTATATGATGTTTGTTGCTTAATAGGACCCTTCTTTTTATTTTTTTGGTTTGCAGACTCAATAAGAGTACCTATTATTTTATTTAGTTTACTTTGAGGAGATCTAAGTACTCATCATTATCAACTCTCTCCTATTATCTTGCAAGGAATGGAGTCCTTATTAAGCAATGAGATAAAGCAAACTAGTCATCTCTAATAAGGCCTTCTGCTAGATACATAAGAGCATTGCAGTATTTTATTTTATTTTTCCTCCACATCTAGAGTAATAACAGATGCTGTTTACTCAAGATGTATTATGGAAGAGTAACTCGCCAGTCACTGAATCAGGTAACATTGTTATTCACAACTATATAGAACTTGGGACATATGCATGGCAAAGTATCAATTATAGGTTTCAAAGTGACAAATTTATTTATTTTTTCTAAATGGAAACTGATGGAAAATCATTCTGCAAGAGAAAATGGGGCCTAATATATTAATTCTAAGTATACTCTAGTAATAACTTGCAGCCTGGATATGTAAAGACAATAGAACCCAATTTCTTCTTGAGGCCTATTTATGATAACATGGCCTATACCATGTCTAAAACAAACTATAGAACTTAATGGAAATAAAAGTAGATTGTATAGGCAAAGTGAATACTTCAAAAGAATAGATTTCTATTAAATGCACATGGTGTGATCCACTAGTAATGAGTGGTCAAAAGTTAAAACATGTTAGGTGCAGATTCTTTATTACAAGCAAATAATGTAAGTGATAAAATCAGATAACTGCCCACATATATAGAATTCTATTGATGACAATGTAGCAGCCAAAAATGGTAGTCTTTGTGTTGAAGTTTGTTTCTACCGTAAGACATTGTGCGGTTAGTGTTTCTTGGATCATATGTTCAAATAGTTCTCTGCTCTATGACATCAGTTATATTCTCTGTCAGAGTATTGCAGAAGAAAATAATATATCTGGACATCGTTTGTATTCTTTTTTTTCCAGGATGGTATATGGCATGCTCCGGAGGTGGGAGATGAAGAACAAGATGTTCCACTGTGGAATCCTGTTCTTTTCAAACTTCCTAGTGGTGAATTGCTTCTATTCTACAAGATTGGTCAAGAGGTACAGAAGTAAGTTGATTTCCTATGCTTGTGGTTTACTCAAGTTGATAATATTTAGATAAAATTCAATAAAATTTTCAAATCCAATTAGACTGCTTTACAAGGAATTCTTGCCTACATTAGTGCTACAAACAAAATGCTACCAACTTATTCATGCTAGTAGCAAAGGAAAGACATTATTCGCTAAGCAATGACCTTAGGCAACATGTTTAAGAGATTCATGTATTGTCACTCCTACAAAACACCATAGAGAGGATTCTTGTTCTCACCAGAAGGAAAATGATTAAAAAGGCATCTTGGAAACTCATCCCTACAATTCTCTTCCTGAATGTTGGGATATGTGTACAATGAAGAACCATTCAAAAACCTGATTGACAAATGGCCTTCTTATGTCATATAAGATGAAAAAGGAGTGGTCGTATATCAATTAATCCTTGATTGTAGTTAGGGAGACATCTTAACAAGACCAATAGTTAAAAATACAAACTTTGTATTTGCCACATCAAGCAAGAGATCTACATTGGTCTGCTATGCAAGGCATGTGACTTTTCAATAGGAGGGATGATTCTTGTTCCAGATTGGGTCAGCACACTAACTGATCAATGGACACTCTTTTACATCATGTTGCAATAGATGCATTCTTCTTTCAACTTCTCTTTTCTTTTATTTATCAATTATCTGTTTCAATACCCTCAACCTACATATATTGGAAATAGGCTGTCAATAGTGCATCGAAACCCATCTTGTGATTCTGCTTCCTATCTGTCATTGTTTCATATGATATTATCGTCATCATTTAGGGTTTTGCCATGTAATATCCCCTCTGCGAAGAGTGCAGAGTTCCAAGGGGACATCTCCTTCATGGACTTCTGCAACTTGAAGTCTAAACCAAGGGCTCAAAATGGACAAAGAGCCACCCATAACCAGCCTCATAGGGATCGACAACATAGATTGGGGAAGCTCACTATCCCTTCATTCAATGGGTCCAACGAAATTTCAGCGCAAGCATGGATCCAAAAACTGAATACATATTTCTCATTGAGCCCTATGTGTAAGGAAGAAGCCATAAAATTTGCAACCCTTCACTTCGAAGGAGTGGCACATGAGTGGTGGTATCACGGGCTAGTCACTCAAGGGCATAGAATTATCACCACCTATGAAGAGTTTTGTAGAAGGCTGATTGACAGATTTGAGAGGCAAGATCCAAAGGAACACTTTAGAGAATTGGCACAGCTGCAACACCATGGCTCAATTGATACATATGTGGCTGATTTTCAAAGGTTAGCCATAATGGTACCAGACATATCTAAGGGGCGATTGATGTACCTTTTCATGGAAGGTTTGAGAGAACCCCTTAAAGGCCTAATCAAGGCCTTTGACCCAGAGTCATTACAAGCAGCCATCAAAAGGGCTTTGACACTAGAGACTTCTACACCTAGTAGATCCTTTCAAGGATCAGCCGCTAGAAATGTGAGTATAGGAATGTTGCAGCAACAATTGAAAGTTCCTCACAAACCCTTTCCACAAAGATTGGGAGCTGCACCCTCTCGACCTGCGGGTCAACAGGGATTGGGACAACCGTTTAGGAGTCAACAACCAACTAATTTGACCCGTAATGAGATGCGGAGGAAACAATTATGTTTCAACTGTAAGGAACCTTGGAATCCATCACATAGGTGTTTGGGAAAGGGGCAAGTACACTTGATTGAGGTACATTCGGATGATGAGGAAGAGCCAGAGCCATGCACAGAGACACAAAGTGCAGTAGAGGAGGAGTTAGCGCTAGTAGGCATGATCACAGATGGTCTTCCATCTCTAGAGGGAGGAGAACAATCGTCTACTATTGCCTCTATGTCAGGAGCTCCAAGATACCACTCCTTTCGAGTCAAAGGGAGGATTGGTGGGCAACACATAGTAGCTCTCTTTGATGGGGGAGCGACCCACAACTTCATCGACCAAGTAGTAGTAGCCCGTTTTAGGTTGAAGGCAGAGGAGTTTGAGGGCTTTGAGGTAACAGTGGCAGATGGGTATTCATTAGCTTGTAAGTAAGTCATTTTCCAGCTCCAAGTGGTACTAGATGGTTTTACCATCGTGGTGCTCATATGGTATTGGGCATCCAATGGTTGCATTCACTTGGTGAGTTCACACATAACTACAAAACGATGACCCTTAGGTTCAAAAACCAAGGACAAGAGAGGACTATTAGAGGTATGAATAATGAATCAGTACAACAGATTTCAACACATAAGATAGAAAGGCTCCTAAGACGAGACCAGGTCAATTGGATTGCAATATGTGAGGGATCACCACAAGGCACCCCAGATTTAGGAGAGGACAAATATCACCCAAATATTCAAGCCTTGCTAGACAAATATGCTTTTGTATTTGGAGACATGTCTGCTGGACTCCCACCAAACAAGGGATTTCAGCATACTATAGAGTTGGAGTCAAGGTCAAAGCCTGTTATTGTGACTCCCTATCGTCATCCACGAGGTTTCAAGGATGAGATAGAGCGGACCATACAAGAATTGTTGAGTTTGGGACATAGCAGGCCTAGCACAAGTCCTTTTGCTTCTCTAGTGGTACTTGTGAAGGAGGATGGTACAATGAGGATGTGTACTGATTACCGGGCTTTGAACAAGAGAACCATCAAGAACCGGTATTTAATTCCTAGGATTGATGAGTTGATTGATAAGCTTCATGGAGCAACATACTTCACAAAGATTGACTTACGGTCCGGATACCATCAGATTTGGGTTAAGCCCGAGGACACCCATAAGACAGCCTTTCAGTGTCATTATGGGCATTTTGAGTTCCTAGTGATGCCTTTTGGGCTCATTAATGCACTGGGAACTTTTCAATATGCAATGAATGAGATTTTCAGACCCACTTAAGAATGTTTGTCCTTGTATTCTTTGATGACATTCTAATTTACAGTAAAACATGGGAGGAGCGCTTGGCGCACTTAGATATTGTTCTGGCAATTTTACAACAGTAGACCTTCTTTGCTAAAAAGAGCAAGTGCAAGTTCGGGTTGCAGAAAATCTTGTATTTGGGATATATCTTCAGCGAGGCAGGAGTCGAGATGGAACAGACTAAGGTCCAATCCATTCAAGAGTGGCCCACCCTGAGGACCTTGACTCAGCTATGAGGATTCTTGGGTTTATGCAATTACTATAGGAGGTTCATACGAGGATTCTCACATCTTGCAGTACCATTGACTGAGTTGACTAAGATAGAAGCTTTCCATTGGTCAACATTGGCACAGGAGGCATTCAATCATCTTAAGAAGGTAATGTGTATTGGTGTTATTCTTGCCATTCTTGATTTTTCATTACCTTTTATGGTTGAGTGTGATGCATTAGGGGAAGGTTTAGGAGCTGTCCTTATGCAAAAAGGACAACCTATTTCATTTGAGAGTCGGAAATTGACACAAGTGGAGAGGCACTTCTCCATTCTTGACAAAGAAATGCTGGCTGTTATGTATGCTTTGGAGAAATTTAAATAGTACCTAGTTTGTGAGCGATTTGTGGTGAGAACGGACCACAATAGTTTGAAGTTCTTTCTATCATAGCGGGATCTCAATGATAGACAACAAAAGTGGGTAAGTAGACTACAAGCATATGACTTTGACATTGAGTATGTCAAAGGAAAAAATAATAGGGTGGCTGATGCATTATCCAGGAGACCCGAATTAGGTGCTATTTCTTTAGTAGAAGTTGATTGGAGGGAGCAGCTGATGGCTGAATATGCCAAAGATGCTTATGCTACAGGGTTGCTTGAGGATAGTATTGCCACTCCAGACAGGGATGAGAGGTACTAAGTGAGGCAAGTCATCGTTTTTTATAAAGACAGAATCTATCTAGTACTGGGGTAAAAGCTCAAAAGGAAAATAATTACAGCCTTCCATGATTCTCCATTGTTTGGACATATGGGTTTCTTTAAAACCTATAGACAGGTAAGGAGTAGATATGCATGAAAGGGTTTAAAGGAAGATGTAATTCAGCATGTAAGGGAATGCGATGTCTGCCAGAGGATGAAGCATGAAATCAACATCCAACAACATTACTTCAACCTCTTCCCATTCCATAGAAAAAGTGGGATTCAATACAGGTTTGCCTAGAGTGGGAGGAAAGAGTTGCATATTTGTGGCAGTGGATAGACTAACAAAGTTTGCACATTTCTTCTCCATTCCTAGTGAGTTTAGAGCACCACAGGAGGCAGAGTTGTTATTTAGGGAAATCTTTCGACTTCATGGGATACCTCGCACCATCGTCAGTGACAAGGATGCACGTTTCATGAGTACATTTTGGCAGGAGTTATTTAGATCGACAGGGACAGCATTAACTCCAAGTACTAGTTATCAACCCCAGACCAATGGACAAACAAAGATTGTGAACAAATGGATTGAGGGATATCTACGGAGTTTTGTGACTGATCATCAGACAACATGGGTGAAATGGTTGCACTTAGGGGAATATTGTTACAATACTACCTATCACATATCAATAGGGATGTCCCCTTTTATGGCACTTTATGGATATGATGCACAAACCTTCACAGAGTTGACCCTCCCAAAGACGTGTTCCTGCAGCAGGTGATTTTATAGAGCAAAGCGGACAAAGTTTAACAGGGTTGTGCAATCAGTTACAGCGTGCCCAAAATCAACAAAAATTATACATTGATAGGTAGCGCACATAAAGGCAATTTGAGGTAGCGTGTCTTTCTCAGATTGCAGCTGAAAAGGAGTGGGGTTGAAAAACTCAAACCCCACTTCTATGGTCCCTACAAAGTGGTTAGGCGTATTGGGGAAGTGGCACATGAGTTGGAGTTACCCCCAAATAGCCGAATCCACAACACCTTTCATGTGTCTTGTTTGAAGAAAGCAGCCTTCGATTGAACTTCCACCCTTGGATGATGAAGGAAAACTAGTATTTATTCCAGAACAGATCCTTAGCACAAGGGAGAAACGACTGAGAAACCGTGTATGGACAGAGTTTTTGGTACAATGGAAAGGGCTGCCATAGGAGGATGCCACTTGGGAGTCAGCTGAGATACTTGATCACCCAAATTTGTCTTGCTTGAGGACAAGCAAATTTGGGGAGGGAGGATTTGTAACATCCCCTTCTTGACATATTTATATGTGGGGTCCACTCTACCCAACTGCGGCAGAAAAGAGTGTAATAGAAGTTGAACTAATAAGGCAGATTTGCCAGTTGGCAGCAGTTCAGCTAAAGCAGAAGAATAAATCTTAAAATAGGAAGTTGTTAATAAGGCAGATTTGCCAGCTGGTGCCAGTTAGTGATGCAGTAGCAATTAGTTGGAATAAATCTTAAAATAGGAAGTTGTTAATAAGGCAGATTTGCCAGCTGGTGCCAATTAGTGATGCAGTAGCAATTAGTTGGCCCTAATTAAGAAGAGGAAGGTTATAAAAGGGGCTGCTAGGAAAGGGAGGAATCATTCTTGTTATGTCAAGTCATTGAGCCCTTTTCCAAGGCATTTGTGGATGGAAACCCCAAGTGTCGAGTGCAGGCCATTGAGGACGAAAACCCTCATCTGGCTGGAATTGTATGAAGGTTTTGTGTTCATTTGCAAATTTGAAATTTGTAGTCATCATTTTAGTTATTTCTGCGTTTCTTTCATAAATATAAATTACAAAAAAAACAGTTTATTGCAGCCTACTTTTGTGTGTTTTTATTTTGTGTAACAACCCCAGTCTACTCACCTGGTTGCACCACAAAATAAGCCAAACTATTTTCAAGGGTATTTTTTTTTTGTTTTCAAATCACAGTTTTGAGTCAAAGAATTGCTTTCTTGTTTATCCAAATTGTTTCACCCAATGAAATAATATCATATTTTTTTAACAGTATGGGCATATCATACCACTTTTGGGTTCAAGACTGCTGCAGACAACCACCCAAGTGGACGAGATTGGCCAAATCCTATGAAAGGTGCCATTTTGTGGATTCGATTGACCTCATTTAACGTCCTCGTGTTTTGACATGAGGGTCGAACCACGACTGGGGTTATCCTCTAGGGCCCATAACACGTAGAGGGTGAACACTTAATTCCCCATCCCTTATCATACTGAACCCTCGACTTTTCGGTCGACTTGTTCCAATATGTGTATGTTAGAGGTTAGCGTACATATGCCCAGTGTCTAGCTGATTGTCCACTACCCGGAGTCAGCTAGAGCCCTGTCAGTAGCCTGATTTAAGACTTGATCATTCATGCCCATTGCGACTCACGATCGTTTGTCCCATACCAAACGCCGTGGCTGAACTAGCTAAGTCAAATGAACATGGGACTTATCATAGTACTTTCTGAGCAGCAACCTAGAGGTGACGTCCCATATTGCCCCTCGTTACAAGTCCTGATCAAGTCATGTGTTCCCACCAATTCTGTCAGGCTACAGTTGCTCACGGATCATGTCATGTGCATACCCGCACCTTGACCATATTGGGTGTTCACGTCAATTCATTCACCCTTCTCGTTGAATGATTTCACTTTCTTTTTCACTTGAGTTTAATTCATTCATCCTTCTCGATAAATGATTCCACTTTCCCTTTCATTTGAGTTTGGTTTGGATTTAAGGTTTTGAGGTTCACTAAGAAGATTTCTATAACCCATCTAGCTCATAAAGCTAGTTTAGTAACTTTCTACTAAAAGACTGAAGTAAAAATATATCCTCTACTGACTAATAAATAGCTTTGGCTACATTCTTTAGTTCCTTAACCATTAGTATGGCATTTACATTTGATATGCATGCTAGCTTAACAAAGGAAGTCTAATTTACTGAAAATTAAGTAAACAAAGCTTCCTATTCAGCCTTAAGGGCGTACACTATAGCCTGGTTACTTAAGTACATTCCAGTTCTATTAGCTACTTTCATCCCGCATTTCACTAGATCCCCTCCACTAGCAGGGAATTCCACAACGGTTTACCAAATCAATACTGGAATAGGGTAAATGAGTACCCAAAAAAAACTATCACATGGCCTCTACTAATAGTCTTACTTTTGCGCACTCGGGTCACAACTAAGAGGGTTATATGTTTCATTTATATAAATTCTCTAATACCAATGTCTAAAAACAACTATTGTTTAAATTATAAGTTGACTTCAATTCATTCTCCTTCACACAGGTTGTGAGCTTTTGTAATATTATTAATATAACTAACTTCTCATATACTATAATATTCACTTCGGGCAGAAGCATGATAATCCCTGTAAAGGCCTTTTCATGATTAACACACAAGCTTTTCTTAGATTTCAAGTGAGCTCTCCAGCAGTTGGGTTATGCGTAGGGTAAAACTTGCCCTTACCAACTTTTAGTTTAAGTTTCACCACAACTAAAAGCAAGTTTTCCAGATTCATTGCTTTAGTAGATTTATAAGAAATTCTATACACTATCCATCCGTTCGGGTTATCTCCAAAGATGGTTTCTTTACTACTCTTACTCACATTTGTTTAAAATAAAAAGAGCCCATTTATATACATCAACAGTTGCTCAGATTAAGCCCAAATTTGTTTTGCAACACTGACTGGGTAATAATCCCCTTTTTGAAGTAAGGTAAAGTTTGTATTATTAACATTATTTATAAATAAATTCCAGACACCATCTTACAAACTTAACATTTAATTTGACATGGAAACTAAGCAATAGAATATATTTGTGGCAGACTTAACTCAAGGATTAGACAAGAACGTCATATCATTCATAATATATCAAGATAATAAGGTTACAATTTGGTTACATATTTTTTTTTACACAGAGTCAGCCAGATTTAGTTTTTCTGGTATCCATGTTTTTGCAAACTATCTTGAGTGCCGTAATTGAATTACGTACGCCACTCTAACAGAATGGAATGCACTGATTTCGAACGGCAAACAACTACCTAGCTTATTCCAAGCTTCACACAGGAAAATTATACAAATTATAGAATGACTCAAGTCATGATTTCGCCCCCACAGGGCTATGACAGTCTGTTTGGGTATACTCCAGCTCTGTCATTCCAGCACCACCTCCGGGAATCATCTTCACAAGCCTCCAACTCAGCCAGAAAGGTAGTTTCAGAGTTGTCTAGTTTTCCTTGGCTAATTGGGATCAGATGCGGTTCCATATAATGACAAGCATGCTGTTCTATTCTACATGCAGTCTAATTTTACACACTTCAATGCATAACAGTCACAGCATAAAGGTTTTACAATAGAAACCAAACAACACCCATTTGTTCACCGTCAGGTTTTTCCAAAACCATTTCCATACATTTGCTCTCACTGTAATTCCAAGTTTAATCTGACATGCAGTCCCCATAACCTGGTAATATTACAGTACAACAAATGTTTCATATTTCTTTTTCTTTTATTGTTTCCAAGCATCTCAGAAGGAAATTCAATAGAAGACAACTATGGCAGAGAATTGAAACATAAACTTTCCTCTTCATGCCAGCCTGAATCAATATTTTCCAATCATAAAGCAAACAATCTATTTCATTTAAGTAACAAACATCTTGCTACGGCTCTCCGCCATGAAGGAGGTAACAAGACTGAATTCACAACTTCAACACAAAACTTTCAGGTGTATCCCTTTAACAGATGTTTAACAGCAGACAAGTCTCAATATACAAACAAATTATGCATTTCATTTTACTGCAAATTTCCATTACCACTCTCTTATTTTCCATAGAAAACTATAAAAGAAAGTAGCACACCTGTATAGTTTTAAAGAAATCGAATTCCAGTCCTTAATCTAGCTACTGGACGTAAGTCCCTTTCTTTTCAAAATCAGCTTCAATGAGTTTCTTTTCTTACTCCCAATACCTCTGTCCACACAATCCTCTCTCTTTTCTTTTACCAGGATTATTTCATGCAATGGATAATGTCCGTTTTTTCTAAAAAAAAACACCTCTTACCTTCCGTCGGCGAAAACCAGAAAACAGTTTTTACAGCCTCATCATTACCATGATTCCCCACTTTCAGATCATTCCGCCATCACTTCACCACTCCCGCCATTGGGTCGTGGCCGTCGGAAATCATGTTGTTTTGTTTATATTTATCTCCAACGTGCAAAAGTTATTTACATATTGAAACTTGTTCACATATATGCAATAATAACATTAATACATGTGTATGACACCTATCACTATACGAAACTTATGTTTCCCTTCGTTTTTAATTCACTAATAAATATACAAACAAATGATAGCCATACCAACACTCTTCTTTTTTAAACCAAGTACAAAATAAACTAAAAGGTGCAAAATAAACAAAAAGGCTCCCATGCCTCCTTTGGCACTTTCATTGCCTCAAAGAGAATCTCAACAATCAACAATCACCTTTTTAAAGCAAACACAACACACAATACAACATTCACACAATGTTCCTATATGAAATGCATTGACGTGAGCATTCATGTACTCACGAGCCGAATCATCACTTCCCATTAACCTTTTTCCGTCGACCAACTCTGTCTGTCGAATGCATATACCTGATCTTGCAAACATAGTGACTATCAACAGTACCACATTCAATAGGAAAAGGCAACTTAATATCATCAATTTAATTACTTAACAAAGGTTGTGCGAGGAGGGTCATTACATCCTCCTCCACTAAAAGCAAACACAGTCCCTGTGCTTCATGTATGGTTAATAAAACTTTAAACATATACTTTCATGTATCCAATAATCATAATAAATGAAAGCATTCGTAATTCATATATCATGTAATCATTTTATACAAATTCTATCAACAGTGCAATCTTGTCTACATAACCATTCACATGATGTTTCGTAATACTTTAAGCCATATATTCATGCACAACCAAAACATACATCATCACATAAGCAAGTTACTCTACTTAGTATTCAAAAACACACACATAACTACTCTACACAGTATCCAGGCTCATGTCCACATATATATACATATATCATCAAATCATATGAAATGTTTTAAAATGTCTATGTCTACTCAAACAGATAAGGAAACTGCTGCTGCATATCTGCCACGTTCTCCCACATGGCATTTCTATCCGAGTAGAGGTCCCATTGGACCCGACATTGCTCTATATTCCTCTTCCTCAAGTTCTTGGTCCTATATCCAAGTATTCAAACAGGTCGAACTTCAATTTTTAGTGGATTGGTCATCTGCAATTTGGAAACATCCAAAACATGAGTAGGATCAGAAATATACTACCTAAAGAGGGACACATGGAAGAGATTATGGATCTTGGATAGGCTTGGCGACAGAGCAAGTTTGTATGCAACAGGGCTTCACCAAATGGACCCACATATCTTGAGTCAAGTTTGGAATATTTTATGGAACTTTTAGTTGGCTTCACCCTTAAGAACACTCTGTCTCCCACAGAATATTCCCTCGGTGTTCTTTTGAGGTCCGCACTGTTAGTTTATTTTCAGATTTTATACCTACAAGTAGAAACACAATAACAGAAAATAGAAAACAACAACACAAGTGACACAAAGATTTACGTGGAAACCTGCAATGTGTAGGAAAACCACGGGGCAATGGCAACTTCTTGTTTTATTAATTTCAGCAAACTTTACATTCACGTTTCTCAACGTTTTCAACAACCCAAACTATGCAAGGGATCACATCCCTTTTATAGAGCAGAAGGAAGACTCCAAACTCGTTTCTTCTCCCAAAGGAAGCCTCCAAAAACTGTTCGTTTCTGCTCCCAAGGAAGACGCCTGAACCTGTTCGTCTTCCGCGGTCAGACGTCTATCCTGGACGTCTACTTGCCTAGATGTCTGGCAGCCCAAATGTCTAGCCTGCTGCCTAGATGTCTGGTCTAGACGTCTAGCAGGTTAGACGTCTGGCCTGCTGCCTAGACGTCTAGCAGGTCAGACGTCTGGCCTGCTGCCTAGACGTCTAGCAGGTCAGACGTCTAGCCTGCTGCCTAGATGTTCTCTCAGGTCAGACGTCTGGCCTGCTGCCTAGACGTCTAGCAGGTCAGACGTCTAGCCTGCTGCCTAGATGTTCTCTCAGGTCAGACGTCTGGCTTGCTGCCTAGACATCTAGCAAGTCAGACGTCTATTTCACTGCTGCCTAGACATCTAGCAAGTCAGACGTCTATTTCACTACCTGCATAGTGACTTCACTTTCTAACATTCTCCCACTTGAAGTCAGTATTCAGGGATTCTTCTACCAAAGATTTTCATCCAGTGCCAATTGCCCAATGTTGCCCTTGTTACTTTTTCAGCAAGCCCGGAGAAGTTCTGCACCACTCAAACTTCTCTACCTTGACCGACTTTGTAAGCATATCTGCAGGATTCACTTCAGTGTCGATTTTCTGCAACAGGATCCTACCTTCTTCCACCACATTTCTTATAAAGTGGTACTTGACATCAATGTGTTTCGTGCGATCATGGAATGTTGGGTTCTTCACTAGATGAATAGCACTTTGGCTATCACAATTCAGCGTAATTTTATCCTGCATTATCTTGAAGTCACCCAACAGTTGCTCTAGCCAAATTGCCTCTTTGCTGGCCTCAGTCGTTGCAATGTATTTTGCTTCAATGGTTGATAAGGCCACAACAGACTGCAACTTAGAAGTCCAACTCACAGCTCCACGAGCAAGAGTGAAAGTATATCCTGTAGTGGACTTTCTCCCATCTCTATCTCCACCATAATCAAGAATCCGCAAAACTTTTAACTTGCAAATCTGCCGATCCAAAGTAAATGGCAACATTTGAAGTGCCTCTTAAATACCTAAGAATCCACTTCACCGCATTCCAATGCTCTTTACCAGGATTTGCCATGTACCGTCTGACTACTCCCACTGCTTGGGCAATATCCGGTCTGGTGCTCACCATGGCATACATGAGGCTTCCTACTGGTGATGAATACAGTACACGATACATGCTTGTCTTCTCTGCTTCCGTTCTAGGACACTGATTGGAAGACAACTTTAAGTGTGAAAGAAGTGGGGTACTAACTTGTTTTGCATTCTACATATTGAAGCGATGCAGAATATTTTCTATATATGAATTTTGACTTAACCAGATCTTTCTTCCTTTTCTGTCCTTGTGTATCTTCATCCCTAAAATTTGGTTTACTGCTCCTAAATCCTTCATTTCAAAAGTCCTAGCCAACCGAGCCTTAAGTTCAATGATTTTCTTCACGTTGGGGCTTGCAACCAACATATCATCAACATACAACAACAAAATAATAAAACTGCCATCATCAAACCTTTTATAATATCCACAATGGTCAACTTCACTCTTGCTGAAACCTTGGCTCTTCATGAAGGTGTCAAATTTCCTGTACCACATCCTTGGCGCCGGTTTCAATCCGTACAATGATTTCTTCAGTCGGAAAACCAAATGCTCTTTGCCACTTTCTTCATAGCCCTCAGGCTGATCCATATAGATCTCCTCCTCGAGATCACCTTGCAGGAAAGTAGTCTTCACATCACGCTACTCCAGTTTTAAATCCTGTGCAGCTACAAGTGCAAGTAGAACTCTAATAGTAGTCATCTTCACAACTGGAGAGAAAATTTCATTAAAGTCAATACCCGACTTTTGCACATAGCCTTTTGCCACCAAGCGAGCTTTATAGCGTTCCAACAACCCATCGCTGTTCTTCTTCACTTTGTACACCCACTTGTTTCCAACAGTCTTTCTTCCAGGTGGGAGATCCACAAGTTCCCATGTTTTATTCTTGCGAAGTGCCTCGATTTCCTCCTCCATGGATTTCCTCCACTTTTCTGCTTTCTCAGACTCTCTAGCTTCCTGAAATGAACTAGGATCACCATCATTAGTTAACAAAGCAAAATATGACTGATATACTTGAGAATACCTTTTCGGACACTTATGTAGACATGTAGATCTTCTAACCCAATGATCTGTTGATTGTGGCTCTTGGTCTTGTGACCGTTGTGGCTGCTCTACTTGCTGTTCTACTTGTTGTTCTGCACGCTGATCAAAAACTTCATCATGCTGATCTTCATATTCATCTTCACTCATTTCTACTTCAATTGGTACAACATTAGGAGTTTGCTGTACCTCCTTCCTTTGCATGGATTTTTCATCAACAATTACATCCCAGCTAATAATTACCTTGTGGGCAGTAGGATCCTATAGTCTATACCCCTTCACTGTATCTCCATAGCCGAGAAAAACACTTGCTTGACTTTGGGTCAAGCTTGGACCTTTTTTATTTGGGTACATGGGCAAACGCGTCACAACCAAAGGTACGCAAATGAGAGTAATCAACTGGCTTACAACACCAAACCTCCTCCGGAATCTGCCGATCCAACGTAGTTGTAGGTGACTTGTTAATAAGATAAATAGCTGTATTAACAACCTCTACCCAAAACTTTTTCTCCAACATGGTTGCGCTAAGCATGCTTCTTGCACGTTCCATGATTGTGCAATTCATTTGCTCAGCCACCCCATTTTGCTGTGGAGTAAATGGTACAATCTTCTGGTGCTTAATACCTTCTTGTGCACAAAATATATCAAATTCCTTGGAGCAATATTCACCCCCATTATCTGACCTAAGACATAAAATCGACTTGCCCAAACTCTTCTCTACCCGTGCTTTGAACTCTTTAAATTTCTGCAAAGCTTCCGACTTCTTCAGAAAATACACCCACACTCTCCTAGAATAATCATCTATAAAAGTCAGAAAATAGATGGCACCATTTAAGGACTGAGTGGGGACCGGTCCAAATATATCCGAATGTATAAGTTGCAGAAAATCAATACTCTTAAAAGGGCTTGTAGTAAACCGAACACTCTTTTGTTTACCAAAAATACAGTGCTCACATAAGTCTAAATTGCAAGACTTAATCCCAGAAAGCATACCTCTGTCATGCAGAATTTTCAGACCTTTTTCACTCATGTGGCCTAGGTGTTGATGCCATAGCATTACTGCATCTTGAACAGAAGTTGCTGCTACTGCATGGTTTGTCACCGTATCACCGCATAAACGATATAGGGTCCCATAAGACTCTCCTTTAGCTACTACAAGAGCTCCTTTGGTAATTTTGCAGTAGTTGTTACCGAAAGTGACAGAATACCCTAGCTTATCCATCATTTTGATTGAGAGCAAATTCTTCCGCAAATCGGGCACATGTCGTACATCACATAACAACCTTTCTCTACCTTCGTCCAGCCTGATCCTTATAGCCCCTCTTCCCAAAATTTCTAAAGGGTGATCATCACCCAAATAAACCTGTCCACCACAGTATGGCTGATATTTGTCAAACCAGTATCTGTGGGGAGACATGTGGAAAGATGCACCTGAGTCCAAAACCCAGGTATATAAAACAGATTTGCTGTTACCGATACAAAAGGCTTCACATGTTGCCGTCTCTCCTGAATCTGCTGCACTGGCCTCAGCTGACAACTGATTTTGCTTTTCACCATTCTTTAATTGCCAACAGTCCTTCTTTGAGTGTCCTGGCTTCCCACAATGCCAACACTTCCCTTTCTGCTTATGTCCTTTAGACTTAAATCTGGATTGTTTTCTACCTTGTTTACTCCTCTTGAAAGATCGACCTCTCATAGATAGGGCTTCATTGGTTGAGGGTTCCAAAGACGTTTTTCGCCTCAACTCTTCTGCCAACAAAGCGACTACCACATCATCAAATTTTAGAGTTCCTGATGATGAATTACCGATGGTCATCACCATATGATCCCAAGTGTCCGAGAGGGAACAAAGTAGGGTGTAGCTCTATCTTCATCCTCCATATTCACATTAACTGAAACCGGTTTACTGATAAGAGTATTAAACTCATTCAAATGATCTACTACGGATGAACTTTCCTTCATCCTCAAGCTATAAAGCTGCTTTTTTAGAAAAACCTTATTTGTTGCTGATTTTGTCTCATACAACTTTTCAAGCTTTTGCCAAAGGGCTTCCGTGGTCTTCTCTTCAGCTACATTGAACAACACAAAGTCTGCTAGGACAAGACGGATTGTAGAAACCGCCTTCCTATCAAGCGTTGCCCACTTCTCATCTTTCGTGCTGCTTGGTTTACTCACGACCCGTTTCAAGGCTAGAGCTTGGTCATTCTGAACCAACAAATCCTCCACCTTCATCTTCCATAGAGCGAAGTTCCTGCCATCAAATTTCTCAATCTCAAACTTGGTTACACCTCCTGTCATTGTTGCAGCTCCCATTCGCACGAAACCTTAAGCTCTGATACCAGATTTTAGTTTATTTTCAGATTTTATACCTTCAAGTAGAAACACATTAACATAAAATAGAAAACAACAACACAAGTGACAGAGATTTACGTGGAAACCTGCAATGTGCAGGAAAACCACGGGGCAATGGCAACTTCTTGTTTTATAATTTTCAGCAAACTTTACATTCACGTTTCTCAATGTTTTCAACAACCCAAACTATGCAAGGGATCACATCCCTTTTATAGAGCAGAAGGAAGACTCCAAACTGTTCGTTTCCTCTCCCAAAGGAAGCCTCCAAAAACTATTCGTTTCCGCTCCCAAGGAAGGCGCCTTAACCTGTTCATCTTCCGCGGTCAGACGTCTATCTTGGACGTCTACTTGCCTAGATGTCTGGCCTAGACGTTTGGCCTGCTGCCTAGACGTACAGCAGGTCAAACATCTGGCTTGCTACCTAAACGTCTAGTAGGTCAGACATCTGGCCTGCTGCCTAGACGTCTGACCCAAATGTCTAGCAGGTCAGACGTTTGGCTTGCTGTCTAGAAGTCTGACCTAGATGTCTAGCAGGTCAAACGTCCATTCCACTACCTGCATAGTGACTTCACTTCCTAACACGCATAGCTCTTTTGGCGGTCTGCGGCCTCCTTCAGCTTCTGATGAATTATTTTCAATTGATCTTCCATTTCTTTTATAGTTTTCAGTGCGACCACTATCCGATCTTCCGGATTATCCCAAGATAAGGGAGTTCTACACCTTCTTCCATATAGGGCTTCAAAAGGTGCCATACCTAGCGAAATTTTTCTTTCTTTTTGAATATAAAATGTGCAACCTTGGTTAACTTATCCACAACTACCAAGATCGCGTCATGCCTAAACCTTGTTTTAGGCAAACCCACTATAAAGTCCATTGATACCACTTGCCATTTTTGTTTAGGTATCTCATGTGGGTACAATTTACCTGCCCGATGCAAATGTTCCGCTTTCACTTTCTGGCATATCAAACACCTAGCCACATAATTCGTGATGTTCTTCCTCATACCTGGCCAATAATAGGTCTTTCTCAAACTCTCGCGCATCTTTGCCCTTCTCGGGTGCACGGAATAAGGAGTATTGTGAGCCTCCTTAAGGATTGTTTCTCTCAACCCACCTATGTTTGTACCTACCATCCCGTTCTTATAAAATAACAAGTCATCTTTTTATGCAAAGCCAATATCCTTTCCAAGTTCTTGCTCTATTTGGGCATTACAAGACTGACAAAATTCATCTTTTTGTTGCTGATTTTTAATTTGATCTAGCAAATCATATTGACATTTTGTCAATGCAGTAATGTGCCCTCTCCTGTTCAGAGCGTCAGCAACCTTGTTCTCCTTACCCTTAATATACTCAATACCAAAATCATACTCAACTAGAAACTCCATCTAATGTCGTCTGGCATTCAATACGCGTTGAGTAAATATGTACCTTAGACTCTGGTGATCTGTCTTCGGTTCAAATGGTTTTCCCAACAGATAGTGCCTCCAAATCTTAAGGGCATGCACAACAGCTACCAACTCCAAGTCATGAGTGGCATAATTCACCTTATGCCTCTTAAGTTTATTGGACTCATAGGCAATAACCGCATCATCTTGGGTCAAAACCCCTCCTAATCCTTCAATTGATGCGTCAGTACAGATTGTAAACTGCTTACTAGGATCAGGTAATTGCAAAATTGGTGCGGTTGTTAATTTTTCTTTCAAAGTTCAAAAAGCCTCTTCACACTGCTCTGTCCATTTGAAGGTTTTGCCTTTTCTTTGAAGATTTGTAATGGGTTGGGCAATTCTTGAGAACCCTTTGACAAAACGCTTATAATATCCTGCAATGCCCATAAAACTTTGCACCTCAGTCACGTTAGTCGGTGCTGGCCAATCAACAATCGCTTCTATTTTCTTGGGATCGATTGCAATCCCCTCAGCAGAAACAATATGTCGCAAATACTGTACTTGTGGACTGTAAAATTCACACTTTGATAGCTTTCCATATAACTAATTCTTTCTAAGATACTCAACTACAGTTCGCATGTGTTGATCATGTTCCTCCTTATTCTTGGAATAGATCAATATGTCATCCAAAAATACAAGCACAAACCAGTCCAACTGCTCTCTAAAAATGTTATTCATGAGATTCATGAATGCGGCTGGGGTATTAGTTAGCCCAAAGGGTAGGACGGTAAATTCAAAATATCCATACCTTGTTCTAAATGCTATTTTAGAAGTGTCTTCTTCTCGTATCCTTAACTGATGATAACCAGACCTTAAGTCAATCTTCAAGAAGATGGTTGCTCCTTTCAGTTGATCAAATAGATCATCAATTCTAGGTAACGAATACATGTTTTTGAAAATAACCTTATTCAATATCCGATAGTCTATGCACATTCTCAAGGTACCGTCTTTCTTTTAAACAAACAAGATAAGAGCTCCCCATGGTGACACACTCGGCTTGATTAGCCCTTTTTCCAATAAATCCTGAAGTTGCGTTTTGAGCTCTTGTAGCTCAATAGGAGCCATTCTCTACGGTGCCCTTGCAATGGGTGTAGCTCCAGGTAACAACTCAATAGAAAAATCAAACTCCCTCTGAGGAGGTAACCCTAGAAGGTCCTTTGGAAACACATCCTTGAATTCTCCGAAGACAAGATGCTTTTGAAAGAGGTCAGATTCCATTTCAATCTCCTCTTTCTTGTTCATTGTAACTACAAAAACCATTCCCTTCTTCCTAAAGGCTTTCTTTATTTGCATTGCAGTCAATAAATGTGGTTTAATTTTACCACGACCACAATGAATTCTAATCCTTTCATTAGACTCGTCCATAAACTTCACCCATCTCTCTTCGAAATTCAGAAAAGCCTTATGTGCTTTTAACCAATCAACACCTAATATAATATCAAACACATGCAAAGGTGCCACATATAGATGCCAATTAGTCTTTCCTTGTGGTAGAATGATGGAAGGGTCAAACAGACATTGGTTGACTTGGTAGGTTTGCCCTGACCTATACTTTACCTTCCAACCACTAGCCAAAAACCCAGGTCTTCAGGTATGTGCCTCACTAATCTAGTGGAAATAAAGCTATCAATTGATCCACTATCTATCAAAATATGCACATCTCTATCAAAAAATTTTCCATTTAATAAGAAAGGAGTAAGTTGACCATCAAGTACGAGACTACCTGTGGCCGCAAAGATCTTGTGGGTGGACTCTTCTGGGGCTTTTTGACGTAGATCAGCTCTGTGGGGGCATTTGTTGGCATAATGAGCTCCTTGACATATGTAACATCCGTTTGGTGGAGCTCTGTTTCCTCTGTTGTTACTTTCATTGCTACTTTGGGTTACAACATATTTAGTCTTTCCCCTTTCCATTGGTCCTAGATCATTTCTTTTATGATATCCCTTGCCGTTCCTGTGTTTGTAACCTTGAACAATCCTTCCCGTTGTTCCTCCTTGTCTATTTTGGTCTCCTCCTTTACGCTTTTTACTTTGCTCCTTAAACCATTTCATAAACCCGACACTTTTCCGTTGAGCTCATCGTTTTACTTTTCAGATAGCTTTTGATAATTAAAGTATGCTTTTCTAGTTTCTTGGTTGGCTTCTTCTTTCCATGCCAAATCAAAAGCTGTAAGGAGATCTACAGGGTTTTGCATATTTACCACCGTCATGATTCTAGGATGCAATCCCAGAGATCAGCCGAACTGATGAGCACTTAAGGTGCGAAACGCGTTTTCGGAGTTTTCCCTTTCATTTCAGTCTCTCTTGTTCTTATGTCGTGAAGTGCCCTTTTTTGCATTGATCACTTGTGCTTCTACTTCCTCTTCGTTATTTGATTTCTGTTGCGCTAAGGTACTACTGCGAAATTTTTCTTTCTTTTTGAATATAAAATGTGCAACCTTGGTTAACTTATCCACAACTACCAAGATCGCGTCATGCCTAAACCTTGTTTTAGGCAAACCCACTATAAAGTCCATTGATACCACTTGCCATTTTTGTGTAGGTATCTCATGTGGGTACAGTTTACTTGCCCGCTGCAAATGTTCCGCTTTCACTTTCTGGCATATCAAACACCTAGCCACATAATTCGTGATGTTCTTCCTCATACCTGGCCAATAATAGGTCTTTCTCAAACTCTCGCGCATCTTTGCCCCTCTCGGGTGCGCGGAATAAGGAGTATTGTGAGCCTCCTTAAGGATTGTTTCTCTCAACCCACCTATGTTTGCACCTACCATCCCGTTTTTATAAAATAACAAGTCATCTTTATATGCAAAGCCGATATCCTTTCCAAGTTCTTGCTCCATTTGGGCATTACAAGACTAACAAAATTCATCTTTTTGTTGCTGATTTTTAATTTGATCTAGCAAATCATATTGACATTTTGTCAATGCAGTAATGCGCCCTCTCCTGCTCAGAGCGTCAGCAACCTTGTTCTCCTTACCCTTAATATACTCAATACCAAAATCATACTCAACTAGAAACTCCATCCAGTGTCGTCTGGCATTCAATACGCGTTGAGTAAATATGTACCTTAGACTCTGGTGATCTGTCTTCGGTTCAAATGATTTTCCCAACAGATAGTGCCTCCAAATCTTAAGGGCATGCACAACAGCTGCCAACTCCAAGTCATGAGTGGCATAATTCACCTTATGCCTCTTAAGTTTCTTGGACTCATAGGCAATAACCGCATCATCTTGGGTCAAAACCCCTCCTAATCCTTCAATTGATGCGTCAGTACAGATTGTAAACTGCTTACTAGGATCAGGTAATTGCAAAATTGGTGCGGTTGTTAATTTTTCTTTCAAAGTTCGAAAAGCCTCTTCACGCTACTCTGTCCATTTGACGTTATTCCTCTTCCAATAAATAATATCTCAATTGAAACCCTTCAAATTTATACTTGTTCTCTTTGTCTTTAACAGGAAATTCGTTTGATGAAGTACCCACAAAATTCTACCTCAAAAATCTGAAGTTGTGAATGAAATTGTCACCATGACAAAATATCACCAGCAAACCCTACGACCTGCAAATTAAAATAATTCCTCCTCCAAAGTATCCCAAATTTGTGCTTGAAATGATTGTCAAGTCACAAGGAACCCAATGCAAAAATACCCACAATCATATGATGCCAAAATTTGCAGTTATGAGTGAAAATATGGATCAGCTGTAGGAAAACCAATCATGAATGAAAGTCTGAAATTACCTCAATAGGTCCTTAGTTCTCCAAAATAACTATGGATTCTTGTATGGCTGATGAAGGCCAACAAAACCCATAAATGGTTTGCCAAATGATTGACCCTCCAAAATATGCAAACCCTAGATGAAATCTCTGAAGCACAAATTAGAGTTCTGAAGTAAACTCTCCTCAATAATGGCTAGGTGTGATCTTTCACACACTAACCCATTGTTACTTATGAAGGTGTACGTCTCCACAAGCCTCAACAATGCAATCTTCAGCAAGACCTGCAATGTCTTCAGAAAATAGACTCAAATGATATAAAAAATGGATGCTACAAATGTCCCATCTCACCTCTATTTATCTTTTTTGGTCCACAAGGTCGGCCAAGGTTTATTTTATTTTTAATCCTTATCTCTCCAAAAGTGGACCACCATGTCCTAGTAGCCACAACGTTGTTTTAAAACACTTTTGGCATTTTTTAAACTTTATATTATAATTTCCACACAAGAATATGACATTGCAACTGAAAACTCCATGCTGAAGCTCACCAAATTATTACCTCCATAGCATAATGAGACCCTTAACAACTGGATGATCAACCTATAGGGACTCTGAATAGGTTATCATCATCTAACTCATCTCCATCACCGAAGAGGGCACATTACAGTCTACTCACTTGGTTGGACCACAAAATAAGACAAGCTATTTTCAAGGGTATTTTTTTTTTGTTTTCAAATTGTTAGGAGGTGAAGTCAATATCCAGATCTCCAATGTTCTTCAGCAGAGAGGTGCATGGTGGTGCAGCTTATAAAGAGGAAACAAACAATATTCTGTAGTCTTCCTTTGGGAGAGGAAACAAACAGTTTTTTGGACTCTTCCTTTGGAAGAGGAAACAAACAGTTTTTTGGACTCTTCCTTTGGAAGAGGAAACAAACAGTTTTTGGACTCTTCCTTTGGAAGAGGAAACGAACAGTTTTTGTTTTTTCTATAAAAGGGGAATGACCCCTTGCATGTAAATGATGATTGTATGTAATTCTGCCAAAATCAATAAAAGATCAAGTTGCCATTGCCCCGTGGTTTTTCCTGCACATTGCAGGTTTTCCACGTAAAATCTGTGTTACTGTTTTTTCCTATGTTATTGTGTTTTTTTGCTTGCACAGAATTTTGCTATTTTTTCTAACATCTGGTATCAGAGCCTAGGGTTTTGTGTGAGTGGGAGCTGCAACAATGACTGGAAGTGTAACCAAGTTTGAGATTGAAAAGTTTGATGGCAGGAACTTCGCCCTATGGAAGATGAAGGTGGAGGATTTGTTGGTTCAAAATGACCAAGCCCTAGCCTTGAAAGGGGTCGCGAGTAAACCAAGCAGCATGAAAGATGAGGAGTGGGCAACGCTGGATAGGAAGGCGGTTTCTACAATCCGTCTATGCCTAGCGGACTCCGTCTTGTTCAATGTTGTTGAAGAAAAGACCACGGAAGCCCTTTGGAAGAAGCTTGAAAAGTTGTATGAGACGAAATCTGCAACAAATAAGGTTTTTTTGAAAAAACAGCTTTACAACCTAAGGATGAAGGAGGGTTCATCTGTGGCAGATCACTTGAATGAGTTTAATACCCTTATCAATAAACTGGTTTCAATTAATGTGAAGATGGAGGATGAGGACAGAGCTATCACCCTACTTTGTTCCCTCCCGGAGACTTGGGATCATTTGGTGATGACCATCAACAATTCATCATCAGGAGCTCTAACTTTTGATGATGTGGTAGCCACTTTGTTGGCAGAAGAGTTGAGGCGGAAAACGTCTTTGGAACCCTCAACCAATGAAGCCCTAGCTGTGAGAGGTCGATCTTTCGAGAAGAGTCAACAAAGTAGATCACAGTCCAGATCTAAGTCTAAAGGACAAAGCTGAAAGGGAAGTGTTGGCATTGCGGGAAGCCAGGGCACTCAAAGAAGGATTGTTGGTAGTTAAAAAAGAAAAAAAAATGGTGAAAACCAATTTCAGCCTTCAGCTGAGGCCAGTACAGTAAATTCTGGAGAGACGGCAACATGTGAGGCTTTCTGTATCAGCAAAAGCAGATCTGTTTTATATACCTGGGTTTTGGACTCGGGTGCATCTTTCCACATGTCTCCTCACAGAGACTGGTTTGACAAATATCAGCCATATAGTGGTGGGAAGGTCTACTTGGGTGATGATCACCCTTTAGAAATTGTGGGAAGAGGGGGACATAAGGATCGAGTCGGACGATGGTAGAGAAAGGATGTTATGTGATGTGCGACATGTGCCATATTTGCGGAAGAATTTGCTCTCAATCAAGATGATGGATAAGCTAGGGTATTTTGTCACTTTCGGTAACAACTATTGCAAAATTACCAGAGGTGCTATTGTAGTAGCAAAGGGAGAATCTTATGGGACCCTATATCGTTTATACGGTGATACGGTGACAAACCATGCAGTAGTAGCAACTTCAGTTCAGGATGCAGTAATGCTATGGCATCAACGCCTAGGCCATATGAGTGAAAAAGGTCTGAAAATTTTGCATGACAAAGGTATGCTTTCTGGGATTAAGTCTTGCAATTTAGACTTGTGTGAGCACTGTATTTTTGGTAAACAAAAGAGGGTTCGGTTTATTGCAAGCCCTGGTAAGAGTTCTGATTTTCTGCAACTTATACATTCGGATATATTTGGACCAGTCCCCACTCGGTCCTTAAATGGTGCCATCTATTTTCTGACATTTATAGATGATTATTCTAGGAGAGTGTGGGTTTATTTTCTAGAAGAAGTCGGAAGCTTTGCAGAAATTTAAAGAGTTCAAAACTCGAGTAGAGAAAAGTTTGGGCAAGCCTGTTTTATGTCTTAGGTCAGATAATGGGGGTGAATATTGCTCCAAGGAATTTGATAAATTTTGTATGCAGGAAGGAATTAAGCACCAGAAGACTGTACCATATACTCCACAACAAAATGGTGTGGCTGAGCGGATGAATCGCACAATCATGGAACATGCAAGAAGCATGCTAAGCGCATCCATGTTGGATAAAAGGTTCTGGGTAGAGGCTGTTAATACAGCTGTTTACCTCATTAACAGGTCACCTACAACTGCGTTGGATGGACAAATTCCGGAGGAGGTTTGGTGTGGTAAGCCATTTGATTACTCTCATTTGCGTACCTTTGGTTGTGATGCATTTGCCCATGTGCCTAAAGAAAAAAGGTCCAAACTTGACCCGAAGTCAAGCAAATGTGTTTTTCTCGGCTATGGAGATGCAATAAAGGGGTATAGACTGTGGGATCCTACTACCCACAAGGTAATTATTAGCCGAGATGTTATTTTTGATGAAAAATCCATGCAAAGGAAGGAGGTACAACAAACACCTAATGTTGTACCAGTTGAAGTAGACATGAACGAAGATGAAAATGAAAATCAGCATGCTGAAATTTTTGACCATCATGCTGAATTTTTTGACCAGCATGCAGAACAGCATGCAGAACAACAAGTAGAACAGCAAGTAGAGCAGCCACAACAGTCACAAGACCAAGAGCCACAATCAACAGATCATTGGGTTAGAAGATCTACACGTCCACAAAAGTATCCGGAAAGGTATTCTCATGTTTATCAGTCCTCTTTTGCTTTGTTAACTGATGATGGTGAGCCTAGTTCATTTCGGGAAGCTAGAGAGTCTGAGAATGCAGAAAAGTGGAGGAAATCCATGGAGGAGGAAATCGAGGCACTTCGCAAGAATAAAACGTGGGAACTTGTGGATCTCCCACTTGGAAGAAAGATAGTTGGAAACAAGTGGGTGTACAAAGTGAAGAAGAACATCGATGGGTTGTTGGAACGCTATAAAGCTCGCTTGGTGGCAAAAGGCTATGTGCAGAAGTCAGGTATTGACTTTAATGAAATTTTCTCTCCAGTTGTGAAGATGACTACTATTAGAGTTCTACTTGCACTTGTAGTTGCACGAGATTTAGAACTGGAGCAGCTTGATGTAAAGACTGCTTTCTTGCATGGTGATCTCGAGGAGGAGATTTATATGGATCAGCCTGAGGGCTATGAGGAAAGAGGCAAAGAGCATTTGGTTTGCAGACTGAAGAAATCTTTGTACGGGTTGAAACAGGCACCAAGGATGTGGTACAGGAAATTTGACACCTTCATGAAGAGCCAAGGTTTCAGCAAGAGTGAAGCTGACCATTGTGGATACTATAAGAGGTTTGATGATGGCAGTTTTATTATTTTGTTGTTGTATGTTGATGATATGTTGGTTGCAGGCCCCAACATGAAGAAAATCATTGATCTTAAGGCTCGGTTGGCTAGGACATTTGAAATGAAGGATTTAGGAGCAACAAACCAAATTTTAGGGATGAAGATACACAGGGACAGAAAAGGAAGAAAGATCTGGTTAAGTCAAAAGTCATATATAGAAAAGATTCTGCAACGCTTCAATATGCAGAATGCAAAACCAGTTAGTACCCCACTTCTTTCAAACTTAAAATTGTCTTCCAACCAGTGTCCTAGAATAGAAGCGAGAAGACAAGCATGTCTCGTGTACCGTATTCATCAGCAATAGGAAGCCTCATGTATGCCATGGTGAGCACCAGACCGGATATTGCCCAAGCAGTGGGAGTAGTTAGCCGGTACATGGCAAATCCTGGTAAGGAGCATTGGAATGTTGTGAAGTGGATATTTAGATATTTAAGAGGCACTTCAAATGCTGTTATTTACTACGGATCGGATAGTTTGCAAGTTAAAGGTTTTGTGGATTCTGATTATGGTGGAGATAGAGATGGGAGAAAGTCCACTACAGGATATACTTTCACTCTTGTTGGTGGAGTTGTGAGTTGGGCTTCTAAGTTGCAATCTGTGGTGGCTTTATCAACCACTGAAGCAGAATATATTGCAGCGACTCATGCCAAAAAAGAGGCAATTTGGCTAGAGCGACTATTGGGTGACTTCAAGGTAATGCAGGGGAAAATTATGTTGCATTGTGATAGCCAAAGTGCTATTCAGCTAGTGAAGAACCCAACATTCCATGATCGCACGAAACACATTGATGTCAAGTACCACTTTATAAGAAATGTGGTGGAAGAAGGTAGGATCCTGTTGCAGAAAATCGACACTGAAGTGAATCCTGCAGATATGCTTACTAAGTCGGTCAAGACAGAGAAGTTTGAGTGGTGCAGAACTTCTCTGGGCTTGCTGAAAATGTGATAAGGGCAGCATTGGGCAATTGGCACTTGGATGGAAAAACATAGGCAAAGAATTCCTGTATATCGACTTCAAGTGGGAGAATGTTAGGAGGTGAAGTCAATATCCAGATCTCCAATGTTCTTCAGCAGAGAGGTGCATGGTGGTGCAACTTATAAAGAGGAAACAAACAGTATTCTGTAGTCTTCCTTTGGGAGAGGAAACAAACAGTCTTTTGGACTCTTCCTTTGGAAGAGGAAACGAATAGTTTTTTGGACTCTTCCTTTGGAAGAGGAAACAAACAGTTTTTGGACTCTTCCTTTGGAAGAGGAAACGAACAGTTTTTGTTTTTTCTATAAAAGGGGAATGACCCCTTGCATGTAAATGATGATTGTATGTAATTCTGCCAAAATCAATAAAATATCAAGTTGCCATTGCCCCGTGGTTTTTCCTGCACATTGCAGGTTTTCCACGTAAAATTGTGTTACTGTTTTTCCTGTGTTATTGTGTTTTTCTGCTTGCACAGAATTTTGATATTTTTTCTAACACAAATCATAGTTTTGAGTCAAATAATTGCTTTCTTGTTCATAGCCAAATTGTTTCACCCAATGAAATAATATCATATTTTTTTAACAGTACGAGCATATCATACCACTTTTGGGTTCAAGATTGTTGCAGACAACCACCCAAGTGGATGAGATTGGTCAAATCCCGTGAAAGGTGCCATTTTGTGGATTCGATTGACCTCATTTAACGTCCTCGTGTTCTGACATGAGGGTCGAACCATAGTTGGGGTTATCCTCTAGGGCCCATAACACCTAGAGGGTGGACTCTTAATTCCTCATCCCTTATCATACTGAACCCTCGACTTTTCGGTTGACTTGTTCCAATATGTGTATGTTAGAGGTTAGCGTACATATGCCCAGTGTCTAGCTGATTGTCCACTACCTGGAGTCAACTAGAGCCCTGTCAGTAGCCTGATTTAGGACTTGATCATTCATGCCCATTGTGACTGATGACCGTTTGTCCCATACCAAACGTCGTGGCTGAACTAGCTAAGTCAAATGAACATGGGACTTATCACAATACTTTCCGAGCAACAACCTAGAGGTGACGTACCATATTGCCCCTCGTTACAAGTCCTGACCAAGTCACGTGTTCCGACCAATTCTGTCAGGCTACAGTTGCTCACGGATCATGTCATGTGCATACCCGCACCTTGACCATATTGGGTGTTCACGTCAATTCATTCACCCTTCTCGTTGAACGATTTCACTTTCTTTTTCACTTGAGTTTAATTCATTCATCCTTCTCGATAAATGATTCCACTTTCCCTTTCATTTGAGTTTGGTTTGGATTTAAGGTTTTGAGGTTCACTAAGAAGATTTCTAGAACCCATATAGCTCATAAAGCTAGTTTAGTAACTTTCTACTAAAAGACTAAAGTAAAAATATATCCTTTACCGACTAATAAATAGCTTTGGCTACATTCTTTAGTTCCTTAACCATTAGTATGGCATTTACATTTGATATGCATGCTAGCTTAACAAAGGAAGTCTTATTTACTGAAAATTAAGTAAACAAAGATTCCTATTCAGCCTTAAGGGCGTACACTATAGCCTGGTTACTTAAGTACATTCCAGTTCTATTAGCTACTTTCATTCCGCATTTCACTAGATCCCCTCCACTAGCAGGGAGTTCCACAGCGGTTTACCAAATCAATATTGGAATAGGGTAAATGAGTACCCAAAAACAACTATCACATGGCCTCTACTAATAGTCTTACTTTTGTGTACTCGGGTCACAACTGAGAGGGTTTTATGTTTCATCTATATAAATTCTCTAATACCAATGTCTAAAAACAACTATTGTTTAAATTATAAGTTGACTTCAATTCATTCTCCTTCACACAGGTGGTGAGCTTTTGTAATATTATTAATATAACTAACTTCTCATATATTATAATATTCACTTCACGCAGAAGCATGATAATCCTTGTAAAGGCCTTTTCATGATTAACACGCAAGCTTTTCTTAGTTTTCAAGTGAGCTCTCCAGCAGTTGGGTTATGCGTAGGGTAAAACTTGCCCTTACCAACTTTTAGTTTAAGTTTCACTACAACTAAAAGCAAGTTTTCCAGATTCATTGCTTTAGTAGATTTATAAGAAATTCTATACACTATCCATCCATTCGGGTTATCTCCAAAGATGGTTTCTTTACTACTCTTACTCACATTTCTTTAAAATAAAAAGAGCCCATTTATATACATCAACAGTTGCTCAGATTAAGCCCAAATTTGTTTTGCAACACTGACTGGGTAATAATCCCCTTTTTGAAGTAGGGTAAAGTTTGTATTATTAACATTATTTATAAATAAATTCTAGACACCATCTTACAAACTTAACATTTAATTTGACATGGAAACTAAGCAATAGAATATATTTGTGGCAGACTTAACTCAAGGATTAGACAAGAACGTCATGTCATTCATAATATATCCAGATAATAAGGTTACAATTTGGTTACATCTTTTTTTTACACAGAGTTAGCCAGATTTAGTTTTGCTGGTATCCATGATTTTGCAAACTATCTTGAGTGCCGTAATTGAATTACGTACGCCACTCTAACAGAATGGACATGCCCTGATTTCGAACGGCGAACAACGACCTAGCTTATTCCAAGCTTCACACAGGAAAATGATACAAATTATATAATGACTCAAGTCATGATTTCACCCTCACAGGGCTATGACAGTCTGTTCGGGTATACTCCAGCTCTGTCATTCCAGCACCACCTCCGGGAATCATCTTCACAAGCCTCCAACTCAGCCAGAAAGGTAGTTTCAGAGTTGTCTAGTTTTCCTCGGCTAATTGGGATCAGATGCGGTTCCATATAATGACAAGCATGCTGTTCTATTCTACATGCAGTCTAATTTTACACACTTCTATGCATAACAGTCACAACATAAAGGTTTTATTACAATAGAAACCAAACAACACCCATTTGTTTACAGTCAGGTTTTTCCAAAACCATTTCCATACATTTGCTCCACTGTAATTCCAAGTTTAATCTGATATGCAGTCCCTATAACCTGGTAATATTACAGTCCAACAAATGTTTCATATTTCTTTTTCTTTTATCGTTTCCAAGCATCTCAGAAGGAAATTCAATTGAAGACAACTATGGCGGAGAATTGAAACATAAACTTTCCTCTTCATGCCAGCCTGAATCAATATTTTCCAATCATAAAGCAAACAATCTATTTCATTTAAGTAAAAAACATCTTGCTACAGATCTCCGCCGCCATGAAGGAGGTAACAAGACTGAATTCACAACTTCAACACAAAACTTTCAGGCGTATCCCTTTAACAGATGTTTAACAGCAGACAAATCTCTATATACAAACAAATTATGCATTTCATTTTACTGCAAATTCCCATTACCACTCCCTTATTTTCCACAGAAAGCTATAAAAGAAAGTAGCACACCTATATAGTTTTAAAGAAGTCGAATTCCAGTCCTTAGTCTAGCTACCCGGAAGTAAGTCCCTTTCTTTTAAAAACTAGGTTCAATGAGTTTCTTTTCTTACTCCCAATACCTCTGTCCACACAATCCTCTCTCTTTTCTTTTACCAGGATTATTTCATGCAATGGATAATGTCCGTTTTTCCTAAAAAGTAAACACCTCTTACCTTCCGTCAGCGAAAACCAGAAAACAGTTTTTACAGCCTCATCATTACCATGATTCCCCACTTTCGGATCATTCCGCCATCACTTCACCACTCCCGCCGTTGGGTCGTGGCCATTGGAAATCATGTTGTTTTGTTTATATTTATCTCCAACATGCAAAAGTTATTTACATATTGAAACTTGTTCACATATATGCAATAATAACATCAATACATGTGTATGACACCTATCACTATACGAAACTTATGTTTCCCTTCGTTTTTAATTCACTAATAAATATACAAACAAATGACAGCTATACCAACACTCCTCCTTTTTAAACCAAGTACAAAATAAACTAAAAGGTGCAAAATAAACAAAAATGCTCCCATGCCTCCTTTGGCACTTTCATTGCCTCAAAGAGAAACTCAACAATCAACAATCACCTTTTTAAAGCAAACACAACACACAATACAACATTCACACAGTGTTCCTATATGAAATGCATTGACATGAGCATTCATGTACTCACGAGCCGAATCATCACTTCCCATTTACCTTTTTCCGTCGACCAACTCTGTCTGTCGAATGCATATACCTGATCTTGAAAACATAGTGACTATCAGCAGTATCACTTTCGATAGGAAAAGGCAACTTAATATCATCAATTTAATTACTTAACAAGGGTTGTGCGAGGAGGGTCATTACATTCTGCATCTTAGGCAGGTTCTTTACATGCCAAATGCATGATCTTTGGCAAACCTTGCGAGAGGTTCTACACATTGATGAATTGCAAACAATGAGCTGTGTTGCATTTTTATTGGAATTCAAAATCACAACTTCATATATGATAGTACTTTTGAAAATGTTATTTCAGGTGGAGTGGATCTATGAGGAGATCGTTTGACAATGGAATGTCTTGGTCAGAGAGAGAACAGCTTCCACCTGGAATTTTAGGGCCCTCCAAAAATAAGGTGCTAATTCCATGGATAATAAAATAGGTTCATTTTGCACCAGAGCTTCAGAACTATTTAAGAAAATTGTTTGCATTGTGTAAACCTAGCCCATCTATCCATAGTAAATATCATAATTAATGAATAGAAATTTAATTTCATGATTTAAGGGTCTTGGTATTATATCTTCATCAGTGGGGTTCTCATGTCTTGATTAACTCCATCCTTTCAGCCTCTTCTGTTGGATGATGGGCAATTAATGTGTGGATCCTCTGTGGAAAGTTGGAATTCATGGGGTGCATGGATGGAGGTTTGTTTCTTCTATTCTCTCTAGTTGGAATCCATTTATTTAATGTGCAGATATTATTAATTTCAAAACTTTGAATAAACAGCTTCTTTACAGAGAATGTTAACAGAAATTGGATCATGTGATGAAGGTCACCAAGGATTCAGGTCACACGTGGAGAAAATATGGTCCAATACACATCCCTGGATTCCCAATGAGTGTAATTCAACCAGTACCTTATCTTACTGCAAGGAACACAATACGTATGTTGCTTCGGTCAGTAGAGCAAATTGGCAGGATTTGCATGGCAGAATCCACAGATGGAGGATACACCTGGAGCAATGCTAAGCCAACAGTGCTTATGAATCCAAATTCTGGTAGCTATTAGCATAGCTGCATACTAGACATTCCAAATTTGTTTGAAGCTCATTTAGCATACAGTTCAGCCATATGGTAACTGAAAGAAAAGTTCTTAGGACTCACAAAATATACGATGGACTTTTAAACCAGGCATAGATGGTGTAAAACTACATGATGGACGGCTTGTAGTTCTCTACAATACAATATCACGTGGAGTACTCAAAGTTGCTATATCGGAAGATGATGGAGATTCTTGGAAGGATGTTCTTACATTGGAGGATCATGATGGAATGGAATTCTCATATCCAGCTGTGATTCAAACTATGGACAAGCTTGTTCATGCAACTTACACCTATAACCGCACACAAATAAAGGTACGGCTTCTTGGACTATGAGACTAGTTAACTACTTTCTTGGCTGAACGTCAATTCCAAAGCTAACATGCATGTTTGCTTATGGCAGCATGTAGTACTTAAAACAACAGCACTGTGATGGTCAAGTGTTTGCTCATCTCAACTTCATCAAGCAACTTGTGTGACAGGTTCAAAGAGCAAGATGTATTTATATGTCTACTGATTTTCTATACAATTTTATGCATCAGGAAAACAACAAACAATTATGTCTGATCATGGTACTTATGCAGAACTGTTATGTGAAGTTTTTCAATTCATTTTGCCCATTATTCCTGGGTGGTCTTTGCTGAAATCCAATTACATATGTACTTCTGTCATCATAGAAAACTAAATATTTTAACCAAGAGACCCACTGATCATACTTGTATTTTATTGAGACAAAGAGAAATGGTCGGTGGGTGACAGGTACCAGGCTTCTTAAAAATTGGGCAGGAAGATCATTGCACATGTATGCTTCTTTCTACCATTGGAGCAATTGTCAGTAAGAAATTGCTAAGAATGGGATCAGTGGCCACAAAAAGAATGTCAGAATAAGAATCTCTTGTTGTTCTTCAAACCAATTTTACATGATGTTTTGACAGTCATGAGACTGGACAGTGCAAAAGCAAATTAATCTTGAGCATAGGGGTCCTTACACAAGAGGAACAAATTGTATTCAAATGCTCTCACTCTCTTTAGCCTTGAAAGCCTTTAAACGTCACATGAAAGTTTGTTTGCACCCAAATCATGATTTGTTTGTCATTAATATTCAAGGAAATCTAATACTCTGTTGATGCAATACCATATTTATAACTAAATTTTTATTTTACTAAATAATGAGGATTTATATTTTTTTGTGGCCAATGCAAAGATGAGACACACAGCAGTAATGATAGCAAAAGTTGAAATGGTGATCAAACAAAATATGTCACCATGTAAACATGTGAACCAGCATAAAAAAGATTTAAGGGTTTACATATACATGGGCAAGAAGCCATCAGAAAACTATCTGTAAGTGTACAGCATATTGATCTGTTATTCACAATAGAAAAAAAGAAGTTGCAGATTCTGATGCTGCTATAAAAGGAAGCTCTTGCCGACCTTAATTCTGGTCATGAGTTTCTCAACATCTTTTCTTCCATCACTTTGCATATAGCAATGGAATCTAGAATCCTCTTTTGCCAGTGTTAGCATACTATTCATTAAAGACAATACATTGAAGTGGGCAAAAACTTGGACAAGTTCAGGCCGAATGAGAGGAATGATCATGAACGTAAGAATGCAAAATGCAACAAGAAGTGAAGGCTTCACAGTGAGAGCACTTACGAACCATCTCTTTATATGAAATTGCCAGCTGCAGAAATTATGGGTGATTAGAGTATTTGTTATAAGAGCTAAACATGATAATGCTTCATGCCAAGAATTTTAATTGTACTGGAAACTGATTATTGAATCATGTTCTCATATTGAAAGAGTACAGTTGGCATTATGCAAAACATATTTATATTATAAGATGATTTCAATGCAGATTCTCATGTCAGTATTAGGACAATCTGAATTCCAATTAACAGCTAAAATTTAATGTGATGGTTATTCTTTAGGTCTCAGACAAACCATCACACTGAACTGGTACATTACTTATGGTAGCGAAGGGAACTTTTCAACATTATCTTATATTTATCGTCTCCAATTCTGTATCTCCTTGGATTTTGACCTGATAAATTATGACTTGTTAGAATATCTAAGCCCACAGACCAATTGACCATTTTATTAAAGCACTTTTCTGCCAAATACACCCAACTTTTCTAAAATGCATGTAACTTCAGAAAATTAATATTAGATTTCAATTTGAAAATTGAAAACAAGTCTCTTCATATTTGAAGCAAACAGTTGGAAATGACAGTTTAAATTAACAAGCTGGTTAGAATTTGGCCCATACTCCTGTTAGCCTAAAACCTTTGTGATGTTTCCCACCTTGACATCGAATTTATGAGAAACATTTTCCTCAAAATAGTTAAGTAGTTTTACAAAATGACAATTTTTAACAAAGTCTGCCATAAAAATATCATTTTCTTAAAAATGTCATAGGACAACAATAATCTTCTTCAACCAGCTGGGTATAATCCAAGTATTTAGTGTGGGTGTTGTGAAGTCTAGAAACGTAATTTTTAAGACCAAGTGCAAGTCCTGCTTGAGCCCTAATGGGAATAAAAAGCAAAGCTATTATCTGACTGAAACTTTTATTTTATTTTTGTTTTTTCGCTGGAAGAATAGCAGAATAAAAAATAAATTAAAATTATTTTAAAAACAATTAAAATCAAACATAAATTAAAAATAAACGATTATATTGTTTAAGGGTTATTGTAATATATATTTTACTGTTGAAATAATGAGAAGTATAAAGGATGATACAATTATAGGATTATATTACGAGGGTTTAATAAGGTCTTCTTGTGATTTGAACTTAGATAATTTAGATGACAATGTGATAATATACCATAATCTAATAAAAAAACAAGATAAATATTATTATATAATTACTATGTAATATCGATGGAAGTTATTTTTAATTTCCAAACAGCACACTGGTAATAATAATATGCTTGATTATTAAATGACATGAAATTAATGCAAAAAACGTGAACTCTAAGGGCCGTAATCTAAGTTTAAATATAACTATTCATATGGTTGGTTATAAAAACCACGAACTCAAAGACATGCTACCTGTCAACCTATAAAATTTTAAGTTAAAAATATATAATAAAATTTAAAGCTAAAGTTTTATTAGGGTTCAAGTCATTTGTACGAGCTTACCACTACAGTATAGAGTTTTTACAAGGAGTGCAGCCCCCTTTACCCAAGTTTAAACTTGAATATGCTGAATAAATATTTGAAAGACTTTCTTTTTATTTTGATCACTAGTGCTTATACACATCTATTATAGGGTTGAACCCGGGTCTCACTGATAATGCAAGTGATGTCCTTGCCCATAGACCACACTCACTTCCGGAGTCTCGTGAGTGTTTTCTAGCTTGAGGTCTATAGTTTCAATCCCGGACCCCTCTAGGTCCCCTCACTCTGGAGTAAATATTTGCTGAGGTGGGGTAGGGGGTTATTTCCGAGAGAAAAAAAAAATCAAAGACTTCCTACCACGGTAACCCTCGGGACTTAAATTTCAGGGTAAAATATGGGTTTTTGAAAGGGCCTTAGCCCTCACATGGCTCAAGTTTTAAGATAAAATACAGTTTTTGAAAGGGACTCTAGTCCCGTTGTATTAGGATTTGAACTTGGGTCTTTTGGATATAAACTCAAAACCATACCTCTATGGTATCCCTAAGAGGACTATAAATTTTAGGGTAAGGCCTGGATCTGGTCCTTGTGCCCGGGTTTGAACTTAGGTTATTTTGGGATGAAAACCCAAAGACTTGTAGGGTGAAGTCTGGATTTTTGGATTTTTGAAAGGGGTCTTGAACCCCTTATATCAAATCAAAGTATGAACTTCAAAGCATGAACTTATCAAAATATAAACTTTAGTTTTTTTTAATGAAAATCCAAAATCATACCACTGATATAATAAAATTTTAAATTAAAACACAATTTTTTATGAAGGTTTCTATAATTTTTTTATAAAATCGTTATTATTATACTTAATCTTTTAAAAACTATTTATTTTTTTTTTACTGTCTTATTTATTCCCTCTCGCCCATGCCTTAGAATCTTAAGGATAAAATCAAATAGGGCATGCGCATTTGCATGTGTAGCATCATTACATGTAAAAGTAAAATAATCATCTATCTAAGTTTATGAAAATGAGTGTTGTGCCTCTAAAAGTCCGGCTGTACATATTTCTATTTAATGGCATGAAAAGGAATGCACTTTTGCATGTGTATCATCATTACATATACAAAGCATTTTGAAAAATGAAGAGTGGGTCTTTAAAAATCCTTTTGGACATATTTATGTTCAATAGGATGAAAAAGTAAAAATGAAAGCTTTTACGTGAGAATCCTATAAAAGTTTAAACTTTTGATATTATCATTCTATTTCTAATTAATTCATTAGATATAATAAAACATTTTCAACTTCTATTCACATGCAATTGTTTATGTTTCAAATTCATTCTGCTATATGTACCACAATGTATTATGGTGCAATTTACATATCAATTATTTGTTATATTTGTTGTAAAGTTTATATATTGATAAAGTATTAATAGAATATATTTTTTGGTTGGAAAACATTTTTTTCAGAGTGTTATTTTTGGTTAAGTTTTAAAGAGGTAAGGGTATTTGTTTTGTAAAAATTGTCTAGGGCTTGTACTTGGTCTGCCCTCTTCGACACACTCATGCATCATGCCTAATCCAAAGTAAATCAGCCAACAAGCTATGCATATTGCAGCAGTCATAAGATTCATACAGATTGCAGCAATCATAAGGCTTTTTCCAAGACTAGCGCTAGCAACACCCTCATAATATTTTATTGATCAAAGAAATGATTCTACACTTATTGTCCTCAAGAGCATCCATGTCAGCAAACTGGTTAGTATTAAAAATTAAATTTAAAAAAAATATTTATTTTAAAATAATTATAAATGTTAGTTAATTTGATTTTAAATTATATAAAATAATTTTATTTATTTGTTTTTAAAATAAAGATAAAATTAGTTTGTTTATCCTAAAATTTAAAATGTTTAGAATCTATTTGTTGTACAAGTTCTTAAAGAGTTAGAGTCAACCTTATTATTTTCTTGTTTTAGAAAGTAATTGTTATGGGTGTGAGTAAGAAGCAAGTGCGAGCAAGAAGCAAAATACAAGTAAGGAGCGAGCATCACTTATTGTTTTAGGTCTTAAGAAAAACTCAAAAACTAACATGGCAATAAAGTTATTTTTGAATGTCTTTACTACAAGTAAGGATGCCCTAGTTAGCTATAAGAGGAAGAGTGAATCTATGGTAAACCCCATCCACATAGTAAATACCACATTAGAAGTGATTATCAAGGATGAGATGATCAACCATGATATAATGATTCTTATAGTTTGGAAATCAGGGATAAAGTAATAAATGTTGGTCTTTGTGTTAGAGGTAAAGATGCATTATATTTAAGACCATGGAGTGAGATTTTCTATGGAGCTAGAGACTATTAAAAGGATTTTGGTGTGGATTAGGTTTTTTGGTTCCTTATTAGCTTATCAATGAGGATGTTCTAAAGAATATCAACATTACTCTATTTCTCTAGGGGAGTTCATCTAGGAGGGACCAATTATTAAGGAGAGAAGCATGTTGCATACACTCGAATATGTTTTACCATGGATATTTCAAAACCTTTATTACAATCCATTAGGATAAAATTTGAATCAAGAGAGTGGGATCAATAAGTGGATTGTGAAAACATTGCATTCTTATGTCAGAAATGTTATGAGACCATACACATGGTAGGAAATTACAAAGTGAAATTGGCATAGAAAAAGATGAAAATTTTGGCCATGAGATAAACTTCAATGTAAAGCAAGAAGATCATATCATAGTAGAGGCTGGGTCAAATCAAGGATTCTTCACTCAAAAAGTGGCAAAAGAAAATATCTCTAAATAATCAAATAACAAAGGCCGTTATAAATTACTTGAAACAACCATTAAAAGAAAAAATTGATATAAGGTATGAGGAAGTACAATGTGCAAGTTCAAATTTAGGAGTTAAGGGTGTACCAAAATATGGGGAGACACATTTTGAAGCAAATGAGACAAAGGAGGTTAAGTTAATCCAGGTAAGTCATCTTCATTTTCCTCAAGTAGCATAAAATCCTCTCCTTGTAGTAAAAATGAAAGTAGTATCTTTTGCACTTTAGGGTTTCAAGAGCAACATAATAACGAAATGCATATGGAGGATATCCATGGAAATTTAGGATTTATAGGGCACCATGGAAAAGTAATTACTATTGAGGATAATATTTGAACTTAAGGGTTTTGGGGGCAATATAGAGAAGAAAGTGTTTATGAGTCTATTCCTTGCATTTCATGTATTTTAAGGTATCATAAATCTTGAGAAGACAAGTCTCATCATGATGGAAAAATAGAAGAGATTAATGAAGATGAAAGTGTTGGTAGAAATGGAAAAATGAGAGGAAGGTCGTCAAAGCATGGACAAAGAGAAAATGAAAACTCAAAGGGATACCAAATAAAACTATCACGTGTTAATAAGAAGTGGGACTAAGCCCACTAATAAAAATAGAAAGTGATGGTAAAAATGGTATCATGGAATATTAGGGGTATGAATAAGACCCTTTATAAAGTTATTAAGGAATTAATAAGTTGTTATAGCCTTAAGTTTGTTTTAATCAAAAAACAAAATTAAGTATTGAGGAATGTAAGGATGCTTTTAAAAGAATTTAGAAGATGAGGGTTTGTTAATTGTTTCTTCTATAGGAGAGACAAATGCAAATGGAATGAGAACAACTGTTAGAAGCAAAAAGTAATTGGGTTGCCAAACTATTTTGTATAAAATAGGAAAACATCACGATTGGGGTTATAAATGTATATGCTCCAACTATAGTTACTCATGAAAATTTTGAAAGGATCTTAGCATAGTATTGTTAAACATAAAGATGATTCATAATTGTGATCTATGGATTATTGGGGGTGACTTCAACATAGTTCTATCTCCATTGGAAAAGAAGCACAATACTCTTGGATGGTCTAAATCAATGCAAGATTCTGCTTTATAAATTAATTCATATGGTATTGTTGATTTCATTCCTTTAAGTTTTCAGTATACATGGAATAATAGATGCATTAGATAAACTCATATAAAAAACATTTTTTATTATCCAACAAATGGTTGCAAATAGATATACAACCTCTTCAGGTATTTTATTGCAAACAAGATCAAATCACAAACTCTTTCTTTTGACTTGTGATTTATTCAATAATGGTCATCCAAATCTGTCTTGCTTCTAGTCTATATGGCTCAAAGACCTTGATTTCTTCTAGATGGTTACATTATGGTAGGATGAAGCAAATTTTGACGGATCATGTATGTATAAATTTGTTTAAAAGATGAAATATTTAAAGGGGTAAATTAAGATTTCGAATGCCAAATATTTTGGTAACATTTATAAAAAGAAATAAAATGAATTCAAACTCAAAAATTTATAAGAGATAGAAGAAGTCAATCAAATTAACAAGGATTATTATGTGTAAGAAAAACAATTAATTTTTTATTATGATAATGCATTGAAAAAAGTCTTATTGATTCTAAAAATATAGGGAGAAATGGTTCAAGGAAGGAGATAGACATACTAATTTTTTCATGTTACAACAAAATTTTCTTTTCATTGCATCAAAAATATTTTAATTGTAGATGGAAGAAATATTGAGGAAGAAGAAGATATTTTTTCAACGAGTTTACATAGGGTTTTATGAGGGGTCTTGGTCCCTTTATACTAAGTGGGGTTTGAACCTTAGATCTCTCAAAGAGAGGCCAAAGGCCTTACCACTAGAGTAAGATTGCAACTTAAGAATAAGATATATATATGGAACCGTCTGGGCGGTCTTTAGTAACCATTTGAATTTTATCAATGATCTGATTGAAATTCTCCTTTTGGGGTTGAATATTTTGTTGCTCTCATGATTCTTGCTAGACAATTGGTGCATCTAGAGGATGAGCTTCTTTCTTTTAAACATTTGAATATTTCAAATCATTTGCATGTAGGGCCTTCTTCTCCACCAAGGAGGAATTAGAGCATGAATAGATGACTGAGCATCTCTTCTTTAGGTGGCCATATTGTTGATAACTATAACATCTTAGGGAGAAGTTTTCATATTCAATATTTTAGATCCATTCCCATTTGCTTGAGGAGATAGTAATGGATTGAGGCCCAAGAACTGAAAATCCATCCAAAAAACCAATCTTGCTTTACTCATATTAATTTTACTAGAAAAAATTTCTTTTGTTTGGGCATCCATATACTGGAATGCACCAATGGCAAAACTAATTTTGGTGAATATCTTCTCTCTCAAAACTTCATAGGGAGAGCATAAAGATTCACCCAGACTAGGAAGCCATTATCTTATTCTATAAAGGGATTGAAACTAGGAGTCCAAGGTCTTATATAGACAACCCTTCACCCAAAAAATCAATTATATCTATAATCCATTACCCTATCTCTATCCACTAAAGTAGAAAAGGAAATAAAAAACAATTTTTTTGGGTAGGAGAATTACTTGGAATACTATACTAGTCCACCAATTTTTAATGTATCCTTTGAGCTCCTCCAGGCCTGGTCTTCTGTCCTTGAGTTTGCAGATAATTGTTCGGGCTTCATGATTCCAACCCAAATTCATCCTCTAAAATCATGATAGAGGGCATAGGTTCATCCACCTACAAACCCAAAGATCCCTGAGAGATATTTTTTTTGACATACGAGGCTTTCTCACAGATTGAAGAGACCATCTACGAATAACCCTCTTCCTTCAATGTTTGACTACACCTAGGGTTTTCATCCCTTTCATGAAGACTATAACCAAATTTAACACTTTGTTCCATCACTTCAGTGCACCTAGGGTTTACACTCTTTTTGTGAAGACTCCCTTAAGGAAAAAATATTAAGAAGGAAGAACATTATTATTTCAAAAATATTTTGTTAGGTGTTGGGCAAGATTAGGAGGCACAAGTTATGTTTTTGTAAAATATCCCATCAACTATCGCACATGGATAATATAAAATCTCGATGAAGATATCCATGGAGGAGCTACATAAAGTTTTTTTTGTTTTTTGTTTTATTCTAACAAGGTATTTGACTCCGATGTAAATATTGCAATTTTTGTTTTTGGATTTATTGAAGAGTGATATGTTGGTTATGGTTTAAGAGGCTAGGAAAAGGAAATCTACAATAATGAGATCAATGCAACTTTTATTACATTATTTTCAAAGAGGAGAAAATATTTTTATAAATTTTTCCAATAAGCTTTGTAATATGATTTAACAAATCATTTCAAACATTATGGTAAATAGGTTGAAAAGCATTCTAGATTGTTATATCTCAAAGGAACAAGGTGCTTTTGTTCATAGTAAATAGATTCTTGATGGTGTAATCATTACACAAAAAACCTTATTTTATTCCATGAAAAACTGAGTATGCTTATGAAATTATATATAAACAAAGCATATGATAGGATTTATTGGAGTTTTCCACATGATATTTATAATAAATTTGGTTTTAAACCGACTAGTTTTTACTGAGTGATCACTAGCTTGAGGTCGATGGTTCCAATCTCGAGCTTCTTCGGGATCCCCCTCACTTGGAGTAAAAGTTTACCGAGGTGGGGCAGAGGTTATAGTGGTAGCTTTCCAGATTTGAACCATGCCCATGGAGATAATATGATGGAGACTTGTTGATTCCATTATGTAACAAAAAATAATAAGTTTGGTTTTATTCAAGGTTGGAGTGAATGCATTAAATGTTGTTATAGCACTCTAAAATATTATAATTAAATCAATGGTTCTCTTTTTGGCTACTTTAATTCATCTTGTGTTCTCCACCAAGCTGATCCACTATTTCCTTATGTATTTATTATTCTTGCAAAAGCATTAGGGAGAGATTTTTCAAGGGAAAAATGAAGAAAAAATCAAAGGTATTTAGGCTATAAAAAATGGTCCATTGGAATCTCATTTCCAATTTTTTGATACTTTTCTTTTGGGTCATCCCTTATTCAGTGAGGCCATGGAGTGTAAATTAGTACTATCATGCTACAATAAGGTGTTGCCATATTAAACCCATTATAAATAATTTTATAATGGTCCCCTCTATCTTTTTCTTTTATCAATTTTATGTTCCATTATTTTCACTTTTATTTTTAATATAAAACCCCAAAGTCTTTTCTTTTTTATTGAAAGTGACTTGATCTTATTAAAAAATAAGAGTAAATTCACAAAAAAAAATGTGGTATGGAAGCACACCCCAAAATCCTATGCTAAACATCAACCCATGGCCAAAAAAGATCTAGGACAATTATAAAACAGTTGGCACATCAACAAAAAAGAAAGGGTAGAAGATCTGCTAGTACTCAAGTCACCATAGGAGTATCACCAGTAGAAGGAGGAGGGTCCTTATCCAAAGGATTTCCCTAGCCAATTGGAGTATTAGGGTCTATGGGAACTATATTCCACCTAGAACCATTGCCCTACAACTCCAAAGTGTTGCTTGCAATCTAAGGTAAAGTGGTAGCCCAACCAAATGATGAGCCTTAATGGTAATACTGTGGCATAAAGCAAAATCCTTCCTTGACACACTAGGGTCTACGAGGAGTTGGATTCTTCTAGTATTGATCCCATTGGTTATAAGAAAACGTCTTTGGCAAGGTGGGGAGGGTAAAACCTGAGCCATAGTGCAAGGAGTATTTACCCAATGATCCAACATAATTAGCAAATGTTGAACCTCAAGTGCAACCTTGTTTTCATGTGCTTGAATATGAAGTAAAATATTGGAGCATATTAGAGCTTTTGAATACATGGAAAACTCTAGAGATGCATGCTAAGCAAAAAAAAATTCTATATGTTAAATAGAATCTCAACCCTAAAAATATGTCAATATGCTCCATATGTATTGGCATTCAGGTTGTATCCCCGAGAATAACCATAGGCCAAGAAAATGGATGTGGCCTAAGAGGTTTAAAAAAATCATTAATCCATTCGATGATTCTTGGGCCCTAGGGAAATACCAAAATAAATGTTCAATGGATTCCCTATAATGATAAAAAAGGATAGTTGGGACTGTGCAATCCTAAATGATGAAGATATTATCCTACAGGAAGTCCCTAAAAAATAAGACACCAAAGAAAGTGTGCCACCTTAGGCTCCAAAATAGCATCCCATAGAGTGTGAAAACTATTTTACCAATCTCTTCTGGTTGCCTGGATTCTCCATTGCTCATTTAACTTGGGGACCATGGGCGAGAGCCAACAATACCCTTTGCCCACCTTATAGTTATTGAAAGGAGTGTCAGGATAGCATTTCTAGTCCTTCTGCCAAGGACGTAGGGTTCGGATCCCAATTTTATGAAGCATTTCAAGCGAGACTATGGCTTGAATTGCCTAAAATATTTCTTTTTCGGCCTTAGAGAGGAGAAACTGCATTTTAACTTTTGCCCATGAAATCCAATTCCTGGTCCACTTGGAAAATATGTCAAAGATGACCCGAATGCCCTTATGAAAAAATCAAAGGGTGCAAACCGAGGAAATTTTGACCAATGGCTACTCTTGATAGGTGAGAATGAGAGACCACCACAATGACTGTTGATTAATAGAGAGCCCATTATACTATAAAGTCATTTTCAAAATATTATAAAGTCTAGACTTGTACGTATGAAAGAGAAAAAGATTAAGGGGTTGTCGTACTCTTTCCTTAGCTCTTGATCCATTTATCTTCCATTTTTTTGGAGACGAAAGGAGTTAAGGCTTCCTTTCGACTGGACCCTTATTTACTCACTTTCTTCTCATGAGTGTATAAAATTTTATAGCAAATCAAAATCATCCATTCAAGCACCATAATGATGTGTCACTAATATGTTCTTAATTGATTTTGGTAATTTATTTGCATTTAAAACCCATGTCATTATAGGATTTAATATAGATATTACACTTCTTATCATTGTTAACTCATTTTTAATAAATTAAAGTAATTTTGTGTGAATTTAAATTTGACATGACTACATTTAATTTGCATGCATGAATTTAAACTTTACATGTTGACTTGGTATTTTAACTGGCTAAGTGTTGAAGCTATTGTCCAGTGTCTTGTGTTCAAAATAATGCTCATTTTCTACACTCACTAAAATGGGAAAGAATCAAGCAGTCATCAACACATCCATCATCCATAGCATGATAATAATATATTTGGGAGAAGATGTGAAAGATTTCTTGACATTTATCGTAAGTGCAAGAATATAATTCAAAACATAAATAGCTACAAAGATGACTAATATTTGGAGGCCATGGAGAACATCATGTAGTCTATGTTGCTAAAGATGGGTTCTCAACCTAAATTGCCAAAGTGTGAACATGTCATACCATGGATTTTCTGAAGGATGGACTTAACGAAGAGAGAGATATAAGATTCAAATAATAGATTGGTTGCCCATGTTGACAGTGATGCTTTATGCACTATCTATAGAATTTCTCCTAAATAGTTAGTTATCTATAATAATTATTATGGTCATTCATTCACAAAAAGGCATGAGAGCTTTGGGGAAATTTTGAGAGGTTGAAAAGCAAATGAGAACAAGACCCTTTCACATGAAAAATGAAAGGTATGTTGTTTTTAATTTTAGACCTAAAATAAGATATGCTATGACCTAGCTCTATAAACTCATAGGTGAGCAAAACACATCTCATTTTTTGTACATTATGTGTTGGTAGTAATTTTTGTTATTGTTGAAGGGCTGAGTTTGATTGGGCCTCTTTTATCTCAAACAATTTGGTTAAGAAAATTAGAGAGTTTAGAAAAACAAAGGCCCTAGAGAGGACTAAGTTTCACATAAATGCTTTTTTGATTGACATTTTGTGAAAAATCACCACTTAAAATAAAAAAGTCTCATTTTTTAACTGTCTAAAGAGAAATCTGGTACATATATTTTTTAGAAATCTCTAGAAAAAGAATGCAAAGTGGAAGAAAAAATTCTATTATATTCATTTTATTGTTTTTCCTTGTATATATTCTTTAATGAATAATTTTTTATGTCCCTGTTTTACTAAGGAAGCTAAAAAGGATTTGTGGTTGTATGCTGGTTTATTTATTCAAGCTCATAAGGTGTACATTAGAATCTCAGGTTTTAAGAAAAGCCCCACTTATTGCCAAAATGTGTACCCAATAAGATGCTACCCAAATTATGAGTAAATTCGCTAGCCTACATCCATGTGTTTTCTACCTATTCATTTTTTTATTGGTGAATTCATCATAGGAAATTTAGGACATTGTGCATAGTTAGCTACTTGCTTCAATAAAATTCAATTGAAAGATGTATAGAATCTTAAATGGAATTTGATATCTATCTAGAAAACTTGATCTTTTGAAATATACACCAAGAGTTTGATAAAGACCATTTAAGGGATGCACATTCTTGGGTAGATGTGATTAAAAGAAAGAAAAAAAGGATGTTTTGAGGAATGACTTGAATAATTTAGGTCAATATCCATCTTAACCAAGTACATCCTCTTCTTATAAAAGGAGAACTATAAAATTAAAGTAAAAATTGAATCTCTTGCAAGGTTAGTTGTGGTTGGAGATACTCCTAAACAAAAAATAGAAAAAGCTCTTAAAAGAAGTATGATGGCTTAAAAAATTTGTTAAGTGCTAATAGTGAGAATATCACAAAGGGAAATGTTTGCAACGAATTGGATGTTATGTCAGATGGAGTTTGTATGGAAGAAGAAATAATTCATATAGACAAAAGAGATCTTAAGGCAAAAGTACAACTTTTGCAAGGAAAGCTTATGTTAGAAGAAATTCTTCCAATGAGAAAACCCACATGTGGAGGAAACTTCCACTAAGGATAATGTTGCCCAAGCAGATCTTGAGTAAGTAGATGGAGAAGTAGAGATCAGAGTGGCAAAACATTTAGAGGTTAGGATGGATAATGATGTAATAGAAGAAGAAACTATAAAAATAGAGGAAGTAGTTGATGAAATGATAGGATCTAAAATTGAAGCCATAGATTTTGCTAAGTATATTAAAGTAAATAGAGCACAACAAATGAGAGACATTGGTGGATCCATTGGTTTACCTACAAGAATAACTATTCTAGATCTTAAAGTTGAGAATATTTCCATAGCTTATTTTTTATGATGAGAAGTGTAAATTGTCAAAAAATATATTTTAGGAAAAAGAAAGACCAAAATATGATGATGTGGTTGAAAGAGTGCATGAAATGACCATTTCCCAAGTAGGTAATGTCTAAGGAGAATATATAAGTTAGATACACATCGAGATGACAAAATTGGAACAAGGTAAATTTAGAGATTTAGAGAAGAGTATCATTAGTTAGTTCCATAAAATTTAAACTATAGAATGCACCTTTAGTTAGAAAAAATTATAGTAGATAAAGAAGCATGTTATCTCTCCATGGTGAAATCCTTTACTTCTCAAATTGATGCTTTGAAAGAAAAAACCTCTTTTGTAGATATCACTGGACATCATAAGGGAATTATCATAAGTGTAGTTAAAGAAGCCATAAAAGTAAAACTTGACTTGAATATTGAGTTTTTTTTAATTGTAGTTTTATAGGGACACTAAGATAAATATTGGACAAGAACGAGAAACGTTGATGTGCTACAAGAAACTATCTTGTGCATTCAAAATGACTTAATGAAGATCTAACAACAAATAAAAGATCCTAATACTGTTTCATCCATGCCTACTATAAATAAAGTTTATAAATGTTCAACTTGGACCATATTTTCTCAAGAGAGGATTAATCATGCTTGTAGGATGCTACTCAAAATCAAATCTATAACGAATAAAGTTGCTAAAGAAATAAATGATCTAGTAAAGGAAATAAAAATTGAAGAGTTGAATGTAAGTGATGGAGTTTTAATTGATGAAGAACATTATAAAGTGAACATACATAATGCTTTCAAAAATGATTTAGAGATGATCAAATATATGGAGAAATTATTTCTAGAAGATTTTAAGAAATGACTCATGAATCTAACATTTAACAATGAAAATATGCGTGGCTATCTTGGCAGGTTTGTCTCCATTGAGTCATCACTTGAAGAAAAGTTCACAACCCCCACTTTTGATTTCTAATACATTGCATTTTATGATAATGATATGATTCTAAAGTCCTCCCAATAGATGGAGGAAACTCACTTTAAACTAATTTGATAGTTATTTAACTACCCTCTAGACTCTTTATGTAAGGGAGAAAGACATGGTGGTTTAGGGTTTAAACTTCTTTATTTTCATTAAAGTTTAAAACAAAGACTTGAATATTATTAGCTTTTTCTAACATATTTATACTATAGTTTTGGTTCAAGATTAGCTAGGATCGTTTTAGCTTTTCTTCTAAGAAAGTGTTTCTTTTATTTTATAGATCTTTTCACTTATATAAAAGTTAGAGTAAACTCTCAATTAATGAGATTTAATGCTTATTAGTTTAAAATGGATTAATTGATATGCTCCATATGTTCAGGTTCTTGATGAATCAAGTAGGGCATGCAAATTTTTTATTGTTTTTTGTTTGATTACCTACTTTTAAAAGTGAGTAGTTTTGCTAGATACGATAGTCATAATTAGTTTTTAGATTGTAGAAAGAAATATTTTATTATTAAAAGAAGAAAGAAAGCAACCAATTCTTTAAACTAGAGGGTTGCAAAACCCCTTGGCTATTGCTTACATAAAAACTAGTCAACAAAAGGCTTCTGGATAATTGGTTAATAAGGATATTTTCATTAACACTACCTTAGATTTAGAATAAATTTTTTTGGATACTTTAGGATTTAAAACTAAAAAATTTCCATCAACCTACTTGGGTATTCCTTTATCTCATAAAGGAAATAAAAAGATACTTTGGGTCTCATGTTTGGATATAACCAAAGCTTGCTTGGCAAGTTGAAAAGGTAAGTTCTTAACCATGGCAGGAAGGCGATAACTCATAAAGACTACATTATAATCCATCCCTATTTATATGATATCATTTTCAAGATTATTAGTAGCTATAGCATTGCAAATTGATAATTTAAAGAGACTTACTTTGGAAAGGATGTGAAGCAAAATTTAGGTTTTCTCTTTGTAAGTGGGATAGGGTTTACAAAGGAAATAATGTTGAAGGGGTAGGGTTGAAGAATTGTAGAATTTTGAGTTTGGTATTAGGGGTAAAACTTGGTTAGATGTTATTCAAAGATCAAGGAAATATTTGGGAAAAAATGTTACTTCAAAAATATATAGGTTTTCTTGATGCAAAAAATTATTTAGGAAAAGCACCCTACTCAAAGGATCTCCAACATGGAACTTAGTATTAGATAGCTTGCAAACTATCAATAAAATAACTTGTTTAGACCATTCAAACCTAAACCATTCTCATGGCACATGACTTTTATTGAGGATAAGACCAACATATCGACAAGCATTGAATAGATTTGGCATATTTTCAGAGCAAAAATCTTGTTTGACATTTGTAAAAATCTCAATAATGCTATCTATTCTAATTAGAAAGCTTCCACTAATTTTCCTATTTATGTGAAATTTATGATCAGGTCTAATATTTTACTATAGATTCAAGTCTAGGCTAACAATGTTGTTCTCAAAGTAAAACATTTATTGACTTTGCTAGATCATTGGGCAAATGCTCCCTACATGATGGCTTGTGTCCCACCCTCCACTTCCTAACAAAGGAATTAGGGTAGAAAGAGGGATCAAAGCTAGACTCAAGCTTCTTGTAGCTTCAAACCTTAAAATCATAGCACTCAAGGATGGATTAGCTCTCCATCTTGCTTCCTCCAATTCAAATACTAGGGCTCTTCATCAGGGTGTGTAGTCTAATAGCTATGCCATTTTGAATAGTAGAGGATGATCCAAGGCAACACGTTGAGCATCAAGAAGGTGATCGATCTACTTGGAGGTCCATTTGAGCATATCCTGACTCACAAGTTGGGTGGGGTAATCCCATGGATAAATATCTCCCTCCTTTTTCTAGTGGCATCCCCATGGCTACTTGAACTCTAGCAAGTTATTACCTTTTGTTTGATTGCCTATTAGTTTTTAGGGTAATAGTTCTTAGGATCTTGTAGGTTTCCACCTATGGCATAGGATTTTTGGGGTGTGCTATCATACCACCCACTTTTTTTGTGAATAGTATACTTTTATTATTATTTCAAATAATATTAAGTTACTTTCAACAAAAATTAAGTGATATAGGTGTATGCTAGATCAATGTTGATGGATTCTTTGTACTATCCATCAAAATGCGTCCATGATCAAGATATTTGGATCTTTAGCTCAATAGAGTCGCCAAGTGATTTTGCCAGATAAAAGCAAGCCAAAGATTCACCAAACTCTGGCTCCTTTAAAATACGGGAACTATCGATACAGAAATCGTGAGTCCCACCGGGCGTGCCAAAAAATGTTGGCACCGGTGGGTTTGTCAATTTGGGATAATACTTGTTCCACCGACTATGGATCTTACTGAGACAGAGTCTGTCTGTCCCACTAGGAGTGCCAAAAAATGTTGGTCACAAATCTGCCTAAGTACAAGATATTATCACTTGTGCACCCTAGACTCGACCAACATTGAAAGGCCGAGGGAAAGAGAAAATTCCTTCGGACCAATCTCCAGAGAGGGCTGGTTCCCTTACTAAAATCTACACTGTTAAAGACTAGAGTTGCGTGAAGAAACTAGAAATAACATAAAGAAAGGGAAATAAGGCCACAGGCCGAAAGTGTAAGATTGGTGTAGACTAACAACAAAAATTCCACCAAGTTTTATAACAACATTTAACAAAAGGAAAGCAGCAGAATTTTACTCACACCTTTGTAGGGACAACCCTTATATCACATTTCAAAACTTACACACTCACCAGCAATGTTTTAAATCCAGAAATAGAATTTGAAACTTATCAGCAGGAACATGAGCATAAAAAAAATGCTTAAAAATAGAAGGAAATCACACACATAATAATGCTTGCGAATTTCAGAAGCCAAGTCTCTTCTATTGATGTAGAGAACTTAAGAATTTTTCTTGCAAAATGTCCAACGTCTTTTACAATGAAAATATGCTTAGTATTTATAGAGGTTTTCGCCTCTTTCATTAAATACATATGGAGGCAAAATGTTTGTAGATCAAAGACATTAGCACGATAATTTCTCCTTGGAAATCTTCCTTCAGCAACGATGATCCAATTTTAATGGGAAATGGCTCTGGATAATTAATTAGCCTAGGTACAAATGCATTGAATTCTAACCACCTTCGTGCTTTGAAAATCGACCATTGCTCCAACAATTTACTCCACATTAAATTTATCTTGGAGAGGGAGCGAAATTGTTAGGAGAACACCTTTGGAAATGACGAAAATCAAAGGAAATATCTTCTGGTTTGCCACAACCATTAAATTTCATCATTAAATTTTCCCCTTTTGGGCAACTTTCCTTTTTCGGCAATTTTCCATTTACGACAACTTTTCCTTTTACGACAATTTTCTTTTTTTAGAAAGTTTCCATTTCGGGAAATTTTAATTTCGGGGATTGAAATGCCATTTTCGGACCCTGAAAAACCTTTTTCGTGTTCCGAAATGACCTTTTTGGAAACTATCTATTTTCAAAAACTTTCTATTTTCGAAAACTTTCTATTTTTGGAAACTTTCTATTTTTGAAAGTTTTCTTTTTCGGAGCGAAATGCCATTTTCGGAAATTTTTCCACTTTCTCCCCAATGAATCAACCTTTGACTTCTTTGACTTTGTAATTGCATTTGCTTCCCTGAAATTGATTTTCTGCCCCGAAATTGATTTTTTGTGGTAAAACTTCTCGGAGCCATAACTTTTGATCCGTTCACCTGATTGTCTATTGTAATATATCGTTGGAAAGCTTGTGAAAAGATCTGTAATGATGAAACATCCAAATATCATTTCATCTACTTTATCAACCCTATTTAGGGCCCACAAAAATGCCAACACCTCTACATGCTCTTTGCCGCTTTAAAGCTCCATACTTAAGCAAACTTTTATAAAAAAAAGAATGTGGCAAAAATGATTTAATCATATTTATGGATTTTAATTTAGAGGCAAATCACTTATCCATATCAAACACAAGTTTATTTCACTTTATTTGATATAAATGCTACCAATGACAAGATTGTTCCCCTTTAAAGATGAATGACTAGCCATAAGGTCTCATGCTCCCACACCATACTATATGCCATAGAAAGACATGGTTCTTGATAAAGACATGTCTCTTGTTCAAATTTTATAAAACCTTTTAAAGTCACCGATGCTAGTCTATAATGATATTATTTTCTTTGTCATTGCTACCATCTAAACGAAGGAATATGGGTCAACTTCTTTGTCAAAAAACAAACTCAAAATATATTTAGGACAATGAAAAATTGGTATGGACTGAAAATAATATAAAATTAAAGTATCATATCTAAATTTCATTCACATACAAATAATACCACAATTCATTTAATCTAACTAGAGAGACATGGGTGAAATTCTTGTAAAAAAACAACCTTAAAATTTATTTTGGGTAATAAAACATTGACATGGACTAAAAATAATATGAAATTTCTTTAGCCTTCGGGTGGATGCTTTGTAATTTTTGTTTTGATATTAATACCGTAAACGATCTGTATCGTTCCAAATTTTCCACACCCTTACCTTCAGGCTAAAGGATCCGCGCCCGGAAGGGGGATGCGGGAAGGATGGGACAATACCTCGGACTAAGAGGCCTTGCGAAGGTCCCGCCTCTCGGGAGAGGTGTATAAAGGTGAATTTTTGACGGATGGTGGGTTCACCAGGAAACTTTTGAATGGCAGTTTCCACGCCTAGGTTGAGAGGATGTTTGATGTGTTCATTTTTATGTTTGATCATTCAACTCCTAGGTTTGGCCAAATGAATCTAAACTGTTCTATATGAAATGCAGATTTAAATGCATACAGAAAACATATTTGAACAGAAAACATAGAGAAAAAGCTAGATTAAAAAGCCATATATGATCTGGATGTCTGATGGAGGTTCTAATTTTTGAAGCAGTCCAGATCGCCTCTGATCTGATAGGATCATCTGTGATCAGACAAGATCGTCTGAGATCTGACGAATTCGTCAGACGAATTTGTCAGAGACCTGCAATCAGAGAAATAGATACAAAATACAGAAAATGCAACTATTCCAACAAAGGGCAATGATGTAGAATGACAGTAATAATATTAAACTGATAATTATAAACAGAAACACGAGTGCATTACAATGATTTAATGACAAATTATGATTTTATTATGCATTAAAACTATATGGGTGAACTCCAGGATGCAAAATAGTAATAAGTCTAATTAATGCAAAGCAAAATAGTAAATAGTGGAGAAAGAATACAAACTCAGGGCACTGATTGCCCCCAATGTTGTCTGTAGTCGAAATCATCTCGAATTGGTGCGAGATCGTCCGAGATTGAACAGGATCGTCCGCGACGATCTGAGCTTGCTCCGGCTGAAAAACAATGAAGTTCCTGCAAAAAAACTTGGAAAAATGCGAAGGCAAATGGTAGTATAAGATATTCTAATGCATGTAAAACTCGAAGTGCAAAAAAATTTAGCCAGGGGAATGTCAAGGGGAGGGCCTAAGATTAAATAGGCATAGGAAGGAGGTTGGGAGGTTGGAGATCATCCCAATTTGAGAGATCTCCAACGGGGGAAGTCTCTAACCACGTATACACGCTTTTTCCCAGGTTAGAGACGTCGTTGAAACAGAAGCTAATTATGAAAAATCAGTTTTGGGACGAAATCGTCTGGACATTCTAGTCTAGACGAAATCGTCCGATTTGAGGCGATATCATCTGATCGATGACGATATCGTCCAACGATCACAACAAATCCTAAAAATGATGTGGAAAATGAGGAAAGCGGTTAAAATACGGTTAACGGACGTTTGGGGTTGAAAATTTGAATTTGAATTATTACTAAGGTAATTTTAATTATTGCTAAGTTTTACTGTGCCAATTTTAGGGTGCTACACGATCTTTCATTTCAAAAATAATATGAAATTAAAGTATCATATCTAAAATTTCATTTACTACTAATAATACCATTATTGATTTAAAAAGAATATTTTACTAACACCAATAAATATTACACAAGTTTCTTTTTTTCTTCTTGCGCATAGATGTTATAAGCATCATAGGATATGAATCAAACCATCCACATCTCAAATGTTGCTTGGACTCTTACTTGTTAATGGTTTGCGTTCTCTTTATCACATGAATATATGTGTAAATAGGCATTCTAGCACAATGTGTAGATCTATTCATTGAGAATAATTTAATGTAATAATAGCCTTAACATAAGAAACATCTTAATAATAAGATATGCCTTATTTTTATAATTGTGTATCATTTGATTTTTTTCTTTGCTAGATTTCTTTTATTCATCCACCTATTATTCAAAATCTTAAGCAATAAGATTTTGTTATTTTTTTATAAGATGCCTAAATTATAAAGAGTTGTTAATTTGTTTTGTTAGAATGTTCGAGCCTATGTTTTTTAACATAGTATCAAAGTTGGATAAATGGTTCTTAATCTTATATATAGATTATATTATATATATGAATTGATAGGGATATTAAAAGGTTAATTAAAAAAAAAATTCCTAGAGAAAAATGGGTTGTACTTGGGTCTCCCACCCTTGAAAAATCATAAATCTACCATTTAAAGCTTGAGATTTCACAAAAATATTCAATTCTCATATCAATTTAGTTGCTATAGCTAAATATCTACATATTTTTTTATAAAAAGTCTAAATTCTTAATATTCATTTTATGGGTTATCTTCAATTTTCTTTGTAAATACAAATATTCACTATCCTTCTTGTTGATCTATTATTGCAATGAAATAGAAAAATTTTAAACTTAAAAAACCCTTTGAAGTGAAAATCATTCGAGTCATAAATTAGGAGGATGGGGAGAGGGAGAGGGAGCAAAGTTGGTTCAAGTGTGCTACATGGTCTGGTTTTGATCAGGATTAGGATTGATCTGGATCCCTTGGATCCCTCAGGTCCTTTGGTTTCTACAGTGCTAGGCTGCAGGACAATAAGAAGGTAGTGTTGTTGTGGTAGGCTGAGTGGTAGTAGTTGTGGGAGATATCATGGTTGGTTGGATGGGTGAGGTAGGTTGTGTTGTAGTGGAAGAGATTTCTTCTTTACTGGGAGAGACCATCCCCTGCAACAATGCTCTAGCCCTATCCTTTTTTTTACTTTTGGTGTACCCTATTTCTCGAGGTTTCTCTTTCTAGTTTTCTTGGAGAGAAAATCTGGTCTAGGTAGGTTTGGTTGGATGAGATGCCATGATTGGCTAGATGGGTATGGTAGGCTATATTGTAGTGGAAAAGGTTTAGTCTTTGCTAGGAGAGACCATCCCCTACAGTAGTGCTTTGGCCCTATCCTTGTTGCTTTCAGTTCACCCTATTTCTTAGGGTTTTTTTTTTTATTTTCTTAGAAAGCTTGGCTTGGGTAGGTGTAGCGTTGGGATTTCTTTGGCTATGCATGCTATTCCTAGGTTTACGGTTATAGTGAACATCTTGCTGACATTCTCTATTCATGTAAGGAAGTCCTTTTCTAAGGATGTGTTGTTGAGAAAGGGTCTCTATCCATCAAATGTTTGGTCGATGATCCTAGATTTTTGCTCTATCTAAAAACTTAGGTCCTTTAGTGGATCTAGAAATGTTTGTATAGACTTATGGCTTGGAGCCATCAAACTTCAGTGTGATGCCAATACCAGTTGAGATTCTAGATTTGAACGTTGATGTAAATAGGATGCCAACTCGATGTTTTCCCTCTATTGGTCCTAGTTGTGTTTTACTTGTAACCAAGGATCTCATGTTGGTGAGCTTTCTTTGGTCCTTAAAGGCTTTGTTACCCAAGGTTTTCATGCTATGAAGGAACATGATCCAAATGTTGATTGCTTAGCCAAGTGATTTTTTCGATCAAAGTTTTGAGTGCTTAGTGGTTTTGGTTCTTATCAAACTGTTGGGTGAGAAACGTTTAGCTTTGTTTTGGTTTTACCCCCTTGTACATGTGTTGTAGGAATTTAATATCCAAAGTGGTTCCAAATTTTTTTATTTTTGGTTAGGGTGGAAAAATTTATTTTTGATTTTTGAACCAATTTTATGCAAGAACTTAGTTGGAGAAGTGTTTTTGGGTTTTTGGATAGCTCTTACCATTTGGGATGTCATCCTTGTGAGGTTGTGGGGTATGGCTACTCGACTGTGGTTTTAATGACTTTTCTACTAGTGTGCTAAGATGTTGGACAAAAGATTGGGTGGATTTTGGGACCATTCCATAGGATTATGTTCGTGCATTTTGGAGCTTTTGGCATAATGTGCCTTCTATCTCAGATCCATTTGGGGAAAAATCTATGGGCTCAAGTCGTTGGTATGATACAAGCATAGTCTTTAGAAATTGTGGGCCAAAACTTATTAGGAATGAAATTATGAGCCTATTGCAGGAAGTCAGATCCATAAATAAGGTTCCTGTCTGGTGGGAATTTCTATTTTTTGAAATTTGAAATGGTCAATCTTGGTTTAGTTCGAGCAGAAACTGAATGTTTCTACCCCTGATCTTATTTTTCAAATTTCTCTTGGGTGCATCCTTGCTTTGTGGGATCCACATTTTTGGATCTCTTGGCTCTCTTGGATCATGGATCCTATTTCTCTTGGCATGGTGCCTTTGTGTGTTTGGTTTCTTTTCCCCTAGGGGGGTTAGTCCTATTTGTGATTAACCATGGGTCCTCTTTAAAATATTTTGTTGCTTTGTAAAAGGTTTTGGGACTTTTTTCAAAACCCCTTCTATAAAAGGTTTGAGGACCCTTTCAAAATCCCTTCTTCCACATTATAAAAAAAAATCATTTGAGTCATTTTTCCATATATATAAACTAGAAAAATAACATTCCATTGTTGGTTCTTTGCCCTAAATTCCTATGAGTCACTTTTACACACACACACACACACATATAAACAGAGAAACTCATAAAATTGACATCTCTTCCCTCCAAAAATTATGTTGAGTCACTTTCCCATATATATAAACCGGAATTTTTAAAATCCATTTAAAAATTTGACTTGCAAAATCATGAGTCCTTTTTATATATATATACAACAAAAAAATAACATTCCTAAGGCTTTCAGAGTGAAAAATCTACCAAGTCACTTTTCCATATATATAAACTAAAAAAATAACACTCCATGCTCATAGAGAGGAAGATAAAATTGATTCATTAAAGAACTAAAGCAACCTTCACAATACCAAAACTCCACCTCTACTATCTACACATTACTCTTAGTAGAGTAGTATATCTAGAACTTTGCATTATCATAGTCTACCTTACTAGATATGGATTATTAGTTTCCTTTGTGAAGCATAAGTGCAACCACAAGAACTATAATAAATAATTTAGTAGTCTCAAAAATTTGAAAGTTCCAATCCATACTCTATCCCACAATCCAATCAATAATCAACAACTCATGTAATCCATTCAACCATGACATCCATTTGATGTCATCTTCTTTTGCTTTGACATACAAAACTTCTACTCATTTCACAAAATTATAGTCTGCTTTACCAAATTTGAACAATTAGTTTCCTCCATCGCATTGATCTATAAATGGATCCCCTAAAAAATTGTAGTCCTCTTGAACATTATTTTGAATTTGCTCCTTTCAAAATTTTCTTGTTAGTTTAAGCTAAACTTACTACTTCTCTAACCATGAAAAAGAGAATTTAAAGTCACAATCCTCTATTAAAACCCCTCTATTGGCTAGCCTATCTACATATTTGTCTCCTTCCCTTAATGTATTTTTTCAAAGTTTATAGCAAGGTCTTGTATTTCCACAGTGATCTCTTGTATGTTCCATGGAGCCTTTGCTTTCTTCAAAATTGTATTTATTACTATTAATAAATCATCTTCCATCCATACTCTATTGCATTTCATTTATCTACATCTTTTTAATCCTTCCAAAGTTGCTTAAGCTTCAGCTTCATTATTTATCTTAAATCCACTACTAAAGCAATATATGACAAAATCTCACCCCTATTATTTTTTATTATTGCTCCTCCTCCTGCTAGTCTTAGATTTTCTTTAGATGCCCCATAAAAATTCGTCTTGACCAAATCTTCTTTCAATGGTTTCCAATTTATATTATTTGTATTCCTTTTGTTTCTTATGTACCCAACATCATAATTCTATTTGATGACTTGAATTTATCTATCAAGGCTCTCTACTTCAAGATTAAGAATTGGGTGAGTTGATAGGGTTAATTTAGACTCTGTGACAGGAAGGAAACCACCATATGCAAAGTAAAATGCAAGACAAAGGAAATATAATAAATATGCAAATTTTATTATGAAATGTAGACTTTTACAATTCAAAATATGAAATCCTTTGTCTTTTACAATAAAAATGAAGCCACAATGGGCTTTTACAACATAAAATGGCTTAAGGTTTCCTCTTCACAACAAAAATTTTGTGCGGGGTGTGTGGTCTTCCTCTCTCCCAAAGTTGCTCCAAAGTTTTTCAATTCCTACAATACAAAACTCAAAAGAGAGGGGAGTTAGTGATAAAATAAGCCCACCTTTTGTTGGGATTTTGTTTGACAATATAAAATTATGATAAAACAAGGAAGTTGTTGTTATTAAAATGTAAGTAAAATGATACAATATACCTGTAGAAGCTCAAAATAGTCACGCTGGAGGTATTCTAAGGTAGGCAAGAAAATGGCTAAGGCAAGATTCTAGAGAAATTTTGATAGCATTTGGCTAGCTCAACTTGGGCTCCACTATTTTGGTCATAGGAAGGTCTATTTATAAGCAATTTTGCCTTGGGTGAGTAGGATGCCATGTGGAATTCACATAGGCTCCACATGGGTATGGGTAGGTGGGAGAAGGGTCTAGAGAGGGTGAAGTGGAAGGTTGCATCTAAGTGCCTTAGGGAAGGGAAGGGGCCTAGAAGAATGAAAACTAATTTAAACTTAGTTTCTAGATACATGGGGGATTGTTGAGGAATTTAAAATTCATAAAAATTGTGAGGTGTACCATGGGGGAGGTGGTATATTAAAGGGCTTTGGGTAGGGTGTCCTAGGGGGATGGGAAGGGAAATTTAAAATTAGTTTTCAAAAGCCAAGGAGGCAAGTTTAATAATTTTAAATATCAAGTGTATTAAAGTGGGTTGTCCTTGAGCCAAGTGGCATTAATGTGGATTTTGACTTGGCACCACTTTTTAATTTTAAATTACCTTTTCAAGCATGAGGGGATAGTACATGTGAGGTGGCATATTAAATTAGGGGTAATTTTTAAATTCTCAAGAAAGGGGTGAGTTCCTAGGCTTCTAGATTTCTTATTTAATGTGGTGCCTAGAACATGATATAATTATGTTTAAGGGGCATTAATTAGTATTTTAATTAATATTAATTAGGATTTTTATTATTTTATTTGCTTTGTTGTTTTCTATGCAAGGGGGAATAATAAATAATGTTATGATGGGGATGTTAATTATACTTAATTAACAAAATTTGGGGTTAATAGCATATTTATTAAATACTAGTGACATGTGGGGGTGCAGACGAATTGGGTAATAATATATTATTATTGTTGTTATTTTATTAATTTTATGGATGTAGGGGTGACTTCAAAATTTGGGTTAATTATTATTTGTAATTTTTGTAAAAATATGAAGTATGTCAAAAATTGTGTTAATTATTTGTATTTATTATTTAAGGGATATTGCTAAGGTTTGATAATGAAATATTAAGGGATTTTAATTTAATTTTATAAAGTGGCCAAAATTAATGTTTGGATATTTTAATTTTATTAATTTAGTATGTTGTCAAAATTACAAAATTTCGATGTCTACAAATGCCCATTTTTGCAATATGTTGTTTGTAAAAACAACATAGTGCAAAAACGTTTGTCAAATTTTTTTTGGGTGGTTGCCCCAATGAAATGGTTGTTCCTGTGAGAGTATACAACCCCCTCAAGTGGTGAGTGTGCAGGTGAGGGCATGAGACCAAGGACAAGCCACTTAACAAAACGGATCAATGGGAAGAAAAGGAGAAATGAGGTAGAGGGAAGGGGTATAAGGAAATGGGGGGAAGGTAGAGGTCATATTGCATAAAAGAGGTGTATAGAGCCTAAGGGGACGAGCATAAAAGAGGTGCCCAAGGAGGCAAGTGTAAAAGAAGTGCCCAAGGAGGCAAGGTGAAAAGTGCATAGCCCGAGGATGTAATGTGAAAAAGGGGTTCCCGAGGAGGCAAGTGTAAAAAGGATGGCCCAAGGGGGTAAATGTAAAAGGGGTGCCTGAGGAGACAAGTGTAAAAGGGGGGTGGGGTTTTGTGAAAGGTATGTTGATATGGGGGGTATAAGGGAGTGAGATTCGAACTCCTGAGAGGAGGATAGAAGGAGGTTTTCAAGGGGATGTAAAGGAGGATGATGCAACCATGGAAAAAGAGTAGACCCAAACAAGAAGGGATCACATGTGTACTATATAAAAAAAGGTACAAAGTAAAAGAAAGTGTGTAGCCTAAGGAGGCTAGTGTAAAAGGGTGCCCAAGGAGACAATGTGTAAAAGAGTGCACAAGGAGGCAAAGTGTGTAAAAAAAGTGCATAAGGAGGCAAAGTGTAAAAGGATTCCCAAGGACGCAAAGTGTGTAAAAAAGTGCCTAAGGAGGCAAAGTGTAAAAGGGTGCCCAAGAAGGCAAAGTGTAAAGCTTAAAACAACGCAATGTGGAAGTACCGCCAGGTCGAAAAAGTATGATGGTGCATCAAGTGTAGGGTAGTTGACGAAATGGAGGGAGATTAGATGGGTCATGGGTAAGGCAAGGTATTAGGAGACTAGCTCGATCATGGAGTAGGAGTGTGGTTTTAGGAGCGCTATGTGTCACTAGATGGGTGCCCCAGTTTCCAAAGGGGATAGGGTTGGAGGTATTGGTGGGATAGGCGTGATCGAGAGAGACGAGGAACCCAAACGAGCACAAGAAAAAGGGAGTATAATATGGATAAAAGATAGTATAGGATGGATAATAGTAATGATAAAAGGGTAATATAGAACAAGAAAAATGGATCGATAATGGATATAGGAAAATGCTTACCTTATAAAAAAATTTCCTTAAATACACAAGGGTATGTAATGTCCATAGGAAAGAGGAAGAAGAATCAAAAGGAGGGAGGATAGTATCCGTAGGAGATTTCGTAAGACTCAAACATCCTAGTGTTCCTCTCAAGTGGTGAGGTGCCCATGCAAAATCCATTAGGATTAGGGGTCCCTTGAGACATATCAAAACATCCTAGAACCACTGTGTGTGCAGTGAGTTCATTAACCAAATTTTGAATAGGTTTGGACTTAACCAATTATAGTCCTAATGAGAAAAATAGAGCTCAATCATGAAGGCATAATCCACTGCCATTCAGGCATCTATAGCCCCGATGGAGATAGCACACGGTCCATCGATGTTGCTCCACTGCCAGCTAGGCGTCTATAGCCCCGGTGGAATCATCTAATACGCCCAAAGATTCAGGCTATATTATTATTTTTCATTACTTTTCATCATGATAATATATATATTTTTATTTTTTATCATAAAGCGTGAACCCTTGGGTTTTGGACCGTTGAAGGATGCACGATGAGCTAATATAGGCATTAGGACTAATCATGATGTCATCCTTGCCTAATCAAAAATAATATTAATTATGTGTGTAATGTGTGGGTTCTAGGATGTCTCAATAGGTCACAAAGGGAAGCTCCAAATCATCATGGCTTTGAATGGGATATATGTGCACTTGAGGAGGATACTAGGTATGGCTGAGTGACGAAAAGGTCCGTGGGATATGAAGAAAGGGATAAGAAGAATAAAGGGGATGCCAGAGGAAATGGAGATTGTGAAAGACATGTATATACCCTTGCATATAAAAGGAAAGGTGAATGATTAATGAGGTAAGCACCTTTCATGCGTAAAAAAAAAGGTGGTGAAATGTAGCAATAGGTATATATTTATCGATAGTAGAGAGAAGGAAAATGTATGTACAAGGATTGTAGGGGATATATATGTTATGCATAAAGACCCGTAGGCAAAGAAGTAGATGCAAAGGAAGGTATGATGCTCCCCCAAACCAAGGGGAAGGTAGGAAGAAGGCATACTAGAGGGTGAAATCCCCTAGCCAAAATTTGTGGGGAATGGTGAACTAGTCCTCGAGCTAGTGGGGGAGGAAGGAGTGGGAAGGGTGAAATTGAGGAGCAATGAGATAAATGATGTGGTTGAGGATGGAAGTATAGGGACGAAGTGGCATTTGAGTGAGGGGGTCGAGGAGTACAAGGTGGATGAGGCCGATTGGAAGGAAGTGTAGTGGAAATTGGATTATGAGCAAGGTGATAAGGATAAGGACAAGAATATGGGGGAGATGGAGGAAAGAGAGAGGATGAATGGTAAGGTTGTGAACATTGGGCCACACGAGGGGCATGGGATAGTGAATAAGGTGTTGGAAGAAGAGGTGGTAAAGAGGGTGTTGGAAGAAGTGGAGGAAGAGAAGGGGTTGGAAGAAGAGGTGGGAGAGAAGGTGTTGGAAGAAGGGGAAGTAGAGAGGGCATTGGAAGAAGGGGTGGTAAAGAAGGTGTTGGAAGAAGAGGTAGGAGAGAAGGTGTTGGAAGAAGTAGGTGGTAAAGAGGGTGTTGGAAGAAGGGGTGGTAAAGAAGGGGTTGGAAGAAGTGGAGGAAGAGATGAGGAGGATTGGTGCAAGGATTTGCACATGGTGTTTTTATGACCACGTGAGGATGATCGAGTTGGAGGGGTTTGATGGGTTGGTCTAGAAGGTGAGTGCCCCAAAGAACAATCCATCTCATGAGGGGAAGGAGAATGGAGAGGTGTGGAAGGGGTTTGTGGTGTAGTAGGAGGAGTCTCCTTGAAACAAGTTGGAGGAATTGCAGGTGGGTGAGGCATTTGCTTATCATGTAAGATGTTAGGGGAAAGGAGGTGGATGACGGTGACTTGAGAAGAGTTAGTTGTCGAAGGTTTGGGGATTGAGGATCAAGAGTGATGGACATTGGTTTAAATTTTGCTTCATCATCCTTCTCAAGGTCTAGAGCGAGAGATTCAAAAGTAATAGAAGTATCGAGTTTCCCAGACATGAAATTGGTATGGGTAGGTATAGGACCCAAAGGAGCAATGATATCAATGGTTAAATCATGGGCTAATTCAGATTGGGGAGATGGTGACAAAGAGTTGATAGGATTAGAGGGGTGTGTTAACATGGGATGGTTTGTAATGGGAGGTAGTGGCGAAGGTGAGGTAGTAGAGTGGTCTACCTCCTCATTCTCTTCATGAATGGAAAGGGCTTTGGTAGTGGAGATAAGGGAAGGTGCAAGTAGAAGGATGTGGTGGGCGAAAAGGGATATAATGCAACCATGGTTAAGAGTAGACCCAAACAGGAAGGGACCACATGTGCATTGTATAAAAAAAGGAAAAAAGGTAAACAAAAGGTATGTAGCCTAAGGAGGCTTGTGAAAAGTGTATAGCCCAAGGGGGCAAGTGTAAAAGGGGTGCCCAAGGAGGCAATGCGAAAAAGAAAATGCCTAAGGAGGCGATGTGAAAAAGGGTGCCTAAGGAGGCAAATGTTAAAAGGAAATGCCCTAGGAGGCGAGAAAAGTGTAAAACGATTAATGTGGGGTGGTAGCCAAGTCTGCAAGGTAGCATGGTGCATTGAGTTAAAGTGCGAGAGGAAGGGTGGTTGGATAGAGTGTTGGGTGAGGGCAATGGAGTAAGAGACCAGCTCGATCTGCCTAGTTTTGCTTAGGTGTTGGGTAGTTGACCTGAAAGGTCAATGGGGTTGCGGATACCTTGCTCATGGTATCTTAAGCCAAAACTCTGCCAATGGCATTTCTAAAAATAGTGCATGACAAAAGATGACTTGGAGAGGTAATTAATATTAGCACAAAAATAACCTTGGAAGGAAAAGGAGGAGGATGACAATGTGGGTGTATCAAGTCCCCCATAAACAAAATTGGTGTGATTAGGTGGTGAGCCTAAGGGTACAATAGTGCCTATAGCTAAAGGTATATTTTTGGGTCTATCAAAATCGATGATAGGCTCTACATGAGGTAGATTTTGAATATTTACATTATGTACAAGGTAGGCATTTGTAGCCGGATTAGTCATTTGTACAGTAATGTGTGGGATTGTGGAGGGTAGTGAGACCGAAATTATAGAAGTGGTAGGGGTATCCTCAACTGAGGAAATAGAGTCAAATGAGGTACATTGAGGAATAGTGTTATGGGAAGCATCCCGTAATGAGGATGAGGAGTTAATTGGGGTGTGGGATAAGTCATGGGGATCCTCTTCTTCTTGAGAAGTAGAAGTGGTAGGACCAGGGGTTAGGGGGTGATGATCTATGGCTTCTAGTAATGAAAGGGGTGTAGGGGTAGGTGTATGATTTTGGGATGAAGAAGAAGTGGAAGGAGGAATGATTGGGAATTGGTCATGCAAGGTATCAGTGTCAATGGAGGTGATATGGGATTGTAGACACCGAAATTTTATAATTTTGATGATATACTAAATTAATAAAATAAAAATATCCAAATATTTATTTTGGCCACTTTATAAAATTAAATTAAAATCCCTTAATATTACATTAGCAAACCTTAGCAATACCCCTTAAATAATAAATACAAATAATTAACCCAATTTTTGACATACTTCATATATTTACAAAAATGACAAATAATAATTAACTGAAATTTTGAATTCACCCCTACACCCATAAAAATAATAAAATAACAAAAATAATAAAATATTACCCAATTCTCCTACACCCCCACATATCACTAGTATTTAATAAATATGCTATTAATCCCAAATTTTGTTAATTAAGTATAATTAACATCCCCATCATAACATCATTTATTATTCCTCCTTGCATAGAAAACAACAAAGCAAATAAAATAATAAAAATCCTAATTAATATTAATTAAAATACTAATTAAAACCCCTTAAACATAATTATGTCATGTTTTAAGCATCATATTAAATAAGAAATCTAGAAGCCTAGGAACTCACCCATTTCTTGAGAATTTAAAAATTACCCCTAATTTAATATGCCACCTCACATATACTATCCCCTGTGCTTAAAAAGGTAATTTAAAATTAAAAAGTGGTGCCAAGTCAAAATCCACATTAATGCCACATGGCTCAATGATAGCCCACTTTAATACACTTGACATTTAAAATTATTAAACTTGCCTCCTTGGCTTTTGAAAACTAATTTTAAATTTCCCTTCCCATCCCCCTAAACACCCTACCCAAAGCCCTTTAATGTGCCACCATGGTACACCTCACAATTTTTAGGCATTTTAAATTCCTCCACAATTCCCCATATATCTAGAAACTAATTTTAAATTAGTTTCCATTCTTCTAGACCCCTTCCCTTCCCCAAGGCACTTAAATGCAACCTTCCACCTCACCCTCTCTAAACCCTTCTCCCACCTATCCATACCCATGTGGAGCCTATGTGGAGTCCACATGACATCCTACTCACCCAAGGCAAAATTGCTTATAAATACACCTTCCTATGTTCGAATTAGTGGAGCCCAAGTTGAGCTAGCCAAATGCTATCAAAATTTTTCTAGAATTTTGCCTTAGCCATTTTTTTGCCTACCTTAGAATAGCATGACTGTTTCGAGTATATTGTATCATTTTACTTACATTTTAACAACAACAACTTCTTTGTTTTATCATAATTTTATATTGTCAACCAAAAGCCCAACAAAAGGTGGGCTTATTTTATCACTAACTCCCCTCTCTTTTGAGTGTTGTATTACAGGAATTGAAAAACTTTGGAGCAACTTTAGGAGAGAGGAAGACCACACCCCGCACAAAATTTCTATTGTGAAGAAGAAACCTTGAGCCATTTTATGTTGTAAAAGCCCACTGTGGCTCATTTTTATTCTGAAAGACAAAAGATTTCATATTTTGGATTGTAAAAGTTTATATTTCATAATAAAATTTGCATATTTACTGTATTTCCTTTGTCTTGCATTTTATTTTGTATATGTTGGTTTCCTTCTTCTACCAAATGGCACGACCGGTTTCTTATTCACATAACTGGCTTTCTCTTTTCTTCGTAGCCTCTTAAGGAAAATATAGGTAAATGTTTTCACTTCTATTTCTCTTATCCTTTTGAAAAAAAATTAATAAAAGACCAAATTTGTCTTATATATTTCTGTTTCTGCTTGTCTCCTTTAGCAAACAAACAAGAAAAACAAACATTCTCTTCATCTCTGTATTCTCTTTTAACAAACAAACAAAAAAAAAAAAAAACATTTCTTGTTTCTAGTTGTTAGATTGTCGCTCCCCTCTTTTCTTGACATCTCTTCAAGGAGCTTTAGCATAAGCTCCTTGGTCCCTTTTCACATGCAAGAGACTGCAGACATCTCTTTAAATCTGAAGCAGGTATATCTGTTTGCTTCCTCAATATCTTTGTAACTCAACTGATCTGCTGGATTAAAAAGCATAAGGATGCCCATATGGCAGGTTGATACATTGAGTTCATAATTCTGACCTTTCCCAAAGATTGCTTTTATGTCTGCTGTGCCCATATTTGACTGCCATGTCAACCTACTACCATTGTGAGTGCTAAGACAGAATACTTTAAGCTTGTCACACAAAGCTAATATCTCCATAGGCAAGTTACACCTAGCACCAGATTGTGTTGGCCATGAACCTGTGGTGAGAACTTGAACAGTCAAAGCAGGCCCTTCATAGCCGTCAGCAGATACAGCCAACCTTGAATAGAAACCTTGCATAGTGTCTCAAAAAGTCTTCATATCTGTAAACATACCTTCCAACTTGGAAGTGAACTGATAACCACATTCTGTCTTGATTTTCACAATCAGGCCCCTATGTACATAATGTGCAGCCCCTTCCTTTAATTCTTCTATACTTTGAGGACCATATAAATCTAAAGCAGGCTCAGCTCTAACGGTGCTTCCAGAAAAATACAAACCCCTTTCTGTCTGATTTTCTACAGCATTGGAAATAAGGTATTCTTCTTATTACGGGGCAATCCCCCCACCGCCGCTGCACTGTCGCCTCCTCCTCGAACAGAAACTCCGGGGCGGTGGGAACTTGATACACGTTCTGCACCGGGTTGTAGTCGAAGGAGCCATGCAGATTTTCGTATGGGTTGTACAGGCGCCTCCCGCCTCCACCACCGCTTCCTTCCTGGTCTCTGCTGTTCATTTTGAAGCAAATATGATTCGATCCCGCGACCACAGAGATTGAACAAGAAGGGCCTTCACAGTAATTTTTTTTCAATCCCGCGACCCGATATTGAAGAAGAGGGGTCTTTTGAGTAAATGTGATTCGATCCCTTGACCTCGGATATCTATGTCTAAGTCAAGGGCCTATGTCTGCGCGAGCCCTAGGTTAAGGGAGGGAAGAAATGTTGTAGAGGGCTTTATATGTGCGGCAAAGCAATAAAAATATAACGGTAAAGCAATAAACAAAATTAAATTAAATAAATATAAAATAAATATATATATATATAGAGGGAGGGGAGGGTCAATTAAATTAAATATATATAGGGGGTAGGGTCAAGTGTCCTTTTTAAAATCCATTTAAAATTTTAAAACAAATAAAATATTTGAAAAATAATTAAATAAATAAATTATAAAATAAACCAAACATATATATTTTTGGTATAATTTTGTTTTTCGATATATATATATATATATATTTTTTGCATAACTTTGTCTTCGGGTGTTGGTTTTTCGATCCGTAACTTGCATTGTAACCCTGAAATGAAGCTCTTTTTTTTTTTGATAGGTAACAAATTATTTACAGCGGGTTTTTTGAAAAGGGTCCCAAAACCTTAATTACAGTAATAGCCGAAGCATTAAAATGATAACAAAAAATCGGGCCAGACCCGGGGGCCCTGATGACTACAGAAAACGTTATGGCACAAAATAACCTTACAGATCCGTAAGCCTTCAAAAAAATAGCAGCGTCAGACAGGGGCGACAACCTCCAGGAACAACAAAAAACAAAAACCGAAAACCTTTAGGCCGCCAAAGGCCAGATGGGCCCTGCTAACTAGGCCTTGAGACGTCCTCAAACCGCTCGGACTACGGGGGCGCGCACCGCTCTGGGCTTCGCCCTGTCACGGGGAAGCCTAGACTCCAGTGTTGACAGCATGGTCGGAATGATCCTGCATCACGATTTGAACTAGGCCTCGCAGGGAAGTGCGAGGACCAGGTGGTGAAATCTTCAGCGGTAATGGCTAGATTTGCCATGAAATCAGCAGCCCTGTTACCTTCTCTGAACACGTGCTGAAAGGCGTGATCGGGGAAGCCCTGAAGAATGAAGAGGGCCTCCCGGATGGAATTATGGAATCGCCAGGAGCAGGAATCAGGCCTGTTGGCGGCTTTGATTACGACTTGGGAATCGCCTTCGATGATGATATTTGAGGGGGAGCCTCTGAGGGCCGAGAGGCCACTGAGCAGGCCGGCTGCTTCGGCAAAATTGTTGGTTTGTCTGCCCAGCGGAACCGCGAAGGCTGTGATCAGTTCCCCGTTACAGTCTCTGATGACCCCGCCCGCCCCAGAGGCCCCGGGGTTGCCTTTGGAGGCGCCGTCGAAATTGAGCTTAAGCCAACCGAGGGGGGAGTCCACCTGGTTAGGGAGCGTCGGGAGGGGGGGAGGGGGAGGGGGGAGCAAGGGGGAAAGCTAAATGCCGAGGGAGGAGAGCAGGGAGGCTTCGCTCGATCGTCGGGGCTCCTCAGAAAGGGGAATGAGGCGGGAATTCTCGGTGGCAAAGGAGACTGCCTTGGTCGCTATCCACTGGGGGGAGCGGGCCGGGGAGGAAAAGGCTCGCTTGTTACGTTCGAGCCAAATTTTCCAGAGCATATGAGGAAGGCAAGCCTTCCAGAGGAAGCGAAGAAAGGGGTGAGCAAAGGGGGTGGGCCACTGTGACAGGAGATCAGAAATGGAATTGGGGGCCGCCCACTGGACGGAGAAATGGGAGAGGATGAGGCCCAGGACTTCGGAGGAGAAAGAACAGTTTATGAAAAGGTGATTGGTTGACTCCCAAGCGGCACGGCAGAGGAAGCATCTGTTAGGGATCTGGAAACCCCTCTTGATCAAATTCTCGATCGTGAGGATTCTGTTTTGAACGGCCACCCAAACGAAATGGCTGATTTTGGGGATCAAATTCTTGGCCCAGACCTGCTGGGTCGGGAAGGTGGTCGCCCCCGGGGTTCTCTGAATGTGGTAAGCTGACTTGACTGAAAAAACGCCGCTGGGAGAGCCATGCCACACGCATCTATCACTGTCTCCGAAAGATGGGATGACAGTCGCACTGAGGATGCGCTGAAGCCTGGCAGCTTGAAGCGGGAACCTGGGGTTCAGGATGGGTTTCCAGATGGTCCGCCCCTGGAACTGGGTCATGTAGTCAGACGCTTTGGGGCCTCGGTCCGCAAGCCCTGGTTTGAGGAGGAGGAGCTCCCTATCCGAGCTCGGGGCATCGTCGAGAATCCACCTGTCCTCCCGAAGTCAATCTTGGCTCCGTCCCCAAGAATCCATCTGGTCCCTTGCTGAACAATGTCTCTGGTGGAAAGCAGGGACTTCCAGAAGGCAGATCCGTCGTGGGGCTGGGTGTCACCGAGGAAGGGGTGGTTGTGGCAGTACTTCCTACGCACAATGCAAACCCATTCGTCGGAGGTATTGGTGTGAACCTTCCAGGCATGTTTGGACAGAAGGGCCTTGTTCATGGGGACCACCCGTCTGAGCCCGATCCCTCCCTCTCCTTTGGGGCGGCAGACCAGGGGCCAGGAGATCAGGGGAATCCTTTTCTTGTCCTCGCAGCCTGACCAGAGGAAGCGTTTCTGAATTTGCTCGATGAGGGTAGCAATGGAGGCCGGAATTCTGAAGACAGACATGAAGTATATCGGTATGCTTTGAAGGACTGACGCCAAGAGGGTGGCTCTGCCGGCCTGCGAGAGGAGGTGGCCTTTCCAGGGGGCAAGTTTCCTTTGGATCCGCTCAATCACCCCATTCCACAGCGTCTTGGAAGACGCCCCTGTGAACAGAGGAAGCCCGAGGTAGGAAGAGGGGAGGGAGCCAGGGGAGCATCCCAGGATCCGCCCGATTTTGATTTGCCTAGCCAAGGGGGTGTTGATGAAGAAAATCTTACTTTTTCGAAGGTTGATTTTCTGCCCAGCCGCCTCCTCGTACAGGGTCAGGATGTTCTTGAGGGCCTTAGCTTGAGGGACCGAGGCCGAGGAGGCAAGGATGGTGTCGTCCACAAACTGCTGGTGGGACACGGGGGGTAGGCCCTACGCCGGCCTGATGCCCGAGATAAGACCGCGAGCCACAGCATTCGAAATGGTTCGCCCCAGGGCCTCAGCCAGGATAATGAAGAGAATCGGGGATAGGGGATCACCTTGTCGGAGGCCTCTGGAGCTGGGGAAGAACCCGGCCGGGGATCCATTGACGAGGATTGAGAACCAGGGGGAGGACACGCACTTGTTGATGAGTTGGACCCAGGAAGGGTGGAACCCAAATTTGAGGAGGACCTTGGTCAGGAAGCTCCAATCGACCCTGTCAAAGGCCTTATTCATATCAAGCTTGAGCAGGAAATGGGCCTTTTTGGATAGGACAGCTGAGTGAATGGCCTCGTGCATGATGATGACCCCATCTGTTATCAGCTTGCCTTTGACTGAACTTCCCTGACAGGGGGCAATGATCAGGGGGAGGATGTCCTTGAGGCGGGTGGTCATGGCTTTAGTCAGGATTTTGTAGAGGACATTGCACAAGCTGATGGGGCGGAAGTCTGACAGGGATCTGGCCGCCTGAGTCTTCGGGATCAGGGCTATGAAGGTGGTGTTGATGCCTCTGGGGATGGATCTGGCAAACTGCAGGTCCCGGATGGCAGCGCACACATCATGTCCAACGATGTCCCAAAAGACTGGAAGAAGCGAGGAGGAAACCCATCCGGGCCCGGGGCCGCCTCAGCCTTCATGGAAAAGGTGGCGGCTTGGATTTCGAGGTCAGACAGGGCCTGCACCAGCTTCGCATTTGCCATGGCCGGGACAGACAACGGGATGTGATCCAGAAGGGAATCAGCCGCCTTTGAGGACATAGGAGGTCCGTCGCCCAAGAGCTCTTGAAAGAAGTGGACTGCCTCAGCACGGATGTCCTCCTCCTTAGTGATGGTTCTGCCATTGCTATCAACCAGCTCGGCAATTCTGTTGGAACCCCTGTTTCGGAGGGTCGATGCGTGAAAGAACTTGGTGTTTGCATCGCCATCTTGGATCCACAGAGCGCGCGACTTTTGCCTCCAAAAGGTTTCTTCCCTGGCCAGGATATTGTGGTACTCGCTGAGGGCAATGCGCTCCTCTTCCCTGAGCCCCGGTTCTTGGGAGCCTGCTTGGAATCTGGACTCAATCTCTTCGAGTTTTTTTTGGACAGCCTCCTTGCTTTCGAAGATGTTACCAAACACTTCCTTGTTCCATGCCTTAAGGTGCTCTTTGATGCATCTCAGCTTGTGGAAGACTTGCTCAGCGGGGCGACCAGGGACTGGGGGAGCCCACCAACAGCCGACCTGGGCCCGGAGGTCGGGGTGGTGCAGCCACATGGACTCAAACCGAAAGGGCCTCCTGGGGGGGCGATGATCAGTTTCGAGGAGGAGGGGGCTGTGGTCAGACCCGATTTTGGGGAGGGCCAACGAGGTGGCGTCAACAAAAATGGGGAGGGCTTCCTTGGACAAGAAGACTCTATCCAATCTAACTTGAATGTGGCTAGGTCCCGCTCTTTTGTTGGACCACGTGAACCGGGATCCCTTCGGCCGACGTCCATGAGCTTGTTGAGGGCGATAAAGGCCCCAAAGTCCTCCATGATTTTGGTCCTGACCTTAGAGCCCCCACATTTGTTAGAGGAAAACAAGGTGTTGTTGAAGTCCTTGGACAGGATCCAGGGTAGGGGAGCAAAAGCTTCTCTCATCGAGCTAATTTCTTGCCAAAGCCTTGCTTTCTCAACGGGGCTGTTGGGGGCGTAGACGTTGGACAAAATCCACGATCGCTTTGATTTGAGACAGTGAACCAAAATATTTATAATCCTGGGCGACGAAGAAATGAGCCTTCCCTCATAAGACCAGGGGTCCCACATGCACATAAGGCCCCCGGCTGAGCCAGTCGCGGGGGTGGAGAGGAACTCACAGTTGCGCCAGGTAGCATGGGCTATCCTCCGGGCAGCGACGTCATCTATCTTGGTCTCCTGAAGGAGGATGAAGGACGGGCGGTGGTCCCTACGGAGTTGACCGAGGATCCTTTTCTTGGGGACCCCATTGAGTCCCCTGATGTTCCAGGAGATGAGTTTCATTTGGCACCCTTGTGGGGTCGCTTGCCCCCCTTTCCTGCCTGAGCGGGGGGTTTGGATCGGGAGTCGTCCGCCTTGTGAGAGCTCGTGCCAACGTCGGAGAGCGTAGTCTGGGAGCCATTAGCTATGTCGTCCTCCGTGATCCTTGACCGTTGTTCACATAGGGTGGGCCGCCCTCGTTTGAGTTTGCTGCCAAAATCTGTGGCAAAGGACCTGCTCCGGGTCATTTTGGGGCTGACTTCGTCGGGCTCGGACGGAGAGCTGGCTTCGGTCTCGCCATCAGATCGCTCAAATCCACACACCAAGGGGGTAGGCTCCGGGAAGGATGCCTGGGGGGCCGGGGCCAGGCGGGGGTGAGGGGGGGAGGAGCGGGTCCCGGTTGGAGGGGGAGCCGACGGGGAAGGGGGCCTACGCCTCAGGATGGGGTTGGCAGCCGGGGCTTGAGGGGAAGGAGCCAGAATGGGAAGCGGGGGGGAGTCTGGGATCGGGTCCCCGGAGGGGTCGCTGGGAATAGGAATCTGGGAAAGGTCGCCCTCCGAACCGGGCCCGCCAAGGGGGGCCTTTGGGCCCGACGGGGAGACCTCCTTGTGGGAAGCACTGGGGTCGGGACGAGGGGGACCCCGGGACGGGGCCCGACCAGATCTGTGAGGGGGTTTGGGATTAGGGCCATCAGCCTTTTTGGATGCCGGGCATTGGTGAGGGAGGTGGCCCTGAGTGCTGCAAGAGGTGCAGAAAGCAGGTTTATTTTTGTAGATTAGGGTTTGACGCCAGAAGGACCCAGAAGAGATGGTAACCGAGGAGGGGAGCTTAGATTCGAGATTGGCGTTAGCACAGAACCTAGCATGCACCATACGGGAGCCAGCCTTGGTCGCGGGATCAAAGGCCACCGGGTCTCCGACCGACTGAGCAATGAGCTTTAGGACGTCTTCACGCCATAGATGAAAGGGAAGGTCCGGGAGGCGAACCCAGATCGGGGCAAAGTTGATGCTTTGGGTGCTGGGGTGAAAATCCGCACCATAACGTCTGAGAAAAAGACTTTTGCGACCCAGGAACCAGGGCCCGCCCGACAGGATCTTCTCAGCGTCCTCGCTGTTGTTGAGTTTAATAATGAAGAAGCCTTTGGACAGGGCAACCAGCTGAATATGCCCAGAGACCTTCCATTTGGTAGCCGCCCATCTGCGGATAGTCTCCATGTCTGGGCGCCCGCCCAGGAACTTCCCAACCAAGGAAGACGATGATTCAGAAACCAGGGATGAATAAACCTCCTCCTGGATGGAAATGTGGGTGCCTTGAAGGGAAAGCCCTGCGCCCAGGGCCCGAGCAGGGGTCCTGGAGCCCACCAAAATCTATTGGTAGGAGGGTTTGGGCCCTCCCGGGGCAAGCCCTTGCCCAGGATCGGGGGGCTTCTTCCCGAGGCCGTCCGTCGCGTCGAGGCCGGGCAGAGGGCGCGGGCCCAGGATCCCGTCCCCACCCAGCCCACCGTCCAGCTCAAGCGAGTAGCCCCCTTTCGACCCCGCCACGGATCCGCCTGGTCCGGGCCCGGGCCCAGACGTACCTGTTCCTGACCCTGGTGCCGGTCCCGCCCAGTAACCTGTGCCCTATTTTGGATCCGATCCCAGCCCTGCGTCCGCTTCTGCTCCAAACCTTGCTCCTACTGCTGCTCCCGCCATCGGTCTCTTCCCTCACCCTCGTCCTCCGACATTTAACAAGAAAATACTATTATGATTGTGAATGTCACCACCAAAATCAAGCTCTTTTCAATAATAAGTTCCACCATATTATTTGGTTGTATTGTTAGTCGTAATATTGTATTGTACGCAAACCACACATCTTTTGGAGTGCTCTTTATTTTGCATTTGGTATTTGCACAAAAACAATAAAGTATTTTTTGATTTTGTTATGCATTATACTTAGACATTAAACCCAACAACCCATTGTACATACCCTTTTGAGTGATCTCACATTCCATACTATTTTAAATTTTGTTGATAAAAAACAACAAAAAAATATTTTGGTTGTCTGAATGCTTTGTTTACTTGCATTTATCAGCTTTAATCGCAACCTTATATATTTTTTTAAAATCTTGATCATTTTGCTAACATTACATACACCCATGGCTCATTTCATCCAATACCAACAACCCACTCCGACATACCATCAACCCTATCAACCACCTCCCACTTATCAATCACCCCCAACCTCGCAATATCACCAATATCCTATCCATCATCAACCCCCACCTCAATATCCCCAACCATCAACTTCACCATATCATCACTCCCAACCCACCTATCATCAACCACCAATTCAATAGTATCATCAACCCCCTCAACCAAATTATCAACCTCAACCACCCACCCAACCATATCCATCACAATTATCTCCCACTTACAATCAATCATCATTTGCATATTATTACACCCCCCCCATTTAGATCAACTCCTACCAACTCATCTATATCAACATACCCTTAATCTATAATGTACACCCCTAGTTTGGAATTCTAGGAATGTAGGAGCACTTTAATTTTTTCCAATACTGGCAATGTTTGATATCAATAGATAATGTTTGTATCATGGATAGAAGTTATAATGTTTGATAGCCAGTTTTAACTAAATAATTATGACAGTATGTGACTAGATGAAGAGGCCTTTAACAATTGCATAAACAAACAATGACATTATTAAACCTGTTATTGTTTCTATCAAATAATGGACTGCTCCACACTGGCTCCTCTAACAAGATGGAATTGCAGAAGTCCCAACTATAATAGCCTATTGTAATCTCTCTCGAGTTTGGCACCAACATGCCTGACTAAACTGGATCGAAATATCTCATACCACAACATAACCAAGAGATCAACATCACGTGCCACTACCAAACCAACACTAGGAGCACCTCCATAACCATCACCTACCCAGCTCAGCTCAACACACGTACTCCAGAAGTGACCTGGATGATCCCATGCCACCCAATCAACTGCAGTAGACCAAACACCCTCGGGGAAGATGTCATCCATCATCAAACTCAACCAAGTTGGGTGTAAACTAATCTGTATGACATCCGAAGAATCATCCACATCCCACTCCTGCAACTCAACAAGAAACTCAACCTCATAGACTAAAATGGTATGCCCATAAAGTCTGAGCTCTGCCCCAGGTGACATCTCCGACACGAGTGACTCAATCCAGTCCACTCCTGCACTCCCACTGATCATAATAGAACTGAGCCCTTGAGAAAACATTATGCTCAATACAAAATCAGGATACTCAGTGAATCTCATCGGATAATGCCAACCCAAATGGTGACCAATCTCTACTATGCAACCGATAGGGTCAGAGATAGCAAGGGTAGAACTATAACTGGCCACCCAAAAAATGTATCGACCACAAGAAACTAAATAATCCATAGTGATACTCTGACTCCCTGAGTCAAATAGGACATCCCATGAGTACCAGTGCTCCCCAAACATCAACAAGTCCACCAGTCTCCAAGCTAGGCTCAATACCTCTCTCCAATCCACTTGTATAAGCACAAATGGATAAATGTCATGGCTGCTCAAGGAGTGAACGACAACATACCACTCCAACCCGTAATCAACCCTCACCCAAAACATGGTCCTACCATCATCCTCGAAGCTCATAGATACAAGCATACGATCCTGGGTGAGTGAACTCAACTCCAAAGTGGCCCTATCACCCTGAAATTGCACCCGACCACAAATGGTCTGAACATCAACTGGATAGAAGTCAGGAATGCATGTCCGTATAACACATGACCACTCCACCTCAGCCTCTGTTGAGCCACCCAATGTCTCCTCTCCCTGCGATGTATCCACAAGGCCAAACTCATAGTCATCATGCTCAATCTGAGGGTAGCATGAATCTCTAGGCCCCAACAAAGAGTCCTCATGGAGTTCCTGAATGCCCTCCACCAACTGCTGAATATCTATGCATCTCACCTCTGCTACCTGCCCCCTATCTATGGCTACCTTTGAAGATTGATTCTCATCTTGGAACAGTGAATAGTGAGCCAAACTGAGATCCAAACATAGTCTATCCACCTCATCCTCTTTCTCATGGAAAGCATCCAAGGTGACATCTGCAGCTTTGATAGTTGTATCCCTATCATGTATTACCTACAAGTACACTAATTTGATTTCCTCCAGTGCACCTTTGATGTGTTTCAAATCAGTGAGGGAAACCACCTGTTCATATTGGTTCCTAGGGGCCTTATGAATGATGTCCTCGAGCATCCTCTTAGTGTCATTAGTGGTGGACAACATGTGCACTTCGTCTTCAACAGACACTATGAGTTGGTTCTTCCAATTCTTATCCAAATTGTCATGGTCATAAATATTATGTTGACTGCTACTACAATTCAGACAAAAATCAGAACTAACCTCATGAATTTCAGCAGTGTCTTCCAAGCTTTTCCAAGCTTCATGTGCCTCCCTGTGTCCATCCTCATCAAACTCATCATTCACACAATATGAAGATGAACTACAATCAGCGTTAGACCCATCATTCGTCAAGTCTTCTTGGTTGTCCTGATGAGGTGAACCATCATGATAATCTGATCTATGATCAACAACAAACTCAACTATGTTATGATTGGAAAAATCAAGTATAGGCTCATCGAAAAAGGCTGCTATGAAACCTGTAACATCACCATCATGTGCATTATGCATGTCTGATCCTAACTACAAATCACTTTGTGGATCACCCAAGAATATGTATCTCTCGGGTGCATACATCATAATGGGTTGGGTTTGAGAATACAACCCGTGTTCACCTGTACTACCATCACCAAGATGTGATGGGTGAATGTCAGCTGGTGCTGATATGGTGTCCTCATGAAGTACAATCTCATCATCTATATGTGCAGCCTTGTCTACTGGATCAACCTATGAATTTTCCACACCTACCTCATGTGAATTTTTTTATTCTGGCTCTTCTTCTTCCCAACTCTCCTCGCTGTCCAGGTAGACTCTCAACTTCTTCTTACACCTTCTTACAACAATGTCAACCAATCTATGTGTTGCAGAAGAATAAACCTTGTCCTACCTCCAAACGGCTAATAACAAGGTTAACAGAGGCTACGAAATGGAGTCATATTCATCAATGATTAAGGACATGATGTCCTCCATGTCACAACAAATGAACTCATCATGTTCCTCACCAATAGAAGATATGAAATAATAACACATACGAAAGATATCACTGTCACAACCCAAGTCAATAAGAAGATTACTGGAATGAAGACTGGCCATCAACTCCAAATTCTTTACCTTCTTACCAAACAATGGGCTTCTGATATCACTCAATCCCTAGAAGCTATCAACAATCGTATGCATAATTTCCTTTATTTTTGTATCCTCATATGGTGCCTCTAGAGCTATGATCCGTGTGAGTTCACTTAAACAACAAGTAACAGTGAGTCTTATCCTGTCATCTGAATGTGTCATCCATTTATCCTGGCTCAAGGTATCTAGTGTAGGAAGTATGGCAACCTACCACTCCACTGAAGGTTGTTGTTCCACCATGGCCAAACATTCCTCTATTTCATTCAGGATGACAATAGCATCATCATCTGACGGTAGTAACTGTTCAAATTTTTTACCTACAAACCATAGTTTCCTGTGCCATTCTTTTTCGACACTGACTAGAGCCATAGTTCAATACCCGAACAGGCTGGTAGGGCTGAACTTGAGCTCTGATACCACTATAATGTACACCCCTAGTTTGGAATTCTAGATGTGTAGGAGCACTGTAATTTTTTCCAATACTGGCAATGTTTGATATCAATAGATAATGCAAGTTTGTATCATGGACAAAAGTTATAACGTTTGATAGCCAGTTTCAACTAAACAATTATGACAATATGTGACTAGATCAAGAGGCCTTTAACAATTGCATAAACAAGCAATGACATTATTAAATCTGTTATTGTTTCTATCAAATAATGGACTATTGTAGCAAACCACTCACGTAATGGTTTCAACATAGAACAACATTCATTTGAGATTCCAATGAAATATCAAGCATAAAATACCTTGGAACACCAAGAGAAAATTTTGTTGCAGAAAAGAGTATGAATGTTTTGGGTACTGAAGCAACTGGGCAGCAAGCTCCTTGTCTCAGTCCTCTCATGGGCTTGCCGAATCTCATATGATATTCAAACCCTTCCCAAATATGATCAACCACTGACCACTGGAACTTCCCCTTTGATTTATTTCAATGAAATAATACCGTTCTCATCACATAATAACCTGCAGCAGTGAGAAAAGTCATGCCCAGAACTGAAAATCAAACCCTCATGTGCCCAGAACTATGGTTGTTGTTATAAAATTAATCCCTACAACAAGCATTCACCAAAGGACTCAAACATCATTGTCCTATATGCAAAAGTTTCTCAGAGAAAACCCAAAACCAATTGTTGATTGCTCCAAGTGTTATGATCAAAAACATGGTACGACACACTTGTACAACAAAAAATGTACGACACACATATAAAATAATCCCCAACTCTTTTAAATCTCAAAAACACCCTTCAAGGGTCGCTTAGGGCAAAGGATTTCAACTCAACAATGCCCATAAAAATATCTCCAAACCCTAAGATAATATTTGATGATTTGTGCGGCAGCTAGGGATGAAAATGAAACAACAATGATGTCTTCTTCAACAATAAAATCCCTACAAAAACTCAATACAATAATTGATTGAAGGCTCAACCCTTCTAAAAAATGGAATTCGATGTGGTATGCCGAAATCCCAATATGAAGCTCAATAACTCTGTGTGGAAACCCCAGCTCCAGAGTTCTGAATAATGAAGCACAATCCTAACTTCTGAAATGAAGCCAATTGTATAAACATCTAGGGGTGATCTTTCACACCCAAAAATGCTCAAATATGAAGGAGGTTTCTGTCCCCCAACAACCCAAAGAGCCGGTATGCCGGAACTCCCAAATTCTCCTCAGAGACCAAAATCCAAAACAATATCTTCTTTTCTTATTTTCCCAAATGAGGCCCAACTCCAAAATATAAAGGTGCAATTAGGGTTTGGGTGCCCTAATTAGGGTTGCACATACTTATTTTTTTATTTTTAATATATTTAATTTATGTCCCTTTACATCATAAAGAGGGCCACGTCCCCCCCCTTGGCCTAGGCATACCACTTTAAGTTGTTTTTTTAAGTTATAACTTAACGTTATAACATTATATTATAAAGTGGCCCCTTTCACATCCATAAAGTGATTTCATAATATAAAGTCATTAAATAATAAATCACTTTAATGGAATATAACTTCACCCATTAAAATATTGGACCTCTGCTCCTCAAAGCAACAATTCGTGAATGGTTTCGGATACCCATTTCATCGAAGAATAATACTATGTTGAAGTCGTCATCCGAAACCCTAAAAAGGACACTACTAAAAATAGCAAGTCTAGTCAAATGATCTCCAAATAAGCCCAAACAATCGATAAACATGAGCTCTTTGTAAGCTGATGAAGATAATAACCTCTCCAGATGGCTCCCCAACAACTGACTTAGCCTACGGGAGCTCGTGTATAGGCTAATCTCCCCGATACACTAACTGCCTAGAAGAGGGGACATTACATAATCCATCACAACCATCCCCTCCATATTATCCACAATCCACTTCCCAACCATCTTACACTCCTACCCACACCCCTACCACATCATATCACACACATCACATTCTACCACAAGCCTCCCAAGCACCTCTCACCACTTCACACCAATCTTACCCATGTTCCCAACATCAACCATATCTATTGCAACATTCATATCCCTCGCACCAACCCCATAAACCTCACCCTCATTTACAACAACCTTCATATCTACCCTAGCATCCAACATATCAAGCTACACCTTCTCCTACTCAATGTCAAAACCAACCCACTTTCCCTACCACACACATCCCTCCTCAACCCCAACATCACTTCATGCCTATTGTTGAACCTTTATCTGTTTATCATCTATATTTTTAAAACTTCTTGAGGTATGAGTACTCTCCTTACCTCACCTAAACACTCATGATACGCATCACTCCACATATCTTAGGTTTAATACTAAACATTTTTGTGTCTACCATCACCAACGTAGTCATGAAATTAATCATTGTCAATCATTTTAGAATCTTGTAAAATATCTGATTGACCAAGGGGTTATTCTCACCAAAAATACTTCAACCCCCACTCCACAAAATATTACAAATCATCAAGCTCCATCTCACCAAGGTTTTGTGGGCTTGATCCATCATGACCACATTACTCCTGCCTCACCCACTCTTTCTGCCACACCACAAGAGCCTCCATCCCTAGTCGCATCCACCACTACACCAGTTGTTCCACCACCTACCCTTCATCTTCATATTCATATTCTATAACATCTACTCCACCTACTCCTTCTCAAATTGCTATCACATCACCTTCTCCACCTATTCCATCTAACCTCCCTTCCATTTTGTCACCCTCACAATATACACCATCATGCTTGTCCTCCTCACCTCCCTCAACCAACTCCCTTAAAGCTCCTTTGCATGACCTTATTGATTTTATGGAGGAAAGTTATGATAAGTTTTTGAAACCTTCACCCCCTCAGCCTTTGCCAAATGAATTTCATCAAATCATCACCTCCCATCCCCTTTATTCTAACACCTTAGCGGACACCCAAGTCACACACACACCTGAAGTTCCTTCAACTTATTTAAAGGTGAATCCCATACCTCGCCACATAGCCCATCGGTGCATCCCCACATCACCTTTATTGACACTGATGCCTTACATGACCAATTCCCAATCATTCTTCCTTCCACTTCATATTCATCCTCAAATTTTACACCTACATGTACACCCCTTCCATTACTCGAAGTTGTAAACCATCATCCTAATCCCATCACTAATCTTACCCCTAGTTCTACCACTCTTACTTCTCAAGAAGAAGAGGATCCCCATGACTTACCCCACACTTCAATTGACTCTTCATCTTCATCACAAGATGCTTTCCCTAACACTACTCCTCAATCTACCTCATATGATCATATTTCCTCATCTGAGGATACCCCTACCACTTCTATCATTTTGACCTCACTACCCTCCACAATCCCACACATTACTATACATATGACTAATCTGGCTATAGATGCATATCTTGTACATAATGTAACTATTAACAACCTACCACATGTACAGTCTATCAAAGACTTTGGTAGACCCCAAAATACACCTTTAGCTATAGGTGCTATTGTACTCTTAGGCTCACCTCCTAACCACACCAATTTTTACCTACCCTAGGTAATAAAAGCAAAAACAAACGCTTAATGAGAAAAAAAAAAAATAACCATTTACCAACCCCACTTAATTATCAAACAAGCAAAACAAACAAGAAAAAAAACAAAAAAAAAGGGGGCAACACGCCTACGTCGGCAAACCGGCTGCCAACTTCTGCTCCAGCCGAGCCACCGCCATCGCTCCCCTCGCAAACCTCCATCTCACTCATCACTTCAAAACAACCAATGACAACTAGCAGAATGATTTTGAAAATGGCAGCAGCCTATAAATAGTCGCTTTTAGTGGCAAAAAATGCGCGCCCGCGTTTTTTGCGACGTGCGAAAATGCAAACACGCGTTTAAAGGCGTAAAATGCAGAAATGCGGTTTCATAAAGCAAAACGCAAATCCGCATTTTTTTGCCAAAATAATCTCAATCCATCTAATCATCTGGAGTGAAACTCGTATCTAGTGGATTATTCTATACACCTAGCGGTTGCAGCGACTAGCAATCCATGCAAACCGGTTGGATGGTTAAATCACCATAAGGAAACTCATTCAGAAATCACAAAAAAAAACAACAATGAATCAAGTTGATAAGTCCCTAAAATCTATGAGCTTAAGTGTGTTCTAAAACAGATTTGCCAAGGTAATCCTACAAAAACCTTCCGTTGGGTCAAAAGCGGAACAACAAACAACAATTTGGTAATAGTAAAAAAACCGCTTGAGCATTAAATCCTCGATGACTGGTTCCTTAAACCCATCATTTGGAAGGAATTGCTAAAGTCATAGTGGGTGAAAACTCAAAAGAGTGGTCAAAATTTTTACCATGTATTCTAAACATTAATGAAACCAAAAGCAAAATTGCAAGAACACAAATAATCCCAAACTTGGGGCACAAAGAAAATCAAGACAAAATTCTTTAACAAAATAAACATCATTCAATAAACAACCCACTTTCAGCATTCAGATTTTGTCAATTGGCTTATGGGTGTCAAACTTTACCCAATCGTCAATTGAGGGGGTAAGCAAACAAATCAAAATTCTAAATTCATTCATTCTGTGTGTCAAAGAGAAATGAATCCATTCATCCAATAAAGTTAGATGTCATTAGTTTTTTCACCACATTGTGTTGTACACAACATAGTACAAAAAGGGGCAATTGTAGACACCAAAATCTAGCACCCTTCAGTTTACATTCACCACCTCACCATAAAATCCTGCATAATAAAGATATATGCCTAAGTTCTAACTTAGGGTTATAAAATCTTGCACATCATTATACTTTCCCAATTTATTTAATTAGGAAAATCACCCTAGGATACCCTATCTACCCATTGGACATGTGTCCTCGACACTTCATCCAACATCCATGCCACATCTTACCCACTTTTATCCCCGTTGTCCTTGCACATTGGACAGATTCCCAACACCCATGCCACAACTTCTTTGTTGTTGTCCCCTTGTCCCTTCACATAAAACAACATCCCACATCCCACTCCACTTGGAGCCACATCACCCCAGTTAAGTGAGCCACATTGAGTGACTCACTATAACTGCCCCTTCCACCTGGCAGTCCAGATTTGCCACTTGGTAAGTTAGGCTTGCCACCTCACATTCCCCTCCAAATCCCCAGGCAGCCTATAAAGGCACCATCAATCCACCAAACAAAGGAGTTGAATTGGCATACCGACAGGTTGTCGAAATAGATCTAGATCCAACAAGAAATTGAGAGCGCGAGCTTGACTCTGACCGTTGGCTTGAATTCTGAGGCAATCTATTATTTAGCCAAAATTGCCCGTTCGTGGTTCCGTAGGTCTGTGGCTTCCAGCCCACAACCGCGCTTCTGCAGTTCCATAGTCTCGAGAACAAAAACGGGTTTCATCGACAGAGATTAGCGATTTGAGTATTAAGCAAGGCTTTGTTTGTTAATTGTTTAGTGTTATCTGCTTTTTCATCCATATCAGTAATAGGTTTATGTGTAGCATTTGGATTTATTGCTTGAATATACGGGTGCTACTAATCCCCTTTGCTAGTTTGCATGTGTGCAGGTAACATGTATCCTGGATAGGCTGCTAAAGCTGGAGTGGTCCCGTGCTGGATACCAAAGCCCACTCACCCTTTGAAGCTGTGACTGGATACGAGGAGAACATTGTACATTGTGAAAGATCTGGAGAAATCCCAGAGAGAAATTTGTATCACATTGAGGCAAAGATTGTAACATTGTACCCAAGCTACTTGGGGCAATCCGAAATATTACAAATTTGTATCACAAGAGTCAATATATATAAAGAATTTCATTATTTTGGGCAATCTCTTTGTGTCTGTGTGATTTTATATTGCAAGTGTTCAAGTATTTTAGTTACAATTACATGTTGAGGTAACTACCCAAACTTTACTCTAAAGTAAACTCCTACTCTAGTAATGTACCAAAGGTGGTACATTGATATGTACCCAATAATGTAATATACTCTAACAATCTCCTTGTTAAGTGCAGAGGTATTAACATATAAAACTATATTTTCTCTATCACTTTTCTTCTCTTGAATGGTGCAAGGTATTTCAAAGCAGTCTTCCATATCTAATGAGGCATATTCCTTAGGCTCGGTATGAATGTTCATCCCTAAATTAGGTTCAAATTGAGTAGATGACTCTTTGTTAGTACTTGATCCTATTGTACCATGTCCTCTAAGATATTATCTACTTTTCCTCCATAGGCTAAAACCTTAAAAGAATTGATGTTTCTTCCAATATCCTTACTAGTCTCCACTATTTATTTATTTTTATTTGTCTAGACATTTTTTTTAGAAGTTGAAAACCATCCTCATCTACATTCATTTGTAATTTTCTCTTGTTTTTTATACATATGTTTATGCTAGAATATTTTTAGGGTATGACATCTCAATATGCCCGCCTCATGATATCATCTACTTTTAAAACATATATTTTTAGAATCCATGTTTTGGGTCCACAACTTACCCTATATTTAAGAATGATTGGTTCTGGTAAAGGTTTACTCATATCAATCATAACCAATATCTAGACATAAAGAGATAAGAATTCATATTTTATATTTTTTAAAATCTCAAAGAATTCTCTTAGAGTATTTCCTATTGCCTTGAAGGTATCCATTTTCTAAAATTCAATGGAAAATCCATACATCTTGTTTTGGATTGGTACTAGGGATAGATTTACTTTTTAAGGTGCAAAGCTTTCATACAAGTAAGGAAGAGTCCTACTCTTTCCATAAACCAAAAACCCCCTTTCAAAATTCTATCTCTTTCCTCCCTAGAATAGAAAATGGATAGGAATAAACCTTTGGAAAGAAAGAATAGACTCACTTCTAGAGACTTCCACCTCATATCAATATATTTTCTTAGAGCCAAAGACCTTGACCAAAATTCATCGATGACTACCTTATCTTTGAAAAATAAGGATTGTAGCTTTATGAGGTCATACCTAACCTCTACTACTAGAGATGATTCTAAGAATTTAGTTGTATATTAATCCATGGGAAGTACACTATAACTTGATACTATTGAAATTTACCAATATATCCTATAACAATTATATGATTGAAAATAATATATTCTAAGAATTTAGTGGTATAGAGATGATTGTTCTAGATCGCTATATTTATATGGTTGTATCTTCCTCAATATGACGTGTATTCTTTCATATGATCACTTATTTCAAAGATCTTCAATTTCTACACAAAATAGATCAAGAATAATCTAAATTAGACAATTTCATGCAAAGATATTGCTCTTGGAAGATGGGTTTTTACTTGAAGGTTAATTATTAAAAAAAATGCTTAAGGACTTTTAAATCAATATTCAAAATTAGAAATTCAATGTTAAGTTATTATTTATTTTAATTTTTTAATGTTGTAAACTAACACAAACATCATGGTAATTAATGTCTCAAAATACACACTTCTTTTATTAGACCTCTTTTTTTTATTTGGTTTTTTAAAATTTTAGGTTAGTGTGAGAAACCCCTAAGACCAATGCACGGGGTTGAGCAGTCTCCTCCCAACCATGGCCCCTCGTAAAGTTGAGAGATATGTTTATCAATAGGAAATTTAACACACAACCTTTGTGTCCCCATTTGCATTGCAGAGGTTCAAACCGTGGACCCCTTGTTCAACAGGGCCATGTTTGCCTTCTCCACTTGCACTACAAAGATGGATATTTTTTAAATTTTGTGGTTAGTGTGATAAAATTCTACGATCGACGCATAGGGTTAAGCAGTCCCCTCCTAACCATGGCCTATTGTAAGGCCGAGAACTACACTTTTCATTTGAGGAATAACACACAACCATTTGGGTATCAAGAGGGTGGGCACAGGGGGAATGGAGCCTTGTCGACCTCTACCAACACATAGGACATTCCTAGTTGCACCTTGTATCTGCAGGGTGGACATAAAGGGAATGGAACCTGGGTTGGTCTCTACCAACACCCAAGACTTTCACCACCTGTGCTACATAAGTAGGTTATTAGACTTATTTGTTAGTAAGATTAAAAATTAAACAAAGAATATTTTTTTATTTTTATTTTGAATTTATTTTTAATGTGCACAAGGCCATAGGTCATTTGGGACAATGCTCACAGAGGAGGTTGTTTACATAATATGTGTTTATATAAATTAGAGCATCGTGTACAACTCTATCATCTATTAGATTTGTGGGCTTCTTATTTGGAATTTGAAAGTCTTCACCATTAAACCCACCCAAATTATACATAATTTTTTCTATATACATCAAACAAACAATACGCAAGAAAATGATATTATTTTAAATTTAAAAATTTTCGATGCAATTCATAAAAATATCAAAATAACACACAATATAATTGCATTAGCACTTATACCTTATTCAACCTCGCCTCATCCTACCTTCTTATCCTATTTTTAAGACATAATTTTGGCTTAATAATCATGGAAAGCATGTCTAACCCATATCAAACTCAAATGTTCATCATGAAAATTACTTAGCCTTATTATTAGATTAGACACAATAGCTCTTAAAATATGTTTAAGGAACATAGGATATTCTTAGATTCATACTAGAGTTATAATTAAACTCAAATCCATTTCTATAAATATAATATTTACATATAAGTAAGCTACTTACTTAGATGTATGATACCTTAATTTAAAATAAACTTGAAATGTATTTTAAGATGTCAATAATCTTATTTACTCATCCTAAAAAAACCAATTATTTTTTAATATCTTTAATAATCATCTATATTTATATAAAAAATATTTTTTAATTAAACTCAAAACCATCTTGGCAACATTGTCCTCCATCCCTGAAGCCAAGGTTATCAAAACCATTCTCAATTACTATGAAGAAGTCACTGGTCAAAAGGTCAACTTCCAAAAAAGAAAAATCTATTTTTTGAACACTCTCATTCACAGACAACTTAAAATAGCCATAAGTGTACCATCTCTAGCCTCCCGTTCACCTATATGGGCCTTCCCATTTTCCATGGAAATCTATCAAAAAATTTGTGAAATAATATCTTGGATAGGATACTCAAAAAACTTGGATGGAAAAGGACTATGTTAAATTAGGAGGCTAAAGTCACTTTGGTTCAGGTGTGCCTCTAGAGCATACCAGTCTTCTTTATATATGTTTTCAAATTTCCAACATCCATTTACCAGAATATTGGACAAATCCAAAAGAATTTCTTATGGTTCAAAAACGAGAATCATAACAAGTTCCATTTAGTGGCATGGGACAAAGTCTACACCAAGAAAATTCAAGGATACCTTGGATTTTGGAAACCGCACATAATGAATATGGCTTTAATAGCAAAACAAGGATGGAGGATAGTCAAATATGTTCAAGTTTCTTGGGTTGACATCATCAAAGAAAAATATCTTCAACAAAATGATTTCCTTGATGATCATCCACTTCCTAATAGGTCATGGTTTTGGAACTCTGTTATCCAAACCAGAGATATCATTAGAGAAGGGATAAGATGAAGACTTGGTTGTGGAAAACACATAGATTCTGAGAAGATCCATGGCTGAAAGACTACCCTGTAATCAATTATCCAAATCTAGCCATTATTTTTGAAAAATAATTTTAAAAAACTTGTATTAAAACAAATATCATTTACAAGTTGGGATGAGATTTTTCCCAGCCTTAGCCAAAGAGAACACATGTTTATACTAGTAAAAGAATATTTGCATTGGAGCCAAATATCTTAAACCATATTTCTATAATGATTGTTCACCTGTTTACAACTATAAAAGAAGATCTACATTGAAGCACAAATCTCCTAAATAGTATTTCTGGAATGGTTATCCAAATTAGCTAAGCACTAGGATTTGCTCACCAACCTACCTAATCATCTCATCCTCAATAGCCATGTCATTGTGCCATTGAACCCCTACCTCCTTCTCGGTACCCATCTTAGCCAAGAAGTCTACCACTTTATTTAGATATATACTCATATAAACTGGAATCACATCATCTAATTCCCTCCATAATTACTTAATTTGAGTGACAAGAATCCTCAACCTCCATGTTTTCAAAGTAAATTTCCTCAAGCAATCTAGAGCTCCAACCATTATTTGAGAATATGATTATAGGATTATCTTCTTATGACCTTGTTTTATTGCCCAAATAGAAGCATATTTGATAGCTAAGGCTTCTGCTTCATTGTTTGTGGGTCTTTCCAAGCCTTGTAGTTCCCAATAGAGCACTATTCCAACATGATTCTGGAAAATCACTCCAATTCCAGCTCTACCCGGATTGCCTTTTGCAGCTCTATAAGTATTAATTTTAATCCAACCTTTTGGGGGTGGTTTCCAACTAGATCTGTCCTGTACCTCTTGCAATTCAACTTCCTTCTCAATTTCCCCAATAACAACCAGAGTTTCCTCTTTAGCATAGGCTACCACAGTTTCTGTGACTTTGCTCCAAATGACCTGCCAAACTCCATCTAAAGAAGAAAAAGTTTCTCTAAAAATTATGGCATTTCTCTCCAACCACACTTGCCACCAAATGAAGTTTAATCCAATCTCCCAACCAATACAAAGATATTTATATTTAAATCTACCCCTCTTCCATATTTTCCAAATATTAATCCGATTCAAATCACCATTAAATTGAATTTTATAATATAAAAACCATCTCTCCCAAATCTAGCGCGTGAAAGGGCACTCAAACATCAAGTGATCAACTGTTTCCTCACTCTTGTAGCATAGAACACATTGAGATGGACCAATGATTCCCCTACATTTGATATTATCAAAAGTAAGAATTCTATTATGCATGAACTGCCAGGGAAATTTTTTTACTTTCGGCCAATCCTTGGATCGCCAAATCTTTCTCCAATCCTCAACTCGATATGTATGAGGATGAGGTTCTGGAAGTATTTTATCATATCCATACTTCACTGTGTAGACACCAAGGCTTCCATATCCCCAAGCTAATTCATCCTCCTCATCTCTACCTATGAGAAATATTTCTGCCAAGATTTTAGTCATGATGGGTGTCAAATCCGGAGGAATTGAAATTGGCCACTCATCCAACTTCTTAAACTGCTTAAAATTATAATCCTCCAGTTGACTAGTGTTGAAATAAATTTCAATTTTGACACACCCCCTAGTTTCTATGGCTATTTTTATTGGTTGTAGCTCAGGAAATTCAATAATGATAGGTGGGTATTGATCCCATGAATCTGTCCAAAATCGTGCCTTCTCCCCTCTCTCCACTTTCCAAAATAATCCATATTTTACTACCTGATATCCCAACTTGAGAGCCTGCCACACTAAGGATCCATTACCATCCAGAAGGAAATGACCCACCTCATTTGGGTTTAACTGTCCCAAATATTTACTAGTTAATATTCTATTGAATAAAGAAGTTGGTTGGGAAATCCACCTCCAGTAAAGCTTTCCAGCCAAAGCTTTATTATTTAACTTTGATCTTCTTAGTCCCAAAACTCCTTTTACCTTGGGCTGGCTTACTTTATCCCAACCTACTAAGACCCATTTCCTCTCTCCTTTTACTCCTTACCATAAAAATTTTCTAGCCATCTTGTCCAACTCTTTCCATATGGTATGTGGGGCAACAAGGATAGAAAATTTATAAATTGGCATGGCCTAAATGACTGATTGTAAAAAAGTTAATATACCCCCATAGCTTAACCATTTGTGAGACCAATGATTAATTTTGTCCTTGATACAGTCCAAAAGATTCCTCCAGATATCTATTTTTAGTTTTTTAAAATGCAAAGGGACCCCCAAGTATACCACTGGGAGATAAGTCCTTGTGAATCCCAAGATCTCTAAAATTATGTCTTGAAGCCTTTGATCAAGATTGAAAAATACCACTTTGGATTTTTTATCATTGATGACTTGGTTTGTAGCCCTAAGGTAGACATTAAGTGTATCTCTAATCATTCTTGCTTCCCTGAAGCTGGCCACTCCCACTAATCCTGTGTCATCCACAAACTATAGGTGAGTCAAAACTTCCTCACCCACCTTGATACCTATTAGCAAACCTTGTTGTCTTCTCCTCAAGATGAGTCTATCCAATCCTTCAACCAATATGAGAAAAATATAGGGAGAGCAAGGATCTCCTTTACGAAGGCCTCGAGTAGCTCCAAATGGTTGCGAGGGAAGACCCTTGATTAACACTGAGTATGTCGGAGTAGAAACACAACTCATGACCCATTCTATCCAATATCGAGAGAAACCAAAGACTGCCATCATCTTTGACAAGAAGTTCCACTCCACCCTATCATAAGCCTTTGAAATATCTAATTTTATGAACATTCCTCTATTACCAGATGTTTTCATTGAATGGACTACCTCCTGAGCTAGAACCACACCATCCAAGATCTGCCTACCCTCTACAAAACCCCTTGCTCGAAGGAGATAATGCTATGTAGAAGAGGTTTTAGCCACTCAACCATTATCTTTGTGATTATTTTATATATGACATTGCATAAGGCAATAGGTCTATAATATGAAATATGTACCTCCTTCTCCCCTTTTGGAATTAAGATAATGAAAGTATGATTTAATGCTTTAAGCATTCTTTTACTACCTTTGGACTCCTCTATAAAAACCATTACATCCTCCTCCAAGTTATCCTAGAAGGCCTAAAAAAACTCAATTAGAAAGACATCTGGACCTGGTGTTTTTTCGATGCTCATTCCAAAGACTACATTCTTCAGTTCCTCTCTATTAATGGGTTTAAGTAGGGCATAATTTTCTTCTTCAGATATAACAGAGGGTATGACAACAATAACTTCTTTTTGAGCCTCTTCATATTGCACCATACTTTCCTTAAATAGTTTAGAAAAATAATCCATTGAATGGAAATGCATACCTAGAATTATATCAAAGGAGTGTCCGTTCTCATCTTGAAGAGCTTCCATGTTGTTCATATGTCTCCTAGCACAAGCAGTCCGATGGAAAACATTGGTATTTTTATCACCTTCTAATAACCAAGTGGTTCTTGCTCTCTGTCTCCAGTAGGTCTCCTCTTGGTTGTCAATGTCCTCAACCACTTTACACAATGCATCATCCTCTTATTTGAGCTGCTCTATAAGTTCCTTCTCTAAAGTGTTTTTGAACCTCATCCCATCTGGCCACCAATGGAGCTCTTTGGACCTGGAAGTCTGTCTTGTTATCTCGTCTCCATTATTTCAGTCGATCTTTGACATAATGAAGTTGGTTGTGGAATATAAACATTGTTGTACCATATGCTGGGCGACCTTCTTCCCACCACTGTGGAATTTTACTTCGAAGTTCCTCTTTTTGTAACCAAAAGTTTTAAAATTTAAATGGTTTGTGATGCTGCACTGTCTTGATCTTTCCTTCCAACAAAATGAGAAAGTGATCCGAAACTAGACCCTCCAAAATCTAAAATTTTATATTCCATTTTACAAATGCATTCTATGAAACCAGAAAATGGTCTAACTTCACCTTCCTGCTATGTGGCTCCCTCCTCTTATTAGTCCAAGTATAGTTGGTTCCAGGGCATTTAATATCCACCAAGTGTAATGCCTGGACTTGGGCAATCATAAGTCGATCCCCTAGGTCCAAAATTGGGGTTCCCCTTCCTTATATCTAGAGGATACTTTAGCATTACAATACCCAACAATAATCCAATCTAACTCTTCCCTTGAGACTCTCATGTTATGCACAACTTTCCATTGATGCATCTGACCATCTAGGTTTTGAGCCCCATAAAAATTTGTGATTAAAACATGTTCAACTGTGACATTATTTCTAAAATTTGATGTGAGAACACCCCTCCAAGCTATATGTTCTATTGCAGTCCATTCAAGAGAGTTCCAAAGAGTAACTATCCCCTGTGAGGCCCCTTGGGCAGCCACTTCCATATGACCAACACCCCTCCAAAGTCTGTTAATTGTTTTAGACAAAAGATCCAACAAAATTTTTGTCTCATGGATAAGCAAAAAATATGTTTTACTTTTTTCTAAGAGTCTTCGAACAACAGAGTGATGGGTTCTACTATTTAAACCCCTAACATTCCATGATTGTATAATCATTGGTTACCTTGAGAGCAGTAAAAATCTATTGGTCTCATCGATCCTCCAGTAATCAATTTGTCTCCTTGAACTGCTATCAATTCCTTATTTGATTTTCTACCCACTCCTTGAGAGCTACTATTTTTTGATCTCTTTTCCACCTGAGTTATCCCTAGAGTTAGTCTTTCTTTATTCTTTTCTGCTATGCCCATGATGACATCCTTCTTTTGGTTATGCACTATCAATACCCCTGCACTCCCTAACTGCGGTAACTCACTGTGCTCAATTACCTGCTCTATTATGGGGGGAGATGAAAGAGGAGCTTGAAAATAGCTGTTATTATTTTTATTATTCCCATCCACTCCTTCCATGAATTGTTCTTCTTCTTGGTCCATTAGTGTCTTAAATATCGCATACCTATTGGAGGGCTTGAGTTGGGTTTGCTCTTTACCATATTTTTTCTTTTGCCTTCTCCTTATTTTGGGTTGTTCAAAACCATCTCCCTATGCTTCTTTAACCTGAGAAATATTGGTTGGTTATTTGTTGATTGTTGACTTACCCTCCTTAGGAAGATTTGACATTCCTAGAGGAGCCTCCATTTTTATGTTCATATTATTTGGGCAATATCGGGCCATATGCCCATATTTGTGGCAAACTCTCCATATGAAGGGCAATGCCTCATAATCCAGTTGTTGAATCCAAGATAGTCCTACAAGTTCAAGTTCCACCTCTATTGGTAGAGGCTGGCTAAGATCCATTTTCACACATAATCTTGCATAAACAGCTGTGTTTCCTTATTGTGTCTTTGGAAACACCCAAATTTCTTCTAAGGGAATTACCGATAATTTCCAATACCTGCTCACTCCAAAAATCCATTGGAAGTGCATACAAACGAATCCAAACCGGGACAACAGTGGGTTCAATTCGAGGATCAAATCCCACTCTCCAAGGTTGAACAAATAATCCTACCGGACCATGATTCCTCTTTTCTGATTTGAAATCCCTATTTCTATCGACAAGTGAAGAAAAACTAATAATAAAATATCCATTGCTAATAAACCACAAAGAATACTCACCAAGAGGCTCCCAGTTTTGTCGGACCCAAGAATGCAAAAAATTAGGGTAGGGCGAATACCCATGAATTTATAGATCAAATCATGATTGGATCTATATAAAACTATTTCTTCGACCATCCTTTGCTCAATGACAATATTTGGCCTTGATTATGATTGTGGCAAGCATCCATTAACTCGTTGAGATGTTGATCTATTTCCAGTAGTTGTAAAGAGCATTTTTAATGCAATTTTTTGTGCTTCTTCAGTATTTGATGGAGATTTATCCTTTAAAAAATCTGCAAAAGAACTATATATCTCTAGAAGAGGATCCGAAGGTGTCCCCATTGGGCCCTCCTAGGGCAGCAATATTGTCTTCAAATCCATAGTAACCAAAAATCTCTTTGGCTACCCAACTGATGCCCTAGTTTTCTCTTCCAGAGCTCTGCCCTCTCTCGTTGCACAACTAAAACTATCACCTCCTTCAAAATATGGCCATTATTAATTTGATCAGTGACCAAATATTTGGCAACAAGGTCTACAATTTCATTTCTCCAAATTCCCAATACCATTAGTGGAAAATCATACCTAATCATAATCTCAACAATGACCAAAAGTGTGTTGTCAGGGATTTGGCCAACTTTCTTAGAGTGTACGTTATTCCCAAAAATCACTCTAAAGATATTCCCATTTGGAAGCCTTGTGAAGATGGCCAATTCACAGTCAAAAATGCCTATCATATCCAGGATTCATCATCGACGTCTTGGGCCCTTGTCAAACTCATCTAGCTGAAAATGTTGATTCCTAATATTGGTTTTTTTTTGGCTTGTTGCTCAAAACAAGATCCTAACTATTGACAATATTATCATTAGGGGCTTGTCTATTCCAAACCGGTGCCTCCTCTGCAATTCCAATTTGGAGTCTATCTTCCACCTATTTTTGGAGTGCTCTTTCTCCTTGTCAGTCTTGTATTCCCTCTTTGAGCTGGTCAACATTGCCTAGGTTCTTCCATCATCTATCAGTATTCTGTATGAACAAGGGCCCAACCCTTTCCTTAAATCCTAGCTCAAAGCCATGTGGGATTTTTGCTTACCCCATTATTTCTAGTCAATTTGATTGAAACGAAACAACAGGGTATTTTTCGATGCCTCAAAGGACCCCAATTCCATTTTCTCTGCATCATTACCTATGCATATGAAAATGCCCAACTCATTCCTTCTCAATCCACTCCGAGAGTTGGTCTTGAGGCCTAACTATATGCTCACTTTAATTTTTCTAATAACTGGCCCAAGCCTCACACTCAAGTTGACAGATATACCATTGTCTGGATCCCTCCACCTACTGGGTGAGTGAAGTTCAACTTTGACAACACAACAAAAAGCAATCTCGGGGAGGTAGGTAGTGGAGGTATTGTTAGAGATGAGCATGGGAAAATCATCTTAGCATTTGCAAAAAATATTGGCATTCAGTTAAAGAATGCAACCGAAGCAAGATCTCTTTATCAAGTTTTGGTTATCTTGGAAGGGCTAGGAATTAATCACCTTATTGTTGAAGGTGACTCTCTGAGTATCATCAATTACCTTAAAGGAGTTCACAACCTGGCCTAGAATGTTTGCAATATCATTTGCGAATGCAGAAGACTCATCGAGAAATACTCAAATATCATCATTCAACATGTGTATAGGAAAAGGAACAAGGTTGCTGATCTTCTTGAAAATAAGGGTGTTTCGAAGGAGTCTCTTCGCGTATGGTAGAATGAATTTCTTCAAGGCCTCTAAAATCTGAATAGTGATGATGAAAGTTACCTCTTATGATGAGTTTTCAAGTCCTTTTTGGTCGACGAAGCTTATTCTGATCATCGCCCAAACCTTTCCAAACCTAGTCCTAGTTAGATTTCTCCTTCATTCTCAGGGATGGGTGTCATAATGTCCAATAATCTTAGTTAGCAAAAGAAAGTTTGTACTAATGCCTATTCGGCCTTCACCAAAATATAGATCATTTTCCAACATGTGATTAAGGTGGCCAAAACAATTAATTCGACAAAGGACAAAAATGGTAAAGCTACAAAGACCATCCCTCCAAGTGATAGTATGCAGAAGAAGATGTCTAAGTAGCCAATTTCCTTCTGTTTTCGAGTTCTTTGTGTATTGTCCTTGGGGTTTCTTGGGCCCTTCTTGTATTTTGGGTTCTTTTTGTTTTTGTTCTGTCTTATTTGGTTTGGTTTGTTTCTCCTTTTGAAGGTTTTTACGATGTTCTTATTATTGTTCTATTTGTTTTGATGGTTTTGTAAGAGATCTTAGTTAGATCTCCTTATTTCCCACCTTATAAAATGTTAAAAATCCCTTTCAAAATCCTTTCCATCAATCAAAAAATTTAATTTTTAATAAAAAATAAAAAACAAACGTTTTATAAGATTTAAAGAAGTATCGAAAGTATTTTTCACAAGCAAGACTTCCACTAACTCGAGTATTGTTCATCTTTAAATACTGAGGACTACAGCAAGACTTCCACTAACTCGAGTAGTGTTCATCTTTAAATACTGAGGACTACCAATGTGTGAAAAGAATCCTGTGAACAAACCAAAAAGAAAAACGAAGAAAAATAATTATATTATATTAAGATGTGCTCCTTCCTTTATACTACTCTAAAGTCTAGCGCTTCAAAATATTAGCTTTAATTTTATTCCAAAGACACGATATTCTTTTAACTCTCTATTTCCATATCCACGTCCAGACTTCAAAAAAAGCTTCAGGCTTTTCAAGTGCTCTTATCATTTGGAACTTTGAGCAGACTGACAACAGCATAATTGTAATTCTATGCATATAAGCAAACGGAAATGTGCTTTATACAAAAGATTTCCATATTTATGCTGCTTAAAATCTGTCTTCTGGAAACAAGATAGTCTTCGAGTTCCTGGAAGCGAGTCTTGGAAAAGTTCGCCCACTTTCCAAATGATGTTTGACAGATTTTGTAGTTTTGATCTCCATTCAAAATCCATCTTATTGGATTAGCCATCGTCGTTAACATTTACATAACAAAGTAAAAACAGCAAACGCAATCCATCACAGGAGAAATTCAAAATCTTCTGGACACGAGTAACTGAGTTTTGTCAAAATCCAGTGCTCTCATATCAATGGTCAAAATCATATATATCAATCATGATTGTACGAAGAAATTCGAGATCTTCTGGACATTCCGAACGTTTATCCGACGAGGAACTGACTTTTGTCAAAATCCAGTGCTCTGATATCAATGGTCAAAATCATATGCTATCAATCATAATTGTATGTTTTGATACTGAGGGACATTGTTTTGAGAATTATTATTATTATTTTTTTATTTAAATAATTACATAAACATTATGTAAATTTATTTATTTATTTTTTTAAGATTATATGTTTTGAAAATTAAATAAAAAATTACATAAAATGTAAATTTATTTTTATTTTTTTATTATTCAATATTAATATATTTAAGAGGATCATATTTTTTAAATTGGTTATATGTGATTGAAATGGATCCCAATCACATTACATCATCACCATATATATTGATATTAAGTAAGTCATATATAGTCTAGCAAGATTTGAACTCTCGTATTCTCTTTACATATAAAATCTAACCGATTAAGTTAATGTCACTTAATTGAAGATCATATGCTTTGAAAATTAAATTATTTTTATTTAAAAAACTACATAAGCATACAAATTATGCAAATTTATTCATAAGTTTTTATTATTCAATATTCTCCAATACATATGTTTTTAAGTAATACTTCTTATAAACATCCACGGATCACATCACCAATACATATTTTTGAAGATCGTATGTTTCAAAAATAATATTTATTCAAATCTCTCCCCTCACATGTTGCAGATATGTTGTATATAAAAGGTTCCTCATCAAAAAAATAAAATAAAATAAATAATATATATATATATATATATATTTTAAATCTGCCTGCTGTATGTATATGTATAAGAAGTATTTACTCAATAAAAAAATAATATAATTTTTTATTTAACAAGTTAAATAAACATACAAATTATGCAAATTTATTCAAATATTTTTATTATTCAATAATCTTTAATATAAGATCATATACTTTGAAAATTAAACATATAAATTATGCAAATTTACTCAATATTTCTCAATACATATATGAGAGCATATGCTCTCAAAATTAGATTCTTCTTATTTAAAAAGCTACACAAATTATGCAAAATCATTTATGCGCTTTAAAAAGCTACACAAATTATGCAAAATCATTCATGCGCTTTTATTATTCGGTATTCTTCCATATTTCTCAATACATATACGAATCATATGCTCTGAGAATTAGATTATTATTATTTAAAAAGCTACACAAATTATGCAAAATCATTCATGCGCTTTTATTATTCAATGTTATTTTATATTTCTCATATACGAGAATCATATGCTATGTGAATTAGATTCTTCTTATTTAAAAGCTACATAAATTATGCAAAATCATTTATGTGCTTTTATTATTATTTTTTTGGTAAATAGAAGTCGTCATTAATTATCGGAGTTTGCAGGTTAACCCAAAACCTATTACAATATTCAGCCTTCTGCTGAGATTGTAATCTTAGTCATCCTCGAAAATTTCTTACCAGAAATTGTGTTGAATCCCCTACAACACCTTACTAAAAAAGCACACCCATACCTAAACATAACTGTAAACATTATTGACAGGAATTGAAGTTTGGAACTTTGCTTTTATTATTCAATAGAATTAAATTCTTTTTATTTAAAAAGCTATTCATGGTTTTTCTTATTATTTAATATTTTTCCATATTTTTAGGAGCATTTTATTTTATTTTATAAAATCTAATTTAATTGTAGATGATATACATGTTGGATAGTTCAATCAAGTAAAATATGAGTGGATGATCCATTGAAGTGAGCTGGAAAGATCAATTAATAAAAATACACCAATATTCTAATAGGAATACATCAATATATAAAATAATTATAATAAATTTTCTTAATTAAATAATGATTTTTTTTTTTAAATTTTATCATTTGTCTTTCTATATCACAATGGTTTTTTTTTTTTTTTTTAAACTAAGTTTTTATTTTTTAAAGCACATTTAATTTTTTCAATATTCTTCCCTTTAACTTTTAATATTCTAATTTAAATTTCTCGAATAAAGCTCCTTCATTGATATGTTGTAAATACACCTTCATAGCTATTCATAAAATTTCTCTAATTGTTAGGCTTTTTTTTTATTATTATGTTGGTAAAAATTTATTGAATCAATAAAACCATATAAGAAACAAAGAAACCCAAAAAAATAACCCTTACAAGGACCAGAAGAAAGAGACCCCCAAAACCACCAAGCACCCGATCAAAAGACACCCAAAAAACAACCTCAACTAGGTATATCCGTAGAAAGCAAATTAGCAAGATGATGAGAACAATCCAATAGGAGATGATACCATTCCCTAAAATTCCATTCTTTTAGAAACTCAGAAGCCCATTTTGCCAAGCAATCAACCACACTATTCCATTCACTGGGAATATGAACAAAGGAAATAAACTCCAGATACCGATAAATTTGAATGATCTGTCGAGCCACTAACGTAAGTTTTCAAGGAAAATTAGAAAGATTACGAGTCTTCAACAAATTAATATTAGTTTGAGAGTCCGAATCATAGATTATTTTCCGCCATCCCAAAGCATATAGACTTTTTCCAAAGCAAAACGAATAGCAAGGACCTCCATATAATTGTTAGTTTGCTTCTCCTTATAACAGGAGAAAATGAAAAGATCTGCACCACTACTATCTCTCCCAACACCACCAATACTTGCATACCCATGATTCCCTCTAAAAGAGCCATCAGTATTAATCTTAAACATCCCGTGAGGTGGAGGATGCCATATACCATCTCTTTGCACTTTTTGATTGAGGTCTCTTCTAAAAATTGATAAAGAAGGATTAAGACCATTCTTCACTAAACCTAGGTCCTACATCATCAAAATTTTAGATTGATCCAAAGGAAGACTGATTTGACATTTAGAAAAAATAGTTTATTAGATCATACCAATAATCCTCTGCCAAATCTGATAAACAGTTAACTTTCTACCTTGAAAACTTCTTCAATTTTTTTCAATCCAAATCTGCCATATAATACATGAGGCCCCAATACTACACACAACTTGAAGAAAAAAACCTTAGCAAGAGGTCTTCCTAAACTCCTCCAAAAATTAACAAGATAAGAGGTATGAGAACAAGACTGTTTCCACACTCTCCACCAAAGATGCCAATTTTTTTATGCAAAAAAGCATTGTAGAGCAAATGCCCTAAATATTTATCACTATTCTCATAAAGAAAAAAAAATGAAAAACCCTGAAAACCTCTCTTTTGGATATTATCCGAGGTAAGACATCTATTCCTAGTAGCCAACCACAAATGGAAATTGCATTTGGGCCAGGAAAACTTATTTCAAACTTTTTTTCCACCAAGGAAACTCCTCATCCCAAAAATGTTGCCTATCTAAAACACGATAACCAGAAGCCATCGAGAAAATTCCTCTAGGATCCAGACTCCAAGCCAAAACATCATCATCCTATATATAAGAGCACTCCCTAGTAGCCAAAATACGAGCCAACTCTTCTCTTTCATGAACAGAACCACCTACCGACCAATATCTAGGATCTTTCCATTGAACTACCTCCACCTGCCCAAATATATTGGCCACTTTATAATCCATCACCCTGTACCAACCAGTAGCTAAGAAAAAATTACATAGCTCTTGAAGATGAGGAAATATAGATAAAATTGTAGTAAAACCATCCCAAGAATCATGCCAAAAAAGAGCTTTTGAGCCCTTAAGACAAATTCAGAATAATCCTTGTGTAACAAGTGTCACCCCATTCTTAAGAGTGTTCCAGATTAAAGAGCCTTTACTAGATAAATTATATCTAGGTATCTCAGAGCCCTCAATCCCATTAAGATACTTAAAAGAAATAACTTTAGCCCAAGCATGGTCTTGAGAAATGCACCATCTCCAATAAATCTTGGCCGCCAAAGCCTGACCAGAAAGAGAAGTCAAACGAAGACCCAAACCACATTCCTATTTCAGTATACAAATAGACTCCCACTTAACCAGAATCTATTTTAAAGACTCCAAATTTCTATCCCATAAAAATATTTTGGATAGAGATTCAAGCTCATGAATAAAACTAGTAGGAGTGACCTGAATCATGCACCGATAAATACATAAAGCTTGAACCACCGACTTAAGAAGCAACACTATGCCAACAAAAGAAAGCCACTTAATAGTGCAATGAGAGACTTAAACCCAAAATTTATCCAAAATATTATTCCAGATACCTCGAGGCAGAGAGTCCAAAGAAATAAGAATTCCAAAATAAGTTAAAGGAAGAGGCCCGATATGAAATCGAAGGATCTGAGCAATTCTAACCTATATAAGAGGATTAGTACTGAAAAAGAAGATGGAGGATTTTCCCTTGTTTATATTCTATCCAAAAGCAGCCAAATAAATATCCAAATATATTCTAAAATTATTTTCTTCCCTAATAGAGGCAAGACCCATCAAAGAAGTATCATCCACAAATTGAAGATGAGAATACATAGGTAAACTATTACCCCAACTCCAACCATGAATCAATCCCTGAATGACATGTGATTTGAGAAGTCTACCCAAACCCTCAACCATAATGATAAACAAATAAGGAGACAAAAAATCCCCTATACGGAGACCTCTTAAAACTTGAAATAAAGTAGAAGGCTCACCATTGATAAGGATATAATAGTATGGAGACGTAACGTAGATCATCACCCAACTAACCCAGTTGGAGTCGAAACCAAAGTAAGGAGAATTTTACTTAAGAAAGACCATTTAATCCTATCATAAGCCTTAGCCATATCCAATTTTATAAACATAGTTTTCTCTTTAGAAATTTATATAGAATGAATGACCTTAGCAACAATAGCAACACCATAAAGGATTTGTCTACCCACCACATAACCTTCCTGTTCATTAGAAATAATCTTACTGAGACAAGGCTTAAGTCTCTTAGCAATCAACTTGGAGATAATTTTGTACACTGCATTACATAGTGCAATAGGTTTGAAAATATCTAGAGAATTGGCTCCTTCCCACTTAGGAATAAGAACCAAGAAGGTAGAATTCATAGCTCTTAACATATGTTTAGTTCTGAAAGACTCTTGTACAACCAATAGAAGATCTAGTTTGACAATCTCCCAAAATTATTAGAAAAATTCCACATGAAAGCCTTTAGACCTCGAGGCTTTCCCTTTCCTCATCTATAAAACAATACCCTCTAACTCTTCGATTGAAATAGGTCTCATGAGCAACTTATTCATCTTAGTAGTGACAACTGAAGGAATACAATCCAAAATACTATTTTCTTTAGCAACCACCAAGGGAGAATCCTCAATACAAAAAGGAAAAAAACCTTACAACCTCCCTTGAAATATCATGAGCAATAGTCAACTGGACCCCAAGAGAAGAAATAAGAGAAGAAATCCCATTACCATACCTTCTAACTTTAATCGAATTGAAAAAGAAAGCAGTATTTCTGTCTTCTTCTTGTAACCAATCAATCTGAGCATTCTGTTTTCAATAAATTTCCTCCCTCAATTCCCACTTAGCTACTCCTTAAGAGCATCATATTCCTCTTAAAGAGTCCTTTCTGTGAGGCCATAATCCCTAATATGTCTTTTAATAACATCTAACTTATCTTGAACAACCAAATTAGCCCCAAAAATATTACTAAAACTTTACCTATTCCACTTATTAAGCTGATATTTCACATACTGGAGACTCTTAACAAAAAAGAATATAGTAGTTCCATGAGCATGCCTACCATGTACCCACCAAAATCTCATTAAATCATTTAGAGAAGGCTCTTGAAGCCACATTAACTAAAATTTAAAGCAAGGTTTCCTATAAACTCCCTGGTGAATGACATTTAGCTTTATAGGCCAATAATCAGAACCTCTCCAATCCAAAATTTTTGAGCTAATTTGCTAATTATTACTGATCTAGAAAGGAGAAACCTAAAAATGATCTAATCTCTTAGAAATAGCCTCTCCAAGTATACATACCATTACCACATCTCGTGTTACTCCAAGTATACATACCATTACCAGGTTTAATATCCACAAGTTTTAATAAAATGATATTATCATTAAGGGCCAAATATGCTTGTTCAAGGGAATCCACACCAACTCTTTTCTCCTCCAAACTAGTGATAGCATTAAAGCATCCAACAACAATCCAAGGATAGTGAGGAGCCATTAACTGCACCACCCAAATAAGATTCCAAAGACAAATTTTCCTAGTAATATCAGAGGGAGCATAAACATTAGTTAATAAGACCACTTCACCAGAATCCTTATAAGAAGCAACCATAGAGAGAGAAATTTTATCAAAAACCCACCATATAGGAGAGATATTCCAAGGATTCCAAAAGATAATAATACCTTCAGCACTACCCTAGGCACCAATACGCTTACATTGACCATAAACCCACAATTTGGAAGTAATACTAAACAAATAATCAAATGATAATATTGACTCTTGTAGAAAAATAATATAAGGCTTATGCAACTTAATCAACTTGTAAACAAATTTTTCTGAGGGATGTTATTAAATCCCCTCACATTCCAAGATAAAACTATCATTTATGAGGGGTGGAAAAGTGAGAATCAAGGGGCCTAACCAACCTTGACTCAACCAAGGACTCCCCCTCAAGTTTAATTTTCTCCACATATTTCTTCCTGCCCACCTTAGAAGACTTTTTAGGTACTCCCTTTTTAAAATTCTTTTGATACAATCCCAACATAAAACTCACCTTAGAACCTTTTCCACTATTGAAACCCACCAAATCAGTTAGCAGTGGATCATTTGCCACCACACCATCCTCATGAACAACAATATTTTCCTTAGAAGGAATAGAAATCTAATTCCCCTCAATAGTTTGTGCTGCACAATTCACCAAAACGAGAACAATCGTATTACCCAGAGACTGATCAATGTCCATCTAAGTAACAGATAGATCCCTTTACAGATTAACCCCAACAAGCTAGTCCAAGTCATATAAAGTATCAAATATATTATGTAACCCATCAACATGCCTCTCATTAACAGATCTCTTCAAACCCTTACCTTTATTGCAGGACTTAAAAGGAATGAAACCCTCCTTATCAGTCCCACTATCATGCATTGGAGCTTTCCTCTCAACAGACCCATTAGCCTGCTTAGGAGCTTTCCATTTATCTATCCCACTATCCTACTTAGGAGGCTAAGGATTAGATGGCAAATGCCAAGGTAATTTTAGGTATTTTCCTTGAAGGTGTCCATATGCATGACACAAACGACATCAAAATGAAAGGGTATCATAGTCCAATTGTTAAATCCAAGAAGAAGATCCAACATAAATTTCCATAGAATTTGGAAAAGGCTTATTTAAATCTATCTCAACATAAACACGAGCACAAGAAACTACCTTTTTATCCATCATTTGTTGAGAAGGACCCATTGAATTCCCCAACAACAATGCAATCATGTGAAGAATATCGTTCTGTCGAAACTCCAAAGGCAACCAAGGGAGCCGAAACCAAACTGGCACCTGCAATGGAATTTCCTCTATAGGGTTAAAGCCCACATGCCAAGGCTTAATGAACAAGCCAACGTGGTTATAAAAATAAGGCCTTATTTCAAAAACTTTATGCTGATACTCCATGCAAGAGAAAACAACCATGAAAAAATTATTTGCCCCCAACATGATCTCTATATCTCCAACCAAATTTCATACTTTTCAAGCCCAAGATTCCAACAAAATGAGAGGGACCCGAATTCCTAAAAATTTGCAAATCAAGGTATGATTAGCCAGGTATTCAACATCCTCTACAATTGAATCTAGTTGAATCACCACAACAGGCCTATCTAGAGCCCGTTCAAGACAACCATTCACTTTTGTAGCTCTGAAAACCCCAGCCAGAACAGAGCCAACTGGGCTTGACGATTTTTCTCCAAATGCATGCCTTGAAGAACACGATCCGAATCCCATGAGGACCTCTTGGATCCCGACCATCGTATCTCCATCTATCTCATTCTTTGCAATCTCCATCTTGTATTCTCTGCAATCTCCGTCTCGTATTATTTGCAATCTCCGTATCGAATTAGCTTTCTTTTCTTATTCAACAAAAGAATGATTCTATTATTTATTTTATTGTATCAAATTGCATGGATAACTAGTAGCTACAACTGTAAGTATAATAGAGTATATCATTGCTTACAAGTTTCATTTTATTTTTTCCTTCAGCACTTCCCCTTTCTCTTTTAAGGATACTCCTATTGCTTCTATTTTTGTTAATTTTATCATTTTTGTGTGACTAACTAAAACATCAGGACCAACTTGTAATTTGAATATAAGAGTCTTCAGCCACTCCATAAGTATTGGGGGCTCTTAGCTTAACTCTACCTTCTTGTTTCAACACTCATTACTTCTCTCACAACCTGTTAAATGCATGGACCAAATAAGACTTGAACCTAAGGCCTCCATCTATTGAGGTTATGCCATCAATAAAATTTTGTTTTGAATTAGCCTAAGATTTGGATGGAAGATTGCTTTTACTTCTTGCTCCAACATATCCTTAAGTGACTTCATAAGATTTATGAGCTCCTAGATTCAACACCAAGTCTAATATAAATTGTCAAAATTAATTGTAACAATTATAAACTCTCATACAAATGATCAAAACTGTATATTTTGATATCAATTATAAAATACAAAATAATATATATATATTTTTTTCAAAAATACACTACAATAACAAAAATATATTGAAATTTTCTTTAAAAATAATCAAATTTAATTTAAAAAAGGATGGATCCAAATGATTGAAAAACAATCTGTTAAAAATACTAAAGGATGGCTCCAAAATAGAAAAGTTCCTTTTAGTCCCATGGGGACAGCCCAATTGTTTGGGCTTTGGCTTTTTTTCGGAGGTTCAAGGTTTAAACCACGACATGGTTGATAAGCATAACTCTAAGCTTTACGAAGGATTATGGTTGAAAAAATATTACTCATATAAATTTATCAAACTAAATTAAAAAAACTAATTAGAAAAATTATTCTTACCCTTAACACTTAATCTGTTACCTCCAAAGACGAATCAATAAGTCCAATCATGCAATAAACTAAATCCAAATTCAACGATTGGAAAATATTTGTATGTGAACAAAGTGATAAACTAATTTTAGACTAATGGAAAACTGTTGGATTAGGAGCAATATAATGTATTGATAGAGTAGCCATATAAATACATAATGAAGGCTAAAGATAGCCTTACGTGTGTAGCGAGTATGGCGCTAACAATATAATAAAATAGACTAACAACTAACAATAATACTAACTAATGTAATAATAATAGCATAGTAGAAACTATACGCTAACATCCCCCCTTATTACATTATTTAGGTAAGGTAATAACTACTAGCTATGCTAACATCCCCCCATACAACAATATTTGGGTAAAGTATATAACTGCCCCAATACAGTGAAGAAGAAGAAGAGAAATGAAAGAATGGTGGCTCATGCTTTGTCTTCGACTTTGGCTCTGGCTCTAGATCTAAGAATACCTCTGGATTTGTCCCTCTGGATATATATTTAGATCTGCCTATGAATCTACCTCTAGATTATTGCCTCTGGATTTACCTGTAGATCTACCTCTGGAACTTTGTCTTTAGGTCTCTTTAGGTCTATCTCTGGGTTATTATCTCTAGGACTGCCACTCGGTTTGTCATTGGATTTGCCTCGGGGTCACCGTAGGTTTTACCTTTTCGGTAGAAGCCATACAACATTTCTTTCATCATGGTTCATTGTGTGAGATCTGTCCATCCACAATCAATATGAACCTTATTGGCCATTTTCATTTTGTACCAACAACTTGAAGAAGAGTGATTCGTACATCCACATGAATCACAAGGATGTAATCTCCAACACTTAGCTGCAACATGTCTTGCCTTTCCACAGTAACTGCAACAATATTTTTTACGAGATGAAGGAGATTTAGGTTTTACAAACATGGAATTACTGGTACTTGCATGTCTAGGATAGCCAAGGCCTTCATGCTTTGCCCTGACATCTAGAATTATAGGAGTTTTAATGCCTTGTTCATTTTTACCTAATCTATCACCATTGAATCCCATTTTCTTCATCAGTTTGGAACCAAATCCTTTTGTGTGTTTTTCAAAACACCCAATTTCATAATTTTTATCAATTTTTTTAACAATATGGAAATTGTCACTATTGATGAGATTAAGGTGTTTATTTTTAGGAGGTTTAGTTTTTAAGTCACTAGTGTCACAAGAAAAATTTGCTACTATAATGAGATCACCTGTGCTATGGCTAATATCTGCCATCATAGGCATGAGGTCACATGTGTCACAACAAACATCGAACATTAGGGTTTTGATCTCTGTTTCCTCACTAAAGTCCCTGTACACTTTACGTTGGATAATGTCTAGAGAAATCAATGATATGTAGACTGCCCTTATGATGCCTATAGGGATTTGAACACCATTCTTTTAAAGGTCTTTAGAATCTTCAGAATCTCTGAGAATGTATTTTACACCACTGGGTAGTGTAGAATATTTTTCATCCTCATAAAAATCCATTCCTTCCATCTCTGGTGGAAAGTAAGGACCTTTAACTGATTTTTCAACAGCATCAGTTTGTTTAGGGGCTTGCTTTTTCTTTGATCTGCCCATTTTTAAGGTGTCGGTCTCTGTCAAAAATGCGCCTTCTTACAATGAATTTTGAAAAAAATAATCTGACTAAGGTGTCGGTCACTGCCGAAAATGCACCCTTATAAGTCTTCCCCCATTGGTTTTGCAAAATTATATCTCCCTTGTGTGCAAGATAAGAGATAGTGGAGAGAAAAAAAATTATCCTCCCCTTTAATGCAATAATGAAGCCTAAAAAAAAATCTTACAAAGCTTGCCTCTCAGGCAGATTAGCACAATATGTCACCAAAAAAAATCCCCCCTGTGTGAAGTACTTCAAACAAACAAAAAAATTGCTATTTATGAAGCCTAAAAAAATAGGTGTGGAGTTTGATGAGTTTATGCCTTGTTGAATGCTTTGACAAGGTTTATCTCCCTTTTCACTTATGTAGTAAAAAAAATGCCCCCCCACAATTGTGCAATATGTAGGATGAAAAGGTTCTTAATGGGACAAAGGTATTTAAAAAGTTATTTTGAAAACAAAAAGTTGATTGAAATGAAGAAAAAATTTGAATTTTAATTAAATATAATAAAAGTTTCTTAATTAAATTATAAAAATATAATTAAGAAAAGTTATATTTAATTAAAAAACAAAAAATTAAATCATTAAAAACAACTAAATTTTAAACAAAAAACAAATTTAATTAAAAAAACATATTTTCGTCTTTTTCGGGTCAAGGGGAATGGAACCCCTACGTCACATCGACCAGTCCAAGTAAGTTAGATCCCATGTCATGTAGGTAGTAGAACAACGTGTCCAACCGAGCCACCAAGCAAAAATTAATGGACCAGGTCAGCAGATCTTAGGATACTCTCTCGAGCTGAGAGCGAGAAGCTTTGATACCATGTTTTTTTTTGTGGAAAACATCCCATAAGGGATGCCACTTTCGAGTAAGAACCAAGGAGGCAGGGGTATCCATTCCGCCAAAAATGCCCAGGACTCGGACCTGGCCTACCACCTTTGACATTCTCAAGGAGCAAACAAACACACAACCAATTAAATAGATAAATAAATAACAATAAAAATAATAAAATAAAATAAAAAAACATGCTCCTTGAGTCTGTCAAAACGAAAAGCACAACCAAACACACACACAATAAGATAAAAAAACCACAACATGAACCACATAGAAAAAACACAAGAACAACATAACAAAACACAAGCATGACAAAAACAACAAAACACTACAAAGACAACCAAAAAATAAAAATAAATAAATAAACTGAAAAATAAACACAACCAAAAACTAAAAAATTAAAAAATAAAATAAAAATAAAAATAAAACACAACCAACAATAGACAATAAACAAAAACAAAAAACATAGAAAACACTTACACATAAAAACACGAATTAACACAAACAAACATAAACACAAGAACAAGAATGACAAAAACACAAGAACAATAACAAAAAACATAAAAAACACAAAACAACCAAAACACAAGAACAACAAAAAACAACACAAAGAACACAAAAAAAATAAAAAAAATAAAATAACACACACACCTTAAAAAACTAAAAAAAAAAGCAAAAAAAAAACAAAATAGAAAAAAAGAAGAAAAAAAAAATTGAACATAACAATGACCTTATTAGACCAGAAGACTATTAAGGCAAGAATCAACAGAGGAAACAAAAGAAATAAAATAATGAGCTAGGGCACTAAAATAACCTGATCGAACAAAAGAGAAGCAAAAATAAAGCAAGAAGAAACTAGGTACCTCCAAAACTGGAGCCATCCAACGAAATGATAGAAAGAAGAACTTCCCTAACTTGTGAAGCCCACCATCTAGGAGGGTGGCCATAACAAGTAAGATCACCTTTGTCCAAAGCCCAATTAGCTAAAGCATCAACGCTCTTGTTTTGATCTCTGACCACATGATTGTAATCAACTTTCAAAAATCCCATATGGATTAATTTAATCTTCTCAATAATTCTTTTTATTCTCCAATCAAGATTATGATTCTTAGAAGGAGTCTTCAAAAGATTAATCATGAGTTGAGAGTCAGAATCAACTAACACCTTTTCTCAATCAACCTTAGTAGCCTCTTGAAGGCCTTTGAGGATACCATACCCCTCAACAAGGTTATTGGAAAGAATACCCAAATTCTCAACAAAAGTAAAAACCAGGGTGCCATCTGAAAGTCTATCAATTCCCCCCACACTGGCTTTTCCATGGTTCCCTCTAGAGGCTCCATCAGTATTGAATTTTCCAAAATTCTTAGGAGGAGGTTGCCAATTTCTTGTCCTATCCATCTTACAAATACTCACATTCCCTTTAAGTTGGTTGATCTTAGAAGGTTTAATCTTCAATCTTTGCATCACTTGATCCCATCTTTGGTGCGAGTTTTAGGGGTTATTAAGGAGATGATGGATTGATTCAACTAAGTTGGCTATGGTTATTTTCCAAATACAGTGAATATCCTTCCTACCTTGATTAAAAATTTGGTTGTTCCTTTCATTCCAGATATTCCAAAGAAGAATGGTAGAACCCATCCAAACTAATTGCCTAATAAAATGATCAACACCCTCTTGATTAGGCCAATCCCTCCAAAGTTGTTCAAAAGTAAAAAAATTGGATTACTGTAAGCAAAGTAAAGTAGCCATTCTCCTCCATAGCTCAGAGGCTAAAGTACACTCAATAAAAATATGGTTGAGAGTGTCTACATTCTGTTCACACATTTCATATCTAAAAGGGCCATGAAAACCACACTTCATAAGTTCCTCACCAGTAAAAACCCTACGATGCAATAAGAGCTAAGTAAATAACCTCACCTTAGGCCAGAGCTTTTGAGCCCACAATTGAGAAAATATGTCAGAAGAATGGTTGGGATTATTATGGCATAAGGTCAAATAACCTTGAGCAACTGAATACTCACCCTTAGTGGTGTTGTTCCAACCAAAATAATCTTTTTCATGGGACCAAGAGAGAGATCTCATATGAAGGATGCCTTGGATATCTTGTCTTTGCATTTATGAGGTTTGAATAGGCCAGTCCTCAATAGGGATCCAATATCTACCAACATTTGAATTACCAGTATGGTATCAATAGTAATTAGCCACCTTTATCCAGTTAGCTCGGTGAAGATCCTCCATCCAAGGCCTCCAATCAGGGAACTGAGTTATCAAAGGCTTGTGACCATCCCAAGAATCTGTCAAAAAAATTGCTTGCTGACCATTACAAATGATCAAAAATAATTTTTTCTTTATCAAATCCTCACCAGTATTAAGAACTGCTAAAATGGGAGAACCTTTGGTAGGAAGTTGATAGCGAACAAGGTCTTCAAGACTTTTGTTCTCGACATATTTAGCACGAAGATTATTGGCCCAAAGAGCATTGGGGTTATGCAACATCCTCCAATATAATTTAGCAGCTAAAGCTTTGTTGTTATTAATAGAATACCGGAATCCTAACCCCCCTTCATTCTTAGGAAGACATAAAGTGTCCCATTTCACCAAGGCCCATTTTATTTTCTCCTTAGTACCACTCCAAAGGAAATGATGATTAATTTGATCCAGTTCTCGAAGAACAACCTTTGGAATATTCAACACGAAAGATACATAAATAGGAATAGCTTGAAGGACTTATTTTACCAAGGTGATTCTACCCCCAGAAGAAAGCCACATGTTGGTCCACTTTCCAATTTTCTTCTTGACTTTGTCCAACAACCAATTCCAATATTTATTTTTCTGCCTTTGAATATTGATGGGAATACCTAAATAAGTGATCGAAAGGGAGGTCTTCTTATATCTTAATTTATCCAAGACCATGGATTCCTGCCTAGTAGAGCAGTGAAAGAAAATAACTTTAGATTTGTCTTCATTGATCAACTGCCCAATAGCCTTAGAAAAACAACTAATGATTTGTTTAATATTAGAAGCTTCCTTAACTGTAGCTTTACCTAAAATAGTAGAGTCATCCACAAATTGAAGATGAGAGATAGGTCTAGCTCCATGAGCAATGGTAATTCCCTCAAGGGTTTTGTTTTCCCTCTTTTTGGTTATAGTCCTACCCAAGCATTCAACAAGAATGATGAATAAATAAGGGGATAAAGGGTCACCTTGCCTAATACCTCTGGAAGTTGGGAATGACTAAGAAGGTCTACCATTAATAAGAACTAAGTAGGAAACTGAAGAGATACATCCCATAATCCAATCCATCCAATCCTTAGAGAAACCAAATTGCCTCAAAACTTTGATAAGGAAGTGCCAATCCACTCTATCATAAGCTTTGGATAAGTCTAATCGAATGAACATGGAAGGAGATTTTTGCATATCCATGGAATGGATGGATTCCTGAGAAAGAACTATCTCATCTACTATTTTACGCCCTTCCACATAACCCCCTTGCTTAGGGGAAATAATCTTATGCAAAAGAGGCTTCAACCTTTCTGCCATGATCTTAGTAATGATTTTGAGAAGAACATTACATAAAGCAATAGGTCTAAAAGTTGAGATATGATCAACCTCTTGAGCTTTTGGAACAAGAGCAATATAAGTTTTATTGATAACCTTCAAAAAAAATTTGGCTTTCCTGGCTTCTTCCACCACCTCTAATAAATCAGCATGAAGGATATCCCAGAACTCTTGGTAGAACTCAATGGGAAAACCATCAGGACTCGGGGTTTTCCTTTTTGCATTTTGAAAACTACCTGTTGAAGCTCATTGATAGTAATAGGAGCAGTCAAAATAGAGTTCTCCTCAGAAGTGATAAGAGAAGGGATTGCTTGAAGAAAATTTTGTTGAGAAGTGGAGTCAAGAGGAGTAGTAGCAAAAATATTGGAAAAGTAATCAACAACAATAGATTTCATGCCATCCCAAGTATAGAAAACATCTCCAGAATATGATTTTAGGGAAGAAATAAAGTTGTGAGATCTTCGAGCTAGAAGAGATTTTTGGAAGAAATTTTTGTTATGATCTCCTTCTTTGAGCCATTGAATTCTAGATTTTTGCTTCCATAAGATTTCTTCTCTTTTTCCCATTCCTCTAATTGAGTTGTGAGTTTAATTTCACCTACACTTCTATTCTCTGTGAGGCCATATAAACGAATATTATTATTCAAATTTTCAATTTGAGCAATAACTTTATGCTTTTTTTTATGAACATCCCCAAACTCTTTCCAGTTCCAAGGCTTTGATACCATGTTGGTGTTGGCAATTTTGGGTACTTTGGGTACATTGCCTTTGCTCAAGTGTATAAGTTGTCATTGATGTCAAGAAGCTCTTGAAGGAATTTGATTTGATGTCAAATAACTTGTTTTGATGAAGGTTACGGCATGACAGTTTCAAAGGTCTTTTATAAACCCCAAGTTGGCGAGGTTTAAAGATTACAGGTGGATGCATTAGTTTAATGCATTTGGGTCCAGGAGGAAGTATTTATTTAAATAATTAAAAACCTTGTTAAGGTTCCTTTTAATTATTTTTAAATAAATATTTGTTTGCATTGGGTTCTCCTAACCCATGGCGCAAATGTCTTAACTTTGATGGCGCTATGTTCTAAGTTTGTGGGCGCTAGCCAAGACCTCCGTCGTCATGTTAAACTCCTCCGCCGATGTGTTAAACTCCTCACCGACGTCAAGAGTTTATGGGAAATATGCATATAAATCTCCCACGATGAAGATCAAAGTTTATCCCATCCACATTTTCAAAAAGTATTGCTCGTTGTGCATTCGCGATCTGGTGTTCGTTTTCTTCGCTGTGATTTCGGATATCTGCCGTTCATTTTCTGTATCCGCCGTTCATTTTTTGTATCCGTCGTAAGGTTTCGTCATCGTCGTTCACGTCAGAAGACAGGGAGGCCTATTGTTTACTTTAGCCCTAGCACAGAAGGTACAAGGGAAATAGAGTGAGGTTCAAACTTCATCGGATGCCTTTGGCGCACCGATAGCGGCTAGGCTATTGGCGCGCTACCCGAACGGGAGGTTCCGCGTTCGAATAACGCGAAAGGGTTTTTCTTCGTTGAGGTGGACGCAGCGGGTGGTGTTAGAGTTCGTGTACAATTTCTCCATAGCACATTTTTTTGGTGTTGGCCAAGGTATTTTTGAAATTGATTTTTGCTAGTATATTTTGCGGATGGAGGAAGCTTATTAGAGAGAAAAATAGCTTAGGAGTTATAAGGAGTTTGATGCTTGCTTTATTTTGATAAAATATTCTTTTGAAAGTGTTGGTTGCATTATCTTATTGCATTCTTATGAGAGATAAAGTTTATTGTTGATAAGACTATAAGGGAGAAATAAGGTGTATAAGGGATAAATATTTCTTATATTGTTGAGAGTGTTTTTGGTTGATTATGGAAATGAAAGCATGATGTTTTAAGGTTAGAATTGCTTCTTGTGTGAAGTTGTGAAACCCTAAGTGGGCAGCTTTGAGATTGACATTAGCTTTCATTAAATTGGTTATAATCAAGCTATTCTTTACTTGGTTAAAGTGTTGAGCTTACTTCTTTGTTGATGATTTGAAAAGTTGTTTTGTGCTATTGAGATTTGAGTTGGTGGATGCTTTTTGTTCAAACAATATTGGAGAGAAAAGGAGTTCTACTTGTTTCCTTTTCTGATGTTGATTGTGAAATGCTTCAAGGTTGTGTTTTGAGTTGAATGGTGTTGATTGAACCTTGTTTGATGAGCATTGTTGTTGAAACCCTAATTGATGGTGAAAAGAACATGAGTATCATTGTTATGTGATTCTTTGCATAGTTGGCAATTGTTGGGGTTTCATGTTCTTGAAAGAAAGCATTCTATCCTATCCATTTCAGATATTGAGTTGAGTTTTCAGATTTGAGATTGAGATTGAGCTGAGTTGATTTGAGTTGAGTTTTGAGATTGGGATTTGAGTATAGAACATATTGAGTCTCTAACAATTCTCTTTATGCTTCTATGAGTTTGAAAAATCACATTGGGTCTCTAACAATTCACTTTGTGATTTCCTACTAAGAAAGTTTTTCTTGGTGAGCTTGCTGAGTTTTTGGACAGGTTCCAGTGGGGACTTGTGAGCAATTTTTGGACAGGTTCCGATGGGGACTTGTGAGCAGTTTTTAGACAAGTTTCGATGGGGACTTGTGAGCAATTTTTGGACAGGTTTCGGTGGGGACTTGTGAGCAATTTTTGGACAGGTTTCGGTGGGGACTTGTGAGCAGATTTGGACAGGTCCTAGCAGAGGACTTGTGAGTTGAGTTTGATAGTTCTATCAGAGAACTTGAGGACAGAGGTGCATTGGTTCTATGAGAAGAACCTGAGGACAGATTTGGCAAGTCTTTGAGAAGGCTTGTATGCAGAGGATTGATTTGTTCAAGAGTTGGACAGATCTGACAGACAGAGGAAGACTTGTACTAGACTAACTGACTATGTTTGGTACAGGTTGTTGAGCTATTGTGGACGTGATCATAGAAGGCAGAGGTCTCTTAGGCTAAGCATTGAGGACAGGAGGTCTTCGATGGAAAGGAGTTCCACGTGCTGGCAAGAGGTAGAGGCAGTTGATCTTCTAAGGGATCATTTCCAGAGCAGAGGGGAAGGTATCTCCTTTGGGCCGAGGCTCATAAACATTGTAATTGGGAAGGATTCCCAAAGAACTTTGAGATAACTTTTAGAGAAAAGTTTTGTGGACGTAGCCCGACCATTCTAGGTGAACCACGTTAAAATTGGTGTCACTTTGTGGATGATATTGTGCATTGCTTTGATATTGCTTTGGGTATATTGCTTTACTATTTTGAAGTATAAAGGAAAAAGTAAAAAGAGGTCTTATATTGTTCACCCCCCCTCTCAGTATAAGCTTGTGTTCTTCAATTGGTATCAAAGCAGGTGCCTTTGAAAAGTTTAACAACTTGAAGGAAAAGCTAGTAAAGAACACAATGGATCATTCAAGTGGCAATGCAACACCTATTCTTGATGGGTCAGATTTTGGTCTTTGGAGTGCAAGGATGAAGGTTCATCTAATGGCACTTGGGAATGAGGTTTGGGAAGTGATTGAAGATGAGTACACTATTCCTGAACATGGTCCTAATACTAAAGAAGAAAGGCTCCTACATCACAGCAATTCAAAAGCAATGAATGCAATCCTGAAAGGCTTATAGAAAGCAGATCTCACCAAAGTGATTCACTGCAAGACAACTAGTGAAATGTGGAATCAGTTGAAGGTGGTTCATACAGGTGATACAAATGTCAGAAAGGCCAAGTTGAGACACTTCAAAGGTATGTTTGAACAACTCAAGATGAATGATGATGAAAATATTAGTGACTACATGCTTCGTATGGATGAGGTTGTTAACTCCATGAAAGACTTAGGTCTTGAGCTTGCTGAAAATGATGTTTGTGATAAGATTTTAAGATCTCTTCCTAATAGATTTAGTGAAAATATTTCTGCTATTGAGGAAGCTAAAGATTTGGATAAGTTGAAAAAGGATGAGCTCCATAGTATACTTGCAGCATTTGAGTTGAGAACTCAAGTGAAGGTTGATGTCAAGAAAGAGGCAACTTTCAAGGCTACCAAGAAATCCAAGGGTAAACAACTTCAAGATAGTGATGAGTCTTCTAGTGATGAAGAGGCATATTACAACAAGAAAGGCAAGTTCTCTAGAAAGCACAAAAGTATGAAAAATGTAAGATGTTTCAATTGTGGAAAGTTTGGTCATTATGCTACTATTTGTACTGTTCCCAAGAATGAAAGTGATGAAGATAAACATGATTCTAAGAGCAAGGATTCTGAAAAGCACAAGCATCACAGGAAGAACAAATATGAGCACAACAATCAAGGAAAGAGGTATTCTCACAAGCACAAGAAGAGTTTCTACCTAGACAAAGCAAGTAAGTGTTCTAGTAGTGATAGTGAAAGTTCTTCAAGTGATAATGAAAATGAGATGTTGTTCATATCGGAAAAAGAGGAAGAACCGAAACATAGATTCATTATCATGAAATGTCTTAGATGTGGAAACTTTGGTCACCTTGAGGATGATTGCACAAATAATGATTTGGTTTCTAGTATGTATGAGGATGCTTCAAAAAACTATAAGGAAGATGCATGTATGGTTTTTGAAAAGGGTAGCACCTCTAGTGATAAGAAATCTGAAAAAGGCTTTGATGATTCAAAAAGCAAACAAATAGAGGAAGATATAGAGGAAGGTGAAGTAGATCTTGAAGGTGAACTTATTAGTGCTCTTAGTGCTTTGAAAAAGGAAAGAAAGAAGAATGCTAGACTCAAGGATAAGTTAGATGAATGTTGTATGGAGAGAGATGATCTTATAGAAAGTCTTGACTTCTCTATAGCTAAGACACAAGAACTCAAGGATGAGTTAGAGTCTAAGGTTCTTGAGTATAGTGAGTTAGAATAGAAAATGGCTTCTTTGAAAGAGGAAACTAAAGAGTACAAGGATAAGCTTTACAGGTTTCAAGATAGCTCCAAAAAGGTTAAGTCACTCATCAAAGGTCAAAGAAAGACAACAGATAAAATAGGCCTTGGTTTTGTTAAGCCACACAAGGAACAAGTTGGAGAGTCTAGTAAGAGACTCCAAAAGGAAGAGAGTTCTGATGAGGAAAGTATTTCAGAAAAGGAGTCCTTGAATGATAGATGCACAGAAATAGAAAACAAAATTCAGAATGAGAAGAAGAAGTTTTCAAAACCTAAGAGGTCAAATAAAGGAAAGTTTCAAGGCAGATGTTTTGCTTGTCACAGGTTTGGTCACATGGCTTCACATTGCATGGCTCAAGTGAAGGAGGTAAATGACAGTTTCAGAAGTGCTAGTTACTTTCAAGGGTATTGCTACTCTTGTCAACAGTTTGGGCACAAGGCAGTTTATTGCAAGGCAAATAACAAGAACAGGTTTGGTCAGAACAGGTTTGGCCAGAACAGGTTTGGTCAAAACAAGTTTGGTCAGAACATGTTTGGTCAGAACTGGTGGATTCAAAGATCAGGTTTACCTCAGAGAAACAACATCGTCAAGTGTTTCAAGTGCAACAATGAAGGTCACAAAATCAGACAGTGTAGAGCTAAAATTCTAGAATACAGGAACAGGAACAGTGGCATGATCAGGTCCAAGGATCAAGGCATGGACAAGAACAAGGATGAGAACAAGAACAAGAACAGTGACAAGAACAGGAATATGGACAAAGAGTTCAAGAGAAGGCCCGACAAGGAAGTTATAGACGCTGATGATGATCAGTGCCTAATGGGAGTTTTACTCCCACCCCAGAATTAATCACCTCATCAGGAGGTGGGGGAGGGACTAAGCTAAGAGGCTCATTCTTAGTCCCGAGCCCCAAAGGTGGCCCTTTGCCATTGATGACAAAGGGGGAGAGATATGAGTAAGGGGGAGAGCTTCAGAGTGAAGAGGAGAGCTTCAAGTTCGGGGGAGCAAAACTTCAAAGGAAGATTCTCGGTTGTGGGCACAGTTGGTCAGTTGTTAGCACAGTTGGTTTCAGTTTTGGCTCTTGAGAAGTGTTTTCAGTAAAGGTTTGCCATCAATGACAAAGGGGGAGATTGTTGGCAATTTTGGGTACTTTGGGTACATTGCCTTTGCTCAAGTGTATAAGTTGTCATTGATGTCAAAAAGCTCTTGAAGGAATTTGATTTGATGTCAAATAACTTGTTTTGATGAAGGTTACGACATGACAGTTTCAAAGGTCTTTTATAAACCCCAAGTTGGTAGGTTTAAAGATTACAGGTGGATGCATTAGTTTAATGCATTTGGGTCCAGGAGGAAGTATTTATTTAAATAATTAAAAACCTTGTTAAGGTTCCTTTTAATTATTTTTAAATAAATATTTGTTTGCATTGGGTTCTCCTAACCCATGGCGCAAATGTCTTAACTTTGATGGCGCTATGTTCTAAGTTTGTGGGCGCTATCCAAGACCTCCACCGTCGTGTTAAACTCCTCCGTCGACGTGTTAAACTCCTCGCCGACGTCAAGATTTTATGGGAAATATGCATATAAAACTCCCACGATGAAGATCAAAGTTTATCCCATCCACATTTTTGAAAAGTATTGCTCGTTGTGCATTCGCGATCTGGTGTTCGTTTTCTTCGCTGTGATTTCGGATATCCACCGTTCATTTTCTGTATCCGTCATTCATTTTCTGTATCCGTCATAAGGTTTCGTTGTCGTCATTCGCGTCAGAAGACAGGGAGGCCTGTTGTTTACTTTAGCCCTAGCACAGAAGGTACAAGGGAAACAGAGTGAGGTTCAAACTTCACCGGATGCCTTTGGCGCACCGATAGCGGCTAGGCTGTTGGCGCGCTACCCAAATGGGAGGTTCCACGTTCGAATAACGTGAAAGGGTTTTTCTTCATTGAGGTGGACGCAGCGGGTGGTGTTAGAGTTCGTGCGCAATTTCTCCATAGCACGATTTTTGGTGTTGGCCAAGGTATTTTCGAAATTGATTTTTGCTAGTATATTTTGCGGATGGAGGAAGCTTATTAGAGAGAAAAACAGCTTAGGAGTTATAAGGAGTTTGATGCTTGCTTTATTTTGATAAAAGATTCTTTTGAAAGTGTTGGTTGCATTATCTTATTGCATTCTTATGAGAGATAAAGTTTATTGTTGATAAGACTATAAGGGAGAAATAAGGTGTATAAGGGATAAATATTTCTTGTAATGTTGAGAGTGTTTTTGGTTGATTATGGAAATGAAAGCATGATGTTTTAAGGTTAGAATTGCTTCTTGTGTGAAGTTGTGAAACCCTAAGTGGGCAGCTTTGAGATTGACATTAGCTTTCATTAAATTGGTTATAATCAAGCTATTCTTTACTTGGTTAAAGTGTTGGGCTTACTTCTTTGTTGATGATTTGAAAAGTTGTTTTGTGCTATTGAGATTTGAGTTGGTGGATGCTTTTTGTTCAAACAATATTGGAGAGAAAAGGAGTTCTACTTGTTTCCTTTTCCGATGTTGATTGTGAAATGCTTCAAGGTTGTGTTTTGAGTTGAATGGTGTTGATTGAACCTTGTTTGATGAGCATTGTTGTTGAAACCCTAATTGATGGTGAAAAGAACATGAGTATCATTGTTATGTGATTCTTTGCATAGTTGGCAATTGTTGGGGTTTCATGTTCTTGAAAGAAAGCATTCTATCCTATCCATTTTAGATATTGAGTTGAGTTTTCAGATTTGAGATTGAGATTGAGCTGAGTTGATTTGAGTTGAGTTTTGAGATTGGGATTTGAGTATAGAACATATTGAGTCTCTAACAATTCTCTTTATGCTTCTATGAGTTTGACAAATCACATTGGGTCTCTAACAATTCACTTTGTGATTTCCTACTAAGAAAGTTTTTCTTGGTGAGCTTGTTGAGTTTTTGGACAGGTTCCAGTGGGGACTTGTGAGCAATTTTTTGGACAGGTTCCGGTGGGGACTTGTGAGCGGTTTTGGACAGGTTTCGGTGGGGACTTGTGAGCGATTTTGGACAGGTTTCGATGGGGACTTGTGAGCAGATTTGGACAGGTCCTAGCAGAGGACTTGTGAGCTGAGTTTGATAGTTCTATCGGAGAACTTGAGGACAGAGGTGCACTAGTTCTATGAGAAGAACCCGAGGACAGATTTGGCAAGTCTTTGAGAAGGCTTGTATGTAGAGGATTGATTTGTTCAAGAGTTGGACAGATCCGACGGACGAGAGGAAGACTTGTACTAGACCGACTGACTGTGTTTGGTACAGGTTGTTTGAGCTACTGTGGACGTGATCATAGAAGGCGGAGGTCTATTAGGCTCAGCATTGAGGAAAGGAGGTCTTCGGTGGAAAGGAGTTCCACGTGCTGGCAAGAGGTAGAGGTAGTTGATCTTCTGAGGGATCATTTCCAGAGCAAGAGGGGAAGGTATCTCCTTTGGGCCGAGGCTCATAAACATTGTAATTGGGAAGGATTCCCAAAGAAATTTGAGATAACTTTTAGAGAAAAGTTTTGTGGACGTAGCCCAGCCATTCTAGGTGAACCACGTTAAAATTGGTGTCACTTTGTGGATGATATTGTGCATTGCTTTGATATTGCTTTGGGTATATTGCTTTACTGTTTTGAAGTATAAAGGAAAAAGTAAAAAGAGGTCTTATACTGTTCACCCCCCCTCTCAGTATAAGCTTGTGTTCTTCAGTTGGATTAGGAGCAATATAATGTATTGATAGAGTAGCCATATACATACATAACAAAGTCAAAATATAGCCTTACGTGTGTAGCGAGTATGACGCTAACAATATAATAAAATAGACTAACAACTAACAACAATACTAACTAATGTAATAATAATAGCATAGTAGAAACTATACGCTAACAAAAACCTCATTACTATTCTATGCAATCAGAAATGGTTTCAATGCGAATGCAATTCAATATCTGTAAACATTTATTGATTTATATGAGAGTATGCCAAGAATATTTGTTTAAGAAAAAGGCAAATGTCTTATAGTGTTTTAAAACTTATTTTTTTAGATGATGTGCCTCCATCGATTCAATTAGGAACTCTTTCATCTTATATTATAGATATGATCATTAGTTCACAATGCATATCAGATTTGATTTATTTAAAATATGGAAAAGAAAATTACAATCAGAGTATTTTATATGTTTATATAAGCTTTATTAAGTTTATCAGACCTATTTTATTGTAAGTTTTTAGTTATTATATAGGGTATTATTTTGGTACTTTAGTCTTGTAATTATTAATCATTTTAATTATCAAATGATATAAAAAAGAATACAAAAGGTGTTATAAAATGCTTCTATCAAAATAAAAAATATAAAAAAGATGTAAACTATGTTAGAATCACATTCCACAGACTACTTCCTTCAACCAAGTTGCAACTAAAATATCCAAGGCAACTTTTAAAAGACCATCTATTTATTTATTTAGTTCTATGTAGATATGTTTATAAGATATTTTTACAAATTATGCTTCTAATAATTTCACTTGCTTATAAAGGTCTAAGAATAAAATTGTGTATCCTTACTAATCTTAATGTTCAATCCACCACCAATTTCAAGTAATCAAAAGCTTAAAATTTTATTATTCCGTATTACACTATCATTCTTAACAAAAAGACGAAAGCCTTACAATTTGTCACATTATTAGTACCTTCACCAAGACCTGCTTTGAAATTAAATTTATAATTTTCATCCCGATATAACACTCTTATCCCACATCTATCTAGATTGTCTTGACAAGCTCTATCAAATAAAGCCCAAGACTTTGCAGTATCCATTGTTAATTTGTCAATTTATCTTGATAAAATTCTCTTTTGTTTGTATCTAAGAATATGGAAAAAAATATATTTGTTAAATAAGAAGTTTAATGTAAAATTATTGTATACTAATAATACTAGTGGTATATTCATATGTCAGAATTAATAATACTAGTGGTATATTCATATGTCAGAATTCGTTCCACCTTCTTCTTCTCCTAGTCAGTTGGATTTTATAATATTGTATATATATATATCTTTTCTTATCATCATTAAATGTTAAGATAAATTTTATTCAAATAATTTTTATATTAATGAAGATTTAAATAATTTGTTTAGAAGGGTCCCACAATAAATTAATAACCAATTCTAGAGTAGGAGAGATGAGTATGATAAAAAAAAATCTAGCATATATTAAAGAGGGGAAATAAATATAACTAAGGGCCATAGAGCCTTGAGTGTTTTTTAAAAAAATTAAATTTTTTATTTTTTAAACAAATGATATATAAAGGAAAGAAGTGATTCATAAATATATATAAATATATAAATAAGTAAAAATTCAAAGAGGAAATCACAAATAGATATTCCATGATATCAACTTTTATTAAATTAACGATTACATTGTAATTCTCAAAGTTTTGGAACATTATCTATTCCCGCACTAAAATACATATTTTTATTATTGAAACAATATTTCAAATAAATAGTTTATCTTTGTGATTGACCTAAAAAGGAGGTTTATTGCTTTTTATAGTCATGAAGATAATTGAGTTAGGAGTGCCTCTATAGAATGATTCTTCATTCTTAGAGGGTTGAAATTAAGTTTTTATCACCAATGTTGATGAGGAAAAATTATGTTAGAATAAGGTGACTCTTGTAAGCTAAGGGCTTTATTGAATTGTATATATTATGTCTAAACAACCTTAATGGAAAAAATACTTCCATGTTCTAATATTCAAATAAATTTTGACTTCTATATTAATTATTTGATGGGTTAATATGCGCATAGAGTTGCAATGATATTTTAGATTTATTTTTTAATCCATCATCTTATCTAGAATTTTAAGGTGAGGGTTGTTAAAATTTGAATTTATAGTATTTATGAACATGGAATATAAATAATTACTGAAATTTTTGACATATATTAGAATATTAATGTTCAGTAATTTGAATATTAATATGATCAAGCAACATATTTTAAGGTAAACTCTATATATATCCACATATGAGGATATATTGTTTTGTTCATGATACTACAATGACCTAAAAGTTTAACAAGTAATTTAAATATTAATTTTATAATAGAATAAGAACACAAAGGAACTCCATCCTAACAAGGAATTTCAAGAAAGTAATTTAAAAGAAAAAATATTTGGTCTATATTTCTAAAAGCACTACAAGTCTAAACAAAGGATCATTTGCTTATAAGACATCATTTTGTTTTGGTGACCAACACAACAATAAGATTTTTTTGGTCAACTTCTTGATATTAATTAATTTAATGCTAAATGATTAGATATATATATAATCCTTTAGCAATTAATACATCTGCAATAGCATTGATAGGAAAAATAACACCAAGAGTTAAAGGATGATCAATATCAAACATAAGACTCATTTTATGGTATAATTTTGATATAGTATTTTCACCCCATTTGAAAACTATTATTTTCTAATTTAAATAATATATTAATCTATGCAAAATGTTATTAAACATCCAAAAAAAGTGTCGCGATATCGCGACATGTTGCAACATCGCAGCCGAAAGAGAAAAAGTGTCGCGATATCGCGACATGTTGCTACATCGCGGCCAAGAGAGAAAAAGTGTCGCGATATCGCAACATGTTGCTTCGTCGCGGCCGAAAGAGAAAAAGTGTCATGATATCGCGACATGTTGCAACATCACGGCCAAGAGAGAAAAAGTGTCGCGATATCGCGACATGTTGCTTCGTCGCGGCCAAAGGAGGAAAAGGTGTCGCGATTTCACGACATGTTGCAACGCCGCTGCCCAAGGAGAAAAAATGTCGCGATTTCGTGACATGTTGCTTCGTCATGGCCAAAGGAGGAAAAAGTGTCGCGATATCGTGACATGTTGCATTTTCATGGCAAAAGGAGAAAAGTGTCGCGATATCGCGACATGTTGCATTTTCGCGGCCAAAGGAGAAAAGTGTCGCGATATCGCGACACTTTGCATTTTCGCGGCCAAAGGAGAAAAGTGTCGTCATATCACGACATGTTGCATTTTCGCGGCCAAAGGAGAAGAAGGAAAGAGTGTCGCAATATCGCGACAAGTTGCATCAACTGACCATGCCAATCCCCCTGTTAGCTAGTTAATGGTTCAAGAGATTTGGCTCCATTGTAAATTTTCTTTTACTATTGTAAGCATGTGTTCTCTTTGACTTCGGCTGGGAAAAGTCTCTTCCCAAATTGTAATTGATCTTTGTTTTAATACAAGTTTTTTCAAAATTTTCAAAAAAAAAAATGTGTGTATATGCATGTCCTATTAATCTTTTCATAAAAATAAATCGAATAACCTTCATATTTTTTATTAAAATAATTATCTTTAAATTATTTTAATGGCTAGTTTACAATAAAAACAAGTGCAAGTTTTGGTACCAAATACATAAAACAATATGATTTTAGCATAAAACCAAATTATATGCACATCAAATAGTTCGAATTAACTAGTTTGGGGTGGGATCATCTAAAATAAAAGAATAATTAACTATTAAAAATGTGCCATTAGCACACTAGCTCAACATGATTAAAAAATCAATAGGATATGTTGCACCAATAGATGGTTATTGATCTTGATTACCACTAGATCATTAGAGAAAAATAAATATTAACCTATCTCATAGCCCATATCAAGCTAGAATTATCCAATGGCAATTATTGATATGGAGGATACACCATATGATTTACCATATCCTACCTCTTCTTTGGTTGAGCTTGAGTCTCTCAAGAGTAGAATGACAATAAGAATTAACCAAATAAGGTTGATGATACCTTTTGTTAGGAGTATATGATACCACCTCTCATCCACCATAATCGTATGGTCATGATGTACTATGGTCAAGCTTCATTTCAATCCCTTATAACCAATTTAAAAATAGATTATAAAAGAAATAAAATTTAATCATTCCAAAGAAATAGTACGACAAGTAAAATTGTTTTTGAAGAGCATTTACATAATATACCAGTCTCTAAATATCAGCCTACAACATGTAAAATAATAAATAGTCATTCTATTCTACCATAGACACTTTAAATAGCAATTTCAATAAACATAACATCATTGTGGGATTGCAAGCATCGGTTTTGGACAACCTAAGTCTTAGTGCACATAGTCATAGTAATAATTCCAAGGTACATGAAATGTAAATATGCATGGGATGTAATTTTGTTATATTTTTAAAAGAAAGTTAGTGTCTTGATTAATGTTTTGTAATAGTCTAAAGTACATAAAGTTATGTCATGTATGTGTGAAAGAGAAAATGTTGGTTGTGTTGAGATGGTTGGTAGACTGTTGTTGGTAACAACCTAGGCCCAATCATAAATAGGCCCCCTTCATTTGTTTTATATGGATATATACCTTTTGTACATCAAGAGAGAGATAAAGTACACGTGCATTATGTATTCTATAGAATAAGTAATATTGTATAGTGAAACAAGGACTACCCAAACTACCGAACTTGTTTTGACTATATTTCACTCATCTAGACTCGGATTGAGTTGAAATTTTGAGGGTAGATGCTTGACAAACCCTAGAACATCTCCACTAATTTTTAGATCATTTGGAGCAACACATATCCTAGTACATCCCTATGTGTGAACGATATTTTTTGCAAGCGACTGTGTGAAGGTTTCATCTAGGTTAAGTGCAAGCAGCTCCAAAGGTTGTTTTTCAGGGCCTAGTGGCCAAAATATTTATGGTTTTTGCTCAAAATTTTAGTAGGATATGTTGCAAAGGACACAAGATGGGTTATAAATTTATCTTTCAACAGATCATACGGTGAACTTGATTGACAATGGCTTCCAATTTGCTGCACAAAATAAAAGTGAAAAGCATACCTTTCCTCGGTGTCTAGGGCATGGATTAAAGAGATCACGAAACAAGTTTCAAGTAACTAATCAAAAAATAGTTCAGATCTCAAGTGAATCTGGTGCTAAGATGCACCCCCAAAATAAATCCACAAGGGAAACCCATTTCAAGGGTAAGGATTCCCAAGACTCAACCCCAAACATTGTAACGAACATCCTCGCATGATTAATGAAAAAGAATAAAATATGTAAATATTTACCTTTTATGGTGAGATAAGGTACTGCTAATAGCTTCTATGAGTGCAAGTCAATCACAGGAAGGCAATGAAGGGAAGTAAGTCAGTGGAAAATATAAAAAGGGGAAGTGATGATTCAGCTCATGAGCACATGGAAACTCGCATTTGCATATCATTTAGGTGCATTATTGCGTGAGTTAAATTGGTTTGAATACTGCATGTTGGCAATGAATGAGAAATATTTTGTGGTAGCGATGATGATGGGAACCGCTATAGTTTGAAAAGGCATGTGGTTATTTTCTATTGATGCATGTGTGTGTATGTCTAATTTATGAGATACTCTATTGTTGGTTTGTGTGATTAAAGGTGGTAAAGAAGATATTTTAGTCTTAAGAATTACCTTTAAATGGGTTGAACAAAGCTTTGAAAATATTTACCTTTATATTTTCATGATTCTTGTGAAAGGTGATTTTTATAAAGGAAAAGAAATATAACGAAGATAATTATTTTATCCCTTACCTTTTTAAAGAAAAAGAAACATTATATGAGGGTATGATGGTTGTGTTGATATGTTCACATTTTTGTATTTAAAATATATATAGTTGTGGTGAATAAAAGATAGAGGGAAGTGAAGCTCCATACATGCTTTTGATGGTGGATTACGTACGTGGAATGACATCCAAAAATCCCTCCACATAGAGCATAGGGCTTTCCTAACCTTGCTGCTTTGTGGAAGGCAAAAAACATTTCATTTTTTATTGCTTGCTATTTTGGTTGAACTTTGAAAAAGAAGAATTATTGTTTAGAACTTCATAAAATGATGAAATTCATGCTAGTGGAACATTTGTTATTATTATTATTGTTGATAGATATGGTGGTATACCATGATTATGAGAAATATCCATAATTAATAATTAAGTGCATTCGGTTGAGGATGAGACGAAGGGGGAAAAAAAGAAGGCACAACAAAAAGAAGAGGAAGAAAATTTTTCTGGGTAATCATATGGTGGACGGAAAGGAGATTTTTAGAGTAGGGAATTGTTGCACATTGGGAAGCATATATATAGGTTGGTAATACTATTATTTACTGTGTGGAAGATGCTATTAGAATTTATTTTATGATTGAATGAGCCATTGGCATGAGAAAATGAAACCTTTGGTTTGTGAAAGTAAAACTGCTAGGGTGAATGTTCTGTTCTATGAAATAAAATATGTGTTAAATAGATTATGTGAGCATAGAATGGTTTGTTAATTCGCTATCATGTATGTTGAGAATTATGGCAATTGGAAAACTTTGTTTTTCCTATTCAAAAGCCTTATTATTTTAGAAACATATTGTTTACACTATGTGTATTATATTGAATGTAATGAATAGCTAGAGTGAGCTGGTTGTTGCAGTATAATATAATTATTTAGAGAAGAAATATTGTAGATACTGCCATGACACCGTAGCATAGGTTGTAGTTGAAAGAATGTGAAAAGTTAAACCTTGATTTGAATGAATTGGAAATGTATCCTGGTGTTACTTTAATAGAAATGTAACAAAAACTTATGTGTTAATCTCATGTGAGGGGATTAGTGAAGCCTAATGCATTTTTGTGTGAATTTGCTAAAATTTAGGATGCATGTTAGCAGCATGAACATGTTTTGAGCTATATCTGATCCCCGATGGCTTCGTTCGGATTCTAGTGTGAGTATTGAGACTACAAGGAACAATGTACATCACGAAGAAGTCCCGTACATAGGCTGGCAGTTGGAACCCATACCGTGGAGAAAATAAAACTTAAATATATGCATAGAACTCTTTCTTTTTGGATATGCAAGATATAATTTTTGTATAGAGGTCCACTTGATAGAAGTTTGCATAGATGACTATTGCACTGCAACAATAGCGCCCATCTTGTGAACCAAAGTATGTTGTAAAAAATAGTATAAAATGCGAATATCTCTTTCATGTATATGGAAAGAAACCAAGTGCAGAGTCCTTCGTATTATTGAAACCTTTTGCGTATTGAGACATAAGTAATACGACAGTATTGATTAATTGATAATGCTTGAAGATGTGTTTATGTTTATGTTTTAGAACAATTTTCCTTCTTAAAAAGTAATTCACATAATGCTTTATGAAGTCATGTTATCTTACCATTCCTATTTCCTTGATATATTTTGTTTTTTGTATGGAGAAAACTTTGGAATTTGTTTGATTATGATTTTAAAATAGAGTAAAATACCAAGTAGGCAATGAATGCCTGAGGGTGTTGTATAGATGTTTTTAATAGTTTGGTTGGTGACACCGGGTATGGGTGTCTACCTGAAATTGGTCATGCTTTAGCTTAGATAAAAGAAGAAGCTCTTGGGTGTGCAATTTTTTTTTTTATGTGTTAGCTAAACGTATCCATATTTTAGTAAGAGAGAATAGGTTTGTGTTGGAGTCAGCTTGTTTTAAAAAAAATTTAAGACCCAAGGAAAGTGAGAGCAACCACGAATATCCAAAATGGCTTATTTTTTATAATAAAAACTATATTGGAATTAAGGGCAAAACTAAACCTTAGAGAAATAATAGTTCTTTGTTTAAAAAATACCTTTAGATGGTACTTTATAGCAGACCCCTTTAGAAGAGATATTCACCATGTTCTTATAAGATGAAGTTATTTCTAGAGGAGATAGTACCAATACAAGTTAACCTAAATACTTGTTAGGACAAATGGATGTTAAATGAAGAATCAAGTATTTTAGAAATACTAAACCCAAAATTTAATCATATATTCATTCGGGTAAATTGGGGTGCAGATAGGCACAAAATTAGTTTGGGGTAGCTGTTGAATGGTAGGAAGGGTCAATAAAAGACTTGGTTAGGTCAGAATGAAAAGGTGGTATGGGACACTTTTTCTAGGCTGGTTCCAAAGTGCACTGTGATAAATACCAAACTAGTCGAACTTTACCAATAATGGAAACAAGGTTTTCTATGGAAAAAACCTTTGCGAGTTGCGATGGTATTAAGTAATGAACACCAAGGTCTAGGAATGGACATGACACTAACTGCTTCCAGGGAAAGTAAAATACCAGTTAGTCACAAAGGTGTGATTACGTTGATCATTTCCACATTGGGTATAAACAAGTTGACTGGTTCATCAAATATATAATGTGTGAAGGTTAGAGAAAGAAAGTGTTCTCCTATAGGTGTTATGGACCCTAGAGGATAACCCTCACCATGGTTTGGGCCTCATGCTAGTATATGCAGATGATAAATGAGATAACCATTACCACTAAATGGCTTATTCATAGGAATTAGTTATTCTCGTCTACTTGGGAGACTAGCTACAACAGTCTTGAACCCAAAAGTGGTATGTTGTGCCTGTGCTATACTATTTGTAAATGTAAAAATATGCAAGGGATGATTTCTGATGTTGATAACTTTACGATAAAACTTGTTTTATAGGAAAACATTGATAGTAAGAGTAGTAAAACCTTTTAAAAAAAATTATTGGATTCTGACTATTCTTTTATTGGGAAACCAGGTGAGTGGGTTTTTATGTATGGTATCATAGAAAAATTGATTCTAAAGCTATAGAACTCTGTGTGTAAACTAGAATAGTTATCGAAAACTAATTTACTACATCTTTCACATACAAGAAAAATGGCATGAATACTGCAAGGTGGATCCTCAAGAAATCATGTTGGAGGTAGGGAGGATGAAATCATCAAAAGAATTGTAAGAGGACCATGCACAAATTTAAGGAAAGAAGGTCCTCAACGTGAAAGGAGGCAAAAAAGGGTTCATGATATTTCTCTGAATGAAACTGGTGAGGAAGGTGGAAAATTTGCAAATATGGTTAAAATATTGTAAGTACAAATGGAAAATCAAATGGAAGAGATGGCCCAACAGAAAACTCACATGGCCCAATAACAAGAACTCATTACCCAACAACATCGAGTCATAGAGGACTTAGCTAGGGGAAGAGAAACTAGATTAGGTAGAATAGTGGAAGTGCCAAGGGAACCTAAGGGATCCAGTGCTAGAAGGGCAAGAGTGAGTAAGAAATTGGATAGGAATTTAAAGAAAGTTGTACTAACCAAGTTTAACGAAAGGGACAATGGACAATCAACTGAAAATTGGTTAAGTGAATTAGAGTCATACTTTTCTATGGTAGTTCTATCTTCTAAATCTAAAACTACCTTAGCAGTTATGAATATGATTAAAATTGCTCTAGACTGGTGGAGATCATACAAGAAAGGGCATGAGGTAGATGTTGGTGACCTAAAGTGGGAGGATTTCATCAAAGAATTCAAAGATAGATTCTTGACAAGACAATATTATGTAGAGAATTTTGTGGAATTTTCAAATTTGAGGCAAGAAAATATGTTGGTCTGAGAATATCACCAAAATTTCATACAACTGTTGAAATATGAAACTCAATATGAAAGAAATGAGGAAATAAAAACTCAAATATTCATTCTAGGACTACATCGTAGAATTATGATGCTAGTAAATATAAATAATCATGTCAATTTACCTTATGCTTTTGATTTAGCAAGGAATGAGGAAGCTAATCAAGAAACAAGAAAAATATATTTCAATTATCAAAAGCTACCTAAAAGGAAAAATATGAGCTCAAAATACTAAAAAGTGTTGGTTTCATGAAATGGGAAAAGGAACGTAATAAGAAATCTAGAGGGGGAGATAAGAGTAAACAAGGTGACACAAATAAATCTAGTTACCAAGGTGGTAAATTTAGGAAAGATGTTAAAGAGTTTTCCAAAAGACAGGAACAAAAAATAATGGGCCAAGGAAGGGAAAGAGAAACTGCATCCATGAATAGAAATAAAAACAACAACAGAGGAAATAGAGCTCCATCGAGTGGATGCTGGGTGTGCAAAGGGGCTCATTATGCCAAAAAATGTCCTCAAAAAGCTAATCTACCACCAAAGGCTCTAGAAGAAGCAAGCCACAGGCTTTATACGACTACAAGTAAGTCTCAAATTAATGGATAAATTACTCCTTTCTTATTAAATGGTTTTTTTTTGGTAAAAACATGCAAATTTTGATTGATAGTGGTTCAACTAATAGTTTTATATCAACTAGATTAATGAGGGATTCACCTGTTAGACCTAGATTATTGGAAAATGGTTGGAAGGTAGAGTATGGATTAGGGTAAACTCACCATGTTAACCAGTGTCTCTTTGATTCCCACATTTTTTTACCACAAGGAAGGATCAATTGACATCTATATGTGGAACCTTTGTACACATTTGACATTATCTTGGGATTTTATTGGTTAAAAGTGCACAAGGCCATTTTGAACTTTGAAGAAATATGGCTAGAATTTATGGATGAATATACTCAAAGGATTAGAATTAATTTTGGGTGAAGAGAAGTAAAACCCCATCTATTTTCCGCAATGCAACTTAAACATATTATTAAGAAGAAGGGTATGGTCTTCATAATGAATATGAATAGAAGAGAATATTCTAAGAAAGAGTCTGACCTCTTCCAAAAATATTCGGTGATAGGTGCATTCAAAGATGTATTTCTTGAGGAACTACCGAGGTTACCTCATTAAAGGGAATTTATTTTTTAATTGAGTTGTTACCAAATGTAGCACTAGTTGCAAGATCATCTTATAGGATGACTTCTATAGAGTTGCAAGAGTTAAAAACGTGACTATAGGATTTTCTTGAAAAGGGGTTAATCAAACCAAGTGTGTCACCCTAGGGAGCTCCTATTATTTTTGTTAAAAATAAATATGGTACCTTGATAATGTGCATAGATTATATTATGCTATATAAGGTTATTGTCAAAAATAGGTATTCGTTACCAAGAATTGATGATTTATTTTATCAACTAAGAGGTGTTGTACTTACAATGGCACTGAGAGGGGGGGGTGAATCAGTGTAGCTCTTTAACCATGAATGAACAGCTCTAAAACAGTAGCAGTTAAAACTTATAAACAAATCTAGCAAGAACAACAAGAGAACATCACACAACACAAGATTTTAACAAGGTTCACCAATGTGGCTACTCCTCAAAAATGATTGCTTGGACTACCATCCAAATCCAGCCTTTGCAAAGCAACAAATTTTACAAATAATTTACCAACACCCACTAGAAGGAGCACCAACCCCTGATTTTATCTGACCCAGCAAAAAGGAGCACCAACCCCTGATTTACCAGCACCAAATGGAAGGAGCACCAACCCCTAATTTGCCAGCACCAATTGGAAGGAGCACCAACCCCTTATGCTAAGCACCAAATTGGACTTCAAAATTGAAACTTAGAAGAATGATAGTGAGATACCTTTGCCTTTAACAAGACCCTGACTGATCTGCTTCACTTTTTCGTCTTGTGTGCACTCTACTTTCCCTGCGCTATCACTTTGCACAATCTACTGCTAAATTGTTGAACGTTCGTATTCTCCCCTTCGTGCACTCTGCTTCCTTTGCGATCTTTCACACTTAGAATGTTTCTATGAAATGCACTCTACACACTACGATCGAATTTTGCACTCTTCACACTACGATCAAATTTTGCACTCTGCACACTACGATCGAACTTCTCACTCTATGCACTATCTATGAACGTCACACTTCACAACACAACCAACTCTTCAAAATAACCTTCCTTTTATAACCACATTTTCAAGATCAAAATCTTAATCTTAGTCGGTTGTAACCCTAATCTTAGTCGGCTACAAAACCCTAAACTTCGTCGACTGCAAACCCTAATCTTCGTTAGCTAAAATTTGACTTTGTTGGCTTCAACTGCCTTTGTAACTCTTCTGTAGCTTTTGTCGCAAAAATACAACATGTCGCGATATTGCGACACTTTTGCCTTCGTACACTTTCTTTTGGATTTTTTCGCGATATCGCAACACTTCTACCTTTGTCGACTTCAACTAAGCTCTTGTAACGATATCGTGACACTTCTGTCTTTGTCAGCATCAAATTTGCTTTTGTTGCGATATCGCGACACTTCTCCCTTCGTCGACCTGCTTTCTGCTTTTGTCACAAAATTGTGACACTTCTGCTTTCATACATCACGTCTTAGCTTTTGTCGTGAAATCGTGACACTTCTGCCTCTTGCAGAATTTGTCTTCACTTCTGTCGCGATATCGCAAAACTTTTTGTTTCCATACCTTGCCTTTTGCTTTTGTCGCAAAATCATGACACTTCTACCTTCTTCGACTTCCTTTCTGCTCTTGTCACGAAATCGCGATGCTTTTACCGTTGAAGACTTGCTTTCTGATCCTATCACAAAATTATGACACTTTCTGCATCCGTACACTTTCTTTGCAACCCGTTGTGAAATCGTGACGCTTTCAGCTTTCGTACGCTTTCTTTGCAACCCATCGTAAAATCGTGATGCTATCAACTTTCGTATGCTTTCTTTGCAACCTATCACGAAATCGCGACACTATCAACTTTCCATATGCTTTCTTTGCAACCTGTCATGAAATCATGACATTTCTTATTTCAAACACTTTCGTCTACAGCATGTCACGAAATCGTGACAGTTCTCACTTCAAACTCTTTCCTTTGCTGCATGTCACGAAATCGTGACAGTTCTCACTTCGAGTTCTACAACATGTCATGAAATCACAACAGTTCTCACTTGGACTTCTGCAGCATGTTGTGAAATCATGACAGTTCTCATTTTACTTTCTCTTTCCTTGAACTTGTCATGAAATCGCGATAGTTCACACTTTAGACTCTCTCTTCTGTAGCACATCGTGAAATTGTGACACTTTATCTTGCTTTCACTTTGTCTTCTGACTTGTCACGAAATCGTAACAGCTTTTTGTCTGTACAACCTTCCTTGCAATATGTCACGAAATCGTGACACTTTTCCTTCTCTGCCTTCCTACTCTCTTCAAGTCACGAAAATGCGACATGTCACAAAATCGTGACACTTTTCAAACTTGCTCTCTTTCTTTGCCAACATGTCATGAAATCACGATAGTTTTTCCACTTGCCTTTTTCTCTGCCAACATGTCACGAAATCACGACAGTTTTTCACTTGCCTTTTTCTCTGCCCACATGTCGCGAAATCGTGAAAGTTTTTCCAGCTTTTTCTCTCTCCTTTAACATGTCGCGAAATCGTGACACTTTTACCTACTGCTTCTCTCTTCCAATATGTCATGAAATCGTGACAGTTTTTCTTGCCTGCTGTATATGTCGTGATATCGCGACACTTTTATTACTTGTATTTTTCTTTGATATTTTGCAAAAGGGCCACTATGGTCTTCTTGGAAACTCACTGTCCATACTCTTAATAACCTTTGAACTTCTGTCCTCTGCATCTGAATGAATTCTAAACTACCTGTCCACTGCATCATTAGATCTAACTAACTATGTTGACAACAATGACAATACTCCTGCTGTACCTTGCTCAACAATCTCCCCCTTTGGAATTGTTGGCAACACCTGTGTAATTTCCTATAACTCTTCTCCCCCTTTGTCAATAATACCAAAGGGCTACTGTAGACTCCCCCTGAGTCCATGCACAGCATTCTCAGGCACAATTTGTTGCACTTAGCACAAATTATGATCACGAGCAAAAGAATAGTCAAATACTCAAATGCTCACCCTGAGAAAGTGATCCCTATAGCTAATCACTTCTTGGGAAGTGTGACCACTCCAAATTTGTTTCGAAGGTACTCAAACACTTCCTTGGGAAATGGTTTTGTGAAAATATCTACTACTTTTTCTGTGGTTGGAACAAAATCCAGCTTAACGTCACCTTCAGCAACTTTCTCTTTCAAAAAATGATATCTGATAGCAATGTGTTTTGTCCGTGAATGCATTACCGGATTCTTGGAGATGTTAATAGCACCGGTGTTATCACACTTAAGCGATATTGGCTCATCGAAATTAATACCAAGATCTTTCGGAGTTTGTTTCATCCACAAAACTTGTGTACAACAAGTTGTTGCTGCAATATATTCTGCCTCAATTGTTGATAAAGAAACTGACTCTTGTTTCTTGCTGTGCCAAGCAACCAACCTATCACCAAGATAGAATGCACCTCCATTGGTACTCTTCCTGTCATCGACACATCCTGCCAAATCTGCATCTAAATATGAAATAAGGGTGAAGTCTTTACCTTTCAGATACCATAAACCATACTCCATAGTACCCTTGAGATACCTAAGAATCCTTTTTACTGCTGTCACATGAGTCTCTTTGGGACTGGCCTAAAATATTACTACCATGCACACTGCCTGTAGAATATCTGGTCTGGTAGCTATTAAATATAGTAAGCTTCCAATAATTTATCTGTACATGGTTTGATCAACAGGTGGAGATTTGTCATCTTTAATCAACTTGCAGCTTGCTATCATGGGAGTGCTAACTCACTTACAGTCCTCCATTGTGAACCTTTTTAGCATCTCTTTCACATATTTGACTTGGGAAATAAATATGCCTTTCTCATTTTGATTAACTTGTAACCCAAGAAAATAAGACAATTCACCAATCATAGACATTTCAAATTCTTTCTGCATCTTATTTGCTAAGTCTTTACAAGATTCATATTTGCTATTGCCAAATATGATATCATCTACATATACAACAAGAACAATGCGATGCCCACCTTCTATTTTGACATACAGATTATTGTCCACCATACCTTTCTTAAATCCCTGTTGAGAGAGATAGTTGTCTAGCCTTGCATACCATGCTCGGGGTGCTTGTTTTAAGCCATATAAAGCTTTCTTTAATTTGTAGACAAGGTTGGGATCTTCACTAATTTGAAAACCATCTAGTTGTTCAATATAAACCTCTTCTTCAAGTTTCCCATTTAAAAAAGCTGATTTTACATCCATCTGATAAACTCTGAAATTCTTGTAGACTACTAAGGCCAGAAACATTCTGATTGCTTCTAGTCTAGCCACTGGTGCAAAAGTCTCGTCAAAATCAATGCCTTCAACTTGTGCATAGCCTTTGCAAACTAGTCTAGCTTTATTCCTAACGACCTATCCATCTTCATTCAATTTGTTACGAAAGATCCATTTAGTCCCGATTATGTTTTTGTTCGCAGGCCTAGGTACTAGTTCCCAGGTTTTGTTTTTTTTTAAATCTGGTCTAATTCTTCATTTATAGCCTTCATCCAACCTTCATCTTTTCTTTCTTCAGCAATATTCTTGGGCTCAATGCTGGATAACAAAGAGTAGTTACTTGCTACTCTTCTTCTTGTTTGAACACCAACTTTGGGATCTCCAATTATTTGGTCTCTACGATGATTTTTCTGCCAGCTGCCTATTTTGAATTTATTATTCTCTTCTGCTTCTGAATCACAACTTACATCATCTGAGTCAGTTTTTTGTATCTTTTCAATTTTGTTTTCCTCATCTCCTTCAATAACCTCTTCATAAATTGGATAGTTCGTTTCATGGATAATCACCCGTTCTTTACCTTCATCAAACTTAACATCAACACTGTCCACAATTTTCTTTAGCCTCTTGTTGTAGCATTTGTAAGCTTTGCTTCTTGGTGAGTAACCAACAAAAATACCTTCATCTGCTCTATCTTCAAACTTGTCAAGACTGTCTTTAGTTCTTTTGATATAGCACTTGCTGCCAAACACTCTTAGGTATTTTGTTGTTGCCATTTTTTTGAACCATAATTCATAAGGAGTTTTGTTTTCATGTGTTCTCAGCATGTATCTATTTTGGATATACACCGTAGTATGGACTGCTTCTTTCCAAAATCTGTCAGCTACTTTGCTTTCAGCCAACATAGTTTGTGCCATTTCCTACACAGTTCTGTTCTTTCTTTCTATTACCCCATTTTGCTGAGGTGTCCTTGCTGCTGAGAACTATCTCCTAATACCATACTTTTCACAGTATTCTACAAACTCCTCTGAAATGAATTCTCCACCTCTGTCTGATCTTAAGCATTTGATCCTCTTTCTTATTTCATTCTCAACCTAGTTGTTGAAGATCTTGAACATATCAAAAGCTTCTGATTTTTGCTTCAAGAAGAATATCAATGTCATTCTGGAATAGTCATCAATGCAAAACATAAAATACTTGTCACCATTTATGCTTTGTGTTCTCATGGGTCCACATAAGTCAGTGTGTATTAGTTCCAGCGGTTTGCTGGTGTAGTATTCTTTAGTTTTGAATGTGACTCTAGTTTACTTCCCCTTTTGGCATGAAGCACAAATGTTGTTTGTAGGTTTCTTGATGGTGGGAATATCTCTTACTGACCCGTTTGAGGTGATTTTCACTAGATTATCAAAGCCGATATGGCCAAGTCTTTTGTGCCATAGCCAATTTTCTTCTTCTTGTCCAATAAAGCAATCTCCTTTAGAAGTCTCCGAAAGTGTATACGAAGTTACCGAAGTTCTTGACCACTGTTGCTATCAATTTTCCACTTGTTGGTTTTTCCGACTTCACAACCCCTGCTTCATAAAGACCACTTCATGACCTTTATCACAAATTTGACTTACACTCGATAAATTATGTTTCAATCCATCCACAAATAATACTTCTTCTAATTTAATCCTTCCATCACTAATTTTGATTGAGCCTTTGCCGACTATCTTGGCTCCATCATTATTTCCAAATTTTACTGATCCTCCATATTTCTGTAACTTATCAAATTTTTGTTTGTCACCTGTCATATGAATGGAGCATCCACTATCTAGTATCCATGGTACATGTTTATTCTGTGCTTTGAAAGTAGTTTGAACAATTAAAAATTCCTTTTCTTCCTTCAGTCATTCTTTCCCTTTCCACATTGTTTTGATAGTGGTTTTGGGATCTTGTTTAGTTTTTCCCTTATCAGTAGCTTGTGCATGTTTTACAGGAAGTTTCCCATTTTGTCTCATCCTTTTTGGTTGAACTTTTCTTCCCTGAAATTGATTTGATGAAAAAGTGCTTCTATAGTTTCTTGCAATGTGCCCAAAATTGTGACAGTTATAACATTCTATTGTGTAATTCATCAAAGGAGAAAAAGCATTTCTACTTGTGAAATTCCTTGGTCTAACATTGTACTTACAGTCTAAGATTTTATGTCCATAGCCATTGCATTTAAAACATAACTAGAGAAGGGATAATTGAACCTGGGAGATGGTATTTGCCATGTTGCCGTAGGAGCCATAGGTCTTCTTCTTCTTTGATGTGTGACATTGGTGAAACCATTACTGTCAGTTCTTCTTTCCTTCCTGGCATTATTACTTTCTTTTGCAAGAGGCAATTTCCCTTTATCGACCTGTTTCTTATCTTCATTCTTTGTGGATTCTATATTTTTGGCTTTTGAACCACTTGATGATTCTCCTTTGATAAAACCCAGACCAAACCTGATGCCTGCAGGTCTTTGGTCATTTATGATTTTACCCAGTTTCATAGAACTTTCTTCATGTTTGTGATAACAACTGATTTTCTTGTTCATCTCTTCTAGCTGCATTCTTAGACCAATAGTCTCTTCCTCTAGATTATTGCAATAGTCTATTCTCATGGTTATTTGAACTTTGAGATCTTCGGTGATTTTCTTAGATTCTTCTATCTAAACTTTTAAGCTGGTTATGATCCCATTTGCATCCTCAAGCTTTCTTGATAGTTTCTTATTCTTTTTCTTTTCTATCTCCCACTCTTCAAGTGTAGATATCAACTCACCTTCTATGTCAACTTTAGCCTCGAGATTTTCACCACAAACTTCAGAGGTCACTCCTTCTTTTTCTGATTTAACTTCTTCAAATGCCATAAAGAGAGCTTCATCTCTTTCTTCTTCAGAATCTTCACCGGAGCTATTTTCTGATGAACTAACATTCTTGGAGATGAAACTTTTATTTTTGAAGTTGCCTTTTTTGAAATTTGCTTTCATCTTCCACTCACTTCTTTCTTGGTGGGATCCTTCATCATTTTTGTTCTCTTTTAGTGGACATTTAGTTGCAAAATGCCCAACGCCTCCACAATTGAAGCATTTGAATGGAAGCTTCCCTTTGTATTTTCATTTCCCCTTTTTCAATTTTCTCACAAAGTTTACTTCCATTTCATGTGATGTCTCTTCTTCCTCGAACTCCTGTTTTGTGTTTTTATTTTTAAGGGCCTTGAAAGCTGCTTCTCTGTCACTGGTTTTAGATCTTCCTATCCTCATCTCATAGGCAGTTAAAGAACCATACATCTCATCTATACTGAAATAATTTAGATCTTTAGCTTCTTCTATTTCTGAGACTTTGGAATCAAATCTTTGAGGAAGGGATCTTAATACCTTTTTCATGACAGTAGAGTCATCGATATTCTCATAGAGTCCTCTGATTGCATTGATGATTCCATTAACTCTCAACATGAATGCCTCAATGTTTTCATCGTCATTCATCTTCAAAACTTTAAACTGAGCTCGATGTGTCTGTAACTTGGCTTCTTTGATTTTATCATCTCCTTCATGAACACTCTTCAATTTGTCCCATATTTCTTTTGCTGACTGATAGTTCATAACCTTTACCAGTTCACTGTCTGCTAATCCACACAAGATGACATTCTTTGCTTTTGAATTGTTTTCAAATAGTTTCTTTTCCTCTGCTTCTTTTGGAGGAATGATAGGAATTGAGTATCCACTCACTACTGAATCCTAGATATCATATCCCAAAGCACAGAGATATGTCTACATCCTGACTCTCCAGAACGCATAATTAGATCCGTCAAACAATGGTGCTTTGTTTGATGAGAAACCTTCACCACCTACCATTATGATATTTCCAAGATCACCCTAGCTGGTTAAGCTTATACAGGGACTTGGCTCTGATACCAATTGTTGTACTTACAATGGCACTGAGAGGGGAGGGGTGAATCAGTGTAGCTCTTTAATCATGAATTAACAGCTCTAAAATAGCATCAGTTAAAACTTATAAACAGATATAGCAAGAACAACAAGAGAACATCACACAACACAAGATTTTAACGAGGTTCACCAATGTGGCTACTCCTCAAAAATGATTGCTTGGACTACCATCCAAATCCAGCATTTGCAAAGCAACAAATTTTACAAATAGTTTACTAGCACCCATTGGAAGGAGCACCAACCCTTGATTTTATCTGACCCAGGAAAAAGGAGCACCAACCCCTGATTTACTAGCACCAAATGGAATGAGCACCAACCCCTAATTTTCCAGCACCAACTAGAAGGAGTACCAACCCATTATGCCAAGCACCAACTTGGACTTCAAAACTAAAACTTAGAAGAATGACAGTGAGATACCTTTGCCTTTAACAAGACCCTGACTGATCTGCTTCACTTTTTTGTTTTGTGCGCACTCTGCTTTCCCTGTGCTATCACTTCGCACAATCAGCTGCTAAACTGTCAAACGTTCGTCTTCTCCCCTTCGTGCACTCTACTTCCTTTACGATCTTTCACACTTAGAATGTTTCGATGAAATGCACTCTGCACACTATGATCGAATTTTGCACTCTGCACACTACGATCGAATTTTGCACTCTGCACACTACGATCAAATTTTGCACTTTGCACACTATGATCAAACTTCTCACTCTACGCACTATCTATGAACGTCGCACTTCACAACACAACCAACTCTTCAAAACAACCTTACTTTTATAACCACATTTTTAAGATCAAAATATTAATCTTAGTCGACTGTAACCCTAATCTTAGTCGGCTGCAAAACCCTAAACTTCGTCGGTTGCAAACCCTAATATTCATTGGCTAAAATTTGACTTTGTCGGCTTCAACTACCTCTGTAACTCTTCTATAGCTTTTGTCGTGAAAATACAACATGTCGTGATATCGCGACACTTTTGCCTCCGTACACTTTCTTTTGGCTTTTGTCATGATATCGCGACACTTCTACCTTTGTCGACTTCAACTAAGCTCTTGTCACGATATCACGACACTTCTGTCTTTGTCAGCATCAAATTTGCTTTTGTCATGATATCGCGACACTTCTCCCTTCGTCGACCTCCTTTTTGCTTTTGTCACGAAATCATGACACTTCTACTTTCGTACATCACATCTTAGCTTTTGTCATGAAATCGCGACACTTCTACCTCTTGCAGACTTCGTCTTCACTTTTGTCATGATATCGTGACACTTTCTATTTTCGTACCTTGCCTTTTGCTTTTGTCGCAAAATCGTGACACTTCTGCCTTCGTCTTCCTTTTTGCTCTTGTCGTGAAATCGTGATGCTTTTGCCGTTGAAGACTTACTTTCTGATCCTATCACGAAATCATGAAACTTTCTACATCTGTACACTTTCTTTGCAACCCGTCATGAAATCACGATGCTTTCAGCTTTCGTACGCTTTCTTTGCAACCCGTTGTGAAATCACAACGCTATTAGCTTCCGTATGCTTTCTTTGCAACCTATCACAAAATCGTGATGCTATCAACTTTTTGTACGCTTTCTTTGCAAACTGTCGTGAAATAATGACATTTCTTATTTTGAACACTTTTGTCTGCAGCATGTCGCGAAATCATGACAGTTCTCACTTTGAACTCTTTCCTTTGTTGCATGTCACAAAATTGCGATAGTTCTCACTTCGAGTTCTGTAGCATGTCACAAAATCACGACAGTTCTCACTTTGACTTCTGTAGCATGTCGTGAAATCGTGATAGTTCTCATTTTACTTTCTCTCTCCTCAAACTTGTTATGAAATCATGACAGTTCACACTTCGGACTCTCTCTTTTGCAACACATCGCGAAATCGTGACACTTTATCTTGCTTTCACTTTGTCTTCTGACTTGTCATGAAATTGTGACACTTTTTCGTCCGTACAACCTTCCTTGCAATATGTCACAAAATCGTGACACTTTTCCTTCTCTACCTTCCTGCTCTCTTCAAGTCGCAAAAATGCGACATGTCGCAAAATCGCGACACTTTTCAAACTTGCTCTCTTTCTTTGCCAACATGTCACGAAATCGCGACAGTTTTTCCACTTGCCTTTTTCTCTACCAACATGTCACGAAATCACGACAGTTTTTCCACTTGCCTTTTTCTCTGCCAACATGTCGTGAAATCATGACAGTTTTTCCAACTTTTTCTCTCTCCTCTAACATGTCACGAAATCGTGACACTTTTACCTACTGCTTCTCTCTCTTCCAATATGTCACGAAATTGTGATAGTTTTTCTTGCCTACTATATATGTCGCGATATCGCGACACTTTTCTTACTTGTCTTTTTCTTTGATCTTTTTCAAAAGGGCCACTATGGTCTTCTTGGAAATTCACTGTCCATACTCTGAATAACCTTTGAACTTCTGTCCTCTACATCTAAATGAATTCTGAACTGCATGTCCACTGCATCATTAGATCTAATTGACTGTGTTAACAACAATGACAGTACTCCTGCTGCACCTTGCTAAACAAGAGGAGCAACCACATTTTCAAAAATATATTTGAGATCTAGACATCATCAACTAAGAATTCGAGAAGAAGATACTTCTAAAACATTATTTAGAATAAGGTATGGGTATTTTGAGTTTACAGTCTTACCTTTTGGGTTAACCAATGTCCCAGCTGTTATCTAATGTTGACTTATATTTTTAGGATAGTGCACATTAAATGAGAATGTTAGAATATTATTATTTTTATAATGTGCACTATGCCTATAATTGACAGGTTGACATTTGTCTTCTGCCACTTGTCCCTATCTTTAGTTTGAGTTGGAGTGGCGTCTTCTAAAAGGCACTTGGAGTGGACCTTATGACACTTGTCATATATTCCTCCTAAGCTTGATTCTTATATATTGTAAGATAACTTGAAAATAAAGGGTGCCTTATTTTCAGTCCCAACATCTGGTATCAGAGCGGTGAGATATGCCTATGGGGACCCTTAGGGTTTGAGAGTTTTTTTTAGGATTGAATTTTTTATCTGAAGTATCCTCTTCACTTGATAAGTTGATCCTATGAATGATAAATGGAGAGAATTTTTTAAGATTTTTGGCGATTCTAGCAATGTGGGGCTATTTTTTTTTTTGCAGGGTGAAGGCACATTTAAAAAAAAAAAAAACATCACATTTTGCAGTGACAATTTTTTTTAGAGCGGTAATCTTCAGAATATGAGTACACCATCACATATATCAGGATGAGTGCTACAAAATATAGTACTCGCACGCAAAAATCCGACAAGAAATGAGCAAGATATGGTTGTTTGAATACGGACTGTTGCAGTTGTTATTTTTCCTATGCAATTTTTTTTGAAATGGAAATTGTTTTATTAATGTTTTTAGCAGTCATTTTCCTGAATTTCTTGCACCATCATATATATTATGAGAAGTACTACAACATCAAGTACTCACTTGCTTAATTTGGTAATGCATTGAGCAAGTTATAGCTGCTCAAAGTTGGTTGTTTGCAACAGTTTTGGGACTGCAAATTTTTTTTTTGTTAAGGCACATCAGTTGCCAATTGTTGGATTGAGAAACATCTACAGCTGTAGTAGGTAACAATAAGATAGATTGCAAATTTCCCACTCGGTCATTTCAAAATTTTCCCGTCGAAACAGTTTCAAGCCAAAATTTCAAAATTCAAATTTGTAGAGGGCAATCTGTCCTGTTTTTTGCCTCTAAGAAGTCTTGTTGTATTTTCTTAAAATAAAGGGTCAAATTGTAACTGAATATAGCCTTATATATAGTCATTGGAAAGGAGTTTTTGAGGGGAATCCATTGGTGCAGTTTATTTTCAGTTTTAAAATAATTTAATATGCTAAATTGAAGTTTGAAATTGAAATTGTAATTTGGAGTGCATTTTCGGTAGTATCTGACACTCCTTGAAAAAATATTTTGCAAACTTGTTGGAATCTCAATTTTAAGTCATTGGGGGGACATTAAGCCAAGTCATTCATTATATTTGGCAAACTTGGAGGCATTATCATCATTGATGGCATTGAAATTGTATCACACTTCAAGGCATATTTGGGACTATTCTTGAGCCATATTTCCTAATACAATCATCAACTCAAGGGGTGATTTAGGGCCCCTTGCATCTTTCTTGTGGAGACCTTTTATGGCACTCTCTTGGCCACTAGGTATTTGTCGCTTACATCTTCTATTTGGGCTTTGTCTACATTTTATGCTTGCTATTACCCTTGCATGACTTTGGGTTTTATAGTTGTAATCAAGTGTAGTTCCATTTCATACACACTTGACACTAAGCCATATACAAGAAAGCAAACACATACAGGCAAATTCTTATAAAGAAATAATACATTGGCACATCTATTGTAACAATTCTACAAAAAGCAAACATCACATTTTTATAACCGCCTATGTTCCATGTATCAACTGCTCAAATACTTATAGTCTCCCTCACGTAAGTGCGGGTATATTGAGTAGTTTGGTATAAAGGTCTGGTAGATTATTCCCTTTCAGAATCGCCTATGTTCCACGTATCAACTGCTCAAATGCTTATAGTCTCCTTCACGTAAGGGCAGGTATATTGATAAGTTTGGTATAAAGGTCTAGCAAATTCTTACTCTCTTTGGATAGAAAAATGTACTTGTGTTCAACTTAACCCTCCCACTATTGGAATCACTTGAAGATTCAAAGTGGAAAAACTAGGTGAACCCTCCTCTAGATCTTCAGCGATGTACCCCAGATTTTTTTTTAGGGCTCTAATTTGGCATTTGTCGTTCTTATTTCATCCTTTGTTGAGCTCCCTTTTATTTTGATCCTTTTCTAAATCATGGCTACTACAAATCTATTAAGTGGAATTACAAAGAAACTTGAAGGAGCACAAACTTTTGCAAATTGGAAGTATGAGATGGAATCAATATTAATGATGAATGACATGTGGGACTTTGAGAAAGATAGGCAGGCTAATGAAGACCCACTAACTACACCTACAGACCCTAAAGAAAAAACACAATTTGAGAAGAATTCCAATATAGCTTTAAGTCTAATCAAGCTAGCTACATGAATTCAATGCAGAGAAACTGTAAGGGCTGCAAAAAAGCCCAAACAAGCATGGGATGCTCTCAATAGATTGTTTGATAGGCCAATTCAAGATAATATTTTGTATCTCAAACAAAAATTGCACAATCTATGTATGAAAGGCTCACAAACCGATTATCTTATGGAAGTGAATTCTATTAAGAATGATTTCTTAGTCTTTGGTAAAACCCTAGATGATAATGAGTTAATTCCAATAATGTTGCATGGTCTTCCTTCAAAGTTTCATTCCTATGCTACCATGCTAGACTTGAGTGGTAAAACAATCAATTCCACACTTGAGGATATTGAGATCCTACTTAAGAAACATGAGCAAGCCCTAATCAAAGATGAAGAAATTAAAGCCACATCAGCAACTTTTGCCACCAAGGCAACTTTATAGCATAAACAAAACAAGGGTCATAATCAACATAATCATAATCAAAGGGGTAGACAACATCAGAGATATACATAGTACCGGTAGTAGCCAAATCAAAAATACCAATAGCAACCACGTCAACAACAGTACCAACAACAACCAAATCAGCAATACCATTAGCAACAGTACCAACAACAGCCAAGATGGCAAACAAGACCTCAAGGGGGTCAAAAAAACAATCAAAAAGGGTGTGAATATTGTGGAAAATAGAATCATAATGTTGCTAATTGCTATAAAAGGCAAAGAGAATAAGGAGAACCACAAAATAATAATCTGAACACATTGTATGCAACCAACCAAGTTAATGTTGAAGATAAAGAATATTGGTATATTGATTCTGGAGTAGCAAAGCACATGATAGGAAGACAATATTGGTTGACCAAGGTTCAGCCTACATCAAATCAATTCATTAATTTTGGTGATGAAAGTGCTCTACCCATTGAAGGTGTTTTGGAGGCACCACTTACTTTGCATGATGGTAATAATGTTCCTGCAACAGATGTTTTGTATGTGCCTAGTCTTAAAAGAAGTCTTCTTTCTATTGGACAACTTACAGATAAGGGCTATAATGTCTATTTTGAAAAAGACAAATGCTACATTAAGGAACCCAATGACAATGTCAAGGCCACGGGAGTGAAAAAGGATGGTGTTTACTACCTCCTTACAAAATTTGTAACACAAACATCTTTGCATACAACAACTACTTTCTCTTTGGAGTACATGTGGCATGAAATATTGGGATATTTAAATTTTAATAATCTTCAAATTATGGCTACAAAAGGGTTAGTTAAAGGACTTCCACATCTTAAGGATTCAAAAAAAAATTGTGAGCCATGTGTAATAGCCAAACACCATAGGCAACCATTTGAAACAGAAAAGGCATGGAGAGCCAATAGACCTTTGCAATTGGTTTATTTAGACATTTGTGGGCCCAATGTCTATTCAATATTATACTGGGGCTAAATACTACATCACTTTCATTGATGATTATAGTAGAAAGGTATGGATCTACAAAATTCAATATAAGTGGCAAGCCCTTGATAATTTCAAAGAATTCATTGCACTTGTTGAAAGAGAAAGTGGCTATCAAATCTACACCTTAAGATCAGATAATGGTGGATAATATGTCTCCAATGAATTATTTAATTTTTGTAAGTATCATGGGGTAAGGAGGCAATTCACAACCCCTTATACCCCGCAACAAAATGGAGCTGCTAAGAGGATGAATCAAACAATCACAAATAGGGCAAAATCAATGTTATATGCTGCTATATTACCTAACTCATTTTGGGGAGAATTTGTTCTTACTGCTGCATACTTGACTAATAGGTCATACACAAAGGCCTTACATGAAATAACACCTAAAGAAGCATGGAGTGGAAGGACGCCCTATGTGGGCCATTTGAGAATATTTGGATGTGATGCCTATGCTCATATTCCTCATAAGAAAAGGAAGAAGTTTGATGATAAGAGCCAAAAATGCATCTTTGTTGGCTATAGTGATAGTGCCAATGCATATAAATTATATGAACCTATTTCTAAGAAAATAATTTTTTCTAGGGATGTTACCTTTCATGAGTATCTCCCATCTAATCCTCCTAAGGCCCCCACTTTAGAAATAACTAATGAAATAGTTGCTCCATTCATGCATACAATATCATCTAGTCCTTCTCCTTCACTCAAAAATCAAGAAATTCATCCACAAGAAGAACTTCCTAAAAATGATCCACGTCCTCCATCTCCTCCTCCTAATGATCAAGTAACATCATCCAATCCTTTACCCAAGTGGGTTCAAGCCACAATAGATGAAGCCCAAAATCATTTGCCCACCTATACGGGTAAAAGGCCTTCAGCCCTAAGACACCAAGTGAATTATGCCCTAATGGCCAAATTCCTTAGCCAACTTGAACCTTATAATGTCAAAGAAGCACTTGGTGATCCTAAATGGGTTCATGGCATGGATCAAGAATTAGATTCCATTGAAAAAATCACACTTGGGAGTTAGTTGATTTACCCATAGGAAAATATACCATTGGCACAAAATGGGTATACAAAGCAAAATATAAAGCAGATGGCTCACTAGATCGCTACAAGGCTTGCCTAGTAGCTCAAGGCTATAAGCAACAAGAGGGAATTGATTATGAGGAGACCTTTGCTCCTGTGGCTAAGATGACTACAATCAGGACAGTTATTGCTATGGCAACTCAAAAAAATTGGCCAATATATCAAATGGATGTCAAAAGTTCATTTCTCAATGGTCATTTGAAGGAGGAAGTGTATGTGAAACAACCACCAGGGTGCATAGTTGAAGGAAAAAAAAACAAAGTCCTCATATTAAAGAAAGCTCTATATGGGTTGAAGCAAGCACCTCGAGCTTGGTATGCAAAGATTGACTCCTATTTTCTCAACCTTGGTTTCACTAGATCTGCAGCAGAATCTACTCTCTATGTGAAACATTGGAGGAACCACATCATTTTGGTTACATTGTATGTGGATGATCTCTCATTATAGGTGATGACATAGAAGGAATAAGGTTGCTCAAGGAGGACTTATGCAAGCACTTTGAGATGACAGATTTAGGCCTCCTCCACTATTGCTTAGGAATAGAGGTATGGCAATAACCTGGTAAGATTTTTATCTCATAAGCTAAGTATATTCAGTCTATTTTGGAGAGGTTTCACATGGAGGAGTGTAAGCCCTCTCTAACTCCCATGGAAACTAGATTGAAATTGGTAAATAATGATGAAGAAGAAAGGGTTGATGGTACACTTTACAGGCAACTAGTTGGAAGTTTGATCTACCTAATTTCAACTCATCCATATATTTGCTATTCAGTTGGCCTTATTCCCAGATTCATGTAGGATCCTAAGAAGAGCCATTGGATAGCAGCTAAGAGGATTGTGAGATTCCTAAAGGCCACACCTCATCATGGCCTTATGTATAAATCAAGTGATAATTTTTCTTTGATTGGATACACAGATTCAGATTGGGCCGGTTGTCCTGAAACTAGAAGATCTACATCGAGGTTATTGCTTTCAATTAGGCCAAGGCTCTATTTCATGGAGCACAAAGAAGTAGAACACAGTTTCACTATCTTCAGCAGAAGCAGAATATAGAACAACAGTTGAGGCAACTAAGGAGGCAATATTGTTGAGGCAATTAATTCAATATATTGGGCTATTCATACATGGTCCAACATATATATATTGTGACAATCAAAGTACCATCAAGGTGACCAAGAATCCAATTTTCCATGCTAGAACAAAGCACATTGAGATCCATCATCACTTTATTAGAGAAATGGTCCAAGAAGACATTATACACATGGAGTATGTACCAACTCAATATCAAGTAGCATACATCTTCACCAAGTCACTTGGGAAAGACAAGTTTTCTCAGTTTAGAAATTTGCTATATCTATGTAAAAGAAGTAAAAATTAAGGGGGAATGTTATCTAATGTTGACTTATCTTTTTAGGATAGTGCACATTAAGGGGGAATGTTAGAATATTATTATTGTTATAATGTGCACTATGCCTATAATTGACAGGTTGACATTTATCTTCTGCCACTTGTCTCTGTATTCAGTTTGAGTTGGAGTGGTGTCTTCTAAAAGACACTTGGAGTGGAGCTTATGACACTTGTCATATCTTCCTCCTAAGATTTATGCTTATATCTTGTAAGATAACTTATAAATAAAGGGTGCCTTATTTTCAATCCCAACACCAGCCGTGTTCATGAACCTCATGAACATCATTTTTCAAAGAACAATTGGATAAGATTGTACTAGTATTTTTGGATGACATTTTGGTTTATTCCAAAAATAAATAAGAGCATGATCAACACCTGAGAACAATGCTTGGGATCTAGAAAGAATTAATTGTTTGGAAAATTTTCAAAATGTGAGTTTTATACTCCATAAGTGCAATACCTTGGACATATTGTCTCTTTTGAAGGAATTGCAGTAGACCCCAAGAAAATAGAGGTAATCATTGATTGGATAACTTCTACTAATGTTAGAGAAGTGCAAAATTTTATGGGACTTGCAGAATATTATAGGTGATTCGTCAAAGGTTTTTTGAGAATTGCCCAACCTATTACAAAAATTTAGATAAAAAGGAAAAGCTTCAAGTGGATAGAGCAGTGTGAGGAGGCTTTTCAAGTTTTGAAAGAAAATTTGATGACTACACCAATCCTACAATTACCTAATCCTAATAAGCAATTTATAGTTTGTACAAATGCATCAATCAAAGGGTTAGGAGGGATTTTGACCCAAGGTGATGTAGTAGTTGCTTATGAGTCTAGGAAACTCAAGAGGCATGAAGTCAATTATACCACTCATGATTTAGAGTTGGCAGTAGTGGTACATGCTTTGAAATTTTTGTGACATTACCTTCTAGGAAAACCATTTGAGTTAAAGATAGGTCATCATAGTTTGAAGTATATATTTACTCAACCCTTATGAAATGCTAGACAATGACGTTGGCTAGAGTTATTAATGAAATATAATTTTTGTATTGAGTACATTAAGGGTAAAGAGAATAAGGTCGCTGATGCTTTGAGATGAGAGGGTGTATAACCGCAATGAAAAATTCCAATATGATCTATTAGATCAAATTAAGATATGGTAAGGAAAATATGATTTTTGCCAATCGTGTATAAGAGCAAATGGATAGAAAGCAGATAAGAATACAAATTATGTTTGGAGGAATGATATGATTTATTTCAAGAATAGGTTGGTGGTACCCAACTTGGGAGGATTGAGAGAAATAATCCTTAGGGAGGCACATAACACTCCCTAATCCATGCATCTAGGAAGTGCAAATATGTGAGAGAATATAAATAAAGCATATTTCTAGCATGGTATGAAAAAATATATTACCAAATATGTGACCAAATGCCTGGAATGTCAAAAGGTGAAAGTGAATCACTTGCATCCAATAGGAAAACTATATCCACATGATATAACCTCACAAAAATGACAAGTAGTATCGATGGATTTTATAGTGGGGTTGCCTAAAACAAGATTTAGGTATAATACAATTCTAGTAATTGTGAATAAGTTAACCAAAATCGTACATTTTATACCTGGTGATGTGCAAGATGATGCAATTATTGTATCAAGTAGGTTTTCTAGGGAAGTGGTAAGACTTTACGACTTTCTAGAAGTTATAATATCTGATAGAGACTCTCATTTCACTTTTGAATTTTAGCAAGCACTACATCAAGCATTAGGGACCAAACTAAATATCAGTATTGCTTATCACCCAAAAATAGATGGTCAAACTGAAAGGCTGAACCAATTGCTTGAAGATATACTACGAATGTATTGCATGGATCAACATGCTAATTGGGAAGACTACTTATACCTAGTAGAGTTTACATATAATAACAGTTACCATGCTTCACTAGGTATGGCACCCTTCAAAGCTCTATATGGGAGAAGGTGTAAAATACCCTTATATTGGGATAATCCAGAGGATCGGGTAGTGATCGGTTTGAAAATGATAAAATAAATGGAAGAGCAATTGAAAAGAATTCAGCAGAAGCTAAAAGAGGTCAAAAAATCGCCAGAATTGCTACGCAAACCTTAAAAGAACATCGAGGGAATACTCAGTGGGAGATTGAGTATTCTTAAGGGCAAATCGAACAAAAAGTTTAATCAAATCTTCCAAACTTGACTCTCGATATGTGGGTCCATTTGAGATCATAAATAAGATAAGCCCTGTTACATATAGACTAGCTCTACCACTAAGCTTATCCAAGATCCATAATGTCTTTCATGTGTCTCTTTTTAGAAAATATATTTTTGATCCTACTCATGTTTTGGATGTTTCCAATATGCAAATGATCGATCCATTAAGGATTGAGGTACGACCTATTCGCCTGCTTGGTTTTCGAACCAAGAAATTTAGAAAACAAAATATAGAGCAATATCAAGTCCAATGGGACCACTACTCAAACCGAAATGCTATGTGGAAAGATGTAGCAGATACGTAGTGGGAATTTCATTATTTTTTTGAGTAGATAGAGAGTTTTTCATAAACTTTGATAAATTTTGAGATATGTGTATAAACCATATTTGTTGAGTTACTGGGTAGAGTAGCCTATGAATGTTTTGGTATTGCTATGATACATGTTTTGGAATTCAATGAAAATGTGTATTTGACTTCCTTTATGATATACTCAATGATGTGATTATATGGTGATTATAAACAAAATGATGTGTTTCTCTTTATGATGGTAAATGTATTGGCAATACTTGGGATCAAATGGAAAAATGAAATTTGATTTAGTGTTATTGCATAAAATTAGAAGTTAAAGAATGTTTGTAAGTTTTTCTTTTAATTCACTTAGATTTAAACACAGGGACTGCGTTTATCACTAGCGGGGGAGTATGTAATGATCCTTCTCGCATGATTAATGAAAAATAATAAAATATGTAAATATTTACCTTTTATTGTAAGACAAGGTACTGGTGATAACTTCTAGAGTGCAGGTCAGTTGCAAGAAGGTAATGAAGGGAAGCAAGTCTATGGAAAATATAAAAAGGAGAAGCGATGATTCAAATCACGAGCACATGGAAACTCGTGTTTGCATATCATTTAGGTGCATTATTGTGTGAGTTAAATTATTTTGAATATTGCATGATGGGAGCCACTAGTTTGAAAAGGTATGTGGTTGTTTGCTATTGATGCATGTGTGTATGTCTAATTTATGAAATACTCTATTGTTGGATTGTGTGATTAAAGGTGGTAAAGAAGATATTTTAGTCTTAGGAATTACCTTTAAATGGGTTAAACAAAGCTTTGAAAACGTTTATCTTTATATTTTTACGAATCTTGAGAATGGTGATTTTTATAAAGGAAAAGAAATATAAGGAAGATAATTGTTTTATCCCTTAATTTTTTAAAGAAAAATAAATGTTATGCAAAGGTATGATAGTTGTGTTGATCTGTTCACATTTTTGTATTTAAAATATATATAGTTGTGGTGAATAAAAAATAAAGGGAAGTGAGGCTCGACACATGGTTTTGATGGTGAATGATGTGCATGAAATGACAACAAAAACTCCCTCCACGTACAACATAGTGCTTTCCTAATCTTGCTACTTTGTGGAAGGCAAAAAATATTTCATTTTTCATTGCTCGTTGTTTTGGTTGAACTTCGAAAAAGAATAATTCTTGTTTGGAACTTTATAAGATGATGAACTCCATGCTAGTGGAACATATGTTATTATTAGTGTTGATAGATATGGTGGTATACCAAGATTATGGTAAATATCCATAATAAATCATTAAGTGCATTCGATTGAGGATAAGACAAAGGGAGAAAAAAGGAAGGCACAACAAAAAGAAAAGGATAAAGAAAAGTTTTCTGGGCAATCATGTGGTGGACCAAAAGAAGGATATTTTCAAAGCAAGGAATTATTGTGGGTTGGGAAGCGTATATATAGGTTGGTAATACTATTATATATTGTGTGTACTATGCTATTATAATTCCTTTTACGATTGAATGAGCCACTGGTGTGATAAAACGAAACCTTTGGTTTGTGAAAATGAAACTGTTGAGGTGAATGTTTTGTTCTATAAAATAAAATGAGCATAGAATGGTTTGTTAATTCACTATCATTTATGTTGACAATGATGGCAATTGGAAAACTTTTCTTTTCCTATTTGAAAGCCTTTTTTTTTTAGTAACATATTGTTTGCGCTATGTGTATTATATTGAGTGCAATGGATAGCTGGAGTGGGCTGGTTGTTTTAGTATAATATAATTATTTAGAGAAGAAATATTGTAGATACTGCCATGACATCGTAGTGTAGGTTGTAGTTGAAAGAATGTGAAAAGTTAAACCTTACTTTGAATGAATTGGAAAAATAGCCTAGTGTTACTTTAAAGAGAAATGTAATGGAAACTTCTTTGTTAATCTCGTGTGAGGGGATTAGTGAAGCCCAAAGCATTTTTGTGTGAATTTTGCTAAAATTTAGGATGCATGTTAGCAGCATGAACATGTTTTGAGCCATATCTAATCCTCGGTGGCTTCATTCAGATTCTAGTGTGATTATTGAGACTTCAAGGAACAGTGGGTATTATGAAGAAGCCATGTACACAGGATGGAAGTTGGAACCCACACCATGGAGGCAATGAAACTTAAATATATGCACAAAATTTTTTATTTTTGGATAGATAAGCTATTTTTGTATAAATATCCACTTGATATGTGTATTGATACATAAGTAATGTGGCAATATTTATTAATTGATAATACTTGAAGACGTGTTTATGTTTATGTTTTAGAACAATCTGGATTTGTAATAAGTAATCCACATAATTCTTTATGAAGTCGTGTTATCTTACCATTCTTATTTCCTTGATATCATTTGAATGTTATATGGGGAAAAATTTAGAATTTTTTGGATTATGATTTTAAAATAGAATGAAATACCAAGTAGGCAATGAATTCCTAAGGGTGTTGTATAGATATTTTTAGTAGTTTGGTGGTGATGTCGAGTATGGGTTTCTACCTGAAACTGGTCATGCTTTAACTTAGATAAAAGAAGAAGCTCTTAGGTGTGCAGAAAAAGAATGTTGTGTTAGCTAAACATATCTATATTTTAGGAAGAAAGAATAGGTTTGTGTTGGAGTCAGCTTGTTTTAAAAAAAAATTTAAGACCCAAGAAAAGTGAAATCAACCATGGATATCCGAAATGGCTTCTTTGATATAATCAAAACTATATTGGAATTAAGGGAAAATCTAAACCTTAGAAAAATAATAGTTCTTTGCTTAAAGATACCTTTAGATGGTACTTTATAGCAGACCCCTTTAGAAGAGATATTCACTATGTTCTTATAATATGAAGTTTTTTCTAGAGGAGGTAGTACCAATACAAGTTAACCTAAATCCTTGTTAGGAAAAATGGATGTTAAATGAAGAATCGAGTCTGTTAGAAAGAATGAACCCAAACTTTAATCAGATATTCATTCGTGTAAATTGGGGTTCAGGTAGGCATAGAATTATTTCAGGTCAGTTGTCGACTGACAGGAAGGATCAATAAAAGACTTTGTTAGGTTAGAACGAAAAGGTGGTATGAGACACTTTTTTTAGGCTCATTTCAAAGTGCACTATGATAAATATCATAGTAGTCAAACTTTGCCAAGAATGGATATAGGGTTTGGTATGGGGTAAACCGCTGTGAGTTGTAATGGTATTGAGTAATGAAGACCAAGGTTTGGGAATGGACATGGCACTAACTGCTTTTATGGAAAGAGAAATACCAATTAGTCACAAATGCATGTTTACGTTGATCACTTCCACATTGGGTATAAATAAGTCAATTAGTTCATTGAAAATATAGTGTGTGAAGGTTAGGGAAATAAAGTGTTCCCCTCTAGGTGTTATGAGCCCTAGAGGATAACACTCACCATGGTTCGAGTCTCATTCTGCTATATGCAAATTATAGATGAGATAACTATTACCACTTAATGGCATAATCACAAGATTTAGTTGTTCTCATCCACTTGGGAGACTATCTGCAGTAGTCTTGAATCCAAGAGTGGTATTTTGTGCCTATGCTATACTATTTGTAAATATGAAAATATACAAAGGATAATTTCCGATGTTTATAACTTTACAATCAAACTTATTTGATACGAAAACATTGATATTCAGAGTAGTAAAATCTTTTTAAAAAAATTGGATTCTAACTGTTCTTTTATCGGGCAACCATGTGAGTGGGTTTTTATAAAAAATGAATTTTAGGGATGTCCTCTATGGTGGATAGCCTCAACATAATGCTAACATTAATCTTAGGGCTTCCCATAAACCTCTAAAAATGCCTAATATTGATCCGAGGAAAACTGATTTAGGATGTCTTAGAGCATCTTATCGAACTCCTATTGTTTAGCTTAATCTGAGTAACATTCATACTAGCACTGAAGATCTAAAAAAAAGGACTAATTTATCATTTCTTGGGATTTCGTCTGAGCCTATCTACTTTCAAAGTCTAGGCTACAAAAAGCTAGAAAAATAAAGGTAAGTTACAAATATCTATTTATCCAAATGGTTATTTTCTTGTTTTATTTGCTAATAATGAAGATAGAGAGAAAATATTTCAAGGGGGTCCCTGGTTCTTTGGAAGGGCAGGGCTTTTTATGAATCCCTGGCATACTAAATTTAAAGCCAAAGAAGATATGCCTTCTACATGTTCCGTGTGGGTTAGACTCTTTGGCCTCTCAATTGAATTTTGGAATTCGACTATTTTTCTTCAATTAGAAACTCTTTGGGAATTTTTATGATGATTGTTGATTGTACTCAAAAATTTGAACATATTTTTTATGCTCGAATTTGTATTTTAATGGATTTTGACAAACCCATACCACTTTACAATTTGGGGAGGATACTTGGGAGCAAGTAGTGGACTATGATATCATTCCTTTTCATTGTAGAATTTACCATGAATATGGTCATTTAGCTAGTGTTTACCCAAATGAAATTTTAGATCAAAAGAAAGAAAATACAAATCCAATAGGTTTCCAAATGCCTAAGAAGAAAAATACTAAAAAAAATTATTTTTGAAGGATCAATCAAAGTTATCAGCTAATATGTTTGAAATTCTTTCTATAAATGATGCCTTAGGTGAGGAAGAGGAAATAATGGAAATAGAAATATTAGAAACACATTTTAGAGATGAAAGGATTAACTCAGATACAAACCAACAAATCAAAAATTTTCAATAAAAAATGGGGAAAATATACATAAGAAAAACAATATTTTAAATGGTGAGAGTTCAAATAATATAGGTCCCAATATAGACTCTGTTGAACCTTCTAGCAATAGTTTGAATTTGTACATGCATTCTTAAAGGTTAGAAGACATCTTGGATTCAATTGGAGTAAGTCAAGAAACAGGAAAATAAAACTGAATATGGATTCTAATAAAAAGGTAGGTCGCAAGACCAATCAACAATATATGGTAAAAGAAGTTGAAAATATTGTAGAGGAAGGTAATATTAATTCCCTTACCAACTATTTTATCCCTGGTATTAATGAAGATCATCACTTGGAATATTAGAGGACTCAAAGGGAGTCTTTCAAAACAAAATGAAATTAAAAGAATGATTCAGATAAACCATCCTCATCTCGTTTTCCTTCAAGAAATGAAGATGTCAATAGAGGAATTGGATTCAATTGCTAGTAAAATTTGGCCAGCTGGAAAAGTTGTTTCCCTCAGCTCCTAGGGGACTTCTAGTGGCATTGTTTACCTTTGGGACCCAAAAGAGATAGTTATTCACCATATGGTTGGCATTTGGGGTCTTTTAGCTATAGTTATTCAAAGTAGACATTCCAACCAAATTATGCTTTGCATAACTATTTATGCTATGACTTATTTGGAGGAAAAGAGAAGATAGTGGAAGGATATAACTTATATTATCTCTCATTTTCTTGAATATTGGATCTTGATATGAGGATATTTCAATACCATACTCTCTTTGGATGAGAAAATGGGGGGAAATAGAAATTTTAACATGAGCACTAACCTCATGAATGGATATATTACAAACCTTCATCTTGTGGACATCAAGCCAGATAATGGCCTTATGAATTGGTCTAACATAAGGTAAGGCTTATATTGTATTATGGATAGATTGGATAGGTTTCTGCTCTTTGATCATTTCTTAATCCGTGGTCACATTCTTAAAGTGAATACTCTTAACAATGTTGGTTCAAATCACTAACCAATCATGGTGGAAATTTGGAAAACCAATGTGAGTTTCTCTCCTTTTTAATTTCACTTAATGTGGATTAGAGATAGTTCCTTCAAACCTTGAGTGCAAAAATGGTGGAAAGAAGGTAACCAAGATATGGGACTAAGACGTACTATTTTACCAAAAGGTTACAATATATTAAATACAAAATTAAGGCTTGGAACTGGAAGAAGTTTGGAGATATTCAACCAAAAAAAACATGAAGTTATTTCTCAACTTGAAAATTTGAATAATAAAATCTATTTAGAGGAACTCACAGAGAGCAGGAGTACAAATGAAATTAGACTCACAACTTAGTTAGAGGAATGGGAAAAAAGAGAACTCCTATAGAAGCAAAAATCTAGAATTCAATGGCTCAAAGAGGGAGATCTAAATACAAATTTCTTCCACAAATATCTTCTAGCTCGAAGATCTCACAACTTTATTTCTTCCTAAAATTTAGATTATAGAGAGGTTGTCTACACTTGGGATGGCATGCACTCTATTGTTGTAAATTACTTTTCCAATATTTTTGCTCCTACTCATCTTGAATCGGCTTCTCAGCAAAATATTCTTCAAGTGATCCCTTCTCTAATAACTTATGAGGAAAACTCTATTTTTACTGCTCCTATTACTATTAATGAGCTTCAACAATTGTTTATTAGATGTGGTGGAAGAAGCCAGGAAAGCCAAAGATATTTTTAAGGTTATCAATAAAACTTATATAACTCTTGTCCCAAAATCTCAATAGGCTTATCATATCTCAACTTTTAGACCTATTGCTTTATGTAATGTTCTTCTCAAAATCATTACTAAGATCATGGCAGAAATATTGAAACCTCTTTTGCATAAGATCATTTCTCCTAAACACGGAGGTTATGTGGAAGGGCGTCAAATAGTGGATGAGATAGTTCTTTCTCAGGAAGCCATCCATTCCATGGAAATGCAAATATCTCCTTCTAAGTTCATTCATTTAGACTTATCCAAAGCTTATGATATAGTGGATTGGCACTTCCTTATCAAAGTTTTGAGGCAATTTGGTTTCTCTTAATATTGGATTGACTATATTATGGGTTGTATCTCTTTAATATCCTACTTAGTTCTTATCAATGGTAGACCTTCACAACTATTCCCAGCTTCTAGAGGTATTAGGCAAGGTGACCCCCTCTCCTTTTATTTATTCATCATTCTTGTTGAATGCTTCGGTAGGACTATAAACAAAAATAGAGACAAGAAAAACCTTGAAGGAGTTACCATTGCTCATGGAGCTAAGCCTATCTCTCATCTTTAATTTATTGATGATTCTACTCTATTATGTAAATCTACAATTAAGGAAGCTTCTAAAATTAAGCAGATCATTAGCTATTTTTCTAAGGCTATCGGGCAATTAATCAATGAAGATAAGTCTAAAGTCATTTTATTTCACTGCTCTACCAAATAAGAATCCATGGTCTTGGATAAATTAAGATATAAGAATACCTCCCTTCTGATCACTTATTTAGGCATCCCTATCAATACTCAAAGACAAAAAATAAAGACTGGAATTGGTTGTTGGACAAAGTTAAGAAGAAAATTGGAAAGTGGACCAATAGGTGGCTTTATTTTGGGGTAGAATTACCTTGGTAAAATTTGTCCTTCAAGCTATACCTATTTATGTTTTTACTGTGTTGAATATCCCAAAGGCTGTTCTTTAAGAATTGGATCAAATTAATCATCGGTTCCTCTAGAGTGGTACTAAGGAGAAAAGAAAATGGGCCTTGGTGAAATGGGACACTTTATGTCTTCCTAAGAATGAAGGGGGTTAGGATTTCAATTTGATATTAATAACAACAAAGCTTTAGCTACTAAATTGTATTGGAGGATTTTACATAATCCCAATGCCATTTGGGCCAATAATATTCATGCTAAATATGTTGATAACAAAAGTCCTGAAGACCTTGTTTGCTATCAATTGCCTACCAAAGGTTCTTCTGTTTTAGCGGTTCTTAAGAGTTGTGAGGATTTGATTAAGAAAAAGTTATTTTGGATCATTCATAATGGTAAGTAGGTAGATTCTTGGGATGGTCACCAGCCTTTGATAACTCAGTTTCCTGATTGGAGGCCTTGGATGGAGGAGCTTCACCAAGATATTGGATAAAGGTGGCTAATTATTGTTGATACCATAATGGTAATTTAGAGGTTGGTAGATATTGGATCCCTATTGAGGACTGGCCTATTCAAATTCTAGAAATTCAAAGACAAGACATCCAACACATCCTGCATATGAGATCTCTCTCTTGGTCCCACGATAAATATTGTCTTGGATGGAACAACATGACTAAGGGTGAGTATTCAGTTGCTCAAGGTTATTTGGCCTTATGTCATAATAATCCCAACCAATTTTATGACATATTTTCTCAGTTTTGGGTTCAAAATATCTAACCTAATGTGAGGTTCTTTATTTAGCTTTTATGGCATCGTAGGGTGCTAAGTGGTGAGAAACTTATGAAACATGGTTTTCATGGCTCTTTTAGATGCAAAATGTGTGGAGAGAATGTGGAAAATATTAGCCATATTTTTATTGAGTGTACCTTAGCCTCTAAGCTATGGAGGAGAATGACCATATTACTTGGCTTACAGTGGTCCATTTTTTCTACTTTTGAACAACTTTGGAGGGATTGACCCAAACATGAGGGTGTTGATCATTTCATTAGGCAATTAGTTTGGATGGGTTATACCATTCTACCTTGGAATATTTGGAATGAAAGGAACAACCAAATTTTTAATCAAGATATAAAGGATATTCACTATATCTGGCAAAATACCATTGCCAAATTAGTTGAATAAGTCCAACAACTCTTTAATCACCCTCAAAAATCCCACAAAAAATGGGATCAAGTGATGCAAATATTGAAGATTAAATATTCTAAGTGCAACCAACTTAAAGGGAACGTGAGTGATTGCAAGATGAAAAGAACAAGTAAATGGCAACCTCCTCTTAAGGATTATGGAAAATTCAATATTAATGGGGCCTCTAGGAGGAACTTTGGAAAAGATAGTGCAGGAGGAATTGGTAGACTTTCAAATGGCTCTGTGGTTTTCACTTTTGCTGAGAATTTGGGTATCCTTTCCAATAACCTTGTTGATGGGTATGGTATCCTCAGAGGCCTTCAAGAGGATGCTAAGGTTGGATGGGAAAAGGTGTTGGTTGAATCTGAATCCCAACTCATTATTAATATTAAAAAGAATCCTAAGAATCATAAGGTTGATTAGAGAATAAAAAGAATTATTGAGAAGATTCAATTAATCCAGATGGGATTTTTGAAAGTGTATTACAATCATGTGGTCAAAGAATAGAACAAGAGTGTTGATGCTTTAGCTAATTGGATATTGGAAAAAGGTGATCTTACTTGCTATGACCACCCTCCCAGATGGTGGGCTTCACAAATAAGGGAAGCTCTACTTTATATCCTTTCTTTGGATGGATATAGTACTAGAGGTACCTAGTTCCTTTTTGATTTATTTTTGCTTCTCTTTTGTTCGGTCAGGGTATTTTAGTTCCCTAGCTTAGACTTATCTTTCCTATGTTTCCTCTGTCAATTCTTGCCTCAAAAGTCTTTTGGCCTAGTAAGGTCATAGTTGTGTTTTGTTTTGTTTTTTTTTTCTAGTTTTTTGAGGGGTGTGTGTGTGTGTTTTATATTGTTTAGTTTTTTTTTTTTGTTTTAGTTTTTTTTTTTTAAGTTTTTGTTGTTTTTTATGTTTTTGTGTTTTTGTTGTTTTTCATGTTTTTATTTTTTTTGTGTTTTGTGTTTTTGTTTTTTAGTGTTTGTGTGTTGTTTTTTTGTTTTTATGGTTTTCTTATGTGTTTTGTGTTTTTTTGTTATTTTTTGTTTTATTTATTTGTTTGTTTGTTTTTTGTTGTTTTTATGCTTTTATATTATGTTTGTTTGTTTTGTGGTTTTTATTTTTTATTTTTTTGTGTGTCTTTGTTTTTTGATGTTGTGTTTATGTGTTTGTTCATGTTTTGTGTTTGTTTGTTATTATTTTTATTATTTTAGGCATGCTCATTTAGTGTGCCAAAGGATAAGGCTAGGTGCGAGCCCTGGATATTTTTGGTGGAATAGATACCTTTGCCTCATTGGGACTTACCCAAAAGTGACATCCCATTTGGGGTGTTTTCCACCAAAAAAAATATTGTATGCTGAATCCCTGTAAATGCTATACATATGGTGAATATAATGATGACTAGTACTTTATCTATACTTTGAATATAATTTATGTATGTTGTAATTGTATTAGTATATTGTTAGTATGCATATAGAGTTCTATGTGTAAGTAGAAGTTTTGTAGTTTGGGCAGATACAAGAAGTTGTAGTCTAGATAATGAGATAAAATTTGTTGTATAAGAGGAAGACGTGTAGCGCTAGTTTAGTGAAGTGGTTGACTGTCCTTTTTTGTTTTAGTGAATGCCATTCTAGTGCTTGTCATACAAGCACATTGTAATTCAAATGAGGAACAAACCACCATTTAGGTGATCATACTAACGCCATACAAGACAAGTGTCATTCAAGCTTGAAATATATCTATACTTATAGTGATAATGGTTGCATTTTCTATTGGCTTATAGAACCTATTATTCAATTGTTCCTCCAACTATGAAATACTCATTGTTGTACTACATTTGGTGTTATTTCAATTCAAACTTCAAAATTAGCATGCATTAATATTAGACAAGTGGATGTTAGAATTCTTGTTGCAAGGATGTAGGAGATGAAACTACATAAGAGATCAATAATAAATCATAAGAAGTAAAAAAATTATATACCAAGAATTTTAGTCAAGGATAATGGAACTTGAGAAACTAGAGGTTGAATGAGTGTGGAATGCACAAGAGGAGGAAAAATCTAGTGATAAGAATAAAAAGTGGAACATGTTGTTATTAACAATAAAGGATGAAGTGTTAAGTGAGTTTTAGCAAACAAACAAAGAAGATGTTCATGTAAGTCAAGATGCCAAAATGGAGGGTGCATTAGGAGATAACAAGTTAATTCTAACATTTATACAAGCTTGAAGGAGTTTGCTAAGGGATTAGGAGATGGGAGTTGGGAACCAAATAAAATACACAGAAGTGCTTGAGCAAATAGATTAGATCCACCCTACGTGTATTCATGAAGGAGGTCGCAAAGTGAAGTTGCACTAGAAATTGGTCAAAGATTATTTATGAGAAATAACATGAAATATGAAAAATCATCAAGAGTTAAAGAATTTTCAAGAGTAGAGGCACAAAGAAAATAAGTGTTGTATGGCAAATCATCAAGTGGGAAAGAATTAGGAGATGAGTATTAGCCCTCAATGGTGTATATTGTGAATATGGTAGGAAATAAAAAGTGCCTACCTTTTTTGTGATATGGGAAAGATCCTAAGCGCCATATAGAAACTTATAATACCATAGGGAGAGTGAATGGGGTGTTTAACCTAGATGCATGGTGCAATTATTTCCAACTATATTGCGAGGACTCATGATTGACAACTAAAGAGGGAAGGAACAAACACCTTAACAATGTGGAAAAACTTAATGATTCAAGTTGTTGCAATATGATATGGATATCATAGAAGAGATATATTCCACTAAACAAAAGAAAAATGAAGATATAAAATCCTACAATATAAGACTCAAAAATCTTATTGATAAAATGGAGGTGCAATCAACAAATGAATTATAGAAAATATGGTTCATTGATGTATTACTATCATATTACAAGAATAATATGAAGATAGTACCACCTACTATATAAGAATAATCCTATGAAAGAGCGAGGAATCTAGAAAGAGAAGCAAAACAAATAGTTACAGGAATAAGTCACTTAAGAAGTGATGAATCTAATAGTGATAAGGAAAAATTACATATAACAATCCAATCAATGAAGGACATTGAGTGAAAGATCAACGAAGATAAAAGTGAGAAGAAAAAAGAAAAGAAAGAGATGTGATACATGGATTACAAATCTAAAGGGCACACAAATATAAAATATTCAAGAAATACATATTGTAATATATGCAAAGTGATGGGACATGTAGTAGCAGAATATCCATTCAACATACAAAATGCATGACACCAAACAATGATAATATAGAAGGAAGAAAATAAAAAATAAGACTCTTCTTAGAATAGTCAAGGGGCGATAAGTGGAGGTTATATGAACAATCATTGTGGTGGAAAATAGTTTCAATAAGGTAATCAATAAGGTAGTCAGACTTGATTATAGTATGACTCAGATTGTAGACATACTATCCAATGTAGAAATTGCAAATAGGGGATATTTTACTAGAAATTGTCACAACCACAAGCAAGAGGAAAAAATGGAAACAATATGAAAATATGTAGATTATTAGGACTAAGCAATCATAATGAAGTGAGTTTTCCAAAGAAAGAAACTTATAGTGGAACTTGGAATTATAATCTTATTGAGATTGAAGAACTTTTGATAAACCAATAGGACAAAGACAAACATGTGTTGGCAATGATGATAGCTCAAGCAAATAAAATTGTGCAATGCCTAAACAGTACCAAGGAGAAGGAGAAGTGGAAGACAACACATAATTTGATTGAGAAAGAAATAGAAAATACCAAACAAGATAGATTCTTCCAAGAGAAGAAATTAATGAAGTTGATTACTATCATATAAGTTTTTAGAAAATAATCATCAATATAATAGTTGGTAGCATAAGTGTTGAACATGTTTGTGGAAGTTAAACTATCCAATATACTTGGTGCAATACCTAATTTCTATGTGCAGGTAGGAGATATTACACACATGAAAGTGTGTATGGAGCTAAGATGTTAGGAAGTAGTTATGATAAAGAGAGATTGATTTATTGACTCAACAATATTGATGATTGAGGTAGGGAATAAACTAACATTGATTCACATGAAATAATTGAATCATAAATTGATGCAAGAAATCATGGATGAAGGATCTAGTGTGGACATGATACTATAGAAGACCTAGAAGGATATTGGAGCACCATTTTTATGGTCTCCAAATTTTTTCTTATATGGTGTAGACCAATATGGTATAGTGATGAAAGATATACTAACAAATCAAAAGATGAAAATTGTTGACCAAGAATTTATCATGGATTTTTTTGGTGATTGCAATGCAGAAATTGACTTAAAATGTATTGTTGGGACATGGATGGCTAAGAATGGTAGAAGTAAATGATAATTAGAAGAAATAACATCTAACATTTAAGAAGGTACAATATATGATAAAACTCAAGAATACATCTACTAGTCAAGATATTACAACATCTAATGAATAAAAAAGTTTATCATTAGATGAATATGGTGGTTATGAGCCTAACAAAGAAGGTGTGTTGAAACTTTAGGTTTGTACAAAGGATTATGAGGATTTCGATACTAGGCTTCTCCATTAGTAGATGAAGGATTATGAGATGTTTCTCCCACATTGTTTTTGTATCCATGCAAAAGAGAAAAACCATGATGAGAAGAAAAGTACCATGTAGGAGGTTGAAAAATGCAGTCAAATAAGCAAATCTATACCAAGGAGGAATATAAAGAGAAATGACCCTTTTCCAAAAATGTTATAGAGTACATGGTAGGAGATGTGGTGATTAATTAGAAATTGAACTTGAATCAATGTACTCAAGACAATGAAATATTGTAACATCACTAATATCAAGTGTTGGAGTTTATAACATTACTTGGTACATTATAAATATATTTTTAAATATCTTTGTAAACATGTAGTGTGAAGGAATCTTGTAAATATTTGTTACTTAGTAATCATTGGGTGATTTTCACTATTAGAGAGTTAACAAATGTATTTCTTATCTAAGAAATATGAAGAGTCATATCTTCCATGAGTTTAAGGAGACAAACATTTAGTTAAATATGAAATTTCAAGAGTCTTTTGTAAAAGCTATTAATAAGGATAACATGTGAGGAAAATATGATGTGAAATTTTTTAGTACTTCAATTGTACTAGAAAACTTTGTATATCATCCATATAAATATAGTGAGTTTGTTTATTAGTCTGAATACTTGTGTATCTCATATTTGATGTATTGTGTGAGAACAGTAGTCATCAAATATTGTTGAAAATAAATTATATGCTAACAATGTTATAAGAGCCACATTGGGAGCAAAGAAAGAGAGATGCTAGGAATGCCAAATTTGAGAGAGCACCATGTTAAGTAGGAACCCAAATGATTGATAAACATAATTGGAATAAGTTGCATTCATGAACATAAGATATTTAAGTTGTATTATTTTTTAAGAATTCAATGTGAAATAAAGGAGACAAGAAAGGTTCAGCTTGGCATCTAGTGTGAAATAAAAAAGAAGGAAAGGTTTTATATGAGGAAATGATGTAATGTCTATTGTATAAAAGACACAACTACCAAATTTACAAGGAGAAAATACATTGCACAATGTATGCTAAGTCATGGAATATTTGTGCACTTTGTAAAAGGTTTGAAATTTATTTGGAAATAGAAGGAAAATATTTGTGCACTACATGGAGAATGAAAATTATGCCCTAGTAAACCAAATCATGCCTTAGTGAAGCTAAATTATGCTCTGGTAAATTTTATAAAGAAAGGAATTGTGTTGTAGGAAATAATATTTATTTGAATCTTGGAATAGCCAAAGTAACACAAAACTAGAAGCCCAGACGCAATGGCCAAAGTCATACTGGATAACAGTTGTAGTGTTAGAGTACATAAAGAGAAAAGGGCAAGAATATTTAATGACATTAAGTGGGAGAATAATAATATTAAAGCATGTTACAAGGTAATGCTAACTATTTTTTAAATTACACTCTTATGAGCACATAATAGAGGCTTGGAGTTTAAAAAGAAATTTTAAAAAAATTAAGAGGATGATGAGCTATTAAGTTTGAAAAGAAATTATTTAAAGAAAGCATTTAGTAAAAGGATGAATGAAAATTAAAAGGAAACACATTTATTTTGAAAAATGGAAACATTATAAGAGGAGAAATAATTGATAAGGATAATGTCTAGAGAAGAATAGAATTTTTGAAGAAAATATTTTATGAGAAAAATATTTGTATTGAAGGAAATTAATTTATGAATTGAAGTAAGTTTATTTGAAAGGGAAAGAGAATTTAAATGGATGAATTGAAAAGTCAAAATTAAAAGGAAAGGTACAAAGAAAATTTATAAGTTGAGAATTGAAATTTTGAAAAAACATTGAAGGAAAAAAATGATTATTGTTACTAGATATTTTTTGAAAGGTCAAACAAGAAAATATTGGGAACATAAATACTTGAAGTTAATTTTATGAAGGCATGATTATGTGAAAAATTAATATAATTTTCTGAAATTTTTTGAAACTAAAGTGAATTAATTAGGGAGATAAAATATTTTCTACTTTATAATTTAAAGATATATTTTTGTCATCATTCAAGAAAAATGCAATTAGAACCTACCTTGAGAAGCCTTTTTTTAAGGCACAATGGAAAATACAAAGATATTTCTCTCAAAATGTTAATTATTGAAAGGACTAAACTTCACTCGTAAAACTTATTATTGCAAAACTTTGGGAAATAGTATCTAGAGATAAAAACATTCTAGAAGATGCAATAGGTAAATATAAATATAAAGAAAAATATGAAAAATAACTAATGCTAATAATATTTGGGATATCATATGAATTACAAGCATCTATAAGTGAGGCCAAGACTTCAAAAGATGCTTGAAATAAACTATGCATCATATTTAAGGGAAAAATGAAGGCACTATTCTACACTTGCAATCACAACTACATTTATTGAGAGTTCAAATTGGTCAAAACATAGAATATTTCCTTAGAAGGATATCATATTTGAAATAGAAAAGTATTTTTTCTAAGTTACAATTTGAGGGCTTTCAAAATAATTTAAAAATTAGTCATATCTCTCCAAGTGTCAAACATAAAAGTGTCATTTTATGAATTGGTTAATATTATTTACAAATATGATATATAAAATAAAGTAAGAGATGAAATGACAAACAATGCTTTCATTTTAGCAAATAAGAACTGTTTTCCTTCATCATTACAAAATCAACTTAAATGGAAAAAAATATTGTCATATATGTAACAAAGGACACATCACCAAATTTTGCAAATATAATTCACTCTATCAATGGAATCAAATTCTTAGACCTTTTCAAAGAAATCAACAAGGACAATATCAATCAAACTAGCAATGATACACACAAACATAACAACAAAATCCAAAATGGTAAGACAAAAAAGGACACATGGATCAAGAAGTACAACAAATAGATTACAATGATGAGAAATATTATCAATCAACTCAAGGAACTTATGGGGAAAATAATTATGAATCTATCCACCTTTGGTAGTAAAAATTAGAAAAAAGTGAAAATTTTATTATAAGAGCTATGTGAGTAAGTGCATGACATGAAACAATGAAAATTTGTAATTATCATGATGAAATACAAATTGCTAATGATACTTTTAGATATGTTCATGAGAATGAATTTATGATAGGAACCAATGACACCAAAAAAAGGAATGTTGGCATAGGTAATATTGACAAAAAGATAAAAATTGTTAAAAGGGGAACAAGGAAAGAAAATTTATAACAAACATGGACAAAGAAGATATGTTGGATCCACTAAAATTGAAAAATTTGTGGAAAAAATAATCAATCTCAAAAATTTTGTCAAGAAGAGAAAAATAAAATAGATCTATACTATGGATGGATAAATATAAAATAATGTAAAAGAATTATGAAAATGTTAAAATATTTTTGCAAAAATAAAAAGAGTTTGATAAGCACAGGTTCATCCATAAGTGATCCTATAGTGATTGTTCTCACAAAGGAGGAAGAATATGCAATTGATCCAAGAATAACATTAAAGTCATAATAAAAAAGGACAAGAGCTAGAGTCAATATAGAATCAACACTAGAATCTAATCTAGAAAGAATGTAAGTCACTACCTAAGTCATGACATAAAATCAAGAACCTAAATCAAAGAATGAAAACATATCAAATAATGTAATAAGAGAGTGTTGGAGTTTATTAAATTATTTGATGCATTGTAAATATTTTGTAAATATGTAGTGTGAGGGAGTCTTCTAAATTTTTTTATTTAGTAATCATTAAGTGTTTGTAATTATTAGAGAGTAAATACATGTATTTCTTATATGAGAATTATGAAGAGTCATATCTCCCATGAGTTTGAGGAGATGAAGAATTAGTTAAAGATGAAATGTGAAGAATCGTTTGTAAAAGCTATTAATGAAGATAGCATGTGAGGAAAAATATGATGTAAAAATTTTTAGTACTTCATTTGTACTAGAACACTTTGTATATCATCCATAGGAATATAGTGAGTTTTTTTTATTAGTTTAAATACTTGTGTATCTTGTATTTGATGTATTGTGTGAGAGCATTAGTCATCAAATATTGTTGAAACTAGCTTATATGCTAACATAAATGACCAAATATGGTGTAGGTGAAACTCAACAAATAAGAAAAAGAGAAACTCATTCATAATGGAGATGAATGGGACCCTATATTGAAAAGAGTAGCTTTAAGACATTTTTACATTCAAATGATGTATTGGATGTATAAGGATCTAAAGGGCTTTCCACAAAAGTTATACATACATTGAATTCCAGTAATTTAGGGTGCACATCTAGGATGGAGAAGGCCATATATAATGAACCCAAAGTATGCATCCCTAGTTAATGTGGGATTTGAGAATATGTTAGGCATAGGTATTATCTTCAAGGTGATGGCTAGCAAGTGGGTGTCACCAATAGTAATTACCTTAAAGAAGGAGACAAGCCAAATTTATATCTACATATATTTTTGGAGCTATAATGTGGTAACATTAAAGGATCCCTTTCAAATTCCTTTTATAGATTCTATACTAGAGGATGTAGCAAGAAATGATATCTATTCCTTTTTGGATGGATTCTTGAGATGCAATAAAATCAGTATCATTAAGAAAAAATAGAAGACTATCTTTGTAAATGGAGAATAGAATCTAACATACAACCAAATACCATTTGTTTTATGCAACATACTAGCCATGTCTCAAAGGATTATTTTGTATAGTTTTAAGCAAATGTTCACAAGGAATTTTAAGGTCTTATTAGATGATTATTTGCTATATAGAAGAAAAAATGAGCATCTTAAAGCTTTGGAAGAGTGCATGGTTTGTGTAGAGGAGATAATTTGGCATTAATTCCAAAGAAGTTCAAGTTATTGGTTCCTTACAACAAGTTACTGAGATATATTATCTATAAGGAGGAATTTAAGATGGACCCTAACAAGGTGTGAGTCATAGTGGGTATGGAAGATGAAGAACACAAGCTTATACTGAGAGGGGGGTGAATAGTATAAGGTAAACTTTTACTTTTCTTTCCCAAATAATATTATCCAATGTTATCAATTGCAATATCAATAGCAATAACAAAGCAATGCACAAATCATCACACACATGAGAGACACAAATTTAACGTGGTTCACCCAATGTGGGTTACGTCCACGAAGAAAATATTTCTTCTAAATTTTCTCAACAAATCTCTTGGGAATCAATTCCCTATTACAATGTTTGTGGACCTCTGTCCAAAGGAGATCTCAATCCCTAATGCTCTGGTTTGTGGATCTCTCTCCATAGGAGAACTCTATCCCCTTTGCTCTAGTTTTTGGATCTCTCTCCATAAGAGAACTCTATCCCCTTTGCTTTAGTTTGTGGATCTCTCTCCATAGGAGAACTCTATCCCCTTTGCTCTAGTTTGTGGATCTCTCTCCATAGGAGATCTCTATCCCCTTTGCTCTAGTATGATACAAAGTCTACCTTCAAATTTGTCTCAAATGTGCACTAAACCTCGTCACAAGACTAGCACAAATCTGCTCCAACTCTGCTCACAAACTCTACCTAAAATTTGCACCAAATCTTGTTACAAGGCTAACACAAATATTCTCCAAATATACTCACAAAATCTACCTCAAATATGCACTAAACCTCATTACAAGGCTAGCACAAATTTGCTTCAAATATGCTCACAAACTCTGTCTCAAATCTGCATCAAACCTTGTTACAAGGCTAGCACAAATCTACTCCAACTCTGCTCACAAATCTATCTCAAATCTACACAAAACCTCATTACAAGGCTAGCATAAATTTACTCCAAATCTGCTCACAAATCTATCCAAATATACACACATTACATGCATAAATCTACCTCAAACTTGCTCTCTATCTCTACCCAAATTTACACCAAACCTCGTTACAAGGTTAGCACAAATCTATCTCAAACCTGCTCTCTATTACTGCCCAAATATTCTTCAAGTCTTCTCACAAATCTGTTCAAATCTATCCCAAGTCTTCTCACAAGACTTGCTCAAATCTACCTCAATGTTGCTCATAGAACCTACTCAAATATTCCCAAATCTTGCATACAAACAATGCTTATATCTCTTTCAGAAATGCTTTCTTCAACTAGGTAGTTCAGACATATTCTACCTAGAATTCGTTTAACCTCTTGAACATATATAGAATGATATGTACTATCAAATACCCAATATGTTCTTCACATTCACAAATCTTGCATTCATCCAATCCAATCTCTATCTCTTGCAAATCCTTTTCAAATCAAATCAAACTAGTGTATAACTTTGCTTCACAAAACTAGTCTATATTCTTTGCAAATTTGCTCTCAATGATCAAACATAATAATCAAAATTGTTCAAAAATTGTCTTTAACACTTGCCCATTCACATTCAATGTCACTCACATCAATGCCCAAATTCTTTCAAGAAGAATGCACAATTTGTTCTCAAAAACCCTAACTCAAGTGTTTCCAATTTTACTAATCAATGATGCACAATTTGTTCTCAAACCCTAGCTCAAATATTTCCAATAATACACACTAATCAACCCTTTTATCTCCACCTTATAATTTTGAAATATTTGCTCAACCAACCACCTTAGAGAAGGAATAATGTCAACATACCTCTTAACTTGCTTTGATGAAAATGTGCCCTCAAAACCTATTCCAAAATAATTTCCTTTTTGCCACTTCAAGAGGTTAGCCAATCTTCTTTTCAAAATAATCACAAAAACCTTTCCTCAAAAATTGTGCACAAAAATATTGCTCTATACTCCTTTTACTTTCTCAAAACAAGGCTTTTAATTAAAGAACAAAAACCTTTAAACTTTCTTTCACCATGCATAAATACACACAATTATTAAACCATTTAACACCTTTAACTCCTCACTTTTGCATATTAAAAATAATACTTTAAAAAAATGCAATTTCCCTTTTTATTTCCTTCTAAAAAATTTTACCAATTTAATAAAAACACTTATTTCACCCTTATTTCTCCTATATCAAATGAGCAAAAATTAAATGACAACTCAACCTTATAACTCCCACAAAAATCAAATTTTAATTTAAAAATTAAATACCTCTTTTATTCTACCCTCAATGTGATTCGAACCTCTCACCTCATGAGAGCAAGGCACCCAACCAAGGGGCCATGATCGGTTACGCTAATGCTGCTTATGAGAACACAAAGGCACCAATCACCTTTTACTTCCTCCTACCACGAACTCTACCAAACAAAACAAAAATATTCTATGATGGGTTTCAAACCTGAAACCTCCTCCTCACAACACCTTCGTGTCGGCTCAGCCACCAATTGGTCTAGCTGGCTGGATGGGATTTGATGTGCACCAATCCGAACATTAAACCTTCGTCATTCATTGTAGAATTTTGCTTTCTCCTTTCCTTTCCTTCTCTACCGCGTGCAATGAATCGAATATCGAGAGTAATGCATGCACAAATTTTTGAACCACTTCCCAAATGACTTTAGGCATGGGTATTAATATATTTTAATTTGGTCTTCATCCAAAGTTGGCACCACCTTGTCCTTTTCAACCCCATATGACGTCGACCACCTTAATTCAAAATTAATTCGAATTACCTTCAATTTCTTGGCGCTCAAATAATATTCTAACTTGAAATATTTATATTATAATAAAGATATTATAATATTATAATAAATATATTATAATATTAATCCTTTAAACCTTGCCTTCACATTTAATATTATTGCCTTCAATAATATTAATATCTTGCCTTCATTTTTAAACCATTGTTCCAAAGAACTCTTAAGCCTTTTTTCCTTCATTATAATATTCAAAAATAAATATTATAATGCTTTTCTCAACCAATATTATAATAATAAATATTATAATATTTTCCTTGACGTCAATGACAACCAATGACATCTTCTCTTTTGACATCAACCTATGACATCAATCCTTTGACATCAATGACAACACAATATACTCAAAATTTCCAACAATCTCCCCCTTTGTCATTGATGGCAACCCTTTCTAAAAATTCCTTTTCCAACCATTGGATTCCAAATCTGCTCCCCCTGAGAAACTGCTCCCCCTAACTGAATGCTCTCCCCCTTACTCAAATATCTCCCCCTTTGACATCAATGGAAAATGGACTCCTTCCCCTCCCCACCTCCTCTCCTTGAGGTGATTAATTTTGGGGTGGGAGTAAATCTACTCCCAACATACAATGCTCTTTTTTTTTCAACCTTCTTTTTCAACACCTTTGTAATCATACCCTTTTGATCCTTTTGAGTGTCCCTATTCTTGCTTGACTCTGAAAGTTTCGAAAACTCTGTTCTACACCACTTGGCCTTATGCCCAAGATTATTGCACTTGTAACACCTGATGTTGTAGTTCTTGGAAGGTGCAAATGACTTGAAGTTCCTCTTGGTGAAGCCATAATAATTTTTGTCATGAACCCTGCAGTGGATCACTTTATGACCAAAGTGATTACATGAGTAGCAATAACCTTGAAAGAAATATCCATATTTGAATGAGTTGAAGTTCCTCTTAGTGAAGCCATACTCCTTCTTTCCATGAACCCTGCAATGCATAGCTTTGTGACCAAAATGATTACATGAGAAACAATGCCCTTTGAAGAAATATTCATCTTGTCTCTTAGTCCTTTCTTTGCCTTCTCTGTGATGATCCCTGTTTCTTGTTTGTGCATTATTTTCTTTCTTAGTGAAGCTTCCATTCTTCAACTTATTCGCATAGGTCTTAGTTTCTTCTTCAATCTCTTCCTCTGAAACTTCCTTTTCTTTTGAGCTTGAGCTTGACCCTTCTTCTTGTTTCCCTTGTCCTTCTTCAAAACCAAGTCTTGTTTTGATAAATGAAGATCTTTGTGAATTGATAATTTTATCCAAAGATTTTGAACTTTTTCCAAACCTGTGCAGCTTATCCTTAGAATATTTCACTTCCATCCTTAGAGAAACCACTTCATGTTCTAATATTTCACATTCTAACTCTTTTGCCTCTAACTTTTCAACCATGACTTCTTTAAATCTCCTTGCCTTAGCTTTTGAGTTTGTGAGGTCTTGTAGAAGCTTTTCTTTTATTTCCTCATGTTCTTGAACTTGAGCCTTCAGTCTTGAATTTTGCTTTCTAACTCTTTTCAACTCTCTGAGAGCAACAATAAGTTCTTCTTCTAGATCAATTGTGCCTTCTTCTTTTTCTGAACCTTTCTCTAGGTCTTCAATTATAGGAGCATCTTCTACTTGGTCTTCAATAGGAGTGTTTTCTTCCTCTTCTATTGCCAAAAATAGAATCTCTTCTTCTTCACTATCTGAGAGTCTTTCATCACTGTCACTTGAAGCACTGCTTGCCTTTTTAACATAGAAACTCTTCTTGTGCCTTTGAAAGAACTTCTTTTCATGCTTGCCTTGACCATACCTATTTTTCTTTTCATGCCTAAATTTTCTTTCTTCCTTTTTCTTATAATCTTATTTCTCTTCACTGCTACTGCTTCCAGCTTGTGGACAATTAGATGCATAGTGACCAAAGTCACCACAATTAAAACATTTCATAGTCTTTATATCTTTGTGTTTTCTTGAGTCCCTCTTATTTCTTCTCACATAGTTAGCTTCTTCATTACTGCTTGACTCATCACTTGATTCTGGTTTCTTATCTTTTGTCTTCTTTGAGGCTTTGAAAGCTACCTCTTTCTTGGAATTGTGATATTTTTCTATTCTCATCTCATAAGCTGTGAGAATTCCATGTAACTCATCCATAGTCAACTTATCAATATCCTTCATCTCTTCTATAGCTAAAACCTTTGCATCATACCTTATAGGGAGTGATCTTAATACCTTCTGAGCAACACTGGAGTCCTCAATTTTGAATCCAAGTCCACGCATGGTATTAACAACTTCATCAACACGAAGTAAGTATTTAGCAATATCTTCCTCATATTCCATATTCAACTCTTCAAACCTCCTCCTGTGAGTTTGTAGTTTTGCCAACTTGACCTTGTTATCTCCTTCATATGTTTGCTTCAATTTATCCCATATCTCTTTTGCTGATTTGCATTGCATAACTTTCACAAATTTTGATTCACGTAATCCACTTAAGATTCCATTCATAGCCTTGGCATTATTCACATGTAATTGCTTACCATCCTTATCTGTGGGAGGAGTAGTTGTAGGTGTGAACCCATCCTCAACAGATTGCCATGTTTCATATCCTTGTGCCATCAAGTAAGTCTTCATCCTCATACTCCAGAAAGCATAATTGTTCCCATAAAACAATGGAGCCTTATTTGTTGAAGATCCATTCTGAGATGCCATATGTGTTCCTGTAATATCTTCCTTCAAGCTATTAGACTTTTTGAAGGAACCTGCTCTGATACCAATTGAAGAACACAAGCTTATACTGAGAGGGGGGGTGAACAGTATAAGGTAAAATTTTACTTTTCTTTCCCAAACAATATTATCCAATGTTATCAATTGCAATATCAATAGCAATAACAAAGATAATGCACAAATCATCACACACATGAGAGACACAAATTTAACGTGGTTCACCCAATGTGGGTTACGTCCACGAAGAAAATATTTCTTCTAAATTTTCTCAACAAATCTCTTGGGAATCAATTCCCTATTACAATATTTGTGGACCTCTATCCAAAGGAGATCTCAATCCCCAATGCTCTAGTTTGTGGATCTCTCTCCATAGGAGAACTCTATCCCCTTTGCTCTGGTTTGTGGATCTCTCTCCATAGGAGAAATCTATCCCCTTTGCTCTGGTTTGTGGATCTCTCTCCATAGGATAACTCTATCCCTTTGCTCTAGTTTGTGGATCTCTCTCATAGGAGAACTCTATCCCCTTTGCTCTGGTTTACTCCAAAGCCTACTTTCAATTTATCTCAAATTTACACTAAATATTATTACAAGACTAGCATAAATTTGCTCCAACTCTGCTCACAAAATCTATCTCAAATCTACACCAAACCTCATTACAAGGCTATCATAAATCTGCTCCAACTCTACTCACAAACTCTGCCTCAAATCTACACCAAACCTTGTTACAATGCTAGCACAAATCTGCTCCAACTCTGCTCACAAATCTATCCAAATCTACACAAAAACTTGTTATAAGGATAGCATAAATCCGCTCCAACTCTGTTCATAAAATCTGTCCAAATCTATACATATTACATGCAAAAATTGCACCAAACCTTGTTACAAGGTTAGCACAAATCTATCTCAAACCTGCTCTCTATTACTGCCCAAATATGCTTCAAGTCTTCTCACAAATCTGTTCAACTCTCTTCCAAGTCTTCTCACAAGACTTGCTCAAATCTACCTCAATGCTACTTATAGAACCTGCTCAAATATTCCCAAATCTTGCATACAAACAATGCTTATATCTCTTTCAGAAATGCTTTCTTCAACTAGGTAGTTCAGACATATTCTACCTAGAATTTGTTTAACCTCTTGAACATATAGAGAATGATATTATCAAATACCCAATATGTTCTTCACATTCACAAATCTTGCATTCATCCAATCCAATCTCTATCTCTTGCAAAACCCTTTCAAATCAAATCAAACTAGTGTATAACTTTGCTTCACAAAACTGATTTTATTCTTCAAATTTTCAATATCACACAATAATGCACAATTGCTTCACAAAATGGTCTCTAACACTTGCCCATTCACATTCAATGTCACTCACATCAATGCACAAATTCTTCACAAATTCTTTCAAGAAGAATGCACAATTTGTTCTCAAAAACCCTAACTCAAGTGTTTCCAATTTCACTAATCAATGATGCACAATTTGTTCTCAAACCCTAGCTCAAATATTTCCAACAATACACACTAATCAACCCTTTTATCTCCACCTTATAATTCTAAAATATTTGCTCAACCAACCACCTTAGAGAAGGAATAATGTTAACATACCTCTTAACTTGCTTTGATGAAAATGTGCCCTCAAAACCTATTCCAAAATAATTTCCTTTTTGCCACTTCAAGAGGTTAGCCAATCTTCTTTTCAAAACAATCACAAAAACCTTTCCTCAAAAATTGTGCACAAAAATATTGCTCTATACTCTTTTTACTTTCTCAAAACAAGGCTTTTTAATTAAAGAACAAAAACCTTTAAACTTTCTTTCACCATGCAAAAATACACACAATAATTAAACCATTTAACACCTTATAACTCCTACTTTTACATATTAAAAATATACTTTTAAAGACTGCAATTTTCCTTTTTATTTCTCCTTCTAAATATATTTTAAAATTAATACCAAAAGACTTTTCACACCTTATTTCTCCTATATCAAATGAGCAAAAATTAAATGACAACTCAACCTTATAACTCCCACAAAAATCAAATTATAATTAAAAAATAAATACCTCTTTTATTCTGCCCTCAATGTGATTCGAACCTCTCACCTCGTGAGAGCAAGGCACCCAACCAAGGGGCCACGATCGGCTGCGCTAACGCAGCTCGTGAGAACACAAAGGCGCCAATCGCCTTTTACTTCCTCCTACCACGAACTCAACCAAACAAAAAAAAATAGTCCGCAATGGGTTTCAAACCCGAAACCTCCTCCTCACAACACCTTCATGTCGGCTCAGCCACCAGCTGGTCTAGCTGGCTGGATGGGATTTGATGTGCACCAATCCAAACTTAAACCTCCATCATTCGCTATAAAACTATGTTCTCCCTTCCTTTCCTTCTCTATCATGTGCAACGAATCGAATATCGATTTATTGCATGCACAAATTTTGAACCACTTTTCAAATGACTTTAGGCATGGGTATTAATATGTTTTAATTTGGTCTTCATCCAACGTCGGTGCCACCTTGTCCTTTTCCACCCCATATGATGTCGGCCACCTTAATTCAAAATTAATTCGAATTACCTTCAATTTCTTGGCGCTCAAATAATATTCTAACTTGAAATATTTATATTATAATATTATAATAAAGATATTATAATATTAATCCTTTTGAACCTTACCTTCATATTTAATATTATTGCCTTCAATAATATTAATATCTTGCCTTCATTTTTAAACCATTGTTCCAAAGAACTCTTAAGCCTTTTGTCCTTCATTATAATATTCAAAAATAAATATTATAATGCTTTTCTCAACCAATATTATAATAATAAATATTATAATATTTTCCTTGACGTCAATGACAACCAATGACATCTTCTCTTTTGACATCAACCTATGACATCAATCCTTTGACATCAATGGCAACACAATATACTCAAAATTTCCAACAGAAGAGCCATAAAATATTAGTTTAGTAAAAATATTTTTAGAAATGTTCAAATATTAGAAAAGTTTTATCAACAACTTTTCACAAATATCCCACCCATTGGATGCTCTAATGTGCAAGAAATTTCTTTTCAAGTGGAGAGAGGAATATTAAAAGGGCTTTGATAGACTAAAGAAAAAGTTGGTGTACATGCCCATTCTAGTATTCCTAGATTGGGATAAAGAATTTAATATCCATGTTGATACATCAAATTTTGTAATTAGATGTGGCTTGGCCTAGGATGGGTAGTTTGGGCTTGATCAACCCATTGATGTTTTGAGTCAACTATTATCTATAGTGGAGATGAGTTATAGAACCACAAAGAGAAAATCCTTAGGGATGGTGTACATAGAATATAAATTTAGATATTATTTACTTTCCAATCCCTTTGCCTTCTATGATCATGCATTATTTTATTTGATCAACAAGTTGATTAAATAAAGTTGAGTGAGTAGGTGGATCATCATATTATAAGAGTTTGCATTTTGGGTAGTGGTAAGACTTAGGAAGATATATGTAATAGTATATTGGTTGTCATGGATTTGCTTAGGATAACCTAATGAGGGAGGAATACAAGATTGATTCCTTGATGCTCATTTGTTTATGGTACATGCAATACCAATATGGTACAAGTAATTTGGGAATATGTTTTAAAGGAGAGTTGCCAAAGGAGATGATGGTAGCAAAATATCACATCATTATCAAGTCAACACTATTTCAATTGATTACAAGTTGTGATAAAAAATCAAACCTAATGGGATATTGTGGAGATGTATGATGGAGGAAGAAGTAAACACAACATTAAAAGCAACACATGAGAGATTAGTAGGAGGATACATTGGGTCAAATGCAATAGCAAGGAAAGTATTTTTGGCAGGGTTATGGTAGCCTACTCTTTATCATGATGCTAAGAAGCATGTGATACATTCCAGAAAACAAGAAAACTGTTGAAGAAATATTTCATGTTTTTACATCCATAACAACTGTAGGAGTTATTTGAGTGATGCGGTATTGATCTTGTGGGACCAATGAAGATAATATAAAGGAGGAAATATTGATACAATGCAGTGAAAGCTAAATATTTGATAAAATGGGTAGAGTCATAATTCTTAGTAGATAATTTTGTAAGTACAACTTGATTCTTATATGAATAGGTTATTACAATATTTGATTTTTTTGTAGTTTATGAATGATAGGGGAGGACACTTTGTTATGAAAATTTATTCTTATTAACAAAAATTATTCAAAAATGTACAAAAATATCAAATCATTAATCCATAAATAATTATCCATTATAATAATAATCCATAGAATGAGATAAATATAGATAATACCCTTGGAGTAGGAAAACACCAATAATACTCCTTAAGGAAATAAAACTTCATAAGATCTCCCAATATGAGAACACCACTTAGAAGGAGAAGTATCATAAGATAGATTATGGGTAAAGATAATTCAAGTAACACTTCATATGAATGATCTCCATGACGATTACAATTATAATATCCCTTTTTTATATACCATATTCTATTTATAATTTGGATATCCAACTACTAAACCCCCATCCCACTCATTTTTCAGTTGGTCATATGAGATTGAAATGGGTCCCACCTATATTACATCATATAGTGGTATTATAACAAATCTTGGATATTATCCATGTATCGCTTGTCAATATTTAAACCTTGGTCTTCTCCTTGAATGTTGAGGAATTTAACCTATGAACTAATGCCATTTAATGGACCCTCATCCATTAATTATTATAACATAATATAATAATATAATAAACCCTAGCTTATGTGTGGTCCATGCCAACTATCTAGAATACCCATATACAATATAATATCATATCTCCATATACATATTCATAGGTACCATAATATTCCACTCTCCTTGCAAATGTTTTATACTCAAAACATGAGAAGAAACTAAATAATATGATCTTCTAAGTAATGCTAACAAATGGTACCAATATTGATCATCCGTCCATCCAAGTTAAATCTTGATTGGCAGTATTCTTCGATGTTTCTAAGTTGCTATTATGCCACTTGAGTATTCATAACTAATCTATTGTCTTTATGCTTCAACTACTCTACTCTTATATTTTATACAATTGGTCCTATTGTTCCCTGATGCTATTACATCCCTTTAAAATCCAAAATCACTGTGATTTTTCTACCACTATCATAATTGATGTCTATCTGACCTCTTGTAGATCCATAATAATATTAATGCCCTAATCCATACCTCTAAGATTGTTGTTGCTCATGATGGTAATATGTTTCAACCTTAACCTTATTTTTCAATTTCTTTGATTCTTTAGCATTTTGTTTCTCTATTTTAAATTCTTCCTCATGTTCTCTCTTGTTCCCTTGTGCACTTCTTCCATGGACTCTATTGTTACTGTTATTATAGTTTCAACTTTTGATTCTTCTATTGGTTCTTTAACTTGTTTGGTTACCATAATTTCTTCTTGCTTCTCCTTGGAACTTTGTTTCTTAAGCTAAGAAATATCCTAGAGTTTTATCTCCTTTTTCCTATGCCATAACTTCGTAAAATTCTTTTGCATATTAATGTTAATAGTACCCAAAAAATCCAACCAAGGATAACCAAAAACAATATCCACATTATCCAATCTTAATAGTATACAAAATTGAATGTAAAACATATTTATCCATGGCGATCTTCAAATCCTAAAAAAATTGAGCATTCTCACCCTCAAGTTGTATGTCTTTAATTTTGGTTGCTTGAACTTGCAACCTCTTAGCCAAAGTACAATTACTAAAATTATATCTACTGCTAGGGTTAATGGAAATAATAAACTTTTACTCTTGAATGCATCCATGAACCTACGAAATGGAGTTTTTAGATCTTTAGATCCTTCTTTTGCTTTTGAAAATATAAATATGTAGTTCATTAGTTTTTCTTGCTATCTTCATTAATATTTTCCTCTTTCTCCTCCTTGAGTAATTTTATTTATTTTTCATATTCTTTATTCTATTACTTGAAAAATTCTAATATCCTTTTATTTCATTTTTCTCATTTTAAATATCTTGTATTTTTTTCAAGGTCTTTGATGATGCACATAAATCTATCTATCCTTTTATCTCTTTCCTTGATATCTCTCATTAAAATATCCAACTTCCTTTGTAATTGAATAGGTTCCCATATACTCATAAAGTCAATTCAAAATTAAAGTCAATTCAAAATTATGGGCGCTAAGAAACTTTGATACCAAGAGAGAGCTTCTTCTCCAATAATGTTCCAATAATAATCAAGAGTACAAGGATTTAAAATGTTTCCACTAGTCTCTAGCATCAATATCATCCTCTCCAAAAAACCTTTGAAATACCATGAGTTCAAATCCACATAAATGATAATGTAAATTATGGTTTTAGAAAAGTATATATCTTGCCATTGAATTGAAGCTAAAATTCCATATAAATAACTATATCTACAATGTTTATTCAAATCTTAAAAAGACTACAACTAATTTACTTACCCTAATTGATAAATTTTTTCCTCCATAAAAACACAATTTGAAAAACTACCACTACCCTTGTTCCATATGGCTGACTTTATAGGGGTCATGTATCCTTAAATACTAATTGGATTTCTTCATATGACCAATAATTTTAAAGTTCTTCAATTTCCACATAAAATGGTTCAAGAATCACCTGAATCAATTAGAATTTTATAGAGATATAGCTCTTGAAATATGAGATACTTTTCTAGAAAATTTGCCCCAACACTACCCTTGTTCTAGATGATTGACTTCACAAGGTTGCATTTTCCTCAATATTTCTTAGATTCCTTTGTATGATAATTTATTTTAAATCCATTCAAATTCCCTATAAAATTTTCTAAGAATGATATGAATTAGATAAACGTTTGTAGAAATATAGCTCCTTAAAGATCGGATGTTTTTTTGGAAAAAAATCCCTAATGTTTTTCTTGTTCTAGATGGTTGAATTTACAAGGTCATATCTCCCTCAATACTACTTAGATTTCTTTATTTGACTAATCATTTTAAAGATATTCAATTTTTTCATAAAAATGTCTAAGAATTATCTGAATTAGACAACCCTTCACAAAGATGACTCTTGGAAGATGAGATGTTTTTTTGGAAAAACATGTCCTAATGATTCCCTTGTTCTAAATGATTGTATTCTCATGGTTGTATCTCCCTAAAATTTGATTATATTATTTCATGACTAATTCAAAAATATTAAAATTCTAGAGAATTTATCATAAAAATTGTTTGAATTAGACAAAATTTCATGGAGATATGGCTCCTAAAAGATAATTTTTTTGGAAATAAAATTTCTCTAATTTTGTAATCCATAAAAACACAACCTCCACTTTGCTAGAATCATTGCTACAATACCATGTGTTTTGAAACTTCATTCTCATCAAATAAAATCAGTCACTAATATGCAAAAATATCAAATCATTCATCCATAAATAATTATCCACAATAATAATACATACAATGAGACAAAGATAGACAATATCCTTAGGGTAGGGCAACACTAATAATAGTTTTTAAGGAAGAAAAACTCTACAAGATCTTCCAATATGAGAGCACCACTTCGATAGGGCAAAGTCTCATAAGCCTCTTCATGGGAAAAGATGATTACAATTAATACTTCACGTGAATGATATATATGATGATTATAATGACAATATCCCTTCTTTATATACCCTCTACTTTGGGGAGTCGATAATTGAACCCTTATCCCACTCATTATTATAATATAATATAAGATAAGATAGTAAACCTTGGGTTATGTGCATCCCATGCCAACTATCCATAACACCAATATATAATATAATATCATATCTCCATATAACTATTCCTAGGTACCATAACACACTTTATCAATGAGATTATTTAGAATTTAACCATGGTGTTAAGAATATTCCATTCCTTGTCAAGTTTATATTATCCTAGATCCAGTGGGGGTCCTCATCCAATCATATATAATACATGGAGTGGAATTAGATGATTGGGTAAAAATATTTCTAGGTGTCCTATGGGTGTATAGGATAATATTTAATCAAACTACAAACCCTATGCCATTCCAATTAATGTACATGTATGAGGTAGTAATGCTAGTAGAATTCCTGGTACCTAATTTGATGGTGGTAGTATAGAACCATCTAGATGACCATGAAATCCTAGAGGAGAGGCTCACAAAACTAGTACAACTATATAAGAGGTAAGCACTAGCTTAATGGGTAACAAATATTACCCAAAAGTGAAGGAAATTATGACATGATAAGCACCACATAAAGATGAAGGTGAAAGTAGGTGATTTAGTGCTAAAATTCAATGGCAAGATAGAAATCAAGCTAGGTAAGTTGAAGACCCTAAGTATTAGGTCCTTTCAAATGGTTGAAATAATGGATAATGGTGTAGTAATATTGTAAAAATTGGAGAGGACATAGTGTACCAAAATATTCAATGGATCAAAGTTAAATCCATATAAAGTAAAAGCACAAGTCAATATAGTTGATTTTAGACCATTTGAAGAAGAAATTATAGGAATATTAGTTGAAGCACCATAAAAATATTAAAATATTTTTGAAGAAATATAGGTTCAAGAAAAAGAAGAAAATAGTTAGATGAATCAAGAACAAGGTACAATATAGGAAGATAAAGAAATGAATATGGGATGGTTATTTATGACAACAAATGATATGCAACCCATCATTGAATAGGATTTAAAATCATATCCAAAAAAATGAAGAAGGTTGTGGATGCATGCAATATTTCCAAGAATAGAGGAAGAGCAAGAAAATCAAATTTTGGCTATCGCAAATGTAGAATATCCAACCAATCATGAACCTTAGAGTGAAGACAACAGACAAGAAGAGAAATGGTGACTAACACAATTTGATCTCCTATAAAATATGGTGCATTGAGAAACACGAATATTGCAAAATGATTATGAGGCTCTATGAAGATACAATGCATAAATAAATGAATATATTGTTCAAAAAAATGACAACATGGTACAAACTCTTAATGAAAGGGAAGTACAAATGCAAGAAGAGTAGAATGATCTTGAACAACATAGGCTGACTAGAACAAAAACAACTAAGATATTATGGAGAGATATTTTTGAAACACCCATGTATCATGAAGGGAATTGTAGGAGAGTATACAGTAGTAGCTTATTCTACACAAACTTGAGTAGTTATTCCATAAGATCATATACAATCAATATCAATACTACTAGTAGTAGCTCGAGATCACCATTGACGAAATGATATAGGAGAAACTTGACAAGAGCTCAACTAGTTTTCTAGTAAGAAGAAATAAGGAATATACAAAATAATCTAAGGAAGACAAAAAATAATATGATTGGATGATACATCAATAATGGTTGTTGTAGAAGGAGATCCTAGTACTTCATAAGGATTATTAGGTACCCCAATTATTATACAGGAGATAGGTAACTTAGGCAATTTAGGGAGACCATTAGGTCTTATTGATCATCTAAGGTTACCTAACCAAGGGAGAATTTTGGCTAGTTTACCTCTTGATAGTTTGAGGGGAAGGATTTTCCCTCTTACTACTTTTAGCCTACATGGTCAATAGGGTGGGCCATAAGGACCATTTATTGATTATGTACAAAAAAACCAATTTTGCATGATCATCAAGTTGACCCATTAGGACCACCTTGTGGTTTGTGTTAGAACCAAAGACGTCATCAGAATAGATATATGAAGAACCCAAGAGGAGGAAAAATAGGCCGAGGACACCTAGGAGTGAATAGATAGTCACACACCATGGGGACCCACTTGATGGAAGAAAATGAGCAAAGTAGGTATGAAATAAGATAATCATCATAAGAAAAAGGTTATGACAACAAGAAAGAAATATTTAGGAATGAAATTAGATAAGAAAAAAGTAAATATGATAGAGCAAAGAGGAAGCAAGGAGAATTATGACTCATCATCCTAGAAAAAGGTATGAAGGAACCTGTATGATAGACAAACATACAAATAGAATTTTAGAGGGTTGTACAGTGAGGGCCATATAGGTGAAATTCATATAAATTAAATTTATACAAGTAGAGTTTATTTAGGTGACACAAGTTGATCATATTATAGTGAAAAAATGACAAAGCATCGTCCAAATGTTTATTGAGATATATTACATTATTTGGTACATGCTAATGTACCCCCATGGTACCTTCATGGTATATTTGTAAATATGTAATAGATTAGGTTTGAACCTATAGTTTAGAGTGTGATTTATATTTTCCCTTTTGTGTAAGTTTTAATGTGCAAGAAATGCATGTGTCATGTAAAAATGTAATATGTAGGAAATGCACAAATACCATGTAAGAGATAATGTACACAAATATCTTGTATGTAAGAGTGTAAATATGTAATGTGCAAGAAATGCACAAGTGTCATGTAAGAGATAATGTGCACAAGTATCTTGTATGTAAGAGCAAAAATATGTAATGTGAGGAGGTGCACAATTGTCCTAGATTAGGAGTGCATGTAGGAGTTTAATAGTCATGTATATGTGTGCAAGTGTTGTAGAGTCAAGTGTCCATAAAGTATGCAAGTGGCAAGTTGATAAGCCAAGAGTCATGAGACTTGGCATATGAAGAGCAATAGTCAAGTACTTCAAGAGTCACATTATTATGGATATATTATGGAGACAATGCTCCATAGAATGAAGCAACAATAAATACAATTCATATCTCATGCATCTCATTATAAGAGGAAGAGGAGCAATAAAGCTTGTATACATTTTTGAGCAATTAATATTGTAAATTTTCTTCATGCATAGTTCATGAATGATTTAGTCTATTTACATTCATATTTGATTATATATATGAATATTATTCTATTTATTATATAAGCCTTGATATACATATTAATTTTCTCATATTTTTCTACTCATATTATCATTTTTTATCTTTAATATTGTGGCTATTTTATATTTGGGACCTATGTGATATTGTGAGATTACCTGTGATATTTTATGGTAGTAAGGCTTATAAAGCCAACACTATTTAACAAGAATATTGCCATCCAAATGAAGGTAATGGAACATTAGATCAACTAGAACACCCTCATTGGATAGGAGGAAATAAATCAAATGATAGAATGGATGATTGAAGTGGAAATAAGAGTGATTGTACAAATTCTAAAATACCCTTAAACCCGACGTTAGATAGATAATACCCACTTGTATATATATATATATATATATATATATATATATATATATATATATATATATATATATATATATATATATATATAGAAAAGACAAAAAATAAAAAAGTGCATGAAAAAGGGTGAGGTGGAAAACTAATGTTCACATTATAGTTAATGCACACAATAATTTTTTCCTTCCAAAGAATTATAAATATCCATAGAGGATGGTTGGTTATTCTTATAGCATTAGACGAAGACCAATGCATAAAAGCGATAAGCCAAAATGTAAGGAGCCAAATGGATGATGTAGTGAAGAGATAAAAAGCACATTGTGTGTAGTACTAAGAATAAAAGTGAATGTGAAGGTGTAGCACAAAGGAGTGCAAAGAACATTGAAGAAGGAAAATCGTACAAAAGAACATTGAGGTAGAGAAGTTGCTTCCAGAGATGAATTTATCAAAATATTTTTAGTTATATGGGTAGAAGCATGGAGGAACTTTCAGCAAAAGGACAAGAAGAAAAGGAATGGACTTGCTACTAAAGTTTCATACAAATGCAAGTCTTGTAAATGGTACACTAACAAAGGAAAAGTGTAGAAGGTAAATGAGGATGCTACATGAAGTACTGCTAGTAGGAAACCATATAAGTAGATAACCGTATGCTATGTGAAGTTGAAGATATCATCATTCAAGTATTTTAGAAAACGGTGGTGTCATACAAGTGCAAGCATTATAGAAACAACAAATTGTACAATAGTTTTATTTTTTGCAGAGCCATTCAAACAAGGAATTGAACGACAAAAATTAAAGTTATAGTTGAAGGTCAAAATTATAGATTGAAAGTATACAAAAGAGACAAAGCATATTCGATTGAATACATCAAGCAGATCAATAAAATAGATCTTTATTAGAATAAAATTCGTAGTCAATATCTCATTTATATAGTGAAGAATTCATTGTTACTATAAGGCAAGGACTTACAAAGTGAATACGTGCAAGAGAAGTAGAACAAGAGAGGTAGCATGGTGATATGCCAAGGACAAGTACTCCACTTGGATGAAAGATGTAATTTATACCTTAGGAGAAGAAAATGTGAAAGAGATAATTCTAATACCACTGTAGGAGATGACATGATAGCAACTAGTAGTAGAACTCTGCTAAAATGGGTGGAATAAGATAAATCATGAACACCCACTGAAGATTGCATTCCAAAATATATGTGTCCAATATATTCTACAAAATCTAAAAATAAAAAATATATTTTTTCAATGGTAAATTGTAGCATATACTAAGAACTTATGATGAGTGGCATCACATGAGTTTGGTAGTGATTGGTGATCGCGAGGTACATGTAGCATTTTCACTAACTTTAGGAAGATATTTGGATTGTCAACTTTAGGGATATTGATGATAAAGGATATATTGAATTTGTATCAATGTCATCAAATAATGCACTAGATCACTAATATCTACCTAGAAGAGGAGGCTAAGATATTAAAACATGAGAATCATGGTTTGAAGAGTAGTAAAATAAAGAGTTTGGGACTACAATATGCAATTAATGTGGTGATATAAAAATTATTAGGAGAGAAATATCATAAGAAATGCTTGCTTGGCTTATCCTATGCATGGAAGGTATAATTGATGGAAAGTCCTATAATTAGGTGACATTTTGAGCATATCATATTATAAATGTTTTGATGTAGTATCCTACAAACTTCTTGATTTATTTTAATGTCATTTCTCTAATGATGAATGTTGTGATAGAAGAGAAGATGTGGTTTCCTAGACTGAATCCACCTAGATTAATATCATAGTATCATATAATTATATGGTGGTGGGCCCATGTGATGCCACTAAACCCACTACTCCAATCAAAAAGAAGAAATGTACAACAAAGAAGATATAGGGTTGGTGACCTCTAATAGCTAAGGAGAGTACATATTCCTGGTGAACTAATTCTTAGTCACAACAAGAGGAGTTAACACGAATGGGAAAGGGAAAAAGAGGTTGGAGCAACATTTGGAAGCGCAACCTCATCCATAGTAAAATTTACAATAAAAAAGGAAGGATAGATCCATCACCAATGGTACAGAGGAATTTTCATGTACCACAAGTAAATCAAGATGTATAAAAATAAGGTAGACAACAACAAAAGTATTAGGAGCAAGTTACAAAAAAAGAACAACCAAGTAGTAATGTTGCATAGTCAAAGAAATAGTTAGAGGAAAATATGCAATAGAGGGAGGAGAGATCTTCATAGCAAACACAAGTACCAATTACAACAAACTTAGTGGTGTAAGAACAAAAGGTAGTGGAAGAAGATGTAGGGAACATAAGGGTAGAGAATGATCACACATTGAATAACTAGGAGAATAGTCCATTGCATTTTGCACCAATGGATCCATGTGGATCACCCCCATTGAATGAGAAAGTCCATATAGATATATATTCTACAACACTAGAAGTATAACTAACACTAGTAGTGCAAAAATAAAAATAACTGGCAAAGGAGGATGTGGTGCTAGCAGAAGAAAAAATAGAAATGAAGGAAGAAGGAAACCTATAGTAAAATATAAACTGATAAATGAAGGATGAAGAATCCAAAAGAGGGAACAATTGGCTGATACTATAGATCAATCTATATCAAAGGGTAATGCATTAATCTATCTATATAAGGAGAGGATGTGGTAGAGACAACCATATAATATGACATGGATATAAAGTTGAGTGATCATCTAATGATAGAAGTGCCAAATTTTAGGTAACCACCAAAGTTAGAAGAACATATTGATGAGTACATGGATAATTGCTTATAGAGAGTATATAGAGCCATAAATATATTAATATTAGAGTTTCAAGTGGGATGTGTCAAAAAATAAAAATAACTGATGGTGGAGAATGAGATAGGAAAATTGATATATTGGATCTAGAATGGGGAGTGGATGATAAGATTTTCCAACTTACATCAAACATAGCCATGGGAAATGGAGATTGTCAACATTAGAAATATGATTGATGTACAAGAACTAAGAGAGGGAACTCAAAAATTTTATAGGAAACCAACTCATGTATACATTAATGAAGGAAAAATTACACCTTGTTCATAAAATGAAACAGGTTTTAATTTTATTGATTTGGAACCTAAGTTGGTAAAAATATATGTTAGGATCATTTTTTTGGTATACTTAATTCAATGGTTAGTCATAAGCATTGAAAATATTCATAGTATAGGGAAAGAAAGGGTTGACTAATTGCAAGTAGTAGAGGCAAATATTCGATAGGTAAATGTTGAAGCTAAAGAAAAATTGGTAATATTAAGAAATAATGTTGAGGAGAAAACCAAGGCATATAAAGAACAAGATCAATTGTTGTACAATTGATGATAGACTATTCAACAAAGGAGCGGTTAATAGAGGTAAAGATCAATGGGGTAAAACATCATGATCAACTTATAATAGAGAAATATGAGTAGTTGGTAAAAGAATCCAAGAAGAAAGATGAGTTAAAAGCTAGGATAATTGATCTTAAGTAAAATACATAATAGTATAGGATGATGTGGGCCTAGTATCAAGCTTATGCTAAACACTTGAAAGGAGATAATGAGGCCTATTGACTATAGATCCAAGAGATTGGAGGAATTCTTGTTCTAACTCCTCAAAATAACTCTAGTCCCTAGGAGAAAATGTAAAGGTCATCAAATACCAGTAAAATTAAAAAGAGAATATGTAGGCACCAATTTTGGATTGCCTAAGTCTTAGTGTATATAGTCATAGTAATAAGTCCAAGGCACATTAAATATAAATGCAATACAGTGAAATGCAAATGTTCATGGGGTGTAATTTTTTATTCTAAAAGAAAGGTGATATCTTGATTAATAGTTTATAATAGTCTATAGTACATAAATTCATGTGATGTATGTGTAGAAGGGAAAGGTTATGTGTTGAGGTGGTTGGTAGATCATTATTGGTAATGACATGGGCCCAACCATGAATTGATCACTTTATTTATTCAATATGCATAGACACCTTTGGTAGATTAGGAGAGAGAGTATATGTACATTATTATATTATATAGGAGAAATAAGAATGTATGGTGAGCATGGCAATTTCAAGAAATTATGGATGCAATCGGGGTACAGGTTTTTACGTAGATGTAGTGAGATTTGGTACCGCATGCAACCTAGATGCAAATTTTTAACCTACATGCAAGATCAAGAGCCTAGATTATCTAGTTTCAAGTCTTCTCCCATGCATACACTGTGATATTTTTGTTAAACATTTCATGGTGGTGTAAAGTTTTCTAGTTGCAAAGGAATATAATTTTTAGAGTAATACCTTTATTTTTTCTATTTTCTTTTTTTTGTGTGCGGTGTCCTCTCTTTTCGATGGTAGTCTCTTTAGGGGGCTTGCCACCTCTCTCTTTTTGAGATGTGGTGAAGAAAAATAGGTATAAAATGAGAAAGAGGGAGCTCTAAAAGAGGTATTAAGCATGCAATTATTAAAGAAGGAAAAATATAGGAGATCATACAACTCCTAGCTATCAATAAATACCTAGAAAAAACTATAGGGTTACTATGATTCAATGTAAAACGAGAATCCTTTAAACAAGGAATTTCTTATTTATCTGAGAAGGTATTAGTTTATCACTTCACAGGTTTTTTGTTAATAGAGCAAGATATGCAAAATTGGATAAGGGAAGTCTAGAAACAAAAGGAAGAAATAGAACTTAAACTTTTCCCTAAGGGCTTATTCATTGTTGTTTTCACCTGCTTAGAGGATAAGGAGAAGATTCAATATGGGGGGCTTTATTTCATGGTAAGGGCTGGTATTTTTATGTAGAAATAGACCATAGGGTTTGATCCCAACAAAGAAAATCTAACCAAATCCCTGATATAGGTGCAATTGTACGCTCTCCTAGAATTTTGAAATGATAAAACCTTGAAATAAATTGGAAATACTATTGGAGAATATATAGGAATGTCCAAAGTAACTAAAGAGGCTCGTGTAACTACCTTTGCCCGGATTTGTCTCCATGTAGACCTATCAAGCCCTCTTTTGGAGGTAATTATTCTAAGTGTAGGGGATTATGAGTGGATCTAAGACCTAAATTATGAGAATGTGCCCTTTCGATGCAGATTTTACCATGTTCATGGCCATATCCTACAAAACTATCCTACCCTTAAGCAAAAATTGGAGGAGATAGAGAAAACGAAGGATCCATTAAGGAAGAAGGAAGAGTGGAAATCTCCAAAAGTGATAAGCAAAAAGGAGAAACAGGTGTGGCTAAAGAATGAAGAACAAAATATTGGTAATTTAAGTTATTTTATGTTGTCATTGATGTCACATGGATCATTGATGTCATATGGATCACATTGAGTTTTGGCAGGCAAATGATATTTTGGAAAGCATGGATAAATTTAGGGTTTTTGTGATAACCAAGGCAAGCAAAATAAAAGGTTTTATTTAAAACCATGTATGGTATATTTGAAATTGTTTTTTCTTAAAACCCAAGTTGGCATTTGGTTTCGTCGAAACATGTGCCCCGATGATGGAGATATTTAATTTTAAATATTTAGTTTAAATTTTAATTATTTAATATTTAAATTTAAATTTTAAAATTAAAATTAAAGTTAGCGCCGACGTCTAAAGAAAGAGGGAATGAAAATCAATAATGCGTCGATGTCATCAAAAATAATGAGAATACTATATAAAGGGGGTCCTAAGGTTCTTTGAGAAAATCATCCTTGCTCGTGTTAATTGTTTGCTAAACATCCAAAGAGAGCTCGTGCGAAAATCATTTAAAAAGAGAAGCAACGAATAAAATTAAAGTTGGTTGAAAAACCAATACATCGTGGGTAGAGTGGCACATTGGAAATTTGCTTTTTTGTTAAGGTGTGTGGCAGCACAAACGTTAAGGTTCGAATCCCCTTAACTGTGTTTGGAAGGCGTTGGAAGAAAAGCGCTCGAAGCACTTTTGGTTTACATGAAAGTGAGGAAGGACTTAAGGCATGTCGTACCTTTCCATTTCGAATGAGTAGCTAGCTCATGTGGCAACCTTAGCCGTGGCTAACACACTCGGGGTGTGTGCAAGTTGGGGGTTTGAATTCCCTTGAGGAGGTAATATGTTTTTGCTCTAATAAATTTCATTGATGCCCTAAGATAAGAGTTATAAGGTGGTTAGAAATAATTAAAGTTTTTAATTAAACTTTGTTTTATAAGGGCTGTGATTATTATTTTAGAGGTAGATGAGTTTTTGATTTAAGTTTATATTCATGAAACTAAGATTTACGAGAAATAAGGAGTTGTTATAAAATATTTTTGAGAGCCTTATTGATTATTATTTTTTATAAGGATTTTTATTAAAAGGACTTTGGTGGATGTGTTTATTAAGTTGGAGTAAAAAGGTGTAAATTAAGTTATGTTTTATCTTGTGATTATTATTTGAAGTCCACTAACCCTTATTGAGATTGGAAAGGAAAGTTGTGTTTAGTGTGGCAGATTTTGTGGACAACTTCTTGGCATAAAAAAGGTATGGGCAGATTCTCCTATTGATTTTTTATCGTGGTTGATTTCTGAAATATCATTGAAGTGAAAAGGATTTATTGTGGTTTCCTTTGCGAAAGTGGTTGGTTGAATTCTTCAAGTTTTTCTAATTTGAGAGTTGTGTTTAAACGTTATTTTATAAGCATAGTTGTTGAAGCCCATTGGTTGTGAAAGAACTTGAAAAGAACATGAGTATCATTGTTATGTGAGAGTTGTGGTTGAGCATTGTTGGAAACAATTGAGTTGGTTGATACATGCTTGGACTAGGGTTTTTTGAGAAAGAGTTGTCCCTTGTGGTGATTGGTTGAGTTGAGTTGATTGAGCCTAGTCAAGTGATTGTGTGAGATGATTTTTTAAGTTCCATGAAACAAACTATTCCATAATTTTGATTTGAGTTGAGAGTGAGACTAGAACATATTGAGTCTCTAACAATTCTCTTTATGCTTCTATGATTTGACTTGAGTTGAGTTGAAATTGATTTGAGTTGAGTTTAGTTGAAATTGATTTGAGTTGAGTTGAGTTGATATTGAACTTAGAACATATTGAGTCTCTAAGAATTATCTTTATGCTTCTATGAGTTGACTTGAGTTGAGTTGAATATCATTGTGGATCATTGTTGTCATCCATTGAAGAGTACATTGCCATTCATTATTGAGATTCATCCTTGAGCGTTGCCTTGATAGATTTGTGGATGAGTTTTGAGTGCTAATTGAGCATGATTGATTGAGCCTTTGAGAAGGCCTTTGTGGACAGTTTTGGGAAAACTTTGTAGACAGTTTTGGGATAGTTTTATGGATATTTTTGGAATAAATTTGTGGATAGTTTTAGAGCATATTTTCAGCAAGTTCTTGATGACTTTTCTAGAGCAAATTTGGACAAGTTCTTGGTGATCTTGTTGAAGCAGATTTGAGCAAGTTCTTGGTGAGATTGCCATAGTAGATTTGGACAAGTTACTGGTGAGCTTGTTGGAGCAGATTTGAGCAAGTTCTTGATGAGCTTGCTAGAGCAAATTTGGACAAGTTATGTGTGAGCTTGTTGAGAAGTTTTGGACAAGTTCTGTGTGAGCTTGTTGAGCATATTTGGATAAGTTCTGTGTGAACTTGTTATTCAATTTTAGACAAGTTCTGTGTGAGTTTTTTATTCAGATTTGGACAAGTTTTGAGTGAACTTGTTATTGCATAGCTTTGATCAGATCAAATAAATCATTGTATTGGATAAGGATCCTTATTTTTGTGTGAAATATTATAAGGATATTATCTGGTGGAGTACACCACATTGGGGGAACCACATTAAATATTGTGTCATAATTGTGTGCGGTGACTTGTGTTCTTTCTTACTACTGCTATCTAAGTTATTAATGCACACTGCTATATTTGGTTATTGCAATTAAGGAAATTAATTGATATTAATTTGGAAAGAAAACAAAAAGTGGTCTTATACTGTTCACCCCCCCTCTCAGTATAAGCTTGTGTTCTTAAATTGGTATCATAGCAAGTTCCTTCAAAAAAGCTAACAGCTTGAGGGTACATTCTACAAGAACATAGATGGCTTCACAGAATGGATCATCTACAAATAAGGCTCCATTATTTGATGGTAACAATTATGCTTTCTAGAGCATGAGGATGAAGAACTACTTGATATCACAAGGATATGAGGTATCGAAAATGGTTGAAAAATAGTATAGGGTTGAAAGTGATCCCAAGGCAGATAATACTATCAAGAAATTGGTTGAGATCAATGCAAGAGCAATGAATTGTATTTTGAGTGGGCTACATGAGATATATTTTGGAAAGGTCATGGTATGTAATTCAACTAATGAGATGTGGACCAAGTTACGGAATACTTATGAAGGAGATTCCAAGGTAAAGTTGGCAAAACTAAAAACTCATAGAAAAATATTTGAGGAATTGAAAATGGAAGATTTTGAAGATATTGCAAAGTTTTTACTTCGATTTGATGAGATTACTAACACCATGAGAGGCCTAGGTTTTGAGATGAAAGAATCATAAGTTACTCAAAAGGTTTTGAGATCACTTCCCATGAAATATAATGCTAAGGTTTCAACACTAGAAGAAACAATGGATATCAACAAGCTAACAATGGAAGAATTGCAAGGAACTCTTACAACTTATGAGATGAGGGTAAGTAAGCATCAGGTTCCAATAAAAGATATTGCATTCAAGGCTTCATAAAAAGAGAAAGGGAAATTTTTAGAGATAGATAGAGTTCCAGATAATGATGAGGAAGCTAACTTCATCAAAAGGAATAAGGACTCAAGGAATTTTAGGGATATAAGGAAAGTCAGATGCTACAAGTGTGGTGATCTTGGTCACTATGCATACAAGTGTCCACATGAAGAAAATAGTAATTATGAAAAATTGGGTCGTAGAAGAAAATAATATGGAAAGCATAAGCATGACAAATATGATAGGTACAAGCAAAATACGTATGAGAAATATTACTACATTGTAGAAGCAAGTTATAGCTCAAATAATAGTGATAGAGATAAATTAGATGATGAAAAGGAAGAACATATATTCCTAGTAATAGAAAGTGAAAGAGAGCAGTGCTTTGTGTGTGGTCAAAGAGATCACAGATCAGGATATTAAAATGGTTTCAGTGATAGTGAATATGAGATGACACATCAAGGAAACAAGCATGCTTAAAGAAATCTTGAGATTTTGTTTGCTATAGAATAATATAATGGTCTCAATGACAGTGAAAAGAAAGAAGTATCACTTTTGGTAATAGAAAAGGAAGAGGATGAGCCAAGAAAACAAAAATCAAAAATCAAAAGGCTAAAAGAAGAATACAAGAATCTTGAAAACAAAATTCAAACAGATGTCAAAATCAGAGAATAACTACTTCAAACAATCAGGAATCTTAGAGAAGAGCTTCAAAATGCAAAAAAGGATAGAAGAAAGGATGAATGAAGAACTAAGGGTAACCACGACAAGACATGATACATTAGATGAAAATGTTCAAAAAAGAGTGGAAACTTATTTTAAGGCTGTATCTTACTTCCAAGAAACATCACACTCAAAAAGAAAGGAAGTTCTAAAATATGAAATCAAGGAAGCACCTAAGATTTGTGAGAAAATTCCCAAATTTCCTATGGCTTCAAATATTTAGTTTGATTTTTGTTTTGAGATAGGTGTATCAAGTTCAAAAGGAAAATAAATTCTTGAAGAGAAAGGCAAGGAAGAAACTAAGGAAGAAATTTTAGATACTACAAAGAAGGTTCAAGGATGCAATGCACAAGTTGAAAATTATCATAAGGATAATGGTCAAGAAAGGTATGAGGAACCAAGGCATGAACAAATGGATTTTAAAGGACGTTGTTTTTTTTGTAATGGATTTGGACACAGGGCTATACACTGCAGGGTAAATGGATCAAAGAAGTTTAATTTTGCTAGAAGAAACTTCAAAGGAAGAAGGTATGGTTTTCGGGGACATTGCTTCTTATGTAACAGGATTGGTCATAGAGCTTCTCAGTGTAAAGGAAATGAGCAACATGGTTTTGGTTTTAGAGTTACACAATTCATAAGTCATGGTCATAATGGTCATGAAAACAAAGCTTCATAATACAGGGTTCAGGAAAGGAATGGATATGGAAATTATTTCAAGAAAGAATTCAAGACATGGGCACCATACAAAGGCTACAATATCAAGTGTTTTAATTGCAATAACTTTGTGCATATTGCAAAATGGTGTAGGACTCAATTCCAAACAGGTTCAAGGCAAGAAGGTCAAACAGGTTCAAGACAAGAAGATCAAGTAATTCATCAAGAGAAGGATATCACAAAAACATGGAAGGAAGTTGATAGAGGAAATAAATAATGTAATATGGGAGTAAAAGTACTCCCACCCCAAAATTAATCACCTCAAGAGAGAAGGTGGTGAGGGGGCTATGCTTAAGAGTCATATCTTTTAGCCCCATAGGTGTCCCTTTTTCCATTGATGTCAAAGGGGGAGAGATTTGAGTAAGGGGGAGAGCATTGAGTTAGGGGGAGCAGCCTCCAAAGAGAGTATTGAGATAGGGGAAGTAGCCTCCATAGAGATTATTGAGTCAGGGGGAGTAGCTTTTATTCTCAGATATGGCTTTTGCAGTGATTGTGGTTTTTGCTTTAGAGGTGTTGCCATCAATGACAAAGGGGGATATTGTTAGAAATTTGAGTTATTTTATGTTGTCATTGATGTCACATGGATCATTGATGTCATATAGATCACATTAGGCAGATGATATTTTGGAAAGCATGGATAAATTTAGGATTTTTGTGAAAACCAAGGCAGGCAAAATAAAAGGTTTTATTTAAAACCATGGATGGCAGATTTGAAATGGGTTTTTCTTAAAACCCAGGTTGGCCTTTTGTTTCGTCGAAAAAGGTTCCCCGGTGATGGAGATATTTAATTTTAAATATTTAGTTTAAATTTAAATTATTTAAAATTAAAATTTTAATTTTAAAATTAAAATTAAAGTTAGCGCCGACGTCTAAAGAAATAGGGAATTAAAATCAATAATGCGACGACGTCATCAAAAATAAAGAGAATACTATATAAAGGGGGTCCTAAGGTTCTTTGATAAAATCATCCTTGCTCATGTTAATTGTTTGCTAAACATCCGAAGAGAGCTCGTGCAAAAATCATTTAAAAAGAGAAGCAACGAATAAAATGAAGGTTGTCAAAACCCAATATATCGTGGGTAGAGTGGCGCATTAGCAATTTGCTTTTTTGTTAATGTGTGTGGCAGCACAAATGTTAAGGTTCGAATCCCCTTGACTGCGTTTGGAATGCGTTGGAAGAAAAGTGCTCAAAGTGCTTTGGGTTTGCATGAAAGGGAGGAAGTAATTAAGGCACGTCATGCTTTTCCATTTTAAATGAGTGGCTAGCTCATGTGGCAACCTTAGTCGCAACTAAGGCGCTTGCAGTGTGTGCAAGTTGGGGGTTCAAATTTCCTTGAGGAGGTAATATGTTTTTGCTCTAATTAATTTCGTTGATGCCCTAAAATAGGAGTTATAAGGTGGTTAGGAATAATTAAAGTTTTTAATTAAAATTTGTTTTATAAGGGTTGTGATTATTATTTTAGAGGTAGATGATTTGTTGATTTAATTTGATATTCATGAAATTGAAAATTAATATTTAGGAGAAATAAGGATTTGTTATAAAATATTTTTGAGAGCATTATTGATTATTATTTTTTATAAGGGTTTTCATTAAAGGGACTTTGGTGGATGTGTTTATTAAGTTGGAGTAAAAAGGTGTAAATTGAGTTATGCTTTATCTTGTGATTATTATTTGAAGTCCACTAACCCTTATTGAGATTGGAAAGGAAAGTTGTGTTTAGTGTGGCAGATTTTGTGGATAACTTCTTGGCATTAAAAAGGTATGGGCAGATTCTCCTATTGATTTTTATCGTGGTTGATGTTTGAAATATCATTGGAGTGAAAAGGATTGATTGTGGTTTCCTTTTCGAAAGTGGTTGGTTGAATGCTTCAAGGTTTTCTTATTTGAGAGTTGTGTTTAAACCTTGTTTTATAAGCATAGTTGTTGAAGCCCATTGGTTGTGAAAGAATTTGAAAATAACATGAGTATCATTGTTATGTGAGAGTTATGGTTGAGCATTGTTGGAAACATTTGATTCGGTTGATACATGCTTGGACTAGGGTTTTGTGAGAAAGAGTTGTCCCTTGTGGTGATTGGTTGAGTTGAGTTGATTGAGCCTAGTCAAGTGATTGTGTGAGGTGATTTTTCAAGTTTCGTGAAACAAACTATTCCATAATTTTGATTTGAGTTGAGAGTGAGACTAGAACATATTGAGTCTCTAACAATTCTCTTTATGCTTCTATGAGTTGACTTGAGTTGAGTTGAAATTGATTTGAGTTGAGTTGATTTGAGATTGAGTTGAGTTGAGTTGTGTTGAGATTGAACTTAGAACATATTGAGTCTCTAACAATTCTCTTTATGCTTCTATGAGTTGACTTGAGTTGAGTTGAAGATCATTGTGGATCATTGTTGTCATACATTGAAGAGTACATTGCCAGTCATTGTTGAGTTTAATCCTTGAGATTTACCTTGATATATTTATGGATGAGTTTTGAGTACTACTTGAGCATGATTGATTGAGCCTTTGAGAAGGCCTTTGTGGACAGTTTTGGAACAACTTTGTGGATATTTTTGGGACAGTTTTGTGGATATTTTTGGGATAGATTTATGGACAGTTTTAGAGCATATTTTGAGCAAGTTCTTGATGAGTTTTCTAGAGCAGATTTGGACAAGTTCTTGGTGATCTTGTTGAAGCAGATTTGAGCAAGTTCTTGGTGAGCTTGCTAGAGTATATTTGGACAAGTTATTGGTGAGCTTGTTGGAGCAGATTTGAGCAAGTTCTTGGTGAGATTGCTAGAGGAAATTTGGAAAAATTTTGTGTGAGATTGTTGAGCAATTTTGGACAAGTTCTATGTGAGCTTGTTGAGCAGATTTGGACAAGTTCTGTGTGAACTTGTTATTCAATTTTGGACAAGTTCTATGTGAGTTTGTTATTCATATTTGGACAAGTTCTGTGTGAACTTGTTATTACCTAGCTTTGGTCAAATCAAAAAAATCATTGTATTGGATAAGGATCCTTATTTTTGTGTGAAATATTATAAGGAGATTATCTGGTGGAGTACCCCACATTGGGGGAACCACGTTAAATCTTGTGTCTCAATTGTGTGTGGTGACTTGTGCTCTTGCTTACTACTGCTATCTGAGTTATTAATGCACACTGCTATATTTAATTATTGCAATTAAGGACATTAATTGATATTGATTTGGAAAGAAAGTAAAAAGTGGTCTTATACTGTTCACACCCCTCTCAGTATAAGCTTGTGTTCTTCACAAAAAATCAACAAATAAATAAATTTGTAATTATATGAGAGACAAACCAAGATATGGATAAATCCATTCATATCACCCAAAGGTAACATGAACATACAAACAAGGAAGGGAGTAAGGGGGAAAATGTAATGGAAATTCTTGTCGAGTAGTCAATTAAAGATCTTGAAAACCCAAAGTAAGGTGATTTAATCCAAAGGAATCATCAGCTAAGGTTAAACCGTGAAAATACTTCAATGTCTACTAATGATCCTATTCAACATGCAAAGATTTTGGGTGGAAGAACCTTGTACCTTCCCTTGAAGGGGCCTTGACAAGTAGAAAATGAGGATATTGACCAAACACTTCTGCAAAAAAGACCTACTCCTAAAAATATGGTAACTTCTACCTCAAACCCAATTTCTAATGTACATGATAATTCTATTGTCCCTTTCAATTATAGCATCTCAAATACCTTGAATCTTGAAGGAAATACCAAAAAGACATTGAAGAATTGAAGAGGAGGAAAAAATTAAAAGATTTTAGAAACCTCTCCCCGAGTTTTCTATGTTTGGGATTAAATTCTACGTCATGTACCAAAAGGAAAACTAATAAATTAATTCAGTTATGGAGAGGAAGGAAATATTTGACAGAGCTTTTGGAATATACATGGAAGACCCTCGTGGACTCTAGACTGGCGGTTCCCCTAAGTACAATTTTTTTGGTAGGAAAAATCTTCACAAGTGGTTCATAATGAAGATCCTCTCCTATAGTATACTTGGGTCTTATAGTCTAGATAATATCCCCCAGTCTCTAGTAAGAGATTAATTTCATGTGCAAAGATTTGCAAACAAGGTGGTTGGTGGTATTGTTGATTAGGGAGTTGATAGAGGTCTGATAGAGATCACCTAGGTCAATCAGTTTGCTAACATGGATGTTCTTGAGGGCATCAAGCATAGAATTATTTCTCTGATCATTATCAATAAGGGAGGTGTTGCTAGCACTAGTCAGGGTGAAAGTAGGATGAAAAACAATTATGATTTCTACAATCTACATGAGCCTTGAGTAATTGGTTTTTTTATCCTTTCTAGCCATCATAAATCAGGGATGCTCTTCTTTCTATCCTTTCTCTAAATAGCTACAATACTAGAGGTACCCAATTACTTTTCTTTATATTAGCTTTTATTTTGTTTAGTTAGGGTAGTCAGTTACCAACTTAAAAATATCTTTCTTATGTTTCCTCTGTTGAATATTGGCTAATAGGCCTTTTGGAATGGTTTGGTTGAAGATGTAATATATTTATTCCTTCATTTAAATTTGTTATGTGCATGTGTTTTTTATTTTTGCTTTTATTTTTTTTATTGTTTTGATATTTGTGTATGTGTTTTTGTGTTTTATTGTTGTTTATTTGTTGTTTGTGTTTTTCTTCATTTAAATTTTCAATGTGTGTATTTTTTTGCTATTTTATTGTGTTTTGTGTTTTTGTTTTTTATTGTTTTGATGTTTTTTTGTGTGTATTTTTGTGTTTTGTTGTTGTTGTTGTTTGTTGTTTGAGTTTTTGATGTTTAGGCATGCTCTTTGAGTGTGTTGAAGGGGGAAAGCAAGGTGTGAGCTCTAGGCGTCTTTTGGCAGAATAGATACACCTACTTCCTTGGGTCTTACTCGAAGGTGGCACCCCAAAAGGGGTGTTTTCCACAAAAAAAATAATGTATGATGAAACTTTGTAAATACCATACATATAATGAATACAACTATGAGTATAACTTTATCTATGCTTTAAGTGTGATATATGTATGTTGTAATTATTTTAGTATATTGATAGTGTGCATATAGAGTTTTGTGTGCAGGTGGAAGTGTTACAATCATAGTGGGTATAAAAAACTTGCCATATAAGAGGAAGATGTGTAGTGTAAGTCTAGTAAAGTGGTTGAATACCCTTTGTCATTCTTGTGTATTTTTTACTATTGTTCTAGTTCTTGCCTTGCAAGAACATTGTCATTCAAGTGAGGAACGAACTGCAATTCAAGTGATCATACCAATTCCATACAAGACAAATGTCTTTCAATCCTAGAATATGTCTATGGTTGCATTGGCAATGACTTCTTTTCTTGTTGGATTTTAGGATCTATTATTGGTTTGTTATTTTAATTGTAAAATACGTATCGTTGTTGTATAGGGATTGGCAAGACCATTCCACGCCCTTACAAATAGGAATAAAAATAGGGATTGACAAGACCATTACATGCCCTTCCAAATAAGAATAAAATAATTAAGGATATAATACTTTTGATAAATATTATTTGCTTAGGGATGAAAATAAATAAAAACATATAGAGCACCTAGATATAATATTTCTAATCATCTTACATGATAAGCAATGTAGTTGGTATAAACTTTAACTAATTAATGATACCTAATATTAGGATTGAATTTTTGATCACATTGATTCGTAATACTACTTAGAGAATTATGCCTTGGATTTATTTCATAAAATGATGATATCTACCCCAAAAATATCACATGCTACCTTATAGAATTCACATGATTTTGTTATTTCAAAATTAGGTGTTTTTATTGGCCATATAAAAGATAGACAAGGATAGGTCATCTAGGTGTATAACTATCATAGTTTATATCATTGAGGATAAATAACCTTACTTAACATCAATATATTCATGCAATGCTTCTTATCTCTCCATACACTCCTTTTCTATTGGAAGATTCATTATACAGTGATCAATAAAGGATTCCATTCATTTAAGGAAGTGGAATGACCCTATAATAAGTAATTCTAATAGCTTTGATGTGACTAGCCCCTTCATATGGAAAATCTAAATAAATTATTTAGTGGCTTCATCATGTACCTTGAGTGATTATACACATCCATAAACTTGATCTCCTTTGGTAGCATAGGAATCATTCACTTACATATTGATATCCTTTATGGTCTATATTTTGAAGAGGCTCGTCTAAGAAAAATTATGATAAATTAGAAGAGATCATGGTGGATTGTTTCAAAATTGTGATGTTGCATATTTGATAAAATGAAATGATTTGCTCACCAAAAAGTGACAAGAATATTACCATGGGAGAGATAGCACCACTCCGTCATTTACTTGAACTATTTGCTTCTTATTTTGAATGTACTAATATTTTGGTCAAAATGGCTAACATTTTACATCGAACACATCCGAGCTAAGCCTACATAGTCTCCCAACTTATTTAAAAATGAATGGAAAATGGTTAAATAATATCATTAAAAGTATCACACTCTTAAACTAGTTAGAACAAGTAATTGAAAACCAATTGATGGAAATTCATGAAATAATCTAGCCTATTAAGGATTTTATTAAAACCCTAATGTTAATTAAACAAACAAAACCAAAAGTGTAGGAAATCATAGTAGTATTGAAATTTAGGGTTATGACATTATGATTTACTATGTATATAGGATCAAGTCTTGCATTCCATAGGATACCATCACATAGTTAAAATCCCCTAATAGTCTTCCAAGGAGATTCATGATAAAGTCACAACAAAAAAATCTAATGCATAATAAGGATTATTTTTCAAATCATTTTAAAAAAGATCTTTTCTAAGTCTTTTGAGGTACCAAAACTTATAAGTGATAGGTTTTGGTATTGAATAGGGTAACGTGTATATATATGTAAGGATCTAAGTATAGTTCATCAATGTTACAACCTTGATACATGATTTATCATAAAATTTTTAGGATTAATCACTTTCATGACTCTAAAATGAAAAAACGTTTTGATTTTTTTTTTCTTGAAAATATACAAACTCTAAAGTGCCAAGAATCTAGTGAAGCAATTTGATAGGGAATTTGGAATGATTATGTCAACTTATGAATACTCCATTTGGGTACTTTTATGTAGATGATAAGTTGAGGTTCATGCCCTTATTAAGTCCCTAAAGAAGTCCAAAATTGTTTTTTAAAATAATGGTAATTAAAAGACATGCAATATAGGTCCGAGGTGTAGACCAAGTGGTTTGACCAAATCGTAAGGGGGATGGAGGTCCAAGGTTCAAATCTCAGGCCTCGTCAGAATGAACGCTTGTCCCTTTCCTGGTGCTTTCAATGGCATAAAATGTTTAAAATGATTATGGCATGGTGGTTATAGGGGCGGATTGCACAAAGAACTATGTGGCGGCTTTTGAGACGGATAACGTAGAATACTGTGGCAGCCATTAAAACCAAAGAGCCTGCTCAGATTCATGGGATTCCACCATGTAAATAAAAAAGACATGAAATATCCTAAGATCATAAAAAATTATTTGCCATTTGAGTCTTTCCTTAGGGGTGGAAAGAGATAATATATTTATGAGAAAGACCTAATGAGAAGAGAAGTGTTCATCACTTGCAATCATAAATACTATAATAGGGGATACCATAGTAATATTTTTCTTCATTTATGACATAAATATTTTATAAGTAGTCAAAGAAGGTAACAATGCATGGGTAACACTAAAAAGTGACTAGTTTCATTACCGTTTTAGAAGGCATTGGCTAGGATTCATTAGTTATACATTTTTGTAGGATACTATGGTCCCTCCATTGACCATTGTATGTTAGGTATCTACTTTTACTACTTGATTGATGATAGGTCAAGTCATGGGTTGTAATACTTTATATTATGATCCATTTCTAAACAACAAATATACCTTTTTAGTAAATATATATATAAACCATATTATGACCAAAACACTTATTTATATTCAACACATCTTTAAACCCTTGGGTTAGAATAATGTCTCTTCATCCTAAAGTGTATGGACAAGTAACATAAAACTTATTTTATTAAAATATGGTTTTTCATGAAGAATAAATTGGGTTATCAGATCCTAATTACTATTTCTCTCAGTTTGACTTCCCTAAGAATGTTTGGTTCACATGGTCTAATTTTCAAACAGGATTTTTGAGGGTTTTGAAGCACCTAGACCGAGCAATGCATATAGATTTCCACCACTTCTTCTTTAATAGATTTTCTCTATCCTGCCCTTTTTTTCATGCCATTCAGACGCTATCACTTCCCAATTATTTTTGACATTGCCACCCGAGCCTCTCCTCCTCGAATATTTCAATCACAATTTTACCTAAATGTTTCCTTTCTTTAAAATGATGCTGAGGGCTCCTATTACCTGATGCTAGAATATTCTCCCAAGACCCTCTAGCTCAGTTGGTTGGATTGTTTGGTGGAATAAGGTCATTCGACGTACGAATTCTATGCTTCGATCTCTTGGGGTCAAAGTTGCAAAGCGCATGAGGGTTGCAAATTTTACCCTCAAAAAAGAATTATCAGAGGCCTCTATGAGACTTGAGTCTTCCTCGTTCAACCAATATTTGCAAGCTCATGTTGCTATCATTCATCATGAGCTGAAGAAAGTAGATCTTTATAAGGTCAAAGGAGCCCAACTTCGTGCTAGAATGCATTAGCTCAAGATTAGGGACAAGGTGTCTAAATAATTCTTCAAACATTTACATCCCTCTTCACTGGCTATGCAATTTTAAGCTCTTAAAATCAATGGGCGTAGACTCACTGAGCTTCCTGATATAATATTTGCCTTTGTCCGCCATTATCAAAAAGTTTTTTCTTCTCAACCACTCACCCTCACCTGACAACAGGCCTTGGCTGAGTGTTGTGTAGTGGTTCCAAAAAAGCTCTCTTCTGAGCAAAAAGCCAGTTGTGAAGCCCCTCTATCTCTTGATAACCTTACTTAGGCTCTCTCTCCAATGAAGAATGATAAGACCCCTGGGTTGGATGGATTCCCCTGTGAATTATTCAAATAAATTTGGGATTTCATTAGCCCATAATTGCTTAAGGTCTATCAAGAAGCAATGATCACAAGTTCCTTGGGTTATCTAATAAATAAAGGTAATATTCAATTTATACCCAAGGCTGGGGATCCTAAAATTATTACCAATTGGAAGTCGATCACTCTTTTGAATGTTAGCTATAAGATCATTTCCAAAGCTCTAGCTTTAAAGTTACGTCCCATTCTGCCTTTAATTATCAAGCCTAAAAAAACTAGGTTTGTTCAAGGTAGATATATCCTGGATAATGTCCTAGCAGTATGGGAAGGTATGGAATGGGCTAGACAGTCTCATCAGTATGTTATATTCATCAAATTTGATTTTGAAAAAGCTTATGATAAAATTGAGTAAAAATTTATTCTTATCATGTTACAAGCACTTGGCTTTGGTCTGAACTTTGTTAAGTCTATCAGTATGCTCTTCCAGGATGCTTTAGCTATGCTCACTCTAAATAAAATTTAGTATGATGTCCTGGGCCTATTCCTTTCGGTGAGGCAAGGTTTTTTGCTTGCTCCTTCTCTATTTATCCTGGCTGCAGAAGCCTTTGGATACCTTTTGTCTGCCCAAGTGTCTTAGGAAAACATTCAGGGAATTGCTCTTTCCAATTCGTCAGCTCAGTTGATTAATGGGCACTTTGCTGATGATTCTTTCCTAACAATTAGGGAAGATCAACAATTTGTATCCAATGCTTTGCATTGCCTTGATATCTTTTGTGCAGCTTCAAGCTCTAGCATTCAGTGGCATAAGACTGCCTACTTTCGATAGTCTGCTAATCCTTACCCATATTTGCTTTCTCAATATCTTTTACAATGGATTCAATCTGGAAAAGTTTTTAAGTTTTTGGGCATTCCTTTTTCTTTTTAGAGTACCTCTACTCAACTCTAGAATCATGTGCTCTAGAGAGTTGAGAAGAATATTTCTTATTGGATTACCAAGAAACTCTCCCTTGCAAGAAAATTCCAAGTTTGCTCCAAGATTTTGGCTACCACTCATGTGTATTTTTCTTCCTGCTAGACTCCATCTCAGACCTGTTACCAAAATATAGAGAATCTATTGTGAGATTTTATTTGGGCTAGCTCTTCCCAGAAGAAGGGATTTCACAGAGTAGCCTGGAAAATTTGCTATCTTCCTAAGTCCTCTGGCGAGATGAGTCTGTTTGACTGTCAACACCAAGGATTTGCTCTATGTGCAAAGTGGGTTTTTAGAGCTATTGATGACCCAGAAGCCTGGAAGGTCCTAATTCAACATTGTATTTCTACAGACCTTACTTTGGGTAAGGAATTTTGGTGGGGGATGTCTCTCCCCTCTATTGTTACAACCCCTATGTTTATTAAAATTCAAGGCTCCTTTGTGATGCAGAGCATTTGGTGATCTTGGGAGGCTCTTAAACCCTGGCTCTGTTGGTCTGGTGATGGGTGAAAAAAAATGGCGTCCATAGCCTCTCTTAATGTGTGGTGGTCATCTGTCATTACTTACCAAGGCTTCCCTTTGACCTCGTTTTAATGGATTCATGCTCAATGATTTTCAAAAATGGAATTGCTACCATTTATGATTTCTTCTCTTCTCATACCAAAGATTGGATTCCTTAGGAGGTTTTTAGACGGCTTCATAGTTTAAAACCAGAAGATAACACCACGTATGCTATTGTGTTAGATAGCATTCCCTTCTTTTTTGTTGAAAATTACCAGGCATTTTCAAAAACCTTGGTGGTCGGACTGGACCTGACCGAAGAACATCCCGTTAATTCAGTACAAGGCCCGTTTGGGATATTCCTGGCTTTCTCCACACTTTCCCATGGTGGGTAAGTTGAACGAGCGTTGGGACTTAATATCCAGGCCTTCATAGTGGAAATTATATTTTAACATGGTCTAGACCTCTTATCTTGAGCCAAAGCTGGCTTTTCTTGCTTGGAGTCTGCTTTTTCAAGGTTTGTCCTGTGGGGCAATGGCTGAAATACTTGGGCATGGCTAATCCCAAATGCTATTTTTGCAATGAACCTAAATATTACACTCATGTTTTTTGGTCGTACCGTAAAGCTCAAATGGCTTGGAAGTGGTTGGAATATTTCTTTCGACCTTATATGGCCACTTCTTTTTCTTGGCACCGTTCTCTGCAAGGCGATGCTCCTGATTTTTCTATTCCTCTTGTGTCTGTCTGGAATATTTTTAGAGTCGATATTCTTTTTCACTTATGGAAGACAAGAAATAATATAGCTTTTTCCAGAGACACAGCTTCTGATTCCTTTTCTTTAGCTGATAAGTATGTTGTATTTTTAACTCTTGGTTTCAGATATAGGTTCAAGTGGAAAAAATTCATATTGACATTCAATACCTAAGGACTCTCCTAGACCATTGGGCCAATGCGCCGTGCACTATCAGTCGGCCCCCCTGGATTCGACGTCATAGCACTGTGTTGGATCTCATTCTCGATCTCGTCAAGGACGTAGGGCATTACCGTAGGCAGGGAGACACTGCTTTCAACCTCCACTGGTGACCAAACACTGTTACTTTGATGGTGTTGGTAATTCGTGGCTGGTGAGTGGATGGGATGTTCGTCCAAAACCTTCACACCAAGTTGCGGGTTGGGGAGATGCGGTCATGGCGGTGCCAGTTAATGTACTGGGATGGCACGATGATGGCCAAACCTCCTGCCCCCAGGATATAAATGCACAAGAGGTTAATGACGTTGTTGATATGGGTGGTACTAACACTGATGATAATGGTTGGGATGCTTCTATTGTTGTCTCTCCTTGGCGCCATGATGACAATGTGGACAATTTTGTCCCCCCCGATGTCTGGAAATGATTTATGTTATGTGGATGCATGCTTTTCTTTGATTATTGGCTAAAAGGATGATTTTAATTTTTATTTTTTTGTTAGTCAACTAAAGTCTTTGTATTTGCTATTTGGTTTCTCCTAACCGTATGCGATTAGTGTAATTTTTGGGACCCTACTAAAATGTGCTATCCACCCACTTTTTGTATGATTAAGTTGTATTTTTAATATAATATAACTTATTTCATTAAAAAAAAACTATATCCAAATGAAAACTTTGAGATAATATATTTAAATATATATAATAAAAATAATTTAAAAAGGGCTTATATACAAAAATAAGGGAAAACTTTGCTTAAGATTTGGACCTTAACACACTTTATTCAATGGAATTCTCATGCAACCTCTTCCTAAACTTTTAGGTTGGTCTTTGAAGAAGTTTGACCGTTTTTTTAAAACAAAGTCCGCTTAACTATTTTGGAAAGGGTTAGTCCACAATATTCTCAATCTTGAAAAAAAAGTCGCTGAATTTTCACGCATGATGTGCCTCCTCCAAAAGAATCCTCACCATCAAATAAGGTTTAATCTTTTTAATATGATATCTTATATTTAAATGCCAGAGCTTCTGTGTTTGCTCAGTTTGCAATTCAAGCGAGTTGGAATTACACTCAATCGCAATTCCTCTGCCATAGCAAAACAGATCAAACATGGCAGCTGCACTTGTAGATTCTCTTATTGGAGAGCTTGCAGAGATTGCCTTGCAAAAAGTTGTCAGAGAGGCTTCGTTGGTCCTTAACTTCAGCAAGGACTTTCAATGGTTGAGGAAAAAACTTACAAATATAAGAGGTTACCTCAAAGATGCAGACCTACAGTGTCTACAGAATGAGTCGGTCATGTCATGGCTTCAACATGTTCAGGATATTGTCTTTCATGCCGAAGACATCGTGGAAGAATGAAGACGGTTATAGAAGATGCAAGTGAGCTGAAGGTTATTCATGACGTGTCTCATTTAGGCGAAGGCTCAAGCGGTAGCTCATCTCACGCGAGAGCATAAGAGTGGAAAAATTCTGGTTTTCTTATTGCATATGTGGTTTTGGGAATCTGAGGACACTATATGTATGGCACTGTGACTGCAGTGAGTACCCAGCACTGGAGACGCTGCGTAACTTAGAGGTTTTAGAGTTGAACAGTAATAGAATTTGCAGAGAATTGCCAGAGGGGTTCGGGAGATCTGGGGGTTTCCCGAAGCTTCGGATCCTCGAAATTTCGTGGTTCCCTGTTTTGGAGGAGCTGCCGGTATTGCAGGATGGAGCGATGCCAGGCCTGGAGGAGTTGATATTGGAAGGTTGCAAAAGACTGCGGACAGTTCCGGAGGGTTTGCAGCGCTTGAAAAAGCTCAGGCTTTTGGATGTCAGTTTTGGAACAAATGAATTGAGAGAGAAAATTAAAGAAGGCGGAGTGGAATGGGAGAAGATGAAAGCTGTTAACCCTCAACTAACCATCGAAATGGAAAAGTTAGATGAGCTTCTACAAGGGTCTAAGGTATTCAAAAACCTTTTTGCATTTTGATTGTCCAAGTACTTGTCCTTTAGAATTCTGCCACAATGAATCCCCTTGTTGATTCTCCATCCTATTTTGTAGCCATGAACTTATTCAAATTTTAGATGTTGCTTAGACCTAATCCTCCACTTGATTTAGGGCCTACAAACTTTGTCCCATTCCGCAAGAGGTAGTTTATTCTTTTCTTCTAATCCTAACCATAGGAACCTTTTTTTAATACTCTCCACTATGTTTACAATCTTTCTAGGAATCTTAAGCACTAAAAGAAGATACATAGAGATGGATGGAAGAGTGATTTTCAATAGCTAAAGTTTCCCTACCTAACTTAAAAGATTACCCTTCCATCTTGCTAACTTTTGTTGAAATTTATTTAGGAATTGGTCACAAACATTATCCTTACATGTACCAGTAAACATGGGCATACCAAGATAAATTGAAGGAAGAACCAAAATATTTCATCCTACAACTCTAACTATTCTCCTTTGTTTGTCCTCAAGTGTGCTCACAAAAAATATTTTATTTTTCCCAAGCTAATCATTAGGTGATATGCCTTCCCATAAAGGTTAAGAATCCTTCTAAACCCTCTAGATTCTTCTACAAAGGATTTATCAAGAAGAATCATGTCATTAACAAATTACTAGTGAATAATGAGACGTAGAAGATTTCAATCCACTTATCTCACCTACATTTTAGGCCAAATCAATACATCTTCCCAAAGCTTTTGCCATAAGAACAAAAATATAAGGTGATAAGGGATCCCCTTGCCTCAATCCTCTTATGCTCCCAAATAATCCTACAAGAGTACTATTAAGGATAACTAAAAATATTGAACAAGAGTAACAATTACTAACCCACCTCCATCTTCTATTAAAGCTAAATTTATTGATCACTCTATCCAGGTTGCTCTAAGAAACCTTATCATAATCCTTATTCATATCTAACTTGAGAATCATACCTTCTTTTTCATCTTTGTCCATAGAATGCAATATTTTGGGCAAAGTCATAACCCCATTTATAAAACCAAATCACCATGTTTCAATTCCAACTTCCTAAGGTGCTTGTCGTGCCACAACTTTCTTCCCTTCTAGGTTGTTTCAATTTCCCATTGTGCCATGACCTACTTTTCATCCAATTTCATTAGTGCTACCAATATTTACTCTAGATTTTTTTGGTCACCTGACTGATGTTCTATGGCTATTCATAAACTAGGAACCAAAAGTTCTATTGGCACCACTACCTCTTGGCCATACATCAATTGGAATAGTGTATGATTTATTGTGGGCTTAAAGGTTATCCTATATACCTATAGAACTGATGGAAACCTCTCCTCTTAGTCTATCCCTTCTAATCCATATGATTTGTACAATGCAGAGACCAAGATTTTGTTTACTTCTTTTGCCTTCCCATTTTCTCTTAGGTAGTACAGGCTTGACAACAAATACAAAATTCAAAATTTGGTTGTCAGCTTTTTGATAACCTCATTCACAAAGTGACCACCCCTATTGCTTGTGATTTAAAACAAAAAATTTGAATCTTGTAATCACCTGATCATATAAGAACCAGGTTGTGCTTTTTGCTGAATTATCAGGTAGTTCCCTTACTTCTATCAATTTTATTAGATATTCCATTGCTACTATTATATATCTATTTTTCACTTGTGGGTCATTTTGGGTGGACCTAAAAAGTCCAATGCGTACTGGTTAAAATATTCTTGAGGTTGAGATGGGCTTAATAGTATGAAATCCCATTGTAATGATTTTATTGCTCTTTGGCATGTATTGTGTGCCTGCACATACTCTTTTGCATCATGGTAAAGTGTAGGCCACCATAATACTTCTAGAATTACTTTCCTTGTAGTAACATCTAGCCTCATATGTCGTCCTACTTGTCCCTCATGAGATTCTTTTAAGGCTACCTTTACCTCTTCTTCTATTATGCATCTTATTAGAATTCTATATGAACCCATTTTGTACAATAATCCCATTATTAACTGGAAAAATGTTGACTTTATTATAACCTTCATATTTTTAGCTATTAGTAATTCTTGGGTAGCTCTCCTATGGATAAATATTCCCCAATTAATTTGTACTAGGATGGTACAACACTAATTACATATAGCTGAGCATCAGAAAACTATTCTAACACTCCTGCTCTTATAGGTTCTCCCAAGTGAATCCTTGATAATTGATCTACTATCATGTGTTTCTTATAGAGCCTGAACACTATCCAAAATATAAATGCATGTAATGCCATGAGCCACCTTCTAACTCATTCTTGTATCATTGGTTCATTTATTAGGTACAACAAAGCCTGATGATCAACATAAAAGGCAAATGGGTTGGCCAATAAATAATTTCTAAACTTATAGACTACATAAAGCATCCCCAAGACCTCATGCTCTAACATATTATGATTTTTTCTACCCTAAACAATAGATGACTTAAAAAATAAATAGGTTGAGCTAGCCTAAATTATCCCTCCTGTGCTAACACACCCAATTACAAAATTGGATGCATCTATGTGAACATGGAATTATTTGTCCCAATATGAAAACACGAGAATGGGGCTACACACGAGCTTTACCTTTAGCTCCTCAAAGGCTTCTTGATGTTCCTTTGTCCAACAAAAAGGAATATTCTTTTCTGTTAGTGAGTCTAATAGGTAGGACACATGGGTATAGTTCCTAATAAAACTTTGATAGTACACAATCAATCCCATGATGGTTTGTAATGAACTCATGTCATGAGATTCCTCGATATTCAAGATGATGCAAATATTATCAGGATCCATCTTCAATCCTTCTCTACACACTGTGTCCTAGAAACTTTCCATATGGTACCATTAAGTGATATTTCCCTAGATTCAGGGATATCCTCACATTTCTACATAACCTCATACATTTATTCAATGCTAGTAAATATTCCATAATTTCACCATATATTGATCAATCATCCAAGAATACTTTAAATTTTCCTATTGCTAATTGATCTAATATGTATAAGGTAATCCTCTAGAATGTGGTCAGGGTATTGCATAGCCTAAATGATATTCTGTTATAGGCAAAAGTGCCATTATCTACCACAAACGTGGTCTTCAATTTATCCTCTTCAATAATACTTATTTGATTGTAGCCAGAGAACCATCCAAAAATGAGTAGACTTCATGTCTAGCTACGTCATCCAAGATGTAATCAGTGAATGAAATAGGGAAGGGATCCTTAATGGTCACTATATTTAGACTTTGAAATTCTACATATATAGACTTTATCTACTTCTTTCTTTAGGGTAACCATGATAGATGATACCCACTCACTTGTGACTTTAAAGATAATATCAGCATCTAACATCTTTTATATTTCTACGTTCACCAAAGCCTCATACTTTGGCTTCATTTTGTAGGATATTCTTCTCAATGGTTGGGCTCCCTAAACCAATGGAATCTTATGAACACATAATTTTAGAGGTATCCCTTTGAAATCCTTGTATGTCCATGCAAAGACATTCTTGTATTACAAGAAATTTGTAAAAGCTATTGCCTTCAATATAGGATCCCAATCATCACTGTAATGGATCATTCTTGGTTCATCATTCATTCCTAAGTTTAATTCCACCATCTTGGGTCCTTCATATTTTATATTCTCTAGATCTATCGTGGCCTTATCCAAATTATCTTGATGTGCTAGTTTCACATCTACTTTTACATCACCAAATGTATACTCTACGAAGCTTTTCAGAAATGTCCATTTCTCCTTTTCTTCGTCCTCTATTCTCTTGTTGACTTCTTTTTCATCTTGGTTTTTTAGAGTCTCCTATAACTGGATACAAAGATAGGTGGGATAAAAAAAATTATACTCCTCCATTTTCCAGTGGAGTTTACTATTAGATTGCTTCTCATCTTCACTACATTCCTCTAGGTACAACATTCCTTCTTCATTTGGCTCATAATGTTCTTTTTCTTTTGATGAAATTTTTGATTTTTCTGTTGTGGTCACATCTTCACTGAGCATTTGATTTCTCAAATTGATCATGTATTTATGCTATCATTTCTTAATTGATAAACTGCTATCCAATCATAATAATAACAATATTATAAAATAAAAAAAATTATTGATAAAATATCATTATTCATCATTACATATCATAGAGCTTTATTTTCAATATATAACCTTACATGAGACTCCTCAATGCACCCGAATCTTGACCTTTGATCTCCTCAAACTCATGAAAGATGCAACCTTTCATATCACCTATTTGCATGACACATATTATATATTACATAATGAAAAATGCTATCATAATTACATAACTCCTTAATTTTAAACTTGACACATCACACTCATAACTCTCTCTTACATATAAGACACCTCACACAACTCTTCAATCATACACATGACACCTTTCACTCATAACTCACACTTAATTACATGACACATGAACACACTTCACATCTTAACACATACTATTGATATAAATAATAAACATACACCCTAATATAAATATTTAAAATGATACTTAAGGTACCAACTAATGTAATACCTCCAACACCACCTTGTACCTTATATTACATTATTTGGTATGAAGACTTCTTGCCTTCAATATTTGATTCTTGTCTTCACCTTTCAATATTGGCTTTAGTATTCCTTAATATTCTAGCATAGTTCCATTAACATACGCCCTGCAATGCTTGTTAGACTCTTTTTCTTCTCAAAACATTATTTTAACATGTCCATGATTCTGTTCCATTCTAATTTACTAATCCATCCATAATGTACTTTGATTTCCTATGACATGTTTTTAGTTTCATCTTTTGGTTTGGTCCATACTTTTTTTTTCTTTTATCATTTTTTAACAACTTTTATTTTGTTATTTGAAACATCAGTGCCATTAGAAATTTTTGAATGATTTGTACTGTCATTCTTGTCACATTTTCCTCAATTTAAACCATATCTTCATTGTCTATAGTTCCTCCCAGGGTTATACGCAATGGATCAGACCCAGAATATTTTATAAAAAAATGGTGAATTAGTTTTGAAATCTAGGCAAATAGTCTCCAAACGCATGTAGAAGGTTCACTGTAATTAAGGGTAATGTTGGAAATTTAAACTTAAAATAGTCAAATTATTATAAAAATGGGGTGAATCGACCCAAAAAAAATTTCACCCAAATTTTTTTGGCTAATGGGCTCTGATAAAAGGGTCCTAAATATTAGCCAATTCCAAAATTTGAAAATACTAGTTTTAGCCATTTGGTGATAAATAGCCGCTATGCATAACCTTGGTTCCTCCCATAAGGGATCTTATTTTATTTTCACCCTAATTTTTCGTTTCTTTAATTTCTTGAACTAAGTTTTCTTTATGATTTTCTTCTTTTGGACATTGTTGTTGTACAGGTGGATATCAAAATTGATATTATCTCAGTTGAAACCTTTGAAAATATCTATTCATTTGATTCCTTTGATTAAAATAATTATATCTACAATAGCTTGTAGTATGTCCTTCCAATTACATATGTGATAATGTCTTCTCCTACATTCAGGTTAAGATTGGTATGATGTAGCAATATTATTTGATACATCTTTCTTTGACATCATATCATTATTTATCATTTCATCTCTAACTAGATTTTTCACTTCATATTCTTGAAGAATGTTGACTAATTCATCAAAGGATATGGTTTTATTTAGCACTTGAAGAGAAGTGATTAAATTTTTGAATATTTATGGGAGTGTTCTTAATGTAACTTAGACAAAAAACTTGTCTTCCACTTTTTCTCCCATAGTTTGTAACTTACCTTATAATTATGTTATCCTTCAAATAAAATATTTTATAATTTCTTTACTATGAACCTTTAAAGAATACAATTGTGATTGCAAGTGCAGGTGTTGTAGGTGATTTGGAGAGGAGAGGGCAATCCTCCAAGGGAGGTCCCAAGTTCAAATATTCACCCTACCAAAAATCTGAATTGGGTATCCAAAATCCAATTGATAATGTTGGTGCCAGCAGGGTCGGGTGCGACTCCCGGGTGACTTTGACGGTGTAGAACCCCCTGTTCGTGGTCTCTCAGACCAAGGTGGCCCCATAAGGGGTTTTTGCTTAAAAAAAAATTGCATACTTTTTTCTAGGTATCTTTTGAAATATCTGCTTCACTTATATATGCATAAATTTCATTTGTTATTTCGAATGTGATTAGCATAAGAGCTTTTGCATCATCATATTTAAATTTTTATTTTCCAATTCATATTTTGGCATCTCCCTTTTTCCATTTAGTATATCCCAAATTTTTCAATGATGAGTATAAGATTTTATTTTAATTTTCCATGATGTAAAATTTGGTCCTTTTAGAAGTTGTGATTTAGAATGGAAAATCTTTGTATTTGTCATAGAACTAATTCTATTTTTTAATTTCTAATCTCCTCCAATTCAAATATTTCTTTAATTATTCTTCTTTTATTCTCGATCAATATCAAGCATTCAATTTGAAATCCTTAATCTTCCTATATCTCCCTAATTTTCAATTTAAATTTCCTCCTCCAAGATTTAATTAATTCCACTTTCAAATAATTAATTTGGTTTCCTTATAAATACCATTTATTTCATTCTTTTGAACATCTTATATCTCTCTCTTACTTTATTTATTTACTTAATTAAAAAACACCTTATAACTAATGTCAAAAATATATTATTCTCTTCAAATAAAAAATGTGTCCTTTTACTTAATTAACACAAATGTTAATAAATACCTCAATTTTACACCATGTTCATTGACACGCTATTAATGCATGCACTAAGTTCTCGCCACGTTCATTGCAATAGACATCTAGATAAAAAATTGTATTAAGCGTTACATAAGATTTACTTCTAATTTCGGTTTTACTATATTCTAGATATTATTCCTTACCTACAACACGTCTACTCTTAGGCTTAGTCTGACGCTTCCATTTACCATATCTTTGATGCTCTTTTGCTCTCAATTTTTCTCTCGATGTCCTTCTCTTCTTAGGCTTCGATGTCCTTCTAGTGCTTCTGCTTCAAATTACTCAATGCTCTTATGCTCACTTTAAATTCTTCAATGACCTTCTACTCTTTGGTGCTCTTCCCCATTTTTTGGGCCTCAACTTCTCTCCAATCTTCTACTCTATCAACATTTTTATGTTCCACCTGTTTGTTGCTTCTCCAATATTCCTTTAATCTTTTGCTCTTTCCATCTCTTCACCATTTCTATTTCTTAAATTATCTCTTTATCCCAGCTCCTCATGTTCTCTCCTTCCCCAACTATAGTAGATCTCTTTGTCTCAGGTCCTCATGTTCTCTCCTTTCTAGATGGTTCAACTAAAGTGGATTTCATCAACAAGGCTCTAATACCATTGTTATCAGAATGGTCCCAAATATCATAGGTCTATAATTTTTAGGATCATATAATCTCATTCAATATTAATAATAACAATTTTGAAAAAAAAATATTGATAAAATATCATGTTCATCGTTAGATAGCATAGAACTTTGTATTCAATATATAACCTTACACGATACTCTTCAATGCACCTAACTCTTAATATTTGATCCCCTCAAACTCACGAGAGATATAACCTTTCATATTACCTCTTTATATGACACATCTCACATATTGCATAATAACAAAGTATCTCACGATTACATAAATCCCTACTTCTAACCTTAATACATCACACTCATAACTCTCTCTTACATGTGAGACACATCACACAACTTTTCACTTACACACAACACCTTTCACTCATAACTCACACTCAAAACACACTTCACATTAAAATTAAACCTGGATCAAAAACATTTCCATAAATATAACTTTTATATAACCTCTACTTATGAAACTATAATCACTATTAAAACATGAAACCCCTTGTTCATAAGTTCAAAAAATAATCACTTTCTTAAATATATAAAACCTAACATATATTTTAATAAGTTTTTATAAACTCTATTTAAATGATTTATCTCATTAAATTTAAAATTATACCACGATTCAAACGTCATTAGGTACATGTCATATGTTTATTTATTGAGCAGGTATTTTTATTTTTTTAAACCAACTTTATATTTATTTTAGAACATATTCAAATTTTATATTTTTGAAATGTCAATAATTTGGTTCACTAATTACACCACAGCATCGGCGAGTGTGTGAAGGGGTGGGTGTGTGGTGGCTTTGTGTTAAATTTTCTATTGATAAGTATAGCTCCCGTCTTTACAAGGGGCGTGGGCGAGTGTCTAGGGGGTGGGTGTGTGGTGGCTTTGTGTTAATTCTCTATTGATAAGTATAGCTTTCGATTTTACAAGAGGTCATGGTTGGGAGGAGACTGTTCAGCTCTATGCATTAGTCATAAAATTTTCTCACACTAACCAAAAAAAAATTGATTCACTAAATTAAAAAATAAATTTCTTTTAAAATTTTATTGATAATAATTATAGATATTTTTCATTATATGATATGAGTTTTTCAAAGAGAAACTTAAATCCAAATAATAAATGCCTAGTTACGCCGATAGGCACCCCACAATGACAGCTAGGAAGGTCAGCCACGCCGTAAACAATATTAATATTTTATTAAAAAAGTCGACATTAAGAAAATTATCTGCCAACATTACGGTGGATTTAAAATATTTAAAAAATATTTAAACTATTTAAACTAAAATGGTGCCCAAACTTTCTAATACTAGCTTAGATATATAAATAATATATATCTATAAACGCCGAGAGTTATCAATCTTGAGGCACCTATCTATCACACCCCCAAGAAATGAGATAGGCGCCTCGAGATTGATAACTCTCGGCGTTTATAAATATATATATATTTTATATATCTAAGCTAGTTATCAAATTATTGTAAGATCACCATCAAAGATGAATGAAACCATTTCAATTTCATATGCAAAACTAATAAATAATTGTTTTTATAAATATTTATATATAAATTATTTATTTACAATAAAATTAATATTAAATATGAATAATTAAAAATATTTTCTACTAAATCAAAATAAAACTTAAAATAGTTCTAGGGGACAATCCCACAGTTCACACTTTGGCTCTTTTTTGGGAGGTTCAAGGTTCAAACCATTGCATGGGCAAGTGTGTGAGGGGAGTGGGCGTGTGATGGTTGTGTGTTAAATTTCCTATTGATAAACATAGCTCGACTTTAAGAGGTTGGGTTGGGAGGAGCCTGCCCAACCTTGTGCGTTGGTCGCAGGGGTTTGTCACACTAACCAAATAAAAATAAATCTTAAAATAAAAATAAAAAATTTAAATTTATAAAAAAATTAATTATTAATTTAAAAATTCTTATATCAACCATAATTGTGTACGTTATGCACGACCTGAGAGTGTTAGCATGTCATAGTTTTTGTTTTGTTTTATTTTGAATAATACTTTTTATACACATCTATCATGGAGATTGAACTAGGATCATATCACCATTAATGCAAGAGACACCATATCGATAAACCACACACTCACAAAAATGTTAGCAAGTCATAATTGATATGCTAGAATACTACTTTCTTCGAATTATTAGATAAAAATCATTTTTGATAAAACAAAGAAAAATAATAATGCATAGAGCGGAGAATCCACTATGCCAAGGAGGTCAGACCTTAATGGACCCATTAATATAAGAAGCTCTTATACCTATTTAAGATATATTAAGTTTTATGTTATTGATTTGTATAGTTAATATATTTTTACAGTTTTTAAGTTAGGTTAATAAAGTTAAGTTGAGGTGGTTTGTTGACAATTGTTTTATTATGGATTATTAGGTTAAGCCCTATATATGATGGCTCGTGTACTGCCAACATTTCTTTTATATAGGAGTTGGTCCAACAGTCAGCTTCGTACTGCCAACATTTCTTTTATATAGGAGTTCGTCCAACAGTCAGCTTCGTAAGCTTTTTGTTAGAGTTTTTGGCATAGATCTCGGAATCGCTCACCACATCTTTTTTCAACCTTATGTTTCAACCTTATGATTGTGAAGGCTATGAATGGCACCGACAAGTTTTTCCATTTTAACTTTCCATCTCTGAAGAGGGACGTAAAAACAACTGATTCAACTTGGGTTGAAATCCTCTACCAAGAACTTTATAGACCTATTTTATAGACAGGGAAACCCCAAACCTTGATCAATCACCTCTTGTTGATTCTTTAATTTTTATTGCATAAATAATTCAAGTTTGATTCTAAGATCCATCACCTCTTGTTGATTCTATAACTTTTATTTCATAAATAATTCAAGTTTGATTCTATAATTTTTATTGCATAAATAATTCAAGTTTGGTTTAATTTAACTGCTTAATATAAAACTTTTACACATAATTTTTCATATTAATTTTTTAAATTAATATATTATATTTAATTTTTAAAATAATATAATTATTAATTTTTTATTAATTTTTTTTAGCATTTGACCATAAAGAAAATAACTGAAGAGAATGAATGTTGACAACGATGAAAAAAATACTTAAAATATGCTCCTTCTTTTATTCTATTCAAAAGTCCACGATGTCAAAATTGCAGAAATATTGGCTCTGACTTTATTCTTGTTTTGCGATGTCTAGAATTCAAAAAAATCTTTAGGGTTTTCACGTGCTCTCTAATCATTCTTTTGTGGAAACGTGACAACAACATAATCGTAATTCTATGCATCTCTTCGATTTCCAGGAAATCACGTTTCAGAAAGTCTGCCCATTTTCCAAATGACTCACACTTCAATATCACTATTAACTTTAATTAATCATAATTTTAAGTTATAATATGGAGAGTTTCTGAGGATCCAACCGGTGGAGTATGATAATAGGTCGGCATTCTGTAATGTATGCAAAACTCAGGGCCATCTTCAAATCCAATGTCTGACGGTAGCAACACACAAAGAAGCTTCGAGCAAAGGTGATGTGGGTAAGGTTAACGGGAGAGGGATCCCTAAGTTTCTATGTTCGGGTCCTAACTTACGAGGATACAAACCATTCAAGAATAACCAGGCCAATCAAGCTAATGCAGGACAACCCAAAGTCCAGGAGAAAGGAAAGCAAATTAGCGAGGAAGGCAAAAATCCTAAGGGATGTAATAAAGACCCCAGTTCGAACAAATTTGAAGTTCTAGCTAACCTAGAAGAGGAAATGGAAAAAAGCAAGGATGAAACTCCATGTTTTGAGTTTCCTGAAACCCTAGAATCCCCATCCAAATCGGGGCCATCCACAGTCACTGGGAAAAACCCTAATAGCTTTTCTCAAAGAAAATAAGAAATGTCAAGACGATATAGCCTAAACATGGAAGGATTCGAGTCAAGAGTTGAAGTAGTTGAAATATGGGTTAGAAATGCAGCCTCCAGTCCTGTTGTGGAGCAAATTATCCCATATCAGAATGTTTCCTCGAAGGAAAGCCCTCTGATAAAGGAGAACCATATAGGAGAGGTCAACCAAAACAAGGATGAAGATGAAGAGGGAAATGAAAACCTCCAAAATGAGGAAAGAGGATCCAGCCCCAAATTATCACAGTATATGCCCCCTCATTTTAGTCCAAAACAGACTAGAAGCACCACAAAGTCTCCCATAGATTATAGCAGTGAAAGAAAGAAAGGGAGAATATATGCTGCAGAGCATTATAGACTGAGGATCAACGCCGAAATTGCAAATGGAAAGCAATTTTACAACAAGCTATTCCTTGCCAGGATGATAGCAAAATTGACAGACCCCCTCTTGCTCAAGGAAGGGGGCGGGGAAAAAATAACAAATAGGCAAAATGAAGGTTCTCTCATGGAATGTGAGAGGCCTAAACGACCCATCAAAAAAAGGGTGGTTAAGTCAATAAGGAAGGAGTGGAATCCTACCATTATTTTTCTTTAGGAAACAAAAACAGATGTGGCACAATCAGCTTTAATTGCAAGCAGGATTTGGAAGCAAGGAAAATTGACCTTTCAGTAGGCGAGAGGAGCATCTGGATGCCTCATGATCATGTGGGATCCAATTAAAATATAAGGAAGTGTTATTCAGGTGAATGAAAGTGTGTTATTTCACGATCTCGATAACAATAATTCTTGGATCATGTCAAATGTCTATGCCCCCACCTCTGTCCAAGGGCGATCTGAGGTATGAGAGTATTTGGGTCATTTAAATCAAGCGTTCATAAACATTCCTTGGGTGATTGGGGGTGACTTCAATACTCCCATTTACCCGTATGATAAAAAAGGAGGATCTGGGTTACCTTCTAGGAGCATGGAGGACTTCAATGAATTCATTAATACAAATGAGTTGATGGATGTCATACTAAAAGGGGCCAAATTCACATGGAGTAATCAGAGGATAGGGAGTCAGCTTATTCAAGAAAGGTTGGACAAATTCTTTTTATCCAAGGAAGCCATAACTACTTTTGGTGATTCATTATTACAAGCCCTTCCAAAATGTGCTTTAGATCATAACCATATTCTTTTGGAGGCTATGTAGACTAACCCCTTCAAAAAGTCGTTCAGATTTCTGTCGATGCGGGTAAAACATCCGGACTTAAGGAAACAAATTGAGGAATGGTGGCAGCAGCCTATCCGAGGCAATGCTTCTTTCAAACTTTCTCAGAAACTAAAGATGGTAAAAGACAACCTTAGAGTCTAGAATAAATAAGTTTTTGAAAATATTTTTGAGAACAAGAAAGTAGTGGGGGAAAAACTGAAAATAATAAAACGTAAAATTCAACATGGAACTTATGATGAGGCAACAAGGATTGAAGAGAAGGAAACCCTTTGTGAGTACCATAATATCCTAACATGTGAAGAGATGTATTGGAGGCAAAAATCAAAGGCGTTATGGCTGAAGGAAGGTGATTCAAATTTGAAGTTTTTCCATGTTACAACTTTGATGAATAGAAGCAACAACAATATTAGAATGTTAACCAAGGAGGATGGCTCCTCAACCCAGAATATCCAGGATATCAGGGATGAGGCTATGAATTTTTTTAGCTCCTTGTTAGGTGAAGGACCAGCTTGCAATGCCCAAGCAAAGGATTCTCTTCTTCAACTTATCCCCCAACTTATTTACGAGACGACCAATGAGTCCCTCACAACAAACTTTTCTGATGAAGATATCAAAGACATCGTTTTTAGCATTGATCCTGACAAGGCTTCTGGGCCAGACGGTTTCTCACCTCGTTTTTACCAAGTTTTTTGGGATATTGTTGGTGTAGACGTCATCGCTGCCATTAGGGAGTTCCAAACTTCTAATCACATTCCCAGGGGTTTTAATTCAACATTTATAGCTTTGATACCCAAAGGTCCAAATCCTAAGACCATGGCTGATTTCAGGTCGATTAGCCTGTGTAACGTATCCTATAAAATATTGTCCAAAGTCTTAGCTAACCGCTTGAAGGTCTTACCTGTTATCATTGATCCAAGTCAGGAAGATCAGTTCAGGGAAGATCAATCTTAGATAAAGTTATCACAGTTCATGAGGCTCTCCATACGGCTGCCCAGACTAAGAAGGCAATCATGGCCTTAAAGCTAGATATGAACAAAGCTTTTGACAGGATAAATTGGGATTTCATGGAGGCAGTTTTAGTAAAATTTGATTTCCACACTCAATGGGTCAAGCTGGTCAGAGAATGTATTTCGAAGGCCTGGTTTTCAGTCTTGGTAAATGGGTCTATAGCAAGATTTTTTCAAAGTAAACAAGGACTGAGACAAGGAGATCCCATTAGTCCCATGCTTTTCATCATTGTAGCAGAAGCCTTAGGAAGAACCATCAAGGCAGCGACAACAACTAGACTTATATCATACATAAAGGCAACTTCATTAACAGCCCCAGTGACCCATCAACAATTTTTTTATGACGCGTTGTTGCTTACGTTGGCTTCAGTGGTTGAGGCAAGAAGGATCAGACACATTATTAAGATGTATGAGGAGGCAATCGGACATAAAGTAAATTTTAATAAGAGCAAGTTGTATTTTATAAATACCCCCATTCCCAGGCAAAACAACATTTCTAGAATTCTGGAATGCCAGATTGCGTCCCTTCCTACCTCCTACTTAGGCCTTCCCCTTTTCTATGGGAAATCGGAAGGGTCAATGTGGAATATTGTGTTGGAGAGGATCCAAAAAAAGCTAGTAGGCTAGAAAGGACATTTATTATCTCAAGCGGGCAAAGCAGTCTTAACAATGGCCTCCCTACAAAGTATACATGTATAGTTCTTATCGATTTTCAGAGCTCCAAGCAAGGTGTATCATAAAATCGAGCAATTTCGAAAGAAATTTCTCTGGTCAGGGACCGAGGATTAAAAAAGGATCCATTTGGTAGGGTGGAATAATGTTTGCAAACCTAAGGTATAGGGGGGGCTAGGGCTTAGGAGAGTTGTTAATCTCAACACAGCTCTGCTAGCCAAACAAGCATGGCGGCTACTAACCAAGGTTGAAAATGAATGGATGGCCATAGTCAGGAGGAAATACCTCCAAGGATCAAATTTCCTCAATGATAATCTGGTGAGTAGGGGGTCAGCTTTCTGGAAGGTAATCCTAACAAGCAGATATCTAGTCAAGAGAGGGATTAGATGGATCCTTGGGGATGGGCAAATGATAAACTTTTGGAAGGACCAATGGGAGAGAGCTGAGGAATTATCCCAGAATCCCCAATTGGCTAGGATCCAAGAACACATGGATCAGCAGATTAGACAAAGGGTGGCTGATTACATCTAGTAGGATATGAATACCCCTAGGTGGAAATACATCATAGTACAGGATTTTGAAGCTGAGTCCGAAGAACTTCATAATATTTTAACACAACAAATTCTTCCCTTTGGAGAAGATGAAGATCACATTGTTTGGGTCGAGACTGAAAGTGGAGATTTTATGATCAAATCTGCCTATAACTTGCTCCTCAACAATGAAGACCAATAATTTCAACCAAATTTTGTCTGGATCAAGGGTTTAATCCCTAAAATATATTTTTTCTCATGGTTGGTGATCCAAGGAAAAATTCTTACCATGGATAATATGTTGACCAAAGGTATGGTTATTGCTAACTGTTTTCATATGTGCAGGGTTGGATGGGATTCAACCCAACATTTGTTCCTAGAGTGTCTGGTGGCAGCGTCCATCCTTGATGAACTTGTCCAGTATTTTAGGATCTCGTGGGTCAAGTCGGCTTCAGTTTTTGAAGTGTTCCAACAATGGCCTCAATCCTTTGTTAGTATGAAACTTAAGTACCTTTGGAAAATATTTTGGCACCATTTCCTATGGCAGATATGGCTAGAAAGGAATCAAAGAGATTTTAAGGACACCAGTCACAGCCTTAAAATAATCCTCAATAGAATCCTTGCCTTTGCGAAAGAAAACATTAGTATCCTTGCTGAGGAGAACTGTATAATCCCTCCCCAAGAAAGAAAAATTGCTTTAGCATTAGGCATTAAGGAAAAGCCTTTATTCCCTCTACCCAATCCCAAAAATGGGGTCTCTTGGGAGCCACCCCCTAGGGGTTGGTTCAAATTGAACTTTGATGGTGCAACTAAGGAGAACCCGAGAAGAGCAGGAGCTGGAGGAGTAATCAGAGATCATCAAATAGATCCAGTGGATGAAAGGGTTTTGAAAGGACTTTAAACATTTTATAAAATGGATCCATCCTTCCTTAAAACCATAAACGAGGTTTACATGCCACCATGAGAGAAACCAAGATCCCTAAAAATAACCAGCTCTCAGCTAGCACCATCAAACAAAAAGGATCAAGAACAACCACTATTAAACCAAAAGAGCAAAGGGTAGCTCAATCCCATACAGGGGAGAGCAAATGCCCTTGCCAAACAAGTCGACCAAAAAAACAAAAAAAAATAGAAATAGGAACCAAAAACTAGAAAAACAAAACCATCGAAATAAAGGAAGTCGAGAATCAATTCTTAGTACAATTTGGGCCAACTCCATTATCCATGTCATCATCCTTCAGCTCCCAATGCTCCCAGACCTGGGCGCCTAAGATATTACCACCTGTTATTTCTTATTGGATCAGAAGCGCAAATAATCCTCTAGTTTAAATTTGAAAATTGGTGGTCCTTTACATTCAAAAATCTTGCGGACCCATGCACTTTGTTCCATCCATCGAATTTGAAAATGATTGTGGATTTCATGCTATCTTCTTCTAGTATCATTATCTAACTACAAAATCCCAGCTAGAAAATCATCCCGCCAAACTAAAATGCTTTCCTATGTGAGGCCCAGGTTAGCTAAGAAGTCAGTGGACCTGTTTCCTTCCCTAAAAATATGTTTAAACTAGATACCTTCAAGATATTGTTATCAGTTGTAGTAGCTTACATTTAAATTTGTCAATATGAGGTTAATAAAGGTTAGATTTAAAGAATAAAAATCTAGTATAGATTATACCATAGGGATCAATGCTAAGATTAGTTCAATTTTCTTTTAGTTTCAGGTGTTTTCAAATGAAAGTTAGATTGTGCATAAATGAAAGTAAAATGCAAGTTATGATTTAATCTATATGAATATGTGTGGATCCACGTATGATTTAATGATGCATAGTATAATTCATAATTATTTATTATGCAATTTAATTAAGTTTATGCTTTAAAACTTATTCTACATTCTAACTCTATTTATCGAGGGGGAAGAGATTTAGGGACTAACCTTTCGGAGTGGGCCTTGCCTTTGGAATGTTAGTGTTAACCCCTTCCCCTATTTTCTACTTTACTTTAAATTCAGTAATCTATTTTATTAAATGAATCTAATCCTAATTATTTCATGATTGTAGGAAAAATAAAAATAAAGGGAAGTTACCAAGGCAAGCAAAGCATAAAGAAATTAATTGACACAGTTACCATATTTTGAAGAAACTGTTGCTGCTTTATTACTAGAAATTTAAATATACATGGTTGCACATCCAAATTTTAAAATTGTATCCATAAGATTACATTAGGAATAGTCATAGATTAGACATTTTCTCCATTAACTCTCCAGACCTTTTCAAAGGTCTCCTATGTAATATATATGATGACTTGGACATTCTAAATGAAATTATTCCACGTATTTTGCCATGTGGAGTTTGTGGACTTATGATGCGACAACTATGTACTAACCAAAATAATCTAAACCTAATACAATTCCTATTCCTACTTGGACTCAATAAACATCCTAAATGGTCCAAGTGGCAATACATAAGCTAACTTAACAAAGAAACACTAACTTTAACATTTCACAAGATATACAATATAACCATATGTCCTTTATTCTAAGAAAAGGTACAACAATCTTGCATCCATATCTAATAAACCTAATAATAGTTTGATTACACAAATTTATTAAATAAAGTAATAACAACTTTATCAACCAAAATATTCTCATCGGATAATATGTGATAAATGAAATACTTTGCTGACTAGAAATGTTTTATACCATGTGAATACGTCGTGTTGTCATTGATGTGGCATGCTATGTAAGTCAACAAATTTTATTCATCCTTCGGTAACTGCTGGTGAAAATCCTTCGATAACTTACTTCAGTAGTTACGTTCCATAACATGCTTCGGTAACATAGTTTTGTAACCATCTTCTAAACAGAGGTCAGCTACTGTCATTACCGTGCTCTAGGTTTCCTTTATCCCTAGTCCTTACGTTCATCTTCTTCTCATTCGAGGTATACTTCCAAATATTTGTGCTCCTTGCATCGTTCATCAACACTTTTCCTATATTTTTACTCAAGACTTGAACAAATTTTGCATAAATCAAACACATTTGTTAGATTACTACATTCAACATATTTGCTAGAATATACAATAATAATTCACATAAAACATATTATAATCACCATATAATCATAAGAATGAAATAATTTTGTTACAAAAATATGTGTCAAATATCCTCTCATAATTTCCCCCCATATTGAAATCTATGCATGTCCTCATGCATACGGGAAGATAAGATAAACAGAATATGATAGTCTCATACAAGCATCAGATGTTTATCATTCAAATATTTACAAATAAATAAAGGTTCTAAATACATTAGATTTCACAATCTAACATTATCCATATCAAAATCATTTGTATTTAATAAAACATATATCAGACATGAGGTTCAAAACTAGAATCATTGATGCTAAGATTTTCTAGAGATATAGAAAATAAACTCTGTCCAAAAATACATAAAAATTGAATCAGACATGCTACCAAAATATATCAAAATGCATAAAATATGAGAATCAAACTTTTGTACATAATATATCAGCAAGTAACAAATTAGAATCTATGTTCCAATAAAAACCATGAAAATGTCATTACTATTCTTGACTATTTTCATAAATCAATTGTCATCAATTCTCACAATCTCTCCACAATTTCACATATATAAAATAACATCATTTTCCTAATCAGTTTTTCACAATATCATATAAACATATCAAATAACATCTGTACAAAAATAATATCATCATCTATCAAAAGAAATATTTACGTATGTCATCATAGAAAAATACAGATAAAACACTATACAAACATCACACTGATAACATCAATAATATATTAAAAATAAGTCTGAATAATAATAAAATAATAGTTTTTTAGTTTATCCAACTTGTGCTTGTCGAGAAGAAATATGGGATGACCGTGGTCTTGGCTACGGTGATCTACGCTCTCATTTTACTCGTTGTACCTATTATGTAGCCTTCTTTTCTACAACTGGTGTTTCCACCATGACCATCTTGATGTGCTCAACCTCATGAGAATTTTCTTTCTGCTCTGCATCCTTTTTTTGGGAAGGATGAAGTTCCTCAATAGATGCGACAACATCGTTTATCACTACATTGATTTTCCAAGGCATCCTGACATCCAAGACAAGATCCCTTGATGTCATTCCTACCTTGGTGGGAATATCCGATTTCTTTGGTTGATTCTGTTGAGTAAAGCTAAGAATCTACTGAGAATTCTCTTCCTCGAGGATCTTCAAAAATTCAAGTGGTTTATTGGTGTACACATTTTTACTGAAGTTCACAGATTTTTTAGGCTTTTTACCGAAAGTGGAGCTTTTATGCGAGGAAATTTTGATAGGTGGTGGTTGGTTGACAAAGTCCACGGGTCTCGTCACCTTATCCACTGAAGACTACTTAATCAATTATATTTGCACAACAAGGGATAGCTAGATTATTTTTGAGTGCTCTGTAAAATATTCCCATAATTTATCAATCTTCATATGTAAAATGGTATTCTATGCACAAATATGGGACAAGATTGCTACAGTAGACTCAATTGAAGGTAATTCAAATTCATTCCCTGGTGCATCCTTTTTTTCAAAAATTTCTATAGTCTTATTCTAACGTCTGACATTTGGTTGGGGTTGTTTACTATTTTCATAGGTCAACATTTTCATTTCGGGATGTCAGGCTCTTATTCCTGACTATCAGAGTCATTTTCCTCTTTTGTCGAGTGTTTCTCCTTGAATTCAGTGGATTCTTAACATTCAAATAAGTTAGATTCATTCATTATCCAATTCCAAGACAATTTTACTTCATGGGTTTTTTTAGAACTATCAGTTTAATCAGACCATGATGTGCAATTAAATGCAATCTTGGTTTTTCTTGAGGGCTTCTAGGTTTAACTTGTAAAATAGTAGATTTCAGTGATTAAAATAGGAAATAGGGTAAATTAATGACACAATCACTATTTTTAAAGAATTTTAGGTTCATTAACATACAAATGTGATAAGCAGCATAGAAAGACATGCGTCCTTCCAAGGTAAAAATTTGATGATGATGACAGCTGCTTCCTACCATAGGAGGGGAAGTGTAGAAGTAGAGACTCCTTTTATCCATCCCTTCTTGTCTCTAATAATTGTGCATTTTTCTTCAAACTTCGTTATTAGTTGAGCGACGCTTTTGGATGGATTTTTATAGTAGGGTAGACCAACTTCAGGTAAACCTAACACCTCAGAGATTAAGCTAGGGTTTAATTCTAACTAGAGTCCTCCAACACGGGTAGACATCGTATTGGGGTTACAATTTAAAATGAAATGTCTAGCCATCCCTAAATCATGGCCTTTAAACTTAGTTAAATCTTCCCACCATCAGGTATTCTGGAAGAGCTCAACTATAGAGTCACTGGGATTATAAGCTTCGATTGACAATGACTCACTACGTTTTTGAAATATGGGGTGAGGCATGGCGATAGTTAGGGATTTTCCTTAAAAAAGGGTAGAAAGGAGAATTTTAAGATAATTAAAACCAGGAACCCTGCAATTATTTGGAAACAAAATTTTATTTCATAAATTAATAGAGCCCTATTATCTATAGAAATGAAAAATAAAATAAAGTTAGAACTATTTTTTTTCTTTTTTTTTTCATTCCAAAGTTACCAAAAATAAAAAAAAATAAATTGTTTTTGAAAAAAACTCATAAATTTATCCTAGTTCTTCCGCTAATTTTCTAAAAAACGTTTTTGAAAAACCATCATAGATTATATCCTAGTTCTTCTACCATTTTTTAGAAACATTTTCAAAAAACCCTTTTAAAATTCATCCTAATTCTCTCTACATATTGTTGTGTCTTTATTGTTCCTTTTATCTTATGTACAAAATGAAATGAGGGTTTATATTTTATGTGTAGAAAGACCTAGGAAACGAATTTATGTTATAAACAAACAATGTAATATTTTACCTGTCACTTTCATCATGGTCTCGCCACCTTCCTATGTTATCGATGAAGTTATCCTCTGTTTGCACAATTTTATGAATCCTAAGGCTATCGTCCTCGAAATCGAATGATTTCAACCATTTTCACTGGAAAAACCAAAAGAAATTTCACTTAGATAATGTTTCAGGGAATAATTTTCATGTTCGATGGCTTAATATGAGGGAAATTACAGTTGGTTCTATTTTACATGGTTGCATGCAACGTTTATTAGTCTTATCCAATGACATATATGTTTCAAGCATATCATTGACAACAAGGAGTTTTGCCCTAATATCAATGATGGATAGAAGTTTATATTAACTAAATATTATTTGTTGATACGTTTCAATCGATGGTAAACATTTGGATCCATTTTCTATCGTTGGATTGGATAGCAAAGGGGAAATGCATCGGTGGTATTTTCCTTCTATGGCCGATGTGGCAAGGTTTAAAAATCCTTTTTTTTCTCATTATCCCTTAAAACCTTCGATTCCATCTTTAGTCATCAGTGAGATATTCTAATCTAAGTAAGTTCTTGTGATTGGTGAAAAGGGCTCATGTGTCCTGCGCTGGTGCAAATTCCTATGGTTGGTTTTGTGTTGGCGTCGGTCCTGCCTACCACTTTGCATGGTAGGGGTAGTCATTTGTTGCTTTTTAATTGGTTTATGTAATGGTTTAAGAATATTTTTGCTATGCTTATCGTTGATGTGGTTTTGGTGGAGTGGTCCACGTCCGTCTATCCTTTGTGCGAGTTCCCATAGACCAATACTTAGATCTTTACTTATATTATTCAATTCATGGCTCTAGCTCATAGGCACATGTCAAAAAGAATCAATACATGGCATTCGGTAAATTGCATATACCAAGAGACTCATAAAATATGATTTTTATTTCCCTTGTTTTTCTTGGAAAGTTGCTACCACATTTCCTTATACTCATCATTGGTGTATGCTTTTATTTGCCCCATCACTTCTTGAATCACCATGTTTCTCCTTTGTATGGACAATTTTTAAACTTATAACATTTTGCAATACAAAGTTATGGATGACATCTACAGATAATGTCTACAGAAGAGTTTTACTGATGATACCTTCAGATTTTGTTTACTGAAGATGCTTTATAGGAACTTCTACAGAATATAGCTACGAAAGATATTTATGAAAGGTATCTATGGAATACATCTACAGAAGACATCTACTAAAGATATCTATAAAAGACTTCTATGGAAGATCTCTATAGAATACAACTACGGAAGAACTCTACTGACGATATCTATGAAAGACACCTACGAAAGACATCTATGAAAGATATTTACAGAAGACATATACCGAAACCACTATTAAATTCAATAAACTACTTTACCTCTTTCTTCTCCCAAACTGTATTGTGAACTTCGTATACCTCTATTTACTTCCCCCCCAAACTGTAATTTTGGCTATATAACCAAAACAAGATGAAGGGTATTTTATTTATATTGATGGATAATATAATAATAAGTTTTATTTATGGGGGTTTATTATGATTATTTTTGTGATTATGCTTTCTGAATTTCATCTAGGAGTATCCAAGTGAGAGAAAAATGATTATGAAGCTTGATATCAGTAATCAATGTATACAAAAGTAGATATCTATTAAAGAATAAATGTAATGATGGCTTTTGTAAAAAGATATAGAATTTTGAGAGATGAAAGCCATATTTTGATAGAGGAAAATGAATTGTAGAACTTTGCTTCTGACTTTTGCCTGCTTAGGATACTCTAGAGTTATTTCTCAAAGACTTCAAACATCCTAGAAATCTTAAAAAAAATTCATCTATTCATTTTACAAATCATCATGGTCTAAAGTTATCCTAATGTTTTCAAGCTTCTTCAAGGACAAACTATGTGTGCAGTGAGTGTTTATTTACCATTATGAGTGAGGATTGAGTAACAACAAAGATCACTTAAACCAACAAGCTAGCTTATCTGTGAGCATCCATAAGTATTATCCAGACTTAGTGCTACTACGTAAGGATACTTTAATGGAGAGTACCCAATGGTGTTCAAGATACGAAGAATTCTAGGGATTCAAGCTCTTTTACCCTTCTTTAAATTATCTTTGGGATTCTTGCTCATTTCAAGAGGAAGTAAGGTATTTTTATTGCTTTTGGGGTTCTTGCCTATTTTTATGAGAAGTAAGAAGACACTTTTTGGGATACTTGCTCAATTAGATGAGGAGAAAGGGATTTTTATTTTTTTATTTTTGAGTAAGAATTTTGGGGAGTTGGATTCCCAACCACTCTATCAAAGTCTTGATGGAAATTTGATCCTATCCTTACTATTCTCCTCCTTTTTTTTTTTTAGGGATGAAGGGTGAGCTTGTCCTTTTTCCAATTCAGTAGTAATCTAGACCATGTGCATAGATGGATAAGCAAGGAAAATTGTTCACTTATGGAAATAGTAATATGTGACTCAATCTCTCCACATCTCACAATATTTTTAAATGTTTAAATGTGCGTAGTCTAAGAAAAAGTTTGATTGACTAGGAATGACTTACAACAAAAGATTGTTTGACTTTCAATGAAAATTGCTCAAAACACTAATGTTGTTTGAGTAATTGAAAAACATCTAGATTTTATCTAGAAAAAAAGGTATTATGCAACATATGATAGTCATTTTCCTATAAAGTCTTAAAAAAATACCTCTTGTGCTATTTTTGAAATATTGAGACTGAAAATTGATGAAAATAAGATGGAAATATTGTAGATATAGAAACTTCATGATGAAACAAAGGAAGCATAATTTTTTTATTATTTTTATTTTGTGAGAGTAGTTATTTATTCAATGGTTTTATATATGTAGTTATATATATATATATATATATATATATAGCTTGTATACCTATGGTGGTGTATGAGAGTTATTATTTAGATGGTTGTTGTTTGTATGTTAAAAAATATCCCATTAAGGTTATGATTTTCTAGTTGAGTTATCAATAAGCTTTGAGTTTTACTACATCCTTTAAAAATATTTTTAATTAAAATTTCCATGATACAATATGTTTGTCTTGCCACTTTGGTTCAGTCCTATATAATGCCTCTATTTTATTTCATTATTATTATTACTTTTATTTTATTATTAATATAGATATATATATATATATATATATATATTATATTATATTAATTTTAATTTTATATATATTATTATTATTATTATCATTTCTAATAATAATAATATATATTTTTAATTATATTTTTTTTTATTTATTTTTTTTTTTTTTTAATAATTCCTAGAGGTTTATTGTAGTAGACTATTTTCCACCATCTAGCAACCTTTGTTTTATTTTTCTTTTCTCTCTCTTTGGTTTTGTTTTTGTTTGGATTTTGGTTTTGATTTTTTTGTTTTAATTCTACTGTAATCAAGTTTAGATATAAATCACAACAATTGAGTTTATAACCATCCTTAATACAGTAGAGAACAATTGAAATAAAATTTCACGCTAATCATTATATTTTACTAAAATTAGATGTGACTCGCGTTCCTACGAATCCTCATGCCACCAACTTTAGCATACTAGGAGGACAGTAAAAATGTTTGAAAAATAAATTTTAGGAAAAGTAAATTTACTGAAATAAAAGGTAAACTATTACTACTTCTTTGACTCTTTAGGAGGGTTTCACTAAGGCTATGTCACTCAACGTAACCTTCTTCCTATTACGGGTCCTAAGAAAAGTTTAGGGTTTCTCTTTCAGTGTTCACCTACTTCCTGTCTTTTCTCAGAGGTCCTAAGTCAATTCATCAATAATAATCACCCAAAGCAAAAAATTTTGCAGAAAATGAAATTTGCAGAAATAAAAGGTAAACTATTACTGTTTCTTTGATTATCAGGAGGGATTTCATTACAGTTGTGTCACTCAACGTAACTACTTCCTACTATAAAAAATAGGGTTTCTCTTTTAGCATTCACCTACTTCCTATTTTTTCTCATAGGTCCTAAGTCAACTAAACAATAATAATTACCCAAAGTAGGAAATTTGCAGGAAATAAAATTTGCAGAAATAAAATTCTAATTAAGAAAGCAGTAAAACTGATTCCTCAAGAAAAATGAACCTGGCAACGTCAAACGAAGGAGCTTGTTGGAACCATCATGGGCCACTCTGACTCATATGCACACCAAGGTCTCATACGTACCCCTTTTCACATACAAGTAAGCATCTCTTTTTGCATTTCCAAACAACTTTTCTTATCAACCACTACGATGCTATTCTCCCCGACAACGGCACCAAAATGATCGGCTGTAGTAGCTTACATTTAAACTTATCAATCCGAGGGCAATAAAGGTTAGATTTGAATAATAGTAATCCAGTATAGATTATACCGTAGGGATCAATGCTAAGCTTAGTTTAGATTTCTTTTAGTTTCAGGTGTTTGCAAACAAAAGTTAGATTGTGCATGAATGAAAACAAAATGCAAGTTATGATTTAATCTATATGAATATGTGTGGATCCACGTATGATTTAATGATGCATAGTATAATTCATAATTATTTATTATGCAATTTAATTAAGTTTATGCTTTAAGACTTATTCTACATTCTAACTCTATTTACCAGGGGAAAGAGATTTAGGGACTAACCTTTCGGAGTGGGCTCTAGCTCTGGAATATTAGTGTTAACCCCTTCCTCTATTTTCTACTTTAATTTAACTTCAATAATCTACTTCATTAAATGAATCTAATGTTAATTATTTCATGATTGTAGGAAAAATAAAAGAAAGAGAAGTTACCAAGGCAAGCAAAGCATAAAGAAATTAATTGACACAATTACCATATTTTGAAGAAATTATTGCTGCTTTATTACTAGAAATTCAAACATACATGGTTGCACATCCAGCTTTCAAAATTGTATCCAGAAGATTACATTAGGAATAGTCACAGATTAGACATTTTCTCCATTAGCTAGCCAGACCTTTTCAAAGGTCTCCTATGTAATATATAATGTCACTTGGACAATCTAAATGAAACTCTTCCACATATTTTACCATGTGGAGTTTGTGGACTTATGATGTGACAACTATGTACTAACCAAAATAATCTAAACTAATACAATTCCTATTCCTGCTTGGACTCAGTAAACATCTTGAATGGTCCAAGTGGCAATACATAAGCTAAATTAACAAAGAAACACTAACTTTAACATTTAGCAAGATATACAATATAAACATATGTCCTTTATTCCAAGAAAAGACATAACAATCCTGCATCCATATCTAAGAATTTTCATAATAGTCTGATTACAAAATTTATTGAAAAAAGTAATAACAACTTTATCAACCAAAATATTCTCATGGATAATATGTGGTAAATGAAATACTTTGCTTACTGGAAATGTTTGCTACCGTGTGAATACGTCGTGTTGTCATTGATGTGGCATGCTACGTAAGTCAACAAACTTTATTCATCCTTCATTAACTGCTGGTGAAAATCCTTCGATAACTTATGTGAAGACAATAACACGACACTTAAACAATGAATAAATCAAATGACCCAAAGAAACACAATATTGCACCAATAGATAATTTTATTTAATAAATGGGGGGGTGGAGCTAATAAAATTATTTTGATACAATCTGTACTCAATGATTAATTGATACAAAGATATACAAGATTCTAGGGTTCTCTGAAACCCTAGCTACAATAATGAACTGTCTTCAAATGGTGTGTCCTTGCTCCCAACAAGTTGAGTGGGCTTCTTGATATTCATAACCGGGTCACTCCAGATTCAAAAGTCGTTCAATTCTTTTGATGTACCATTAAATCCTACACACAAATAAACAAAGGAAATCAGTAATAACAAATGAGGGTTTCATAGTGTGAGCCCTCAGAAATCATCACTTTACAAACCCTAGTTATGGCAATAAAATGTGAACAGGATGATATAATATGAAATGTAACAATCAATAAGTGATTTACCTTGTTGTTTGTTGATATTTTGTTGCAGATTCATTGGTGTGATGCCCTAGAAGCATAAGCATATGTGGCGTAGTAAGGATAAATCTGTAGAAGCAGATCATGAGGGATGCAGAGGATTCGACAGACGGGTGAAAGTTGAAGTGATGAAAATGGCAGAGGGCGAGGTGAAAAGGATGGATATAGGGGATGGCTGGAATGATGGAGGTCCTATGGTCAACTAGGGTTTGGGGATCTTCAGAGTTCTGCAATCTTTAGCTTCACACGGGCTCTCTCAAGGGCACAACTATTCTAGGGCATTCCAAGGTTTGGGTATTTGCACATGCCTTTACTTATAATCCAACCTTAGGGTTTCTTAGGGTTTTAGTTCAATACTTTAGATCGTGTGGCTAAGATTAAATCATATCCTAGGGCTGATATTGTACTTTAAGTGTGGCATGGATTTATGAATATGGATGGTTGAGATTAGATTAGATCTAATGGCTGAGGTTAACTGAGTTTAAATATATATATTTTATAATAAATATATTAAAATATAATAATAAAATATTATATTAAATATAAATAATATAAAATATATATAAATTAAATCAAAAGGGGTCGAAAAGTGGCGAGAAAGGGCTAAATTGGGCCTTTTGAAGGCGAGAAAGGTGTATGGTGGCCAAGTGGGTGGTATGATGGTTAGGATGGAAGATTAATGGCTACAATTTGGTGTCTACAGATGCCCCTTTTTGTACCATGTTGCGTGAAACAAAATATGGTGCAAAAATACGAGACACCTGCTTGGGCTATGGGTGCAGAAGCAACTTTTCTCTCGTTGGATTTGAGCACTGATGTTGAAGACCAAAGAATAAAGAATTTTTGGAATTTTTGTAGCTTACCCCCTCAATTGGTGAATGAGTTACGAATGTATCTCACAAGCCAATTGAAAATTTTTGTGCAAATAATGAATGATGTAGTGAATTTGTGCAATTGATGAATGAATGGTGTGAAATACAATGTGATTGTGGACGATATGAATGATGTAAAATGTGATACCATTTTTGCCCCAACGGTTGAAAGGGGGTTTTGTCCAATGTTATTATGTCATGATTATGTAAGATGTTATCCCCTCGTTGGAGGATCAAAATTAATATTGTGGTTGCCCCAAATTTTGGGATGATTCGATGCTATTGAAAAAAATACCCTCTAGGCGTCATTGAGTATGCAAGGTATGAAATATGCATGATGCCATAGGCAACATAAGGGGACGGGTAGTGAATGTATCAATAATTTCCACATTGAACCAATCAACCTATCGGGCTTGCCTTGTCCAATGACTATGGTCAAATGAATGAGTGATTATAATTATCCATATTTTTGTGCCTCATAGAAAAGGATATTAATGACTAGTGTTGTGCAAATTTGTCTTGGCAAGGTTGCACTCAAAATGTGAGGTACCAAATGTGATTGTGATTTCGATCAAGGAGATAAGTGAGGATGATCATGGTGAAGTGTCCTTATGGTGTTTTGTTCATCTTACCGAATTACATGGATGCAAATTTTTGCAATCACCAAGGAGATAGAATAGACCACTAGATACGAGGTTCACTTGAATGAACTGGACAAATGGTGGATGAAATGATTGACGATTGAAATATGGTGACATGAAGACATGGTGATGAAAAAAATGTGTTGATGGATGCAATGTATGTGGATTCATTGATTGATTCTATTTTTGCCTCAACAGATGAAGGGATTTTTGCAATTTGGAAAATGTGATGAGTGTACCTGTTTTTGCCCTAACATATGTAGGGGTTTTTGAAATGTGTAAACGTGATGAATGTATCTATTTTTGCCCTAATAGATAAAGGGGTGTTTAATGATGAAAATAAAATTATTTGTGTTTGTTCATTGCCCTTAACGTATAAAGGAGTCTTTGATGAGGTAAGTGTCCTTATGGTAATCTACCCATACTACAGGATTGCATGGATAACCAGTCATTGCAACCAACAGGTTTCTAGGATAAACCACTAAATACAAGGTTTACTTATGAATGTTGTATAATGAGAAATGAATAGATGATGATTTATGATTTTATCCATGTTTCTAGCCCCACGAACAAGGACATTATGATTTTGTTATCTATGTTTATAGCCCCACAAACAAAGATATTAATGATGATAAAAATGTTGATGAAAAATGCTGAATGAATCTCCAAGTTTTTGGACGACGGGTAAGGCTAGGAAACTGAGTAAATGTAAAGATGTAATTGATGCATTATGTTTTTGCCCCAACAGATGAAGGGGTTTTTGATGATGAAAAATGAAATGATTTGTGTCTATTCTTTGCCCTTAACAGATAAAGGGTTTTTGATGATGTAAGTGTCCTTATGGTGATCTATCCATCCTACCGGATTGCATGGATAACCAGTCACTGCAACCACTAGGTTAAGTAGGATAAATCACTAGATACAAGTTTTACTTATGAGTATCACATAATGATAAATGAATAGATGATGTTAAATGTAAGTGTGATCTATTTTTGTCCCACCAGATGGAGTTTTTGAAATGTGGAAATTTGATGAATGTATCTATTTTTTCCGTAACAGATAAAGGGATTTACGATGATGTAAGTGTCCTTATGGTAATATATCCATCCTACTGGATTGCATGGATAACTAGTCACTACAACCGCCAGGTTAAGTAGGATAAATCACTAGATACAAGGTTCATTTGTGAATGTTGCATAATGATAAATTAATGGATGATGTTGAATGATTTTGTTCGTGTTTCTAGCCCCACGAACAAGGACATTATGATTTTGTTGTCTATGTTTCTAGCCCCACAAACAAGGACATTAATGATGATGAGTTATAATTTTTCCTGTGTTTCTAGCCCCACGAACAAGGACATTATGATTTTGTCTATGTTTCTAGCCCCACAAACAAGGACATTAATGATGATGAAAATGTTGATGAAAAATGTAAAATGAAATGATTTGTGTCTGTTATTTGCCCTTACCATATAAAGGGGTTTTTGATGAGGTAAGTGTCCTTATGGTAATATACCCATCCTATCGGACTGCATGGATAACCAGTCGCTGCAACCGCCAGGTTACTAGGGTAAACCACTAAATACAAGGTTCACTTATGAATAAAAATATTGATGAAAAATGTTGAATAAATATTCGTGTTTTTGGCCAACGGGTAAGGCAAGGAAGCTCTGTTTTTTTAGCCGACGGGTAAGGCTAGGAAACTGAGTAAATGTAAAGATGTAATTGATGCATTCTATCCTTACCCCAATAGATGAAGGGGTTTTTGATGAATAAAAATGAAATGATTTGTGTCTATTTATTATTGGTATGAAACTAAATGGTGCGGGAAGCAGGATCATTTTTATATTGAATCGCTTTTTGATTGTAAGGTAGAAAACCCACAATAGACTTAATTTATATATTTGTTCGATGATGCCTTATTATCATATTTGGATTGCATTTAAATACCTAGTCTAATAGTTGTAAGAGTGAAGGGTTGTGACCCTAAAATATAATTAATAAATAATATAAGTATTAGGGTATGTTAGGAGGGTCCTAACATGCCACCCCCCTTAAAGGAGATTTGTCCTCAAAGCTGGAAATTTGGAAATTGCTTCTGGATATCTTGAAAATTTTCCCACGTTGCGTCTTCTAAAGGTAAACCTTTCCAATGGATTAGAACTTTCGTGATATCGCGAGTATGAAGGTGACGAGAGCGGCAATCCAAGATAGCTTTTGGCTCGACTAGAAGTACTCCATCATCGGAGAGGTCAGGGAGAGTGGTTTGTGTCGTGATATGGGCTCCAACTGCGATCTTAAGGCAAGATACATGAAATACGGGGTGAAGTTTGGAAGAGGGAGGAAGCTCTAGTTTGTAAGCAACGGTCCCAATACGTTGGAGAACTTTATACGGCTCGTAAAATTTGGGTGCTAACTTTTGAGAACCTTTTTGTTTAAGAGAGGATTGATGGTAAGGTTGGAGACGTAAGAAAACCATATCACCCTTGTGGAAACTACGTTCGCTTCTATGTTGATCGGCTTGTTGCTTCATGTGATGTTGGGCGGTGTGTAGGTTCTCTTTTAGGATCCGTAGTATGTCATCTCTATTAGCAAGTTTTTTTTCCACCGCATGGACTTTTGTAGTCCCTGGAATATAGGAAGTGAGGGATGGTGGTGTTTGACCGTATAGTGCTTCATAAGGAGTCATTTTGATGGACGTATGGTATGAGGTGTTATACCACCATTTTGCTAGTGAAAGCCACTTTACCCAATGGAGTGGTTGAGTGGAAACAAAACATCGAATGTATGTTTCCAAGCATTTATTTACAACTTCTGTTTGGCCATCGATTTGAGGATGGTAAGCGGAGCTCATACGAAGTTGAGTACCTTGTAATTTGAATAATTCCTTCCAAAAGGTGCTAGTGAAAGTTGGGTCGCGGTCACTAACAATTGTGGAGGGCATACCATGTAATTTAAAGATGTTATCTAGGAATATGTGGGCTATAGTGTTAGCGATATAAGGATGAGCCACGAAACAAAAATGGGCATATTTAGATAAACGATCAACGACTACGAAAATGGTTGTTTTTCCTTCGGATTTTGGTAATCCTTCAATAAAGTCCATAGAAATATATTCCCATGTTTTGGTGGGTATAGGCAGAGGTTGAAGTAATCCTGGAATAGCGAGGGTCTCCCCATTTTGTCTTTGGAAAACTTCACATTCTTTTACAAAGTTTTTGATGTAATTTTTCATTCCTACCCAATAGAAGGAGGTAGTGGCTCTTTTATAGGTTTTTAAGAACCTTGAGTGGCCTACAGTGGGTGAGGTATGCACCTCATGAAGAAGTTTTTCACGATAAGTTGAATTGGGGGTGAGGACCATCCTCCCTTTGTATCTTAATATATTGTCCTTCCAAGTGTATGGAGGTTTGCTACTAGGATTATGTTGAAGTTGTTGAATTAAGGCATGGATAGGAGGATCATTTATCCATTCTTCATGCACCTCATCTACCCATTTAGAATAAGGGAGGAAAGAGAATGGACTTGATGCATATCTTCAAATTTTCTAGAAAGTGCATCGACTGCCATGTTGTCCTTTCCCTTTTCATATGTAATTTCATAATCATAGCCAAGAAGTTTAGTAACCCATTTTTGTTGTTCCGGGGTATTAGTCCTTTGTTCCAAAAAATACTTCAAGCTATGATGATCAGTGCGTATAATGAAATGTTGGCCAATAAGGTAAGGCCTCCAATGTTGAATAGCATGGACAATCACCAACATCTCTTTTTCATACGTAGAGCGAGCTAAATTCTTAGGATAAAATGCTTTGCTTATAAAAGCTAAAGGTCTTTCATCCTGCATGAGTACGACTCCCATTCCTATTCCTGAAGCATCACTTTCAATGACGAACGGTTTAGAAAAGTTGGGCATGGCTAGAATAGGGGTGGTACACATTGCAATTTTCAAGGTGATAAAGGCCTCATCCGCTTTAGATGACCATTTGAAAGCATTTTTCTTAAGTAATGTTGTTAGAGGAGCAGCGATTTTACCATAATTTTGGAAAATTTTTCTATAATATCCCGTTAGTCCAAGAAACCCATGTAGAGCTCTTAAGGTTTTTGGAATAGGCCAATTTTTCACCTCCTCGATTTTGGAAGGATCTACCATAACTCCTTCCTTTGAGACAATATGCCCTAAGTATTCAATTTCTTGTTTTCCAAAGGAACACTTTGATCTTTTTGCATAAAGTTGATTTTCCTTCAAGATTTGGAACGCTTGTCTAACATGGTCCAAATGTTCTTCCCATGTTTTGATATAAATCAAAATTTCATCAAAGAAAACTAATATAAATTTACGAAGAAAAGGGTGAAATACCTTATTCATTAGACTTTGAAAGGTAGAAGGAGCGTTGGTCAGGCCGAATGGCTCACCAAGAATTCGTAGTGCCCTTCGTGAGTGCAAAAGGTCGTCTTAGGAATATCCTTTTCATTGACTCGTATTTGGTGGTAGCTTGACCGTAAGTCTAACTTGGAAAAATAAGTTGCCCCGTGGAGTTCATCTAATAGCTCGTCTATGACCGGAATAGGAAATTTATCTTTGATGGTCATTTTATTAAGCGCTCGAAAATTGACACATAAACGCCATGAGCCATCCTTTTTTCTAACTAAAATAATTGGAGAGGAGTAAGGGCTTTTGCTAGGTCTAATGACTCCTGCCTTAAGAAGCTCTTGTACTAATTTCTCTATTTCGGTCTTTTGGAGGTATGGATAACGATAAGGTCTAATATTAGGAGGGTGATGCCCTGGAAATAGTGGAATAGTGTGATCATGACTTCTTTGTGGAGGTAGTCCTTTTGGTTCATTGAATACCGCCTTATGGTGGTCTAAAATATTTTGTAACTCTGGTGTCTCATCTTCTTTGTGACTAGGTTGAATTGAAAATAATTGGGCGACCATTCCTTTGTTTCCTCTTCGGATAATTTTCTCCATTCTATGCGAGTCGACGATTTGGGAAGGTCCTGATTTCGAGCCCTGGATAATATAGGTTTGGTTCTTTGTTGTGAATTTCATCCATAGTTCATCAAATTCCCATTGGACTATGCCCAAGGTTCATAACCATTGTACACCTAGTACAATATCGCACCCACCTAGGGGTAGGACGTACATGTCGCCTTTCATGTTATAAACCCCCATAGTTTTATATTTTTGCATTTTCCTTTGCATGCAATTTTTTTGCCGTTTCCAATCATCACTTCAAAGTTATTGCAAGGGTATATAAAACAATTTGCTTGTTTAGCCACCTTTGGATCGATAAAATTGTGTGTGCTACCAGAATCTAGGAGCACAGTAAGGTTTTATTTCTTAAAATACCCTTTAACTCGCATTGTTTGAGGGGCAGAAAATTCGGCAAGGGCGTTGAAGGAAACCTTTGGTGCATTTTCTTCGTCACTTTCAAGTGTGTTGGATAATACCTCTACTTCGAGTTTAGGTTCCTCTTCAGTAGAATTCCCTTCCTCTGTGGCATCTAGAATATATAATTTCCATGAGGCACATTTATGATTTTTGTCAAATTTCTCATCGCAATGGTAGCAAAGACCCTTAGCTTGTCTTTCCTTCATTTCCTCGAAACTCAGACGCTTAATTGGTAGAGCGGGGTTAATTTTGGGGGTTTTGTAGGATTTTTGGGTTCATCCATTTTGCATTGGTTTGGGGTTGGTATAAGTGTTTGATGGTTTCCCCCAAGTTGGTTTTGTGAACCGATTTTGTGCCTTGATTTTGTCCTCCACTAATTTTGCCAAGTCGATGGTCTCTAACATGTTTGTGGGGTTATACATTTGCACCTCTATTCGAATTTCTTCTTTTAATCCGCTAAAAAAACATTCTTGAAAGAAGGCAGCGTCTAATCCGGATGTTCGATTAGCTAGCCTTTCAAATTTTGCTTGGTATTCGCTTACCGAAGTGGTTTGGCATAATTTAGTGAGGGTCGTTGTAAAGCTTTGAAACTTGCTAGGACTGAATCGCACTAATAGATTATGTGTAAATGTTGACCACGTCGGAGTGTCGTTAGTTTTCTCAAACCATTGGTACCATTGGATGGCATCATTTTCCAAGTGGAAGGAGGCGATATGCACTTTTTACATTTTCGAAATTTGATTTAGTGAGAAATATTGCTCTGCTTGGTAGATCCAGTTTATAGGGTCTCCTCCTCCTTCAAATTTTGGGAAGTCTAATTTGGTCGTCCATGGTAGAATGGAAGTTTGTGGACCTCCTAACATTGCTCGGTTTGATGACCCGTGGTTGGGTGAATTTGCATGTGTTGTTGCCTGATTTTGACTAATGGCATCAAGTTTAACATCCATTGCAAATATTTTCTCGAAGAGTTCTCTTATGTTATGGGTATTCTCCTCTCTTTCCTATTGAAATTCTTCAGCGAGCCTTTCGTGTTTCTCATGAATGGAATCCAGTGATCGTCATCCTTTAGCCATTGCGGTTGGTGTAGGTAACGATCAATATGACTTGGTACAGGTGAGCAAAAAAAAAAAAAAAAAATTAATTTTAATTTTTTTTTCCTTTGCGTTTCGGACATCGAAAACCTTGATGTTGCGTTGAATATTTTAGCTTTTTCAAAATAGCCACTGGTCACCACATGAAAGGTCGAGCAATTTGGGTGTAAGACAAATTAATTCGTACCTTAGGAGAAGGTTTAATTTTTTGCGAGGATTTTGACACGGATCCGTGGAGCGTGAATGTTGTTTGCATCCTCGCGAATGTGGACTGGACAAAATGTGCGGTGGGAAAAAAAATTTAATGGTGAATTTGCTCCTTGATCTAGCTCTGATCCAGATGGTATGAAACTAAATGGTGTGAGAAGCAGAATCATTTTTATATTGAATCGCTTTTTGATTGTAAGGTAGAAAACCCACAATAGACTTAATTTATATATTTGTTCGATGATGCCTTATTATCATATTTGGATTGCATTTAAATACCTAGTCTAATAGTTGTAAGAGTGAAGGGTTGTGACCCTAAAATATAATTAATAAATAATATAAGTATTAGGGTATGTTAGGAGGGTCCTAAAAATTACCCTTAATAGATAAATGGGTTTTTGATGAGGTAAGTGTCCTTATGGTGATCTGTCCATCCTACCAGATTGTGTGGATAACCAGTCGATGCAACCGCTAGGTTTCTAGGATAAACCACTAAATACAAGGTTCACTTATGAATGTTGTAGAATGAGGAATGAATAGATGATGTTAAATATAAGTGCTATCTATTTTTGCCCCAACATATGAAAGGATTTTTTTTGTTAGGATGATGTGAATGCAAGGCAAATGGTGCAACCTTTGACAAAAGAATGTAGTCTTTTGAACCTAGCAAGTTGACTTGTTGATGATGTGAATGCAAGGCAAAGGGCACAACCTTTGATAAAAGAACGCAGTATTTTGAACCTAGCAGTTGACTTGTTGATGATGTTATGTGATTTCATGATTGAATTGTTTATTGCATTGGTGGGGCAGGTGTGGAACCTTGAACACCCCCAAGTTGTGTTGATGTTTTAACTTTCTAGCGATCTTTGCATATGCGAGTTAGATATATATATACATGGCTTTGATTTTTGTGTTGTATTTTTGTGTGAATGCAATGCCTGATTTATGAATGTTTTATGCATATTTTATGAAAATGGATGATTAATGCAAACTAATGGTAAATGAATGCAATGGAAAATGCTTATATGGCTGATTAATGCAAGTTAATGGTAAATGAATGCATACTTGTATGATAGGAATGCATGTTGTTCATATGATAATTTTTAGCTCAAAACTTTATTGGCCATTTTTTTTGTCCATTGTTTAGCCATCGGGGGTACCAAATTTGGTGGTGTTATGCAACTTGACAATGGAATACATGGATGTTGATATGAGAGAAGATATGGATGTTTATATGGAAAAAGATATGGATGTTGATATGGAATGACTACTGTAAGATTTTCAAAGACTCAAACATACTAGTGTCCTTAACCAAACTCACTAAGGTTGTCTAACTTTCTTTAGGACCAAATGTGTGTGCAAGTGAGGTTCAATTACCAAATATTGAGTATGAAAATGACCCTATCCAATCAAGAACCAATGTGTGTGCATGTGAAGTTCATTAACCCATTATGAGTAAATTAGGTATTACATGTTATGGAGATGACCCAGAGGCTAGCCTGTCCTTATGTGCGGTCAGAGGTCTCCCTTTTTGCGAGAGAGACATGTCACATTGCATGAGCTTACTCCACTGCCAGTCAAGCATCTATAGCCTCGATGGAGATTCACTCCATAGTCCAATGGGATTGATCTTTTAGACCTTGGGGATGACTACCCATCCTTGTCAGGGACGTGTAGTACGATCCTTACAACTTTGGGTATCAGGGGTGTTTTGGATTTTATTTGTTAATTTTGTATAGAGCTTTGGGGAATCATATTCTCAACCGAAGTATGATGAGAATTTTGACCCTATCCTTACTACTCTATGTTTTTATGTTTATGTTTTGGAGAGCAATTATGGTAGTGGTGAGAACCACTATTTTTGGACTATGTTGCATGATGGGACAAGTGAGGAATATTCCTTTTCGCCTCAAGGTACTACCCAAGTATGGTACTAACCCTCCTTAACTCAAAATGTTCTTAAGATGTGAAGAAATGTGGTTGGTTCAGGATTGTATTCGGAATCAATCAGCAATGCTCAAGATTTTATTAGTGTGTAAAGTGTATTTTTGGTCCTAAAGAAAATCAGACATTCGTTTGGATGTTGCTTGCTACACTAGTAATGGATGAGTGATTGAAAATCTAGGCTTTGTGATTTTTGACATATGATGTGGTTGACATATGAATTTTGCAAGAGTTGCATGATTTCTTCAAAATAGGTACCCCCAATTTGTATAACTTGACTTTTTGTTTATGGCCATATCATCATTACTATAAATGATCTTTGAACATGGGATGGGATGGATGCAAATGTATATGCCTAATGCAATGGAGTGTTGATATGCAAATGGAAATTGTACAATGCAATGGAATATGTATGATTTAATGTATGCGAATGAAACAATGCGTGAATTCAACAATAAAAATGCATGTCAAATGCTTAAATTTAAATGTAAATGGAATGTATGCAATGTGGGAATGCTTATGTGAATTATTTGTTCTTTTTTATTTTTTAAAGCCATGTATATATACATATATCCATCACATTAAGCATGGAATGCTTTTCAAGTGTATGATGCTTAGTGGTTCAGGGTGTTTTACTCCCCCTAGCCTGATAAGTTGATGACCAAAGGGGTTAAATGCCTTTGGAGATTTTTGGAAATGAAATGTGGCCAAAGGGATTAGGTACCTTTGGAACTTTTTGAAATTGGAATGTGACCAAAGGGATTGAGTACCTTTGGAGCTTTTTGATTTTGAATTTTGATGTGACCAAAGGGATTGTGTACCTTTGGGGCTTTTTGAAAATTGAATATGACCCAAGGGATTGAGTATCTTTGGATATTTTTGAAAATTGAATGTTACCAAAGGGATTAGGAACCTTTGGGACTTTTTGAAAATTGAATGTGACCAAAGGGGTTAGGACCTTTGGAGCTTTTTGAAAATTGAATGTGACCAAAGGGGTTAGGACCTTTGGGGATTTTTGAAAATTGAATGTGACCAAAGGGGTTAGGACCTTTGGGGCTTTTTGAAAATTGAATGTGACCAAAGGGATTAGGAGCCTTTGGAACTTTTTGAAATTGGAATGTGACCAAAGGAATTGAGTACCTTTGGAGATTTTTAATTTTGAATTTTGATGTGACCAAAGGGATTGAGTACCTTTGGGGCTTTTTAATTTTGGAATTTTATGTGACCAAAGGGATTGAGTACCTTTGGGGATTTTTTATTTTGGAATTTGATGTGACCAAAGGGATTGAGTACCTTTGGAACTTTTTGAAATTGGAATGTGACCAAAGGGATTGAGTACCTTTGGAGCTTTTTTATTTTGAATTTTGATGTGACCAAAGGGATTGAGTACCTTTGGGGCTTTTTGATTTTGGAATTTGATGTGACCAAAGGGATTGAGTACCTTTGGGGCTTTTTGAAAATTGAATGTGACCAAAGGGATTAGGAGCCTTTGGAACTTTTTGAAAATTGAAGGTGACCAAAGGGGCTGGGACCTTTGGGGATTTTTGAAAATTGAATGTGACCAAAGGGGTTAAGACCTTTGGAGTTTTTTTTTATTTTGAATTTTTATGTGACCAAAGGGATTGAGTAACTTTGGGGATTTTTTGTTTTTGAGTTTTGATGTGACCAAAGGGATTGAGTGCCTTTGGGGATTTTTGAAAATTCAAATTTGATGTGACCAAAGGGATTGAGTACCTTTGGGGCTTTTTGAAATTGGAATGTGACCAAAGGGGTTAGGACCTTTGGGGATTTTTGAAATTGAATGTGACCAAAGGGTTTAAGACCTTTGGGGCTTTTTGAAATTGAATGTGACCAAAGGGATTGAGTACCTTTGGATCTTTTAATTTTTTTTTGAAATTGGAATGATGTGGATGACTAGGAGGATGTGATATCCTGAGAGTCTCTGTTGTCCTTGGTGATTGAGTTGGTACCGATTTCTTGATCAGATGAGTTAGTTGGACCATTTGGCGTGAAGACTTTCATATCAATAAGGTCTTGGACAATATTTTTGAATACTTTATAGTTGTTGATGTCATGCCCCGCTTGTTGATGATAAGGACAATACAAGTGCTTCTTATAATTATTTGCATATTTCTTGTTAGGATCACTTGATTTTATTTCTTGAAGTACAATCTCTTGTGCTTCATAAAGCCTTTGAAAAATGGTTGCATAATATTCTGAAAGTCTTGTGTGGTTACGATGAGGCTTTTTGGGGTGCTTGGTGCTCGTGTCCAATTGTTTTGGACTTTGAATTTGTCGTACAGGTGTAAAAACCTGAGATGTGGGTTGTGAACGTGGATGTTTCAATTTTTGTGGTTGTTGAAGATGACTCAATTGTAACTCAATGTTGATGAGTCGAGTTAATATTTGTTGTAGCATTTGAGTGCTGACAATATGATTGTAAGCCTTGGTTGGCTTGTTGAGTGAGTTGGGATGTGGTGAATGGATTAATGAATGGATGAAATTGAATGTGTTGTTGGAGATATGATGAATTGGGGGTCATGGAATGAATTTGATGATGATGGGGTTGGTGAGGAAATTATTGTGAATGAAGAAAAGGATATGATGTATGAGGACTATGGATGGGTGGACTCATAGGAATGTAATGGGTTGATGGAGGAATGGAGCAAGTTGCATTTGATGTGACAAATTGGGGGTTGGGTACTTGTGAGGTAGCATTGACATACTTCTCATACAATGGGTTGGTATAGGTGGATGTGAGGTAAGTGTTAGGAACACTTGGATTTTGTTGTGATTGGCTTGTGGAAGAAGGCATACCATATTCATAAATAGAATTATGATGCTCTTGGGTGGGGCATGAGGTATCCAATTTGGGATCTTCATAATCCTCTTGGTTGAGGGGCTCTAAGACATAGTTGGAAGACTTGTAGATAGCCCTCACTTTATCCATGTCTATGCGGGTGGTGGTTGTCTCCACATTGTGTGGAAGGGAGCCTACTTGAGGTAGGGATGGATATGATGATTCAGACAAAGTATTTTGAACCATACTGGATGGAATGGCTACCAAAGTAGCCGGAGAATGGGAAATTTTTTCCATTAAGCAAGCTTGGTTTATTACTTTATGTTGATGTCTTGTTAAAACCATAAAGTATTTAAACCAGAAATTTGAAGCTTATCAAAATTACACAAACTGAAAAACTCTTATAGAACCTAAAGTAAAATAAAAACAATCAATCCTAGCTTTTACCACATGTGGCTTACCTTGTTCATTAATTATTTTCTTTTGTTAATGTGAGATTCTTTTTAGAGTTGTAGGTTTGTGTGTTTCAATGTGACTTAATCTTGTTTAAAGAAAACAAAGGTAAAAAGCTATGGCTGGTTGGGGCAACAAGATTCTTGTTGTTAATGACCTCCAACAAGTTTTCTCGGGGGTAATCCTAAGGTTTCTAGGGCAGATATTGGTGGATGGAAATCACGACCACCGTCACCAAACCTCAAGCAATAACTGGTGATGAAATCCAGCCACTACTGTTAAAAATGTGAATCATGCAAGTGTGTGTGATTAATTTTATTATATCTCTTGTTCTCTATAGTGTGCAAACAATGTTAAATATTACTAACTTTAATAATCTAAATCATAAGCCAACAAAAGATGTAAATTTCACCTAAAGAGCACAGAGTACACCCTTAAAATCCCTTGCCTACAAGTGATTAAAATCACAAGAGCAACCGGAGGGTTCGTCCACCTATCTGCCAAAGGGGCCAACCTAGGGTAGGATTACTTTATGCATCAAGATGTTGTTCCTATTTAGATATGCAAAGTTTAAGTGATCTTTAACTCTTAAATGCAAAATCTAGGATGCTTTTATATTTCACATGCACTCAAAAATGCAAATAATCACCTAGATCTATAACTTCAGAACAAGAAATGATTTTGGTATAGTGAAATACACACAAAACCTAGATGTAAATTACTAAGGATTCTTTCCCAAATGACTTTAAGTGCCTTTTATAACCCAAAAACAACAAAAAATTATAGAAAATGCAGAATATGTAAATCACAAAATACCAAAAACTAGGGGTATGAGACTTACTTGGAAGCCTTAGCTTTAATCCAAATCACTGCCAGGTGCAGCAGGGCATATTTGTAGGAACATTAGGGTGCTTGCGTAGGTGTGACAGAGCGCCTACATGAACTCTGAAAAGTGTAGCAAAATGCTGCAAAAACCTTAGCAACAAAATCAACGATTTTTGTGCTTTTTAAAATCCCTGCATCAAACAAAAAAATCATGTTAGCAAAGTAAATCAATATAAATAATGAAACCCTTGTGTGGTGCCACCATGATCGCCATTTGTGAAGACAAGAATACAACACTTAAATAATGAATAAATCAAATGACCCAAAGAAACACAAGATTGCACCAATAGATAATTTCATTTAATAAATGGGGGGTGGAGCTAATAAACTCCTTTTGATACAATTTGTACTCAATGAGTATTTGATACAAATATATACAAGATGCTAGGGTTCTTTGAAACCCTAGCTACAATAATGAAGTGTCTTCAAATGGTGTGTCCTTGCTCCCAACAGGTTGAGTGGGCTTCTTGATATCCGTAACCGGGCCACTCCAGCTTCAACAGTCGTTCAATGCTTTTGATGTATTATCAAATCTTGCACACAAATAAATAAAGGAAATTAGTAATAACAAATGAGGGCTCCACAGTGTGAGCCCTCAGAAATCATCACTTTAAAAACCCTAGTTATGGCAATAAAATGTGAACAGAATGAGATAATATGAAATGTAACAATCAATAAGTGATTTACCTTATTGTTTGTTGATGTTTTGTTGCAGATTCGTTGGTGTGATGCCCTAGCAACAACAACATATGTGGCGCAGCAGGTCTGAGGTGTGTTTTATGATGATGACAGACTCTAGCGGACACTTGGAAATCTCTAGCACGAGCTTCGCAGGCTTTGGTGCGAGCTTTGCAGGATTTGGCATGCACCTGAGAATATAGCAGGCTCTTGTGAGCACCTGGTAAGCTCTGCAACGAGCTTTGCAAGATCTAGTATGCACATGCTGGATATCACAGGCTCTGGTGAGCGCCTGGCAAGCTCTACAGTGAGCCTGGAAAGCTCGGGAGAGCGCCTATGAGTAAGGATAAATTTACAGAAGCATATTGTGAGGGATGTAGAGGATTCAACGAACGGGAAAAAGTGGTAGCGATGGCAATGGCAGAGGGCGAGGTGAAAAGGATAGATATGGAGGATGACCGGAATGATGGAGGTCCTATTGTCAGGTAGGTTTTGGGGATCTTCAGAGTTCTACAACCTTCAGCTTCACATGGGCTCTCTCAAGGGCACAACTGTTCTAGGGCATTCCAGGGTTTGGGCATTTGCATATGCCCTTACTTATAATCCAACCTTAGGATTTCTTAGGGTTTTAGGTCAACACTTTAGATCGTGTGGCTAAGATTAAATCACATCCTAGGGCTGAGATTGTACTTTAAATGTGGGATGGATTAATGAAGATGGATGGCTGAGATTAGATTAGATCTAATGGCTATGGTTAATTGAGTTTAAATATATATTTTTTATAATAAATATATTAAAATATAATAATAAAATATTATATTAAATATAAATAATATAATATATATATAAATTAAATCAAAAGGGGTCGAAAAGTTGCGGGAAAGGGTTAAAGTGGGCCTTTTGAATGCGGGAAAGGTGTATGGTGGCCAAGTGGGTGGTGGGATGGTTAGGATGGAGGATTAATGGCTTCAATTTGGTTTCTACAACTTACTTCAGTAGTTACCTTCTATAACATGCTTCGATAACATACTTCTGTAACATGTTTTTGTAACTGTCTTCTGTAACAGAGGTCAACTACTGTCATTATTGTGCTCTAGGTTTCCTTTATCCCTAATCCTTACATTCATCTTCTTCTCATCCGAGGCATACTTCCAAAGCTTTGTGCTCCCTACATCTTTCATCAATACTTTTCCTATATTTTTACTCAAGACTCGAATGAATTTTGCATAAATCAAACACATTTGTTAGATTACTACATTCAACATATTTGCTAGAATATACAATAATAATTCACATAAAACATATTATAATTACCATATAATCATAAGAATGAAACAATTATGTTACAAAAATATGTGTCAAATAACCTCTCATCAGCTTGGGTCAGTCTATGGACCTCGTCTAACATATTTGAAATAGTCCACGTAGGTTACTGGATTCCTTTGATCATATTAATTAAATTTATGGAATCTCCCTCTATAATTACTTTCCTGCAATCCAGAGATACCAGTTGGGAGGTACCTTGGAAGAGCACCCTTGCTTCCACAACATGACTTATTTGGCAACCGATATTTTCAACGAAGGCCAATAAGATTCTCCCATATAACTCCATGACCACTCCTCCAACATCAACCAACCCTGGATGTACCTTTGGAATGTGGGTACCTTTGGATCCTTTTGATGTTGACCAAAGGGCTTAAGTGCCTTTGGGGCATTTTGGATGAATTTTGACCAAAGGAATGTGGGTACCTTTAGAGCTTTTTGATGTTGACCAAAGGGCTTAAGTGCCTTTGGGGTGTTTTGGATGAATTTTGACCAAAGGAATGTGGGTACCTTTAGAGCCTTTTGATTGTGACCAAAGGACTTGTGGGTACCTTTGGAGCCTTTTTTATTGTGACCAAAGGAATGTGAGTACCTTTGGAGCTTTTTTATGTTTACCAAAGGGCTTAAGTGCCTTTGGGGTGTTTTGGATGAATTTTGACCAAAGGAATGTGGGTACCTTTGGAGATTTTTATTGGTGTGACCAAAGGGTTTAAATGCCTTTGGGGCTTTTTGATGGTGATTTGACCAAAGGGCTTAAGGACCTTTGGGCATTTTTATTTTATGTGATACATGGATGCACTTTATGGCTGCAATTGTGGATGATGAATGTATGCCTATACATTGTAAGATGTAAAAGAACCTAAATGTAAGCACCATAGAATGTATAAAAGTCATCAATAAAAATGTTAACCTTTTCAAAAAATTCATACATTTGAAAGCCAACCATATGTAAGATGATAAAAATGTAGATGATGGATGGATGACCAACAATATGTTATAAGGGAATAACATAGTTTTCATGAGACTCAAACACCCTAGTTAACAATTAAAAAGGTGCATACTAACTATACAGGACTTTGAAAGATAAAATTCTGTTAGGAATACCAAGATATTCAATGTCCCTGTGTGTGCATGTTATGTTCATTAAGATGATACATAAGACTACCTCATTTCCATGTGGGTTTCATTCAACCCATTTTTGTAATGAGGATCACCCTATGATCATTATTATCCTGAGGTTGGACATTGTTGGACATGACTACTAGGCAATACAAGCCATCAAAAGCTAGCTCATCCACAAGCTGACATTAGTCTGTACAAAATAAGGTCACTGATATGATAGACATATCAACATGCGTAAAAGACATATGTCCCACCATGATCGCCACTTTGTAAGAAAAAAAAAGAGACACCATTGCACTAAAACAAAACCATTTTATTATTTTGAGAAATAGATATTTCGATTACAATAAACCCCTTTGAAAAGGGTGTTTTACAATCTAAATGACCAAAGGGGATGATCCTATTTTACAATAAATTATGGTATCATGTTCTTATTCATGCTACAATCGATGTTGGAGATGGGTTTGTTGTGACCATCATGATGGATCTAAACCTTCGAATCTGGAACCATGAAGGATTCGAGCTTGTTGAACCTGGAACCTGCACACATGCAAATAGACAAAGAGTTTAGTAGCACCTGTCAAAATAAATCTAATGAAAATGACTAATGCAAATAGAAAATAGACAATGAATATTGCATACATGAATCATTATTTGAGCAGCATAACAATAGCATTTCCTTCCTCTAGATCTCTTTGTCTCCTCTCCTCCTATTTTTCTCCTCTCGTTATCATTCTCCTAAAATAAGAGGGGTATTTATAGCCTTTGAGGTAAACTGAGTAGGGTGATGAGGTGTCCCTAGGTTAGGCTAAACCAAGGTTAGGTCATGTGTGCACCTAAATTCAGCTTGTGGAGAGCTGATCACATGGTGACGAGGGGTTGAGTGTAGGAAAGGGCTTGAGTGGCCAAGGGGGCTACAAAGGGAAATGTCCATATTTAAGTGGTAAAAACCACTATTTTAGCCTTGAGGTTGCCTAAGGTGAGTCACATGGTCCAGAAGGAGTCCATTTAGGTAGTCTTTTCAATATGATGTATTTTAGGTGTCTACAAGGACATACCGAAAACGCCAATATTTTTGGCTAATGGGTGGAAGGTCGAATATGGGTTAGGGAAAACCTACATAGTTAACCAATATTTGTTTGACCCACAGATTACCCTACCTTAAGGAAAAACTAGCTGGCACTTATACATAGCTTCTGTACATACCTTTGACATCATTTTAGGTGTAGATTGGCTTAAAGCCTATAAATCCCTTATAAAATTTGAGGAAAGGTAATTAGATTTTACAGATGAATCCAATCAATGAATCTCAATCTATTGTGAACATGACTCATTTAGACCACATATTTTGTTAGCCATACAAGTTAAGAAGGCTTTGCACATCTTTGCTTTTGAGAAGTCTAATATTATTTCTTCTATGTATTTTCATATTACAATTTAGGCCAATAAGGTGGCCATGGAGCTCACTCATCTTCAAGAGCTTATTAAACAGTGGGAGAACACACCGTGCTCAATAATTTAGGATACTCCTCGTAGTAGATCCAGGTCCACACAGTACTGTCGCTCGCTCTCAAATTGTACTCCTATCCTAGTTCAAGGTTCTTATAGGGATGGTCATGGCTATGTGAATGTTACTCTCCCCTCAACTCCTTGAATTGCTGCATGGGTCAACTTAAGAGTTTTTGGCTGGGTTTATGTTCCCGACACTTCTAGACAAGGGAAGGACTCATTTTTAGGTGGCTAAAACTTATCTGTTTATTCTGTTCTATAGTTATGTAAACTATTATTAGTTTATTCTATCTATCAGTTATGTAAATTATTATCATTTTATTCTATCAATTAGTTATGTAAACTGTTATCAGTTTATTCTATCCATCAGTTATGTAAATTGTAGATTGTTCTATTGGATTACCACTCTTTTTTTATAAGGACGATTTTGTTTGGTTGATGGCGTTAGCCATGTGGCGTGTTTATCTTCCTCTCTTTTTTGTTTGTAAAAGTGTATTTTGTTAATTCTTTAATATAATGATCTTTTACATCAAAACAATAATGTTGACATCACCACATTCATTGCATATTGAAACCCCAAAATATTTAGTTGACTTCTCTTCAAACCATTATTCCCATGCTTTACTATCTTATCCACCTATTCTAAATAGATATTAGTGGTTTAGTGTATGATTTTATGGCATTGATACAAATTTAATATGTCCTTTTTCATCAGTATCCCTAAATTTGGTAAGTCAAATATCTTTCTAAAGTTAGTGAAAAGACTACATGTACCTCATGATCACCAATCACTACCTAACTCATGTGATGTTGTTCATCATAAGTCCTTAGTATATGCTACAACTTACCATTGAAAAAATCTTTTTTAAAATTTAGAATTTGTAGAATCTGTTGGACACATACATTTTGGAATGCAATCTTTAGTGGGTGCTCATGATTTATCTTATTCCACCAATTTTAACACAGTTCTACTACTAGTTGCTACCATGTCATCTCCTATAGTGGTATTGGAATTATCTCTTTCACTTTTTCCTTCTCCTAAGGTATAAATTCCATCTTTCATCCTTGTGTAGTACTTGTTCTTGGCCTATCACCATACTACCTCTCTTTTTCTACTTCTCTTGCACGTACTCACTTTGTAAGTCCTTGCATTATAGTAACAATGACTTCTTCACTATATAAACAAGATTTTGACTATGAATTTTATTCTAATAGAGATATCTTTTATTGCTCTGCTTTATGTATTCAATAAACTATGATGTGTCTCTTTTGTATACTTTTAATATTATATAATTTTGACCTTCAACTATAACTTTACTTGTTGTTGTTCAATTTCTTGTTTGAATGGCTTTGCAAAAAAATAAAACTACTGTACAACTCCTTATTTCTATAATGCTTGCACTTTTATGACACCACCATTTGCTACAATACTTGAATGATGATATATTCAACTTCGCATAGCATACGGTTAATTACTTATATGGTTTCCTAGTGGTATTAATTTATGTAGCATCCTCCTCACTTACCTCCTATACTTTTCCTTCGTTAGTCTACCATCTTCAAGACTTGCATTTGTATAACCCTTTAGTAGCAATTCCATTTCTTTACTTCTTGTCCTTTTGCTGAAAAATCCTCCATGCTTCTACTTGTATAACTATAACTCTTTAGACAAATTCTTCCCTACAAACAACTTCTCTACATCAAGGTTCTTCTATAGGATTTTTCTTCTTCAATGTTCTTTGTACTCCTTTGTGCTACACCTTCACCTTCACTTTTCTTATTAGTACTACACACAAGGTGCTTTTTCTCTCTTCACTACATCATCTATTTGGCTCCTTACATCCTGGCTTATCGCTCTTATGCATTGGTCTTTGTCTAATGCTAGAATAAATGACCAACTATTATCTTCATTTGGATGACAATATTCCTATTCAATAGTGTTGAATTTATAAGCCTTACTACCACAAAATATCATAGGTGATCTCACTATATCATATAGGTCCCAAAACATAGCCACAATATATATTTTTTTAATTTACATGGTGGAATCGGTAGCCACCACAAATCTAGATAGGTTGTTCGATTTTTATGGCCACCATAGTATTCTGCATTGTTCACCCCAGAAGCCGCCACATAGTTCTTCACGCATTCTGCCCCTATACCCACCATGCCACAATCATTTTAAACCTTTTATGCCACTGAAAGCACCAAAATAGCCACAATATTAAAAAATAAAAAATGATAATATGAGTAGAATAATATGAGCAAATTAATATGTATATCAATGCTTATATAATAAGGAGAATAATATTCATTTATATAATAAAATTTGAATGTAAATAGCCTAAATAATTCATGAACTATGCATGAAGAAAACTTGCAATATTAATTGCTCAAAAATATATACAAGCTTTATTGCTCCTCTTCCTTTTACAATGAGATATATGAGATATGAATTGTATTTCTTGTTGCTTCATTCTATGGAGCATTGTCTCCATAATATAGCCACAATAATGTGACTCTTCAAGTACTTGAATATTGCTCTTCATATGCCAAGTCTCATGACTCTTATCTTATCAACTTACCACTTGCATACTTGATGGACACTTGACTCTACAACACTTGCACACATATACATGACTCTTAGATTCCTACATGCACTCCTAATCTAGGACACTTGTGCACATACTCACATTACATATTTGCACTCTTACATACAAGATACTTGTGCACATTATCTCTTACATGGTTTTGTATCAACATTCAAAGCTTCAATGGTAGGATGGATGGATGGTAGCTCCCTTTTTGGTGTGATATTTTAGATCCCTATTGTGGTTATGCAATTTATTTTGATATTTTCTATTTTGGTGCATTTCTTCATTACTATCCTTGATAGAGATTGTGAAAAGGGTTTTGTTTAAATAGTCAATAGCTCCAATGGCTTAGTTTATTTTGGGTGTTTTGTGTTTGCTAGTGTTTATTTAATTATTGTTGTTGTTTTTGTATGTTTGTGTTTTTTGGTGTTTTTGTGTTTTTTGTATTTTGGTGTGTGTGTTTTCTATGTTTTTTGTTGTTGTTTATTGTTGTTTTTTTTAGTTCTTTTTGTTTTTGTTTTCATGTTTTTATTTGTTGTGTCTTTGTATCATTCTATTATTTTTGTTATGTTTATGTTTTGTTATGTTTTTTTGTGTGTTTCATATTTTATTGTTTTTTCTATGTTTTTTGGTTGTCTTTTGTTGTTTTATGTGTGTGTGTGTGTGTGTGTATTTTTTGTTGTGTTTTGTGTGTTTGTGTATTCTTATTTTTATTGTTATAGGCATGCTCCTTGAGTGTGTCAAAGGTGGTAGGCCAGGTACGAGCCCTAGGTAGATTTGGTAGGAGAGATATCCCTACCTCCCTAGATCTTAACCAAAAGTGGCATCCCTTATGGGATGTTTTCCATCAAAAAAAAAAGTTATATTCCTTACATTTCAAGGAGGAGATCCAAGATAAATTTTTCTAAGTGATACATGCATAATTGTTGTTGTAATATTACTATGTGATTACAATGTAATAGAGGTGGAGCCCATTTCGATCCCATATAACTCATTCATAAAAAGGATTACAATAAAATAGTACGTAATTATTTGGAATTCAAAGAGTGTCTTTATAGATTATCCTACATCCTACATCTATTTATGCTTGATAATATAGCATACGGGAGTTGCAAGATTAACAACATTGCTTTCACTTTCCAAATAATACTTCAATAAGTGTTCTACAATTCTCTACATAAGAAAATTTTAAGTGACATTTAACATAGAGTTACATAAAAGATATCCTTTCATATGAGCATATTTATTGAGAACTTACACTCTTATTCATTTCATGCAAATGAATCATCAATACATCTACATATTCTTGGACTTGGTTTACCTAGGTTTTACATCTAATACAAATGAAAATTTTGAATGCATGAATTTGTTAGAATTAATGTAATGTGCACTATGCCTCTGTTTTGACACTTGTCGGTTTATACTGACACTTGTCAGTTTATCATATAGGCCTTCTATATATGTAACTCATGTTTATCAATAACATATCACATAAGTTTCAGTCCTAACATTTGGTATCATGTTTTCTAATATTGCTATCTATACAAATCACGGATTGGAGAAAATCTTCTCTTTTGGTTGAGTCAAGAAAAAGAGGAGAAATGTAGGGTTAGCAAGGTGTGCTTGATATGGTTATTGTTTCTTTTGGATTCCTTGTTATTTCAGCGATTGACCATTCCCTAGTTGTCGTGTCAGGGGCTTTTTTTGTTGTTTAGCCCTTTTTTCTTTATAATTCTCAAATCAAGTTTTTAGCATTCTCACCTGCGATATTTTATGGATCTGTTTGAGTGGTGCTTTATGTGATGTGTTTATGGAATCTTGGTTTCCCGATGTGATCCCGCATGCCTGGCCGACATGGCGAAACGATTATTTGGTAGGTAGGAGTTTAATCCAGGATGTATCTGGGATTACGAAGGTTTCAAAAGCTTGTCTTTTTTGCAAGGGAATGATTTGATTCTGTTGTTTGTGGGGTTAAAATCTGTATATGGTTCTTTGGTTTTCAAGACTTCATAAGGCCAATGAGCATATTTGTAGCACTCTTTTAAAACTCCCATATTAGCATTTTGCCTAGATTCTGGGGGTGACCCTTGGGAGTTGGGTCCTTTTTGAGTTTTTTTTTACTTTTTAAAACTAATTTGTATCCGCTATAGCCTGTTTTGTCGTTGGAGTTTTTCGGGCTTGGTGGTGTCCTTTGTAATTTTGAGGCTTTTCATTTGTTTTTATCCTCAAGTTTTCTATCTTGAATGCCTCTTGATTTCCCGCCTCCCAAGGTCTTGTGTGCCTAGTTCTAGTTTCTCCTCTTCTACTTGGGATTGCGTTACCCATGCATCCGGTAGATGGGTGCTACCATAGGCCTTTTCTGGCTGATAGCCCCTGACTCTATCCGGTTTTTTTGGATCTACTTTTGAAGACTACAGACGAAGACACTTCGAGATTCTCTTCTATTCTTCTTTCTTCTTCTCCTCCATATTTGGCTTCTATGGCTCATTTTATTGTATTTCATGGCTCATTTTTTCTTATGTATTAAGGTGCATTTTTGGTAGAGACCGACACCTTCTAGATTGATTTCACCATGAGGAGGGATTTGATATTCATGGTGGATCTAGTCAGTGACCTACAAGAGGCAACATCCTCTGAGGATGACCTACAGAGGCAACAGACCCAGAAGTGGCTGACCCTGAGGCACCCATGATGACCCTGAGGCACTTAGACGGCTGACCCAGTAGCAACAGATCCATGGAAGTGGCTAAACTTGAGGCAACAGACCGAGATGTATACATAGTGAATCTAGCATTATTCACAATTGGAGAGCCAAGCACAAAGAGCACGAGCCTAGACCAAATCAGCAATAAAGGAGGATGTAGATTTTTTTAGAGAAGTCAACATTAAGGGGGAATGTTACCTAATGTTGACTTGTTTTTTTCTTTAGTTAGGATAGTGCACATTAAGGGGGAATGTTAGAATTAATGTAATGTGCACTATGCCTTTGTTTTGACACTTGTCAGTTTATACTGACACTTGTCATTTTATCATATAGGCCTTCTGCCTATATATGTAACTCATGTTTATCAATAACATATCACATAAGTTTCAGTCCTAACAGAATTACAGGGAAATCTAACTAGCTTAGTATATATATATATATATATATGTCTAGAGAGAGATATTGTGAGGTGTCAAAGTTTCTCAATACTATTTTAAAATAAGATTAAGTTTGATTGAGATTGGTTCTATAAAAAGGTTTCTCTTATAATGCGATCATTATGTTTAAAATTTTTAGTTTTTTTTAATTTTATTAAGATATGTATATAGTGTAGAAGTGGATTATAATTGAATCTAAAAGTAGAACAAAATTTCTAACCTCATATTATAGCACACATTTTATCTCTCTTTATTCTTGTTTTAATACCAGTCAACAAGATAATACACAAAAGCAATTGGTATATACCATAATTGATTAAATTATGATACATATCCCAGTAAAAATATTATTTTTGTTGAATATACCATTTGTGGCATTATGGTGGTAGTACCTTGATGTTAAATAGAATGCATATAATATTACATAGTGCCAACATGTAATATTGTTTGTTCTCTGATGACAAGCGAAAACAAGCCAAGACCTAGTGGCGATAGTGGAAATGGAAGAAATAATGGATCAGGATCTAGTAGTAGTTGTAGAGCTAAGAGTGATAGCCAAAATAAGACCAAAAATAGTAGCAGCTACAAAAATGATGGTATTGGGTTTGGTGAGGTGGGTCAAAGAATGCAAACCCTCTTCAGGATGCTGATGTATTCGGCCCAGTCCTTGAGCTTTGTTTGGAGGAGCCTCTCCCTAAATATTTAGACCCAAGGAGTCTCATGATAGATAGGGGAAAATTGTCATGGTCTCAAGTGGTTTTGGATAAACCTAAGTTCCCTGAAACCAAGTTCGATCTACTCCCAAAAAATGACCAAATTTTTATTTTGGACAACATGGTTAACATGGCCACTGAACAAGGTTCCCATCACTTGGTTGGAAGATTTATGAGGGTGAGGCTTGACCTGGATGTGGTTAATAAATGGGCTCATTCTAAGTGGAGGTTGGATGGTAATATTGAGATTATGGCCCCCCAAGGGCTTTTTTATGGTGAATCTAAACTTTTTTTATAATTTGAAGAGAATTTTATGGGGTGTTCCCTAGTTTTTTGGTAGATGAGAGCTTTTCTTGAGGATATGGGGACTTGATTTTAATATAGAGATCCAAAATAAATTGCAGGTCCCAGTTTGGGTGAGATTACCAAATCTCCCTTTTCACTGTTGGAATGAGGAGATTTTTGCTAGTATTTCTAAGGAAATGAGCCAACTAATTATTGTGGATCCGACCACCAAGTCCAAATCTCACCTTGTCTATGTTAGGATATGTGTTAATGTGGAGCTTGGAAAAAATTACTAGATTTAATTCAGCTGGTATCGATATTGGGAGTTTGAAATCAATTTCTAGAATATGAGAATCCCCCTATTAAATGTGGGGTTTTAAAGAAATTAGGGTGCTTGGTCCAGGTATGCCCAAACTGATTGCTTCATTCTCAAGGTTTGAAGTACCAGCAATCAAAGTAAATGGAAGAAGAGGGTTCTAGGAAGAAAACTAAAAACCCTAAAAGTGAAGGTAAATAAAAAATGCAGAAGGATTCATCCATGGAGGACCCTAGAATGGAAGATACCTTGGAAGCTAAAATCCTTGAAAATGAAATAAGTAAAGCTGATATGCAAAAGAAGTCTTCCATTGAAAATAAAATTATGAAAAATAATATGAATCTATGTGAAATTGTGCCCTCCTTAGAGAAGAACCTTGCTCTTTCTTCAAATTCCTTTGATATCCTTCAAGAAATCATTTTTGGAGATGAAGATAACATCTTTTTGAAAAAGTGAGTTGATGGAAATATTTAGTTATAAATTGAGGATGGTGAATATGAACATATCCAAATAACTTTGGAAAATATGGTAAATCAAATAAAAAATAACCTAGGAAAATTAGCTGAAATGAAAAATTTGTCCAAACTCCAAAAAAAAGACATCAAAAGGATATAGGGGTTGATGTGGGCACTATTAAATATCAAGGGAGACCTTCCAATTAGAAAATCATAGAAAAATAGATAGAGATAAATATTTCCAATGAAATCCAAAGAGTAATAGCCTTAGGCAAGAGTAAAAAGTTACTTAGGGTAGGAGGAAAAAGATGATTTTATTGACATGCTTGATTATAGGATGAGATTGAGCCATATGTTGGCTAGTATATTTGAGTATTATGTCACCCATATAGAGGACATTAAAAGTAAAAATGACTCTCTGGCTAGTGCATAAGTTTGATGTGGAGTATTTTAGGATTTTAATCCAGTTGCTTATGGTGTTTTGGTCTTTTGGGTTCCTGTTTTGTTTGGTCCTGGTAGACCATTTCACTCTGTGGACTATTGCACATTGGTTTATTTTAGTTTTATGGGTTATCTTGTCTATAATATCTCAAATTTTATATTTTTAGGAGATATACAATGATTATTTTATTGTATCTCCCTGTCCCTTGGGGTTTTTCTCCTCTTGATCCGCTTACTATTCTTGTTTCTATTGCGTCTATCATTGTAAAAGGTTAGGGGTCCTTTTAAAATCCTATGTTTTCCAACCAAATACAAAAAAACATTGTTTTTTATCCCATATAACATCAATATAAAACCTAAAAATATTTTAGGTATTTCAACAACACTAAAATAATGTAAAGTTTCATTTTTATGAAAAAAAATAGGGCAATGACATAAATATAACATAAAATATAATACCATTAGACAAGAATGTACAAACAATATTTATAATTATTGATGCTATTAGGTTAGCAAAACCAAAACACACACTATTTTCTCAATATACGAGGACATATGTTTTTATCCATACTTTGGACCCTATTGCTTGCACCTACCCATTCATTTCTATACACAAAAGATTTTTTTAATCATCTCTTAAATATAGTATCCCTCTGGTTCATGTATAAAATTTAACCAAAAATATCTATGTTATTATTTTTAACTTAAAAATTATGTTTTGTGGTTTTCTTTTACAATGGCAAAGCCTTTTGTCTTTTGAATATGCATATCAAAAATTTATGAATTCTTGCACTCCTTTTGCTTTTTCTCCTTAAACCCAAATAAATTTTAGTATTTCTATTGAATGTGATGCAATTTCTTACAAAAATAAAATCAAGAAGATTATCTTTTAGGTTATGTAAGATAAAACCTTTGTTTTTATCAAGAATATGAGATTTTTCTTTGAAATCTTACTTATTTACAATAAAAACAAAATAATAAAACACCAAGGGATAGTGGAGTTCCTTTGAGAACAATAAAAGGGTAATTATTAAATTAGATGTATTGAGTTGGTGGCTTGATGTAAATGAAGTTCACTTTTAATTAGTGCATTGTTTTTTATATTAGTGTGACTTCTTTTTGTGATTTTTAATTTTATATAATGATATGTTATGATATATCACAAAAAAGTTTCCAATCAATTTAAATGCTTGTTTGTTCCCATGTAAACTTAATATATTTTGGATGACAAAAGAATGAACGAGTACATATAAGAAAATAATTAAAGACTCAAATTGAACTACTTAATGATGTCAAAGTGAGATTAATTATTGCAAATTAACATTTTGGAGCCACACACTAGTAAACACTTTGAGAGGTAAATAATATAAATTAGAAATACTTATTGAATGCAACACATAAAGAAGCAAGCAACAATAGAGACAAAAAGTTAAAAAAAAAATTGTAAAAAAAACTATGTGAGTGAATTAAAAAGGAAAAATTATTAAATCTTTGCTATAGAAGATTTGGAAAGATAATAATATGAAATTCAAATAGTGACTCTACAATTTCTCCTATTTCCTACACTATTTATTCTTGAGGATATGGTATAAAGGGGTTATAACATCTAGATTATTACTTTTACCTTCCCAATAATGTGTGCTTAAGTATTCTAAAACTCTCTACACAAATAAGTTTCAAATGACATGTAACTTAGAGTTACATAAAGTGTGTCACCTTAAAATGTTTCAATATAATATGACACATACGTTAGAGTTACATAAATTAAAAAAAAAAGAGTTTCATAATAGCTATCAACATAACATTATATATAACACTTTATATGGAGTGTAAGAGAAAGATTCCTTCCACACAAATTGCTCTCATAATAAAATTAAAAAATGATAAATTAATAAAATATTCAAAGTTATACATCTAAACCAAGGGTAAACAAAGATAAATATCCTTGCTAATCCACCATAACATATCATTAACTTCTAAAAGAAAACGTTTTCCCCTGTACTCTAGAGACTAAAGCACCACATTCACCTCTATATATATATATATATTATTATACATTTTAGTTTTCAATAGAAAGATTCCAATTTTAAAAGGAAAGGAAAGACATTAATTTTTTAAATTGTGATATGAGTTTTTTTAGATCATTACTTGCATTAACATGCATCATTAAAGTTGGATTTTAAATTTAAATTTATTATAAGTTAAATTCATTGGCATAAATTATTAAGTAAATTGAATTTGATGGAATTATACAACATTTTAAAGTTGTTCTTTATATTACCATAAATTTTAGAAGTACATTCATTATGAATAAGACATAACAAGAAAATGTCTAAAAATAAGTACATGATAATGATTTGTTTCTCAATAATACATTGTTAGGATCACATCCTAACCCTTAATGTAATAACTTCCATGATGTAATAATTCCTAAGAACGTGGGTAGTACCCATGATTAATATTTTGTAATGTTCTAAGTTTTAGCTTATGTAGTGCCTATGACAAATGGCACCCTTTTTATGTAACACATGGTAGATAGGTTATGTAAGGTGGCCTTGTGCATGTAATTCGAGTGACATTGTGCATGTAATTCGAGTGGCATTATGCATTTAATTCGGGTGGCATTATGCATGTCATCCGGGTGGCATTATGCATGTAAGCCAACCATGGAAGGGAACTCTTTAAATACCCAAGAAGGCACCAATGTATTCATATTTTTGCAAGTTAATGAAGTGTTGAAGGAGGTTGCCCCCTCGAAGAGGCCTACGATTCTATCTTATTGTGAGATTGTTCCTTTATGCAAATTTCTTTTAAAAAGTGTATCTTGTTCTGAATATTAATATGATGTTTATGTGAGTTTATTTCCAAGCAATTGTGTGTGTGTTTATTTGAGTTTATTTTATAGTAGGATCCTAACAAGTGGTATTAGAGCGCTTTCCAGGGCCAAGTTCTGTTGCAATAGTAACGATTCTTGCATTTTAGGTATAATCCCTTGTTATTTTTGTGTAATTTTTCTTTACTATTATCAAATATTGAGACCAGTCAAAAAAAAAAACTGTCTTTTTAGTTAAGTAGGTAGAAACCCTATGTCAAGGGTTTTAAAATATCATGAATGATCTATCGTTATTGGCTAAGATAGATAGCCCATACAATGTCTAGTGAAGTGAGGGGCGATCAGGCTCCAATACCCAGGCCTTAGATAGAACTCGTGCACGGACTTGAGCTCCCACGCATCTTCGGGTGTATCGAGAGACCATTCTAGGGTTAACAAAATTTTATCCAGTAGGAAGCTTATCAACCTTGTATCATCCATAGTCCACGGGACACAACATCCCGGATGATTACCCTCCCGTATTGTCATAGAGGCAAATAGTGTGCTCAAGGGTATGTGTGGAATCCTCCTTGGGTAGTGGACTGAAATATTGGTTCGAGCACTATTATTTGTCATTGTGGTATAACAAAGGGCCTATAGGTGTTACATACTCCTTTACCTAGCATACCCTGGTTCTATTAAAAATTCAACCTGCAAAAAAATCACAAACTAAAACTCCCTGTCGTAAACCTGCATTCCAAATTCCCAAAAGTGAGCATATGAGAAAGGAATCCTCTACCAAAAAAATAGCATAAACTGCATGAATTTGGGATAGAATATGAGCGTGATAGTTAATTTGACAATTTGGAGAATAATAGTCAGATTTACAGTGGCAGGAACAGTCAAGTCAGTCAGGTCAGCACAGTCATGTTAGAAATTGCAATTTTTAGTGCCAGAATAGAACTATCATAACAATAACCTACACAATACAGAGAATCTTTAGACTAGTGAGGTAAGCAGTGTCAGAGAGACTATTAGGGTTGAGCAAAACATTGAGTGAGTGATCAAAGACCAATTATAGATAGTGCTCCAGTACCCAACTTTTGCACTATAGCTCAGAATCCAAAACTATAAGCATCGTTAGACTCAACAAAATAGGAGATAAAAAAGTAGTCTGGGCTGATCTAGTACCCAACTTTTGGACACTTACTAAAAATAGTAAGTCTTGAAACCCAATTCTATTTTTAGTAACTGGTCACAAAAAGATCCAAAATGGCCCAGGGTACCCATGGACATCAAAAAGAGCTAGAACAGATGGACTCCTTAACAAAAGCCATTGAGAATTTGAACTTGGAAATTTTCTCCATAAGGGAAGAGGTCCAAGGTCTTCATCTAGATCATGAGGCCACTAGCACTCACTTAAAAGAAACACTAATAGAAGTGGATAGCAAGTTGCAGAAGGGACCACTCAAAACAAAACACTAGGGTAAAAACTCTACAAGGAATGACCATGACCCATCCTTTAAAATGCCAAAATTAGACTTCCCTCAATTTAATGGGAAGGATGTTGATGGGTGGTTATGTAGGGTTGATCAATTCTTTATACTTCATAATTTTCCCATATATCATCGAGTTCAGAAGGTTTCCTTCAATTTGGAATTTGAGGCTCTACATTGGTTCCAGTGGTTACGTAATTCCAACCCAAATCTCTCTTGGGAGGACTTTGAGTCCCAACTACTGACCCGATTTGGGCCTAGTGAGTATGAGGACTTCACAAGGGCCTTGACCAAACTGCAACAAACATCCTCAATCCGTGACTACCAAACTCAATTTGAAAAATTGGCCAATAAGACAAGAGGATTGACGGAAGGGTTCTTCATAAGTTATTTTATCAGTGGGTTAAAATAGGATCTCCAAGCTGAAGTAAAGATGTTGAAACCATAGTCCATGATGGAAGTTATCAGTTTGGCCCATCTAGCTAAATCTAAACTCTCAAACCAAATGTGCCCATCGCAGTTTCCTCAAAACCAACCTTCATTTCCTTCTCGAACCCAAAATTCAATGGATAGTAAACCTACTACACCCAAGCGAATGACTACAGAGGATATGGATGCACGTTGTTCCCAAGGATTATGTTATAATTGTGATTAAATTTTTTTTAAAGGACATAAGTGTGCAAACAAAAGTCTGTTCTTGATAGATGTTGAGGAACATGCTAACACTGACCAGAGTGATGAGGATGAGGACCCTCCTGAAACACCTTCTCCACAAGAAGAAGATACACATGGTTCTGAGGCAGAGATTTCATTCCATGCTCTTGTAGGCATTACCACTCCACAAACCATGAAAGTTGTGGGATTTTTCAATGGCCAATGTCTTACCATCCTTATTGATTCAGGCATCACACACAACTTCATTGGTCCTCGAGTTAATAAGCGGGAAAATTTCTATATCCACACTTTTAATTCATTCGAGGTCATGGTAGCCAATGGGGGAACATTACCATGTAAAGGAAAATTCCACAATGTCAAGATCAGGATATGGGACTATGAAATCAAGTAGGACATGTTTGCCCTCCATTTGGGAGGATGTGATATGGTTTTGGGATCTCAATGGTTGAGTATATTGGGTACTATTAGTTGGAACTTTGTAGAACTCTGGATGCAATTCTCCCAAAATGGACAGACACACTTACTCAAGGGCTCCCCTGTAGGAACACCTCACCTCATTCGTTCCAATCATATGGAGAAAGTGCTAAATAAATCAAAACGTGGGGTCATTGCATAACTCTTCTCCATCCAACCAACCACTTCACTAATGGTTGAAATTCCATCAGACCTACAACTAGTTCTACATAAACATGAGGTTGTCTTTGCAGAACAAACTACACTACCATCATGTCACTCTCACAACCATTCTATACCATTGCTCCCAGGTAGCGCACCACCAAATATCAGGCCATATAGGTACCCTCATGCCATAATCAAAACTAGAAAAATTGGTACATGAATTACTCAAGGTTGGTGTCATCCGGCCTAGTACTAGCCCCTACTCCTCGCTTGTCCTCCTTGTTCCCAAGAAATATGGCTCATGGCGCCTATGTATTGACTATCGAGAACTCAACAAGACTATGGTCAAGGATAAATTTCCTATTCTAGTGGTTGATGAATTACTCGATGAACTACATGGGACCATGTATTTCACCAAGCTTGATCTCCGCTTTGGGTACCATCAGATCCGGCTCAAGGATGAGGACATCCCCAAAACTACCTTTCGCACTCATGAAGGTCATTATGAATTCTTGGTAATACCATTTGGTCTCACAAATGCTCCTTCTACATTCCAAAGTCTTATGAACAACATCTTCTAGCCCTTTCTATAGAAGTTCATCCTTGTGTTCTTCGATGACATCTTGATTTACAATCGCACATGGGAAGAGCACCTCAATCATGTGGATCAAACTTTACAGCTATTGGTAACCCATCACCTTTTTTCCAAAAGGTCCAAGTGTTCCTTTGGTTTGACTGAAGTAGAGTATCTGGGACACATTGTCTCATAGGATGGCATCAAGGTTGACCCTAAGAAGATTCAAGCAGTTCAAGAATGGTCGAAACCTCACACCCTCAAGGGACTTAGAGGATTTTTAGGGTTTACGGGATATTATCACAAATTTATCTGTAATTATGGGAAGATAGCTACCTCCCTCACCTCCATGTTGAAAAATATTCCTTCACTTGGACAGGGCCTTCTGACCAAGCCTTCATTGAACTCAAGCATGCTATGACCACCACTCTCGTTTTAGCCATGCCATATTTCTCTAAATCATTTTTCATTGAAAGTGATGCTTCTGGTCGTGGTATTGGGGCAGTATTGATGTAAGAAGGTCTACTTGTGGCTTTTACTAGTAGGGCACTCTTTGATCGTAATCTATGGAAATCCACATATGCTAAGGAAATGTTAGCCATATTGCATGCAGTCACACATTGGCTACCTTACCTCATTGGGCGTCACTTCTTCATCAAAACCAACCATCAAAGTCTCAAATATTTTTTGGAACAAAGAGTTGCCATGCCTGACCAACAAAAGTGGGTGTCTAAACTCATGGGCTAAGATTATGATATCACCTAAAAAAAAGGAAAGGAGAATATTGTGGCTGATGCTCTTTCTCGCCAAATGGAGACCGTAAGTATGTTGTGTACCATCTCAGCACCACTTCCCCAATGGATTGATTCCTTGCATCAAGAAGCACGTTAGGATGTTGATTTGCAAGCTTTGATAGCCTCACTAATGGATGATCCAGATACTGCACCAAGGTATAGTTAGAATGGCCATGATCTGCGCTACCATCAATGCCTGGTTCTGCCTCATAAGTCCCCACTTTGAGAGCTCCTCATGAATGAATTGCATGCCACTCCCTTTATAGGCCATTCAGGGTTCCTTAAAACATATGAGTAACTCAAGCACACCTTCTTTTGGAAAGGTATGAAATGTGATATCTGCTCTTTTGTTGCTACTTGTGACACATTTCAAATGATGAAAGGTGAAATAGTGCGCTCTCAGGGCACTCTTCAGCCATTGCTTATCCTAGATTAGGTTTGGATTGACATTTCAATGGACTTTATAGAAGGGCTCTCTAAATCTGGAGGTAAGTCAATTATTTTCGTGGTAGTGGACCGCCTTTCAAAGTATGCTCACTTTTGTGCCCTTGCCCATCCTTATACAACATCCATTGTTGCATAAATTTTTCTTGACTCCATCTTTCGCCTTCATGGCATGCCCACCTCCATTGTATTTGATCGTGATCCCACCTTCACTAGTCATTTTTGGCAAGAGTTGTTTAAGTTGTAGGGACTCAGCTCAAAATGAGTTCAGCCTACCATCCGCAAATGGATGGTCAAACAAAAGTTGTTAATAAATACTTGGAAACCTACCTTCGTTGCTTTGTCTCAGATCATCCCACTCAATGGGCAAAATGGCTATCCTTGGCCAAATTGTGGTACAACACTTCCTATCATACCGCAACCAAACTCACACCATTTGAATCAGTCTACGTGTGCCTTCCACCTATGCCTTCCTCTTACATTCCTGGAAGCTCCAAGGTCTAGGTCATCGATAACACTCTGAGTCAACACACCGAGGTCCTTCGCCAACTTAAGCAAAATTTGAACATGGCCCAAAATCGGATGCGCCAAAAAGTTGATCAACATCATTTTGAGCGTAGTTTTGATGTAGGTGATATGGTCTTCCTTCGCTTGTAGTCGTACAAACAATCATTCCCTACAACTTCGCAAGTGTTAGAAGCTTGCTGCAAAATACTATGGCCCTTACCAGGTTCTACAAAGGATTGGCCCCACAACTTACAAATTGGCGCTCCCATCCACTTCCAAGCTTCATCTTGTTTTTCATGTTTCTACTCTCAAGAAAGTTATGGGCACACAGGTACAAGTTCAATCCACACTTCCTAAATTGGATGAAGAAGGCTCCATATTACTTGAACCAGAGTAGTTGTTGGATCGCCGAACTCGCACTCTTCACAATCGTACAATTACTGAGATCCTGGTTCAGTGGCATGGGATTCAACCTGAAGATGCTACATGGGAGTCTCTCCACCAACTCCAGCAATAGTTTCCTCATTTCAGCTTTGTGGACAAAGCTTCTTCAATGGGAAGGACATGTTAGGATCCCATCCTAACCCTTAATGTAATAACTTCCATGATGTAATAATTCCTAAGAACGTGGGTGGTACCCATGATTAATATTTTGTAATGTTCTAAGTTTTAGCTTATGTAGTGCCTATGAAAAATGACACCCTTTTTATGTAACACATGGTAGATAGGTTATGTAAGGTGACCTTGTGCATGTAATTTGAGTTGCATTGTGCATGTAATTCGAGTGGCACTATGCATGTAATTCGGGTGGCATTATGCATGTAATCCAGGTGGCATTTTGCATGTAAGCCAACCATGGAAGGGAACTCTTTAAATACCCGAGAAGGCACCAATGTATTCATATTTTTGCAAGTTAATGAAGTGTTGAAGGAGGTTGCCCCCTCAAAGAGGCCTGCGATTCTATCTTATTGTGAGATTGTTCCTTTATGCAAATTTCTATTATAATGTGTATTTTGTTCTAAATATTAATATGATGTTTATGTGAGTTTATTTCCAAGCAATTGTGTGAGAGTGTGTTTATTTGAGTTTATTTTATAGTAGGATCCTAACATACATGATGATGTAAGTAATGATAAAAAAAATAATATAAGGAAGATGTCTAAAGGTAAGTGCATGATAATGATTCTCTTAATCAATAATACATGATGATGTAAGCAATGATGTAAGATTTTTTTTAATCTTTTGTTCTTATAAAAATTAAATGTGTATTATATTTTTAAAATTATAAAACACTTGTGAGTGATAAACCTTTATCATATTATTTAATTCATGTTGAAATTCATTAGATTGTATATATGTATTTTAAAAATTAATTTTTTTTGGTTAATATATATTAAAATAAAAATATTATTTAAAAAATACTTGTATGCTTTATTAATTTTATATCTTGTAAATATTATTAAAAATTTATTTATAAAAAATTGTTTATCTAAACTCGAATATTTGAAACAAATTACTTTGCTTATAAAAAATTATATTTAATTTGTGATAAACATAAATATTTCAAACTAATAACCTAATCTTAATATAAATTAAAATTTATAATTTAAAATAACTTGTTAAAATTATTTTATAAAATAATAATAAATAATTAAATATAAAAAATATATCAATGTTAATTTTAATATACTGTAAAAAAACAAGTGGATTTGTTTACTATAACGAGTAACTGTACTATTGGTAAATTATTTCCTGTCTTTATCTTGACTAAGACATGACTGTAATTTTGCCAGCTGGTGGTAATCGTAGTGTTCAGACTTATCATACACACGTTAGACGTTGGTGTGGTGTACGCTTCCGCTTATCTTGAAAGAAACGAGATAAATCAGACTTATTGACCTTTGGCGTTGGCTTTCTAATTTAGAGCTTATGTATCGATCCATCTCTACCATCCGCATGTTAAGCCCCCACCATTTTTTAAAAGTAATATATACATAGACATGTGATTAGACTATGAAATATTAGTGAAAAATAATTTTAGATAGTTTTTTTTTTAACATAGAGGAATCGGTAACTATCTTTTTTTTTTTGAATTGGTTATAAGATCAAGACACATTGTCTATTGTAACATCAAATCATGGTGCTACCACTATTACCTCTATTTTGTCTCGATAGGCATAATTTGGAGTGAGGGAGACCCCTCGTGACTTAAGGTTGGTATCGTCATCATCACGCTGACGCACACTCGGTGAACTCAAGTTAGACTACTACTTTTGCCCTAGATTGAACATGCTTGTGAGGTTTGAACCTAAGTCTCCTCCTGTAAGTGCCCAACTTCTTACCAATCAACCTAGCCCTCACGAACCTTTTTTTAAATTTTAGGTTAGTGTGAGAAACCCCTATGACCAACGCACATGGTTGAGCAATCTCCTCCCAACCATGACCCCTCCTAAAGTCGAGAACTATACTTATTAATAGGGAATTTACCACACATCCTTTGTGTCCCCTTTGCATTGCAGAGGTTCGATAGACTAGGCTTGCCTTCTCCTTCTCCACTTGAGCTACAAAGACGGAGTTTGGTTTGGTTTTGATTAGACTATGTAAGATTAATGATAGTGAAAAATAATAATTTAATATAGGTTTTTTGTTTTGGTAATATAAAGTATAGAAGGGCAATTACCTACTAATATTTTAAGTTTGCAATTTTATATAAAATTTTAGTATCTTATATTTTATAGTTTAATTATTTTTTAAACTATTTAAGAATCATAATATAATAATTAAAGTTACAGCATCAAAGAAGTTTAGATTATGAGTTATATTAATTTCATATAGAAAATGATAGAAATTAGTTTTTTTTTTAATGTAAACCTATGTTTAATGAATTAGGAAAAACTCTCCTAGAAGTTTAGAACATTAGTAAGATGTGTAACCTTTAATGGGGTTCTAATGATTACACAAAAATGAGAGTGTTAATGGGTTATTGAGATAGCTTAACCTCAAGTTACAAGTTTATATTTTTATTAGAGAACTTCATATATTCATAGCTTTGAACGCAAGTCCAAGCCATCTTCCATGTCTTTATCTATTTTGCAATAATCCCTACTAAAGAATCTAATTCTTTTGAGTTTTTATTATTTTAGAGTGAGTTGTTGTACAAACCATTTAATAGAATACCCCAAGACATTTGTTTATGCATAAAAGAAATCATCACAGAGATGCTTTAAATCCATGTATTAGATATGATACAATCATCATATCGATTTGGCTATTCTTGCCTTAAGCTAGAGATATGCATTGGCATGTGTGAGCAATCCTCTATTATCATGAATGCCAATTGCTCTCTAAATGCTTCTCTATAACATGTAAATGACTAACCTTGACATGTTTAATTATCAAGACTTTGACAACAACAATATTTAGGCCTAAAATTCTTTACTTGAAAAATGCATCCACCAATTACATAATTTATGGAAATGATTCACTCGTCTTATATTAATAAGATGACAATAACACAACACACTCAATAATCTTACCAAGCAATGTGTTATGCTTTATCTTATTTTGCAACGTTATATCCAAGATGGTAATGTTGTTAAGTACCTAAGATAGGTACTTAATAATATAATATTGTATTGTATGTTAGGTACCTGCATAGGTACTTAGTATATAATATAGTATTGTATAGTTGACATGAGCTATAAATAGTCCAACAATAGTGTATAGTTGGGATGAGCTATAAATAAATTATATTGGCATAAATTAACCCAATATTTATCTTTAGGAAATTATTATAATAATGGATGGGATACGAATACAATTATGACTTCCACCAAAAAAAGCATAAGAGGATGGTTGAAAAAGGGAGGAATATCATCATTATAAGCATGAATTTGAGATCTTGTATCTTGTAATAGTCTTGCCTTGGAGTGACTTCCTTCCAATAAGGAGCTTTGTAGAGTGTAGCCCTACCTTAAGAGTTTGATTTATATTTTGATTATATTAGAGTAATTTACATATTTTATCAAAGTACATAGTCTGTAAGGTATTACTAATTGTTAAGTTGAGTGCAAAAAAGAAAAAGAAGATTTTTTTTTATATATAGAATAGGTTATTAACAATTGTTAGTTTGAGTGCAGATATGTTAGCTAGGGAAATAAAATCAGTTGTAGTCTATTCTCAATTTTTTTTAATTGTAGATTTAGTTGTTTCTTGAAAGGAATTAGGATTACTTGGGGAATTTTATTTTTAGAGAATACAAGTTTTGAATTTTTGGGATTTGAGATCATTGAGTTGTCAAAATTCACTAGAAATAATGATGATGATAGGGAATAGTGGAAAATATTTAAATATTTAAATGATTGTAGATGGGAAAGTGAGATTTATAATTCTTTGAGAGGGAAAGTTGAATCTTGGTTTATGGACTTAAGGTGGACTCATCAACAAACATTCACATGGGAGGAATTTGAAAATACATTCTTAATTAGATGGGTGTTTGAAAAAAAGGTAGTTAAGATCCAGGTTGGACTAATGGAACTAAAAAGGTGAAAAACTTCAAGAAATTAGCAAAAGAAAAAAATAAAGGTGATAATGTGTAAATTGAAGGAAGCACAATGTGGATGTCATATGAGTCTATTAGTGTTCAAAAATGTTTGTGACTCCCAAAATGTGTAGAATAAATAAATAAAATAAATAGGCATACTAAAAACTATGTAGAAAAAATAAATAGACAAATAATTTATGAGAAATTGGCAAAAGAAAGAGGATGGTAGTGTACAAACCGAACCAAAGGATGTATAGAAATTTTTGAAAATATGAAGAAGTTGATAGAAGAAAACATTATGCATGCGAAAGAAAACACATCTTGGTGTTAGATAAGTCAAACAGTAATCTAAAATAATTATTTAAGTTAGACAAATCTATTTTGTAAGTTTATGGCTACATTCAAAGGGAAAAGGTTGTTATTTCTATAAACCTTAATAATTAGATGTAACTTCATATATATATATATATATATATAAGAAGGGGTTTTGGAAGGGTCTTCAAACCTTTTACATAGGGTTTCTATAAACCTTTTACATCAGATGTAACTTCATTAATATTGCTTTGGCTAAAAGGTTGCAATTTTAAGGAGAGTAAATAAAAAATATAAGGCTTAACAATGAATATTCAAAATTTTCAAGATTTTAAAATCATCATGGACAAATATGTTTTGCATTTAGATTTTCATGCTATTGAGATGAAAGATGTGGATATTATTCTTGGACATGCTTAGATGAATTCTTTGGGTACTATTAACATTAACCTGCATAAGAAGTTCATGAAGTTTTGATTCAAAAAGAAGAAAATAATAGGACAAGCTATTTCTCAGTGTAAGAGGCACCAAGTATGACAGTGTTTGACAAAGAAAACTATCAACACAACATTCTCATCCATACATGAGAGTTGTAAGAGAAGGATTCCTTCCACACATATTGCTCTTATAATAAAAATAAAAACAATAAAATATCCAAAATTATACATCTAAACTAAGGGTAAATGAAGATAAATATCCTTGCTAATCCAACATAGCATATCATTAACTTCTAAAAGAATTTGTTTTCACTCATACTCTAGTAATAGCGAAAAATACTAAAGTACCACATTTAGTATTACTTTTTATGATTACAAACTAATAAATAATTTAAACAAAATGAGTATTATTTAGTTATTTTTTTTATATCATTATACATTTTAGTTTCCAATATAAAATTATTATAGTACTATCACATAATACAAATTAAGGTTTTTTTTTTCTAATATACATCTAAAGATTGTATTATGGAAAAAAAATTCAATTTTACAAGAAAAGGAAATTCATTAATTTCTTTAAATTATGATATGAGTTATTTTACATAATTACTTGCATTAGCCTTCATTTTTTAAGTTGGATTTTAAATTTAAACTTATTATAAGATAGACTCATTCAAATAAAGTTTTGAGTAAATTAAATTTAAGGAATTGTACAATATTTTTACATTGTTCTTTCTTTACATAGCCACAAAATTTGGAAGTACATTCGCTATGAATGGGACATAACAAGAATATATAATCACTATGAGTTGAACATATTAATACATGACAACCTAAACAATAATGTAAAGAAAATATTTAAAGGTAAGTATATGATAAAAAAATTCTCAATACATGATGATTTAAGCAACAATGCAAAGAAATGTTTAATCCTTTGATCATCTAAAAACCAATTGTATATTTTATTTTTAAAATTATAAAGCACTTATATAATAAACCTTCATCACTCTAGTTGGTTCACCAAAACTCGTAGGAGGTAATCTTGTAAAAAGGAATCTTATGGGGTCCTATGTACATCCTCAGATGCTTCAAAAACAATGAAAGAGTAAAACAATTGTTCTTTGATTTTCCATAAGCAAAAAAATATGGATTAAGATAAAAAAATAGTTTGGATCGGATATACCAAAGAGTATAAACTTAGAAACTTTTCTAAAAAATTGGGCCCATAAATAAAAATGGGGATTAAAGAACAAACATCTCTTAAAACATACTTGGTCATCCATACCACCCTTCATTATATGGCACATTTGGAAGGAACGAAATAGGATATCCATACCACCCTTCATTAAAAAACTTGAATGTAATTTTATATGTTGTAAATATTTTTTCTACTTTTCTAGCGCAATTGGTGAAAGTCTTGGGTGTTGGTAGAGGCCAATCCAAGTTCCATTCTCCCTGCCTCAATACTGCAAATATACGGTGTAGCTAGGAATGTCCTATATGCTGGTAGAGGTCGACAGGGCTCCATTCCTCCTACACCCACCTTGTTGATAGGGGTCTAGGTCCCTCTAAAAATCTTGTGTTTACCCTAAACATTTCAAGGTTCAAACCGCTACATACCCAACAGGGGATAGGTTGGATGGTAGCGTCTGAGTGATTGCCGATTGGCTACCCCAGTTCGATGCCCTAGAGGGTCGGGGTTCCGATCTCGATCTCGTTGACTCAGTAGGCTTAGGATTTATAAAAGTAACTCATTCATAAAGTTACATATTTCCCTAATAAATCAAAAAAATATATTATTAATTTTTTTTTTTATAAAAATATATTAATCTAAATTCAAATATTTGAAATTAATTAGTTTACCTTTAAAAATTTATGTTTAATTTTTTTATAAACATAAACAATAAATTGTTAATTTAAAATTAATAACATAATCTTAATTTATACTAAAATTTTAAATTTATAATACTGGTTAAAACCTGTTTATAAAATAATAATAATTAATTAAATATAAAAAATAATTAATTTTAATAAACTATTTAAACGTTAACTTTATTTATTTATATATATAATTTAAAACCTTAGATAATGTTGATTTGTTTACTCTAACCATAAACTGTAGTATTGGTAAATTCTTTCGTGTCTTTATCTTGACGAAGACATGATTGTGATTTTGCCAACTCGTGGTAACTTTGGTATTGACAAATATCGTTTCAGCCAAAGCATCTTGGACTTGACCACACCAGTACATTGTGAGTGGCCGACAGCATCTTTAACTTTTAGAAATGAGATGCAACATTCCATAATGACCATACACAAGTTACCCGTTTGTGTGGTGTAAGCTTCTCCTTATCTGGAAGGGACCAGTGATAAATCAGAATTTGATTCCTTCGGGATTTATAAAAATATATATTATTTGAAATTTATTTATTAAAAAATATTAATCTAAACTCAAATATTTAAAATTAATTATTTTACATTTAAAAATTTATGTTTAATTTTTTTAATGAACATAAATAATAAATTGTTAATTTAAAATTAATAACATAATCTTAAGTTTTACTAAAATTTTAAATTTATAATACTGGTTAAAACCTATTTATAAAATAATAATAATTAATTAAATATAGAAAATATTTAATTTAATAAACTATTTAAATGTTAACTTTCTTTAATTATATATATAATTTAAAAACTTATATAATGCGGATTTGTTTACTCTAACCATGAACTGTACTATTGGTAAATTCTTTCCTCTCTTTATCTTGACGAAGACATGATTGTGATTTTGCCAACTCGTTGTAACTTTGGTATTGACAAATATCGTTTCAGCCAAAGCATCTTGGACTTGACCACACCAGTGTATTGTGAGTGGCCGACAGCATCTTTAACTTTTAGAAGTGAGATGCAACAATTCATAATGAGTCACCATACACACGTTACCCGTTTGTGTGGTGTAAGCTTCTGCTTATCTGGAAGGACAAGTGATAAATCAGACTCATTGACCTTTGACGTTGGCTTTCTAAATTAGAGCTGACGTGCCAATCCATCTATACCATCCACACCAAATTATGTCCCCACCATTTTTACACATTTATTTTTTTTTCCTAGGAAACTTCATACATTTATAGTTTTGAACTCAAGTTCAAGGTATTTTTTACGTTTTATTTTATTTTGCAATAGTTATTATTAAAGAATTTTGATTCCTTTGAGCTTTTATTTTTTTTCTAGAGTGAGTTGGTATACAAATCATTCAATAGTATGTTCTAAGATATTTGTTTATGAGCAAAATAAATTATCACAAATTAGGGATGCATTAAATTTATGTATAAACCATGAAGCATTGTTTATAGTTCATACAGATTTAGATTTTCTTGCCTTAGTTTTAAAGATAAAGACTGTGAAGAATCCTTTATTATTAAGAATGAATGACAATTGCTCTTTTAGATGCTTCCTGATAACAACATGCAAATTATTGACTTTGGCATGCTTAATCATGGCCTATAAAATATTTATTTGAAAATACATTTATTGACTTTGGCATGCTTAGTCATGGCCTATAAAATATTTACTTGAAAATACATAGAGTTACATTTAACATATTAAGTAGCCGCGGTGGGCCCCCTCCCCCCCCCCCCCCCCCCACCCCCCCCCGGAGAGTTTGAACCCTACCACAAAAAAAATCGCGATTGTAACCATTGCTTCTATATATATATAAAAAAAAATATTTAACATAGTCACATAAAATATATCTTTTCATATGAGCAAATTTATTGAAAACTTATACTCTTCTTCATTTCATGCAAATAAATCATCAATACATCTACATATTCTTGGACTTGGTTTACCTAGCTTTTACATCTAATACAAATGAAAGATTTGAATGCATGGATTATAGGGAAATCTAACTAGCTTAGTGTATATATATATATATATATGTGTGTGTGTGTGTGTGTGTGTGTGTGTTGGACTTGGTTTTACCCGATTTTATATCTAATATGAATGAAAACTTTGAATGCATGAATTATAGGGAAATCTAACTAGCTTAGTATATATATGTCTCTAGAGAGAGATATTGTGAGGTGTGAAAGCTTCTTAATACTATTTTAAAATAAGATTAAGTTTGATAGAGATTGGTTCTATAAAAAGGTTTCTCTTATATTGCGGTCATTATGTTTAAAATTTTTAGTTTTTTTTTTTTATATATATTTGATTATGAGATATATATATAGTGTAGAAGTGGATTATAATTGAATCTAAAAGTAGAAGAACCAACTTTCTTGACTCACATTGTAACACACATTTCATCTTTCTTTATTCGTGTTTTAATACCAGTCAACAAGATAATACACAAAAGCAATTGGCATATACCATAATTGATTAAATTATGATACATGTCCCATTAAAAATATTATTGTTGTTGAATATACTATTTGTGACTTTATGGTGGTATTACCTTGAAGCTAAATAGAGTGCATATAATATTACTTAGTGCCAACATGTAACATTGTTTGTTCTCTGATGACAAGCGAAAACAAGCCAGGACCTAGTGGCGATAGTGGAAATGGGAGCAATAATGGGTCGGGACCTGGTAGTGGTTGCAGAGCTAAGAGCGATAGCCAAAACAAGACCAAAAATAGTAGCGGCTACAAAAATGATGGCATTGGGTTTGGTGAGGTGGGATCAGAGAATGCAAACCCTATTTAGGATGCTGATGTATTGGGTCCAGTCCTTGATCTTTGTTTGGAGGAGGCTCTCCCTAAATATTTAGACCCAAGGGGTCTCATGATAGATAGGAAAAAACTATTGTGGTCTCAAGTGGTGTTGGGCAAACCTAGTTTCCTTGAAACCAAGTTCGATCTACTCCAATAAAATGACCAACTTTTTTATTTTGGACAACATGGTTAACATGGTCACTGAACAAGGTTCCCATCACCTAGTTGGAATATTTATGAGGGTGAGGCTTGATCTAGATGTGGTCAAGAAATGGGCTCTTTCTAAGTGGAGGTCGAATGCTAATATTGAGATAATACCCCCCAAGGGCTTTTTTATGGTGAATATAAACTATTTTGCTAATTCGAAGAGAATTTTGTGGGGTGGTCTCTCGTTCTTTGGTAGACGAGATATTTTCTTCAGGATATGGGGACCTGATTTTAATCAAGAGACCCAAAAAAATTTGCAGGTCCCAATTTGGGTGAGATTACCAAATCTCCTTTTTTAGTATTAGAATGAGGAGATTTTTGCTAGTATTGCTTAGGAAATGGGCCAACTAATTATTGTGGATCTGGCCACCAAGTTCAAATATTGCCTTGTCTATGTCAGGATATGTGTTAATGTGGATCTTGGAAAAAATTACCAGATTTAATTCAGCTGGTATCGAGATTGGGAGTTTGAAATAAGCTTTTAGAATATGAGAATCCCCTTGTTAAATATGGGATTTGTAAGAAATTAGAGTGCTTAGCCCAGGTATGCCCAAACTGAATGCTTCTTTCTCAAGGTTTGAAGGTCTAGTAGCCAAAGCAAACGAAAAAAGAGGGTTCCAGGAAGAAAGTTGAAAACCTTGAAAGTGAAGGTAAATCAGAAATACAGAAGTATTCATCCATGGAGGACCCTAGAATGGAAGATACCTTGGAAGCTTAAATCCTTCAAAATAAAGCAAGTAAAGCTGATATGCAAAAGGAGTCTTCCATTTAGAATTAAATTGTGAAAAATAATATGAAGCTATGTGAAACTTTATCCTCCTTAGAGACAAATTTTGCTCTTTCTTCAAATTCCTTTGATATCCTTCAAGAAATAATTTTTGGAGATGAAAATAATATCTTTTTGAAAAAGTCGGTTGATGGAAACATTTAGTTAGAAATTGAGGATGGTGAAGATGAACAAATCCAAATAACTTTGAAAAATATGGTAAATCAAATAAAAATAACCTAGGAAAATTAGCTGAACTAAAAAAAGTTGCCCAAACTCCAAAAACCAGACATCAAAAGAAGATAGGGGTTGATGTGGGCACTATTAAATCTCAAGGGAGACCTTCCAATCAAAAAATTAGAGAAAAATAGACAGAGACAAATATTTCCAACAAAATCAAAAGAGTAATAGACTTAGGCGAGAGTAAAAATTTGCTCAGGGTAGGAGGAAAAAGATGATTTTATTGACATGCTTGAGTCTGGGATGAGATTGAGCCATATGTTGGCCAGTATATTTGAGGAGTATGTCACCCATTTGGAGGACATTAAAAGCAAAAATGACTCTCTAGCTAGTGCATAAGTTTGATGTGGAGTGTTTTAGGATTTTAATCTAGTTTCTTATGGTGTTTTGCTCTTTTGGGTTCCTATTTTGTTTGGTCCTGGTAGACCATTTCACTGTGTGGACTATTGCACATTGGTTTGTTTTAGTTTTATGGGTTGTCTTGTCTATAATATTTTAAATTTGATATTGTTAAGAGATATGCAATGGTTGTTTTATTGTATCTCCCCGTCCTTTGGGGTTTTTCTCCTCTTTATTTGATTATTGTTCTTGTTTCTATTGCGTCTATCATTGTAAAAGGTTAGGGGTCCTTTCAAAATCCTATGTTTTCCAACCTAATAAAAACAACATTGTTTGTTCTCCCATATAACATAAATATAAAACCTAAAAATATTTTAGGTATTTCAACAACACTACAATAATGTAAAAGTTTTATTTTTATGGAAATAAATGGGGCAATGACATAAATCTAACATAAATTATAATGTCATTAGACAAGAATGTACAAACAATATTTATAATTATTGATGCTACTAGGTTAGCAACTCAAACCAAAACACACACGATTTTCTCAATATACGAGGACACTTTTGACCCTATTGCTTGCACCTACCCATTCATTTCTATACACACGACCCTTGAAATGTTCACCGTGCAAGTAAATTGAACTCATCTCCACCTGTATGTTACCCATTTTCTTAATTGTATCAATTTTTGTAAGGTCCTCAGTGATGAACTGATATGAATAATAGTTTGGTGTTATTTCTTCTTGGAGTTTCTAGAATTGAGGGACCATATTCACAGTGTGTGCCTCCATTGCCTCTGGATCAAAAGTCACCTTCTTCACTGTCATAGCTAGAGCTTACACGTCATTTTGCTTGCAGCTTTTCAACCATCGCGAGGAACTTTGTTGTGCTCGATTGATCTTCTCTGCTACGTGGTGCCCCATTTGAAGTTTCATTTTTGAAGTCAATGGCTCCTATGATGCAAAAATTGGAGAAAACGAGAAGAGAGTCTGCTGAGGGTTTGGCTTAATAGAGGGAGCGAAAATATAAGGTGTTATAGTTACACGTATGCTTGGATGGGCTTGCATATTTATAGCGACAATGGGGTTGACAGGAGTGGAAGACAAAATAGAGGATGATGGAAGGGAAAATGGATTAAGGGTGGATGCAATTAGACTGAAGGATAGATGAATGGAAGGAATGGAAGAAGCGGGAGGAGAATTGGTGACCTACGACTGTGAAATGGGTAAGGGAAAAAATATATAGGTTTGGTAAATGGAAGCAAAGTGGAAGTAGAAACTATAGGATGAGAGGCAGTGGTCACCAGATGCTTGTTATTGAGAGAAGAAGAATAAAAATGTGTACCTACAGGCTTTCACACCATTTGAGCCAACGAAAAATGTTGTTGAACTACTAGATATTCATCTTCCTCTTCTTTCATTAACTCTGCTTCAAGATCTACCAACTTCACCATTTGGCTTGGTTTTCCTTGTTGATTCGAAGAGGATACCTCCCTAAAACCAGTCTGCTCAGTCATGAGTGAAGAAAGAGGGTTTGTGCTAGGAGAAAAACCTACACCACTTCTTGGCTTCTATACAATATTAGAAAAATATAACTTTGTACCTATGCTCCTATTTCTAAGTGAAAGTTTTTCTTCGAGCGGTAGGTATTCCTCTTTTTATTTGATAATTGAATCCTCTTAAACCAACGACTTCTCTCCTCTTGACGTGACCTCTTCATTGTTAGGACTTTGAATACTTCGAGGCACCAGGTTAGCGAAAGAGATGGGTTGGTACTTATCACAATGCTCATCATAAATTTGCAAAAACACTTTTGTCCATAGCCAAAAGGTAAGCTAACCCAGGCTTCCCTCGGTGAAACCTCATGATCCACCAGTTGGCGATCTTGTTGTCAGACCATTTGGGTAATTTATTTTTCATTTGATTAAACAAATCATTAGGAGGAACCTACTTCGGATGATTTGTGGGATCTCTGCTCAATTTCTATTTTGTAGAAATCATGCCAAGGAGGGAGTGACATCATCTTTTCAATATGCCACTCAAGGTTACGTCCCTTGGGATTGTTCCTCTACTGTAATATATCTTCTTTGGGGTAGCAATGAAAATTATTAGCCTTAATAAACTTCCTAAAAATTCCCAAAGGGTCGTATCACCATCGTTGGGGAAGCTCAATTAACCCATGGTCATACAACATTTTGACAATCAACTCATTCTACTCGTATTGAGTCACTTCAATGTCACCAAAGCAAAAAGGTATGGTGTGCGTGGCTGGATTTCTCTTGCCTGACCCATATGTATCATTGATAAAGTCATTTTGTTAGGCTACTTCCAATGCAAATAGATGCTCCATGGTAAAATACGACAAAAGAAAAGGCTTGTCGAAGAAACCAAAAATTCTAACGATAACTCCTTACATCAGCAAAAATATGTCACCTTTCTCTTTTTCAACAATCTCCTCCTTCATCGCTTTCAAAACTCTATCACACGTGGTGTAAATGAGTTCAAGGGTGGGTCCCAAAAACATCCGATTAAAATTATAGTATTATTCCTTCTTCGATAAATTTTGGGTCCATATATAAACCGATAATATTTTGCCTGCTTCATCTATTTTATTCACCGCTACAAAGTAAAATGATGATACATATAATAAAATAAGTAGCAAACCAGAAAAGAGCAATGCCTGAAGGTGATGTCTTCTCCACTCTGCATTTTTTCCAATTGAGTGTGCATCCTTCGAGCTACAAAATCTACCCAATAAAAGAAAATTGGATTTGTGTTTGCCTTCATGGTAGTCGAGGTATAAAACTCAACCTATGAAATACATTGTGCAAGCGACGCTTGCCACTTATATATTGTGGAGTCTTTGGATAGTCTGGCAATCCATGCCTACATTGAATATAGGTCTGGGCTCTTAAAATATTTTAGTAACTTCAACAAAGCTGGCAATTCTTCAAACTGAGGTGTTTTTAGCAATTTATTTTCCATGAACTACCACATGGGTACTATAGATTGGTATATTTCCTCCTACTCTGCAAGATTGAGCTTCTTAAAAATGATGTCAGAAGGAGGTCTCATGCCACAAGCAAAAACTTCTCTAACAGAGTTGGTTGAAATGCTGAATAGCTTATCTCCTTGGCATTTTGAACGACTCTCGTAGAAGAGTCATAAAACTGAGCAATTGCCCACACTAACTCTTGAAATTCATTCACTGACGTACAGAGATACTAGAAAACATAATACTAAAATGTTGTGGTGTGTAAAATTTTTACAGATACATTCAGAAGAGCCAATTCAAGATATTACCGCAATTTTTCATGCCTTTGTTTGTGATTACACAATCGTTGATTTTTGCAAGTTGGTCATAATAAGGTGCTAGTTCTTCTTCTTCATCCTTTTTGGCTTTTTGTTGCTTCTTTCCTACATCAACCTTCTTCTGGGCCTTCTCCTTCTTAGCTTCTATAGTCTTCTTTGTCATCTTCAATCTTCTTTCTTTAGTAGATAGCAGATAATTCTATACCTTTGAGCAATGACTCTGCAAATAGGAGCTCTACAATTTTCTTTGTTTATTCAGCTGAATTGTTCACCCTTTTATAGCTTTTCAACCATATCTACCAGATTTAATGCATGCGATGCACCTGCTAAATTTGAGATGGACGTGCGTTTAGGTCTTGGGGTATGTCATGCTCATATCTCTTTCAAGCATCGTGATAGGTTATTTTATTTTTTTACCTTTTTGAGGCACGCAACCTATCATTAACGATTATCCTTGAAAAGCATGATTACCTATTTTTTCACCTCGAACTATGTGATAGGTGCTTTGTTTTACTGATGTGAAGTGCCGACAATACCTTTTCCTCACTTTGCTAGTGAAAAATCCATACATCTGGGAGTTTTTCTAAAAATATAAGGTGAAAAAGCACTTTCTCTCACTTACTCGAGCACTCGAAAAGCATGTAAGCGAAAGTATCTCTTGTAAAATTAGACGAACGCCAAAAATATTCTTTGGTGGCCCGAAGATGAGTTTTGCTCCGAAAAAGAACAAGATATGCATGGAAAAAATATTTATTTTGAGCGAAGCCATTTTTTTCTTTTCATCAAGTGTTTTCACTAACTTGAGTGCCAACATTGCTTTTTTATGGTTCAACTATTAAAAATAGGTGCAACTTAACTCCATGCACCAAAAAAGCAAAAAATTTAAAACATGCATGTGTTTTTGCTGATTTTAAGCACCAAAAATACCTTTTGATGTCTTCACTACCGAAAAAGTAGGGCATGTAGGCGAGAGAGCACTTTCGGGCAAAATTTCCAACTTGGGTGCAAAAACAATGCTTTCGTGTAAAGACCATTGACTGAAATCGACAAAACACGACCTTCCATGTACTAAAAATAGAACGAATTAAATTGATTACTACTAACGATCTGGAAGGGACCTTCCCATATTACCTCAAATTTATGATGATTTCTCGGCTTGGTCTTATTGTCATTCCATTTCAACACAAGATCACCAACACTAAAATCTTTGTCTGAAGTTTTCTTACTGAACCAGTTCTTAGTCATCTGGATATGCTTCATGAATGCATTATATGATTTCTCTCTTTCCTCCTCCAACTACAAGAGCAGAGACAACCTTGTACTCACAGGATCAAACTCCTCTTCACTGTCAAGCAAGTGCAAGGATTGGAGCATCGGTAACTCTATATGGAAAGGCAAAACCGCTTCTTTTCCATACACCAAATAGTATGGAGATGTTTTGATAGACTTCTTAATTGAGATGTGATCATTGTTGGGCAAATGATGGAGAGGAATTACAAACTTGTTTTTGATGAAGGTAGATGTACCATACTTGATAAAAACAATTTTAATAGAGTCATTACACAGTACTATGACAAAAAATAGGTTTTCCTTTGTAGTGATTCTTTTCATCCATTTTCCTTGATATTTTTCTACTTAATATTACTATGTACATGCTCCATTTTTGATTTCTTTTATTTGAATTTTTTTTTTTTTTTTTTTGTCCATTTGTTTAATGCCTGTTGCTCCTCTCCTTTGTGTTTTCTTTTTAGTGTATCTCTTTGGGATGTCTTTTTTTTTTTGGCTTCCAGGATTTTCCGTTTTTTTTGGTTTTTTTTGTTGTTGTCCTGATTATTTACCGCTGGTCCTCCCTGAGTTTTTTTGATTTTAGTATATTTTTGTTTTTTGGGGGTGTTACTTGTTGGTTGTTGTTTTTTTGTCTATTCAAACTTTGTAGGTATGCATTTTTTCATTGGATTTTTTTTTTGTTTTTTCATTTTTTAGTTTTGCTATTGATGGACTAGTATAAATCATAATTTTCTTTTTCTCTCCTTCGCCTTTGTTTTTTTTTAATTTTTTTTTTTTTCCTTTCTTTTTTTTTTTTCCGTACTTTTACATCTATTTCCTCTTATAATTTTTCTTTGTGCTAGAGATTTTCTTTTATTTTTTATTTTTTTTTTAGTTTTAATCTTTTTTTTTTTTTTTATTTTTTTTTTGATTTTTTTTTTTTTTTTTTTATTTTTTATGCAAAAACTTTGTTGCGTGGGGTTCGACCCTCCCCCCTCACTTCCCCCGATGCCGTGCGCGGGGAGGAGAGTCCTTCCTTTTATTTCCTATCTGCCTAGCTATAGGATTAAAAGCTGGGACTTTAGTCCCACATCCGTTCGGTGTTTTTGTAGGCTTTAAAAGCTACTCGTCGGATTCTCGATTGCCTCGGGCTCGGTTTGCTTCCTCCTCGTCCTCCTCCCCCATGTCGCTGGCCGCTCTTGTCGGTCATGCCACATGTCGTGTCGTCGGTCTGCGTGCCACGTGTCGGGTCGGTCTCCTCGTGCCACATGTCCACATATCTGGTTCTATTCGCTCCTCAATATTTGTGCCTCCAAGGTCGACTCCTTGATCCACATGCTGTGGGCTAGGCTGACCTCCTCGATATTTGTGCCTACCTCGATTCACGTGCTACGGGCTGACCTCCTCCTCGAGATTCGTGCCTCCTCGCCCCCCCGCCTCGCTTCCCCTCCTCCGATCCGGATATTGAGATCGGGAGCTTAGGGTTAGAAACCAAAGAGTCGGAACAATAAAAATCAAATGAGCATTAACCATTTTTCAATCAAGTTACAAAGTTAAAGGAGCTAATGAACCATACACCTAACTTAGGGGAAGGGAGAAGGAAAATAGGGAGGAAAGAAGAAAGGAAATTGAATTTGAGTTCTCTCTCTGCCGCCCATGCCGTCCAAACTCCGATGTCCATGAGGTAAAAGGTAATTCCACCCTTTCACTATGGTAAAAACATTTTTTACCTAATGTAACTTCCAAAAATCATCCCATAGAGTTTGATTCAAGAGCAAATATCAGCTCCACTTGTTATTTTCTAGAGTTCTTTTCAAAATCCTTAGCAGATTTTTATTTGTCGATTCAACCAATCCATTTCCCTATGGGTAATAGTTAGATGAAGTCTTCAAATATATTTCATACTTTCTTGCACATTCACTAATTTTGGCTCCAATAAATAAGTCCCATTATCTGTCACAATGGCCTTTGGTACACCGAAGTGCATTATCAACCCCTATAGGAAAGAAATGACAACTTCTTGATTTGCTTTCTTAGTTGGCACTACTTCTGCCCACCGGGTGAAATAGTCAATGGTTTTTAAGATATATTTATGCCTAGTAGATGAATTAGGGTCAATAACCCCAATAAAATCTAAGCCCCATTGTTTTGTTTTTAATTTACATGGTGGAATCGGTAGCCACCACGAATATGGGCAAGTTGTTTGACTTTTATGGCTGCCATAGTATTTTGCGTTGTCCACCCTAGAAGCCGCCACACAATATTCACACAGTCCACCCCTATAACCACCATGCCACAGTCATTTTAAAACTTTTACACTACTGAAAGCACCAGAAAAGGGATAAGTATTCAGTTCGACGAGGCCCAAGATTTGAAACTTGGACCTATACCCCCTTACAAGGTTGGGTCAAATCAATTGGTCTACACCTCGGACCTAAATCTAAGCCCCATTATTAAAATAATGCTTCTACTTGACTTGGGTGAAGCAACAAGGAAGTATTTCTACTTCGTCCAATATATCTTTGGAATTTGTCACAACTTTGGCTAACGTTGAATGCATCAAAAAAGAGAGTAGGCCAATAGTAAACCCCCTTTATGATTTTTAGAGTCATGGGTCTACTTGCATAATGTCCTCATGATAATCCAAAATGGAATTCTTCTAGGATCTTCCATTTATCAGACTCTTTGATAATAGCCCATTTATCAACATGACATATCTGTAGGCTTGTAGCCTAAACCTTCTTCTTTATGAAGCATTAAGATGAAAAGGAAACCTTCCTGTATTGAAGTATTCAACAAGGTCTTCTATCCAATATCGATTAATTATGGGCTGATTAACATGATTACTTTCTTGCACTATGCCTTCAAACTGGCACACTATTATTTCAAAAGTAGCACTCCTCGCAAGCTCTTGCCATAATGCTCAACCACGAACCAACTTGGTCGATCGAATCTTGATATCGTATTCTTGGATCTTGAAGACCCAAACGACTCTCTTATCTCCAATTTATCCTTGGATAATGAAACTTCAAACATCAGGATGTACAACATGAACTATAATTTTTCTCTATGAAATAAAATTTTGAAACTTCTTCAGAGATTTCATCATTGCATACACTTGCTTCTCAATGAAGTTCTATTTTTCTTCATGCAGTTGAATCACTTGACTCAGGAATGCAATAGGCTATTCATTTCCATATCCCTTCTATGTAAGGACAATCGTATAACTTTCTTTCTCACTAACAACATAAAGGATGAAATATTTAGAATAATCAGGATTCACCAAGAAAGGAGCCTGAGCAATCCTCTCCTTAATATCTCTAAATGCTTCTTTTCTTTTCTTTGTCCATTTGAACTCAACATTTATTTTCAAGAGTTCAGTCATTGGCTTCACTACTTGAGTAAAGTCTGCAATAAACTTCCTAATGAAGTTGATTTGGTCGAAGAAATATTGCAAACTTTTCTTCGGCTCTAGTTGGGTCAACAACTAACCCTTTCACAAAAATCACATGGCCCAGGAGCTTTCCTTATTTTATCGTGAATATGGACTTCTTCGAGTTGATGGATACCCCAAATTCTCGGCACGTCTCAAATACTTGTCATAAATGTAAACCATGTTCTTTATTTTTATGAGAGAAAACTATCATATCATCTAAATAAATAACAATGATTTGGTTCAATAACTCATCGAAAGCCAGGTCCATTGCTCTCTGAAAGGTTGCTCCGGTGTTTGAGAGACTAGAAGGTATTCACTGGTAATCAAATGTTACCCACTTTGTGGTGAATGTCGTTTTGTATTGGTATCCATATTTAACCCAAATTTGATTATACCTAGAAAATCCGTCTAGCAGAGAAAATTTATGTGCTCCTGCAACCACGTGGAGGATATGATATATTTGTGGCAAAGGATAATAGTCCTTTAGATAAGCCTGATTAAGATTTCAAAAATCAATGCATAAGTGAATGCCTTTGTTCTTGCATCATGTAAACAAGAACTGAAGGCCTGTAAATAAGCTTCATAGTATTTGGTTTTTGCATCATGTGTTCAGATGGGGAAAACCTGGCACCAATGGATGCCAAGAGATAGGTATGCATATTTGTTTTTTGAAAAATTGCTTGGACATTTAACACCATGTAGTCTTCAAAAAAATCCCAAACTTTTTTGTGATACGTCTTCAAATAGTATTTTTTGAAGACACACTTGTTAGTCATTTGATTGACAATCAGCTTTGAATCTCTAAAAATCTAGAGTTATTTGATCTCGAGTTTCTCTGCTTTCTTCAAACTTAAGCACAATGCTTAATACTCAAAAACGTTATTTGTACAACCATGTTAGTCGATAAGAATATGTATTATGTCTGCCAGAAGGGGAGATGAGGACAATCCCTTCTCTAATACCATTTTTACATCTTGAACTATCGAAGAAGAGTTTCCACAACTGATCTGAGATAGGATCTCCATCATTGGATACCTTTACTTCTACCTTTTCATTATTGGTAATGGCATATCAACCAATTTTAGTTTCAATCATTATGTTGAAGTCATTCATGGAGAATAGCTTCTTCCATTAAATCTAACTCTTCCATCTCTTTGATCATCAAGTTAGCAGAATCCATGCACTTTTCTTCATCCTTGATCCTTTCTATATAAAAGGTGGAAGGTTTCTAATTTTATATCTAAACTCTTTTCCCTTTGAAAGTAATTTCTAGATGGGAATAATTGAGAGAAAGATAGCCTCCCATCTTGACAGTGAATTATCTCAAGAGGCAGATACTAAAGTATGGGTCCAAATCAACCACGACCACCTCCTGGATCACAATGATTTGAGGTATTTTATGCAAAACAATTGGGATATCTTTAATAACACCCACTATTTTCATAGGGGTTCCATTTAGCTACAAAAATCTTGGGTTGCTTTTCGCATATTCTATGCCCATGATCTCACAACCCGCTTTTGGTATGATAGTCGTTACAGCACCAGAGTCAATCATGTAGTTATGCACAATCCAACCCTCCATCCTGAGAGGCAAGTAAAATGGTGATGGTCTATTCTTTCTAATAGCTAAAGTTGTAAGCGTATGAGCTAACATAGTCTGAGTAGGATCTTTTGTTTTACCTTTAACAGACTTTAGATATTCTTGCAACAAATCAACCTGTCTAGGCAATTGCAAAGCATCATAGAGACTAACCTTGGCAGGAATTTTCTTTAATTCTTCAACAATGTTGTACGTGAATGAACTGGATTCTCTTCCTTCATTAGCATCCTTGTACTTGCTTCGATATTGTTGTGTGGCTTCCACCCTATGATGCTTGGTCAAACATGGGTATTTAAGGCATTCTTATACCCGTTCCTTTGTCTTAGCTTGCATTTGTGAAGTTGATGCCTTCGCTTGAGAGATTATTATTTTTTCTTGTAGGGGCAAGAGATCTTTTAAGAGAATAGGTTCTTTTGAGTTAGGTACTGAGCCAGATTTGCCTTCGCCCATTTTTGTCTCTTTTCATTTTGCACCTTCAGCTCAACAGGTATCTTCAGTGGCTCCATCTCAGCTAGGTCCACTACGAATGATTTTTTTCTAGCTCTCATGAGAACTGAAACTTTTCTATGGAAGAGATCATAAAGTTATGATCAACTTCTCTAATCATGTTGATCTGACCACCAGAAGAGTTTTTTGCCAATATTTTCACCTAGTTCAGATGAACAATACAAGTTTCTTTGCCATACTGATCATTGCAAGTAGAACACCAATACATTTTGTCTAATGGATCAACTTCTTCATTTGTCAACATAGTTGTATTCCTTTCAATAATCTTGTTGGTCAAAGTTACCTGCTCTCTGGTGATTGGTGGAGGTTGAAATATCCTAGGCTGGAAACTTCTCTAAGCTTCTCTTTTCTTTAGGTTTATGATCTCATTTGTCATCATCCTCAATGTTGATTACATCTCTTGCAACATATTCATTTGAGGATCAAGATTTGAGGGTGCTAGAGGAGATGGTAATGGTGGTGGTACTGGTGGAGACGATAATGTTGGGAATGGAATTGGAGCATACAGTTGTGGAATGGAAGGGGTAGACAATTATGAGACATAAATTATCGAGGTTTGAGAGGAACTAGGATTCCATGAAGGAACTAGATACATGGGGGACATTAGTAAATATTGAGAAAATGCATTAGGATATAAATGTTGTGGGAGATTAAGAAATATTGGCATCATCATTTTCGGTAGGAGCTTACCAATAACAATTAAATCAGATTCAACCTTTTGTGCTTGGAAGTACAAGGCCAAAAATATATCAACATTGGACTAACGGATGACCATGATAATGTGAGAATTAAAGGATCGAAGATAATAAAATGTAGCTTGTTCGAGAGTCGGTAGGAGACCATCAAGGACTCTCTGTCAAGTTTGAGCAAACCTAACATTGAAGTCAATGATTTCCTCCTGTGGATGCCTCTGGATATTAGTGAATTGATGCAATAGAGAAAAAGGATTTGCTTGTTCATTTAAGCCCTTTATCATTTACTCAACCAACCGGTCCCATGTGGTAATAATGGCAAGTGGGAAGGACTCATAACAATAAAGCATCTTCCCTCTGAGAGAGAGCACGAGCAATCTGACCATGACATATTTTTTTGTGATGCTATGGATAGTTGTCAAAGAAACCACATCTTGAACATGCTCATAAGTTGTTTTTCCCATACCATCGTAAGTAGGAAAAGTCTTTAATGTTATTGTCAAGATCGGATTCTGAGCTTGCGGATTCAAAACTTTGGAATGATTCCATGCTAAAAACTATCATGGTGGATTTTAAGCCATTTGGATAAGAGAATTTGCTCGGGGAGGAAAGCTAGTGGCAGTGCTAGAGGGAATTGAAGGAATGGAAAACATACCAACTACCTATGAAGACGTTATAATTGATGGGATAGTCGAAGTGATTAATCTAGATGCTCTTCCAAGATTTGGGTGTCAAGCTCAAAAAACTCAACAGGATTTTCTAAATTTTTGGCCTTCGATCTTGTGATCACAAAGTAAAGCTTTTGCCAACTTCACATTCGGAGACTTATGGGTAAAACTGAGTTGCTATATGTTATAATCAAATAGCAAAATATGAACATCAAATATTAATACTGCTTAAGGTAGACCTTTTCACATCCTATTGAGTGTGCCAGAAACTATTGGTCAAGAGTCTATCATAGGATGAAATTTATGTATGCGCCCTAGACCTAACCAACATTGAAAGGTTGAAGGAAAGAAATGTCCTTCAGGCCAATCTCCAGAGGGGCATGGTTCCCTTGCTACTCTAAAAACTGGTATAAAGATTAGGGGAAGGAATTAACAGAAAGGAAGGGAAATATGGCTGTAAGACAAAGAGATAATGCGGGGATGAATTAATAGCAAGATTAACAACACAGTTTAAACTAATAACATTCAATACAAGGACAAAACAGAAACTAAACTTAGATCATATTATAAAGCATGACTTCTGATAGCATTCCAACATTCATTCCCCATTGAAAAACTAAATCTAGACTCAGAATTTAATCCACCAATGATGATATAAATCTAATAGAAATGCAGAGCATAAAGTATAAACATACATAAAATGATCAAGAACTCAAAGCCAAATAGTCCTTGAATCAAAGAAAATGTTAAACTTCGATAGTTTCACAAGCAAATGTTCATCCTCCTTTTTTTACATCAAGTTTCCTAGTATTTATAGAGGGTTTTACCTCCAAAATTGAATGATCATTAAATAAAATGATGGCAAGTCAAATATTGGTCAACAAATTTTTTCTCCTTGGTAGAAACAACGAACCAATATGGTGATACATTGGTAAGCAATGAGAAATTTTGGTAGATGGCATATCGGGACTTAGCCGAAATCATTAGCAAAATTTTCGTCTTCATGGTGGTACCTCGAAAATGAGTATTCACCACACTGGACGATGCCTCAAAATTAGCAAGATCACACTAGAGTCAAGAGCGAAGCATATTGACAAAAAAACAACATTTAATTTCGATAATATTTTGGTTATCGGTAAAATCTGATATTTTATCATCAATAATTCTGAAAACATTAACTTCTTTGCCCAAAAATTGAATTTGTTGGCCTTGAAATTCCCCCCAAAATGATCTTCACTCAAAGCGCCATCAAAAATGACTTTCGCTTGGAGGAAATAGCAAAAATTAATTTTTCCAAGGCGAGGCCTAAAATGGACCTTTGCCAAAGCCTAGCTTGCCAAAGAGTCGCCCGAAATGTGCTTTTGCCAAGGCGTGGACCAAAAATGGCTTTCACCATGATTTTCGCTCGAAATGGGTTTTTGCCATGATTTGCGCCCAAAAAGGGCTTTCACCACGACTTTCGCACAAATGGGTTTTCGCCATGAATGTTGCCCGAAATGGATTTTTGCCATGACTTTTGCCCAAAATGGATTTTTGCCAAGGCAAAGCCCGAAATAGATGTTGCTACTGAAAATGAAGTTCATCTAGAATAAAATTTCACAAAAAAATAAATTGTCACCTACCCAAACCTGAATCTTTTGTTCGAAAATGATATTTCGCTCAAAGTGTTACCCAAAAATAGATTTCGCTAAGCGAAACTCATTGCACACTTGGGAAAAATTTTAAATCTAATTTTAGTGTGGCAAAAATGCCAACAATATGATAAAAAAATTCTCAATAATACATGATGATTTAAGAAACAATGCAAAGAAATGTTTAATCCTTTGATCATCTAAAAACCAAATTTATATTTTATTTTTAAAATTATAAAGCACTTATATAATAAACCTTCATCACTCTAGTTGGTTCACCAAAATCCGTAGGAGATAATCTTGTAAAAATGATTATTATGGGGTCTCATGTACATCCTCAGATGCTTCAAAAACAATTAAAGAGTAAAACATTTGTTCTTTAATTTTCCATAAGCAAAAAAATATGGATTAAGATAACAAAATAGTCTGGATCGGCTATACCAAAGATTATAAACTTAGAAAATTTTCTCAAAAATTGGGCCCATATATACAAACGGGGATTAAAGGACAAGCATCTCCTAAAACAAACTTGGTCATCCATACCACCCTTAGTTATATGGCACATATGGAAGGAATAAAATTGGATATTTGCTTGTGTAATTTTAAAAAACATATGGTCATCCATACCACCCTTCATTAAAAACTTGAATGTAATTTTACAAGTTGTAATTATTTTTATCTACCTCTATAGCGCAGTTGGTGAAAGTGTTGGATGCTAGTAGAGGCCGACCCAGGTTCCATTCTCCCTGCCTCCATACTGTAGATATATGGTGTAGCTAGGAATGTCCTATGTGCTGGTAGAGGCCGACAGAGCTCCATTTCTCCTACACCCACCTTGTTGATAGGGTCCAAGATCCTCTAAAAATCTTGTTTTTACCCTAAACATTTCAAGGTTCAAACCGCTACATACCCAAAATGGAATAGGCTGGATGGTAGCGATCGAGTGACTACCAGTTGGCTACCCCAGTTCAATGTCCTAGAGGATCGGGAGTTCCAATCTCGTTGACTGTATTTTATCTAACGAGCTTAAAATTTATAAAAGTAACCCATTCATAAAGTTGTAAATTTCCTTAATGAATCAAAAAAATGTATTATTTGAAATTTATTTATTAAAAAATATTAATCTAAACTCAAATATTTAAAATTAATTATTTTAGTTTAATTTTTTTAATGAACATACATAATAAATTGTTAATTTAAAATTAATAACATAGTCTTAAGTTTTACTAAAATTTTAAATTTATAATACTGGTTAAAACCTATTTATAGAATAATAATAATTAATTAATTTAGAAAATATTTAATTTAATAAACTATTTAAACGTTAACTTTCTTTATTTATATATATAATTTAAAAACTTATATGCGGATTTGTTTACTCTAACCATGAACTGTACTATTGGTAAATTCTTTCCTCTCTTTATCTTGACGAAGACATGATTATGATTTTGCCAACTGGTTGTAACTTTAGTATTGACAAATATCGTTTCAGCCAAAGCATCTTGGACTTGAGCACACCGCTACATTGTGAGTGGCCGACAGCATCTTTAACTTTTAGAAATGAGATGCAACATTTCATAATGAGTCACTATACACACGTTACCCGTTTGTGTGGTGTAAGCTTCTGCTTATCTGGAAGGACAAGTGATAAATCAGACTTATTGACCTTTGACGTTGGCTTTCTAACTTAGAGCTGACGTAGCAATTAGGATGGAATTAAAAAATAAATTACAAAAGGATGGAATTAAAAAATAAATTACAAAAATCTTTATTAGGGTTAATTTTTTTTATTGATTTTGGAGTTACTGTTCATGGTAGTGATTTTATATTTTTTATAAGAAATGTGATTAAATTTATTTTGAAAGGGTTATCTATTCATAAAATTACCAATAGTAAAAATTATGAAATCACTAAATGAAGAGAGCCCAAATACCTACTCATTTTAATCTCATATAATCAATAAATAAATAATATTTAAAATTAATAAACAATAAATTTTAATACTATCCTAATTTTAATGATTTTTTTTAATTTATTTCGTAAATGCAACAACAGAGATTTGTAATAGATTAAAACATTAGCAAAGTTACACAATATAACATATCAATAATTACATGATTTCATATACTAGACCTGGTTGATGAAACTTTTAGAATTGTTTTGCTCGTAGCTCTTGGACACGATGAAATTTTTAGAATTGGCTTGTTTTGCTGGTAGCTTCATGGACACGGACATATCAACATAAAAACCTGGTTGATGAAACTTTTAGATTTGGCTTGCTTTGCATGTAGCTTCTTGGACACGGACTGAAATCTGATTGATTAAGATTATTATATCTAGTTTTTTATTTCGCAAATTTGAAGAAGGTAGGTAATCTTCATATTGTAGGTTCACGAAGGGTTGTACAACAATACTTTGTTCATAGAATGTATTTGTCCATTATCATCAAAGTAAATGAAATATTTCATTTCAATAACATTGTCATTCTAACAACATTGCCCACATCCATGATGAAATCTTTCATTCCACTTTAATACCAAGTTCTTGAAATTTTACACTCAATTTGATTGGGACCATCATATCCTAGTCTAATTACATAATAACTAGGAAGAGAACCAATGATAACCCCAAACTTTACTCATCAACATAAGTTAAAGTAGTGCATTTTTTCACTTGTTCCACCTCTTTCGATAATATATATATAACCCATGTTATTTCTTCTGCAATATTTTGCACACCTACCCTGCTGCAAGTCAACTATAGATTGGGCACACGTTTTAGGTGCTTTGCTTCATTCACATATACCTTTGCCTTGATAGGTGAATAAATAATATATGTGTTCATTCATTAGTAGGTGATTTGCTTAGTAGGTGATTATGAGCAAAGGACATTTTTTCATACATGTCCACCAGTACTGTTTTGAATTCCCAGTCCTACATATGATCATTGTGCTCAACAAAAGTAAAAAAATATCAGACGACTTTGAAATGCTCTTTGCAAAATGACCAACTACTGCGAGGACACGTCATAATAACAAATCAGATAAAGCCATGAGCAACAGTTGGAATTGGAAATAAATCTAACAAATTTGATTGGACCTCAACACGTCGTAATAACAAATCAAATAAGGCCATAAGCAGCAGTTGGAATTGGAAATAAAGCTGACGAATTTGTTTGGACCTCATCAAGCTTTGTTTGTTTGCAATTCATCACTACCAGTGCTTTGTTTGTGAAATTATGGAACAACTAGTTTGTCCCAAGTGTTTGTAACTCATGGGAATTTTACGAGAGAAGTTTCAAGTGAGTCATGAATAGTTAACAACATATTTTTTGTCTGGACATTTATGTGCAATCAACCGAGTTCAGTTGGAGAGTCGTTATGATTATATGTTATTTTATTATTAGTTGCGAACAGATTTGAAATTTCATATATGATCGTATTTTACATGTTAATAAAAATGATTGATAAAATAACATTCCAAATAAAAATACCAATTAATAAAATAAAACATTTACATGTTAATAAAAATGATTGTTAGAATAAAATTAAAAAAAAACAATTAAGAAAATAAGACATCTTTTTATAAATTTAACTTTAAATTAAAAAAAAAAAACTCATCTTTTGAAACTGTGTGACTGTAAAAACTAAAACCCTCATGCAGTAAACCACATAAAACGATGAATGTACGGTAGACTATGTGTTGATTGTTTTACTGCTCTGTTTTAAAAGCAAAGCCCCTCTGTTTTAAAAGGCTAAAGTCCAGTAATACTTAATCCATTTTAAAAGGGAGGTGAGGGAGTTAGGGTGACATCTTGATGGATTCCAAGGAATCGCCTGTACCGTAACCTTCGAATCATCATAAATTTTCCAAAAGAAGATAAATTTGAAAGAATGGGGAAAGCAGAAAGACTGGCTAGACTTTTATTAAGAACACTATTTAAAAGGAATTTCTATTTTAAAAAGGCCCGCCCTTTACTTTAAAATGGGGAGCGGAGCTCTCTATTTAAATGGGAGATCCTTTCCACTTGTAAATGATCGGTGTAAGAGGTGCAGTTATGCTATAATAGATGGGCGGACGTGCAAGAGCGCAGGGGTCAGTGGCCAGTGAGGCATGGAATTGGAGAGTTAATGGATGGACGGAAATGCAAGAGTGGAGAGTAGTGGAGACTTTCAATGTGCAATAATTATATTTAATGTGCTAACACTTAATATTCTTCACTGTTTACACGTAGCATATTTATGTATATTATAAATAAAATTTATAATAAAAATAGTAAATAAAAAACTACAGAGATACTGAAGCGATGACAAGCCTCGAGCAGTTATGGATAGGTCGAGGTTGGAACCTGCAGAAAGTCACAAAGGGATTGCAGCACTTTAAAAAACTAAAGCTTCTCCAACTGCGGTGTAGCGGGACAAATGAATTAAAAGAAAGGTTTGGAAAACCTAAAGCTTCTCGAACTGCGGTGTAGCGGGACAAATGAATTAAAAGAGAGGTTAAAAGAAGATGGGGAAGACTCGAAAAAAACTCAAAGCAAAAAATCCTTCTCTCACCATTATTGTTCACGAATAAGTCAAAGTTTAGTAATGGTCAAATGGTCTTTGCAATAAACGGAATTCTACAAAGAGTTTTTAATTTGTAAGGAAAAATTCAGTTATGTACTACAGGTTTCACACTTTTTTTCTTCGCAAGCTTCAACAATTTTTATTTTTATTTTTTAATCTTTTGTATTTTTATTTTAAATTATTTAAAATTAAATAATAATAAAAAATGGTTAATTAAATTGTTAAAGTTTATAAAATAATATTAAGTAAATAATATTTTTATTTATTTATTTGTAAAATGTTTTTTTATATAGATATTATATTTTCCTTCTTTTCTCTCTAGTAAAATATATGTTTAATTTACTATCTTAAAAAAATAAATAAATTTGATTAGTTGTATTATACACCTTATATGCATTGGTATGTTTGTGATTTTAATCCTTGGAAATTTTGGTGTGAATGAATTGATTTTTTTTCATTTGTTGCTCTTTTGAAACTTCTCATCTCTCATTGATTAATGGTGTTCTATAGCCCTTTGGGTCCTTGAGAATATGCAACCTCTTTATAGTTGTGAGAGAAACGTGTGTTCTTGCTTTCCTTAGACATATAATGATATAGATCATTGATCTTTCTTAATAGCTGAAATAAAACACCATGCCTCATTTGAAAAATAGACCTTATTCCTTCACCAATGTGCCTCAAAGGATCAAACTTATTGCTTTTCTATTTCCAATAGTTTGGATTATGCAACTACAATGCCATGCTTGGTTGCTTGAGCACACTCTCTCCATTCTATAGTGTAAGTGGCACCCCCTATTACTGGCAATGAAGGATTTGATCATACACATGCCCTTAATGTATGTAATGATTATACTCTATTTGCTTGAAGTGACCTAACCATAAGTCAACTTTAATGATTTTGAATGTGCATCATGGTAATCTTCTCTAACTTTTGATTTTCCTTAAAAAAGCTCTTTCTTGCACTTGGCAACCAAATGCTTTCTACACATGGTAGTACTATGGTTCTTATTTCCACAATGCTTGGATGGATGAAGATTCTAACAAAACTGAGATAAATGACCTTCTATTCCATAATGCTCACAAGAAAATAGAAATGTAAAAAGTTTATGCATATACCTTTTTTCATGGCTACATATTTGCCTACTCTTTTTTTTTTTAATTGTTGGGGCTCAATTGAGCTTGTTCAATTGTCTTCTTTGGAAGGCTACTCTCTTGGAGATGTTTGGAAACTATGCCTATGTCATTACCTTTTTTGTGTAAACATTTTTGGAATGGTAGTTTCCTCTTCTCTTTGCAAGGCACACCTTCATTCTTCTCGGAGAACTCACCATACGCTTAATATCCAAGCCTTATTTCTTAGCATATTTGCATTACCTCAATGGTATACATTATTTGTTTACCATTTATGCCAAGCCCTTGGATTTCATAACACATTGTCTTCATCAACTTGGATAAAAAAATATGTTTTATTACTTCAATAGTACAAAATATGAACTTTAATTGTTGATTATGGTCTTCTTAGGCATGGTGTATGCATCCTTAGAGGAAATGTGCTCTTTTATTTGTATTTTCTCACATGCTAATTAGAGTCAAGCTAGAAAATCCTCCATGAATAACTACTTAACATATATTTGATTCATTTTGTGTAGGTACTTTCCTTCTACTTGTGTGTTATACCTTCACAAGCAAGGTAATCTAGATGAATATTTTAATTATTGCATCTTGCCAAGTTGCTTTTATATCATGGGCAATAAATTTTTTTGATTTTGGAGGTTCATTTGTAACACTTCATTTTCTTTCTTCAACTTGAAAATCTTACTTGTTTATTATTGTATTTTCTCCAACAAATCTTGCACTTTGCTCTTAGCCTCTTGCAACTTGAGATGTTCATTTTTGCTAGATTTTTTCCCTAAGGAAACAATGGTGTGTTGGACCTAAACCAAGAAAAAATCCCTCTAATACCAACATGATATGTAATTCCCAGTAATGAAACCCTTGAACATATCCTTTGAATATTTGAAGTGCTCTTTGGCTTGGTTCCTATTAAACTATGACAAAACTTTTCACCAATCATTTTTAAAACTCTTTATTTTGGCATCAAGACTACTTGTTTAGAGCAAAAAACACATATAGATGTTAAGAAAATAATATGTAAATTCTATCAATATTTTGATGCAATATTAATGAATCTTGAAATCTACTTAAAAATCAATTATTTATTGTTGTTGACTATGATGATTAGTTCTAGCTCAGACTTGTTAGTTTCTAAGCATGAAAACCACATGAATCAACGCATATCTTCACAAAATTAAGTGAAATGTAACTAAACTCATGGAGTAATCTTAAAAATACACTCATAATAATAATGACATAATAATTTATAGTTGGGAAAACCATAGAGAGGAAGAAGACCTATAATTCATAATTCATTACAAATGCAAAGAAAATACAAGAGTTGTTTATCATCAATTTAGATATGGATGAGATGCATAAATATATACTAATATGCACATATTTGTATGCTTACATGATGCCTTTTAGTGGTTTTTTTCTCTTATTTTTTTGGAACTTGTTTACTTCTACTCTTGGTTCTCCAAAAAACTTTCCTTCCTTGTTTTGGCCCAAATAAGCCTCATCAAGTTACTTTCACTTTCAAATTTGGGAGTGTAACTCATATTTCTTGATATATAAGGTTCTTCCAAATGTGGGTATGTATGGAAGTGATATGACATGCTTCTTATTTACATATTTCTCCTTGACACTTACCCAGTTCACTCTTTGGCCACCTTGCACATACCATGTCATCACATTCTTAGATAATTTATTGGTTGAACTAAATTTTTGGCCTTTTTAAGGTCCTGTTGGCATTTTTACCACACTAAAATTCGGTTTAAAATTTTTCTCAAGTGTGCAATAAGTTTCACTCAACGAAATCTATTTTCGGGTAACACTTTGAGTGAAATACCATTTTCGGGTAAAAAAATCAGGTTCGGGTAGGTGATAGTTCAAATCATGGCGAAAACCCATTTTTGGACAAAATTCATGACGAAATCCCATTTCAAGCGAAAGTGGGCGAAAATCATGGCAAAAATCCCTTTTTGGGAAAAATCATGACAAAATCCCTTTTCGAGTGAATTCTTGGCTAAAATCCCTTCTTAGGGCAAATTCCTGGCAAAAATCCCTTTTCAGGTGAAATCATTGCGAAACCTATTTTAGGAGAAAATTGTGGCAAACTTCATTTTTGGGCCTCGTCTTGGTGAAATTAATTTTTGCCATTTCCTCCAAGCGAGAGTCATTTTTGATGGCGCTCTAAGAGAAGATCATTTTGGGGGAAATTTCAAGGTCGATGAATTCAATTTTTGGGCAAAGAAGTTAATGTTTTCGAAATTATTGCCGATGAAAATCAGATTCGATAGATAACTGGAGGACTACTGATTTTGAGGCGTAATCCACTATGGTGAATGCTCATTTTCGAGGCACTGCTATGAAGATATATTTTGCCAATGATTCTAGCTAAGTCCTGATATGCCATTTTCCAAAATAACTCGTTGCTTCCCAATTTACCACCAGATTGGTTCATTGCTACTATCGAGGAGAAAATTGTTGTTGATCAATCTTTGATTTGCCATCATTTTATTTAATAATCATTCAATTTTGGAGGTGAAATCCTCTATAAATACTAGGAAACTTGATGTAAAAGAGGATGGATATTTTCTTGTGAAACTCTTAGAGTTTAACATTTTGCTTTGATTCAAGGACTATTTGGCTCTGAGTTTCTGATTATTTTATGTATGTTTATACTTTTTGCTTTGCATTTCTATTAGATTTATATCATCATTGGTGGATTAAAATTTGAGTCTGGATTTAGTTTTTTAATGGGAATGAATGTTGGAATGTTATTGGAAGTCATGCTTTATAATATGATCTAAGTTTAGTTTTTGTTCTGTCCTGCGATTGAATGTTGTTAGTTTAAACTCAGTTGTTAATCTTGTAGTTAACTCATCCCCACATTATCTCTTCGGCCTAAAACCATATTTTCATTCATTTCTATTAATTTCTTTCTCTAATATTTACCAATTTTAGAGTAGCAAGGGAACCACCCCATTTTGAGATTGGCCTGAAGGACATTTCTTTCCTTTAGCAATTCAATGTTGGCTCAGTCTAGGATGCATAGATACAATTTATTCTAGGACAGACTCTTGACCAACAATTTTTGGCATTCCTGGTGGGACACGAAAGGTCCAGCTTAAGCAGTATTCAGATTTTATGTTCATATTTTGCTATTTGATTAGAACATCTGGTGACTAAGTTTTACCCAGAAGCCTTTGAACGTGAAGTTGGTGAAGCTTTACTTCATGATCACAAGATCAAAGGTCAAAAATTTAGAAAATCATGTTGAGTTCTTTGAGCTTGACACCCAAGTCTTGGGAGAGCATCCTAGATTAATTACTCTAACTATACCATCAATTATAACATCTTCACAGGTAGCTGGTATGTTTTCCATTCCTTCAAGTCCACTAGCACTGCCACTAGATTCCCTCCCCGAGCAAATTATTTAATCCAAATGACTTAAAATCCAATATGACAATTTCCAACATGGACTTATTTTAAAGCTTTGGATCTACAATATCATAATCTGATCCTGACAACAACGTTAAAGGCTTTGCCTACTTACTATAGTACAATAAAAATAAATTACGAGCATGTTTAAGATGTGGCTTCTTTGTAAACTATTCATAGCATCACAAATGAATATGTCATGGTCAGATTGCTTGTGCTCTCTCTCAAAGAGAAGATGCTTTATTGGTACTGGTCCTTACCACCTACCACTATTACCACATTGGACCAATTGGATGAGTTAATGATAAAAGGCTTCAATGAACAAGAAAATCCTTTTTCTCTATTGCATCAATTCACTAATATTCAAAGGCATCTATAGGAGGAAATCATTGACTTCAATGTTAGGTTCACTCAAACTTGGTAGAGAGTCCCTGACAGTCTTTATCTGACTCTCGAATAAGCTATGTTTTATTATCTCTAGGTATTTGATTTTGACATTAGAATGGCCATCTGTTAGTCCAATGTTGATACATTCCTAACCTTGTACTCCCAAGCACAAAAGGCTGAAGTTGATTTAATTGCTATTGGTAAGATCCCATCAAAAGTTATGATGTTGATATTTATTGATCTCTCATAGTATTTATATCCCAATGCATCCCCTCAATCTTTACTAATGTCCCCCATCTATCTAGTTTCTTCATGGAACCCTAGTTCATCTCAAACCCTGATAGTTTCTGTCCCATAATTGCCTACCCCTTTCATTCTAGTATTGTCATATCTGCTAGTACCATTACCATTACTAGCTCCTCTAGCACCCTTAAATATTGATCTTTAAATAAAGATGCTCCAAGAAATACGATTAGAAATGAGAACGATGATAAATGAGATAATAACCATGAAGAAAAGAAAATCTAAGAGAAGTTTTTAGCCTAGGAGATTTCAACCTCCACCAATCACCAGAGAGCAACCAACTTTAACCAAAAATATTTCTAAAAGGAATGCAACTATGTTGACAAATGAAGAAGTTGGTCCATCAGACAAAACATATTGGTGTTCTACCTGCAATGATCTGCATTATAAAGAAACTTGCATGGTTCATATGAACTATGTGCAAATATTGGCAGATAACTCTTTTGATGGTCAAATCAACATGATTAGAGAATTCAATCACAACTTTATGATCACTTCCATAGAACAAGTTTCAGTTCTCATGAGAGCTGGAAAAAAACCGGTCACAGTAGATCCAACTGAGATGGAGCTGAGACGAAGGTGCAAAATGAAAATATACAAGCACAAGCGAAGGCACCTAGTTCAGTGCCTAATTCAAAAGAACCTATTCTCTTAAAATATCTCTTGCTTGCATAAGCAAAAGAAATAATCTCTTAAGCGAAGGATTCAACTTCACAAACGCAAGCTGAGATGAAGGAACAAACAAATAACACCTTAAATACTTGTCTTTGACCAAGTGTAAGAGGGTGGAATCCACGTAGCGATATCAAAGCAAGTATGAGGTTGTTAATGAAGGAAGAGAATCCATTTTATCCATGTACACCATTGTTGATGATTTAAAAAAAATTCTTACCAAGGTTAGTCTCTATGATGCTTTACAATTACCTGGACAGGTTGAATTGTTGCAATAATCTCTAAAGTATATTAAAAGTAAAAATAAAGATCATACTCAAACTGTGTTAGCTCAGATTCTTACAACTTTGACTACTAGAAAGAATAGACCACCACCATTTTACTTATCTCTCAGGATGGAGGGTTGGATTGTGCATAACTGCATGATTGACTCTGGTGCTACGATGACTGTCATGCCAAAAGCAGTTTGCAAGATCATGGGTATGGAGTATACCAGAAGCAATCCAAGATTTTTATAGTTGGATGGAACCCCTATAAAAATAGTGGATTTTATTAAAGATATCCCAATTTTATTGCATAAAATACCTCAAATCACTTTGATCCAGGAGGTGGTCGTGGTTGATTTGGAAACATACTTTAGTATGTGCCTCTTGAGAGAATTCACTGCCAAGTTGAGAGGCTATATTTTTCTATATTATTCCCATATGTATATTCCTTTCAAAGGAAAAATAATTTGGATATACAATGAGAAACCTTCCACCTTCCATATAGAAAGGATCGAGGATGAAGAAATAACATGGATTCTGCTAACTTGATGATTGAAAAGATGGAAGAGTTAGATTTAATGAAATAATTTTTGGGTGAACTTCACATGAAAGATGAATTATTCATGAATGACTTCAACGTGATGATTGAAGTTGCTATGCCATTACCAAGTCTGAAAAGGTGGAAGTGAAGGTATCCAATGATGGATATCCTATCTGAGATCAGTTGTGGAAACTCTTATTTGATGGTGCAAGATGTAAAAATGGCACCAAAGCAGGGATTATCCTCATATCCCCTTTTGTAAGACATAAGACATATTTGTATCAACTGACATAGAGTTGTACAAGTAATGCTATCGAGTATGAAGCATTGTGCTTAGGTTTAAAGAAAGAAGAGAAACTCAAGATCAAACAACTACAGATTTTTGGAGATTCAGAGTTGATTGTCAATCAAGTGACTAACAAGTATGTCTCCAAACAACACTATATGAAGGCGTATTGTAACAAATTTTAGGACATGTTTTAAGCCTACATAGTGTTAAATATCCAAGCAATTTTGTGGGAATAAAATAATCATGCCGATCTTATGGCATCCATCGGTGCTAGTTTTTTCCTAGTTGAATACATGATGCAAAAACCAAAGACTGTGAGGCTTGTTTATAGGTCTTTAGTTCCTGATAAGGATATTTATTGGCAAGTATTCAATAATGATGAGTAGATTATGAACTTATTGATAAATGAAGCTAGTAGTATTTAAGAGAGAACATTTTATGAAGAAGAACCTAAGAGATTGATCCAATTGAAAAATAATCATAACCCTAAAGGATTGATTTCGCTCAAAAGTCTCTTTGGTAAAAATGACATAACAATAAAGCATAAGATCAAGTTGGATGAAAATAGGTACAAAGAGTAGCAGTTAGAACCTGGAAAATCAATCAAGGTTGAAACTAATTGCACACTTGAAGAACTCAAGAAAATCAAGGAACTATTCGAAGAATTCCCAAACATTGTTGTCTGGAGTTATCAGGACCTCAAAGGGTTATCTAGATAAGAATGTTATCTAGCATACAATTGAACTGTAGGAAGGAGTAAAACCTTTCAAACAAAAGCAGAGGCCAATCAACCCAAAAATCAAGACCTTGATGAAGGTATAACTCTTGAAGATGCTTGAAGCGAAGATCATTTATCCTATCAAGCACTCTTCCTAGGTAGAAAATTTGGTCCTTGTGTAGAAGAAGAATGAAAATATTCACTTATGCATTGATTTTTGAAATATTAATCAAGCTTCTCTAAAGGACCATTATCCTTTTCCATAGATAGATCAGATCCTTCACATGGTTGTAGGAGCGCACAAATTTTCTCTGCTAGATGGATTCTCTAGGTATAATCAAATCTAGATCAAATATGGAGATCAATACAAAATGACATTCACCACAAAGTGGAAAAAATTTGCTTACCAGTGAATACCTTTAAGCCTATCAAATGCTAGAGCAACCTTTTAGAGAGCAATGGACCTGGATTTCGATGAGTTACTCAACCAAATCATTGTCATTTATTTGGATGATATGATAATTTTCTCCCATAAAAGGGAAGAACATGGTTTACATTTATGACAAGTATTTGAGAAGTGCCACAAATTCGAGATATCCATCAACCCGAAGAAGTCCATATTCATGGTAAAAGAAGGAAAGCTCCTAGGACATAGGACATGTGATTTATGGGAAAGGGTTAGCTGTTAATCCAGCTAGAGCCTAAGCTCTCTTAAAGCTCCCATTATCGGCTAACAAGAAAAGTTTGTAATATTTCTTCAAAAAAATCAACTTCATTAGGAATTTTATTGCAAAATTTACTCAAGTAGTGAAGCCAATGAATGAACTCCTAAAAAAGAATACTGAGTTCAAATGGACGAAGAAAAGAAAAAAAGCATTTAGAGAGATCAAGGAGAGGATTGCTTAGGCTCTTGTTTTGGTGAATCTTGATTATTCTAATAATTTCATCCTTTATGCTATTAGTGAGCAAGAAAGTTATGTGGTTGTCCTTACACAGAAGGTGGATGGAAATGAATGGCCTATTGCATTCTCGAGTTAAGTGATTCAACCGCATGAAGAAAAATATAACTTCATTGAGAAGCAATTGTATGCAATGATGAAATCTTTGAAGAAGTTTTGGAAATTTATTTCACAGAGTAAAATGGTAGTTCATGTTGTACATCCTGATGTTTGAAGTTTCATTATCCATGGATAACTTGGATATTAGAGAGTTGGCTGGGTCTCCAAGATCCAAGCATACGATATCGAGATTCGACCGAAAAAATTAATTTGTGGTACAACACTGTGTCAAGATCTTGCGAGGAGTGCTACTTCTAAAAAAATAGTGTGTTAGTTTGAAGATCCAGTGCAAGAAATTAATCTTGCTAATTAGCCCATAATTAACCGAGATAGGACAAAAGACCTTGTCAAATACTTCAATATAGGAAGGTGTCATTCTCATATTAATGTTTCATAAAGAAGAAGGTTTAGGCTACAATCCTATAAATATGCCATGTTGAAAAATGGGATATTCCACAAAAACATTGATGGAGTGCTTCTGAGATGTGTCAAAAAGTTAGAGAAATAGAAGATCCTAGAAGAATTCCATTCCAAATCATCAAGATGACATTATGCAGGCTTTGAAAATCATAAAGGTGGGTTATTATTAGCCTACTCTCTTTTATGATGCATTCAAGGTTAGCCAAAGTTGTGATAAATGCCAAAGATATGTTGGTTGAAGTATAAATTATTACTTACCACTTCACCCAATTCAAGTAGAAGCACCATTTCAATAATGGAACTTAGATTTTATTGGGGTTATTGACCCTAATTCATTTGCTGAGCATAAATATATCTTAAAAGCCATTGACTATTTCACCTAGTGGGCAGAAGTAGTACCAACTAAGAAAGCAGATTAAGAAGTTATCATTTCTTTCCTAGAGGGTTTGATAACATGCTTTGGTGTACCATATGCCATTATGACAGATAATGGGACTTCGTTCATTGGAGCCAAAATTAATGAATTTGCAAGTAAGTACAAAATACATTTGAAGACTTCGTCCAACTATTACCTACAAGGAAATGAATTAATTGATTCAAAAAATACAAATCTGCTAATAATTTTGAAAATAACTCTAGAAGATAACAAGTGGATCTGGCATTTGCTCCTGAATAAAGCTCTATGGGCTGATCGCATCTCAATTAAGAAGTCTATCAAAACATATCCATACTCTTTGGTGTATGGAAAATAAGAGGATTTTCCTATTCATATAGATTTATCGTCGCTCCAGTCCTTGCACTTTCTTGACAGTGAAGAGGTGGAGTTTGATCCTATGAGTACAAGGTTGTCTCAGCTCTTTTAGCTAGAAGAGGAAAGAGAGAAAGTATATACTACATTCATGAAGCACATCCAAGTGACTAAGAACTGGTTCAGTAAGAAAACTTTAGATAAAGATTTTAGTGTTGGTGATCTTGTATTGAAATAGAATGAGAATAAGGCCAAGCCAAGAAATCATCATAAATTCGAGGAAATATTGGAAGGTCCCTTCCAGATTGCCAACAATAATCAAGTTAATTTGTTCTATTTACAGGGCATGGAAGGTCGTGTTATGTCGATTCCAGTCAATGGTCTTCATATGAAGATCTATTATCTTTAAAGAAATGCAAGAACATCCAAGCTGTAAATATGTATATAGTCTATTTGCATTTGTCTATTTAAAAAAAAAATGCCTTCTTCCATATGGGATCAAGGCGCCTTCCTCTAGATGGGATCAAGCAAAAAAAAAAGAAAGAAGGGGGGGAAGTCTTCCACAAGTGAAAGTCATTTTCGCTAGGAAAGAGTGTCTTCACTGGTAAAAAGCATTTTCGCCAGCGAAGATCCTCTTTGCTCCTTCCTTCTATTTCTGGAGCTGAAGACATGAACTTCACTCGAAAGCATTATTTTTGCACACATAGATAAACCAAAAAGTGATTTTTGGCACCCAAGTTGGAAATTTTGCCTGAAAGTGCTCTCTCGCCTACACGCCCTGCTTTTTCTATCACGACATGTTACCTTCAAACCCTATCAAAAAGATATTAATTGATCTTGGGATCAATTAATGTTCAAAAGAAAGGGGTCATAGACCCTAAGGAATTCTACAAAATTCCAATTTAAGGATTTTGAAGGGTTTAGGAGGAAAAATAATGAAAATTTAATTAAGCATGTTTGATTAGGTTAATTGCATTTTATTTTTAATGCAAATAAATATCCAATTCTTATTGGAAAAAATTAGGCACTAGTATTATTTAATTCTAAAGGTCTATCTTATTCCCCTCATGGTATAAAATGGCTGGTGGAGAAAAAGTGAGATTCTCCCCTCTATATTTAATTAGGAGGAATTGGTAGCATGTGGGCACAAAAAAAAAATATGGCCACCTATATTATCCATAGTTGAACCCTTTTCTACTTTAGGATTATCCTCCATATGGTATATCATGTCTTAGTGGACACAAGACATCTTTTAACATTAAAATAATAGGGCCACTATTTGGCCCATGAGTGGAAAAGTTTCCCTATAAATAGAGGATACCTTATGAAGAAAGGGGAGCTAGGAAGTCTTGGAAACCTAGGGAGTATGCTCTCCACCTTGGTGGATCAAAAACTAGAAGGTTGAAGAGATTTATTAGTTGAAGAAGAGGGCAATTCTTAGAAGATTGGAAGAAGCCAACAAGGAGGAGCTTGAGGAGACCAACCTTGCAAGAGTTTAGGTTGGTGTATTCTTATTGAGGATATTTCATTAAGATGATATTTCTTGTTTAATTAAGTGTTCTTTTGTAATTATTCATTATAAGCTTGTAGAAGCTCTAGTAAATTGCATTTTAATGAATTAAAATTCCCTTCCACTATCTCTCTCCTACCCGAAAAGGATTAGCTTTAGTATATTTCATTTCACCTTGTATTTTGTATAGATTCTCTTGTTAAACTTTGTGGATGATTTAACAATGTAATAATAGAGTTTTCATGATAAACTCTGTGGATGTTATAACAATGCAATAATAAAGTTTAACCCCCTTTAGGGTTGTTAATAATTAAATCTTAAAAGGAAAGGGCCTAAAGGCCATAGGTTAGCTTGGGACCACCATAAAGTCAAGTCTACCTACAAGCTAGAAGAGCACAAATTAAGCCCGATCGAGTAGAGCACATACCTCCTGTAATCAAATAGGATGACCATCCACAAGTCAAACAACCATAACCACCAACGACTACCGCTGGTGGTTGCTACGTAATAAGAACATATGTACTTTTATCATGAACATGACCCACAATAGGAGATATATGACATATTTCCTTGGGTTAAGGTTTAAAGATGAATATTAGAGTGCACTATATCTTTAAATTCAAAAAAATGTCTACCCTGTAGGTCATTAGATGTAGCAAACTTACCTAAAAAATCACCATATAATCGCTTGGAACCATTGAATAATCATAATAGGGTTGAAAGTCATTCGTGGTAATTATCTAAACCTCTGTGAGGGATACATCATCTTCAATTCAATATTTGAAGCATCATGTCCCTTCCCTCTCATGGTAGGTAAAGATTTTAATTGGGGTCTATAATTTAGGGAGGCAAGGGCACATATCTTTGCAAACCTTTATGACACTTCACTTTGTAGCAACTCTCACTGGTGATCCATCCTCCTAACAAGCAAGGGTTTAAAAAAAGGGTATCTATAAAAATCCAAAGCATGCTGATTAACTAATAACAGACCTTCATGTCAACATCATCAGAATAAACCAACTCATTGCAAATGGTGTGGTCTATTATGTTTCTTCATTGGAAGCATGGATTCATTTTATTTAGGAGTAGCAAATCATTGGTATGAGGAAATGAAACCCGTGGATACACATCAAATAATGATATTTGAGGATGAATAATTAAGGTTTGATCTCCAAGTTTCACTTCCAACACAGATGAGGAGCATGGAGTTCATGCACAGGCGCATGATCGAGAGGCCTTACTCAAGCACTGTCCCATATGGGGTATGCTTGGGTTGTTTAAAGGAAGATAGAAACCCCTTAAACTCAATCAAGATATGGTGGTAAAAAATTTTGCTATCTGGATTGATACACGTATGGTTGATTAGTACCTTTCTTAGAAAATATTCATTACCCTTAATTGTACCACGTGCTAAGTGAGAGTTGACTGATCCTTGGTTCATACATCGATTTTTGTGATCACATTAGTTACAATATTTTCTTGTTAATCTTGGGGGACTTTATGTCCCATATGCTTGTCGTGACAACATGTAGGTTCATTTATAAGGGAAAGGTTTCTCTTAGGTAATAAGCACCACTCGATGGTCATGGTGGTCACCGAGTGGTGGTTACCAAGCACCAGTAGGTGGTGCTTTGACCACATGAAAGTGGTCAACCTAGCCGGTAGGTTAAGGCACCAGCTGTTGTTAGGTGCAAGGTTTGTCTGCCTAGTGTTGGTAGGTTAGACCTGCAAAGTTGGATTAGTTAATTGTTGGATTCAATGGCTATATAACCATTGGATTCATTGATTAAAAAACCCACCTTTTGATAAGTATTATTAAAATTTTATTTTTTAGATTTATAGTATAGGAATCTAAATTATAAAATAAAAAAGGTGAGATTATTTGAATTTTAAAGTATAGGACTTTAAAATAAAGAAGGTGAGATTATTTATAAATTTAAAGAATGGTCTATAAAATAAAAAAAGGTGAGATTATTTGAATTTTAAAGTATAGGACTTTAAAATAAAGAAGGTGATATTATTTGTAAATTTAAAGAATGGGACTTTAAACCATAAATTAAATAAAGTATATTGACTAACTATTGGAGTTAACATTGGTTGTATGAATTGATGTAGAAAGCATATTGATTAACTATTGAAATTAATCTTGGTTGGATAAAGATAAGTAGCAAACCATTTGATTAAACATTGGTTAAGTATTTAAATTGTGTTGTATTCAACTGGGAATTAAATAGGCTAATATGAAAGAGATATAGAATGAAAGTTTCTAGTAATAGAACTATGATTCACATATACTAAGGAATTACATTATGAGGTAGAAAAATATAGTTAAATTGGAAAGAGAAGTAATTTTGGCTTGATAATCAAATAGAATGATTGTTGATATCAATGAATTAAAGGTATGGGACTTTAATTCATTGATTGAATTTGTATCAATTATGAGGAATGAAATTGGAATCATGTAGACACCTAAAATGCATCATGTCGAGGGTGACTACTCATATGGACATGCTACAAGGTCATATGGAGTATCTTGAACATATTCCAAGATAGAGAAGTGGTTCTAACCACTCAATTTGGGCTCATTGGCCTAATTAGTCTGAACCACAACCCAAAATTGTGGTCTATAGGTTGAACTATGACTGAGACCTACGGTTTACAGTCTAGGCTACAATTGTAACTTATGGTCTTAACTAAAGTTCAGTTAGCCTTCATTCGAGCCAAATCAGTTTGAATGGCCATTTGATCTAGAAGACGATGGTTAGAGGACAAAAGCTTCCAATCCAACTGTCTTAACCACTCCTTCTTGATCTTGGATTCTCCATGAATCCACCCCTAGCCCTTGGGTACTCCTATAAGTATACCTCAAAATTAGGGTAAACTATCAGAGACATCATTGGATATTTGAGTAGCAAAGCCCTGTCAAATTGTACACTCAACCGAGTATACTGATAGAGAGCTATTGCACTTATCCCCTACCTAAATATTCATGATGAATTGCATCATGGATGCCCTAGGAGCCTAGGAGAGCCAATAAGCACATATCCAAGAAAACAAAGGTCCCTCATAATGAATCAACTGCCAAATTAGTCTTAGGAAATCGAAGGCGACCATTGAACATCAATTTGGATAAGGAGGTCAAGCCCACTACCCTTGAAATTGAGGGCAAACCTATCATAGAGCTCACTGCGGCTTTCAACGATGGTTTACAGTACAGACCGCTCATCAAAGATGTGGTTTATAGCAGAGGTATCGCCACCTTATTGTTTCTATTTTTGATCATCTAGTTAGCTTAGATTAGACACTTTTATGGTTTAGTTGTAGTTTAGAAGATTTTTGACCGATAGAATTAAGTTTAGAATAGTCTCATTGCATTTGCATCAAGTAGGCTTTAACAGATTCTTTATGTGCTTTCATGCTCTATTTCACGTAATTGATCCATTCATTGTTTAGCTATTGTCTTCCTTTATGCAATTCCATAAATCTTGATCCAATTAACATAGTTTAGAGATGCTTTTCATGCTTTCTTGAATATACACTTTTAATAGTATCTTTATGCATTTTTCCCAAAAGGGCCTCATCATGAGAGGTTGCCTTTTTTTTTTTTAAGTTTTTATGTTGTTTCTTGATCGCAGGGAACATATTCGAAGGATATCCAACTATCAAGTTCCTTCCCAACACGAAGAAGAGGGCAACTCCACCCTAGAGCAGTTTGTGACTAGTTGAAAAGCAATATTAGTTTGCCTACCCTGTTGAGGGATTTGGCATTATATTAACTGTATCATCAGTCGAGTGACACTAAGAGGGGCATGATTGTAATTGAGGATTCTTTACAAATATTAATACAAGAAACACTTATTTTGTTGAATATATGCAATCTTGTCATTATATTATGCTTGGATGATTGAATTCAATTTATATAGTAGATAGGTGCATGCTTTTGGTTAGATCAGAAGGCGATCATGGTGGGAATCCGTAATTCATGTGATATAACTGCTATTTCTTGATTTTGGAAATTGTAGGTACAGACCGCAACTATCAACTTTGGGCCAACAATTGAACTGCAAGTTCATCCCATGATTTACAGTGTAGACTGTAGATTAGACCTGCGATTTACACTTGACTACATAGAAAACATAAATTAGAGTGCAGATCAACTCAGGACCTAAGGTAGGCCCTATTTTCCACTCTCTGTTCTATTTTTACTCTCTATGTTTTTACAAAATGCTTATTTTGAAATGCAATTAGGAAAAGAAAACTAAGAAAAAGGAAATCAATCATGTCCTAGTTTGTTTTAATTTACATTTGTAGAAAGGCGCTGTTGGGAACAATAGACTTATGATTGTAGTCTGCCCTAGGCTACAATGTTCTTGACAGAGTATCTTGTTTGGTTTGCATGTGTGAGGCCCAATTAGTGGCCAATTATCATCGTAATGTGCATTGTATCAATGAGCATGTAGAATAGCTTGCATTTTCAAAATTTGAAATGTTCTTTCATTTACATAGCATATATAAAATGAGCATGAGTGTTATATGATGCATTTATTTTATGTACATTAAAAAGAACCACACACATCACTTGGCACTTAAACGCTCGTGAGTTGGGCTTGACATCCAACCACTAGTAGGGTTCAACGATGGTGGGCATAACTTCCATCCGTTGGCCCAAATCCTACGAACATTTTTGGATACTAGACCAATATTGGATCCGAGAATGTTTCATACCTTGGAAAATTTGCATGTATTCTCTTCAAAGGGTATAACGCTGACTAGGAGAAAACGGGTGAGGATCTGGGAGGACCTGTGCTCCTTGACCCTGTGTGGGCTTCATTACCACACATTATAGATTGGATTATGTGACTTAGAGTTCATAGCCAAGTTGTCGAGCTACGAGCATATAGGTGAAATCCATTAAACTGAGAATAAAATCCAACAAGTTTTGCAAAACACGATAAGAGTTTCTACACTAGAACAATAGAACACCCTTTAAGAACAAGGATGTCTTGAAAATTTGTGCTAAATATAAGATTTAGCACAAATGGTCAACACATTACTGTCCTCAAGGTAATTGATAAGTTGAAGTTTCTAACAAGACTCTTGTCAAGATACTTAAGAAGCTTGTTAGCAAAACTAGTTGAGATTTACATCTTCAACTTTATCTTACCTTTTGGGCCTATCACACTAGTGTTTGGACTCCCATTGGTGTGATACCCTATGCTTTGGTTTATGGAACTAAAGTCATCTTTATTTGTAAGCTTGAGGTTCCTTTCTTGTATATTTTGTTTTAATATCCCTTTGTTAGAGATGAATATCATCTTGCCCATCTTAACCAGTTAGAACTTCCTAACAATAGATCCACACCCTAGAGAACCTATGCATCTACCAATAAAGGCTTAAGCATACCTATAGAAAAAAGGCATGATCTTGCTCCTTTGAGGCTGGTGATATTATTCTTAAATATAATCAAAAGAATACCAATATCAAAGTTAATCTCAAAGGTAAGGTTGATCCTAATTGGCTAGGTCCATTCATCATAACCACCAAGTTTGGTTTATGATTTTACTACCTTATCACGCTTAACTAAAATGAACTTAAAAAACCAAATAACTTAACACATCTTAAAGATTATTACATTTGAGTGTGCATTGGTTACCTATTAATTTTAGCTACTTATCAATGCCTACTTGCCTTCTACCTTATTTCATATCTGCTTGCATGCGCATGCTTGTCTTTGTCTAGATTACTTGTTGCATTTTGAGTGAGGGATATGTGATGACATGCAAATAATGATCCTAAGTAAATATAGTTCTTTTTCATTGCACTAGGTGATTAATGTGAATGGATCCTCCTAGTCCTATATTTGTAAATCAAATCAAGGTTCATGCAATTACTTATCACTATCATCATATTTTATCTCTATCAATTTCTACTAATCTCAACCAATATCTTGTATCATTGTCATTCATAATGTTCTCTTATCCCTTTGTACATCAGTTTAAAATTGATGTGTCACATTCTTGCACCTACTTCTATACAAAGGGGATAAAGGGACCATTTCAATATCTTAACCTAATTTGTCTCAACTCATATCTATAAATTCTTTCAAACTACAAATTCCTTTTTCATATGATGAATAGTGCAAAGTTCATATGTGCTAATGGAAAAGTCAATTCAAATTCTTCTACCTAATTAATGGTTACATGATGAATACTACAAAGTTTGAAAGTGTTGATAGCCCTATCAATCTCATCATCTATTGTTTCCCATATAAAATATTTCGTGGTGGCAATTTGTCAACAACGAAATTGTCTTCTCAATTAGGGGCATCATTCATTGTCACACTAATCAATCATAAATACTCTATGACACTTATTTATGAGACAAATTACTCTAAGAAAAAGTCCTTTAAGCTTTTGCTTAAAGGTAAGGCAAAATTCCTTTAGCCATCTGCTTAAAGGTCAATCTCAAATATAAAATTCCTTTAAGCATTTGTTTAAAGGTAAGGTAGAAATCTTTTAGACATTCATTTAAAGGCTAATATTAAATTAAAAATTTCTACAGGTAAGGCTAAATAAAAATTCCTTTGGGTAAAGCTAACTAAAGTCCCCTTGGGTAAGTCTAAAAGCTAACTAGAAGTCCTTTGGCAAAGCTAACAAAAGTTCCCTATGCAAATCTCAAAGCTAACTAGAAGTTCTTTGAAAAAATCTAACAAAAGTCCTCCAAGCAAGTAAAAAATAACTAGAAATCCTTCAGGCAAAGCTAAGAAAATCCTCCTTGGGAAAATATCTTTATTTATAGTTGTATATATCTTATACATTATTAAAAAATATGGTATTATGCTCTTGGGCATGTCATGTGTCTCTCATCTCATGTTGATAGAGTCTCTCATCATGCATATTTCCATCATTTCATTCAATCATTTTTCTTGTCTTTTCATATTTTATCTCTCATCCTTCACATACTTTAATTAATTAATCAAGACTTAACAATACATCTTTATCTTAATCCATACATAATAGATCATAAATCAAAACCTCATCATCTAGTCTAGAAATCCACTTTAAGAATTAATAAAATACATCATCACATTATCACTAAAAATAATTAAAATAATTAGCAACATGCATCATCTCATCATTTCCATAGTAATCACATAGCTATAAATCATTTAAACAAAATCATCAAATCAAACATCATACACACACAAGTGATCTAACAGTCAGTATATGTATTACTCTAAAAAATTACATATTTACAATATCATCATCCATTAGGTCCAAGGTGTAGACCAATTGGTTTGACCAAACCCCGTAAGGGGGCGAAGGTCCAAGGTTCAAATCTCAAGCCTCGTCGGACTGAACGCTTGTCCCTTTCCTGGTGCTTTTAGCGGCGTAAAAGGTTTAAAATGAATTGTGGCATGGTGGTTATAGGGACGAACTGCGTGAAGATCTATGTGGCGGCTATTGGGGTAGACAACACATAATATTGTGGTGGTCATAAAAGTTGGATAGCCTGTTCGGATTCGTGGCGACTACTGATTCCACCATGTAATAAAAAAATAATGTCATCATCCATCATGATATATAAAAATGGTAGTACAATCCCCATTAATCTCCCACCCAAAACTAGGATAGACACCTTGGTTTTAGCTAACTTTGATAATTCGTATCTAGTGCTCCCTCTCCTCCTCTTATCAGTGGTGACATCCTCACCAACTATTGAGACTATCATGTCATGGACCTAGAGTGGGTCCATGATTGTGTTCTCATGGGTGATGAAAACCATTGGTCTATGGGTATAGTTGCATGCTAAGTTTCTTGGTAATGAGCTACTCACTTGATCTCTACCTGTAGCTCCCCTTGCATATGACTCAACTAGCCTAATAACATCTAGACCACCTGCTCTCCTTTAGCTACCCTTACTTTTGCAGCTCATGTTGTTGTCATGTCTCGCTCTATAGTTAGGCCCTAGAAGGTCTATTACATCATGATGACATGTCCTACAAGTTGGTCCCTCTTTGCCCTGCCCATCACCAAAGCTACCTCCAAACCAGCTATCTACCTAGTTAGCACATCCTTCTCTACCTCAATAGTTGCTCAAGGTGACCTAATTGGTCTAGCCTTGTTGGATTTTTAACCAAATTATCATAGGTCCCAATGTTTAGGATCACAATATATTATTCAATATATGTGGCCAATATTAATAAACAAATGCTCATATAAAATAACTATAATATGAATTAAAATATCTAATATCATTCATGCAATAACATAAAGAAAAACTTGTAATAAAATTGTTCAAAATGTATACACACTTCTTTATTTGATGCTTGAAATACATATATTCTTTGATATATTACATGGATATTTGTCTCCATAATATAGCCTTAGAAAGGTAACTCTTCAATACTTTGACTATTACATACGTAAGATACATCCTTTCATACTCCACTCATAAAACAAGCCTCTCATACCTTTTGGCTTCTCATCTTACCACTTCAATACATGAGTTTTAACTCTTTATTTACATACTTTATTTTATGACACTTTGCACATTAGATGGTGAATAACAATTAAACTTCTTCTTAAAAAAGAAATAGTTCAAAACAAATTTATACTGAATAGGTTTATATGCTCTCTATATTTAATAATTTAAATAATTTAAAAAAAGAACATTCCACAATCGTATTCCATGATTAAAGGTAGCTTCAACGTTTCAAAGTTATATATATTCGCTAACTTTAGTACTGGTAAATTCTTGACTAAGACATGAATGTGCTTTTGGCAGCTGGTGGTAACTTTTGTATTCATAAATATCGTTTCAGCCAACGCATCCTGGCCTTGACCCCATTGTGAGTGGCCGACAGCATCTTCAACTTTTGAAAAGAAAGACAACATTTTATAAAAACACGTGTCCTGTATGTTTCTGCTTACCTGTAAAGACACGTAATTGACCATTCACAGTGGCTTTTTAATATAGAGCTTATCTAGCAATCCGTCTATACCATCCACACACAGTTAAAGTCCCCACCATTTTATAATAGCAATATGTAAATAGACATGTGACTAGACTATGTAATACCAGCGAACAAAAAGTGAAGATCTCCTATAGTATTAAAATGCATATGCTTAGTTTTATATAAGTTACAAAAATAAATTAAGATAGGCCTATATAAAGTATAAGAGGGTAATTAACGAATAATATATATATTTTTTATGTTTATATGCTTAGTTTTATATAAGTTACAAAAACAAATTAAGATAGGTTTCTTAGTTTAGTTTTGCAAAACTAATTAGTGATTAAGATATCTTATAATAGATGTTTAGGGTTAAGCATTTTCATCTTAGCTATGATTTTTAGTAAGGTAGAGAGTTAAGCTTATTAGCAGAAGATTAACACACACTCATACACAAGTTGCAGTTTGAACCTTGGACCTTCTCAAGAAGAGTCAAAGTCTGAATCATTGTACAATCCCCAAGACTTAACGCCTAACATTTTGATGTTGTAATTTTATATAATAGTTTAATTATTGTTTTCAATTAAATAATACGAAGAACAATATCAAAATAAAAGTTAGTATTAAGAGGGCTTAAATCAGTTATATTAATTTTATATAAAAAATAATATAAATTAGTTACTTTTTACCTAAATATATATCCAATAGATTAGGGAAAACTCTCCGACAACATTGATAAGATGTATGCTTTTTAGTGGGGCTATGGTGATTGCACTAAAATGGAAGTGTTAATGGGTTATTGAGATAGCCTAGCCTTAGGTTACAAATCTATATTTTTTATTAGAAAACTTCTTACATTCATAGATTTGAACTCAAGTCCAAGCCATCTTTTATGTATCTCTCCATTATGTAATAGTCTCTACTAAAGAATCTAATTTCTTTGAGCTTTTTTGCTAGAGTGAGTTTTTGTACAAACCATTCAATAGCATACCCTAAGATATTTGTTTATGTGCAAAAGAAATCATTAGAAAATGGGGATGCTCTAAATCCATGTATGGGCCATGAGACGTAACCCATATAGATTTGGATCTTCTTGCCTTAGTTTTAGAGCCAAAGATTAACACTGACATGTGTAACCAATCCTCTATTATCATGAATGAATTACAATTGCTCTCTCATATGCTTCTTTATAACAACATGCAAATAACTAATCTTGACATGCTTATTCATCAATACATTAACAACAATCATATTTGGGCCTAAAATTCTTTACTTGAAAAATGCATCTATTAGTTGCATAATTTTTAGAAATGAATCACTCATGTTATATTATATAAAATAAATATAACACAACACACTCAGTGGTGTCTTTGTATACCAAGTAATGTGTTATGCTTTAAAACATTTTGCAACATTATCTCTAAAATGGTAATGTTCCCCCTAGAATAATTGTACAAAGGAAAATTGCCAAAGTCATACTCAATCAAGAAAATAAAACATGAAATTTTGGCTCAATGTCCAAACTCATTAAACCCCTTATTATTGCTTGCACCAACAAAATTTGAAGCATTCAACATCTGTCCAATAGTTACATCTCTTAGAATTCCTATAAAGGATATGGATGATTTGGAAGGCCAAGCATTGGAAACTTTTCAAGAAGAGATGAAGAGTATTAGTTACATCCTTATTGATGAGATGAGCTTCATATGCCAAAAATTATTAAAATATATAAATGAACATTTACAACAAGCATTCCATCAAAATGACAAAATACATTTTAGAGGTTGTTTATTGATTCTTTTTGGTGGATTTAATTAGCTACCATTATGAAAGATATACCAATTTATGTAAAGAATAGCAATGCTAGAGTGTTGTGGACAAGTTTTGATAAAGTGGTCATAAAGGATGCCATCTTTAGGCAACAAGATGACAAGCCCAAACAAGTCTCCTTTTGTGACTTGTGTTGTCAAATATAATGAATAACTATCCATTAGTAGAGGATTGAAAGCTTTTGATATCAATATTAGATGGATCATTTCCTCCTAAAGAAACAAAATATTTATATTTATCACCAGTCTTTATGCAAAAAAAAATTGGCTGTAATGCATAATACACAATAATGATGAACAAAATATAGATAAGATGGGTTTTCAACCTAGTGCTACACAGTTGTAATATAAAGGCTTTTCGTGTGTTGGACAAAGAGTGATGATAACCTCTAACTTGTATGTATTTGTGGTCCTTGTGAATGGATCTTTTTAAAGAAGTGATCAAATTTTTTTTATAGTTTTGTTTCAAAACCTCTAGACTTATCTTATTTTATCATTGTGGCATTCAAAAACTATCTTATCCCTCCATGGGATTCCAAAAACCCAAAAATGTCCCAATTCCTCCCATAACTAGAGGTATATGTAAACAAATCTCTCTTTGGATGACATGGACTCTTATGATACACAAGGCCCAAGGCCTGATCCTAGATAGGGAAACCCTTGATATTGAATGATTTGAATAGTAAGGACTTACTTTAACAACTATGTTGAGTGCTAAAGCTTTGAAAGACCTTCATGTTTCACTTCCTTATACACAAAGATGTAAAAGAAACTTCATTTTGAAGCCATATTACACGAGGACATAGACTTGTCAAAAATATCTTTATAAAATTCCATTTTGTCCTTGTGTTTCTTGGCTCATAAACTAGGTTTGCCATATACTTAATGAATGACTTGCTCCTTCATCATTATATATAATATAAATATAATTTTTATTTTGTGTTTATAAACTCATGGAACACATTTTTTATATGCTTTATAAATATCTTATTAATTCATCTTGATATATAATATAAATATTGTCATCATGATTTACATGTTTTGTTTATATATTTCATGTTATATTCATAATATAAATATTCACCATGATTTTAAAACAAAACAAAGAAAAAATATTACTATATTTTATCTATATACCTCCTATTACATTCCTAACACAAATTTTCATAATGATTTCATATTTAAAAAAAAAAAAATCATCCTATTTAGTTTATCTCGTTCCTTTAAAACAATATTAATTTAATTTTTTTTTTTATTGCTTGCAACTTAAACAAAATATATAACCAATTAATAACTATGAAATATATAATAAATCTCCAAAGTTTAGATTGTATATATACCAACAAGGATAAAGCATAATAATTAACAATTAGCACTTTAACTATGCATACTCTATTTTTGGTTATGACCAAATTTTGGCATAAAAGTGATCATTCTTATGTACGACAAGAATAGAACATAATCTTAACAATAGCACTTTAACTATGCATACTCTTTTCCTTTTTATTTTAATAAAATACCAAATTTTGAAACTCATAAAGGTACCCATGATTACATGATTCTGATTATGTAATTAAAGACAACCACACAAAAATGATAGACAACATAAATCATAGTTGTTGTTTCACTCATCAATAGGTTGTGAAATTTATTCTCTTTAGCCTTCAAAGCAAATATACTAACAAATGAGGCTTGAAGGAGAAATAACTCCTCAGGAGTCTATAAAGAGAGTTTTCTTCCTTACAAATATCTTAGGATGAAATTCTAGTGAGACTTGAAGATGGAGGAGGAGATATAACTCCTTCGGAATTGAAGTTGAGATCTTATACTCTTCTAAAGAAAATTTTCTTCCTTGCAAAGATCTTAAGACGAAATTTTGATATCTTCTTAATTATTAATTATTAAAAGATCAATTTAACAAAATCAAATCTATAAAAATCAATAAAAATCTTATTATATGTAATATAAATTAAAAATATTATAATAAATTAAAAAATAATATAAATTTTTTATATTTAATTTGGAAAAATATATATATATTTTTGATTGGCTGATTCATTGTACAGCCGTTATTAATTCAACCCATACATTAATTCCCTTTAAAGGCCAAACAAATAAATTGTATTAAATTAAATTAAATCACAAAATAGATAAACTTACTACTTAAAATTAACAACTAACAACTTGATTCACGTAGATACTTATTTGATCAAACGGAATGCCTGTCAAGCTGATTAAATACTTTAACTTGGAAAAAGAAAATACGTATTCATTTGTTTTCATTGACTCGTACATACTTTAGCGGTGCTTCAAATTTCCTTTAGCAAAAGCATCTTCGACTTTTTATTTTTTTTCCAACTGGCGGACCGCACTACAACAATGTGAGTGGCTCACAGTTTTTTATCTTTTTGAAAAGACATGCGACAGTTCATCATGGCCATACTAGTCCGTCCAGAGCACACTTCTGCTTTTTAAAGAATTTGTGATTTTTTGGGTTATAATTTTGCTCTAGTTTCTGGAGCAGTGAAGAGTATACTCACATTCAGCCCACCTTGAATCTCATTGCTTAGCAAATTTGCTCCCTGTGATATTTCCTGAGCCACACCGTAAAAAATCAAATATGGCAAGTGAGATTGCGGTTGCTGTTATCGAAAAGCTTGGGCGGATGGCCTTGGACCAGGCATCAGTGGTCGTGAACTTCACAGACGACTTTCAATGGTTGAGGGACGAGCTCACCAAGCTTGGAGGTGATCTCAAATATGCAGACAGCCACACTATACACAACGAGCGCGCCAGAAGATGGATCCAGCAAGTGCGAGATGTCGCGTGGGATGCAGAGGACATTATTGAAGAATGTGTTGTGGAATCTCTTTACAGCAATAGAGCTCAATCATCTTGTCTCAGCTATATGCGGATGATCTCCCAATTAAGATTCCGCTATAAGATGGGGCGAAGAACACAAGACGTCAGAGAAAGAATGATGTCTATCATTCAAGATGCAACGAACATAGGGAGGGTGCATAAGGTGATTCATCTGGACGACCAACCCTCAACGAGCAGATCGGAAACTCTACAACAAGTGCAGAAGCCATTGAGTCGTCTAGATAGCAATTCACCACATGTTGCTATAGAGGATAAGGTCAAACATATCCTTCAGTTGTTGCAGAATCCTGGGGTTTCAGTTATTGCCGTTGTCGGCATGGGAGGGGTGGGCAAAACATTTTTGCTCCAGCATGTCTACAGTTATGCAAAACAAAGTTTTGCAAAATCCATTTGGCTCTCTATTTCACAAAATTATTCTGTTGCACGGTTGCAAAGAGATGTAGCCTCTCAAATAAGAGAGTGGCAAGCAGATCTACCTGACAACATCCATATAAAAGAGGTTGTCAATGGTTGTGTAAGTGAAGAGCGTGCAGCGGATATAATTTTTAGGTGTTTAGAGAATGTAGAGGCTCTGATCGTGCTGGATGATGTCTGGAGGGTAAATAGGGTAGAGGTCTTGATAGAAAGACTAGGCCTCTCACGTAGCAGATGCAAAATTGTGGTTAGTACAAGAGACAGTTGGAAACTGTTTTGTTCTTACGCGAAAAGATGGGTGCCCACGTTTACGAGATGAAAACTTTGTTGGAGGAAGACAGTTGGAAACTGTTTTGTTCTTACGCCTTTGCAAGTCTCTCAGATAAAAAACCACCTAAAGATCTTGAATCTTTAGCTCGTGCAGTTGAAAGAAAGTGTGGAAATCTGCCGTTGGCAATCAAGACAGTGGCAGCATCTATGACGAAGAGAACCCTCACAAGAGACTGGGAGTCGAAGTTAAGTCAGCTGAAAAAGGTAAGCATCCTTCCAGACTCCACGGACCCCATAATGTCCATTCTCCGGTTGAGCTATGATTCATTGCCAGCTCACCTTAAGCCATGCTTTCAATATCTCGCCTTCTTTGGAGAAGACGAGGAGATAGATCCTGAATATCTTGTAAGTTGCTGGATAGCTGAAGGCTTCGTTCCCGAAGAAGGCCCCGAAGGAGAAGGGCAATGGGACCTTGCATTCAGCTATTTATATGAACTTAACACTTTATGTTTGGTTGAAGTAGAAGAAAATAGATGGCTAAACAAAACTTGCAAAGTTCATGATTTGTTGCTTGATTTAGCTATTTCTATATGTAAAGAAAACAATTGTGCATTTGCTGTCCAAGAGGCCGGTCCAAGAAATCCCTCCGCAGACGGAAGCAGCAGTGAGTGCCGTCGGATTTTGTTGGCCAAGAAAGGTATAGATAATAATGCTATTGCTAACCTTCATTGCCTGCGATTTCTTCGCACTCTGTCCTTGTCCAATAATGATATCGAAGGTATTCCAGCAAACTTATTCAGCAGTGTGAGAGCACTTCGGGTCCTTGACTTGAGCCATACTAAAATCTTTACACTGCCGAAATGTTTTGGAAATCTGAAACTCCTCAGAGTTTTGAATTTGGCTCGGACAGGAGTTCAGAAGGTACCAGAGTGTGTGAGGAACCTTAAAAGCCTTTGCTTTCTTGATTTGGGAGGTTGCCAGATAGATCGGCTACCTGCGTGGATAGGTGAACTCACGTGTCTGCAGTACCTGAATATGAATATGGCTTCCAGCCGTCTACCAAAGGAAATATCAAAGTTGGTCTCTCTACGGACACTTATATCACATCCTTTAGAGCTGTCAGTTGAAGAGGATAAGTTCTTAAAGCTGAAGGATATGTCTAAGTTGATAAATCTGCAACGGTTAAGTATAAAGTTACAGCATGAAGTGGAATTAAAAAGCATGGAAGAAGGGGTCCTCGCGCAGTTGGTAAACATGCGTCAGCTGTCCATAGTGAATGGTCTTTCAATGCAGGGCGCCGACAATCTTCCGTGTTTTCCGGAGAACATGAAAGCATTGAAGCACCTTCATAATCTTTACCTGCAAAAGTTTGTGGTGCCGAGTTCTATGCGTGAGTTTGCAAGTCTCAGGGTACTTTTGGTAGACAAGTGTGAGTTGAGCGATGATGCAGCATTAGAAGCTATGCCCAATTTGATGAGATTGCATTTCCTGTTTATGAACAAGACAGAAATTCTAAAGGCCATTGGAAAGTCGGGAAGCTTTCCGAAGCTTCGCTTCCTTTTTTTTCATTCCTGCAATGATTTAGAGGAGTTGCCGGAACTGAAGGATGGAGCGATGGCAGGCCTTGAGGAGTTAGAACTATACAGCTGTAGAGCACTGCAGAAAGTTCCAGAGGGATTGCAGCACTTGACAAACCTAAAGCTTCTTGATCTGTCGTATAGCGGGACAAATGAATTAAAAGAAAGGTTAAAAGAAGATGGGGAAGACTGGAAAAAACTCAAAGCAAATAATCCTTTTCTCACCATTACTGTTGGGTAATAAGTCAAATTTAGTAATGGTCAAATGGTCTATGCAAGAAACGTATTTCTACCAAAAGTTATTAATTTGTAAAGAAAAACTCAGTTATGGTACTTAGGTTTCACATTTTTTTTTGTTCGCGAGCTTCAATAATTTTATTTTTTATTTTTTAATCCATATATATATTTAATTTTTAATTATTTAGATTTTAAAAATAAAAATAAATTTATAAATTAAATTATTAAAGTTTATAAAATAATTGTTATAATTGTTAAGTAAATAATATTATTTTCATTTTATTTATGAAATATTCTTTTGATATAAATATTTTTTTTTTCTCCTTTTCTCTTTAATAGAGTGTATGTTTAATTTATTATTATTACAAAAAAAATTGATTGGTTGTACTATATACCTCATATGTGTTGGAATCTATGTTTGTGATTTTAATTTTTGGAAACTTTGGCATAAATGAATTGATTTTCTTTCATTTTTTGCTCCTTTGAACCTTCTCATCTCTCATTGATTGATGATGTTTTATAGCCCTTCTGGGTGCTTGAGAATATGCAACCTCTTTATAGTTGTGGAAGAAATATGCGTACTTGCTTTCCTTAGACACATAATGATATAGTCCATTGACATTTCTCAATAGCTGAAATAAGACACCATGTCTTATTTTAAAAATAGACCTTATTCCTTCACGAATGTGCCTCAAAGGGTCAAAATTATTGCTATTCTATTTCCAATAGCTTAGATTATGCAACTACAATGCCATGCTTGGTTGCTTGAGCATACTCTCTCCATGTCATAGTGTAAGTGGTGCCCCCTATTATTGACACTGAAGGATTTGATCATATATATGCCCTTAATGTATGTAATGATCATACTCTATTTGCTTGAAGTGACCTAACAATAAACTAACTTTAATGATTTTGAATTGGCATCATAGTAATCTTCTCTAACTTTTGCTTTGCCTTAAGAAAGCTCTTTCCTGCACCTGGCAACCAAATGCTTTCTACACATGATAGTACTATGGTTCTTATTTCCACAATGTTTGGATGGATGAAGATCCTAACAAAACTGAGATAAATGACCACCTCTTCCATAATGCTCACAAGAAAATAAAAATATATAAATTTTATGCATATATCTTTATATTTTCTTACTCTTATTTTCATTGTTGGAGCTCAATTGAGCTTGTTCAATTGTCTTCTTTGGAAGGCTACTCTGTTGGAAATGTTTGGAAACTTTGCTTATGTCTTTACCTATTTTGTGTAAATATTTTTGAAATATTAGTTTTCTCTTCTCTTTGCAAGGTACACCTTCATTCTTCTTGGAGAACTCACCATGCACTTAATATCCAAACCTTATTTTGAACATATTTGAATTATTTCAATGCTATACATTATTTGTTTGCCATTTTTGCCAAGCCCTTGGCATTCATAACACATTGTCTTCATCAACTTGGATAAAAAAATATGTTTTTACTACTTCAATCTTACAAAATATGAATTTTTATTATTGATTATGGTCTTCTTAGGCATGGTGTATGCATCCTTAGAGGAAATGTACTCTTTTATTTGTATTTTCTCACATGCTAATTAGAGTCAAGCTAGAAAATCCTCCATTAATAACAACTTATCATATATTTGATTTATTTTTTGTAGGTACTTTCCTTGTACTTGTGTATTATACCTTCACAAGCAAGGTAATCTACATGAATATTTTATTTATTGCACCTTGCCAAATTGATTTTATTTCCTAGAGAATAGCTCTTTTGATCTCGAGGGTTCATTTGCAATACTTCATTTTCTTTCTTCAACTTGAAAATATTACTTGTTTATTATTGTATTTTCTCCAATAAATCTTGCACATTGCTATTAACCTCTTGTAATTTAAGTTGTTCATTTTTGCTATATTTTTTCCCTAAGGAAACAATAGTGTGTTGAACCTAAACCAAGAAAAAATCCCTGTAAAACCAATATGATATGTAACTTCCACTAATGAAACCCTTGAACATATCCTTTGAATATTTGAAGTGCTATTTGGCTTGGTTCCACTTAAACTATGACAAAAAATTTCACCAATCATTTTTAAAACCCTTTATTTTTGTATCAAGACTACTTGTCTAGAGAAAAAAATACATATATGTTAGGAAATAAATATGTAAATTCTATCAATATTTTCATGCAATATTAATGAAACTTGAAATCTACTTAAAAGTTTATTATTTATTGTTGTTGATGTATGATGTTTAGTTCTAGCTCAAACTTGTTAGTTTCTAAGCACAAAAACCACATGAATCAATGAATATACTCAAAATAATAAAGTGAAATATAACTAAACTCATGGAGTAATCTTAAAAATACACTCATAGTAATAATGACATAATAATTTATAGTTGGGAAACCATAGAGAGGAAGAGGACCTATAATTCAATATTTTATTGCAAATACAAAGAGAATACAAGAGTTGTTCATCACCAATTTATTTTTGGATGAGATGCATAGATCTATACTAATATGCACATATTTGTATGCTTACATGATGCCTTGTAGTGGTTTCTTTCTCTTATATTATTGGAACTTGTTTGCTTCTACTCTTGGCTCTCCAAAAATAAATTCCCTTCCTTGTTTTGGCCTAAATAAGCCTCATCGAGTTACTTTCACTTTCAAATTTGGAAGTGCAACTCATATTTCTTGATATATAAGGTTCTTCCAAATGTGGGTATGTATGAAAGTGAGATGTCATGCTTCTTATTTCACATTTCTCCTTGACACTTGCCTAGTTTACTCTTTGGCTACCTTTCACATACCAAGTCATCACATTCTTAGCAAATTTATTGGTTGAACTATTTTTTGATCTTTTTAAGGTCCAAATGCATCAATTATATGCTAAAATTTGGTATCCACATGAAAATGATTTAAAAAACCTTTTCTATAAATTTAAGATTATTTGGAGCTATAATGAGAGAGAAATAGGACTTTATAAAAGATTGTGTTTTGTTGTTTTGACCATTCAAATAGAAGTATATTGGCATAAAATTAATCTAAACTATACTACTTTTAGTTTTATTTGACCTCTAAAATAAATCACTCAATTTCGACTTGATTTGGTTGGCTTATGCCTAAAATACTACTCATTAGTTTTTATTATTATTTTCCAATTTTGGGGGTCGGGTGATGCATTTTGAGCTTAAATTTAGTATTGGATATACTCACTATGTTGGAAACTTCCTTCTAAAGTTTTATTCAAGTATAACTTAATTTAAATGGGTTATATTCAAAAGGTAATGTTGCCCTGTTTTAGAAGCTTGTTATATTACCTTCACTTGGTTGTTCATCCTTAATACCATTTTGTCATGCTTCCAAGTGAATTGTCATAGATCCATTTGGATCACTGCCTCCATAATGAGAAGTCTTTAAGTCCCTAAAAATTTCACTTATAGAAGATAAAAAAATTCTCTTACTACATTGCATTATAATGTGTAGGTAACATTCTATCAAGTGGATCATATCTAATATGTTGGAATATTTGGCATACTTAAATCTAATAATATGATCAATTTGATCCACTTATACTCTTTACATAGTTTGTTAAACCTACTCTAGTGTCTTGACTTCTTCCCATGTTGATTAAGGTATTCAAATACTCAACTAAGTCTATCAAGATTTGCATAGAGTTACCAATTTATCCTTTAATGGTAGGTTTACCTAATTGTATTCCTTTCTCTATCCTAGAGTTTTCTTCTTTTCCAAATGAATCTTCCCCCTATGTTTCCAAAAACAACAAAACACATTTAATTATGGCAATAGTGTACTTATACTTGAGTGAAGGCCTCATGAGCTATTGATACCGATTCTACTAATCAATGTGAATTAAAAGATGAATGTTATAATATGTTCTTGCATAAAAACTATAGTACTACTTATTATTGTGATTTTTTCTTGCTTAATGGATTAATGGCAACTGCCCATAATGTATCAATAATACCAAAACCAAACAATATATTCTTTAATCTTATTTATGAACATGAATGAGGTATAAGCTCTTGTCCAACCTTTAAAATAGATGCTTATGGTCCTTTTTCTCTATTAGTTCTCCAAATGCCTTTACTTGCTTGCTTGATCTCAAGTTCTTGCTTGTTTGAGTTTTAAGAGCTTATTTGGAGTACTTGCTTGAACATGTAAGTGCTTGGTTGGAGTGCTTTCTTGGACCTTCAAGTGCTTTCGCTTTCTTTTTCTTAAGTGGTTACTTACATCTAACTACATTAACATGCTTATTTTTGGCAAGTTAATAGTCATTGTCTTCTCTACTTGTGCAATGCTTGTTTGATGTTAGTATCATATTTTATGTCCAATAGAATATATGCTCAAATTATTTTTGTAAAAAAAAAAATTAATTGGACACCATATACATCATGTATGACTTGCATTATGCTACATGATGGTATTCATAGATACATTTTTACTCCTTAAAATTTTTGGCCTAAATGGATTGATCTTCTTCCATTTGCTACTCCATTAGAATGCTCACATATAATTGGTGATATTCTACATCCCATTTTGGTTTTTGAATATCTATAATCTCTTTGTTGTTTTTGGAGAAACATTATTTTCTTGCTTTTCCTAGACATACAATGATAAATATCATTAGATTTTCTTGATGACTGAACTATAACTCTATGTATCAAGTAAAAGATAAACCTCATCCTTCATCAATGTATCCCAAATAATCAAAATCATTATTTTTCTTTTTATAACAACTTGGATTATATCTCTATGCCATAGTGTGAGTGATTCACCTACTAATGAAAATGGAGTATTTAACCACATATATGCCATTAATGTTGGTAGTGATAATATTCTATTTACTTGAAGTAAACAAACCATAAACCAACTTTAATGACTTTGAATTGGCATCATGAAAATCTTCTCTATTTTTTTTTTTCCATTTAGAAATAGTTTTCTTGCACTTAACAATTAAATATTTTATACATATTCTAGTACTATGATTCTTATTTCCATAATGCTCGCATATATGGATATCCCAATAAAACTAATATAAATGACCTTTTCTTTTATAAGACGCATGAAAAAATGGAAGTGAAAGTTTTATTTATATAAATTTTCTTACAAGTGTATACTTTCTCACTTTTCTCTCCATTGCTTGAACTCACGTTGGGTTTGTCCAATCCTCTTATTTAGAAGAATACTATATTGGAGATGTTTGGAAACTTTGTTTGGGTTCTTTGATGGTTATATTATCCTTTGTGTAAAATTTATTGGAATGGTAGCTTGTACTTATATTTGGAAGACATGTCTTCGTTCTTCTTTGAGAACTCACCATGCTCTTGGTATCCAAGCCCTATTTTTTAAGGCCTTTATACTACCTTAGTGGGATACTTGGTTCCTTGGACATTTTTACAAGCCTTGGCCCTCATATCCCATTTTATTCACCAACCTAGAGCCGATATAGTTTGTGTTATTCTCAAAACTTGTCAAATATATTTGGTTGCTTCCCATGATCTTCTTGGTCGGGATGTATACATAGTGGAAATATGATATTTCTTTCATATTTTCTCACATTCTTGTTATATATGAACTCAATAACTCTCTTTGCTACCTTTTCAACTTACTTTTCCAACATGGAAAAGATGTCTTCTTGATTTATAACTTCATTAATAACCATTTATTTTATGTTCTAAACTTATAAATCTCATTTGTTTATTGTTGGACTTTTTCCATTAAATTTTGGTCTTAGATCTTGAGTTCTCCATTTTTGATAGATTTTCTCCATGTGGAAACACTGGTGTATTGACCATAGATCAATAAAAACCTAATTATATTTTCCACTAACAAAAATCTTAAATATACTATTTTGAACACTTGACATGCTCATTAGCTTGGTTTCACTTAGATTTTTTCTAAAATACCACAACTCATTTATGGAGGTAATGTACTTGGTTCTCCAATGATTTCTCTTTTGAAATACAATAAGCATTCCATTGTTATACATGATTTTGAACATCTGTATCCTTTTAAACACTTGACATGCTCTTTAGCTTTGGTTCCACTTAGAATTTTAAACCCTTTTCCATGATTTAGTGAAGTTGTTTCATATTTGTTCTGATAACATGTTAAAACTCATTATGTTTTCCATAAACATACATTCACCATAATTATATATAGGAAAGAAATAATAAATAAATAAAAGACTATATAGGAAAATTCATAGAGAGAATAAAATAAGAGTAATAAGAAGTGGGTGTATATAGGTACCCCCATGACCTTAGATCACAAATTAATACAATAGATCAACCATTAGAGGTTATTTATAGTGTTACCTAATCCTTGATTAAATGCTAACCTCGAGTCAACATGACTTGACTTGACTTGAAGGTTACCAAATGGTATTAGCTCATCTTGTTACGAAATTAACATTCAAGGAGGAGATCCAAGATCAATTCCTACCAAGCAATACATGCATAATTACCAAATTATTGTAATACCACTTTGTGGTTATGATGTAATATGGGTGGGTTTCATTTCAATACCGTTTAAAAAATTAAAAATATTGACTTGAGAGTTAAATTATACTACATTAAGTGTATTAAACCATTGAATCAAATTTAACCATTGAGGTGGTTTAATCAATATCACTAAGGGTGAATACATTAAATTGCGTGTATGCTTACATAAATATGCTCATAGAATTACATAGAAGAATGGCCATAGGCTTACATAAATATGCTCATAGAATTATATAGAAGAATGGCCATATGCTTACATAGAAATATGCCCATAAGTTTACATATAGAACACCCATAGGATTATATAGAAGGTGCTTGTAGTCTTATATAGAACTTGCATGTAGGCTACATCAAGAGTCCTTAAAGGTATTTCATCATTATCAATCTTGGGCTAATAATGTATTTTCATAGATATTCCAACAAGAACAAGAAGAGTAAGGTCATTTTCATTTGCTCTCTTACTGGTTTGAATCTTGTTTGTACATTGTTCCATTTTAAATTTTTGATTCTCCTTTTTATTGCTATAAAGTGTGATACCCTTGTTCAAGGAGAGGGTATGCACTCCTACTCGATCAAAGGTAGCGCCAAGATGACCAAACAAGCACTATTAGATTCCACAATAATTTTAAAAAATAAATGGAATCAACATATTACATAGTATTCTTGAAAAAAATACACAAAGAAAGGCATATAATGTAAGAGAGTGTTTGTGGACACCAAATAAACCTAAGAGAGAAAAATATAATACATTACAACTGGTAATGAAATATTTGGTACAATGGGGTATTTATATCCAAATATAAGTTACATTTAGGTTAAGGTTACGTAACCGAATTCTAGGTTTAAAATAATTAAATAATATAAAAATAACTTTTTCAAGGTCTACAAGGGCCCAAAGGGACTATACATACAATATAATACAAAAGTCAATCATGATCTTAATTTAAGCTTAAACACCACATGTTTTAACACCCCTCCTCAAGTTGAATGGGGGATATGGAGAGAGACCATCATTTGTCATTCCCCCTTAAAGGACACTCTCCCACACCAAGTAGCTCTTGCATGCACACAAAAGGAACCTTGGGAATAACCTTGGTTAGGACACCTACTGCTTACTTTGTTAATGACATGAAAATAGTATCAAGCATCCCATGGGCATAAAGCATCTCACATAAGTATCCAAATGTTCAATATGCTTGGTTGGTTGATGAAATACTAGATTGTGAAAATGTTGGATGTTGCTCTGATTATCACACCAAGGAGTGATCAGATATGTATGAAGAATGCCCACTTGCTCCAAAATCATGAGCATCCATTGAAGGATCTTAGTTGTCTTATCGGTAGCATAATATTTAGCTTACACAAAAATTGAAATATAGTAGACTATCGTTTGGAGAACCATGAAATAAGGCCAAAACCTAAATATAACACAAAGTCTATGGTGAAGATTTTTCATCCAAGTTATTATCCCAATCAACATCTACAAATCCTTTTGTAACTAGCGGTTAATCAACTAAATAGTTAATACCCATTTGATGAGTGATTCTGATATATTTGAGTACCCTCTTGGTTATGATATGGTGACTCTCTTGAGGGGCCTGCATATACTAGGAGCAATAGTTGACAATAAAGGCTATATTAGATTCCATGTAAGTTAAATAATACCCTTCATAAGAGATTGATATATAGTGGTATCCACCAAAGTATTCATGCAATAAGCTCAAAGAATTAGTCTTGAAGCAATAAGAGTATTAGTATATTTACAATCCTCCATCCTAAAGCGTTGAAAAATATCCAATGCATCTTTGGGCTATGAAATAGTGATCCTCAAATTTATCTAATAAAACTAAATATCTAATAAAAATGTAGGAGCCCCAAATTTGTCATCTCAAATGAAGCACAATGTCATGTCTTCATGTTCTAAATCAAAGTAAGATATTTTTCCATAATGAAAAGATCAACAACACGAAGAATGATCACCAAGGTCTCCCTGTCTTGATGTTTGATGTAAACATCATGTTTGGCCTCACATCTCCAAAATTGACAATTAAGAAAGAAATATTAGGTCTTGTCATACCAAGCATGGGGTATCTTCTTAAGTCCATACAAGGTTATACTAAATATGCTAAGACATTGGTGGATGATAGGTCTTATGTTTACATTCGATGCCCTCCATGGAACAAACCTTTTACAATGAAATTTTTAGGGGTTGCAAGATCCGTTGAGTGGATATTTTGCCCTATAGCAAAATGATCACCACAACTAGAGTCTCAAACAGGAAACTCTCTCTTGCAAAGAAATTGAGTAGCGTTATTCATTTCTCCAAGGTTCTTGTGAACAAACATTCATATGCATATAGTCAATCAAGACTAAAACAAATAAACGAATGTATACCAGAATAACTTAAACCATGCAAGTAACTGTTAACAAGGGGCCTTTAATGATTCGAACAAGTACTTTGCAACCCTAATCCATTAAATCTACCAAATGTGAAGATAGTTTCTTTTAATGTTTCTGAGATTAACGTGATCTACCCGAAACCCAGTTAGTAACCTCTTTTATCTTCAACTTAAAAGGATTCCAAATGAGAAAGTGTGTGGTATAAACCACTTCATTTTAAGCTCCGTGCCTTTAACATGAGGTACATTTTTAGAATTAGCAGATTCATTTTATCTTCATTTAAGAGTGTTCCACTATCCCTATGTTAGCATTTGGTGTTAGTAAAGTTAGTAAGTTAGAAAATTAGGATTCATTTACTTAATCTGATTTAATGTGCATTTAGAATTAGTAGCCCTCCTAAACCCATGTCTTATCTAAAAATTAGATGAAGGTGTTTGGAGATGCGAGAAATTCTGGAATGGACCAGAATCAAAAAAGCAGTTTTTTTTTAGGCGAGGTTAATCCCAATATCAATAAATAAATAAAACATAAACAACATCTACAACAGTTAGCTGGAAAAACAAAACAGGATATTAATTTGGTTAGCAATCTCCTCCCTGCAAAACCCCAAGTTATGAGATGAAATTCTAAGACTACCTGACCTAACAGACCTGTAACATAAACACAATCAGATTAGATCAGATGCAAGACTCTAAGGAAAAATAATAATTGCATCATTCCATCATTCACCTATCGTAACCCACTTTATGGCATCAACGAATAGATACAAGAAGCAATAATGCAAAGGAAAGATTTACAGAAATAACAGCAGTCTTAGTTTCAATCTCCTTTTGGTTTCACACACAAGAGTTTCTCTTGCCAAAAAACTCCTTTATTTCGAAAGAATAGTCTTTGTTTTTCTCTACAATTTCCAGCCCCTTCTGGCTTCTTTGAATGGCGTATTTAAAGTTTTTAGGAAGCTCTTCATTTCGTTTTCCAATGGTTGTTCGTTTCACCTTCCCTCTGCATGCATGTGCTTTGATTTCCAAAAAGACTTCTCATTTTCTATTCTGTGGCCCTTCGTTTCATTTCCATGGTTTGGCTTCACTTTTCGTTTGATTTCGAAAGAACGTTTCCTTTTCTCCACATGGGCTTGCGTCCGTTTCCTTCCATGTGTAACGGCCCTCTTAAATGATTTCAAATCATTAAAGATTCCTTATGTAATGTTTCATCTTATTCATGGGATTTTGTCCTTATGTCCACGTCACTATTACCAGACGCACTGTCAACTGCTCTGTTGCCTTGGCGAAAATGGAACATGTCGCGATATCGCGACACTTTTGGCCCCTTCTGTCTTTTGTTGCTTTCAACCGCAAAAATGGAACATGTCGCGATATCGCGACACTTTTGGCCCCTTCTGTCTTTTGTTGCTTTCAGCCGCGAAAATGCAACATGTCGCGATATCGCGACACTTTTTCTCTTTTGGCCGCGACAATGCAACATGTCGCGATATCGCGACACTTTTCTTCTTTTGGCCGCGACAATGCAACATGTCACGATATCGTGACACTTTTCTTTCTTGTTCTTTCTTTTCTCGTTTGGTCGTGAAAATGCAACATGTCGCGATATCGTGACACTTTGCTTTCTTCTCTTTTCCTTTGCTTAGAATCGCGAAAATGCAACATGTCATGATATCGTGACACTTTTCTTCCTTTGGTCGCAATGATGCAACATGTCGTGATATCGCGACACTTTTTGTTTTTTGGCCGTGATGATGCAACATGTCGCGATATCGCGACACTTTTTCTCTTTTGGTCGCGATGATGCAACATGTCGCGATATCACGACACTTTTTCTTTTTTGGTCGCGATGATGCAACATGTCGCGATATCGTGACACTTTTTCTTTTTTTTCCGCGATGGTGCAACATGTCGCGATATCGCGACACTTTTTTTTTTTGGCCGCGATAATGCAACATGTCGCGATATCGTGACACTTTTTCCTTTTGGCCACGACAATGCAACATGTCGCGATATCGCGACACCTTTTCTTCCTTTGGCCGCGATAATGCAACATGTCGCGATATCGCGACACTTCTCTTCTTTTCTTCTTTCTTTGATCTTTAGCCTGTGGGCCACTTCGGTCTTCTTGGAAAACATGCAAAAAATGTGGGTCCCCAATTTTGGGGTACGTTGTGGAGCAACCACAACAAATGGCGACTCTACTGGGAAATGCTCCCGAGTATTTCGGTGAGAAACCCAACCTGGAAACCTGCAACTCAACTACAAGCGTTAGCATATATCCAAAGAATGTAAATAAACCAGAAATACATGAAACATTAGAATTATTCAACATCCGCTCAATGTGTGCATAGTGATTCATTCTTTATCGTTTGAAATAGTTCCCCATTCTATTGCCAATTTCACATGAATGCATATAATGAATCATGGAGGGTCTATGCAAGATCGAATGTACTACCAGCATAATGAACTATGGCTGACCTGCTTTACCAGGACTCCTAACTTTTAGTAGCACGAGCACAAACATTAACTATCAAACCCTCTCAGGACCAATCACGCATGAATTGAGTTCATATACCCAATCTCAAGGTTGGTTATGCGCCACTGCCATATTGAATCAATGTGCATGTGTAAGTGAAATCAGAGCTTTGGGGAATCAGATTCTCAACCTAAGCGTGATGAGAATTTAACCCTATCCTTACTACTCCGATTTGAGTTCATTACCTCATCTTAAGCAAAATGATTAAACCTATTATGGATAACTTCCAGGCTAGCCTGTCCGTGTGAGTGGTCAGAGGTCTTGCTTTTAAATGAGACATGTCACCACGCATGAACCTACTCCACTGCTAGTCGAGCGTCTATAGCCCCGGTGGAGATCAGCCCCATAGTCCAGGCTTTGGCTTTGGCTTTCTTGAATTTTAGGGATGACTACCCATCCTTGTGAGGGACACGTAGTACGATCCTTCCAACTCAAATGATATGATGGAGGTGGATTAATGATGGATTTCTTGAATTTTAGGGATGACTACTCATCCTTGTGAGGGACACGTAGTACGATCCTTCCAACTCAAATGATGTTATGGAGGTGGAGTAGTAATGGCTTCCTTGAATTTTAGGGATGACTACTCATCCTTGTGAGGGACACGTAGTACGATCCTTTCAATCCAAGTGATGTTATGGAGGTGGAGTAGTAATGGCTTCCTTGAATCTTAGGGATGACTACTCATCCTTATGAGGGACACGTAGTACGATCCTTTCAATCCAAGTGATGTTATGGAGGTGGAGTGGTGAAAACCACTGTTTCATGGACTATGTTTTGCATGATGGGACAGACAAGAAAAATTCTTTTCGCCTAACTTTTCTTCCAAGTAAGGTTTCAACCATTTTGCCCAAGATGTTCTTTATATGTGCAGAACGTGTTTAATTCAAGACAATGCGGCATCAGTTTCCAACCCCAAGACCTTACTTAATGTTTATTGTGCAATGATCCTAAGAGGGTCTGACATGCTTTTGGTGGTTGTTTTTGAAATATGGAATGGAATGAGACTCGAGGCTATTATGCAATGCATCCCGAACACAAATGGGTAAGATGGATTATACAAAAATGCTTCACCCTATCTTGCAAAATTGACAACTTTCATGTATCCCAAATTTCAAACGATATTCTTTAATGTGTTTGCAGTGCTCGTGGAGCTTTCTGTAAAACAATTCTGTTGTTTCATATACTTCTAGTTTTAGAACATTGCTAAGGATACACACTAACCACCTTGCTATATATATTTTTTTTATCACGCCCAAAACTGGTCCCATGACCAACACACTAAGCTAAGAAAAGAACAATGCAATCAAAATGCCTCCAAAACCTCGTTCAGAACAATCTCCTCATGCTAAAATAAAGGTTGAAAGCAAAAACCCTAACACACACCTAAGAAAATCAAATCTGCACACGCAAAAACAAAGCATGACATATTTACATATAATACAAGGCCTTGCCATTTCAGGCCTGGAAATAGTGCTTTAAATGCAGCCCATTGACGGGTAAAGCCAAATATTTTTCATCCAGGGTTTTTAATCTAAAGCTGTTTTCACCTAGGACTTCTGAAATTTGGTAAGGACCCAACCATAAGTAATCAAATTTATCATGGTCTCCTTTCCTCTCATGTCTCTTATCCCACAACAACACTAAGTCTGAAACTTTAAATGTTTTGACTCTAGACTTTTTATCAAACCACCTCTTTACTACATCTTGGTGTTTACTAAAGTGAAGCATAGCCTCATCCCTCTTTTCATCCAGATGCATCAATTGTGTTAGTCTAGCTTCAAGTTTATTATCAGTTCCCAGGTAATCTTTCATGAAATGTAATGTTTGTAACTTAAGATTTGTGGGAAAAATAGGATCTTGTCCATAAACTAAGTGGTAAGGAGATGTTCCTAATGATTCCTTGATTCCGATTCTATCAGCCCAAAGAGCCAACTTAAGTTTGTTATGCCAATCTCTAGGATTTCTTTCAAGCAACTTTTTAATGACACATAACAAATTCTTATTAGAAGACTCAGCCAAACCATTACCTTGTGGATAATAATTTGAAGAAAACTTCAAACTCACCATGTTGTCGAATGCCCAATTTGCAAATTCCAGAGAGGAGAAAGCGGAACCGTTGTCACTTACAATGGAGTTAGGCATTCCGAATCGAGTGACAATGTTATCCTCTAAGAATTTAATCACAACTTCTGAAGTGGCATTTTTAGTGGGGATAGCTTTCGTCCACCTTGTGCAATAATCTGTAGCCGTGAGAATGTATTTATGGGAATCGGATGAATTGGGACTGATGATCCCAACAAAATCCAAACCCCATTGTGCAAAAGGTCTAGACTCGATTAAAGATTGTAATGGCATAGAAGCACCCCTTTCTCTATTTGCCACGATTTGACAAGTATGACATGACCTCACATGAGCATGAGCATCTTTAAACACTTGAGGCCAATAGTAACCAGCTCTAAGGATTTGATGGGCTATGGCATTAGCAGACCCATGCCCTGTCCCATACTTACCGTGGAACTCCCCGAGTATTTGAGCTGCCTCTTTTCGATCAACGCAACGAAGGTAAATTCCTTCATGGTTTTTCTTGTATAATGCACCGGATCTGATTAGAAAATTAGCAGATTTTAGATGCAAGGCTCTTCGTTGAGTAGAATTTAAATGTGGTGGACACTTACCATTTAGTAAGAAATACACAACATCTACATACCACTCATCTTCAGTTATATCTGCTATTTCATAATGCTGACAGGAAATTAAGGGATCATTTTCTGCTATGGCCTTAACCAACCCTTGTCCCCGCACTATCTTCATAGATTGAATTTCAAGATCAAATTCTTGAAGAGTTGAGATCCACTTACCCCGCCTTTCACCCAGTTCATTCTGTATAAACATGGATTTAACTACAGGATCTGGGACTATAGCAAACACCCTACTGTGGACTATATAATGTCTGAATTTTTTTACAGTCTTAAATAGGGCATACATTTGCTTGTCCAAGATGGAATATCTCAATTTCGCATCTTTGAGAGGAGTACTAAGGAAGGCAATGGGATTTTCAATGTTGCGTTCACTCTTCTGAGTTAGAACACTCGCAAAGGAATGGTCTGAAGCAAATGTGTAAATGTAGAAAGGCTTCGCATAGTCAGGACTCACTAAAACTGGGGCTCTAGAAATCGCATCCTTGATTCTTTGGAAAGCATCCCTGTTTTCATTCGTCCATTTGATTTGGACCTCTTTCTTCAACATATCGTTCAAGGGCTTTGCAATTTCTGAAAAACCTGAAATAAATTTTCTAACAAAATTAATCTTCCCAAAAAATGATCTCAATTCTTTTTTGCTATTGGGAAAAGGAATCTGTTGTATGGCATCTATTCTTTCAGGATCAATGGAAATTCCATCTTTGGATATTACATGCCCCAATAATTTTCCTTTCGTTACCCCGAAAATGCACTTCTTTGGGTTGAGTGAAATGCCATGTTCCCTACACCTTTGGAGAACTTTCCTTAGATCCTTGACATGGTTCTCCCTGTTCTTAGAAAATATGGGAATATCATCCACATAGACAATAATGCACTTACCGATGAGTCCCTTAAAGGCAAAGTCCATGGCTCGTTGGAATGTGGCACCTGCATTCAATAATCCAAAAGGCATTCTCCTGTATGCAAACGTGCCCCATTTTGTGGTGAAGGCGGTTTTCATCCTATCATTAGGATGGATGAGGACTTGATTGTATCCCGAATAGCCATCTAGGAATGACATCATTTCTGACCCATTTACCTTTTGAAGGATTTCGTCAATGGTAGGTAAAGGGTAATTGTCCTTTTGTGAGGCCTTATTCAGGTTTCTAAAATCAATACATAGCCTTATCTCTCCACTCTTTTTCCGCATAGGGACCAAGTTAGCAACCCATGTGGAATGCCTAACAGGAAAGATGATTTTAGCTTCTAATAGTCGCTTTACCTCCTTTTCTATCAAGGGTTCTAGTAACGGATTGATTGGTCTCTGTCTTTGCCTAAAGGGTTTGGAGTCTGGCTTCAAAGGGATTGTATGCATTATAACATTCCGATCATAAGTTCTCAACTCCTTATAGCTCCAAGCTATGCAATCTATGTATTCCTTCAATGCATTGGCAATGGAATTCTTTTCATATTCGGTACATGCCTTTGCAATGAGTATTTCGCAAGGGTTTTCTGCATTTCCAATATTGATTGAGTCACAAGCCTCTTTGGGAGGTGGAACTTTTCTCCCTCCTTTCGGTTGGTATCCAATATCAAACATTTTTTCTAATGAGGCCATCCCATTTGGCATCTCATTCCATTTTCCAGTAGCTTCCCCTGCCTCTTCTTGCCCCCTCTCGTCTTCATCAATAACCTGATTTTCAAAGATACCAGAATTAGTGACAAAATTGAATACATGTCTGTCACTATCAAAGACTTGGAAATTTGTGACGTTATCCGGTATCGAGGGGCAAGGGACTAATTCTATGGAGAATTTTTTGCACTTCTTGTGATCCACTGGTTTAAGCATGCTAGCAACTACGGCTAAAGAATCTGCCAAACGATTGCCTTTTCTAGAGATTAGAGATATGTTAAAAGCATCAAATTCGTTTATTAAATCTCTAACTCTGGTTCGGTAAAGGCTGAGCCGCTTGTTCTTACATGCATATTGTCCTTTAACTTGTTTTACCACCAATTCAAAATCACCTAAGACCTTGATACATTTGATTTTCTTTCGAAGGGCCAATTGAAGTCCGAAAATCAAGGCCTCATATTCTCGCCACATTATTGGTGGTCGGGAACTCGTAATCTATATGCAGCCAACATAGGTTTTCTGTCTAGACATGAAAGTTCAATACCAGCTCCCGCCCCTTGTTTGGACTTGGATCCATCAAATCTTAAAGTCCAAACCTTATGGTGTTCTTCAGAATCATTGCATCCAATCCTTCCATTTTTAGAACTCTCAGGAATTTCTACGTCCAAGCAATAAGCTCCTAATTCAGTTTCAACGTATTGAATCTCATTAGGTTTGTTGTATTCTGTTATCATTTCCTTGAGCCTAGGTTCACTATCAATTCGAATTTGGTTGGCCACTCCTCTCCAAGGCAACCACATATGTGAAGAGTCTATTACAATGTATCCGTTTAAGTTCTTGCTCCAATCTCTTCCCAACACCATGCCATATTTGATAGGAATGTTAAGTACCAAAATATCTATGTGATGTTGAACCCTAGGTTCTGAGTTGACCTGAACAAGAATATCCCTTAATTCTCCCTCTCGCCTCCATGGCCGATCTATCCAGTTGCACCACCTTGCTTTTAGAAGGTTTTGGTGTAAGTCCCAATTTTTGATAGATTTCTAGGGGCATAATGCTAGCAGAGGCCCCTGAATCTATTAGACAATTGTGTAGATTTCTACCAACAATTCTAATGGTTATGAGAAATGGGGGCACGTCTCGCTTTTCCCCTTTCCAAACCAATTTGGACTCAACACCTTTAGCTTCATGAACTTGGGTAGGTGGATCCAAACCTTTTGGTGGACTTACTTCTTGGCCTAAAAGTTGGGACATATCATACATTGAGACATTGGCCTTAGTTTTCTTCATGTATTCTATCAAGTCATAGGTGGGTTTTTCCAAATTTGCCATGTTTTGCACCAACTTAGACTTCTCCGCCATTGATGGAGGAGGTGGATTGACATCTCCTTTGAAATCGGGAGGAAGTAATGGGTTGTTCGGAGGGGTAGAGGAAGTTTTGGGATCCTTAGAACTCCTTGTGTAATACTTGTGATTTCCTTTCCCAAAATGCTTATTGGCATGAACTTCCAATGTTTCTTCATCTTCTTTTCCAAAGAACTCCACATCCTCCTCTTCTTCACTTTCTTGGGAATATATAACTTCAGTCAATATAGATTCCTACTTTCCATGGCAACAGTGCGGGCAATCATTATCACAAGATCCTGACTCTCCAAAATCTTTCGAGACCTCTGCCTGATTGGCAACGGGATTGGGTACTCGTCCATTATTAGGATGTGTGTTGTATGTTCCCTTTCCTCTATGATTATGAGGTCGGTTATGACCCATGACTTGGTCAACTTTTTTATTAACGTTTCCCACAGTAACCAAAACTTTGGCCAATGTTTCCTTCATGTCTTCTATCACGGATTCAGGCCCATGTGGTTGGGGCACTGTAATTCCGGGCCCAGCTGTATTTGCTGCATTAGCCACCTCTGGAACGGGTACGATGGCTTGGGTTTGGGCACTTTGATTCCATCCTGGGTTCACACTTTGAATAGGAGTGATTGTTGGATAAGTCGTTGGACCTGGCGTACTAATCGGAGTGAACCCAGGTATGGTCAACAAGTTATTGCCCATACCGAACCCAGGCAAGGTCATCGGGTTATTTGGAATCAAAGCCTGTGTTGGAACAGAGGCATTAGGATAAGTGGGAAATGATGCGACTTGAGATGGTTGTTGGAAACTGTTCATTGTTGGAACTTGTGGTGCCATTAATTGATTCATCATGGCGAATTGATTGTATGGACCATATTGTCCCATCCCAGTCAATTGAGACAACCCTACTCCTGGTAAATTCATTTGTTGTTCAAGGGTCATTGTCTCCGCATAAGCTAATGAAAGCGTCGTAACCTCGAGGGTTCCTTCTAGTCAACAAGGATGTTAACGGATCTAAAGCTCCAAAGTATAGTTGCAGGGCCACAGCAGGATCTACTACGAAGTGGCGAGTCAAATTTGTATACAACTTTTGGAACCTATGATTGAATGTTCTTATGGGCTCATTGGGTAACCTTTTGCATGATACGAATAAATTATAAATTATGGAAGGATCCACCAACATTCAAAATTGGCTAATAAAGGCAGTTTCTAATTGTGGCCATGAAGTAATGGACCCTGCGGGAAGATTCCTGTACCATTCATTGGTCGTACTATCTAGACTAGCAGGGAAAATTTGACAAGCGATATCTTCATGGGTGACTCCTTGTCTAAACATGTAATATTTGTAAATTTGGACATGCTCTTCGACTGTTATGGGACCATCATGCACGAATTTAGGCAATCCCCTTTCAATATTTCTAGGCAAGTCATGAACTATCCCAGGGATATTCAAGGGAGAACTTTGCGCACCATACCAAAGGGCAGGTGGTTGTTGTTGTTGTTGGGCCATGTTATTCAAAGGTATCGACCCTATAGGAACAATGGCGACACTTGTAATGGTGGGGACAGACGCACTTGGTGTAGCTGTCTCGTTTGAAATTGTGGGCTCAGGCCCGCGAGACGTACTTGAGTCTAAAGAAGCTCCTAACTCAAGTACACTGGGTGGTATTTCGATCTCTAATGTTTGGTTTCTCGGCTTCCTACCAGTGGGAGAAAGGCTTTGGAAAATAGTTTCCCCTGTGGTTTTGGACCTAGTAGCTATGTACTCAGGTTGGGCCAGCTTAAAAACTCTAGAACTCTAAAAGACTTCTCTCAGCTCACTTGCAAAATGAGACAAATAAATGTTATACCTGCAAGCACAATAGGTGGAAACAAAACTACCCACGTTAATCGTTAGAACAGATCGTAATCACAAAGCAATAAAGAAGGCCCTCCTTCTAGCGCCAAAATGTTGAGTGGATATTTTTCCCTATAGCAAAATGATCACCACAACTAGAGTCTCAAACAGGAAACTCTCTCTTGCAAAGAAATTGAGTAGCGTTATTCATTTCTCCAAGGTTCTTGTGAACAAACATTCATATGCATATAGTCAATCAAGACTAAAACAAATAAACGAATGTATACCAGAATAACTTAAACCATGCAAGTAACTATTAACAAGGGGCCTTTAATGATTCGAACAAGTACTTTGCAACCCTAATCCATTAAATCTACCAAATGTGAAGATAGTTTCTTTTAATGTTTCTGAGATTAACGTGATCTACCCGAAACCCAGTTAGTAACCTCTTTTATCTTCAGCTTAAAAGGATTCCAAATGAGAAAGTGTGTGGTATAAACCACTTCATTTTAAGCTCCGTGCCTTTAACATGAGGTACATTTTTAGAATTAGCGGATTCGTTTTATCTTCATTTAAAAGTGTTCCACTATCCCTATGTTAGCATTTGGTGTTAGTAAAGTTAGTAAGTTAGAAAATTAGGATTCATTTACTTAATCTGATTTAATGTGCATTTAGAATTAGTAGCCCTCCTAAACCCATGTCTTATCTGAAAATTAGATGAAGGTGTTTGGAGATGCGAGAAATTCTGGAACGGACCAGAATCAGAAAAGCAATTTTTTTAAGGCGAGGTTAATCCCAATATCAAAAAATAAAACATAAACAACATCTACAATAGTTAGCTGGAAAAACAAAACAGGATATTAATTTGGTTAGCAATCTCCTCCCTACAAAACCCCAAGTTATGAGATGAAATTCTAAGACTACCTGACCTAACAGACCTGTAACATAAACACAGTCAGATTAGATCAGATGCAAGACTCTAAGGAAACAAATAATTGCATCATTCCATCATTCACCTATCGTAACCCACTTTATGGCGTCAACGAATAGATACAAGAAGCAATAATGCAAAGGAAAGATTTACAGAAATAACAGCAGTCTTAGTTTCAATCTCCTTTTGGTTTCACACACAAGAGTTGCTCTTGCCAAAAAACTCCTTTATTTCGAAAGAATAGTCTTTGTTTTTTTTCTACAATTTCCAGCCCCTTCTGGCCTCTTTGAATGGCGTATTTAAAATTTTCAGGAAGCTCTTCGTTTCGTTTTCCAATGGTTGTTCGTTTCACCTTCCCTCTGCATGCATGCGCTTTGATTTCCAAAAAGACTTCTCATTTTCCATTCTGTGGCCCTTCGTTTCATTTCCATGGTTTGGCTTCACTTTTCGTTTGATTTCGAAAGAACGTTTCCTTTTCTCCACATGGGCTTGCGTCCGTTTCCTTCCGTGTGTAACGGCCCTCTTAAATGATTTCAAATCATTAAAGATTCCTTATGTAACGTTTCGTCTTATTCATGGGATTTTGTCCTTATGTCCACGTCACTATTACCAGACGCACTGTCAACTGCTCTGTTGCCTTGGCGAAAATGGAACATGTCGCGATATCGCGACACTTTTGGCCCCTTCTGTCTTTTGTTGCTTTCAGCCGCGAAAATGGAACATGTCGCGATATCGCGACACTTTTGGCCCCTTCTGTCTTCTGTTGCTTTCAGCCGCGAAAATGCAACATGTCGTGATATCGCGACACTTTTCTCCTTTTGGCCGCGAAAATGCAACATGTCGCGATATCGCGACACTTTTCTGTCTTTTGGCCGCGACAATGCAACATGTCGCGATATCGCGACACTTTTCCTTTCTTGTTCTTTCTTTTCTCTTTGGCCGCGAAAATGCAACATGTCGCGATATCGCGACACTTTTCCTTTCTTCTCTCTCTTTGCTTAGAATCGCGAAAATGCAACATGTCGCGATATCGCGACACTTTTCTTCCTTTGGCCGCGACGATGCAACATGTCGCGATATCGCGACACTTTTTGTTTTTTGGCCGCGACGATGCAACATGTCGCGATATCGCGACACTTTTTTCTTCTTTTGGCTGCGATGATGCAACATGTCGCGATATCGCGACACTTTTTTCTTTTTGGCCACGATGATGCAACATGTCGCGATATCGCGACACTTTTTTCTCTTTTGGCCGCGATGGTGCAACATGTCGCGATATCGCGACACTTTTTCTTTTTTGGCCGCGATGGTGCAACATGTCGCGATATCGCGACACTTTTTCTTTTTTGGCCGCGATGGTGCAACATGTCGCGATATCGCGACACTTTTCTCTCTTTGGCCACGATGGTGCAACATGTCGCGATATCGCGACACTTTTCTTCCTTTGGCCGCGATAATGCAACATGTCGCGATATCGCGACACTTTTTCTTCCTTTCTTCTTTCTTCGATCTTTAGCCTGTGGGCAGCTTCGGTCTTCTTGGAAAACATGCAAAAAAGGTGGGTCCCCAATTTTGGGGTACGTTGTGGAGCAGCCACAACAGGATCCTATCCCTACATCTATAGGGATATGGCTCAAGCTAATCAATAGGAATTCATGTACCTTGGTTAGAACAAAGTGCCATGCCTATGAAAGACCTAGGTTTCAAACTCTAGAATTATTTTAGAACATTTAGAATTATAAGGTGGAAGCTTGACTAGCATGGTAGACAACATAACACTTTATTATGCTACAAAGGCAAATATTTACAATTTATACCCCTAATTGGAAATCAAAGCCAAACATTTTTTGCTTCCTCATTTGCTCTAAATATCCAATGGTAGAAAAGTGGTACAATTTCAATAGTATTCATAGAAAAATTAGTGGCCATTAAGTGGAAAAATTTGGATACAAAAATTTCTAAGGTTTGAGAGGCTTATTGTTTTTAAAAATTGTTAGGGAAAAACTTCTAGAGAGGATATTTTCTACATAGGAAGTGTTTTGAGATCAGTTTTTTTTTTATTTCATTATTTTTTAAGCTCTTTGAATTTGTGATATCATTTCAAGGGCCTATTACGTTGATGGGGGATAAATTATGCGAGATAGGTTCTCAATCATCTGTTTATCACCTCAATGGATAAAATTATAGGATATAGTCCACTTAAATGACTAGATTATTGTAAAATAAGAATCTCTGGTGAATATTCAAAGAAGAGAAACAACCTTCATGAAGAAACTCACCAACCGAAATAGTAAGAAGCTCTTGGTCAGTTGCTTGGAACTAAAGCTTGGTTCCTTTACATGGATGAGTTTAATAATGTTGATGACTATATTACAAAATATTTTGTATTGAGAGAAGATATTGCATCTTCTAGACGCAACAAGAATGATGATGTAGAATATGTCAATATTATTCTTTCTATATCTATTATTTTGTTAAGATGCTTGAACTAATGGTTCATGTGGTTCCTATGATCTTGAAAACACAAATAACTCTAACTCTTGTCTAGCTTTTCTCTCTTATAATTAACTTTCAAGTAGGGTTATGCATAGTTGTGAGTATTCACAAATTGGGCAAATATTAGGATTTCCAAAATTGAAAGTTGGCGAATATGAGGACCCTCGACGTGGGCCAATTCACTTAATATTTTGAGATCAATGTTTTCTTAGGGTCAATTTTCCATAATATATATCCAAACATAGGCATATTTGTACTCGTTGGAAAGATTTTTTTGAGCCTGATCTAATGGTGGTATTTTCAAGTTATAAGGTGATTTAATAGGTCAAAAATTGCCCTAAAGATGACCTTAATTTTTAGGGCTTCAAATATCCCAAATTTTGGTGTGAAGATGATTTATTTGATTTGATTAGGATTCACCTTTATTCGTCTTGATTTTGATTAGAATTCACCATTTTTTACAAGTATATTTCGAGTCCAACCCCTTATGCATAACCCTGCTTTCAAGTGTCTCTAAGGAATTGTGGTGCTTCTTCCTATATATAGGCTCATGAAAAAGAATTAAAATATAAGGGTACAAAGACCTAGGGTATCAAAGACCAAACTATGTCTTTAAATAAATCAAAGACTATTTGTTGATATTGTAAGAAAGAAGGGTATCCAATCAAGAACTGTTTGTTAAGTTACAGAGGATTGAAGTAGAATTTAATAATATGGGTGGTCATATTCTAGATGATGAGGGGGATTTATCATATTTTTAGATCTATCAAGGTAAATCTTTTAGAGGTCATTATTTTTTGCATACAAAGGTATTTTTGAGTGCGTTTTTTCAAATAAAATATTTTTTGAGTTCTTTGCATGTGTGAAATTAATTTATGGACCTGTTAGAGAGTTAGACGATAAATTATGTAATATGGATCCTCATGTTTATATTTATTTTCTTAATGAGTGAAATTATAACATATAGTCAACTCAAATAATTGATTTATTATGTAGCAATAGACTATAGCACATATTTTAAGTAGAGAAAATAGTAGCTCTTGATGATTGAAACTCACCAACTTAGCAAGAAGAACCTCCTGGACTATTCTCCTTACGGGTTCAATTAAATTTATTTTCCATATCAAATATGATAATAAACCTATCTAGGTATAGATAAAACTACACGAACTATCTAAAAAAGTGAACACAATTGAAGTTAGTCATTTCAAACTAGCTTGCTTTCATAAAAATGGTTAGTTTTAATAATGTTGAGAATTCTATTGTAATATTGAAGGTATTAAGTCAAAATATTGCATTTTTAGGAGGCAAGAAGAAATATGGTGCAAAATTTATCGAGAAAATCCTATCTAATATGTTTTCTTCTTTTTATATGCTTGGATTCATGTTCATGTGGTTCCTATTGGAAATACAAAAAAAACTTTAACTTTTGATAAATATTTTTCTCTCCTACTTCATTTCCTGGTAGCTATGAAAAATTATGGTGTTTATCCATAGATAAGGCTCATATAAATGAATCGAATCCTAAGGATACAAAGACTTAGGATCCCAAGGGCCAGGCTAAGTCTTCAAAGAAATTGAAGATCATTTGTAGATACTATGACTTGAAACTACTTATTGAAGCTACAAAGAGTTGAGGCTTAATTTATTAAGATGGATGGTCATATTCTAGATGATGAGGGGGATTTAATCAAATCTTACATAAATATAAAGACCCACTAGAGCATCCATTATAAGGATAAAATATTATGGTTACTAATATGTTCTCTTCTTGGCCCTTAATTTTAGATTATGAGGGGGTGTTGAAAGTTGTATATGGTTAAACTTCACTTTTAATTGATAATTAACCTAAACCCCACTTGTTATGTTGGCTTTGGCATATTTATAATTTGGAATTTTGGTATTAGTATAAATACCCCCAACAAATACATCCATTGTATGAGAGTGTTGTGGTATTTATACATAAATAACATAGTGATTATTTTGGTGCTTAAGAGCACCCATTATTTGTGTGTATTGCTTTATTTTTTAATGATCTTATGATTTCTATGTAAGATCTGAGTGAATGGATTACTTCTTTTCATTATTGGAAAATGGTGTGAATTCCAACATGGTATCAAAGTGAGAATGGAGAGGCATCACTTGATCACATAGAAAAATTATTTGGAGCATCTAATTCTTATTCTAAATTCTAGGATGAATTAATTCTCAATGCTTCATAAGAATTTTTGACATAAGAGGTAAAAATGATATTTTATTCTACTATCCACCATTAGTCTTTCTAAAAAAATTATAGAATTTATGCCTACTCTATTTCTTGCTTTATTTCAATTGGATACTTTTGAACCTTTTTAAGTAAATTCAAGTTTTTTTGATATGGTGATCATATCCCTTATTCCTCAAAAGTAAACCATATCATTTTGTTAAAAATAAATATGATAAATTGGTGCCATTTTAAAATAAATTTGAATATACTATGTGTTTCAATTATAAAAAATATTATGCCCTCTTTAGGGTTTATTGCGAGGCCTCTTTTTAATGAGAGAACGTGCTCTTATACCCATATGAAATGGATATCAAGACAAATAGGCATGCATAGTATTAGGTAACTTACACATTTAATTATAGGTTTGAATCCATACAAAATGCTTTTGCACCACCATTACAACGTGAAATAGAGGACACGTGGCAAAATTCTCAATTCCATTATACTTTGAATGAAGGATTTAAGCAAAAGTGTCTTTAATATTTGTAGTGATTATGCTCCATTTGTTTTAAGTGACCCAACCCTAAAATAACTTTAATGACATTGAATTAGTATTAAGGGAATATTCTCTAACTTTTGCTTTTCCTTAAGAAATTTTTTCTTGCATTTATCTAAATGCTTTCTACACATGTTAGTACTATGGTTCCTCTTTCCAAAATGTCTACATAGATAAATACCTTAACAAAACAGAGATAAATGACCTTCTCTTCCACAATGCTTACAAGAAAATAAAGTTATAGGGAGTTTATGCATATACCTTTTCTTGTGGATGCATACTTGATGGCTTTTATTTTTGTTGATAGAGCTCATATTGGGATTGTCCAAGCCTATTATTTCGAAGGATTTTATATTAGAGATGTTTAAAAACTTTGCTTGGATCCTTTGATGGTTCCATTACCTCTTTTGTACAAACTTCATTGGAATAGTAACTTGTCATTCTCTTTGTAAGACACGTCCTCGTTCTTCTTTGAGCACTCAAAATGCTCATGGTATCTAAGCCTTATTTTTAAAGGCCTTTGCATTACCTCAATGGCATAATTGATTTGTTGGATATTTTTTCCAACCCCTTGGCCTTCATAGCCCATTGTCTTCATCAATTTGGATCTAATACCATTTGTACGCAACTCAAAACCTACAAAATATGAATTTTTTTGCTTGCCATGGTCTGCTCAGTCATGTTGCATGCATCCTTGGTGAAAATGTGTTATTTCCTTTGTATTTTCTCACATACTTTTTAGAATTAATCTCAAAAAATCTCTATGAATGACAATCTATCGCACAGTTAATTCACCTCATGTAGGTACTTTCCTTCTACTTATGTTATACCTTCACAAGTGAGGTTTTCCAAATGCATGTTTTGTTGTTGTACCTTATAAAATTGGTTTCTCACCATAGATAATAGCTCTTCTTGATCTTGAAGCTTCATTTGTAACCACTCATTTTATTTTTTCATCTTGGAATTCTCCCTTGTTTTCTCATTGTTTTTTCCAACAAATATTAAAGTTCATTCTTTAAGTCTTAAAACATGAGTTACCCATTTTTGTTAGATATTTTACATGAGAAAATAATAGTATGCTAACATAAACTAATAAAAACCTTCTATAATACTAATATGGTCCATAATTTCCACTAACATAAACCTTAAAAAAATCCTTTGAAATATTTGAAGTGCCCTTTGGATTAATTTCACTTAAACTATGGCAAAACTAGTCACTAGTCACTTGTAAAACCCTCTATTTTGGCATAATACTATTTGCCTATGCCCAAAAATATGCATAATTGTGAATAAGAGAATATGGAAGTCCGTAAAGATCTTTTTGCAATGTTAATTAAGCTTTAAGTCTATTGTAAAGAAAACTATTTATTGTTGTTGTCATACGATGCTTACTTCTAGCCCAAACTTAGTTTCTATGCATGAAAACCACATGAATCAAGGTAGATTTCATAGAATAAAATGAAATGCAGCTAAATGCATGGATTAAATTAATAGTACACTCACAACAATAATGATATGATGATTTATAGTGGAAAAACCCTAGAGGAAAAGAAAACACATAGATTGCTTCATATTTATTGTAAATTCAAAGAATTTACAAGAGATGTTTGTTATCAATATGGTTTTAGATGAGATGTATAGCTATTGTGCACTTATTTTTATCCTTGTATAATTCATTTAACTTTTCCTTGCTCTCATTTTATAGGAACTTGTTTATCGATACTTGTGCATCTCAAAAACTTCTTTCTCCTTTCTTGTCTTGGTCCAAAAAAGATTCAGCTAGTTAGTTCCAATTCTAAACCTAGGAACACAATTGATGTCTTTTGATATCTAAAGTTCTTTCAAATATTGGTATATGTAGAAATGACATATCATATTTATCGCTTTGCAAATTCTTCTTGATACTTACCCAATTTCCTCTTTGGCCACATTGCACATACCAAGTGATATGGAACAAATATTTTTGACACTTTATTGATGATAAAGGAAAAATTACAAGTTTATATAGGCATAAGCTATGCCTAAATTATAATATTCATAATATATTCCACATCACATTGTGGCATACAATTGGAAGATTCAACCTCAACATAGAATTCAACTCAACTAAAACTAACAACTAGCTAACTTAAGCTAACAAACAAACATAAGATTAACAACCTAACTTCTAAAAATCTAATTAGCATGTTTGACATAGGATAAAGAAAACTAATAAAATAATAACATAAATCCTATGCTATAAGCTATAGTATGTGAGGGTCACCAATCCTCATCATTTCTCTCCACAATAGAAGCAACTTTAATGCTTTCAAAAGAGAAGGAAAATTCTAAGACATCTGATGGTGGGATATCTAGCAGGCCTAATGCGAAAGTTGACCTTGTTTGGCAACAAAGTGGGAAGTCATATAACCCTAACGATTCAGATGAGTCTTTATGGTAAAAACTCAATTAGAATCTAAGAAATATTAATAATCAAGAACATCGATAGGATGATTTATAGGAAGTGCAAACTCCAAGGTAGACTCATGGTAGTACGTGAGGAGATTACCATTGATAACATTGTGAATATTCAAGTGTGTAGGAAGGTCAATTTGAAAAGCATTCTGAGATCCCTGCTAAATGACAGTGTAAGGCCTATAGCAAAGTGGCTTGATTTTTCTATGGGCCTTTTTTGAGAAACAATATTTGTTCAAGTATTTAACCAAACTTTGTTTCCAACCTCAAAATGATGAGGAACATGATGACGGTCCATGAGCTATTTCTACTACTCTTGAGTCTTTTGAATAATATAAGCAACTTTGGATTGAATACTTTACAAATATTAGATAAAAGAGTGTGCCTTATCTTACTCTTTCTAAAAGTTCATGGTGGCTAGAGATGGCAGGGATAATGGTAACTCATATGGAGCCAGAGGCTAAAAACCAAGACAAAACTATGAGTGATCTATAGAATAATGAACTACTTGGTTATATGCATGCTCAATGTGGGATAGGCTCAAATCCCACTTGGTAGTACAAGTATGGTTGTAGATCCTCAAAATTTACATGAGAGCACAATTCACAACTTTAATTTTATCATTCGACTAAAGATGAGAGAGAATGGAAAATTTAAGAAAAACTCCTAATTTTTTTTGTAAAGAATTCCAAAAATGATCCACAAAGCATGAGTCATGATAAAAATAATGTAGGTGGATGGACCAACCAAATAGTCTCAAAGAAGATTTAAGTCGTATAAAAATCGTCTTGTGATACAAAATGAACTTAACCATCTTGTTGAATTGATCAACCACCATAAAAAAACAATCATGTTGGTGAACTATCATTGGAAATCCACTAACTAGATCCATGGAAATGCTCTCCCAAGGATGAGAATGAATGGTCAAAGGAACACTTAAGCCCAACATTTTGTTTGCTATTTTGGAGTGACAATATACTACACATTGTTGTAAGAAGCATAGAATATTATGTTGCATGTGTAACCAATAGAAGAAATATTAGAAATGATTAAGATTTGTTTGTTTGCTAAAGTGACAACCATGGAGAGTAGAGTTTACCTCTTAGATAAGAGAGGTTTGATGCTCACAAGGGACACAAAGTTTACCCAACTTGTAAAACATCCTTTTCTTTATCTAAACATCTTGAAGAGAGCTAAATTGGAAGAGGTAGGGTGTTGAAGATGTTAAAAAACTTGTCCAAAATTAGGATCTTGGGCATACTAAGAAGACCAAGTTTGAAATCCTAAATGATAAGTGGTTACAATAATCAAAGCATGTATTGTAGGAGGATAACTTAGATAATCTGTAACAGTATTGGTGTTCTCCATGTATTTGATGATTAAGTGAAACTATTGTAAATATGATTGCCCACTTTGTATGCTTCATTTATTCAATTTTATTTTGGGACTAAAGAAACAACAAAGGCAAGTGACTGGTATGGACAATTATTTCTTTATCCAAAAGGTAGTGCCTCAAGTATTTGATGGTTTGAACCAAAGCATACAACTCTTTTTTATATGTGGAGTAGTTTCATTTAGCAGTAAAAAAAAGTTTATAAATGACAGGCCATTGGATGAGCATTCTACTTCAAAATAACTCTCAGTGCATACTATAAAGTATATGTTTCAATCTCAAAGGGTTGTGACAGATCTGGTTACACAAAAATAAGTGCAGAATATAATTTTTACTTAAATGTGTTCAAGGCATGAGCATGGTCATTTGCATTGAAACACACCATTTATCTTTGTCAAGTGATGCAAGGGTGCGGTAATATCTGAATACCAATGGATGAACTTGCGGTGAAAGCTTGCAAGACCAAGGAAAATCTATAATAATGTGAGGGTTGCAGGAGCTGGCCGAAGAACTTCCACTTTCGTTGGGTCCACCTAAATGCCATGTGCATCAATGACAAAACCAAGATAAGAGATGAATGTCTAACCAGAAGAACACTTAGGAAGGTTGGCAAGCTTGTTATATGGAATTAAGATGGGCCCACATGTATTACATCTTTTAACCATGTCACCTTGGTATTTTAACAAACCAACAATATTTTGACAAAACATGTATCCCTAGCAAAATACGAACCTAACTGTCTTTCTTGAAAACTAAATTATTTAACTAAACTTATGCTAATTAAATATATATAAAAATAAAATTTATAATTTTTAAAATCAAAATATAATAATATATATTAAAATTATTTATAAAGTTAATATCATATCCATTTATCATGATATAATTGTATAATCTCACTAACTCAAATTATTTTTTATTTATAAACCTAATATTATAACTTCATAACCTATACATTAAATAACTAATCTTGAATTCTATATTAAAATAAATAACCAATTTTTTTTATGAGGGGAGAGATTTGAACCTGGGCCTCTCGATAACTGGAGAGTTTTAACTACCCACTTGTTCTCCAACTCCTCTACATGAGCGGATATAATAACCAATTTTGAATTCTATATTAAATCACATATACTCATACCATCTCAAATTCAATCTTATTTGTAATTTTTTTAATTGAAAATATTTTAATAAATAAAATTTAACAAAAATTATTTTACAATATCCCAACAAATATTGTCCCGCAAAGAATTTATTTGAAAATTCCAAGTCTAAACTTTGTAATGCCATGTAATAGGATTTAAAACCTTAGGATGGGCACACAATGTATCATCCAGTTGTTAACAAATAGTAGGATCAAGTCCTGGTAAAAAAGACAGCAGATCAGTCTAGATATTGACGAATGTAGTTTCAACGTGGAGTGAGAGTGGCTGTTGTAAACCAAAAAGCAACCTGCAAGAGCAGTCATTAACCAAAAGATAGAACAAATTCTAAAAGAAGAGCACTTGACTACTCCAATTGAACCGCAAGCAGTTGATTCTATATGCATATAATTCCTGAGTGAGTCCATCGCATGATTTTACAGTAGAACAGTAAGGACAACAGCATCAAAGTAACATTTCATACGTGACGACGAGTGTGGATTTCTTCATTGGATTTGACAGTTGAAAAACATAAATACAACATTTTGTACGTGGCAATGGTTAGATTTTTATTTTTATTTTTTCCACTTTGGTTTGAAGAAAAATATATAGAAAACAGGATTGGAACAAACCTGGATATGGTTTGGCTGAATCTTTTAACCATGCAATAAATAAAACTTGGTTTGATACTGTGAGACCTATTCTAATCTAATAAGAACAAAATGAAATCCTGTGGGTGCAATACCAAAACTGGCTTAAGTGGAAAACCAGGATCAACTTCCTTGACTTTCTTCCTCATGCCATTTGTCGTTTGAAATTCCCATAGTGTATCAGGCTCCACTAATTTGATTGCATATGTTGTTACCATCCCGAGTGTTATAAATCTATGAATTGCTTCTTTGTGATGGATGTTCTTTGTGTTGACGAGAGTTCTAGTAGCATTATCTGTGTTTCTTTGTGAATGATGTTCTTTTCTCTGTTATAAATGTCCAGAATTTTTTTTTTGTGGGTTTGCCATAGGAATGAGTGTGAGCCATTCCGAATCAACAATAAAAAGGAATCACATGTTATATCAAAATAAAGAGTGTAGTGGCTAGTGGTTAACATGCTTACTAACTATGCACACTTATGTGCCATTTTTGCACAGCTAAAATCTGTGTATGTAGTGATAGTAATAAGGGTTAAGGTATTTGAAATGATAATCAAATGAAATGAAAATGTAAGTGTAAATATGAATTTAATTTTGTAAGACATCAAATATTGGTGACGTTATCATTTGCATATTAGCATAAAGTGTGATTAAGGTGTCATGTATGTTCAAAAGGGAAAACAATTATGGAGAATAGGCTGTTTTAGGCAATGGGTCGAACCCAACCATAAATAACAGTCCCCTTCATTTGTTCGACACATGGGTAGATCAAGAGACAAGCAAAGCATATATGCATTATGCATATCAGAGCATTCTGTAGAACAAGTGGAATTGTGTGGTGGAACCGTGTAACTTCATACATGATTAATATAATGATGATTCTTCTTTTGTCTATATTTTGTACATGATCTATGTATATATAGTGATTGTTGTTGGTAGATTGGTAGTGTGCAAGTGAAATTTATGTGCAGGTATAAGAGGGTTGCAGTTAGAATAGTTACGAGAAGATTACAGTCCATAACGTGATATGACACTTGTTGTAAAAAAGGATTATGTGGTGTTCCAGTGGAGTAAGCATGTCTTTCTAAGAGGATTGCTCCTTGTCGTTCTAGTGAAGTGGTTGACTATAGTTCTTGCACTTTTTGTGCAAGCACATTGTCATTCAAGTGAAGAACAAACTATTATACAAATGATCTTGTTCATGTCGTACAGGACAAGTGTCACTTAAACCTAAAGGATGTTTATGGCTATATTGGCAACGACTACATTCCCTATTGTCTTCTAGGATTTGTCGTTCAATTGTTTCTCAACTATTGAAGTACTCATCATTGTGCTATATTTTGCATCATTGTCGTTTGAAGTTTGAACTTAGCATGTATGAAGATTGGAGATATGGATGACAGATTCTTTGTTGCAAGGATGTAGGAGATGAAACTGTGTGAGAGATCAAGAGTAACCTATGAGAAAAAGTCAAAGAATTATCAACTACGGATTGTAATCAAGGAGAATGGAACTTGAGCAATTGAAGGTGGAGCAAGTGTGGAATTCTCAAGAGGAGGATAACTCTAGTGATGAGAATGAAATGTGGTACATGTTGTTATTAACAAAGGAGGATGAAGTGCAAAGTGAGTCACAACAAACAAACCAAGGAGACATTTACAGAAGTTGAGACGTGGAGAGTGCAAGAGGAGATAACATTGAGTAGCTGGTAATGTCAACATAAGCATGGAGGAGTCTTTCAAGAGCTGTAAAATATGTGAGTCATATTAGATATTAGTTCTTTGAATTGATATATTATGGAAGTGAAGGGTATATAAGTATATACGATGCATATTTCAGGTATAACAAACCCTCAAAAAAATTTGTAACTATCTTGTTTTATACTACATGCATGTACCTTGTGAGGGTCCTTTGAATTTTCAAAGCTTGATCATTTATATTGTGTTCCTATGGATTGAAGTGATCATCTTATGGAACTCTTCTTGTATGATTATTTATATTCTTTCAAGTTTGTCAACCTATCATATGTTTAGATTCATACCAAACAATATTGTGTTGTCTTAGCTCTACTTTTGTGACAAACATATATTCTTAATTTTATTAATTTTCTTTGGCTACTTTATTTTGTTGTTCCTTTCTTCATATTTGATTTTGATTTTCTAAATATATCCTTTCTTGTTGTTGGTTCATCTCTCATAAAAGGGATCCATTTTTTAATGGAATATGTCAACATTCCCTCACGATGTGTTAGTTTCTACTATAATGTTCACACATATTTAACATGTGGAGAGTGTTCCTTTGAGAATCATTACTCTGATTTTGATATTTTTGAAAATTATTTCTTTGTTGAAAGTGCTGTGAAGGTCTCATACCCCTTTTGAATGGCTTATTTCCTCTTTGACTTGTAAGTAGTAACTTCTCTTCTTCATTAGTTGTATGTGATACCTCTACTTTTTGAAGTAGGTTCCCCACCTTCTTAAAGCTTGGTATTTACCTAGTAATTTTTAACATAGTCATTAAAAACATTGCACTTTTATGGGAGTAATCTTAAAATTATAGGAACAAAACATTTCATCAAATATCCGAGTTTCCAAGTGCTTGCAATGATGCTCACAACTCTGCTATTCTTCTCATGAATAATTTCAAATTTTCTCCACTCTTCATATTCAAACAATGGAGTTGGCTCTAAAGAAATAGAAACTGATTTTGATTATTGGATTCAAATAATGTTTTCAACTTCTCCCATGCATCCTTGGTTATGGTTGAATCCCTAATAAATGCTTGGACCTCATATTCTTCTCTGAACATGATGATTATATTTCCTTTTTGTCTACCTTTTCAAACTTTATTTGATCTTCTTCTTCTATACTAGGACTGGTAATACTTCCATCTACTACCTGTACTTTATCAAACTCAATTGTTTGGTCTTCCAAGTAGCATAATCGTTTTCCCTCAATAATTGGAAATCTGGCAACAAGAATTTCAATGCTCCACTACCCATGGTAAACTTTCATAAAATTTCAATATTCTTCTTTTATTGAGTCCACCTCAAAAAGCTTTTTTCAATGAATATATATGCCTATACTAAGATTTCAATTAATGCTTCAAAAACATGAGAAAGAATTGTCTCACTAAGTGAAGGTAGAGGGAATTCTTCTTTCTCTATGGAATATTCCTTTCTTACTCTTCTTTTCTCCTTTCTTGTGAAATTTCTCCATGTGTGCACTTTTCTTTTGTTCATGTGTTGCTTTCTAATTAGGTTTCTTAATCCTTTGAAAGTTTATCTAAAATTTTGAATAATGTCTGGTTACCATACCTTTATAAAATATTGAATGTTGAGCGATGATTTATTTATGAATCATCTAATATTCTCAATATTTGACTTGTGATATCTAGATGTATTTTACTTTGTGCAATCATTGAATCAATTCATGTGAATTTATACCAGAGGATAATTTATTTTCCTATCTAAGATATTTATGACACGAAGCTTTTAGAGTACTCTTTCTTAGATGATGATGTGTTTAGATTCGTTCACTATTTTTATTTGGCACCAAATTATTTAAAAAATGGTAGTGAGAATATTTAAGCATATTTGAGGATATCTTGATTTCTCTTGCATTGACTGTGCTTTTTTTACTCCTTATATCTTTGACACAGGACTATAAGTCCTCGTAACAAGCTTGCTCAATGTTCAATACTTTTTGTTCAACCGTGTGCAGTTTATTTTATTTTTTCTGGTGAAACTTTTTTTCAAATAAGTTTTATTCTTATGTTCACCCTAATGTAATTTGATTCTAATGATTGTTGTTCCCTTCACCTTGGTACAATTTTATTTGAATGAGTGTTTTTTTATTCATCCTGGTGCAATTTCTTCTTGCTTCTATCCAAGCGAGTGCTCTTTCATTTTCTTGGATGAAATTTCATTCTTACTTATGTTCAAGAGGTTGCTTTTCCATTTGCTTTGGTGTAGCTTATATTTTCTTCTTTGCATGTGTTATCTTCCATCCTATTAGATGATAGTACATTATTTAATAAATTAGGTTGTAAACAATATATACATGTGTCATGAAAGAAGGCTAAGAGTCTTCTATGCAAGTGGTAAGTTAAGAATCCAAAGATCATATGGAAGGAAACAATCAAGAATATGAAAAGTCATCTTGTAAAGCTATATCATGAAGGCAAAGATCCATAATCTGTATCTTCTCTAATTTAATTTTAGTGAAATAAAATGATATTATTGGGAGTAATTGTTTGATTTTTGGTATTTAAGATTTGTTTTATCATATTATCATTTTATCTTCATTGTGACTATTTTATATTTGAGATCCTGTGTGATAAATTTGGTATAATCTATGATCTTTTGTGGTAGTATAAAGGCTTACAAAACTAATAGTGGTATCAGAGCTACCACAATACTCTATCTAGATTGAAAAATTTTATTGAAGCCGCCATTATTATTACTTAATTTTATTTATTTTGATAAGGTTAATTTAGAGTATGCCTAATTTGAAAGTAATGAGACTTGAACTCTATTCTAAAGGTCATATTGAGTAGAAAAGGCTAGAGTCTTTTCCACTAGATTGAACGAAAACTAGAGAAGACTAAGACTCAGCTATATAGAAGTTACGGATCAACTTAGAAGAGAAGTTGAATATAAGGGTAAACCTAGAGGGAAGTTGATCATTTAGGGAAGAGCCACCCTGACATTAATTTGAAAAATTGTAGATTAAAGTTTGAGGTTGAATCAACTCAAAAGAAAGTTGTTCATTCAGGGATATTTAGTGCCACCTTGATATTGATATTAGAAACTAACTCAAAAGAAAGTTGGAGATTAAAGAGACATTAAAAGTCACCTTGATAATATTTTGGATTCTCTAGTAAGGAGCATAATCATATTGTGTTCTTAGGTGCGACCTAAGATATTGAAGATTCAAAATAACATAAAATATTTGAGAAATATTTAATATGCCTATGATAAGTGGAAACTAGAGCAACATTCAATAAAATAAAAAGGATCATAGATCATCAACAACATAAAGGAGAATTTAAGAGTTGTTTATTACAAAAAATTAAAAAGTTGTATTGTTTAAATTCTCTAGAGGAAGAGCTTCTTATAAATGTGCAAGAACCTGTGACATCCAAGATCATATTGTTGGCAATTTTCTTACAAAATAAGCATACAAATTAGTATTAAAAGGAGATGTGCACTAAGGAGGACAAAGAAGTGGACTACTACGAAAAGAAGATAAAAAAAATAGTAGTAAGGAGAAGCAAAGGCAATGAGTAGCTATAAAGTGAACAAGGCCATAATAATTCTAGTAGAAAACAAGAAGGACAAGTGACATCACACTCTAGAAAAACTAGTAAGAAAACAATGCAGAATAAGAGGGCAAAACAATGTAACATTTAGGTAGAACTAGTGAAAAGAATCATAGGAGAATATAGTGTAATATCATGTTACATTCTAGTAGATCCAGTAAAAAAGAGGTATGAGAGAATTCAATATAAAGTCAAGTTATATTTTGGAAGAACTAGATAAAAGGAGCAAATAATAATCGATTGTGAAATAGTGTTACATTCTAGAATAAAATAGGAAAACGGTGAAGGAAGAACTTAAAAATATTCTAGAAATAGAACTAGAAGAAAGGGACTATCAAAAGTGAAGGTGGAATGCCAGAGTCAAGGCAAAGGGACAAATCAAATGTGATAGTGTAACTTCATATTTAAGGCAAAAGGGTATAAAGAAAATGTGAAGGTGTAACATCAGAGTCAAGGTAAAAGGAGATAAAGAAAATGTGAAAGTAGAACATTAGAGTCGAGACAAAAGGTATAAAGCAAGAGTGAAGTCTTTCGATAGAGGAACCAGTATACAGTAATCAACAAAAGCAAATTGAAGGAGGAGTCAATAAAGTGGAAGAAGTGTTTGAAACCAAGTAGGCTTTCCAACAAGCAAATGGTGCATCATTATCTCACAGATGTAAGGTGAAATGAAATGTTTTATTTCCAACATTTCACATGCATTAATTCATGCAGATGCATTAACATTATAACTAAGGAGCAACATCGAATTTGGTATTAGAGTATAATCCAGGTCTGGTAGAAGCAGAAGAATGTAAACCAAATATTGGCAATGAAACATACATAAAGATACGAGCCAACGTCGAGAGTAGTACTTAAATGTTTGAGCAGTATTGAAACTCCAGTTAAATCCAATACCAGTGAATGTAGAGCACAACTTTGAAATGGTAATTAAATGGTTTCGATCTAAAGTAGAATTGGAGAGCATACAGATAAGGTAATTTTATTATTATTTCAAAGCTATTTGGAGTTATAAGGTAGGATTAAGGTTTAATTTTTTGAAGGCTTGATATAAATGTAGAGTAATAAGGATTCCTATATTGTTAAGTTGGTATTTTTAAAATATTTGAAGTTTTTGAAATTACAAGTTAATTGGGATTTTTTGAATTATTAAGCTAGAATTTTTATTAACATTTGTTAGCTTTTGAAGCTATAAACTAAATGGAAATGAAGCCACAAGTAATGGAATAAGCAAGAAATGATATAACTATGATAATAGAAGCTTAACGAGAATGAAACTAAGACAAGAAACTTTAGAAATAACTCAAGTAACAAACTTTAATGAAAGCATATGAAAATAGAGAATGCATACAACATATGAAGCTCACTATACTAGTGCTTACATAGAGGATACATGCTTCAACTACAATTAGCCCTTTCTATAAGAAAATAAGTTACTTGAACCTAACTCTACCTAACTACATGAATGACACGTATCCTTTTACATCATTGCACATTCTGACACTTGTGCATATATTCCTTCTTCCCCAAGTAACTCTTAATCTAATTATCTACCTAAGGTGGTACATTGACATATACCTAAATAATGTAATATACTCTAACTCTAACACCCCCTTGTATTACATTATTTAGGTATTGAAGACTTTAATCTTCAATCTAGATCTTCATCTAGTTCAATATTCAATGGAGATCTCCAATATCCATTCTCTACAAGGACTCCTCTCCTAGAGTCTCTTCTTGAATCTGCAATAAGGCTTCTATAGCCTTTTCTCCTGCAATATTTCAGGTTTGTAGTCTCTAGCAATAGGACCTCTTATATAGGCTTCCAAATCTAGAATCTTCCAATTGTTGCTTCTGAAGATGGTATTCTTCCTAACTCTTTTGTAGGAAGCTTCACAACTTTCTCTGAATCTCCTTTCCCTACAACAATGTATTAGTATTGATATCTAAATATGAAACTGATGAATCTTCACTAGTTACTTTGTCAATATTGTGGAACAAATGTTGAGTCCTAGTCTTCACGAGAGTTTCTTGCAACTCTATGAGAAGACTGTAGCCAAATATAATTTTAGTATTCTTGGAACTGAGATTTTAGTATCTCCTCAGTCTCCAATTTGGAGTCCTTAATCCCTATTTATCTGCATTAAAGAACAAATCTCTACATGAGGAAAGCACATTGAATTTTAGACAATGATTTTAAAATACTTCTCTATTTGTTGGAGGAGGTGTCCCAATCTTCTGAGAATAAATGTTTGCAATAAAATAATTGGAAGTGATAATATAGATCTCTATAGAAAATAATCTTCAACTCTAACTCTATCATGGTTGTATAAGTAATATATGTTTGCCTTTGGATCAATGTATCTGAGTTGCCTCTAGGTTTTGTTCTCTAGGTCACTACCTCTAACACACTACCACTAGTACTTCTGGGTCACTTTCTCTAGGTCATTGCATCTAGGTCACTACCTCTAGGTCATTACCACTGATATCACTGCCTCTGGGTCACTACCTCTGGGTCACCTCTAGATAATCCTTGTCTTTGGATCATCCACTAGAATACCCATAAGGGTATTGCCTCTATAGGATCATCACTGTAGGTTACCTCCCGAGCTATGCTTGGATCATGATCATCGATTTCATATTCCTACATGATAAGATTAGTAACATTCTTTTCATTCAATGGAATATGATTTTCCATTACACTTGGTTTTCTTTACTATGTTCCTATGATATAGGCTACCTTATGACTCCCTAGATAGTTTAGAATAAGCTATAAAAATGATAAAGTGCTTAGCTAGTGTTAGTTCACTTTTTGGGTTGATTTTGTAATGCCAATAATCAACTCTTATTTACCTTATCTCCCCTAATGAACTATGCACTTATCAATTTAAAGTTTTCTATGGTTGGATTTCTTTTGTCTCTTTAGTATGAGTATGAGACAAGTATGAGTAGATAATTCCAACTCCTTTAAGCAATTAGTGAACTTACTTCTATAACTCTTAATATTCAATAGCTTAATATTTCTAAATTCCAATATCCTAAGGTTTGTAGTAACCCTTATATCTTCCTAATTTGGAATTTTAAAAATTGATTAATATTTGCAAAATATTGTTTCAATTTCTCTAATGTAAGCAATCGTATATCTTCTAGTTTAAATATTTGTAAATATTTGATCAAATGTTCCTTGAATTATTTCTTAAGGTTTCAGACTCCTTGATTTAATTGTTCTTTTATCCTAAGGTTGTAACTAATAATTGAACTACACCTTAGAACTCCTTACAATTTATAGAAAGCAAATATTTAATTACCTCTCTCCACCGGTTAGACTTTGACTTCCAGGTAATGTTTGACTGCGCTGTATTCGCTTCTTCAATGGACTTGCTGCCAACGTATCTTTTCCGGATGTAAACCCTAGTTAGCCGTTGTCTTTAGGCGACATGATCTCCTCCTTTAACGGCTAGTTGATTCAATGAATGTCCTCCTGAATCTTCGAAGTGTGCCCAGTGAGCTGTAATCCTAAAACCTCGATGCCAAGACAATTTCTTCGCTTGGCTCAATCACTGTTTTGCCTTGCTGCCTATTTTGGCGTGAATGAATGCTTCAGTGATGACTTTTTTAATGTTATTGTCTGCGCTGGGTGCGGCTGTGACGCATCCTTTGACAATGGTAGTACAGGTTACTAATGTATTTGATGTGGCTGCAAATCTTAGTAGCCCTAACTTGCAAATATGATGGTTCTTATGCATGAAGCAAATTCCTTCCACCTGCGATGATTTCCTCCATAGCACGCAAGATAATGGCTCTCTTGTGTGCGAATCAACGCTCCAAATATTGTACCACTTGCTGTCTGCATGTGAAATGCCTCCACGCTTTCCTTCTGTCTCTCGACACTATTAGCTACTTGCACAGATGCAGGATAGAATTGAATGTCTACCAACGATGTTGGACAACGTCATCCAATGAGATTCATGTACTGGTGTTGTTCAAAATGCTTGTCCTCCTTTGCTTCAATATCTAGTCTCCACGTTTCTCACTACAAAAAATCAAAACTATCACTGGGTCCTTACTGATCGATCATCTTCCTCATCGGTGGGCCTCTTGCAAAAACAACCTCATGCAGATTCCTGTGATTTCGTTGACTTCTACGATCACCAATTCTTTTTTCTGTAAGTTCTTTGTGTTGCCTGATGCTATCCGATCATAGCCTGTAGGAATTTTTGAAAACATAGGCAATGGATTGTGGTTGCTGGCTGGTTTCTACGAAAATGATCTCTACCAATGATGATGCCCTCATGTCGATGAAATGGTGAATCCGTGAAACAACTACTCTCCTTGGTGTGGTTTCCAAGAGCAACAACTCATTCTTTGATAGCTAAAACTTGCTCACAACCAGCTTACCTCCTTACGTGGAAAGTATCGAGAGTCTCACCTTCTTGTAACTCGATGTGATAGCGACCTTGTTGAAACTCGAGTCTAACAGTCTTGCTGGAAAGAGGCCTTTTCAAAACTTGATGCAATGGACCCACAAATGTGCTTCTTTGTGGCTGTGAATAATAGCTTCCATGTCCTTTTGATAGGCAAAACCTCCTTCCTCAATGAAATCTTTACTGTGATCAAGTCATCGCCGATAACAGCATTATTTCATGCAAGGCAAAGCAAATGGTAAGCCTTGGAATGCCTTCTACGCTGGCGTTCTGACTGTCTCTGACCAATATCTTATTCTTCCAAACGAGTGTGCTCTATGGGAAGCATCTACTCTCTTGGGTAGACGTCCTCTCTCCTTACTGCTGGTCTCTCAAAATAACAGGAACCTTTTGGCTATCGATCTCTTTAGTCTTCAATGAAGTTCTTCTGCGCTACTGCTACCTTGTGGCTTTTGATCTATTGTAGCTCTGATACCATGTTAGATTTTGAAGTCATAAACTAAATGGAAATGAAGCCACATGTAATGGAAAAATTAAGCAATGATATAACTATGATAATGGAAGCTTAACCAACATGAAGCTAAGACAAGAAACTTCAAAAATAACTCAAGTAAAAACCATTATTAAAAGCGTATGAAAATGGAGAATGCATACAACATATGAAGCTCACTCTACTAGTGCTTACGTAGAGGATACATGCTTCAACTACAATGAAACTTATTTATAAGAAGATAAGTTACTTGGGCCTTACTCTACCTAACTACATGAAGGACACATGTCCTTTTACATCATTGCACATTCTTACACTTGTGCATATATTCCTTCTTCCCCAAGTAACTCCTAATCTAATAATCTACTTAAGGTGATACATTTTTTTTGATCGGTTAAAGATATTAGCATATATCAGATGGGTTTTGACAGGGTCCCAAAACCTGAATACAAAATGGCATCAAATGCCAAAAGGGACAAAGAGCAACATAAAGGAAATAGATCCGAATTACAAAATACAACTAAGGTAGTCCTCAAACTACAAACAAAAGTATAAAATTACCAAAAATGGGGTTACCCTCAACCAACAGGAAGAAAGGAGAAAAAAATACAAAGAATAAACAACCACAAAGGGAAAAGAAGAACCACAAAACCAAATAGCAAGGGCCTCCAAAGAACACTCAGGTCTCAGAAGCAGGCTTAGCACAAATATCATGGATGCTCCCAGAAAAAAACGTTCAACTCAGCGCCATTATCTTTAGCAGGGGTGTCCTCTTCCTTGACAGTCATCTTCTTAGGATTTGCAGCAGACATACCTTTGACCTTTTCAGTGAAATATTATTTGAAAAATTAGAGATTAAAAGCATTGTGAAGCTTGTCCCTTTCCTGGTGCTTTCAGTGACGTAAAAGGTTTAAAATGATTGTGGCATGGTGGTTATAGGGTCGTACTACGCAAAGATCTGTGTGGTGGCTTCTTGGGCGGACAACACAGAATACTGTGGTGGCCATAAAAAGCTGGATAGCCTGCCCAGATTTGTGGTGACTACCGATTCCACCATGTAAATACAAAAAAAAAAGCATTGTGAAGATCAATAAGTTGAGCAATGTTGTTTGAGATGGATTTGATGATATACTCCTACAAACAGAGATTGGGGTCATCCTTAGTCTCCTTGTCAGACTCAATGACTAAATACTCTTTTTGCTTGGCTTTGTTTTTCAAGCGCATTGAGGCATGAAGCGACTTTTGATCAGGTTCAAACTTAGGTTCGCTATCAAGATCAGGAGAAGTGCTTTTTGGCCTTTTTATTAATTTTGTAATATTTTCAATTATTTTCTATTTTTAGCAGACAATTTTGGAGTATTAGAATATTGGGGCGTGGTTTGGTAAGAGTTGAGCTTCAAATAATTCTATTTAGGCTTTCAGGGAGGGGTTAAGACAACACTTTTAAGGCAGTGAATTAGCCAATGTTTGTAAAGAACCTTGAAAAGCCCATAGTGAGAGGGTAACTCAGACCCATTCTTTTCTCTGGCATCCTCAATAGTACGACTGATGGAAATAAAAAGGAATTGAAGAATATTTATTGCCCTAACATCATGAAAATGATTGTAAAATGAAAAATGAAAATTATGTAAGGGCTTATCTGGGTCATCGACTATAACATATTCCATGATGGGTTTGAGGATGTTCCCTAGGAAAAAGGAAGCTCATCACACCACATTCCTAAGTGAGCTCTTCTAACGAGGTCTTTATCAGTGACATCCTTTAATTTTGCATCCCAATTATGCTTCTCCCTTCTAATGGACCTTCCCTTAGGTTGCTAACCAGTCAATTCAACGAGCATTTTGATGTCGAGAATATAGGATTTGTTAGGAATAGTGATCGTCCCCTCATCCCATGACTTCATGAAAGCCAAGGTGATTACAAGGTCTTCCTCTTTGAAATTTTGAAAGAAGGGAAGGAACTTTCCCTTCTTTCAGCAATCGTGTCAATGCACAACTCAGATGGCTCAACAAATGTGTTCATGATGACATAACGGGGGGAATGCAACAAAAAGGGAAACTTTAGAGACAAAAGACTTTGATAGTAGCACAGGACTTGGGGAATATGAACACCAAAGGCAAAAGATTGATTTTAATAATGTTATTCTAGTAAATTCGATACTCGTGCCGCATTACAAGCCAACTCGTTCCAATGCAATATTGGCTGATAAGTAAGTTCGATCATCAATATGAATCATGATACAATCCAAGAAATGATCTCTCAAAATGGAAAAAACAAAGAGGAAGACCAAACTACAAGGGAAGACACGCTGGGGGATGATAACATGGAAGGGCAAGGTGGATAGGTGGAGAGATGGAAGCGTGGAAAAATTAGAAATTATGGAATGGGAGTGGCAAAAAAAATGGTGTTGTGGTAAATGAGAAATTGACAATAAAAAAAGAAACAGATGAAAAATGCTATAATTATACCTTGAAGGTGGAGAAATAGACAACTAAGGTTGACATCACAAAGAAACATGTGAATCCCAAGACACGATCTAACATGGGGACTAGCAAAAATGGAATTATGGTACTCTGGCATTAAAAGAACCTTGAACGAAGCTAACTTGATCCATGTCAGCAGAAGAAAGACCTGAAGTCAATGAATCTTTGACAATAACCTGGATTAAAAATTGAGGAGGATTAGAAGTCCAGGTCATCAACTCAATTGTAGTAGTGCCAAAATTGGTGAGAGCATCTGCAGCTTTATTGTTTTCTCTGAAGGTATGCTGAAAGATAATATCTTGAAACTGTTTACTTAAGATTCTGGCTTCCTCTATGCAACTTCTTACTTTCCACAAGGAGATTTTGGTATTTTTGAGGTATTTGATGGTGGTCAAAGAATCACCTTCAACCAAAATTCTATTGATCACATCCTTTGCTAGAACCAGACCATGCCAAAGTACCCGAGCCTCAGTATTTTTATTGGACTGAATCCCAAGGAATTCGACATAAGCAATGATGACCTTACCTTAACTATCTCTGATTACTCCACCTGCTCCCGAGCGGCCAGGTTTGCCCTTAGCAGCACTGCAAAAAATTAGTTTAAGCTAGCTTTGTGGGGGAGGTATCCAAGATGTATGAATTTTGATGGACTTGGGATGTGAGCACGAATTAGTCATAATAGAGAAGTTAAGATCCACAATAGAGAAGTTAAGAGCCTACCCCAAAAAGGTTTCAAAGGAAGAAGGATGTTGGAAAGGTAAGAGGCTGAGGGAAGCATTCTCCATGGCAAAGGTAAGAATTTTGCTAAAGATAAACTCAGAGCTTTGACAAGAGTTAGAAAAAACTCTACAATTTCACTCTAACCAAATCTTCCATAAAAAATGATGAAGAGAAAATTGCTATAAAGTCTTGAGGCACAGATTCCTAAAGGTATTGGACCATTGAGTGAAAATATCAGGGATAGAGCAAGGGATAACCCAGGATATATGGAAACACTTGAAGAGCCTATTAATAATGGATAAAGTGAAGGGGTACCCAAGGAAAATATGGTGGGGGTATTCCTAATCAGAAGAACAAAGAAAACATCTATTGGGTATGGGTAATCCCCATTTCAGCAAGTTGTCAATGGTGAGAATTTTTCCTTGAATAGCAACCCAAGCAAATGAGGTAATATTAGGAATTAGCAATTTAGGCCAAACAATATTAAAAGGTAAATATGGTGCCTCAAGGGGTGAGAGAAGTTTGTAAGTAGATTTAACAGAAAATTTACTTGATTTAGTATGGTCCCAAAGTAGCTTATCAAAGGATATCCTAGAAGAAATGATATGAGATCTTAAGAGAAGCTGCAGTTGATTGGATTTATTCAAGTGATGAGGAATGGTGAGATTCTTCCAACATTTTTTGCCATTCAAAGAACAAATAAAATCTAAAACTTTAGACCCATATAAAGTGTCCATATATTCCTTAAGGGTGACTAGATTGTGATTATCTATGAGGGGCTCATCAAGGATCCATTTGTCTCTCCAAAAATCAATTTGTTGTCCATTACCTAGTCTCCAACGAAGGACCTATTTAAGGAAAGGTTTGACCTGCAAGATGGATTTCCAAAAACAAGACCCTCTAGGGGACACATCAACACTGAATAAATTTGTGTCCTGCAAGTATTTGTGATGGACAATAGATATCCAATCAACTTCATTTTCTAAAATTAATCTCCAAGCATGTTTGGCTAGAAGAACTGAATTAAAAATATGAATCCTCCTTAGGCCAACCCTACCATAAAATTTTGGTTTGCAGACTTTATCCCAAGCCATAATATGAAACCTACTTTTGTTTTTAGAACCTGACCAAAGGAAATTCTTTTGAACCTACTCTATTTTTTGGTAAACTCTAGATGGAAATTTGAAAAATGACATGAAATAAATAGGTATATTCTAAAGAGAGGCATGAGTCAAAGTAATTTTTCCAGCTTGAGATAACATATTCTCTTTCCACCCTGCTAATTTCTTTTGGAGTCTTTCAATAACATTATTCCACATTGAGGAATTAGGTTGCCCTAAAAATAGAGGGTCCAAGATAAGTGGCAGGGAAAGAAACAATTGAACATTCAAGAATAGCAGAAATTTTGTGTTGTCTTTGAATGGGAGTATTTAAGAAATAGAATTTGATTTTATGGAAATTGATTTTTTGCCCAGATGCATCTTCATATAATAGAAGAATGTGTTTGATGACCTTAGCTTCAAGGATAGATGCTTTGGTAGTAATGATGGTGTCATCCACAAATTGTTGGTGAGAAACAAGTCTAGTTTGGGAAGCTACTTTTATCCTTGATAGGAATTGAATATTACATGATGCTTTAATGGTTCTCCCTAGGGCTTCAAAAATGATTATGAACATCAAGGGAGATATGGGGTCTCCTTGACGTATGCCTTTGTGACTTGGAAAGTAACCAACCATGGATCCATTGAAAAGAACAAAAAACCACAGGGTAGAAATACAGCCTTTGATAAAGTCAACCTAGTTAGGGTGGAAACCAAACCTAAGAAGGACAAACACAAGGAAATCCCAATTTAACCTGTCATAAGCTTTGTTCATATCTAATTTCACAACAAATGCAGGCTTCTTTGATAGGTGAACAAAGTGAATTTCTTCATGGATGGTGATGAAACTATCAAGAATGGATCTACCTTGAACGAAACTCCCTTGGAAAGAATCAATAATGGTAGGCAGCATATATCTCAGTCTATGGGCTATTGATTTGATGAGGATTTTATAATCCATGTTACATAAAATGATGAGGCAAAAATCAGTCATAGATTTGGTATTGGAACTCTTTGGGATAAGGGCAATGAATGTAGAATTAAATACATGAGGAATAGATTTAGCAAATTAAAACTCCCTAATGGATGAGCAAATTTCAACACCCACAATATCCCAAAAGGTTTGAAATAAGCGCGACAAGAAATCATCAAGACCTGGGAATTTGTCAGGATGCATTGTAAAAAGAGTAGAGTGGATTTCTTTGTTAGAAAAAGGTGCTAAGAGTTTCGAATTGAAATAATTGGAGATAATATTAGGTATGTGATGCAGCATGGAAATCAGAGCAAGTTTGGAGGGCATCCTTTCTTCCCCAAGGAAATCTGTGAAATAAGACACCACTTCATTCCTAATTTCATGAAAATCATAAGTAATAGATCCATCAGCCCTTGATAATTCTTTGATTCTATTATGACTTCTATTCCTCAATGTGGAAGCATGAAAAAACTTAGTATTAAGGTCTGCTTCCTTGAGCCACAAAGCTCGTGATTTTTTTTTCCATAATATCTCTTCACCAGCTAAGACATTATGATAATCAACCAAAATACTTCTCTTCAGCCTGAATTTGATCATCACAAAGACCTGCTTGAATTTTACTTTCATAGAGAGGAGTCTATCTTTAAGGGCTTGTTTAAATTCAAATACGTTACCAAAAACTTCCACATTCTAGATTTTGAAGTTATTTTTGACATGTTTTAATTTTTAAGCAAGGCAGAATGAAGGACATCATTGACAAACCTGCTACCACCATTGAGAGATTTTGAGTCTTAAATTGGGGTGTTGAATCCATATTGACTCAAATCTGAAATATCTCCTAAAAGGGCTATCCTGAATGATATCCAAATGAATGGGATAGTGATCAGAACCTATTTTAGGAAGAGAGAGAATATTGGCATCACCAAAGAATTGGACAGCTTCCTGGGATAGGAAAAATATGTCTAATTTGACTTCGATGAACTGATTTCCAGATCTTCTATTGCTCCAAGTGTATTGTGCATTTTTGAGTTCGATGTCCATAAGGTTGTTGGTGTTAAAAAATTCCAAGAAATCTTCCATACTTCTTTTAGTGCTTCTTGAGCCCCCAAATGTTTTTAAGGATAGAGTGGTGTGTTGAAATCACTAGAAAAAATCCAAGGGACATTGTTGAAAGAGTCTTTGATGCTACTGAGCATATTCCAAAAATTGGTTCTTTCTGAAGAATTATTTGGAGCATATATGTTGGATATAATCCAAGATATGTTAGAATTACACTCTTGAAATTTGACACTAATGATTCTTTTGCTAGAATGAACCATGGAACCATCAACCTTTCTTGGGTCCCACAGAACAATAAGACCCCCAAACACACCTCTAGCAGGATTAAAAATAAATTATCCTCTATGGTCATCCTAGTCCTGGTCCTGGCTAAAGTAGCATGATCAATAGACACCAAATTCCCAATTGTTTTAGCAATAGCAGTGAGGATGTTCAGGTACAAGCAATGCCATGGAATATTTGGAAGTCCTACCCATATGAGGGTGAAATTTATACTTTGGTTCTCTGGGTCAAATTTTGAGTCCCATTTACGAAGAAAGAGGCTCTTTCTCCCAAGAAACCAAGGACCTCCTATAAGGATTTGGCTGGAATCTTCTCAATTGCTCAGGCGAATCCCAAAAAAGCCTTTGGATAAGCCAAAAATTTCTAAATATCACATAGGCTTCCATTTGGAAAGAGCCCAACTATGGATTAATTATATATTAGGATGCCCTCCAATTAATTTTCCAACTAAATTAAAAGATTCAACAGATAAATATTGTTGGGCCACGCTGTCAAGGGTTGTTACCTTGGATCCAATAGGTTCAATCGAAGGATGAAGCTCCGTAGATGCAAGCTGGTGATTTTCACCGACAATATTGGTAAAGGAAGCCTTTTCATAATTGGGACCCCCCATTGGAGGTGGACCATTGGGATCACCTTTATCAGGGGGTTCGTCACCCCAAAACCTAATAGGATTGTTAGTAGCGGAGACACGGGTGTCCCCATCTTCAAAAAAAATTTCTAGGTTGAGTGCAAACGAGGTTACCCTAAGTCCCAGAATTTTGAATTTTGGCATTCTCGCCTGGTTTTTTTTGAAAATTTGGATTCCCTCTAGCATAGTGAGCACAACCAAAAGTCATCTTAGCCTGCCCTTTCTATCACATCTCATATTATGTTGCAAGAACTTATTTAATCTTACTTAAGGTGGTACATTGACATGTATCTAAATAATGTAATATACTCTAACTCTAACATCATTAGAATTTATTCAAAAATTTTAAATTTATTTGGAGTTAAAAGGATTTCTACACCAAAGAATCAGAAAATTAAAAAATATATATATTTTTGGTTTAGAAGATAGATACTTATGGATTATTGGTATATGGACTCTGGAGCAAGTACAAAAATGATAGGAAATAAACATTGGTTTAATACTCTTCGAGAGAAATATGAAAAAATCATTGTTATAGTAGATAGTATGACTTATGAGGTTAAAGGAGTCAAAATGTCTTAATTGATCTATTAAGTAGAATGAGAATAATAAAAGAAAGTACTATATGTACCTCAATTGACTACTAATCTTCTTTCAATATCACAACTTATGGATCATAATCTCATAGTTAAATTCAAAACTATTAAAGACAAAGATATGTTTTATTATCAAACAAGGAAAAGTTATAGCTCCACGCTCATAAGGATAGTTTATTCACGTTAGATACATTATCCAATATGGCTCTATCAGCAAGGATTTCAGAAACCAAAGAACTTTGGCATAAAATATTAAGACATATAGTGCATCTTCATTAAATGAAATGAGTAAATATAAAATGGTTAAAGGATTGTCTAGACTTATTTGGAACCTACTATATGTCCAAAATGTCTAGCAAGAAAACAAAATAGAATTCAATTGAACTTAGTCAGCATAGATCTCAAGAACCATTGGAATTAATATATACTGATCTATGTGGTCCAATGAATGTCACTAGTATTGGAGGACATATATTTTTAACTATTTATTTATGATTAATCCATAAAAATGTGGGTGTATTTTATGAAATTCAAGTTTGAAGCATTTAATTGTTTCAAACAATTCAAATTGCTAGTAGAAAAGGAAATAGGAAAAATAATCAAGAATCTTTGATTAGATAGAGGAGGTGAATTCTTATCAAAGAAATTTAATCTCTTTCTAGAAACCAATGGTATAAAAAGATAACTTACTACAACATATTCACCACAACAAAATGGTATTGCAAAAAGAATAAATATATCAATTATGGAAATGGTTCATAGTATGTTAAAAGAAGTACATTTAGATCATCAATATTGGGCAGAAATAGTTAAAATAGTTGTATATTTACAAAATATATCACCTACAAGAATATTGAAAAATATAACCCTTAAAGAAGTATGGATCGGGTAAAACCCTATAGTAGAATAGTTAAAAATCTTTGGTTTCAAAACATATATGCATATTCCAAAGAAAAGAACTAAACTAGAGGACAAAATAATGTATGGAATATTTCTAGGTTATGACATTGATGCAATAGGTTATAAATTAATTGATCCAATAACAAAGAAAGTCTACATAAGTAAAGATGTAATATTTGATGAAGGAGTCAAAAATGTTATTAAAAAACAAAAAGCTAATACAGAAGCAACTCTAAGTTTTTCAGAAGAAGACTTATTAAGTGAAAATTCAAAATCATATATACAATATGAAAAGAATAAAAACATAGATACTACTATAAATCTATAAAGAAAACAACCAATATGGCTTTGAGATAAACTTAAGGATTTAAAACTAGAGAAAATACTGGATCTTACTACTACAAGACCCCAAAATCATAGTTTAACGAGAGTAAATAGGGATTGATAAGTTCTATAGTAGAACCTACAATGACACTAAATACTTTAAATCATCCAAAATAGAAGGCAACTATGGAATCAAAATACGATACATTAACAAAAAATAAAACATGGAATCTAGTTGATTTATCTCCAGGAAAGAAAATAGTTGGATATAAATAGATCCATAACATCAAATATAAACTAGATTGTTCACTCAACAAGTACACAACTCGACTTGTTGTGAAAGGAAATACTCAAACAGAAGGAATTGATTATGAAGAAAAATTTTCATCAGTAGCAAGAATGACTACTATTAGAATTATTTGTGATCTAGAAGCACATCATGGATGAAAACTACATTAATGGATGTAAAATGTGCATTTTTTAATGGTTATCTTGGGGAAGAAGTATATATATCATAACTAGAAAGATTTGTGATTAAAGGACACGAACATAAAGTTTGTAAACTGAAAAACAATTTATATGGTCTAAAGCAAGCACCAAAAGCATGGTATATAAAGATTAATAATCATTTATGACAACATAATTTTAAAATAAATTTGTTAGATCCAAATATCTATACAAAAAAGGTTGGGCACGGCATAATAATACTTGTGATATATGTGTATAACATAGTAATTACAAGAAGCTCAAAAAGTCTTATAAATGATGTTGAAAAGGACTTAGAAAAGGATTTTAAGATGACAAATTTGGAAATTCTTCATTATTGTCTTTGTTTATAAATTCATCAAAATGATAACAATATCATAATAACACAAAAAATATATGCAAATATGTTACTTGATTACTTGAAAAATACATGATGCAAACATGTAGATCCAAAGATACTCCTATGGAGCAAGGATTACAATTATCCAGATATGATGAGACACTTTTAGTTTCAACCATTATTTATTGTTAATTAATTGGAAGCCTTCTATATTTGACAAATACTAGACTAGATATAGTTTTTATTGTAAATTATATTTCAAGATTTATGCAAGAACCCAAAGAAAGTCATTGGAAAATGAAAAAAAGAATTTTACAATACATTAGCAAAACTATAGAATATGGACTAACATATAGAAAGGATGACAGAAAATTTTTTAGATACAAATCTCTATACAAAAATGAAATATAAAACATGGTTGGAACAAACCTATATATGGTTTGGACAAACTTGTTAACCATGCAATAAACATATTACAATAAAATATGGTTTGATATTGTGAGACCTATTCTAATATAATAAGAACAAAATGAAATCATGTGGGTGCAATACCAAAACTAGCTTAAGTGAAAAACCAGGATCAAATTCCTTGACTTTCTTCCTTATGCCATTTGTCATTTGAAATTCCCATGGTGTATCAGGCTCTAGTTTGAAATTCCCATGGGGTTTTAGGATCCACTAATTTTATTTCATATGTTGTTACCATCCCGAGTGTTATAAATCTATGAATAGCTTCTTTGTGATGGATGTTATTTGTGTTGACAAGAGTTCTAGTAGCATTCTCTTTGTGTTTATTTGTTTTTTTTTATTGGTTGAAAGGGTGTTGAAAGGTCTCTAAAACTTGTACAAGAGGATTTTACATGTTTTTCAAGCCGACCGAGGAGGCCCAAGAGCTAAAGATCAAAGAGAAAGCAAAACACCACACGAGGGAAGGTGTCGCGATATCGTGACCAGTTACGTTTTTGTGGCCCACAGCATAGGGAAAAAGCAAGGAGGAAAAGATGTCGCGATATCGTGCCATGTTGCACCGATGCAGCCAAAGGAGGAAAAGATGTCACGAAATCGCGACAATAAGCAGCATCACAGCCGAAGGAGAGAAAGTGTCCCGATATCGCGATATGGTGCAAGGTTATTTGTGTTTATTTGTGATTGATGTTCTTTTATCTGTTATAAATATTCAATTTTTTTTATTGTGTGGGGTTTGCTATAGGAATGAGTGTGAGCCATTCCAAATCAACAATAAAAATAAATCACATGGGTATTCCTTATATCAAACGAAAGAGTGTAGTGGCTAGTGGTTAACATGCTTACTAAGTATGCACACTTATGTGGTTTCCACTTCTCATTGTAGATCCATTTTTGGATAGCTAAAAGTTGTGTATATAGTGATAGTAATAAGGGTTAAATTAAATGAAATTATAATTAAGTGAAATGTAAATGTAAATATAAATATGAATGTAATTTTGTAAGCTATTAAATATTGGTGACATCATCATTTGTATATTAGTGTAAAGTATGATTAAGGTGTGTCATGTATGTGCAAAAGAAAAACAGTTATGAAATAGGTTGTTGTAGCCAATGGTTCAAGCCAAACCATAAATAGTAGTCCCCATTAATTTTTTTGACACATGGGTAGATCAAGAGATAGACAAAGCATATATGCATTATGCATATCAGATCATTCTATGTAACAAGTGGGATTATGTGGTGAAATCCTGTAACTCAATAAATATGATTAATACAATGATGATTCTTCCTTTGTCTCTGATTTGTACATGATCTATGTATGTAGTGATTGTTGTTGGTAGATTGACAGTGTGCAAGTGAAATCTGTGTGCAGGTATAAAAGTGTTGTAGTTAGAATAGTTATGAGAAGGTTACAGTCTATAATGTGATATGAGACTTGTTGTAAAAAGGATTATGTGGTGTTCCAATGGAATAAGCATGTCATTCTAAGATAATTGCTCCTTTTAATTCTAGTGAAGTGTTCGACTATAGTTCTAGTGCTTGTTGTGCAAGCACATTGTCATTCAAGTGAAGAACGAACTATCATAAAATGATCTTGTGGATGTCATAAAAGACAAGTATCACTCAAACCTAAATGATTTTTATGGCTACATTGGCAATGAATACATTCCCTATTTTCTTCTAGGACTTGTCATTCAATTGTTTCTCAACTATTGGAGTACTCACCATTGTGCTTTAATTTACACCATTATTGTTTGAATTTTGAACCTATCATTTATGAATATTGAAAAAGTGGATGATATATTCCTTGCTACAAGTATGAAGGAGATGAAACTATGTGAGAGATACAGAGCAACATATAAAAAGAAGTCAAATAATTGCCAACCACGAATTACAATAAAGGAGAATAGAACTTGAGCAATTGAAGGTGGAGCAAGTGTGGAATCCTCAAGAGGAGGATAAATCTAGTTATGAGAATGAAATTTGGAACATGTTATTAACAAATGAGGATGAAGTACAAAGTGAGTTGCAATAAATAAACCAAGGAGACATTTACAAAAGTCGATACACCAACATGGATAGTGCAAGAGAAGATAACATTGAGTGGTTGGTAATGTCAACATAAGCATGGAGGAGTTTTCTAAGATATGTAAAGGATGTGAGTCATGTTAGATATTAATGCTTAAAATTTATTTATTATGGAATTTAAGGGTATATAAGTATATAGGATGCCTATTTTAGGCATAACAAACCCTCAAATAAATTTATACCTATATTTTTCTATACTACATGCATGTACCTTGTGAGGCATGGTTATACCACTTGACTTATCACATGGTCTATGATGTAATAACTCCTAACATACCCCCTTATTACATCATAGTCAAAATATCTATTTTACTTATGACCAAAGAATAATGTCTAGGGTGATGTTGGAATTTGAGAGAGAAATTCTCCCCTTAATGTAGACTTTCTATTTTTAATACTTAGGAGTGTTAGGTTCTATTGATCATGCACTCCAAATACATTTATTAAAAAATACTTATTCAATGCTTGTAGAATTCAATGCATAAAATTTGTTTCTTCAATGTGGAGTATCTTCATCTAATACATCTTTGATGAGATTAAATGTTCTACCATGTAGAATTATTCCCAAATATTATCTTGATCAATGTCGTGTACTATGGTAAGATCAATTACCTCTTGTCTCGTCTTATTTGAAATGGCTTCATTTATTTGATTAAGTGTTTTCTTGTGATGTATGATGTATTCTTAATTCCTTTGATCTTCAATGTCATGTGCTACCATTCATTCTGTACTAATCATATAATTGATTGATTTCCCATAAAATTTGTGTGTTGTCATATCTTCTATTCAAACTAGTTTCCATTTCAAGTTTCCATTCACTTGATGAAGTGAGACCAATCATCTTCTACTTCTTGGTATTATTCATTTGTAGAAGATGGTGTTTGTGGTAAGCAATGTATTCATGCTTTCTCTAATGTGCAATTTGAATAACACAAGCTTATACTGAGAGGGGAGGTGAACAGTATAAGACCACTTTTTAATTTCTTTCCAAACCAATACAAATTAATATCCTTAATTTCAATAACCAAATATAGCAGTGTGCATTAATAACTCAGATAGCAATAGTAAGCAAGAGCACAAGTCACCACACACAATTAAGACACAAGATTTAACGTGATTCCTCCAATGTGGGGTACTCCACCAATTGATATTCTTATAATATTTCACACAAAAATATCTAATACAATGATTTCTTTGATATGCTCAAAGCCAGGAAATAGCAAGTTCACATAGAACTTGTCCAAATCTAAATAACAAGCTCACACAAAACTTGTCCAAAAGCTGCTCAACAAGATCACACAGAACTTGTTCATAAATGAATAACAAGCTCACACAGAACTTGTTCATAAATGAATAACAAGCTCACACAAAACTTGTCCAACTTTGAATAACAAGCTCACACAAAACCTGTTCAAATTTGCTCTATAAAGATCACCAAGAACTTACCCAAAATTGATCCAACAAGCTCACCAAGAACTTGCTCAAATATGTCCCAAATCTATCCACAAATCTGTCCATAAATCTATCCACAAAGTTGTCCAAAACTATCCATAAAGTTGTCCCAAAACTGTCCACAAGGGTCTTCTCAAAGGCTCAATTAATCATGCTCAAGTAGCACTCAAAACTCATCCACAAATTTTCAAAGGCAAGGCTCAATGATGAACTCAACACTGAATGGCAATGCACTCCACAATGAATGACAACAATGATCCACAATGCTCTCAACTCAAATCAATCTCAACTCAACTCAAGTCAACTCAACTCAAATATTATAGAAGCATAAAGAGAATTGTTAGAGACTCAATATGTTCTAATCTCACTTTCAACTCAAATCAGAATAATGGAATAGTTTGTTTCATAGGACTTGAACAATCACTTCACACATCACTTGACTAGGCCCAATCAACTTAACTCAACCCAAGTATTATAGAACCATAAAGAGAATTGTTAGAGGCTCAATATGTTCTAATATCAATCTCAACTAATTACCACAAGGTATAACTCTTTCCCACAAAACCCTAGTCCAAGTACGTATCAACCAACTCAAGTGTTTCCAACAATGCTCAATTATAAATATCACATAACAATGATACTCATGTTCTTTTCAAACTCATGTTCTTTCAAAACCAATGGGATTCAACAACTATGCTTATAAAACAAGGTTTAAACACAACTCTCAAACTAGAAAACCTTGAAACAATAACTCAACCACTTTCGAAAAAGAAACCACAAACAATCCTTTTCCCTCCAATGATATTTCAGAAATCAACCACCATAACCAATCAATAGGATAATGTGCCCATACCTTTATGAAGATGAAGAAACCTCTTTGGAAATATGCCACACTCAACAAACTCTCTTTTTCAACTTTCAACAAGGGTTAGAGATCATTATTAATATCACAACAATAATATCCAAATAACACCTTATCACTCCTACTCAATAAAATGCATCATGTCCCCTCATAAAAATTAATTACTTTTGAAAAAGAACAAGACAACTGTCACTTTTAAAACCCTTTATAAAAATAGAAATAACTCTTTTCATACACCTTATTTATCCTTCTAATCAAGTTAATCAAATAGCCCTCAAAATAAGCTTTCCAACGATATATAATCTGATATACTTCAAAAAAATAAATCACCAAAAATTTTGCTTTTCTCAATCATGCATCATAACCTTATTCCTCCTAGGGCACTTTAGAAAAAAACAAAATATTAAATTTTTTTTTAACTTGCCTCTGTCCCTGACGGGATTCGATCCCGTGACCTATTTCTCAGTGCCTTAACCACCAAAATCCTACCGTTGGACCACGTGATCAACAAAGAGCACCCACTGAACTTTATGCCTCGAATTCTACCCCTTCCACAAGCAAAAGGTGTTTCACTCATTCCAGCGCAAAACACCTCTGGTGGGAATCAAACGCAGGAATTCCTACAACACACTGAGTGCATAAACTACTAGGCCAAGGTGGCCTACACAATTTTCTTCCTCCACTAAGCTCACTTTATCATACTCCAAGATCGTGGGCTTTTAAAAACATTTTCAACCACGATGCGAACAATGCAAGTGCTAAACATACGAAGGCATAAGATTTATTTCGATCGAGGACATAGTATTATCATTGGAATTTATAGGTATTTATATAAGTGTCATCTCCCTTATTTTTTAACGTCAGTGCTTTATTTAAATTCCTTCCTTTGACGTCAACGTTTAAAATTAATTTTAATTTAAATTTTAAATTTTAATTTAAATTAATTAAAATTTAAACTTAAATATTTAAAATTAAATATTCCATCATCAGGGCATATTTTTCGACGAAACGAAAGACAAAACTGGGTTTTAAGAAAAACCCATTTCAAATCTGCCATCCATGGCTTTTAATAAAACCTTTTATTTTACCTGCCTTGGTTTTCACAAAAACCCTATAAATTTTCATGCTTTCCAAAATATCATAAATGCTTATTTATGAAATACTTTGGCCACCAAAACCAAATGTGATCCATGTGACATCAATGAAAACATAAAATACCTCAAATTTCCAACAATATCCCCCTTTTTCATTGATGGCAACACCTCTAAAGCAAAAACCACAATCACTGCAAAAACCATCTTTGAGAATCAAAGTTGCTCCCACTGACTCAATACTCTCTTTGGAGGCTGCTCCCCTAACTCAATACTCTCTTTGGAGGCTGCTCTCCCTAACTCAATAATCTCTTTGGAGGCTGCTCCCCCTAACTCAAATATCTCTTTGGAGGTTGCTCCCCCTAACTCAAATCTCTCCCCCTTACTCAAATCTCTCCCCTTTGACATCAATGGCAAAAGGGATACCTATGGGGCTAAAATATATGACTCTTACGCATAGGCCCCTCACCACCTTCTCTCTTGAGGTGATTAATTTTGGGGTGGGAGTACTTTTACTCCCATATTACATTGTTTCTTTCCTCTATCAACTTTCTTCCATGTTTTTCTGATATTCTTCTCTTGATGAATTACTTGATCTTCTTGTATTGAACCTGTTTGACCTTCTTGCCTTGAACCTGTTTGGAATTGATTCCTACACCATATTGCAATATACCCAAAGTTATTGAAATCAAAACACTTGATATTGTAACCTTTGGATGTTTCCCATGTCATGAATTCTTTCTTGAAATAATTTCCATATCCATTCCTTTCCTGAACCCTGTATTGTGAAGCTTTGTTTTCATGACCATTATAACCATGACTTATGAATTGTGAAGCTCTAAAACCAAAACCATGTTGCTCATTTTCTTTGCACTGAGAAGCTTTATGACCAATCATGTTACATGAGAAGCAATGTCCCTGAAAACCATACCTTCTTCCTTCGATTTTATTTCTAGAAAAATCAAACTCCTTTGATCCATATACCCTGTAGTGTATAGCCCTATGACCAAAACCATTACAATAAAAACAATGTCCTTGAAAAGCCCTTTGTTCATGACTTGGTTCCTCATACCTTTCTTGACTATTATCCTTATGATCATCTTCAACTTGTGCATTGCATTATCGAACCTTCTTTGTAGTATCTAAAACTTCTTCCTTAGTTTCTTCCTTGCAGTTCTCTTCAATATTTTCTTTTCCCTTTGAGCTTGATTCACCTATCTCAAAATAAGATCCAAATTGAATATTTGGAGCCATAGAAACTTTTGAAATTTCCTCACAAATCTTAGGTGCTTTCTTGCTTTCATATTTTAGAACTTCCTTTCCTTTTGAGTGTGATTCCTCAAACCTGAAATATGAGACCTTTGGTGCTTTGGAATCTTCCTCTTCTTTTTCTTTATCTGTGTCAGGTAGCAACTTGCCATTCATCTCTATAGCCTTTGAAATACATGTTTCCTTCTTAGTGAAAATATCTTGACCTTTTGAGTCATGTGATGGATCAAACTTCTCACGTATGGAACATTTCAATTCTTTTAGATTCTCCTTAACCTCTTATAGTTGCTCATGGATAATATTGAAGTCTTCCTTTAGATCAACTGAGATATTATCCTCTTGTTTAACTTCTTCAACTTGGAGTGAATGTTCTTCTTCTACTTGTATTATCCCATAGAAAAACCCTTCTTCATATTCACTGTCACTAAGATCATTATAATCTTCTATAGCAAATAAATTCTCAAGATTTCTTTGACCATGTCTATTTACTTTATCTGTCATCTCATCATCACTATCACTGAAACCATTGCAATATCCTAATATGTGATCTCTTTGACCACACACAAAGAATTGTTCTCTTTCACCTTCTATTCCTAGGAATAAATGTTCTTGATTTTCTTCACTTATTCCAAAGAATGTACATTCTTCTCCATCTGACTGATATTTATCACTATAATCTGAACTATCACTTGCCTCTACAATGTAGTAATATTTCTTTATCTTACTACAAGTTTTCTTCTTCTCATACCTATTTTGCTTGAATTTGTCATCTTTGTCATGCTTATGCCTTCCATATTATTTTCTTCTGTGACCTTGTTTTTCATCATCACTATTTTCTTCACATGGACACTTGTATGCATAGTGACCAAGATCACCACACTTGTAGCATCTAAATTCTCTTATATCCCTAAAATTCCTTGAGTCCTTATTATTTTTTATAAAGTTAGCTTCGTCATCATTTTCTACAACTGTATCTATTTTTAAAACTTTCTCTTCCTCTTTTTCTAAAGCCTTGAATGCAATCTCTTTTATTGGAACATGATGCTTACTTACCCTCATATCATAAGATTTGAGAGTTCCTTGCAATTATTCTATTGTTATCTTGTTGATATCCATTGTCTCTTCTATTGCTGAAACCTTAGAATCATATTTCATGGGAAGTGATCTCAAAACATTTTGAGTAACTTTTGATTCTTTTATCTCAAAACCTAGGCCTCTCATGGTGTTAGTAATCTCATCAACTCTAAGTAAAAACTTTGCAATATCTTCAAAATATTCCATTTTAAATTCCTCAAATATTTTTCTATGAGTTTGTAGTTTTGCTAACTTTACCTTGGAATCTCCTTCATAAGTATTCCTCAACTTGGTCCACATCTCATTAGCTGAAGTACATACCATGACCTTTGCAAAATCTATCTCACATAGCCCACTCAAAATACAATTCATTGCTTGTGCATTTCTCTCAACCAATTTTATGATAGTCTTATCTTCCTTAGGATCACCTTCAACCTTATACTCTTTTTCAACCATTTTCCATACTTCAATTCCTTGTGATATCAAGTAGTTCTTCATTCTCATGCTCCAGAAAACATAATTGTTACCATCAAACAATGAAGCCTTATTTGTAGATGATCCATTTTGTGAAGCCATTTGTGTTCTTGTAGAATCTACCCTCAAGTTTTTAGCCTTTCCGAAGGAACCCGCTCTGATACCAATTTAAGAACAAAATATTATACTAAGAGGGGGGTGAACAATATAAGACCACTTTTTACTTTCTTTCCAAACCAATATCAATTAATGTCCTTAATTGCAATAACTAAATATAGCAGTGTGCATTAATAACTCAGATAGCCGTAGTAAGCAAGAGCACAAGTCACCATACACAATTGAGACACAATATTTAATGTGGTTCCCCCAATATGGGGTACTCCACCAACTGATCTCCTTATAATATTTCACACAAAAATATCCAATACAATGATTTCTTTGATCTGGTCAAAGCTAGGAAATAATAAGTTCACAAAGAACTTGTCCAAATATGAATAACGAGCTCACATAGAACTTGTCAAAAAGTAGCTCAACAAGCTCACACAAAACTTGTTCATAACTAAATAACAAGCTCACACAAAACTTGTCCAAAACTAAATAACAAGCTCACACAGAACTTGTCCAAATATGCTCTAGCAAGCTCACCAAGAACTTGCCCAAAATTGCTCCAACAAGATCACCAAGAACTTGCTCAAATCTATCCCAAATATGTCCACAAAGTTGTCCAAAACTATCTACAAAGCTGTCTCAAAACTATCCACAAGGGTCTTCTCAAAGTCTCAATTAATTATGCTCAAGTAGCACTTAAAAATTATCCACAAATCATCAAATGCAAGGCTCAATGATGAACTCAACATTGAATGGCAATGCACTCCACAATGAATGACAACAATGATCCACAATGCTCTCAACTCAAATCAATCTCAACTCAACTCAAGTCAAGTCAACTCAAATATTATAGAAGCATAAAGAGAATTGTTAGAGACTCAATATGTTCTAATCTCACTTTCAACTCAAATCAGAATAATGGAATAGTTTGTTTCATAGGACTTGAACAATCACTTCACACATCACTTGACTAGGCTCAATCAACTCAACTCAACCCAAGTCTTATATAACCATAAAGAGAATTGTTAGAGACTCAATATGTTCTAAACTCAATCTCAACTAATCACCACAAGGGACAACTCTTTCTCACAAAACCCTAGTCCAAGTATGTATCAACCAACTCAAGTGTTTCCAACAATGCTCAATTACAAATATCACATAACAATGATACTCATGTTCTTTTCAAATTCAAGTTATTTCACAACCAATGGGCTTAAACAACCATGCTTATAAAACAAGGTTCAAACACAACTCTCAAACCAGAAAATCTTGAAGCATTAACTCAACCACTTTTGAAAAGGAAACCACAAACAATCCTTTTCCCTCCAATGATATTTCAAAAATCAACCACCATAACCAATCAATAGAAGAATGTGCCCATACCTTTATGAAGATGAAGAAACCTCTTTCGAAATCTGCCACAGTCAACAAACTCTTTTTTTCAACTTTCAACAAGGGTTAGAGATCATGATTAATATCACAACAATAATATCCAAATAACACCTTTTCACTCCTACTCAATAAAGTGCATCATGACCCCTCATAAAAATTAATTACTTTTGAAAAAGAATAAGACAACCCTCACTTTTGAAACCCTTTACAAAAATAGAAATAACTGTCTTCATACACCTTATTTCTCCTTCTAAGCAAGTTAATAAAATATCACTCGAAATAAGCTTTACAACAATATATAATATGATATACTTCAAAAAAATAAATCACCATAAATTTCGCTTTTCTCAATCATGCATCATAACCTTATTCCTCCTAGGGCACTTTAGAAAAAATAAAAATATTAAAAAAAAATTTAACTTGCCTCTGTCCCTGACGGGATTCGATCTCGTGACCTCTTGCTCAGTGCCTTAACCACCACAAACCTGTCGTTGGCCACACGCCCACATGTGCCCAACAAGGAACATCCACTGAACTTTATGCCTCGAATTCTGCCCCTTCCACAAACCAAACGTATTTCACGTGTTCCAATGCAAAACACCTCCGACGAGAATCGAACGAAGGACTTCTTGTAACACACCAAGTGCATGAACCACTAGGCCAAGGTGGCCTACACAATTTTCTTCCTCCACTAAACTCACTTTACCATACTCCAAGATTGTGGGTTTTTAAAAAATGTTTTCAACCTCTTCAATCATGATGCGAACAATGTGAGCGCTAAACATACGAAGGCATAAGATTTATTTCGATCGAGGACATATGATTATCATTGGAATTTATGTGCATTTATATAAGTGTCATCTCCCTTCTTTTTAAACTTCGGTGCTTTATTTAAATTCCTTCCTTTGACATTGGTGCTTAAAATTAATTTTAATTTTAATTTTAATTTTAAATATTAATTAATTAAAATTTAAACTTAAATATTTAAAATTAAATATCTCCATCATCGGGGCACCTTTTTCGATGAAACAAAATCCCAAAATGGGTTTTAAGAAAAACCCATTTCAAATCTGCCATCCATGGTTTTAAATAAAACCTTTTATTTTACCTACCTTGGTTTTCACAAAAACCCTATAAATTTTCATCCTTTCCAAAATATCATAAATGCATATTTATGAAATACTTTGGCCACCAAAACTAAATGTGATCCATGTGACATCAATGATCCATGTGACATCAATGACAACATAAAATACCTCAAATTTCCAACATAATTGACGATTAAATATTCAATGCCTATTGCATTGAATCATCATTCTCATTGTTGTCTTCAAGAACTTCTACTGCTGGTGAAGAATTACATTCCAAGTGTACATCTTCACTCTTAGGCTCTAGAATCTGCTTCCTTTGAATTTTCAAAGGTTGATCATTTATCATGTATTCCTATGGATTGAAGTGGTCATATGATGAAACTCTTCTTATATGATTATTTGTATTCTTCCAAGTTTCTCACCCTCTCATATGTTTGGATTCATACCAAACATTATTATGTTGTCTTAGCTCTGCTTGTGTAACAAACATGTGTTCTTCATTTTATTGATTTTCTTTGGCTATATTGTTTTATTGTGCCTTTCTCCATATTTTATTTTGCCTTTCTAAAGATGACCTTTCTTGTTATTGGTTCATCTCTCATAAGAGGGATCCATTTTTTAATGGAATATATCAACATTCCCTCACAGTGTATTAGTTTCTACCATAATGTTCACACATCTTTTGCATGTGGAAAGTGTTCCTTTGAGAATCATTACTTTAATTTTGATATCTTTGAAAATTGATCTTTTTTTAAAGTGTTTTGGAGGTCTCATGCCTCTTTTGAATGGCTTATTTCCTCTCTTTTTTTTACTTGGTAAAAATTCATTAAAAGTGGGTTTTGAAAGGGGCCCCAAAACCTTTTTACACAAGGTCAACAGACCAATCAGAAGGCCAAAGGGTAGGCATTTTTGAAAGAAACATTAAAATCCTGCCCAAAGTAGGAAATCTAATTTTTTTTATCCAGGGTAGAAAAATTAAAAAATCCCACCCAAAGCAGGAGATTTAAAAAATCCCACCCAATGGAAAAATTGGAAACCAGAATCCTACCAACGAGAAATCGAAAGTGAAAGCCACCTACAAATAAAATCCACCCCAAGAGAGGTAAATGGACCAAATAAAATTGTTAGTCAAACTGGGATGGGCCATCCCACCCAAGCAAGGCTGAGACTAAAATGAGAAAACAAAGAAAATTAGAATCCCACCTAAGAAAACCAAAAACCGCTACAAGATAGTGGGAATAGTTGAAAAAAGAAACCATGATCCTACCCAGGGATGGATCGAAAAGGTAGTCTAGGAAGCAACATCCTGCACAAAGCCTAGAAAATGGATTATCAAGTTTGAGGATATCCACAGGCTATGATATCCCCTTGCACACAAGGTTGAATTACAAGAATATCGAACCCCCAGCCCAAAGCCACAACACTTCGCTGTCGAGGAAAATAGGATTCTGAAACCAAGTAGAAAACCTACAAAAAACTTGAGAAATACCTAAGAGCAACCATGAAAGAGGATCCTAAAATCTCGGCAAAAAATCTAGGGGATAACCCAAGGATGCCCCAGGTTAGGGGCACAGGCAGGAAACCCTTAAATAGGTTGTAAAAGGAGTAGAAAATTGGATCAGGGACCTCCCACCCAAATAATATCGTCTAAATAGGTAGAAAGCCTATATAGAAGGGTCTAGGATGTGCCATGAAACTAGGGTAAAACCAAGGGAGGGGAATGCAAGGAAGTATATTAGGAAGTCTCCTACCATCATGGCTTATTTCCTATTTGAATTGTAAGTAGTAACTGCTCTTCTTTATAAGTTGTATGTGAGGCCTCTACTTTTTGAAGTAGGTTCACCAACTTCTCAAAGCTTGGTCTTTACTTAATAATATTTAATATAGTCATAAAAAATATTGTACTTTTATGAGAGCAATCTCAAAATTATAGGGACTAACAATTTATCAAGTACCTGAGTTTCCAATGCTTGCAATGATGCTCACAACTCTACTATTCTTCTCATGAATGATTTCAAATTTTCTCCACTCTTCATCTTCAAACAATGGAATTGGCTCTAAATAAATAGAAATTGATTTTGATTCTTGGTTTCAAATATTATTTTCAACTTTTTCCATGCATCCTTGGTTATGATTGAATCCCTAATATTTGCTTCGACCTCATCTTCTCCTATAAATATGATGATTAGTCTTTCTTTTTTGTCTGTCTTATCAAAATTTATTTGATATTCTCCTTCTATAGTAGGATAGATAATACTTACATCTACTACCTATACTTCCTCAAACTCAATTGTGTTCTAAGTTGGGTCTTCCATGCAACATAATTATTTCCCCTCAACAATTGGAAATCTAGCAACAGGAACATCAATGCTCCACTAGCCATGGTAAACTTTCATAAAATTTCAATATTATTCTTTTATTGAGTCTACCACAAAAAACTCTTCCGATGAATATATATATACCTATACTCATATTTCAATTAATGCTTCAAAAATACGAGAAATAATTGTATCTTATTTAGTGAATGTAAAGGGAATTCTTATTCCTCTATGGAATATTCCTTTCTTACTCTTATTTTCTCCTTTGTTTTATAATTTCTTCATATGTGCACTTTTATTTTATCCATGTGTTGCTTTCTAATTAGATTTCTTAATCTTTTGAAAATTTATCTAACATTTTGAATGGTGCCTTGTTACCATGCTTTTGTCAAATGTCAAGTCTTGAGTAATGATTTATTTATGAGTCATCTAATATTCTCAATGTTCAACTTATGATATCTAGATGTATTTGAATTTGTGAAATCGTTTAATCAATTCATGTGAATATATGCTAGAGGATAATTTCTTCTCCTATCTACGATGGTTATGACACGACAATTTTAGAGTACTCTTTCTTGGATGATGATGTGTTTTGCTTCGTTCATTTTATTTTTTTGGCACAAAATAATTTAGAAATTGGTAGTGAGCATATTTAGACACATTTGAGTATCTTTGTCTTTCTCCTATATTGACTGTGCTTTTTTTACTCCTTATACCTTTGACATAAGACTATAAGTCCTTGTAACAAGCTTGCTCAATGTTCAATTCTTTATGTTCAATTGCATGCAATTTATTTTTACTTTGAGTGTTATCTTTTGTTTGCCTTGGTGCAACTTTTATTAAAATGAGTGCTATTCTTATGTTCATCCTAATGCAATTTTATTTGAATGAGTGTTGTTCCCTTTTCCTTGGTATACTTTTATTTGAATGGGTGTTGTTTTGTTCACCCTAGTCCAATTTCTTATTAGTTATATTCAAGAAAACGCTCTTCCATTTGCTTGGATTAAATTTCATTCTTACTTATGTTCAAGAGGGTGCTCTTCCATTTTCTTTGGTGTAACTTCTATTTTCTTATTTGCATGTGTCATATTCCATCCTATTAGATGATATTACATTATTTGATAAATTACGATGTACAGGATATGTACATGTATCATGAAAAATGGTAAGAGTCATCTATGCAAGTGGTAAGTTAAGATTAGAAAGATCATATGGAAGGAAACAACAAAGAATGTGAAAAATCATCTTGTAAAGCTATATCATGAAGGTGAAACCCCATAATCTATATCTTCTCTAATTTACTTTTAGTGAAATAAAATGATATAATTGGGAGTAATTATTTCATTATTAGTATTTAATATTTGTTTCATCATGCTTATATTAGGAAAGTGAGTCTTAGATTAGGAGTTATTATTTAATGTAATAAATGCACAAGTGTGCAAAGTATTTTGGTAATGTAAATGTGCATATTAGTCCATGTGTACATGAGTCCATATAATAGGGAGTTGAAGAGTCTAGAAGTGTGAAGGCCAAGAGTGCTCCATATGAAGAGACATTACATTATATACAAAGTATTGTGAATATGTAAGATGACATGACATTTTATGATATTACCTGGTACTTACAAATCTATGGCACCATTTCCATGAGAATTTGTTTATGGTATATTTATGAGTAGTTATTAGAGTTATTTCACTATTTTATACTTGCAAAATATTGCCATTATCATATACATTAAAGTGTGAATTAATTTGATATATTTTGGTTTATTTATCTTAAGTATTCAGCCTCAAAAGCAAATAGATAACAAGTACACTTTTTACTTAAAACTTTTATTTCCTTATGATTTCTTAAGAATTGCATTTTGTTTGCAATTCTTGTTTTTCACTCGTTTATTTGAATTTCACTTCTATCATGTTCTCTTGGAATATTTTATCTCTTTTTGAGATGATTATTTTTATTGCTTCTTGCAACTTTGGGAGTTTTTGGTTCTCCCCCTTATGATCCTCTATGAGTTACGCTTTTAATATTTTATAATCTTCTTTTCAATCTCTTTTAAATGGCTTTAATGGATTATTTTTTAACCTTTTAAGAGATTCAAAGGTTCCTTATTTGCAATTAAGGAGCTTCTACAAATTTCTTTTCTTGTGATCTTCAAAGGATCTTTTAATGGTTTCCTTTCTTATCTTTTTAAAATGACTATTCTTTCTTTTCTTGTAGAAATTTGACCTGGTTATTTCTTGAAGGCTGCTTGAAGGATTTTCTTTTGGCAAGGGTTTTACACCCTAAAATTTTGAAAATCTACCTTGGAATTTTGCTTCATGGTGACAATTTTATATAGGGTAATTTTACCCTTGAACTTCTTTTCTCAAACTTGAATCTTATTTCTTAAACAAAGTGCACTTTTGAATTTCTTTGTGTTGAATCTAGAGGAAGAAAAAAATCAAAATTGTTTCGTCATTTTACCTACTCTGATACAACATGTTAGATCTTAATGCTTTGAATTGGTTGTGTTATGGAAGTGAAGGATATTTAAGTACATAGAATACCTATTTCAGGCATAATAAACCATTAAAAAAACTTGTAACTTTCTTGTCCTATACAACATGCATGTACCTTATGAGGGGTGGTTGGACCACTTGACTTATCACATGGCCTATGATGTAATAAATCCTAACAAGTCATGCACCAAAGCAACCAGATGTGATTTATTGGAAAAATAGACTAGAACCAATGCATGTATACTCATGAAGGAGGTTGCAAAATGAATTTGCACAAGAAATTATCCATAGATTGTTTACTAGCAATAATATTCTAGGTGAAGAAGCATATTGGGACAAAGAATTTTCAAGAGTAGAAGCACTACTATATGAGCCATCACTGATTTGGAAAGAATCAGGTGAAGATAATCAACCCCTAATGGTGAATATTACGACTATGGCAAGAAAACAAAAGTGTCCACCTTTTTTTGGATGATGAAAAAGAAGTTCTAGAGCATGAAATTGGAACTGTACTACCATTGGGTATGCCAATGGGATGGATGATCCAGATGTATGGATAATATCATTTCCATATATATTTGAAGGAATCATAATTTATTGGCACCTAAAAAGAGGAAGGACAAGCACCTTCACAACTTGGGCAGAGTTAGTGGTTAAATCAAGAGGAAATTCTTGTTGTTTTGAGATAATACAAATATTATAGGAGATATATATTCCACTAAGCAAAATAAGTATGAAGATATAGTCCTACAATAGAGGACTCAAGGAGATTATTGATAAAATTAAGGTGCAACCAGCAAATGGATTACAAAAAGGTGGTTTAATTATGGATTAATATCAATGCTACAAGAACAATATGAATATAATACCACCTACCACATATGAAGAAGCATTTGAAAGATCGAGAAATTTAGAAAGTGAAGCAAAAAAAATTATGATAGGACTAAACCACTTTATAAGCAATGAATTTGATAGTGATAAGGAGTATTTGCAAATAGCAATTCAATCAATGATGGACAAGGACAAGAAGAAAAAGGAAAATAAAATGATGTGGTGCTCAGATTGCAAATCAGAAGGGCACACTAAAATAAATTATTTAATAAATTCATATTGTTATATCTATGAAGTTACAAGATGTGCAATAGGAGAATAACCATTCAAGTTGAGTAGTGCAAGACATCGAATAATGATAGTATAGAAGGAAGAGAATGAAGAAAAAACATTTCTAAGAATGAATAAGGGGCGATAAGTGGAAGTTGTAGAAATAAGTATTGTGGTAGAAGATAGTCCCAACAGGGTAATTAACAAGGTGTATAGAGTCAATTGCAGTATGACTCAAATAGTAGACTGATTATACAATGTAGAAATTGCCAAGAGGGATATTTTATGAGAATTTTTCAAAACCCACAAGCAAGAGGGACAAATGGAAACAATACAAATATATGTGGGTGGTGTGGACTAGCCATCACAAGGAAGTGAAATGCTCAAAGAAAGTAAGTTCTAGCGGAACATAGAATGTCAATATTATTGATATTGAAGAATATTTAACAAAATAATAGGACAAGAACAAACATGTTCTTGTAGTAATGTGAGCTCATGCAAATAAAATAAAGCAATATCCAAACCTTGTTAAAGATAATAAGTGGCAAGCAACATATGATTTGATTGAGAAAGAAATGCAAAATAACAAACAATAGAGACTCCTCTAGGAGAAGAAAATAAATTTTATTACTATAGAAGAAGTTTTGGGAAAATAATCATCAATAGAATATTGAGTGGCACAAGTGTTGAGCATGATAGTAGAAGTAAAGGTGTTTGATTTACTTGGTGCAATACCAGATCTCTATGCAAACATAAGAGAGATCACATGCATGAAGAAGGCTATGGAGCCAAGATTTTAGTAAATGGTGATGATCAAGAGGGATAAATTCATTAACCCAAGATTATTGATGATTTAGGTAAGAAAAAACTAGTGCTGATTCACATGGAGTTATTAAATCATAAGTTGGTGCAAGTAATCATGGATGAAGGGTTTGGCCAGAATATTTTGACCTGGAAGGATATTGGAGCACTTTTCTTGTGATATTTAAACTTCTATTTATATGGTGTAGATCAATATGGCATAGAGATGAAAGGTGTATTGACAAACCAAAAGGTGGAAATCATCAATCAAAATTTTCTCATGGATTTCATGGTGATTGCAATGCAAAATCTATCTTGTAATGCATTGCTAGGATGTAGGTGGTTTAGAATAGAAAAATTAAACCACAAATGGCAAAAGTAATGTGTATAATTTAATAAGGGACAACACAAGTAAATGTTAAACCTTAAGAATAAATATTTTAGTCAATACATTGTAGCATCTCATGAATCAATATGTTCACCATTAGATGAAGATAGTGGATATGAGCCTAAAAAAGGTGTGTTTAAACTTCAAGGTTGTATAGAGGACATACTCTAAAAATGGTCTTCTTCATTGACAAATGAAGGTCTATGATATTTTTCTCCAATATTGTTTCTATATCCATGCAAAGGAAGAAACCCATGACAATAAGAAAAATCTTGTGTAGGAATTTAGTGGGTTCAATTAAAAATGATATTTGCATCGAAGAAAGAGGAAGAATAAGAGAAGTGGAAATTTCCTAAAAAAATTGTTGAGTACACTGTTAGAGATGCAACAATTTATGAGAAACCATCCCATTTAAATTATTTACTCAAGGCAATGGAAGAACTTGACATAATCTAGTATGAAGGACCAAATATGGTGTAGGTAAACCTTAGAGAACAAGGGGAGGAGAAGTTCATTCATTGTGAAGATGAATGGGACCCAATACTAAAAGCAAAAACTTTTAGAATGTTTTTGCAACATAAGGATGTATTTGTATGGATGTATAAGGATATAAATATGATCCCACCAAAGTTGTGTGGACATAAAATTCCATTAATTCGAGGTGCAAAGCTACTATGAAGTTCATACAAAATGAACCCAAAGTATGCAACCCTGGTGAATGTAGAAATTGAGAAGATGCAAGATGCAAGAATTATCTTTAAGGTGATGGTCAACGAATGGGTGTCACCAATAGTAATCACCTTGAAGTAGACAAGCCAAATCCATATCTATGTGGATTTTTGTAGATTGAATATAATTATGATTAAGGACCCCTTTTCTATTCCTTTCACAAATTTGATATTAGAGGATGCAGGAGGACACAAGATCTATTTATTTTTTTATGTATTCTTAGGGTATAACCATATTAGTATCATAGAGGAGGATAAATTGAAGACTATCTTTGTTGTGAAAAACATAATCTATGTATATAATTATTGGTTTATACAATGTTCTAGTCATGTTTTAAAGGATAATATTGTACATTTTTGAGAAAATATACACCAATAAATTTAAGATCTTCCTAGATGATTGGTTTCTATATGGAAGAAAATATGATTATTTGAAATCTTTTTACGGATGCATGAGTTTTTGCATAAGAGCTATTTTGGCATTGAATCCAAAGAAATACAAACTATTGGTTCATTACAAAAATTTACTAGGACATATTATTTGTAAGGGTTGAAAATAGACCTCAACAAGGTACGAGTCATAGTGGGTATTGAGGATCCATATGATGTCAATTCAATAAAATAATTTTTAGGAAATTTTGGGTATTATCAAAGGTTCACTAAGAACTTTTCACAAGTTTCCCACCCATTAGATGCTTTATCACGCAAGAATATTCCTCTCAAGTGGATGAAGGAATATCATAAGGTATTTGAGGAACTAAAGGTAAAATTAGTGTATGCACTCATATTGGTATTCCCATATTGGGATAAATATTTTCATATCCATGTAGACACATCAAATTTTTTAATTGGATGCAAATTAGCCCAAAAGGGGTAGTTTGGGCTTGACCAGCCCATTTATTCTTTGATCAGTAGTTATTTTATTTGGAGAAAAATTACAACACTATATAGAGAGAAGTATTAGGGGTGGTGTACATAGCATAAAATTCAAACATTATCTAATTGCCAAACCATTTGCCTTATATGTTGATCATAAGACATTGTTGTACCTAATAAACAAACCAACTATAAATGAGTGAGTGAGCAGGTGGCTTGTCACATTAAAGAATTTATGTTTTGGGTAGTAGTGAGATCCAGGGAAAGACATGTAATAGTGGGTCAACATTTATGGATTCACTCAAGATAACCTAATGAAATAGTATTAAACAAATTCCTCTATGCTCATTTATATATGGTGAATGTATTACCAATATGGTACAAGTATATTTGGGAATATTTGTCAAACGGAGAGCTTCCAAAGGATATGACAAGAACTAAATGAAGATGCATCATTACCAAGTTGATACTATTTCAATTTAATATAGGCTTACAATATAATATTGGACCCAATGGAATACTATGTATATGTGTGTTGGAGGAAGAAGTAGATATGGTATTGAAAGAGTCTCATGAGGTACTGGAAAGAAACATGGGGCTATATGCAAAAGCCAAGAAAATACTATTGGTAGGACTATGGTGGCCTAATATTTATCATGATGCTAAGGAATACGTGAAAGCATATGATACATGCCAATGAATAGGGAAGCCACTAAAGAGAGATTTTATATTGCTACATCCATCACAGTCATAGTTATTTTAGTGATGGGGTATGGATTTTGTTGGACCACTAAAGACAAGCTGAAGGAGGAAGTGTCAATACATTGTAGTGGAAAATATTTAAAAAAGTGGGTAGAGGCACGGGCCTTATTAGGTGTTTTTCAAGAAGTATAGCATGATTCTTATATGATCTAGTGATTACAAATTTTTGGAATCCCCTTGCAATTGTCAAGTGATAAAGGAGAACACTTTGTCAATGGAATTATTTATAATTTGACTAGAGAGTTTGGTATATTTCATTATTTTTTAATTTTGTATTATCCCAAAGCCAATGGGTAGGGGGATATGACAAATAAGGTCCTCGTCTAATTAGTCTTGATCATATATAATACATGTGGAGTGGAAGGATTTGATTGGGAATAAAGACTACCAGCTATCCTATGGGAACAAAAGACAACCTTCAAGCCAATCACAAATCATACTCCATTCCAATTAGTATATGGGTAGGAGGTAGTAGTTCTACTAGCGTTCTCGATACCTAGTCTAAGGATGGTGTTGAGTGGTATTTTCACCCAATTGTGAAAGTACACTCTCCTTTAGGATTTGGGTCCCACATCCCCTCTTGCAAAGAAGTTAAACAAACAACTTCTCCAAGCTCTCCTCTATATTAGCATTTTGCATATGTGTATTAGTAATCTCGAATAAATATATTCAACTTAAATTCTTGGAACACCTTAGTGATTGCAAGGAATTGTAAACACGGAGCAATGTTGGTTTATTTTACCATGAAACTTTAGTGATTGTTCATTGAACCAAAATAAAACAATGTGAATTGGCCCTCATATGACCTACGCAATGGCAAAACTATTTTTGGATTTTGACATTTTTTAAATATTTATTTTAATGCCTGTAGATTAAAACAAAGTTAAAATCTCTTGGAAAAATAAAATGTAGAAAAAAGTTGAAAGAAAATGCAAAAAACTAAAAATAAAATGCATTCAGTTTGATGCTATCCTATTCTAACAAAACCGAAGATGTGAGGTTTCCATGCATGCAACCTAACCTATTGGACTTGCAAAACAAGCACAATCCCGATAATCTAAGTTCTAGCTCCTAGGGTTTTAAATGAGGTTTTTAGATTTAAACATTCGCATGAAGTAACCAAGAAAACTTGCATAAACTTCATTTACAAGCCTAAAATCTAAAAAGGGAAAAATAGACATTTAATCTTGCATACAGAAAATTACTCCTCCTTTCTTGCCCATAAGATGCAAATTTATCAAAAATATGTATTAAATATTTGTCATTTTACAATAACAGAGATTTTTTTATTTTCCCAAAACCAGAAAAAGTGGAAGAAAAACACTCCAAAGCAGGTCCAGAATGGCCTCTTGCCTTCAAATATGCAACTTTGCTTTTGTAGTTTCCAACCCTTGTACCTATCTTTGCTTCCCCTTTTAAAGCTTCTGGTGTGGCTCTCCGTTTCCACTTTGTGACCTTTCATTTCATTTCCTAGATCCTTTCATTTTGCTTTCCCCCGCTTCTTCGTTGTTTTGGATTTTTATTCGGGCCTCGAAATGTTTTTTCTTTCCAACGCTTGGTCTTTGTCACTGACTGTAATCGTTTGCATGAAGAGTTACACCATAACCCTTACACCTTGGTGCCACATGTTTAGTGCTGCCACTGTAGACTCTATAATGACCCCTTTTGAGTCGTGAAAAAGCAACATGTCACGATATCGTGACATTTCTATGTCTTCAGCTTCTTTTGTTGCTTTTGGCCGCAAGAATGCAACATGAATTAGGCTATCTTTTTCCAATATGCAATTTTGTAAACATGAGCCTATTTCTACAAATTTCAAAGCCAATTCATTATTCATGTTTTTAGGCCAATCAAACTTATGCAACAATTTACAAGTATCTAGGATGTTTACTAAATGAGAATCATTACAAGTTTTTATCCTAGATTCCTTTATTAATTGTTGATGCATTTGATTTAGCAATTTAAGTACATCAACTTCTTTTTCATTCATCAAAGCCATCTCATTAAAGGTGTAAGTAGAAATTAATCCTTGTTCTTCATTCACCTTCAATGGCATTTCATCATCATGTAACACTTGTTCTTTCTCCATGATTTGATTATCAAAGGCACCAAACTTAGGTACCCAATTGAACACATGTCCATCCCTTTCAAACCATAAGTCTTGTCTATCTAGGGTTGGATTAACTAATACATTTCCATGATCAATCACTTGGGTTGTTTTGGGTAACGTGAGATTTTCAATTGGATCATCAATGATATCAAACCCAAATGATTCAGGTTTTGTAATTTTCTCATTTTGAAACGGCATAATCATTGTAGCACAAGTAAGTGGATCAAGATTTTCAATTTATTTTCCTTCAAATGAATCTAAAGCACATGACTCTCTTTCTTGATTCATGGTTGTAGAATCCCTATCATGTTCCAACATTTGATGAGGTTCGAATTCTTCTTCCAAAACTTTCTCAAATTGTACAGGATTTATAGTATCCTCATGTGAGGAAGCAATTGAGTTATCTTGCATATTAATTGACACAACAAGTTCATTAGAAGATTTAGATTGATAATATTCTTCCCATTTCTTCCACGAATCATAGTAATCATCTTCCATGTTCAAGTTGTGATGCTCAAGGACTTTTTCTTCATATTCTGATTCACCAACATGTTCCTCACCCAATTCATCTTCACCTTCCTTAGATGGTTCAGTTATTTCCAAAAGTGGGTTCTTTCTTGAATTCAAATTGGTAAAGCTATCATAATCCAAATTTGTAACCCATGATTCAGTTTTATCACAATTTGGAAGGTGTGGATCCTCTTGGTCATCACTTTCGAGAACATCATCCAAAGTATATTTCAAAAACAAGTGGTGAAATTTGATTATGTCTTCAATTTCATTTGTTGATTTTCTTTCAAATTCATTTTCAGCCACTTGTGATGGCTTAGGAGCTTCTATAATGGGATCAATTTTTGAATTCCATGTCATATAGTTGCTCCAATCCTTTGCAAGTAAATCTGACCAAATCCTATCCACATAAGTTTGTTCATCCAAATACTCCTTTTTGGGTAATAATTCTAGATATTTATTTTCCAAAACAAGATGGTGATCATTTGATTCCAAATTCTTGTTACCCATCGATAGAATTTCTTCTCCAAAATATTCATGCTCTTTAAGACATTTCGAATAGGTATTTACTTCACCGTAAGTTACCTCAACATTTCTTGTATCACTTGAAGAAGCATAACATGAGACATTTTTAAGATCAGCATTATGAATTTTCTTCCTAGGATGATTTGGATGCATACATTGACTTACTCATTTTTGTGGTGGAACATGCCTACATACCTTCTTAACCACTTTATTTTGCTCTTTTACTTTCGATACGAGCTCTTTGGGTTGAGTGGTAGAAGTAGTAGGATTAATTGGATTGATATCCACGGACAAAGCTTGAACATTTGTTGCAATAGTTCCAAGAGTGACCACATGATTCTCTAATTGAGGCATAGTTGGATGGATGGAAGTACTTGTATAAGCACATGTGGGAGCATAAGTTGGTATAGTAGGATAAAGTTGATTGTAGGGAAAAACATTTGATGTCAAATTTTGTTGTGCCCACGCTTGATTTACCATCGAGGCTTGATTGCAAGCCACCAGTTGTCCTACCATAGTTGATTGCTCCATTCCATAACCTTGTGGCCTCAATTTTTGATCTACAATCATAGCTTCTGTGTAGGCCGATGCAAGACCAGTAACCAAGGGATTCATCCTAAAAAAAATGGTGAACAATGGATCCAATGCTCGAAAGTATATTTGAAGAGCACCACTTTCCTCAATAGTATAGGGAGAAATTAATCTCACATAAATTTTTCGAAACCTCAAGTTGAAACTTCTCACTGGCTCATTAGGTTCTCTTTTGCAAGAAGCAAATTGTTGATATATCATGAGAGGATCAATGAGTAACCTAAATTGATTGATAAATTCATCTTTCAATTGAGTCCAAGATGTAATAGAACCAGTGGGTAAATTGATGTACCAATCATATGCCACCTCATCTAGGGTTCCAAGAAACATTCTACATGCCACATCCTCATGTTCGACATTCCATTTGACTAGGATATCCACATAGGCTTGAATATGTTCCTCGGCTAATTTTGGACCATTGTGCTTAAACTTGGGCAAAAGTTTTTCTACGTTCTTGGGTAAGTCATGAGCATCTCCACTAATGTTCAAAGGATTAGCATGTACACCATACCACGTTCCTGCAGTTGTAGCCATTAGTGAAATTCAAAGAATAACTTCAAAACCAATTTTGTTAGTCATCAATAAAAGAAGGAAACATTACAAAGCAATATTCTAAAAATGTAAATTAGTTTCTGATTCACCAGATCGCATATGCACAAGTGAAGAGCATACTCCTAGTGTTGTAGGCTTTCTGATTCACAATATCACATTACATGCAAGTGAAGAGCATAATACCGACAACAAATACATTTTAGACAAAATAATTCCTTACAAATAAGCATGAAATGACTAGCAAATGTCAAACATGTAACGTGTGAATAATCATGTTAGTATCAACCAAGAGATGTATCCATTAAGCTCAAATGAAAGTAATTGCATGGAGACAACCTCGTTAGTCAAGACAAATATATATATATATATATATATTTAAATCAAATCAAAACACATTATTCCTGTATGAAAAATCAAAGCGTTAGAACAGTGCATAGCAGTTCATGTCCTCACTTTAACACTACAAAGTTGTATTTTTAAAAGAGGGCTAAAGATAATAATCAATAGGGCATGAAATATTCAAAATTTAAATCCCTATAGCATTTAAATCACACTAAAATAAACCAATTCAGGCCCTCCTTCTAGCACCAATCTATTGAGTGGTATTTTCACCCAATTGTGAAAGTACACTCTCCTTTAGGATTTGGGTTCCAAATCCCCTCTTGCAAAGAATTTAAACAAACAACTTCTCCAAGGTCTCCGCTATATTAGCATTTTGCATATGTGTATTATTAATCTTGAATAAAGATATTCAACTTAAATTCTTGGAACACCTTAGTGATTGCAAGTAACTGTAAACAAGGGGCAATGTTGGTTTATTTTACCATGAAACTTTAGTGATTGTTCATTCAACCAAAATAAAGCAAATGTGAATTGGCCCTCATATGACCTACGCAATGGCAAAACTATTTTTGGATTTTGAAATTTTTTAAATATTTATTTTAATTCCTATAGACTAAAATAAAGTTAAAATCTCTTAAAAAAATAAAATGCAAAAAAAAGTTGAAAGAAAATGCAGAAAACTGAAAATAAAATGCATTCAGTTTGATGCTATCCTATTCCGACAAAATCAAAGATGTGAGGTTTCCATGCATGCAACCTAACCTATTGGACTTGCAAAACAAGCATAGTCCGGATAAGCTAAGTGCTAGATCCTAGGGTTTTAAATGAGGTTTTCAGATTTAAACATTCGCATGAAGTAACCAAGAAAACTTGCATAAACTTCATTTACAAGCCTAAAATCTGAAAAGGGAAAAATAGACATTTAATCTTGCATGCAGAAAATGACTCCTCCTTTCTTGCCCATAAGATGCAAATTTTTGAAAACTCTGTATTAAAGATTTGTCATTTTACAATAACAGAGATTTTTGATTTTCCCAAAACCAAAAAAAGTGGAAGAAAAACACTCCAAAGCAGGTCCAGAATGGCCTCTTGCCTTCAAATCTGCAACTCTGCTTCCACAGTTTCCAACCCCTGTACCTGTATTTGCTTCCCCTTTTAAAGCTTTTGGTGTGGCTCTCCATTTCCACTTTGTGATATTTCATTTCATTTCCTTGATCCTTTCATTTTGCTTTCCCCCGCTTCTTTGTTGTTTTGGCTTTTTGTTTGGGCCTCGAAACATTTTTTCTTTCCAACGCTTGGTCTTCGTCGCTGACTGTAATCGATTGCATGAAGCGTTACACCATAACCCTTACACCTTGGTGCCACGTGTTCAGTGTTGCCACTGTAGACTCTGTAATGGCCCCTTTTGAGTCACGAAAAAGCAACATGTCGCGATATCGTGACATTTCTATGTCTTCAGCTTCTTTTGTTGCTTTTGGCCGCGAGAATGCAACATGTCACGATATCGTGACACTTTTTCTCTTTTGGTCATGAGAGTGCAACATGTCGTGATATCGCGACGCTTTTTCTCTTTTGGTCACGAGAGTGCAACATGTCGCAATATCGCGATGCTTTTTCTCTTTTGGTCACGAGAGTGCAACATGTCGCGATATCGCGACACTTTTTCTCTTTTGGTCATGAGAGTGCAACATGTCGCGATATCACGACACTTTTTCTCTTTTGGTCGCGAGAGTGCAACATGTCGCGATATCGTGATGCTTTTTCTCTTTTGGTTGCGAGAGTGCAACATGTCATGATATCTCGACGCTTTTTCCTCCTTTGGTCATGAGAATGCAACATGTCGTGATATTGTGACACCTTTTCCTTTTTTCTCTTTTTCTTTGCTTTGGACCGCGATAATGCAACATGTCGCGATATCGTGACAATTTTTCCTCTTTGCTCTTTTTCTTTGCTTTATACCGTGAAAATGCAACATGTTGCGATATCGCGACACTTTCTTCTTCTTAGCTACAAAAATGCAACATGTCGCGATATCACGACACTTTCTCCTTCTTAGCCGCGAAAATGCAACATGTCGCGATATCGCGACACTTTTTCCTTCTTAGCTACGAAAATGCAACATGTCGCGATATCGCGACACTTTTTTCCTTCTTGCTTTTTCTCTAATCTTTAGCATATGGGCCACTTCGATCTTCTTGGAAAGTATGCAAAAGGTGGGTCCCCAATTTTAGGGTATGTTGTGGAGCAGCCACAACAGGTGGCAATACTAAACCATCTAGATGACCAAGAGAGTCTAGAGGAGAGGCTTGAGACACTAATATAATTATATGAGAGGCAAGTAATGGTTCAATGGGAAATAAATATTGCCTAACGATGAAGTAAGCTATGAAAGGATAATCACCTTAGGAAAATACAGTTGAAGGTAGGTGACACAGTACTAAAATTCAATGGAAAGAGATAAATCAATCCAAGGAAGTTGAAGACCCTATGGCTTGGGCCCTTCCAAGTGATTGAATTAATAATGGTGCAATAAGATTGCAATAGTTGAATGGAACATAGTGTCCCAAGATAGTCAATGGCTAGAAGTTAAAATCATAGAAAGTAAAAGCACAAGTCAATATGGTTGACATTGGACCATCTAAGGAAGATTGGTTGAAGCACCATAATAGTCTCTAGAGATTTTTGAAATAGTAATGGTCTAGGGAAGTGGAGAACCTCATTTTACCAATCAAGAGTAGGGTGCAATACAAGAAAATAAATTAATGTACCTAGAAAGGTTGTTTGGGATAATAAAATATGAGCAAACTATCATAAAAAAGGATGAGGTGGAACCACATATAATAGAACATAAAAGTTTACAAGTGCATGTAATATTCCAAGAAACAGAAAATATATATATATATATATATATATATATATATATTATTGGCTACAGTAAACGGGGGAGATCCAACCAATCACGAACCTTAGAGTGAAGATAGTGAGAACTAACATATGAGTCAGTTAGAATAGATTAGTTTCCTACAATAAAATAAACATTAGGAAACACAATTGGTATGGGAAAAGTATGAGACTTTGTGAAGTATAATGTGAAAATAAAGGAATAGATTATCTAGGAAATTGATAGCATGATACAAAGCCTTAATGAAAGGGAAGTAAGAAGATAGGAAGAGCTAAATAATATTGAGCAACATAGGTTGACTAAAGAAGAAATGATGGATATATTATGGAGGAATATTTTTGAAGCACCTACATCTCTATAAGACGAAAGGATAATTTGGGTAACACAAACAAGTAGAAGTTCTCCCACAAGCTCATTTGCAATCAACATCAATACTAGTAGTAGCAACTCGAGCTCACCACTTAAAAGATAATCTAGGAGGAACAAGTTAAGATCTCAACCAGTTCCTCAACCAAGAGAAAGGAGGAATATGCAAATCACTCTTAGGATGGAATATGAATAGGGAGGATATTGGATGATATGCCAACAAAGGTTGTTGTAGAAAATGCATATCTCAGTAGTTTGTAAGGATTACTAAGTATCCCATGTAGATACCCAAAAGTCGTACATGCTCATCCTAAGATAATTATAGATATACATAGGCACTTGTAGGTTTTCATATGCCATCATAGACCACTGTAGTCTACCATAGGCCATCGTAGGCCATCACAGTTATCTGTAGGCACAAAACCTACAAAATTATATAAAATGCACCTAAAACACCTCCTATTCATAGAAGGGCTACCTACAAGCCCTCTAAGTCCACCTAAGCCCCATCCTACACCTAATTAGGGCCTCCATGGGACCATTCCCTACCAAAAATCCTAATTAGACTAATTAGGATTCTAATTTATGATTGAATTTCACTTAAGTTACACTTTATCATTAAAGTGGGTTTAATTAGAGTTAATGATCAAATTAGTCCTAAACATGTCTTCACACATGTGTGCACCCTAAGTTCGTAAGGATATTTCCTAGAATACCCTAACTAAACTCTCATATAATATAGGAGTTAGCTAACCCTAGTTAACCCTAATCCTTCCTCACACATGTGTGAGGATAGGATATTTCTCTTAGGGCATGTAAGCTTGACACCTCACAAACTGTTAGTCTCACAATGACACTGATAGGGGGGGTGAATCAGTGTAGCTCTTTAAACTTAAATCTACAAATCCAAAACAATGAAAACTTAAAACTAAATAAAGCAAGTATAACAAGAGAACATCACACAACACAAGATGTACCGAGGTTAACCAATTTTGGCTACTCCTCAAAATGACTGTTTGGACTCCCATCCAAATCTAGCCTTTGCAAAGCAACAACTTTACAACCAATTTACCAGCACCCACTGAAAGGAGCACCGACCCCTGATTTATCTACACTAATAGAAAGGAGCACCAACCCCTGATTTACCAACGCCAACTGGAAGGAGCACCAACCCCTGATGCCAAGCACCAACTTGGACTTCTATTTTAGAACTAGAATATTGAAATAAAAATGCCTTCACTTTTACAAGACCCTAACTGGTCTATTTCTTACCCAACCTCTCTCACAATTCATGAAACACACACACCTGCAGCCCTCTATTTCACCCAGACTTCTCCATGCAACACTCCTTTTATAACAATATTTTCTCTTTGTAACTCCTTCCATATTCTCACATGCAACTTATTAATAGTAACTCCTTCTTTTGTAACTTCCATATTCTCACATGCAACTTATTAATAGTAACTCCTTTTGTAACTTCCATATTCTCACATGCAACTTATTAATAGTAACGGCTCTTTGTTTGGGCTTTGAAACGTTTCTCTTTCCAACTGTTGGTCTTCATCTGATGATGTTCAGTATAACCATCGCTCGATGATTTCACTCCGTAATGGCCCCTGTAACTATCGTATGGATTTTCGTTCACTATCACACTTCTTATTTTAGCTGCATGATTTCACTCTATAATGGCCCCTGTAACTGTCGTAGTGACTTCCGTTCACTGTCACTCTTCTTATTTTAGCTACAATATTTCACTCTATAATGGCCTCTGTAACTGCCATAGTGACTTCCGTTCACTGTCACTCTTCTTATTTTAGCTGCATGATTTCACTCTATAATGGCCCCTATAACTACCATAGTGACTTTCGTTCACTGTCACACTTCTTATTTTAGCTGCATGATTTCACTCTGTAACGGCCCCTGTAACTGTCGTCCTGAATTTAGTTCATTGTCACATTTCTTATTTCAGCTGGGTTCTTCTTCTTGCATCTCAAAAATGTGACATGTCATGAAATCACGACATTTCTACCTCTTTGTCCTCTTTTGTTGCTTTTGGCCACGAAAATGCAACATGTTGCGATATCGCGACATTTCTACCTCTTTGTCCTCTTTTGTTGCTTTTGGCCACAAAAATGCAACATGTTGTGATATCGCGACATTTTTGCCTCTTTGTCCTTTTCTTGGCTTTTGCCCATGAAAATACAACATGTCGTGATATCGTGACACTTTCGACTCCTTGCTCCTTTTCTTGGCTTTTGCCCACAAAAATACATGTCGCGATATCACGACACTTTCGCCTTTTTGCTCATTTTCTTGGCTTTTGCCCACAAAAATACAACATGTCGCGATATCGTGACACTTTCACCTTCTTACTCTTTCTGTTCTCTTTTAGTCACGAAAATGCGACATGTCGCAATATCGTGACAATTTTTCTCTCTTGCTATTTCTCTTCTCTTCTGGTCGCGAAAATGCTACATGTCGCGATATCGAGGCACTTTTTCTCTCTTGCTCTTTCTCTTCTCTTCTGGTCGTGAAAATGCGACATGTCGCGATATCACAACAATTTTTCTCTCTTGCTCTTTCTCTTCTCTTCTGGTCACGAAAATGCGACATGTCATGATATCGTGACACTTTTTCTCTCTTGCTCTTTCTCTTCTCTTCTGGTCACGAAAATGCAACATGTCGCGATATCGCGACACTTTTTCCTTTTTGCTCTTTCTCTTCTCTCTTGGTCATGAAAATGCGACATGTCGCGATATCGCGACACTTTTTCCTTCTTGCTCTACATGTCATGAAATCGCGACACTTTTTCCTTCTTGCTCAACATGTCGCGATATCGCGACACTTTTTCTTTCTTGCTCAACATGTAGTGAAATCATGACACTTTTTCCTTCTTTCTCAACATGTCGCGATATCGTGACACTTTTTCTTTCTTGCTCAACATGTCGCGATATCATGAAACTTTTTCTTTCTTGTTGTATTTTGCTTTTCCTTTGATCTTTAGCATATGGGCCACTTCGGTCTTCTTGGAAAATATGCAAAAAGGTGCATCAGCTATTTTTCTGTAGTTAGTCACTTTTTGACTAACATCCTCATAAGCATTTAACATCACTGTACATACTCTAAATAACCTCTGAACTCCTGTCCACTGCATCAACCGATCTATCTGACTGTGTTGACAACAATGACAATACTGTCGTCGCACCTTGCTCAACAATCTCCCCCTTTGGAATTGTTGGCAACACACGTGCAATTTCCTGTAACTCTTCTCCCCCTTTGACAATAATACCAAAGGGTTGCTGCAAACTCCCCCTGATTCTATGCACAACATTCTCAGGAAAAAATTATTACACTTAGCAAAAATCACAAACATGAGCAAAAAGATAAACAAATACACAAATGCTCTCCCTAAGAATGTGGTCCCGATAGCTAGTCAATTCTTGGGAAGCGTGACCACTTCATTTCACTGTTTGAAAACATCATGATAAGCATAATAGGCATCAACAATATCAATAATATGAATAGCAGTAATAACAAGTGAATGACACCATCACCGTCAACTTCACCAATACAATATGTGTAAGAACATGACTGGACCACTGTCTTCTGAGCATCAACCCTCTGTTGCTCTGCAATCTCAAACTTTGTCCACTGTTAGTGAAGGCATACAATTTTCTTATATAGCCAACTTTTGTTCTGCAATGCTAGCAGCTTCTGCATATGCATCTTGGATATTCTCAACAAGCTTGAACCTAATGACAGCTATTTGTCTCTCTCTGCAGTGAGAATCCAGCAGGCTACCTCAATCCACCTAACTATGCCACGCAAACATTCAAACATGTAACGTCCTATTGCTTCATACAAATCAGAAGAAATTAGATACCCGAATATCGGTGACCCGATGGCGACTGAACAAAATATTGCATACGCAGTTGAGAAAATGTGTAACGATCAAATGTGGATTGATCTGAATTTGTCTCCCTGAATATTTGTACTCAATTTGTATTGATGTAATTTCCTACTCATGTAGCCGCTTTGAATGCAATAATAAAAATGTGAGCTTTCTGATTTTGCACGTGAATTAAATATTTTCACCAAAGCGTCATAATATATCTAACAATCTTCACATCAATGTGTAGTACAAATACACACTGCTTTTATATATATGCAGCCAAGGCAACATCCTTTCACTAAACCAAATTATTTGGACTGTTATACTCCATAACTTTGAACAATGGCAGTAAGAACCATCAAAAGTACAACACTGACATATAGCAATACTACCAATGGTGACAACTCTCAATTTAATCACCACCCTTCACGACACCTCCACAAACAACTACATAAATTGAAACACACTTTGACAACTATATGACAACTCCCCCTGACTACTTGCCTTTCATCCTCAGATAACCAAACAAATACATAGGAGCATTAAAATAAAACTTTAAGATTGCTCCCCCTGAGGATGTGCTACCTGGAGTTGCTTTGTGCAATAGAGGAGTAGTCTCCTTCAGTCCAAGGAGACATGATTTCCTTTCTTCTTTCTTTCTCCAAGATTTCTTGAACTTGGGCTTGAGTTTTTCAACTACATCCCTATTTTGAGCCTTTTCGTGAACTTGAACATTTCTCTTGGGTGGTTGTCTCTTGTGCATCCTTGATGGATGATTATTTTCCTTTATTTTATGCATATGATTTATTCCATGTCTGTGTTGCATTCTTTGTGTCTGATGAAATTTACTGTCTTGCCTTAGATTAGATACAAAAGAGTTTGGAAAAAACCTTGCTATGTGCCCATGACCATTACATTTAAAACATTGCACATGGTGTTCAATTAGAAAAGCATATGTATTTCTACCAGCATAACTCTTTGATCTATTATTCAATCCATAATAAATTGCCTTGTGACCATAATGGTTGCATCTAAAACAATAGCCATTAAAAGATTTATTATGAATAGAGTGAGAGTGATAGAACCTCTTTTGTTGTGGTTGCTTTGCTGTAGATCTCCTTTGATATTTTCTTCCTTTTGAAGATTCAGCTTCAAACTTTTCTTACTTTGATCCTTCAACAGTGAACTTCTTCTTCTCTGCATATTTGGAAGATGAAGGTTGTTCAACTTCATATCCAAGACCAAGCTTAGTCATGGAGCTTCTTTTTTTCCTTATCATTTCATCTAGCAACTCTGTGCTCTTCTCAAATTTGAGATTTGTATTGGCCTCTTCTAGTTGTTTCTTCAATAAAACAATCTCTTCTTCTTGTTTGTAGCAAACAATCTCTTTCTCATTGATCTGTGACTTGAGAGTTTCTTCAATCCTTTTGGACTCTTCTACTTGTAGCTTTAGATCACTAATAACTTTGTTAGATTCCTCTTCACATTTGCTACATACATCGACTTTATCATCCAGGTGTGACTTCAAGGCTTCTTCTATTTTCTTGGATTTATGAACTTGTAAGAAGAGATCTTCAATCTTATCCTCATATTCTTCCAACTTCTTGGATAGTATTTTGTTCTTTTTCCTTTCTATATTCAATTATTCAAGTGCAACGATCAACTCACCTTCTAGATCTACTTCAATCTCAAGGTTTTCATCACATACTTCAGAATTCACTCCTTCTACCTTTTCTAGTTCAATTTTCTCTTCCACGAGAACTGAAACTGATTGAGATGCCTTATTGGAGGAGGATCTATTCTTCTTACCCATTGCTTACTAATCCAAGATTGAACCTAGATGATTTAGCCTAAAAAGGGAACCTCGCTCTGATACCAATTATTAGTCTCACAATGACACTGAGAGGGGGGGTGAATCAGTGTAGCTATTTAAACTTAAATCTATAACTCTTAAAGCTAAAAAAATAAAAACTTAAAACCAAATAAAGCAAGTATAACAAGAGAACATCACACAACACAAGATGTATCGAGGTTCACCAATTTTGGCTACTCCTCAAAATGACTGTTTGGACTCCCATCAAAATCCAGCCTTTACAAAGCACCAACTTTAAAATCAAATTTACTAGCACCCACTGGAAGGAGCACCAACCCCTGATTTATTTGCACCAACAGAAAGGAGCACCAACCCCTGATGCCAAGCACTAACTTGGAATTCTATTTTGGAACTAGAATATTGACATAAAAATGCCTTCACTTTTACAAGACCTTGACTAATCTATTGCTTACCCAACCTCTCTCACAATTCATGAAACACACACACCTGCAGCCCTCTCTTACGGCACCCACTTACCGCATGCCCAAAATTCTCCATGCAACACTCCTTTTATAACAATATTTTCTCTTTGTAACTCCTTCCATATTCTCACATGCAGCTTATTAATAGTAACTCCTTTTGTAACTTCCATATTCTCACATGCAACTTATTAATAGTAACTCCTTTTGTAACTTCCATATTCTCACATGCAACTTATTAATAGTAACGACTCTTTGTTTGGGCTTTGAAACGTTTCTCTTTCCAACTATTGGTCTTCATCTGATGACGTTCAGTATAACCACCGCTCGATGATTTGACTCTGTAACAGCCCCTGCAACTACCATATGGACTTTCATTCACTGTCACACTTCTTATTTTAGCTGCATTATTTCACTCTGTAACGGCCCCTGTAACTGTCGTAGTGACTTTCGTTCACTGTCACTCTTCTTATTTTAGCTGCAATATTTCACTCTGTAACAACCCCTGTAAATACCGTAGTGACTTTCGTTCACTGTCACTCTTCTTATTTTAGCTGCATTATTTTACTCTGTAACGGCCCCTGTAACTGTCATAGTGACTTTCGTTCACTATCACACTTTTTATTTTAGCTGCATGGTTTCACTCTGTAACTACCCCTGTAACTATCGTCCTAACTTCAGTTCACTGTCACATTTCTTATTTCAGTTGGGTTCTTCTTCTTGCATCGTGAAAATGCGACATGTCACAAAATCATGACATTTCTGCCTCTTTGTCCTCTTTTGTTGCTTTTGGCCATGAAAATGCAACATGTCACGATATCGTGACATTTTTGCCTCTTCGTCCTCTTTTGTTGCTTTTGCCCATAAAAATGCAACATGTCGTGATATCGCGACATTTTTGCCTCTATCCTTTTCTTGGCTTTTGCCCATGAAAATACATGTCACGATATCGCGACACTTTCGCCTCCTTGCTCCTTTTCTTGGCTTTTGCCCACAAAAATACAACATGTCGTGATATCGTGACACTTTCACCTTCTTACACCTTTTCTTGGCTTTTGCCTACGAAAATGCAACATGTCACGATATCATGACACTTTCGCCTTCTTACTCTTCTGTTCTCTTTTAGTCATGAAAATGAGACATGTCGTGATATCGTGACACTTTTTATTTCTTGCTCTTTCTCTTCTCTTCTGGTCGTGAAAATGCGACATGTCGCGACACTTTTTATCTCTCACTCTTTCTCTTCTCTTCTGGTCATGAAAATGCGAAATGTCACGATATCGCGACACTTTTTCTCTCTTGCTCTTTCTCTTCTCTTTTGGTCATGAAAATGTGACATGTGGTGATATCACGAAACTTTTTCTCTCTTGCTCTTTCTCTTTTCTTCTGGTCGTGAAAATGCAACATGTCACGATGTCGGGACACTTTTTCCTTCTTGCTCTTTCTCTTCTCTCTTGGTCGCAAAAATGCGACATGTCGTGATATCACGACACTTTTTCCTTATTGCTCTACATGTCATGAAATCGCAACAGTTTTTCCTTCTTGCTCAACATGTCACGATATCGCGACACTTTTTCTTTCTTGCTCAACATGTCGCGATATCGCGACACTTTTTCATTCTTGCTCAACATGTCGCGATATCGAACACTTTTTATTTCTTTCTCAACATGTCGTGATATCGCGAAACTTTTTCCTTGTTGTATTTTTCTTTTCCTTTGATCTTTAGCATATGGGCCACTTCGGTCTTCTTGGAAAATATGCAAAAAGGTGCATCAACTATTTTTTTGTAGTTAGTCACTTTTTGACTAACATCCTCATAAGCATTTAACATCACTGTACATACTCTGAATAACCTCTGAACTCTTGTCCACTGCATCAACCGATCTATCTGACTGTGTTGACAACAATGACAATACTGTCGCTGCACCTTGTTCAACACAAACCCTAACCTAAACATGCTAGAAATTGACTCTAGGGTTTGGTATGCCTAACCATCCCATCTCACCTTGGTTTTTCCTATAAATAGAGGGTATTTGCCTTCATTTTTGCTCTCCCACATTTTTTGTCAACCTACCCAAACTCTATTGAAATCATGCCAAAAATCATATCTGAAACTTTGCTTTTGATGAACAACAAAAAACAACACTTAGACCCCATTCGGATAGGAAATATTCATTAGAATTCAAAAACAACCTAGTTAACCCCCTAGCCTAAAATCCCAAGACCTAGTTCACCCCTTGACCTAAAAATTGGTTGTACAGTAGATCTACAACACCAGATCAGGTATATACCAATTTTAAGTTATTTTTACAACATTTATAGTAACTTTCATCATGTTTTATTGCATATTTGAGTTTATTTATCTTCATAACCATGGGGCTTGACCAAGGTAGGAACCCAAACACACTAACACCCTTTTACAAGCCCAAAATAGGTATAAAAGGATGCATACAAGTAAAATACCAGTGGCACACATACATAGAAGCCCACCTTCATTGAGGAGCTCAAAAAAACACCATCAGATGCTTCATATTTGTGATAAAAATAGGGAATAAATATCTCCATTGAAGCAGATACTTATTTTGTAATCCTACTTCTAAATGAATAAAGCAACATTCTAAACATTGCCTACTTCATGCTTTTGTGAGAATAGTGTATCTTACAATTGCTTCATTCTAGCACGCTTGATGGGACCCTCGCTATTATTATTTTATAATAGTGCTAAAATTAATCTAACTCAAATTTCAATTTTATTTTGATGCTTCAAGTATGCTAAACACATAATAGAACCCAAAAAAGCCCTAAAATATAGCTCAAACCCTTAGATTCAAAGTTTCAAAGATCTACACTCAATTTACCCCCTGACCTATAAACCATAAAATAGTTCACCCCACGACCCACAAACACATCCAGACTATTTCAAAATCACCTATAATTTCATAGATCTATAGAAGAGAGTGGGAAGTTCATCTGATACAATAGAAGTCAAGTATTTCTCTCATAACTCTACTTTTTCATCATCTCTTTACGCAATAATTTCCACTTCAAATGCATTAGGTCATTGTGTGAAATCTATGTTTAAAGCAAAACAATTAAAATTTTTAGTCAGTTCAAACTTGCATTTACATCAGGGTTTTGCAATCCTTTCATGGTATTTCAAATTTCTTTCAAAAAATATTTTAAAATTTATATTTAGATTAGGGTTTTGTAAAACCTCTCTATGAACATGTAAGATTGAGATTTAATAAAATCAGAGCAAACTTTTTATATTGAATCTAGTCTCGATGGTTTCAAATAAACAATGTTTTTTGTGAGTTGTCAAGATACCATCAACTTGTGAGTGTTCCAACATCAAATTGTATGGTTTTGGTGATATGATCGGATGACACTTACTAGCATGGACCTACTTGTAAGGGACTTCCAGATTTAATTCAAGTTATTCGTGAAGGTGTGGCAAAATAATCTCTTTGAAACCCTAAGCCTAGTGCTAGGTGCTTATTATTTGTTTTGGTATAGGTTATATTTTTTTTTTTATCCTTAGATTTTAAAAATAAAATAAGTTAGTCGCAAAGAAGGTGTGGCAAGATTGTGTAAGGTTTTTATAGTTGGGTTTTTGGATTTTTTGAGCCTAGAATTGAAAATTAGGGTTTACAAGGGGTAGAATTCAATGGGAGAATCCTTGATAAGAGGGTTCACACAGAGGACTTTTATGGGAAGGACTCAGAGTTCCAAGGGACCTAATATGCAATCCTTTATGGAAACGGTCAGAGGTAGTAATGAAAAGAGAGATGATACAGGAGAATAGATCCAAAAAATCCTACAAGCCATGGGTAAAAGCAAGGAGACTAAAGCTGAACAAGCCAAAATAAATGGATGTTTACCTCAGAAAAAAATAATCCCAGTGCTATAAATTTTAGAAGAACTCATAGCAGATGATATTGTGTTTAAATCCAAGCATACCTTAATATGCAAGTTTGTGGAACTCTGACCTTTTGCAAGGTTCTTGTACTCATGGGCTAGAAAGCATTGGACACCATAAGGAGAATTTGATATCTTCACATTATCAAATGGATACTTCATAGCTAAATTCATAATGATATCTAACAAGGATAGAGATTTTGAGGGAGGTCCGTATAACATGGGCCCTACAGGTCTATTCATGCAACCATGGAAATCCGCTTTTGATTCTAGAACTGAACCCTTAGCAGCTCCAATTTGGTTAAAATTATTTGCACTTCCTTTAGAATACTGGAAAAAGGAAATTTTGAGTTGATAGGTAATCTCTTGGGCAAATACATAATTAGATCAAGAGAATCAGTGAAAGGAGGATCAATAGTATATGCCAAAATTTGTGTGGAGATGGACTTGGGAATTTCATTGCTAACAAAAATTGACCTCAAAGTCAGAAGGAATATATGGAAATAACAAATATATTATGAATGGGTGCATTTCAAATGTAGAGCATGTCATTAATATGGACATTTGGTGAGAGGTTACCCCAAAATAGCCAAAGGAGAGATAAATCCAGCAAATCCAAATCCAAGAAATCAATATTAACAAAAATAAAATGAACAAGGATTTCAGATGATTATAAGAAAAGGAAAAAAATAATATCTAGGAAAGAGGAAGAAATCAGTAGAAGGGAAGAAATATAAATCAATGTCAATAAGGAAAGGCTCTATCCAAAAATTATGAGATTCTCAGGCTAGATGATCTAATGGAAGGAGAGAAACTACCACACTCAAATAAAACAAAAAATATAGAAAAATCGATAGCAAAAAGGTTCATCATCTACAACATATGGATATAGAAAAACAACAATATCTAAAAGTGATGAGAGGGGTAGAAGGACAATATATATAGGTATAATTTGCATCAACCAAAGAACAATAGATAGAATATAAAGAGTAGCCAAAACCAGATACAAAAGTAGCTCGAGTATTGTATGATAAAGAGCCACATACATCTAAGGAGGTAATTATGGAAATAGCAGAGAAAAATAGAGAAAATACATCCCTTGGGATAAGCCAAATGGAGAAAATATTGAAAAATACAAACTCTCAAGGAGTAGGTATAAATATAAACAAATAAAAAATACAACAACAAGGAGAATAGTTGAGAGAGGCAGGAGTGGTTAAACCCATATCCAAATTCTACAACATGGGTTCCAAATGATTATACACACATGTAATGTAAGGGGATTAAATGACCACCCCAGATAATTGGTTGTTAAATGTATGATAGAAGATAACCACCCATATGTGGTTTTATTACAAGAAACTAGAGCATCACTGGAAGCAATGCAAACAATATCCAAGAGATGTTGGAGGAATAGAGACTATGAGGCCCAAGATTCTCATATTTTTTCTAGGGGAATGGCCACTTTGTGGAATAGAGACACTTTTCATTAGGTAGGAGCAGCATCAGCTAGAGGGATATTGATGATCAGATTGAGATATAGAGAATCGAACTTAGTCTGGCTGATTATTAACTTTCATGGGATGAAGAAAGTATAGGAAAAAAAATCCAATGGAAGTCAATCCAGGTGATTAGAGAAGCTTACCCAGAATATAGGTTCTTGGTGGGTGGAGACTTCAATGCCAAGATGTTAGTGAATGACCAAGAGGGAGGTCTTAATCATCTCAATGAGAAGGACACACTCCTGATTGTCCAAACTAATAATTTAAATTTGATTGACATTCCACCTCTAGTATGTGTTACTACTTGGACCAATAAAAGTAAAGGAGACCAAGCAATAAAATTAAGATTATATAGGATATTTATAGAGGAAGAAATTCAATAGTTATGGAGCTATCATTCAGAAATCATAAACCTATTATCTTTCGACCATTTCTTGGTACGTCTAAATATTACAAAAAAGTACCCTAGTCCAAAAACGGTCCCTTCATATTTGAGAAATTTTGGCTTCTAAACTAGGAATTACCAGAGTTAGTTCAAAAATGGTGGCAACAAGGAAAACTAGTATTTGGAAAGGCACAATTTTAGCTACACTCCAAATTGAAATATATCAAATATAAATTGAAAAACTGGAGCAAATTTCAAAGATTAGATTTTTAACAACAAAGAGTAGAGCTAGTTGAGATAACATTTATAGAAATAATTCATTAAAAATCCCTTTCATAGGAATTACTCTCCCATGAAAATATCTTAATGCAGGAGGAAGATGAGATAGATAAGAAAGAAGAAACCTATTGGAAGTAGAGATCTAGAATTACTTGGCTTCAAGAAGGATATAGGAATACAAAGTTCTTTCACCAATCAGCCACATCTAGAAAATACTATAACCAAATTGATGCTTTAACAAATGCATAAGAACTCCTAGAAACCACCACTCCAAGTATGCAAAATGTAGCTAATGAATTTTTCTCTACTTCGTTTACTGCAAATTCACATATGTCAAAACAATCCCAGGAGGAATTTTTGGGAAGTATCCTCAAATTAGTCTCTCAAGAGCATAATGAGGAGCTTATGAAATAGATAAAATAAGAAGAGGTAAAAGAAACAATATTATACATGCAATTAGGAAAGGCCCCAGGTCCTAATGGATTACCAATAGAATTCTACAAAGCTTTTTGGGATATTATAGGATAATATATAACAAGAGCAGTAGAAGAAACCATATCTAGTGGTAGGATTCTCAAATCCCTCAACCATACTTTTCTATATTTGATTCCAAAGGGAGGAGATATGGAGAATCTAAAAAATTACATTCCAATAGTCCTCTACAATGTGATCTACAAGATCATCACCAAGGTAATAGCCAACAAACTAAAATCTATATTACCAAATATCATATCTCCTAAACAAGGAGGATTTATGCAAGGAAAACAAATATTATATGAGATTGTAATAGCACAATAAACTATACATTATATGGTTTAAAGAAATAAAAAAGGAATGTTCCTAAAGTTAGATCTATCCAATGCCTATGACAGAGTGAGTTGGGAATTTCTAGATCAAATTTTGCAAATATTTGGATTCCAAAAATATTGGATCAACTAGATACTTGAATGCATCTCCACAATCTCTTTTTTAGTGCTCATCAATGGAACCCCTCCCCACTATTCAAGGCCAGTAGATAAATTATACAAGGAGATCCTCTCTCTCCATATTTGTTCATTATTTTTATAGAAGGACTAGGGAGACTCATATAGAAGAAAAAGTAGAGAAAAACATTACAGGGATTCAAATAAACAGAGACATAGCTATCACTAATCTACAATTCATAGATGATATAATATTATGGGAGGAAACAACAATAAAATAAGCAATCAATATCATAGAAATATTAGACTGCTACACTACAACCACTAGCCAACTTCTAAATGAAGAAATATCTAAAGTTTTCTTCTTTAATGTATATAAGAGGCTCAAATATAGGATAGCAAATATTATTATGTTATGAATGGCCTCATGTCCATTAGATTACTTGGGAATTTTATTAATAGAAAAAATCCTAAAAACAAATATTGGAAATCCATAAAAGATAAAATTTTCTCAAAGTTGTCACACTGGTCTCTTAGATGATTAAGCTTTGGAGGTAGAGTCACACTTTTGAAGTTAGTGTTACAAGCAATGCTAGTTTATAAATTTTCCATTTTAGAAGCCCCAAAGAGCAAACTCAAATATTTGAATAAACTAATGAGAAAATTCTTATGGTCAGGAGCAGAAGAAAATCAAAAAAATGCTTTGGTAAGCTGAGATAAAGTTTGTCAACCAAAGGAAGAGGGAGATATTGGAATCAAAGCTGCAATAACAAACAACAGAGCACTAATAGGGAAGTTATACTGGTAGTGGATCACAAACCCAAATCATTTATGGATTCAAGTTCTAAGAGCTAAATATTACCCTGCACACAAAATGGAGGATGTCCCACAATTGTCAATTACAGGTGTAAGATCATAGATATGGAAAACACTCAAAAGAGGGGCCTCACTGATTAAGGAAGACTTACATTGGAAAGTAGGTGATGGGAGAAAATTCAATTTGTGGGATGATTCTTGAGAATTTCCCCCCCTCGATTATTAAAAAATACCCTCATCTTAGTGGCATCAGAGATATTCTTCATAATCATGGCCAAACTCTTATATCTCAATATCTTATCCACCCAAGCCAACAACTAGCAGCTTCATTAAGATGGCAAAATATAGACCAATGGTTAGGTGAAGAATGGGAAGCCAAAAAATGTGAATTAAAACAAATACTAGAAAAAATAACATGGTTATGAAAATATGGACTTGACCAACTAGCATGTGGATATGGGAAACAAGGCACTTATATAGTGAAATCAGGCTACCGAAAGGCTCACCAAAGCAGCAATAACCAACCCCAACAATAACATACCTAGAAATAAATATGGAAACCAAAAGGTTAGTTGAAGGTTAATTATTTTATATGGTAGATTGCTCACAAAAGCATTATGCCTCAGGATAATATGATGAGAAAGGGGTTAATTGGACCCAGTAGATGTGTAATGTGCTTCCAAGAGGTAGAAACTATAAACCACCTCCTTTTTTATTGCTCCTATGCTTACACAATCTAGAATTTGTGGTACTCCATATTTAGCCAAACATAATGGTATCCTTCTAATGGTAGTAATTTTTGGGGCTATTGATCACATAACACCTTCAAATACAAAACTCTAAGCACAACTTGGAATTTAGGGATTGGCTTCATCTATTGGAAAATATGGTTGGAATAGAAAACCATAATTTTTAAAGAGGAATTAAGTTTAGAAGAGAGGACCTGAGGGATTATGTTAAGGAAGTTATTAGAAATAGTCTAAACTAAATTATAGGAATAATATTCAATGATAGAGGTAGAACAAGACATTTTGGCACAATTATGGAATAAAATGCAACATGAAAGATATCAATAATAGAAAAAAGAACAAAGAGGGCTTCAGTAATATTTGTTTGAAGAGGACATATATATTTAAGAAGAAGGCAAAGTTTAAATAACAGGGGATTCAGAGATCCTGGGCAGATAAAAGAAAATAGAAAAACTATATTTTGAGCCTTGTCATGAAAGGCAAGATATCAAAATGGATTTGTATAATTTGATCAGTTTTTTTTAATAAAATTTTTACCTTTTACTCAAAAAAAAGATTAGGGTTTTGTAATATTTTCATGTCCTTTCAAATTTCTTTTCAAATATCTTTTCAAATTTACATTTAAATTAGGGTTTTGCATTTCTTTCATGTTATCTTGAATTTATTTTCAAATTTCTTTCCAAAATCACATTTAAATTAGGATTTTTGTATTCCTTTTATGTCATTTCAAATATCTTTCAAAATCTCTTTTCAAATTTGCATTTAGATTAGGTTTTTGCATTCCTTTCTTTTCATTTCAAATTTTCTTTTCAAATTTATTTTCCAAAATTGCATTTAGGATTAATTTGTCAAATTTCCTTTCAAGTCACTAAATTAGGTTTCACTTTTCTTTCCAAAATCCTTAGGGTATCTTTCCAATTTTTGTCACAATTTGCAAATCAAATTTCAAATCTCTTTCCATGTCATTAGGTTAGGTTTTCAAATTGCTTTTCAAAATCACATTTAGGTTAATCATTTCAATTTATTTTCAAATCATTCAAGTAGCATTTACATCTTTTTCACAAAAATCAATTTCAAATTTCTTTCATGCTTTTAGATTAGGGTTTTAATTCCTTTTCGCATCCTTTTGCATAGGATTTATATATATTTTCACAAAAATAAATTTCAATATCTTTCATGCTTTTATATTAGGGTTTCAATTCCTTTTCACATCATTTAGCATAGGATTTACATCTCTTTTCATAAAAATCAATTTCAATTTATTTCATGCTTTTAGATTAGGGTTTCAATTCCTTTTTGCATCTTTTAGCATAGGATTTACATCTCTTTTCACAAAAATCAATTTAAATTTCTTTCATGCTTTTAGATTAGGGTTTCAATTCCTTTTACATCTCTTTTCACAAAAAATAATTTAAATTTCTTTCATGCTTTTAGATTAGGGTTTCAATTCCTTTTCACATCCTTTAGCATAGGATTTACATATCTTTTCACAAAAATCAATTTCAATTTATTTCATGCTTTTAGATTAGGGATTCAATTCTTTTTCGCATCCTTTAGCATAGGATTTACATATCTTTTTGTAAATATCAATTTAAATTTCTTTCATGCTTCTAGATTAGGGTTTCAATCCCTTTTGCATCATTTAGCATAGAATTCACATATTTTTTTGTACAATCAATTTCAATATATTTTGGGTTTTTAAGATTAGGGTTTATATTTCCTTTGTTCACATGCTTCCCATTTTCTTGCTTGCACATTTCATAGAATATATCTCTTTTTGTTTTCTAAAAAGACACATAGGACTAGTTTCATTCCAAAATGCATCTAGATCTTGTTTCATTTTGAAAACACACCTAGGGTTAGCTTCATTTTCGAAAGGCACCTAGTTAGTTGTTTTTGCTTTCACCTCAGTGGTAGATAAACACACCATCACAAACTCACGTGGTATACACAGTGGTGAGATTGTACTTCATTCCCAATCCATTGCTTGATACTGGTGATATTGGAATTCATATCCTTCCACCAAATCACCCCCTAGACACCATAGTAGCCCCCAAGAGTTTGGACTTCATCACCATAAAATCCCCTACTCTTGATATTGGTTTTCTAAAATTCATCACCCAAAGGGACCTTAGAAGTAGGATAGGATTAGATGCCTTTATTCACAAGGCTCATATAATTCATGAGTAGGTAACTGTTGTTCTTGACTAAGCCCACCGAGGGTGAAGCTAAATCATGGGTATGTCAGTAGAAGGTCTTACATAGTGCCACATCTTCTTGTGAGAGGATTTTTGGACTCATTAGAAAATTTTAAGTTCCCTTCCATTTGGTTATCATTTTACTATGCCTTTCCATTTAGGTCACCACTCACCTGTTGAGAAATTGTTCTATTATGTGCACCCTTGGGTGTCGCAGGAGGTTATGTGCCTATGATATTCCTATTCTATCTATAATTTCACCCACTTCCTGTGATATTTTCTAAGGTATATTTCAACATCAAAACACACAAAACAAAGAAACATTTATTTTTATGTACTTAGAACTAATTCCAATTACACTTTATTTTGCATGCTCACAAAACTAGTTTCAACACATTCACCTATTAGTAGCCCATTTTTTGGTTGTCTATAGTCAGTCACTTTTTATTTTCTATTAGATTCATAGTCTAAGTCCATTTCACAGGTAAACCTAGGAACCAAATCCTAGTTTGCCCCCTGGCCTACGAACTATGTTTTGAGACACATAAACTTTCCAAATTTCACTGGGTTGTCCAAAAATCTCACACACAGCACACCCAAAATCTTATATTTCTATTTCTAAGTAATTTTGAGCACTAATTCACAATACACAGTACCATGCCTATTTTCACACGTAGTCAAGCACATGAGCAATCATGTCTTTAGGATGAGGTTTCTTTTGCTACTTCCAGTCAGTCTACTCCTTCCCCTAACTTTATAGGGGAAGTGGCCATGCTCACACCAGACCTCCTCGTATGTTCTAACTTACCTCACATATACACTATACATCATGGTGATAATTACATCTTGGGTGATATACTAGCCACTTCATCAGGTGAAGATCACCCACTTCTTACCTGTTTACCTTCACCTAATCTACCTTCCATATTTTTTGACCACATCATCTATATCACTCTAAGACACCCACCTCTCTTCCTCACTATCAATAAGAAGACTCCAACTACCTCAACTAACTTTGCACATCCTTTCTTCCAGATTCTATCTCAATCCCTCTTCAATAATGACTCTTCCTTAATCACACTCACATTGATATCACCTCCTTTGCCCCTACCATAGGGATGATTTTAGACTCCTCATATTCCACTTTGAGCACTCATATACCTTCATCACAAATACCTCCACTACATCCTCCTTTAGAGCCACAATATGCACCACCCACATCATCATATCAGGACGCTTCTCAAGCGTCACAACCACCACCTTCCCAATAACCCTTCTTCACATCCTTTGATACTACATCACAACCAAATCCTTACTCAACACAATTCTCATACCATCTACATCAGTAGATCCCATATCCCCTATTTGGTGAGAACACTTTCACCACTCCACCTTCTCAGGCTCCTACCTTTGAAGCACATATTCCTTCCTCAACATTACCTTCACCTACATTCCACCCTCCTAGAATGTATAGTGCACCATATTCTATTTCACTCCCATATTTATCTATTTCTATTTTTTGACTCCCTCCACCTCTTCCATTTCAAGCTCTATCTCTTAGTTTATGTTCTACCTATGACCCATGACCCACGTCACATCCCACCAATCCTCCATGTTATCCTACTTCATCTGGCTTCTCCACTCATTGCCCTTATAACCATATGTAGGTACCATATTTGAATGCCTCATCTCACACACCACTTGCACCATTTATACAGACACCACTACCTCCATCGTAGTGAACTACCCCCACATTCTTCACAATATCTCCCTCTTTTTCATTGTTTCCTATGGCCCAACCATTATAGTAGATATCTCTCCAATAGATTCATGTGTAACAACTGCACACCCACAACCATAATTTTACTATCCCTAGTAGATGCATACTCCACAACAGAGTGCACCATCTGCTTTAAATAAAGAACATAAGTTTATATTGAGAGGGGGGTGAATAGTATAAGATAACTTTTTACTTTTCTTTCCCAATCAATATTATGCAATGTATAGATAGTAATATCAACAATAATAATCAAAGCAATGCATAAATAACCACACACAATAGATACACCAATTTAATGTGGTTCACCTAATGTGGGCTACTCCACGAAGAAAATATTTCACTAAAATTTTCTCAATAAATATCTTGGGAATCCTTTCCCTATTACAATGTTTATGGGCCTCTATCCAAAGGAGACACCAATCCTCTAATCAAGTTTATGGATCTCTATACATAGGATAACTCTTTCTTCTTAGCTCTAATTGGTGATCTTCTAGAATAATTGCTACCCCCACTACTCTAGCTAAATGGATATCTATCCAATGAATACACCTATCCTCACTGACCTAGCTAATGGATATCTATCCACTGGATACTATCGTCCTCTATACTTTGTCACCTTCAAAGCTCTGTCTCATATCTGCACTAAACACAATCCTTTGGTCTAGCACAAGTCTATCCTCAATCTCTATCCTTTTATTTGCACTAAACATAGTTCTTCGATCTAGCACAAATCTATCCTCAATCTCTGTCCTCTAATATGCACTAAACATAGTCCTTCGGTCTAGCACAAATCTATCCTCAATATTTGTCCTTTGATCTTTACTAAAAATAGTCCTTCGGTCTAGCACAAATATATCCTCAATATCTATCCTCAATTCTTAACACAAATATTGACTTAATATCAAATCAACTCTGCTAGATCTGTGCCAAACCTTAACCCAATATTTGAACAAATAAATCAATCAAATATGCTCTCAAGTCTTCTCAAAGACTTGTCTCAAATCTACCTTGTAAGCTTTCACAAAATCTCACACTAATATGTCTACAAGTCCTCTCTAGAACTTGTCTAAATCTTCTCTCAAGTCTTCACTAAGATTTGCCTCAAATCTGCTCAACAAGTCCTCACTAGAACTTATCCAAATTTGCTCAATAATTCCTCACTAGAACTTGTACAAATCTGCTCAATAAGTCCTCACTAGAACTTATCCAAATCTCATAGAAACATAAAGAGAATTTTTAGAGACTCAATATGCTTCACATTCACCCAAATGCTCAATCACTTTTTTTACCACAAAAACATATAGATAATTTTTAGGGACTCAATATGTTTCACATAAACACTCAATCTCTTTCTCAACTCAATCCATAATATAGAACAATTTTTTTCATATAACTTAAACTATCACATCAACACATCCACTTGACTAGGCTCAACCAAATCTACTCAACCAATCACTCAATGAATTAATATTTTCTTACAAACCCTAGTCCAAGCATATGAACACTCAATCAAATATTTACAACAATGTTTATCAACCAATCTCACATGACAATGATACTCATGTTATTTGCAAATCCTAGTTCAAGTTCACTCAAATAATCACTTCAATAACAATGCTTATAACAATGCTTATCAAACAAGGTTTTATCAATAACTATTTATTCTAGAAAACCTTGAAGCATTAATTCAAAACACACTCAACAATAATTACCAAACAATCATTTTCATTCCAACTTTACATTCACAAAATTCAACAATCACTCACTAGGAAGATGCGCCATTACATTTTATTTGATTTAGAAGTGGTTTTAGAAAACCTATCTCAATCACAATTTCCTTCTTTTCAATTTCAATGGTTAGATGTCAAAATATCACTCTTAACACTTTCTCAAATATTCCTTGAACACACAAATAATCAAAGCTCAAATATACCTTACTGCTCCTTCCTGGAATTAACATCCATCAAATCATACATAAAAATAATTATTTGGATACACCTTATAATATCCAACTTAAAATAATATCCAACACCACAAAACCTTAAAAAATCTTCCTAAAACACCTTATTATCCTTTTCAAACACTCAATAAAATATCACAAAAAATAATTTTCCCTCAACCTTATAACTCCCCTTAAAGCCTTACAAACCAAGTAAAATATGTAAAAATTAGTTTTTAAACCTCAAATAATTCCTTCAAACATTTTGATGCTCAAACTTAATGCATACCTTTGTTTTATCCCCAAAAGAGTTTCAGCATGATTCAAACCGTTGTCTCCCCAAGCGCCAAGCACATTAGTGCTTTGGTGCCCACTACATGGGCTATAGGTACCCACGTGAAGGAAGGAAGACTTCCTTCCTAATATTCCTTTGTTCTTCGATGACTTCAATGCAAAACAAAAACTATCCTCCCACGGATTTGAACCTGTGTCAATTGCTGCCCTCACGACTTACCTCCATTGTGGTTGCCAACTGTGCTACCAGTGCTTGGTGACCAAGGCTCCCTCCTTGGTGGGTCAAATAATTTTGGCTCCTCTTAAGCACTTAAAAATAAAAATTAAAATCCTCTTTGCATAGCATGATTCACATAAGCTCGCATAGCATCAAAATTAATTCGAATGCCTTAGTAACTTTTGCTAAGGTGGGGTAATCCTCATTTTATACGCACATGGTTAATTTGCTTCCCACGTTGGCACTCTGAATTTGAATTTGAAATTCGAATTAATAACCCACCTTAGGGTTATTTAAAATTAACTTAAATTAATATATAATTAATTTAAATAATATAAAGTTAAGTAAATAAATAAATTAATTAATTTATAGTAAAAATTATATTAATTAATTTATAATTAATTTAAAATTCCCTAATAATATTATAAAGAAATAGTATAATATTATTTACTTGGGATTTTTCTTTGCACTTTGGACCACATCGGACTTCCTGAAACCGGGTCGATCAACTGAAACTGGAGAACCTGAAACTAATGTTGCCTACTGAAACTGCCATTGACTGGTGCTAAAAACTTGACATCAATTACCACTCACTCTTGACATCAATGATAACTCATCTACTCAAAATGTCCAAAAATATACCCCTTTGTCATTGATGGCAACCCAATCAAAACTTGACCTTTTTCCTGTTCTGCTCCCCCTGAATCAATGCTCTCTCCTTAAACCAAATCTCTCCCCCTTCGACATCAATGGCAAAGGGTCACCTTTGGGGCTTGGGGCTAAGAATGAGTTTCTTAGGTTAGCCTTTTTCCCACCTCCTCTTGAGGTGGTTAATTGTTGGATGGGATTATTTCTACTCCCAACAAGCACTGGTCTTTACCTTTGTCCTCTTTCCTTATCGTGTGATCCTTCTAATTCCTTTGACTATTTCTATTCCTGTCCATGTTATTATTCCTATTAATGTCCATATTCATGTTCCTTTTCATGTCCATATTCATGTTCATGTTCATGCTTGGTTTTGGAATGTCTGCTCTACACCACTTTGATGTATGTCCATCATTATTGCACTTATAACACTTAATGTTATTATTCCTTGGAGGTGAAAATGTCTTGGGATTTCTCCTGGTGAAGTCATATTTGATCCTATTATGAACCCTACAATTCATTGCCTTATGACAAAATTGATTACATGAGTAGAAATACCCATGGAAAAGCTACCTATTCCTGAAGTTCTTATACTCTTGTATTTCATGTATCCTACATTGTGAAGCCATGTGTCCAAATCTATGACATGAGAAACATCATCCATCAAAATTTTCTTGCCTTGACCTCATTGGTATCTTAGTCTCTCTTTCTCTATACTGGTTCATGTTCCATTAGTTTCTTCTTTGTGCATTGTTTCATTCCTTTTTGAACTTTCTATTGTCCAACTCATCCTCAGTAGTCTCACTTTCTCTCATACTATCTTCTTCTACAGTTTATTTTTCTTCAAAACTTGATTTTGACTCTTCTTGTTTCTATTGAGCCTAAACCAAGACTCGTTTTGTTTTTTGATCTTATTTGTACCTTGATCATATTATCTACAATATTTGAGCTCTTTCCAAACTTGTGTAGCTTATCCTTGGAATTTTATAATTATTCCTTTAGTAGGGCTACTTCTTGTTCTAAATTTTCACATTCTGATACCTTTTCTTCTAACTTATCCTTGAACTTCTTTGTCTTAGCCATTGACTTTTTTAGATCCTCTATAAGATTTTATCTCTCTTCATCACATTCTTGAAACCGATTCTCAAGTTGGGAGTTTTCCTTTCTTACCGTATTTAAAGTTTTAAGAGCATAAATAATCTCTCTCTCAATATCGACTCCTTTTTTTATTCTTCCTCTATTTGCTTGCATTTGAGAACATATTCATTATTTTGGCTTATCTTCTATAGGATCGCCTTCTTATTCTTATAGTGTCATTAGAATATTCTCTTATGGTTCTTCAAGTGCATCCTGCTATTCATAATCACTAAAACTAAATTCATTCCTTGTACAACTATATTCAAGATGTCTAAAATTACCACATCTAAAACACTTGAGAATTATTGGTGACCTTTTCTTAACTTCTTCTTTTTCTTCAATCAGAAATAGGACTTCATATTTATCATTGTTTGAGAAACTATTATCACTATCACTTGAGTACTTAATTACCTTGTCTGCATAGTAGCTCTTCTTTTGTCTTTGAGAGAACTTATTTCCTTGTCTTCTTTGTCCATCCTTGACTTTCTTTTGGTACCTGTATGTTTTTTATTCCCTTTCTTATGATCCTATTTTTATTCATCATTGCTATTTCTAGCTTCTTGAAAATTATTTGCATAGTGATCATACTTTCCACAATTAAAATATCTAACAAATTTTGCATCTTTAAATATTCTTGAATCCTTATTCCTTTTGCCATAATTAGCTTCTTCATCATTGGATGACTCATTGCTTGAATCTGACTTTTTCCCTTTTGTCTTCTTAGTAGATTTCTATGATACTTTCTTCTAGAGATTAGGTTCCTATTTTGTTCTTAACTCAAACGCTATAAGAATACCAAGTAACATATCTCTTGTAAAAGAATCACCATATTTTGATTCTTCTATAGCATAAATATTTTCACTAAATATTTTTGGAAGAGATCTTAAGACCTTATCACAAACATATGATTCCTCAACCTTAAGTCCAAGTCCTTGCATGGCATTAAGAACCTCATCTACTCGAAGTAGATAATTACTAATATTTTCTTCATCCTTCATTCTTAATTCTTCAAATTATCCTTTGAGATTTTGTATATTTACCTTTTTGAAACTTTTATCTCCTTCATATATGCTTTGCAACTTATCCCAAATTCCTTTTGCATATTTGCAATGCATAACTTTTATGAATTATGTTCTATGCAAACCTCTCAAAATTACATTCATTGCTTTTGAATTGAAATGTTGTAGAAGTTTACCTTCCTTATTTGTAGGTGGATCAATTGGTGGTATGTATCTATTTTCAACTACTTCCCACATTTCATTGGCAAGTGCCTTTAGGTGAATCTTCATTCTCGTACTCCAACATTTATAATCACTTCCATCAAATATTGGTGTTGAATTATCTGAGGATCCATTGTTAGAATCCATTGTGTTCTTGAAAGCTTTTCCTTCAAGTTGTTAAACTCTTTTGAAGGTACCCGCTTTGAAACCAATTGAAGAACACAAGCTTATACTAAGGGGGGCGAACAGTATAAGACCACTTTTTACTTTTCTTTCCCAATCAATATTATGCAATGTATATATATAAATATCAACAACATTTTAAAATCAATGCAAAAATCACAACACACAATAGAGACATCAATTTAACGTGGTTCACCCAATGTGGGCTACTCCACGATGAAAATATTTCACTAAAATTTTCTCAATCAATATCTTGGGAATCCTTTCCCTATTACAATGTTTATGGACCTCTATCCAAAGGAGAAATCAATCCCCTAATCAAGTTCATGGATCTCTATCCATAGGAGAACTCTTTCTCCTTAGCTCTAACTGGTGATCTTCTAGAAGAACTATTGCCCCCACTTCTCTAGTTAAATGGATCTCTATCCACTAAAGACACCTATCCTCAATGCCCTAGCTAATGTTTCTCTGTCCACTAGAGACTATCCTATCTATACTCTATCACCTTCAAAGCTCTATCTCAAATTTGCACTAAAATCAATCCTTCGATCTAGCATAAAGTTTTTCTCAATATCTATCCTCCTATCTGCACTAAACACAGTCCTTTGATCTAGCACAATTCTATCCTCAATATTTGTCCTCTGATCTACACTAAACATAGTCCTTCGGTCTAGCACAAATATATCCTCAATCTCTATCCTTTGATTTATACTAAACACAGTCCTTCATTCTAGCACAAATCTATCCTCAATATCTATCCTCAAGTCTTAACACAAAGCTTGAAATAATCTGAAATGAACTCTTCTAGATCTACCCCAAATCTTAATCCAAGGTTTAAACAAATTAATCAATCAACTCTACTCTCAAGTCTTCTCAAAGAATTGTCTCAAATATGCCTTGTAAGCTTCCATAAAATCTCACACTAATATGTCTACAATTCCTCTCTAGAACTTTTCCAAATATGCTCTCAAGTCTTCACTAAGACTTACCTCAATTCTGCTCAATAAGTCCTCACTAGAACTTGTCCAAATCTACTCAATAAGTCCTCACTAGAACTTGTCCAAATCTGCTCAATAAGTCCTCACTAGAACTTATCCAAATATCATAGAAACATAAAGAGAATTTTTAGAGACTCAATATGCTTCACATTCACCACAATGCTCAATCACTCTTTTTACCATAGAAACATATAGAGAATTTTTAGAGACTCAATATGTTTCACATCAACACTCAATCTCTTTCTCAACTCAATTTAGAATATAGAACAATTTTTTCATAGAACTTGAACTATCACATCAACACATACACTTGACTCAGCTCAACCAATCACACAATAAATTAATCTTTTCTTACAAACCCTATTCCAAGCATTTGAACACTCACTCAAATGTTTCCAACAATGCTTATCAACCAATCTCACATAAAAATGATACTCATGTTCTTTGCAAACCCTAGTTCAAGTTCACTCAACTAATCACTTCAACAACAATGCTTATCAAACAAGGTTGTATCAACAACTTTTTATTCCAGAAAACCTTGAAGCATTAATTCAAAACACAATCAACAATTCTTACCAAACAATCCTTTTCACTCCAACTTTGCATTCACAATATTCAAAAATCACTCACCAAGAAGATGTGCCATTACCTTTTGTTTGATGTAGAAGTGGCTTTAGAAAACCTGTCTCAATCACAATTTCCTTCTTTCCAATTTCAATGGTTAGATGTCAAAATATCACTCTTAACACTTTCTCAAATATTCCTTGAACACACAAATAATCAAAGCTCAAATATACCTTATTGCTTCTTCTTGGAATTAACATCCATTAAATCATATACATAAAAATAATTATTTGGATACACCTTATAATATCCAACTTAAAATAATATCCAACACCACAAAACCTCAAAAAATCTTCCTAAAACACCTTATTATCCTTTTCAAACACTCAAGCAAATATCACAAAAAATAATTTTGCATCAACCTTATAACTCCCTTTACAACCTTACAAACCAAATAAAATATGCAAAAATTAATTTTTAATACCTCAACTAATTCCTCCAAAATATTTGATGCTCAAAATTAATGCATACTTTTGTTTTCTCCCCAAAAGGGTTTCGACATGATTCAAACTACCATCTCCCCAAGCACCAAGCACCCTAGTGCTTTGGTACCCACCGCGTGGGCTATAGGCATCCACGTGAAGGAAGGAAGACTTCCTTCCTTATATTCCTTTTTTCGTCGATGATTTCAATGCAAAATAAAAATTGTCCTCCCACGGATATGAACCTGCAACAATCATTGCCCTCAAGACTTGCTTCCGCTGTGGTTTCCAACTACACTACCAATGCTTGGTGACTAAGGCTCCCTCCTTAATGGTTCAAATAATTTTGGCTCCTCTTAAGCAATTAAAAAAAAATTAAAATCCGCTTTGCATAACACGATTCACATAAGCTCGCATAGCATCAAAATTAATTCGAAGGCCTTAGTAGCTTTTGCTAAGGTGGGGTAATCCCCCTTTTATACACACATGGTTAATTTGTTCCCCACGTTGATGCTCCAAATTCAAATTAATAACCCACCTTAGGGTTATTTAAAATTAACATAAATTAATTTATAATTAATATTAAAATTAATTAATAATTAAGTTAAATAACATAAAGTTAAGTAAATTAATTAATAAATTAATTTATAATAAAAATTATTTCAATTAATTTATAATTAATTCAAACTTCTTTAATAATATTATAAAAAATATTATAATATTATTCACTTGGGATTTTTCTTTAAACTTTGCACCACATCAGACTTCTTGAAATCGGGTCTTGATCAACTAAAACTGGAGAACCTAAAACTGATTCTACCCACTAAAATTACCACTGACTGGTGCTAAAAACATGACATCAATGATGTATCGATCCAAATTTTTTGTGCCCTTACCTTCAGGCTAAAGGATCTGTGCCTGGAAGGGGGATGCGAGAAGGATGGAACAATACCTCGGACTGAGAGGCCCTTTGAAGGTCACGTCTCTCGGGGGAGGGGTATCAGGGTGAATTTTTGACAGATGGTGGGCTTCACCAAGAAAATTTGAGTGGCAGTTTCTACGCCTAGGTTGAGAATGGGTTTGATGTGTTCATTTTTATACTTAATCATTCAAATTCCTAGGTTTGGCCAAATGAATCTAAGCTATTCTATATGCAAATACTGATTTATGTGAATGTAGAAAGCATGAATAAGTGTAAAATATGGAAGATGTGCTAAATGAGAAATAACATAACTAATTTTGGATGTTTGAAGAAGATTCTGAGGCTTGTAGAAGTCCAGATCGTCTCGAATCTGACAGAATCATCTGAAATTGCATAGACTTCTCCCAGATCATAGTCGATCGTCTGAGATTAGATAGGATCATCGTCGACCTGATGAATTCATCAGAAACTTGCAATCACAGAAATAGATACCAAAAACCAAAAATGCAATTGCAAAAGGAAGGGGAAATGATGGAAATGATAGTATAAATGCTAGAATGACAACTTTAGATAACAGATTGAAGAAAATGCATTATTTTAACAATTTATTTTAACTTTATCATGTATTTAAGCTAGATGAGGTGAACTCCAGGATGCAGAAATGAAATAAACCAAATTAATGCAGAATGAAACAAGCAAGAAAGGGTCGAAAATGCAAACTCAGGGCACTGGTTGCCCCCAATATTGACTGTAGTCGAAATCACCTACAATCGTACGAAATCGTCTCGGATGTCGACAGGATTGTCCAAAATCATACAAGATCATCTGCGACGATCCGAGCTTGCTCTAGCTAAAAAATAGTAAACTTCCTGCAATAAAAACTTGAAATATGCAATGCAAAAAATAATGCGAAGGTGTCCTAATGCACGAAAATCTAAGGTTGCAGAGAAAATCAGCTAGGGGGAGAGTCAGGGGAAATCCTAAGTTTAAATAGGATTTAGGGAGAGGTTAGGAGGTTGGAGATCATCCAATTTGGGAGATCTCCAATGGGGAAGTCTCTAACTGCGTAGACACACTTTCTGTCCAAGTTAGAGAAGCTATTGAAACAAAAGCTAATTATGAAAATTTAGTTTTGGGACGAAATCATCTAGATGTTCTGCTCCAAACGAATTCGTCAGATCTGAGACGATTTCGTCTGATCGACGACGATATCATCCAATGGTCACAAAAAATCCTAAAAATGGTACAAAAAATGAGGGGAGTGGTTGAACGGGCAGTTTCGAGCGGTTTTGGGGTTAAAATTCAAATTTTAATCATTTTACTAAGGTTTAACTGCGCCAATTTTAGGGTGCTACATTTTGCCCCCTCTTTAGCAAATTTTCAGAAGAAAATGTGTTAAAGACGAGTTTTTCTCGCTTTACGAGAAAGCAAAAATTTATTCCAATTTTTAGACGACGATTCTAGGTCGAATCGTACGACTGCTTACTATGGTGCCCCCTCCGTGGTTTTACCCAAATCGAACGTTTGAGGTAAAAGCGGGAAAAAGCAAAATTTAAAAATTTTGTTAATTGTTTTTGAATAAAATTAAGAAAAATAGGGTAAAACCCTAATTCATTTTTACTATTTATTTTCTTTGGTTTTGGAGCTCTGCAGACAAAAATGGTTGAGACAACACACAGATCAACGGAGGTCTGACGCGGGCTACGGGTAAGGATCTAAACTTAGTGTAACATGATTTTAATTGAATTTATTTGATTTTTAGTTGAATTTTATGTGCTTTTTGGGGAATCGTGGTCGTTTTTGGGCCGTCGACGTCGTCAGGATGAAATCATCTCGATTTCGTCGAAATCGTCCCTAGATTGTCGATTTTGTCTAGGGGCAAAATTGGCGATATAGGGGCGATCTCGTCCAATAAGGGACGATTCCCAAATTGCGAAATCATAGATGATTTCATCATACTAAGGACGAAATTACTGAATTTAGGACGATATCATCCAATAGTGGACGATATCATCATTTTTATGAAATTAAACTTATTTTACTTGCATTTAATTTAATTTAATAACTGTTTTATTAATGAATTTTATTGTTTTGTTGTTTATTTTGTAGAGAGGTTTGCTAAAGAGTCAAGAATGGAAGTACGGGGGGTTGAGGGATGACGTGGCCTCACTTGATCAGGCAGAGCGAGGCCAACTAGCAAAGGTTGGGCTGCAGCATGTGGCAGATATGCCATAGATTCCTACAAACATGGGGCTATCCGGGTTCATCTTGCTTTCGATTACCGATAGGGGAGATGGCTCCCACTTTGGAGGATGTATGGAGGATCTTGAGGATCCCCATACATGGATGATTTATGGACCCTGTGACTAATCAACGTCAGGCTATGATGCGGTTATGCAGAGACCCAAGCTTTGCCCTAGAGAAGGGCAAAGTGAACATCGAGTCACTGCGGCAGATGCTTGGGGCATCTAGGTTGACTTTGGTTTTGGCAGGAGTAGTAGGTGGTCTTCTGTTGTGCCACCAGAGCGGGTGCAGACTACCATGGCTCCTCTCAGATGTGGCATGCAACATGAGAGACCACAGATACAGATTTTCTTGGGGGAGCTTCATATTATGTCGACTGTATAGGATCCTTCATGGGGTCGTATACAAGGGCAGCCAATGTCTAGTGTTGACATCTCTACTGTAGGTTTGGTGCTGGGAGCACATCGTGGTGTGGATGCTGATAGGGCTTCCACTTGCAGGGGTTGACCAGGAGAGGCCCCAGGTTTTCTATTGGTGGCTCCATAGAGGGTCACATCAGCGAATAGATCTATCGATGTCATGGAGGTTACTTGACGACCTCATCCTAGACCAGATTACCTAGAGGCCATGGAGAGAGCATCCAGGGTGGGGAGAGGAAAAACAAGAGCTGGATCACATCAGGTGAGTCTGCTGGTTGAGGATGGAGTGGGGAGAGGTAGAGCTCCATCGCTACGACCGAGTTTTAAGGTAGTTCAATCTATAGCAGGGGATCCCTTCTCTTTGAGATTATGAGTTCTCTTGGACTGTCTGGGATAACACTACACTGAGTGGGGCTCTAGACATGCAGTAGTTCTAGAGTCAGGATGCAGATGATGTCTCCATTTAGCCAGTGGATGGGGATGACACTGGGGTTGCGAACGGATATGATGCCTGGTACACAGGCATACACCATCCTCGGATGACAAGGGCATAGGGTCTGATGCATGTTGTTGTGCGTCAGATAGGGAGGTGGTGCCAGGCAGCCATTGAGGCAGCATAGGGTCACAAAGTGAGAGAGCAGTGACGGTCTCCATAGGAGAGACGACAGAGGAGGCCACAGACTTAGTAGAGGCCGTAGCAGCAGGAGAGGAGGGAGGAGGGACTCCCTTCTCAGTAGAGAGAGATGCCACCATCGCCCGATAAGGGTAAGGGTGTCAAGGTGGGGGAGAGTAGCGAGATGACAACTTTTTGAACAGAGAATGCTCGTCTTTGAGCAGAGGTGCAGACACTACGAGATGAGGCTACACGGCTTAGGGCATAGAGTGGAGGGGCGAGCACTCAAGATCTATCATGGGCTATTGCCCAGATCACATTCTACCAGGCACTATACTACCATGTGGTGCCAATGGAGCAGAGGATACCGCTACCAGCTCATATTGCAGAGCCAATCACGATGGGGTCATCGAGGACATCATCACGATCGGTGTCCAAGACTCATGACACCACACAGACTACGATGGGGCCACCTCCTCCACCTCAGGGCAAAAGAGGAGATGAGGCTGAGAGCTCGAGGGGTTCTCGAGGCTAGCCACTCACTGCACTACAGATTGTATTATATTATTGTTATTATTTTGAGAGGATTGAGTATGCCGAGGTATAGATTGTGGCATACCAATCCAATTTTGATATGATGTATATAATTTTGTTGAGATATATATATGATCTTTTTTTTTTTTTTTGATGATATGACTTGTGTATATGTTTGATGATGCTTTAATGTTTGAATGGTTTATTGATGATTCATGTAATTATGTCATTTGGAAATATTATAATTTGATTTCATGCTTTAAAATTTAAATGAAATAATTTGATGTAAAAAAATTGGTTGTTTGTGGTATGATTTGATAAAAAATAAAAGGGAATTTTAACAATAATTTCAAAGGACATTGTCGTTGTTATATGACCATTTCATGGAGTCGCCGCTCACTAGGTCGTCAAGCTAATCCCGGTATAGAAATATTGTTAAAAGTAAAAGAGTGCTTAAGAGACTGTCTTAAGGATTTGTGTTGTGATGGTGAAGAATGGTGATGATGATGATTTGTTTTCAGATTTTATTTTGTGTTGTAGAGCAAGGGATTTTTATTCTGGGTAGGGGTGAGCTTGTCCTTTTGTCAATTCTCAAATATTCTAGACCATGTGCATGATAGGATAGCATGGGAAACTTTTCTCTTAAGAAACCACTTCTACTATGTAGCATCGTATTGAATTTGCAATGAAATCATTTTAATGTGAAAAGGTGTATTTGGTTCAAGTAAATAACAAGATCAGTTCTCTATGCTCAAAACTTTATTTAATTCAACTATGGATTTCGATATAAGAGAGATAAATAATCATACCAAATAAAATCAAGATATTTATTTATGTGAGTGTGAAAGTGAGGGATTCCAAATAAATGCTAATTTATCCAAAATAACTAAAAATATAAGTGCAATACTTCAAGAATTGATAGGTGCAAATAAAAAATGTTTTTAAATATTTTGATGATTTTGAATTTTTTATATTTTGGTTTTAATGTATGAACTGGAAGAATAAATAATATTGCTATTTTTTTGAAATTTTTATATGTTTTATTAGAATGAAATAATATGCAAAATATATACAAATGATGAAATGACCATATTTATGCATAATAGCATTTAAGATGCATAATGTTCATGGGTTCTTTAAGATCTTTACCATCTAATGTAGCTAATTTGTATGCTCCCGATCCAAATTTAGCAGTGATAATATATGGTCCAAGCCAGTTGGGCTCAAATTTACCTTTAAGGTCTTTAGTAGCATTAGTATTTTTTTGGTTTTCTTTTAAGACAAGGTCGTCGATCTCAAAGGATCGATGATGAACTTTCTTGAGGTATGCTCGTTTATGCTTATTTTGGTAGGCACGAAGATGCTCCAAAGCATTGATGCACTTCTCATTTAGGAGTTCCAGCTGACTAAGTCTGCCAACACAATATTCATCTCCTAATTCAATATCTTTAAGTAGTAGAGCCAAAGAAGGAACTTCTAATTCAAAGGGAAAAACAACTTCAGCACCATAAACCAAAACAAAAGGTGAAGTGCCCGTGGGAGTGCGAACGCTAGTTCGATAAGCCCACAAAGCAGGATATAATTGGATGTGCCAATCTCGACCAGATTTATTGACCAATATTTTAAGGATTTTGATTAATGTTTTATTAGATGCTTCTGCTTGGCCATTACCCTAAGGATAATAGGGAGTGGACCAGCGATGTTGAATTTTATATTTTTGACATAATTTCTTGACATATTTATTTTTGAAACAAGTTTCGTTATCCGAGATGAGATTTGTAGGAATTTCGAACCTACAAATAATTTGATTAAAAATAAATTTGGAAACTTGGGTTCTAATACAATAAGCTAAGGGCATAGCTTCAACCCACTTCATAAAATACTCGGTGGCGGTGATGATGAATTTGTGTCCATCAGATGACATAGGATTTATTTTGCCAATGATGTCTAAGCCCCATTTTGAAAAGGGCCAAGGAGATGAAATAGCCTACAGTTCTTATGCAGGGGCATGGACAAGGTCAGCATGATTTTGGTACTTGTCGCAATGGTGCACATAATCATGTGCATCATTCTCCATGGTGGGCCAAAAATATCCTATTCTAAGGAGCTTTTTAGCAATGGCGCTACCACTAAAGTGTTCCCCACAAGATCCATCATGGGCATCACTCAAAGCTAATCTAGATTCTTCTAGATTCAAACATCTCAGTAGGATACCTTCAAAAGATCTCCTATATAACATATTGCCAATTATTACGAAGCGACTTGCTTGTCTACGTAATAACCGGCGTTGGTTTCTATTAAAACCTTCAGGGAAGGTCCCATTTTGAAGAAAATTAAATATCAGTGTACCAAGGCTCAGGAGTAGTTTCATTGATTAGAAACACATCCAAAGGTTCTAAGCAGGATTTATTTGAAGCAGGTTCCTGGAGTCGATGAATAATGATTGTGGCATATTCGTCATCTAACTCCAAGGGCAAAAGAGATGCAGCTGCAGCCATAGCATTAGCCACACGGGTGCTAGTTCTAGGAATAGCTTCCAAGGTAACTGGATCAACTAAAGATATTAATTGGAAAACATATGTTTTATATGGACATAATTTATCATCTTTTGTCTAATAAAAATCATTGATTTGATTTATAACAAGTTGAGAATCACCAAAAAATAATAGATTTTTAATTTTTAGTGTCAATGCAGCTCGTAATCCAAGGATTAGAGCCTCATATTCAGCAGTGTTATTAGTACAAGCAAACGTTAGTTTAAAGGACAGAGGTATAATGTGTTTTTGTGGAGATATTAAAATAATACCTGCACCAGCCCCACTCATGCATCGGGCTCTGTCAAAGTATAGGTACCATTGCTCTGGATGGTTTGCCTCTAGTTTAAGGCATTCATCAGGAAACTAAATGATGAGGAGATGGGTAGACTCTAAGGGTGCTGTAGCTAATTGATCTGCTATGATTTGACCCTTAACAGACTTTTGTCCTATAAACGTGAGTTCAAACTCACTTAGCACAAGAACGCACTTCGCTGTGCGACCAGATAAATAAGGTCGACTCATGAGATATCGCAAGGGATCAGATTTAGCAATAACATATGTTTTTTGACTGAGCATATAATGGCGTAGTTTTTGTGTAGAAAATATGACTTCTAGACATAAATTTTCTAATGTTGTGTATTAGGTTTCATAACTGATTAAGGTTTTGCTAATATAATAGTTAGCACGCTCTCTTTTCTCATCATTAATTTTAGCTAACATAGCTCCTAAAGCAAAATCTGAAGCATAAATATACAAGATAAATGGGCTATCAGGTCTAGGTGGCAAAATCACAGGTGGGTTAAGAAGATATTGTTTGAGGAGTTCAAATGCTTCCTTACATTTGTCATCCCAATAGAAAGGGACATCCTTCTTAAGAAGCTTAAGAAAGGGTCCTCTTTTATCCGCCAGCATATCGATGAAGTGACGGATAGCTTGAAGCTTACCTTGTAAACTCCATAATTCAGATATATTTGTTGGTGTGGGCATATCAGTGATAGCCACAATCTTGAGAGGGTCAATTTCGATGTCACGTAAATAAACTATAACCCCCAATAATTTACCGGACTTAACTTTGAATATACATTTGGCTAGATTTAATCGGATAAGATATTCCCTTAACCGATCAAATACTTTTCTCAAGTCATCTAGATGATCATCCTCATTAATAGAACGAGCTATAATATCGTCTACATAATCATGTAGTATATCATGCATCATATCATGAAAGATATAAGTCATGGCTCGTTGATATGTTGCACCTGCGTTCTTTAAACCAAATGGCATCACTTTCCAACAAAAGGTCCCCCAAGGGGTAATAAAGGTTGTTTTAGCCTGATCTTCAAGAGCTATCCTAATCTGATTATAGCCAAAAAATCCATCCATTAAGGATATAATTCCACTCCCAGCAGTAAAATCAATGATCCGATCCATGTTGGGAAGAGGAAAATCATCTTTAGGGCATGCAACATTAATATCTCTAAAGTCTATGCAAACCCTAACTTTGGTAGCTTCTTTCTTAGTTAATGGAACTACATTCGAGATCCATTCAGCATAATCAATGGCTTGTATAAAAATAACATTCAGGAGTTTTTCTAACTCCCCTTTGACTAGCAAGGCCACTTTAGGATGCATTTTTCTAAGTTTCTATTTAATAGGTTTAGCATTCGGATGGACTACTAGGTGATGCATGATTACAGAAGGGTCTAAACCTAGCATATCTTCATATGTCCAAGTGAAGACATCTTCATATTTTTTAAGGAATGCAATGTATTTATCTTGTTTTTCTTGATTCAATTCTGATCCAATGTTGATTATGTGAGGATTATCCTCGGTTCCAATGTTAATTTTTATGACGTTTTCTACTTCCATGTGTAGATCTCTCTCAAAATTATGTGGGGCGGGTGAAACGCCCAATTCTTGTAATTCTTCCAAGGTTAGCTTGGATAATTCGTCTTGAGGAGTCGTGGCCTCAAGCTGGGCTATACTAGGTATAGAGCCATCAAAATAAAATTCATTGTGTAACAACTCTTCAACGGAGACATCATGGAAGATATCTCCCTCCAACTCATCGTTGGATTTAGCAATCATTTAAGGGTAAGATATGGATAGCATATTACATGTAAATGTCTTATTTGTTAGATGCAAAGCATCGCATTCATCCAAATAATCTTGGTAACATATGAGTTGATCATCATCTTCAAACAAGAAGGGTTGACCCTTACTAGGAAATAGGCCCACACCACATCGGGTAGGCCACGGTTCTACCTCGAAAGGTTCTTTCATACCATTCTGGAAAGGTCCCAAACCTTTCCCTTTATATCCCAATTTAAGCATTATAGGTTTAGCTTTAATATACTCATTGGTAAAATAACATCGAGCATATCCATCATAGTGAGTCTTGATGTTTCTGGGTATTCTTCCCTAGTCATATCCCTTATAAATAAAGGTACAACTCCCGACTTGGTAAATACTTCCCATAGGCTATGGGAGGCCCAAGGTACAATGAGATGGTGGAAAATTATTTAAGATAAGGGAATCTTGCATAGAAGCATTTGTTTTTTTTGATATGAGAATTTTAGATAAATTAGGTAAGAGCTCATCAATAAGGGCGTAAGAGGTAGAAGGATCATTTCCTACATATTTTGATGTGGAAAATATGCCTTTGGTGGATGTAGACAATGTAGAGGTGTCGATAAATGGGTCTATAGGTATGGAAATTATAGGAGTAGAACATGAAGGATTGGTTGTGGGATTAGGATCTTTTCGGGGTCCTAATATGGTTTGTTTAGAGAATGGTTGAGCTATATGTAAAGGTGGAATTGATGGAGAAGAAGTAGATGATGTTATGGGTGTGTTTTTCACACGTTTAGACGGATGATGAGAATTAGGTTGTGTGGATGACAGAGCAGGGCAAAATTGAACTCCAACAGGTTCTACCAAAGCACACATATCAAAAGGTCTGGGATCACCATGGATAGTAACCAACTAATTTTTAAATTTGAATTTGACACATTGATGTAGAGTTGAGGGAACAGCCCACATCGCATTGATCCAAGGGCGACCCAAGAGTATATTGTACGATGTAGGGCAATGTACAATAAACACGGTCGTATCTAAGGTTCTTGGACCAACTTGCAATGGGATGGTGATAACTCCACATGTTTCTTGTGTTTCGTCATTGAAAGCTTTTATGATCATATCAATTCTTTTCATTTCATCACTTCTAAACCCAAATCTTTGGTAGAATTCAAAAGTGCAAATGTTTAGAGATGAACCATTATCAATCAAGACTCGTTTGACTGCTACATCTCCTATTAGGGCAGTAATATATAAGGGGTTATCCTTATGTAAATTATGTTGTGGTATATCTCTATCTCGAAAGTCAATACAATCGACTTCTCGAGTTATTATAGTATTGGTCATGGCTTCAGGTTGAATGTCTTGTGGTACCATCATTTGGCTTAATGTGAGCATTAGTTCATCTCTATGTGTAGGAGAAGATCTTAAAAGGTCCAAAAGGGAAATTTTAGCTATAATATTTGATAGTTGCTCATTAATATTATAAGGAGGTTTAGGTTGAACATTAGATGCATGATTCCCTTTATTAGGAATTTTCAAAACAAATGGAGCTGATCCATCGTTCTAAATTTGATCTTGTTGAGAATTTTGAGCCTGTTGTCTGGTAATAGCTCCAATGGTACCCACAATATTATTTTGTGGATGATGAATAGGTCTTGGTCTAGCTTTTATGGCTTGTTCATTGGAAAGTAATTGGTGAGAAGATGGTCTAGTAGTGACTCTTCTCGAAAATGGTTCTTTTGGAACCATAGAATTTGTGATAGGGTGAATAGTATCTGATTCATCTTCAAAAATATTCGATTGATTTGATGTGATTTCCATATCACTTTCAGTCTCATATTTTGTATCACTAATATTAGATATCTGAATATTATGTAGAGGTCTGGTCGTAACCATGGATAAAGTTGTGTCAAAAATTTACAGATCATGAGTAGGTAAGTGCCCACTAATAGTCCCTACATATCGGGTAGGAGGGGGAACATTATTATGCTCAATTTGATTAGCCACCTCTTTACCATGCTTTGGTAAAGGATGTTGAAATATGTCTAATGATTGATTGGCATTCTGATTCTGATTTTGGGGGATGTTCTTTTGAGCATTATTAGGAGGATTTGTTTAGGCTGGAAGGCTTGCACCTCCATCTCATTATTATCAATTAAGTCCTATATTTTATGTTTTAGTCTTTTACAAGAGTTGGTAGCGTGTCCAGGTCCTCTATGGAAATCACAGTGTAAATCAGCTTTGTATCCGAGTATAGTTGGATCAGGTTCCTGAATATTTGGTAATTGAATCATACCTTGTTCTAATAACTGGGATAGAATAGTTGATAGAGGTTTATTTAACCTCGTAAATTCTCGAGGAGGTTTATCAGGAGGTTTCAGTATAAATTTCTTGATTGTCTTCGCGGCATTGACATTAGCAAAATTTCTACTATCAGTGACTCCATCACCCACAACTTGTTTATTTTTATATTGGTTTCTGGATTTTTTCTCATCATCTTTCTTCTTAAGATGCCCTCTCCTAATGAGAGCATCTTCCACTCTTCGAGCTAAGTCTATAGCCTGATCGAAGGTGGTTAAGGTAGCAGTTGATAACTCATAGGATAATTGTTCTTGTAAATTATTAATAAAGATATCCAGCATCTCTCTATAAGGTAACACAAGGTGTAATTTTCCTATCAACTGTCTCCACCGAGCTAGGAAATTAGCAAAGCATTCATCTTTGTCTTGTTTTAAGTTGTACAAATCTTTAATGGTCACATGCCTTTCGATGTAGACACTAAATTGATGGACAAAAGATTCGGTTGTTTCCTCAAAATTCCTCAAGGAATGAGTGGGTAATTGATAGTACCACTCTAATGCCATTCCTCCTAAACTTTTTGGGAACATTTTTAGTAATAACAAGTCATCATGTGATATATCATGACATGCTATCCTAAACATACGAAGATGCTCTATGGGATCTTCGGTTCCTTTGTATATAGGTAGGACGGGCATAGGAAAGTGTTTAGGATATGGCCATTCTATGACTATAGGATCTAAAGGCTGACTAAACATCTCTCAATAATTGTATGAGGGACGGTAGGGATCTATCTGGTCCATGCGAGAAACTAGATGTTTCACCATGGCTTCCAGATTACTAGTTTGTCCACCATATTGGTTCGGTGGAACATGAGTATGGGATTTGTGAGCGTATGATGGCATGACATACGGATTAGATGCTATGTTGCTATTATGTAAAGTGTTGGTAGGAAGGGTATTATGAAGAAGATTTGTAGCTGTATTATGTTGTATCCCAGATTGTTGGAAATTGATGTTTGGCTTTGTTTTGGGTTTTTGTTGATTTGAGGTATATTGATCAATAGCTTGGCAAAATAAAGTAGTGAATGAAGTTTTATTTTATGTGGGAATGATTTTAGGCTTAGTAACAGGTTCCTTAGGTGGTTGGGTAACCTGTTTTTTTTGCATGTTCTGGATTATAACGGCCATATCCAAATTGGATGGTCCAACTTGATCACTTTCTTGATCAACGAAGGACAAAGGATTAGTGCGTGTGTGATATACTTCTTCTAGGGTTGCTTAAGTGTCACTAATTTGATCCTTGTCCATATGGACTGCTCTATTAAGAACACCAATATTAGTATTGATGAACTTCTAGAATTGTTCCATGTTGTCAAAAGTAACAGCTCCACTTGGAGACATTTTAGGGGATGAGGATCCTTCCTCTCTAATAGTTTCTTCTTGTTCATTTTCTACAACAACTCTTCTTATTTTTGGTGTAGAGTTCTTCTTCCTGAATTGGATCCTCAGGAAGGACATTTGGGTTATTTATTTTTTTTCCTAACCAATCTTCTTCTATTTCAGTTTGTTTTCCATTCCTAAGTCTAGTCATTGTGCTTAAACTTAGATTTTAGCAAATATATATATATATATATATATATATATGCGACAAGTTTGAGAGGTATATATTTTAATTATATACCTACTATAATACTTAAAAGAAAATGTTTTGATTTTGTTATATTTTTGTTTTGTTTTTGTTTTATGATTGTTTTTATGTTTTTATAACAATATTATAAAGACAACAAACAACATACTAAATGCAAGAAATAACAATAATAAAATAATGGCTTAGTTTTCTATAAATAGTTTATGGATATCATTAATAGGATCAAGTTCATCAGGAGTCATGAAATGCTCCTCTTCAAATTGGAAATGTTCTTTCAAGAATTTGATAAAATGTGCTATGGTGATATTATCTATTTCATACTCTGACTTGTAGAAATAAAGTTCATAGCAATACTCTCGATATAACACAGCTCTAGGAACTATATTCCATATTTTTCTATCCGTAAGAATGACCTCTTGATCTTCTGTACGAGACAAAAATTTATGTATTACAATTGCATTGTCGAGGTATTCCTCAAAGGTGTACAATTCAAAAGACACAAGGGATCTTTTATCAACTAACCACCTATGGCAAACTCTCTGAAGTTCATGGTATAAATTCACCTGATTAGGATCCAGGATTCTATCTAGGACAAACCTCTTAATTTGCCTAAGTTCTGTTGACCTAGATGAAATAATACCCAATATCCTATTAAGTTCGTCCCACAAAGGTGGAACTCTATATGTTTGAGATAGTCTAAGCAAAGAATTAATTTCTATGGCTACTAATTGATTTTCAACATTTATAGTGACAACTCGTCTTTTATTATAATCTACCATCTAAATATGATGTGCAAACTCAACAGTTTTCTAGTGATTCTAGATGCATTGATATATATATATATATATATATATTTTTTTTTTGTTTTCAAAAGGTTTTTAGTTTCACGTCGGGTTCACCAAAATGTATCGATCCAAATTTTTCATGCCCTTACCTTCAGGCTAAAGGATCCATGCCCGAAAGGGGGATGCGAGAAGGATGGAACAATACCTCAGACTGAGAGGCCCTTTGAAGGTCGTGCCTCTCGAGGGAGGGGTATCAGGGTGAATTTTTGATGTATGGTGGGGTTCACCAGGAAACATTGAGTGGCAGTTTCCATGCCTAGGTTGAGAATGGGTTTGATGTGTTCATTTTTATGCTTAATCATTCAAATTCCTAGGTTTTTCCAAATTAATCTAAGCTATTCTATATGCAAATACTGATTTATGTGAAGGCAAAAAGCATGAATAAGTGTAAAATGCAAAAAATGTGCTAAATGAGAAAGAACATATCTGATTTCGGATGTCTAATGAATATTCTAAGGCTTGTAGAAGTCCAGATCGTCTCGAATTTGATAGAATCATCTGAAATTGCACAGAATCGTCCTAGATCACAGTCGATCGTCTGAGATCAGATAGGATCGTCGTCGACCTGACGAATTCGTCAAAAACCTGCAATCACAAAAACAGATACCAAAAAACAAAAATGCAATTGCAAAAGGAAGGGGAAACAATGGAAATGATAGTATAAATGCTAGAATGACAACTTCAAATAACATATTCAAGAAAATGCATTATTTTAACAATTTATTTTAACTTTATCATGTATGTAAGCTAGATGAGGTGAACTCCAGAATGCAAAAATGAAATAAAACAGATTAATGCAGAATGAAACAAGAAAGAAAGGGTCAAAAATGCAAACTCAGGGCACTGGTTGCCCCCAATCTTGACTACAGTTGAAATCGCCTACAATCGTACGAAATTATCTCGGATGTCGACAGGATTGTCTGAAATCGTACAGGATCGTCTGCGACGATCCGAGCTTGCTCTAGATGAAAAATAGTAAACTTCCTGCAAGAAAAGCTTGAAATATGCAATGCAAACAATAATGCGAAGGTGTCCTAATGCATGAAAATCTAAGGTTGTAGAGAAAATCATCCAGGGGGAGATTCAAGGAAAATCCTAAGTTTAAATAGGATTTAGGGAGAGGTTAGGAGGTTGGAGATCATCCTAATTTGGGAGATCTCCAATGGGGAAGTCTCTAACTGCACAGACACGATTTCTGCCCAAGTTAGAGAAGTTGTTGATGAAGAAAACAAGCTTATACTGAGAGGGGGGGTGAATAGTATAAGACCTCTTTTTAATTTTTCCATTATACATCAAAACAATAAAGCAATATACCCAAAGCAATATCAAAGCAATGCACAATATCATCCACAAAGTGACACCAATTTTAACATGGTTCACCCAGATTGGCTGGGCTACGTCCACAAAAATTTTCTCTAAAAGTTATCTCAAATTTCTTTGGGAATCCTTCCCAATTACAATGTTTATGAGCCTCCGCCCAAAGGAGACACCTTCCCCCAATCAGAATTTATGAGCCTCTGCTCAAATGAGATACCTTCCCCCAATCAGAATTTATGAGCCTCTACTCAAAGGAGATACCTTCCCATCTGCTCTGGAAATGATCCCTCAGAAGATCAACTACCTCTACCTCTTGCCAGCATGTGGAACTCATTTCCACCGAAGACCTCCTGTCCTCAATGCTTAGCCTAAGAGACCTCTGCCTTCTATGATCACATCCACAACAGCTTAGCAACCTGTACCAAACACAGTCAATCAGTCTAGTACAAGTCTTCCTCTATCTATCATATTTGTCCAACTCTTGAACAAATCAATCCTCTGCATACAAGCCTTCTCAAAGACTTGCCAAATCTGTCCTCAGGTTCTTCTCATAGAACCAGTGCACCTCTGTCCTCAAGTTCTCTGATAGAACTATCAAACTCAGCTCACAAGTCATTTGCTAGGACCTGTCCAAATCTGCTCACAAGTCCCCACCAGAACCTGTCCAAAACTGCTCACAAGTCCCCACCGAAACCTGTCCAAAACTACTCACAAGTCCCCACCGGAACCTATCCAAAACTGCTCACAAGTCCCCACCGAAACCTATCCAAAAACTCAGCAAGCTCACCAAGAAAAAACTTTCTTAGTAGGAAATCACAAGGTGAATTGTTAGAGACCCAATGTGATTTGTCAACCTCATAGAAGCATAAAGAGAATTTTTAGAGACTCAATATGTTCTATACTCAACTCCCAATCTCAAAACTCAAATCAAATCAACTCAACTCAATATCTGAAATGGATAGGATAGAATGCTTTCTTTCAAGAACATGAAACCCCAACAATTGCCAACTATGCAAGGAATCACATAACAATGATACTCATGTTCTTTTCACCATCAATTAGGGCTTCAACAACAATGCTCATCAACCAAATCTCAATCAACACCATTCAACTCAAAACACAACCTTGAAGCATTTCATAATCAAAATCAGAAAAGGAAACTAGTAGAACTCCTTTTCTCTCCAGTATTGTTTGAAAAAAAAGCATCCACCAACTCAAATCACAATAGCACAAAACAACTTTTCAAATCATCAACAAAGGAGTAAGCCCAACATTCTAACCAAGTAAAGAATAGCTTGATTCTTACCACCTTAATGAAAACAAATGTCAATCTCAAAGCTGCCCACTTAAGGTTACACAACTTCACACAAGAAGTAATTTTAACCTTAAAACATCATGCTTTCATTTCCATAATCAACCAAAAGCACTCTCAACATTACAAGAAATATTTATCCCTTATACACCTTATTTCTCCCTTATAGTCTTATCAACAATAAACTTTATCTCTCATAAGAATGAAATAAGATAATGCAAACAACACCTTCAAAAGAATCTTTTATCCAAATAAAACAAGCTTCAAACTCCTTATAACCCCTAAGCTATTTTTCTCTCTAATAAACTTCCTCCATCCGCAAAATACACTTAGCAAAAATTAATTTCGAAAATACCTTGGCCAACATCAAAAATCGCGCTATGGAGAAATTGCGCACGAATTCTAACACCACCCGTTGTGTCCACTTCAACAAAGAAAAACCCTTTTGCGTTATTCGAACACAAAACCTCCTATTCGGGTAGCGCACCAACAGCCTAGCCGCTATCGGTGCACCAAAGGTGTTCGATGAGGTTTGAACCTCACTCTGTTTCCCTTGTACCTTTTGCGCCAGGGCTAAAATAAACAACAGTCCTCCTTGTCTTCTGACGCAAACGATGACGACAAAACCTTACGACGGATACAAAAAATGAATGACGGATATCCGAATAGCGGATCACGAAATCACGAGGAATAAAATGAACATCAGATCACGAATTCACAGCGAGCAACACTTTTTGGAAATGTGGATGGGGTACTCTTTGATCTTCATCGTGGGATATTTATATGCATATTTCCCATAAACTCTTGACATCAGTGAGGAGTTTAACACGTTGGCGAAGGAGTTTAACATGTCGGTGGAGGTCTTGGCTAGCGCCCACAATATCAGAACATAGCGCCCACAAAGTTAAGACATTTGCGCCATGGGTTAGGATAACCTAATGCAAACAATAAATTAATATTTATTTAAAAATAATTAAAAGGAACCTTAACAAGGTTTTTAATTATTTAAATAAATACTTCCTCTTGGACCCAAATGCATTAAACTAATGCATCCACCCGTAATATTTAAACCTGCCAACTTGGGGTTTACAAAAGACCTTTAAAACTGTCATGTCGTAACCTTCATCAAAACAAATTATTTGACATCAAATCAAATTTCTTCAAGAGCTTCTTGACATCAATGACAACTTATACACTTGAGCAAAGGCAATGTACCCAAAGTACCCAAAATTGCCAACAATATCCCCCTTTGTCATTGATGGCAAACCTTTACTAAAAACACTTCTCAAGAGCCAAAATTGAAACCAACTGTGCTAACAACTGACCAACTGTGCCCACAACTAAGAATCTTCCTTTGAAGTTTTGCTCTCCCTGACTTGAAGCTCTCCTCTTCATTTTGAATCTCTCCCCTTTACTCATATCTCTCCCCCTTTGTCATCAATGGCAAAGGGTCACCTTTGGTGCTCGAGACTAAGAATGAGCCTCTTAGCTTAGTCCCTCCCCCACCTCCTAATGAGGTGATTAATTTTAGGGTGGGAGTAAAACTCCCATTAGGCACTGATCATCATCAGCATCTATAACTTCCTTGTCGGGCCTTCTCTTGAATCTTTGCCCATATTCCTGTTCTTGTCACTATTCTTGTTCTTGTTCTCATCCCTGTTCTTGTCCATGCCTTGATCCTTGGACCTGATCATGCCACTGTTCCTGTTCCTATATTCTAGAATTTCAGCTCTACACTGTCTGATTATGTGACCTTCATTGTTGCACTTGAAACACTTGACGATGTTGTTTCTCCGAGGTAAACCTGATCTTTGAATCCACTAGTTCTGACCAAACCTGTTCTGACCAAACCTGTTCTGACCAAACCTATTCTGACCAAACCTATTCTGGCCAAACCTGTCCTGACCAAACCTGTTCTGACCAAACCTGTTCCTGTTATTTGCATTGCAATAAACTACCTTGTGCCCAAACTATTGACAAGAGTATTAATACCCTTGAAAGTAACTAGCACTTCTGAAACTATCATTTACCTTCTTCACTTGAGCCATGCAATGTGAAGCCATGTGACCAAACCTGTGACAAGCAAAACATCTACCTTGAAACTTTCCTTTATTTGACCTCTTAGGTTCTGAAAACTTTTTCTTCTCATTATGAATTCTATTTTCTGTTTCTATGCATCTATCATTCAAGGACTCCTTTTCTGAAATACTTTCCTCATCAGAAATCTCTTCCTTTTGGAGTCTCTTACTAGACTCTCCAACTTGTTCCTTGTGTGGCTTAACAAAACTAAGGCCTGTTTTATCTGTTGTCTTTCTTTGACCTTTGATGAGTGACTTAACCTTTTTGGAGCTATCATGGAACCTGTAAATCTTATCCTTGTACTCTTTAGTTTCCTCTTTCAAAGAAGCCATTTTCTGTTCTAACTCACTATACTCAAGAACCTTAGACTCTAACTCATCCTTGAGTTCATGTGTCTAAGATATAGAGAAGTCAAGACTTTCTATAAGATCATCTCTCTCCATACAAAATTCATCTAACTTATCCTTGAGTCTAGCATTCTTCTTTATTTCCTTTTTCAAATCACTAAGAGCACTAATAAGTTCACCTTTAAGATCTACTTCACCTTTCTCTATATCTTCCTCTATTTGTTTGCTTTTTGAATCATCAAAGCCTTTTTCAGATTTCTTATCACTAGAGGTGCTACCCTTTTCAAAAACCATACATGCATCTTCCTTATAGTTTTTTGAAGCATCCTCATACATACTAGAAACCAAATCATTATTTGTGCAATCATCCTCAAGGTGACCAAAGTTTCCACATCTAAGATATTTCATGATAATGAATCTATGTTTCGGTTCTTCCTCCTTTTATGATATGAACAACATCTCATTTTATTTATCACTTGAAGAACTTTCACTATCACTACTAGAACACTTACTTGCTTTGTCTAGGTAGAAACTCTTCTTGTGCTTGTGAGAATACCTCTTTCCTTGATTGCTATGCTCATATTTGTTTTTCCTGTGATGCTTGTGCTTTTCAAAATCCTTGCTCTTAGAATCTTGTTTATCTTCATCACTTTCATTCTTGGGAACAGTACAGTAAGTAGCATAATGACCAAACTTTCCACAATTGAAACATCTTACATTTTTCATACTTTTGTGCTTTCTAGAGAACTTACATTTCTTGTCTGTAATATGCCTCTTCATCACTAGAAGACTCATCACTATCTTGAAGTCTGTTTACCCTTGTATTTCTTGGTAGCCTTGAAAGTCGCCTCTTTCTTGACATCAACCTTCACTTGAGTTCTCAACTCAAATGCTACAAGTATACTATGGAGCTCATCCTTTTTCAACTTATCCAAATCTTTAGCTTCCTCAAAAGCAGAAATCTTTTCACTAAATCTATTAGGAAGAGATCTTAAAATCTTATCACAAACATCATTTTCAGCAAGCTCAAGACCTAAGTATTTCATGGATTTAACAACCTCATCCATACGAAGCATGTAGTCACTAATATTTTCATCATCATTCATCTTGAGTTGTTCAAACATACCTTTGAAGTGTCTCAACTTGGCCTTTCTGACATTTGTATCACTTGTATGAACCACCTTCAACTGTTTCCACATTTAACTAGCTGTCTTGCAGTGAATCACTTTGGTGAGATCTGTTTTCTATAAGCCTTTCAGGATTGCATTCATTGCTTTTGAATTGCTATGATGTAGGAGAATTTCTTCTTTAGTATTAGGACCATGTTCAGGAATAGTGTACTCATCTTCAATCACTTCCCAAACCTCATTCCCAAGTGCCATTAGATGAACCTTCATCCTTGCACTCCAAAGACCAAAATCTGACCCATCAAGAATAGGTGTCTGCATTGCCACTTGAATGATCCATTGTGTTCTTTACTAGCTTTTCATTCAAGTCATTAAACTTTTTGAAGGCACCTGCTTTGATACCAATTGTAGAACACAAGCTTATACTGAGAGGGGGGGTGAACAGTATAAGACCTATTTTTACTTTTTCCATTATACTTCAAAACAGTAAAACAATATACCCAAAGCAATATCAAAGAAATGCACAATATCATCCACAAAGTGACACCAATTTTAACGTGGTTCATCCAGAATGGCTGGGCTACGTCTACAAAACTTTTCTCTAAAAGTTATCTCAAAGTTCTTTGGGAATCCTTCCCAATTACAATGTTTATGAGCCTTGGCCCAAAGGAGATACCTTCCCCAATTAGAATTTATGAGCCTCTGCTCAAAGGAGATACCTTTCTCCAATTAGAATTTATGAGCCTCTGCTCAAAGTAGATACCTTCCCCTCTACTCTGGAAATGATCCCTCAGAAGATCAACTGCCTCTAGCTCTTTCTAGCACATGGAACTCCTTTCCATCGAAGACCTCCTATCCTCAATGCTTAGCCTAAGATACCTCTAACATCTATGATCATGTCCACAGCAGCTTAGCAACCTGTACCAAACATAGTCAGTCGGTCTAGTACAAGTCTTCCTCTGTCTGTCAAATCTGTCCAACTCTTGAACAAATCAATCCTCTGCATACAAGCCTTCTCAAAGACTTGCCAAATCTATCCTCAGGTTCTTCTCATAGAACCAGTGCACCTCTGTCCTCAAGTTCTCTAATAGAACTATCAAACTCAGCTCACAAGTCCTCTACTAGGACCTGTCCAAATCTTCTCACAAGTCCCCACCGAAACCTGTCCAAAACTACTCACAAGTCCCCATAAAAACCTATCCAAAATTGCTCACAAGTCCCCACCGGAACCTGTCCAAAACTTCTCACAAGTCCCCACCGAAACCTATCCAAAAACTCAGCAAGCTCACCAAGAAAAAAACTTTCTTAGTAGGAAATCACAAGGTGAATTGTTAGAGACCCAATGTGATTTGTCAACCTCATAGAAGCATAAAGATAATTTTTAGAGACTCAATATGTTCTATACTCAAATCCCAATCTCAAAACTCAAATCAAATCAACTCATCTCAAACTCAATCTCAAATCTGAAAACTCAAATCAATATCTAAAATGGATAGGATAGAATGCTTTCTTTCAAGAACATGAAACCCCAACAATTGCCAACTATGCAAAGAATCACATAACAATGATACTCATGTTCTTTTCACCATAAATTAGGGCTTCAACAACAATGCTCATCAACCAAAGTTCAATCAACACCATTCAACTCAAAACACAACCTTGAAGCATTTCAGAATCAACATCAAAAAAGGAAACTAGTAGAACTCCTTTTCTCTCCAATATTGTTTGAACAAAAAGCATCCACCAACTCAAATAACAATAGCACAAAACAACTTTTCAAATCATCAACAAAGGAGTAATCCCAACACTCTAACCAAGTAAAGAATAGCTTGATTCTTACCAACTTAATGAAAACAAATGTCAATCTCAAAGCTACCCACTTAAGGTTACACAACTTCACACAAGAAGTAATTTTAACCTTAAAACATCATGCTTTCATTTCCATAATCAACCAAAAGCACTCTCAACATTACAAGAAATATTTATCCCTTATACACCTTATTTATCCCTTATAGTCTTATCAACAATAAACTTTATCTCTCATAAGAATGCAATAAGATAATGCAAACAACTCCTTCAAAAGAATATTTTATCAAAATAAAAAAGCTTCAAAATCCTTATAAATCCTAAGATATTTTTCTCTCTAATAAACTTCCTCCATCCGCAAAATACACTTAGCAAAAATTAATTTCGAAAATACCTTGGCAAACATCAAAAATCGCGCTATGGAGAAATTGCGCACGAATTCTAACACCACCCGCTTTGTCCACTTCAATGAAGAAAAACCCTTTTGCATTATTCGAACGCGGAACCTCCTGTTCGGGTAGCGTGCCAATAGCCTAGCTACTACTGGTGCGCCAAAGGCATCCGATGAGGTTTGAACCTCACTCTGTTTCCCTTGTACCTTTTGTGCCAGGGCTAAAATAAAAAATAGGCCTCCCTGTCTTTTGACATGAATGACGACGACGAAACCTTACGACGGATACAAAAAATGAACGACGGATATCAGAATAGCGAATCATGAAATCACAGCGAGGAAGAAAACAAACATCAGATCACGAATTCACAGCAAGCAACACTTTTCGAAAATGCGGATGGTATAATCTTTGATCTTCATCATGGGAGATTTATATGCATATTTCCCATAAACTCTTGACGTCGTCGAGGAGTTTAACACATCGGCGGAGGAGTTTAACACGTCGACGGAGGTCTTGGCTAGCACCCACAATCTTAGAACATAGCGCCCACAAAGTTAAGAAATTTGCGCCATGGGTTAGGAGAACCCTAATTTAATATTTATTTAAAAATAATTAAAAGGAACCTTAACAAGGTTTTTAATTATTTAAATAAATACTTCCTCCTGGACCCAAATGCATTAAACTAATGCATCCACCTGTAATCTTTAAACCGGCCAACTTGGGGTTTACAAAAGACCTTTGAAACTGTCATGCCGTAACCTTCATCAAAACAAATTATTTGACATCAAATCAAATTCCTTCAAGAGCTTCTTGACATCAATGACAACTTATACACTTGAGCAAAGGCAATGTACCCAAAGTACCCAAAATTTCCAACAGCTTGAAACAAAAGCTAATTATGAAAATTCAATTTTGGGACGAAATCGTCTGGACGTTCTACTCCAAACGAATTTGTTAGATCTAAGACGATTTCATCTAATCGACAACAATATCGTCCAACGATCACAAAAAATCCTAAAAATGGCACGAAAAATGAGGGGAATGGTTGAACAGGCAGTTTCAGGGTTAAAATTAAAATTTTATTATTTTTACTAAGGTTTAACTGCGCCAATTTTAGGGTGCTACAAATGACAACTCATCTACTCAAAATTTCTAACATTAACATCTTACGCCATCCAACAGCCACATTTGTAGGCACAGTTGTAATACATTCCTTCTACACACTAGGAATAACAACTCCAATACCCACCCTATTCTCAGGCTACAACCACCTTAGCACCATCCTTTACACCTCTATCACCCAAGCTCCAACTCTCGTAAGAGGAAGTCAAAATGCTAAATCTTCGTACAACTAGTTATGTGCCTCAAAACCCCATATACACTGACTTGTGCAACGAGACTGTTCACCCATTAGTTCTCATTCCCCCTTACCCCTACCGCTTTGAGATTCTAAAATTTAATAAGTTAAAATGTAAGGAGGACCCCTGTGAGCATGTCAATAATTACTACTCATCTTGATATCAGCTTCATAGTAGCGATATCCTCATGTTACATACATTTTCTCTCTCACTTTAGGGATAAGCCCTTGACTAGTACAACATGCTCTCATTCCATAGCCTATTCACCTTTGACCAAATAGGCCAATTCATTATTAGAGAAATTTTCTATTAATATCAAAAATAAAATCAACTTCTTTGATGTCTATGCCTTATGACAGGCCAAATGCAAGCCCATTACAGAATTTATCTCTCACTAGAGATCATTCATTCATGACCTCGCTCACAACCTCCCATATGCTAAACTAGTTACACTCTTCTCCAAGAGTTTCCATAAACACATCTCCACATCCTTATAGCTTCATCAAAGTTGCACATTTGAGGAAGCTATCACTCAATCCAAGGTTATAAAGGACATCATAGTCCAATCTGGCAAGATCAAGCTTAGAGAAAAACCATCCTACAACTCTAAATTTCACTTCAATTGCTATGCACCAAATCAACCCTATCCTAGACCACCACAAACCAACCAAGTAGCAGCAATTTCTCCAACTTCTTCATCCATATCATGACTTCCCACTCCATAGCAATAGTTGTTCCATAATAGCACGCTTCTTCCACCTACACCACCACAAACTCGTGGTCTTCACCCAAAAATTCCACAGTATAATTTGACCCTACTATCTGAGCCTTAACCAGCCCTGTTTCAAAGATTGTATGATGAGGTCATATTACCCGATTGAACATTTGACCTCTTGATCCAAATCAACTCAAGTCCCATGGATATATCAAGTAGGTCTTCTATGCATATCATCAATAGCATGACCATGATATTGCTCCTTTTGTGGTCTTTTCTAGGATCTCATTTACCAGGTGAAAACATGAGATTTCTGAAAACAAAAAGGATAGACTAAAAATGCAATGTAAACGAAACTAAAATAACGCTTAAACCCTATGTTATTGAAAAATGCGTAAAAATAAAGAACATGAACACAAGATATCAAAGCAATATAAAATATGGCCCTTTTATTGATATGCTTTTCAAATTTGTGTTACAATGCATCTCCTTCCTTTTTAGGGGATAGGAGCATTAAATGTTGGTCTTTTACAACTTGTTTCAGAATTCCTTCTTCCGCGTGCCCACATATAAGATGGGCGAACCAAAACGTTGCCGCCGCTTGTGTTGGTAAAAGTAGATTCCTCGCTGCTCTTCTAATGCTGAAAATCTGCGTTCAAAGAAACAAACAAAGAATCAGTAGCACCTATGTATGAAAAATAAAAGATAAATATAATGATGGTTAAAATGAGTCCAAATAAACTAAAAACTTGACAAAAGCATAAACATGAAACTAGCTAAATACTACAAAATAAATAGTCACCAAAAGCAATAAAGTGAGGGGTGCCCGAAGGCAAACCACCCACGGGTGAAACTTTGTTTCGACACCAATCCGCTTGGGATGGGTCCGAAACCTGTTGTGATGTGTTGTCGACAAATTGGTAGGATATTGTGGTCAGAAAAATCAGGTTTTGGTTCTTGATTATCCTGCCCTCCAAAGTCACCCAATAACCTCTCTTTCGATTAAGAGATTATGGATGTTAAAATCACAAATCGAGCAAGTGTGAATTAGCAGCACTTCGTCGCTCAAAATGCTCCTTCTCTGTATCTCTTTTGGGTGAGGAAGCTCACCATTTTATAGACCCAAGGGGTCTCTTTGAAATAACATGCAAAAGTGCTACTTAGCATGAATGTTTTTTCAGGGAAGAGAAGACTTCTCCCCGATCAAGGGCTTCATAATCTCTCAGAATCGTCGTTGCATGTCCAAAAGAACTCACTCGCACTCCCATGCAATGAAGGGAGAGTTAAGTAGCTATTTTTAGTTGTCATGAAAAAGCCCACTCTCACTCCCATGCAATGAAGGGAGAGTCAAGTGGCATATCTGAGTTGTCCTAAAAAGCTCACTCTCATTCCCATGCAATGAATGGAGAGTCAATTGGCAGATATGAGTTGTCAAAAGAACTCACTCGCACTCCTATGCCATGAAGGGAGAGCTAAGTGGCAGTTCTGAGTTGTCATGCATCGAGGTCTGACTTTTTGCTGGTCAAACCTAGCATTCGTCCCACCCTAGAGCGAGCGCTGGTAATCATCTCTGGGTGAAACGAGTACCAATTTGCACTCGTCTCTGGGTGAAATGAGTACCAATCCGCACTCGTCCCTGGGTGGAGCGAATAAGTAGCAGAGTGTCTAAAAGGTGCCAAATTGATCTCTGACTTGTAAAACTATTGTGTGAGTGGTTAGAACCACTGTTTTAACCTCTGGGGCTGCCCTGGGGGCTATGTGTGTTAGTGCGATCAGTGTTTGCAGTCACATAATCGGATTGGTGCTATTTTGGTGTCTACAGATGCCCCTTTTTGGGAAGCGCTGCACATGGTGCAGTGCTGAGAAAAAATAGATAACCAAAGCACTAATGATTAGGGTTTCTCAGTAACCTAACCAACTCTTGATGCCCCAAGTATGGAAAGGGCATGCATTCTTGAATCCTTGCATCTGACGAGCTAAGGAATTTGATTTCAAGTATTAACCTATTTTGGTGAGGTGTGACTTGAGCTTGGACATTGATTAGTCATGAATAGGCAAAGGGCGCAACCTTTTGTCCACGGGGGAACCTTGTGTTCATGCTTCGGGAATGCCAAGTGTTTGATCAATTTTGTGATTATTGCTTGTTTGCTGCCCCAAGCAGGAGCGTGATTATCTTTGTCAATGATTCTTTGAATGCATGCCATTGCCTTGATTGGGTGTGTGTTTGTTGATTGGTGACTTAAGTGTGACTACCCCCTCAAGCGACGAATCGATGAAGGAATGACTGCCATGAGAAAAGCGACGAGTCGCTTGACCCAAGATGACTTAAGTGAGGGTGCCTTCAGATGTTATTCGATGAATGCTCGAGCAGTTTCTCGATTGTTTTGACCTATTTTTGGTGGGTGTGAACCCATTTTAGGACGCCATTTGGAGTGAACATTGGTGAAAATCTGATCTCTCATGGAGCGGTCCGGCCATGGTAGCCTTCTTTGGGAGACAGATAAGGACATTGTAAACCCCGACGTTTGTTTTTTTTTTATGCCAAGAGCACTTCTGTCCGGCAATTTTTAGTGGTTTTGTGTGGCATTTGTCATTTTTATATTTTGGTTGTTTTGTTGTGTTTGTTTTTTTTTTTTTTTTGTGGCTTGTTTTTATGTATGTGTTTGATGTATGCAGATGCGATTATGAATGTGATGTTTCTAATTTGTATGATGTATGGATATGGAATGAATGAAATGAGTTGTTGATGATGTGTCGATGCACCATAGACTGTACAAGATTTGACTGACTTGCTATACTAATGGGATGACTTTGTGGAATGACTTTGCATGTGATAACTGTGTGTTTTTTTGTTTTTTTTTTTGCATATGTTATGATGGTGATGTACGTAATGAAATGTACCAGTTGTTTTAAAATGTAGTTAAGCTTTTTTGAGATTCAGATATTTTAACTAACCAACCAAGATTGTACATTTATCTCACAAGACTTTAGAACAAGGTTTAAATTCGACTTGAATTTAACCAAGTGAGTTCACATCCCTGTGTGTGCAATTGAGTTCGTTTATGTGGTATTTGTCAGGATACCGCCAGTGCCAGATAGGCTATCAACCAAACCTGTACTGAGGATCACCTAATTAGCTCCACTAACTCTGTTGTTTGTATTTAGCAAGATTAATCCATGGGACAATCTAAGGTACCATAAGCTAGCTCATCCACATGCAAACATTGGTCTATGCACATGCAAAGCTAATGTGACAGACATATCGTCATGCGGTTAGGATACCACCATTGCTAGGTAGGCTATCAACCAAACCTGTAATGAGGATCACCTAGATGGTTTTCAAATGCTGAGAATTCTAGGGATTCAAGTTCAGGCTTGTGTATTGGTTCAATGGTTTGGATACTTACTCGTCTATATAGTGATGAAAATCACTGTTTATTTTTCTATTTTTTTTTTTTTTTTTTGAGCAAGGATTTTGAATAGTGGTGATAACCACTGTTAGTTGATTTTGTATTTTGAGCTTTGTAAGGTTGAGCTTGTGAATGGCCTTGATCCTGTTGGCCTTGGGGATGACTACCCATCCTATTCAGGGACGTGTAGTACGAATCCTTATGACTTTGGGAATCAAGGGGATGATGGAGAGTATGAAGTAAGGGCTTTGATCTTTTAGGCCTTGGGGATGACTACCCATCCTGGTTAGGGGTGGATAGTACGAATCCTTACAACTTTGAGACCAAAGGTGAATGGAAAGGGTTGTGATGATGATTTGTTGGTATTTTGTTTGTGAATGGCGTTGATCCTTTTAGGTCTTGGGGATGACTACCCATCCTTGGCAGGGACGTGTAGTATGAATCCTTACAATTTTGGGGACCAACTATGATTGGGATTTGGGGGAGTGATGAAAACCACTATTTATGATGGGGAATGGATAGGGAAGAACTCGTCCTTTTGTCAATTCTCAGCATTCTGGAACCATTCGCACAGGGGGATGAACAGGCTAATCTTTCACCCAGGGTACCCGAAACTGCTTTGTAGGTTGTTCTTACGTTCACACAACTTAGGAATTATTTTATGTGTTTTAAGTTGTGTTGGGATGCTACGTAACAAGGTGTAATCCAAGTAAAAATTTCCCGTGTAAAATCTGTTTAACTATGTACAGTTTTGGCTAGAAATTTAAAGATAGCTGAATGACGAAAACCCTATATACATTAGGAGACAACTGACGATGCTAAAAATGGCGATGGTGCTATTCTAGATGTAGGCGTTTATGAAAATGGATCTGATGTGGAAAAGGATGGAATTGCCAAGTAATGACTGTCTATGGTGCTTTTGACTTGTATGACCTAGCAAATGTATAATGTATGGATGCGATGCCTAATGCAACCTATATTTTTGTATTTTGATTTTTTATGAGAATGCATGGAATTGAAATGCAATTGTTTTTGTGATTCTTGATTTTTATGAGAATGCTGGAATGGAAATGCAAATGTTTTTGTGATGTTTGATTTTTTTTTTTGAGTATGCATGGAATTGAAATGCAAATGTTTTTGTGATTTTTTTGATGATTATATTGTTTTTGTTGATTTTTTAATATTTATTTTGACCAAGCAGTTATGGTAACGCTTGGAGCGTTTGGTGTTGACCAAAGGGTTTATAAATACCTTTGGGGCATTTAGGGTTGACCAAGCGATTATGAGAATCCTTGGAGCTTTTGGCTTGACCAAAGGGTTTAGAGATACCTTTGGGGCATTTAGGGTTGACCAAGCGATTATGAAAATCCTTGGAGCTTTTGGCTTGACCAAGTTTATAGATACCTTTGGAGCTTTTAGGTACCAAGTATTATGAAATCCTTGGAGCTTTTGCTTACCAAAGGTTTATGATACCTTTGGAGCTTAGGTACCAATGATTGCGTAATCCTTGGAGCTTTTGGCTTGACCAAAGGGTTTATAGATACCTTTGGAGCTTTTAGGGTGACCAAGTGATTGCGATAATCCTTGGAGCTTTTGGGGGTGACCAAGGGATTGCGATAATCCTTGGAGCTTTTGGCTTGACCAAAGGGTTTATAAATACCTTTGGAGTTTTTAGGGTGACCAAGTGATTGTGATAATCCTTGGAGCTTTTGGGGTGACCAAGGGATTGCGATAATCCTTGGAGCTTTTGGGGTGACCAAGTGATTGCGATAATCCTTGGAGCTTTTAGGGTGACCAAGTGATTGCAATAATCCTTGGAGCTTTTAGGGTGACCAAGTGATTGCGATAATCCTTGGAGCTTTTAGGGTGACCAAAGGGATTGCAATAATCCTTGGAGAATTTGGTGTAATCCACCTGCTCTTTAGGGAATAGAGGTACCCCCAGCTTGATGATCTTTGTGCACCGGATCTGGCTCTATAGGAATTGGCACGAATGGATCGGCCTTATGCATGGATAGGAGGACAGGGTCTGCCTTCGGCACTGATGGTGCTATGATATCTCTGGGTGGAAGTTTCTCACGATCTTCCCAAAGGAGCGGGATCAACATGTGATGCCAGTGGGCCGGGTCTATGCGCCACTCATGCCCTAGTCTTATGCCTAATTGTGCCATCAGTTCATCATGGGTGACAGGGTGATTGTGTCGTCATGCATGATTGAGATATTCCATCTCAGTTTCATCTTCGTAATCATTGTTGATGATCCAAAGGCCCTCATTGGCCCCGACAGCTGTCTGTGACATTCTAGGCTCGTCTTGCTCGAGCAGATTGACATGGTCCCGATGGGGTTGTTCCACGCTTTACGGGGGGACCTAATTTTCTTGCAATGGCACGGGCTCGATGGGAGCCTCCAAAGGGAATAATGTTAGGAGAATTTTGTGATGATCATCCATGGGGACCACCTGTGAATTAGTGTTGTCAGACTCGAACGGGTCCCATGGCGCTATTGCATATGCTGACTCGTCTTTGGCGAGAGAGTCAGGCTCATCAGAATCTGGTGATTTTGAGATATGGAAGACCTCGTCATCAGGTAGCTCTACAACCAGGGGTTGATCCTCTTTGAGAGGAGTTTCGTGTAAGTTGGGCTTTTGGGGCCCCAAAATCTTGGTCTCTACCGACTCTAAGTGCTCGGGAACGCATTGCTTGTATCGAGGGATTTGAGCTCCTCCTGTTTGATTTGTTCCCATTGCAGGTTGTGGGGAACTTGATGCCTTGGGAGGGATGACCAAATAGCACCCCCCTGCCTTGGTAGGGCATTTCATCCCACTCTTCTTCTCACTCAAGTTCCTTAGAGGCTTCTTGAAGAATTTTTGAGGGTGGCCCATGAACCTGGGTGGGTGCCTGAAGAAGGTGCCCATCATTGGTCTTAGGATTGGCCTCCCGCTCAAGTCTAGGAGGCATCGAGGGCAACATTTGATAAGGTCATGGAGACCTGTCTTGCACCCAGTTGTGTCTCTCATAATGTTCTGTCTTATGCGTGTGAGGGGTTGGAGTCCTCACCTACATAGTGTGTTGGAACAACTCATCCTCCTGGCATTGAATGCACTCTTGATTTAGAAGATACTGTTGCTCTAACTATTGTTGTTCTAGCTCAAGTAGCGTGAGTTATGTGCGATATGCTGGGTAGATTCTAAGATAGTAGGTCCTGCCATCTCATGTCTAGAAGGCCTAGATGCCTCTCCTGGATATCTATCTCGGTCATGGTGATCCGAGATCTCTATAGGCCGCCTCCCTCTGTTGGGGGTAGCGGCATTCCCCCGAGGCTTTGGCCTCAGTAGGTGATCCTGATAGCTAGCGATTGCGAGGCGTATTGATCTTCGCGATGTATATTGCTCTTGAGGAAGGTAAGGGTTTTCCTTGTGCTCTCTTTCATAAGTGAAAAAGGGATGGACGGAGTTGGCTCACCCTGCCTGAGGAGCCTTGTGCTCTGGATTTGTCCTTGTAGTCCTGACAACTAGAGGGGGTGAAGGAGGGATAGTGTAATGATGTGGTTCCTCCCATCGAACCCTATGTTGACCTAGCGCTTCATCACGTGGTGACCACTCATAGCGAGCATCTAAGGGAGCTCTCCTATGGATGTACCCCTCATGGAAGGGTGTGTGCTGGGTGATATGCTGAACAAGAGTGCCCCTCGAAGAGGTGCCCCTATAGTCCCATTTCGTCAGGGCGTGGAGGGGTCTGTCTTGTGTGTCAGGCCACCAAGGTGGTATGACCAAATCCTTGGGGCTATACCAGAGGTGACTTGTGCCTCCTTGGATATTCCCCACAGCGTCTGCCCGTGATTGGGCTTGGCTATGGGTGAGCACCATGACGATGTCTCTCTAAAAACCCTAAAAATTGAAATGAGTCAGATGGGGCCCAAAATTGGGGTGCATATCCCTCTTACCATAGATAAGCCATAAATAGAGTTTCAAGTCCTAACTCTAAATACATTAGGAGAGATTAACCTTCGAACAACTCAAAAAGCATAAAAAATTAGATGAGCAATTTTAAAACCTAATTTCGGGGCACTAGATGATGGAATTTGGCCCCAAAAATTGGGTTTTCTAGGAAAATAGAACTCAATGGAGTTATATTTGTTGAAAAATATCCCAACTAGCTCCATGTCAAATTTCACATCAATCGGAGTTACGGTTGAGAAGTTATGGCCCCGACAAAATGCACTAAAATTTAGGGAAAAAATATAAGATTTCCCATATTTTGTTGGATGCTCCTGCATCACTTATGGGCACCTTTGGGGTGCTTTTGGGTTGACCAAAGGGTTCATGGACACCTTTGGGGCATTTTGGAGTGACCAAGCGATTGCGGGAATCCTTGGAGCTTTTTGGAGCGAGTGACAAAATGCGTAGATTTTTATCTTTTTGTTTATGATTTTTTTTTTTATTTTTTTTGTTACACTAAGCAGAAATGAACACACACATACACAAATGATGATTATCTCTTTTAAAGATTAATGGTGTGTCCTAAACTGGTTTTAGTGTGTTTTGATGATTTTGTTTTGTTTTTGAAAGTTTTGAAGAATGTTTAAATGCAGTATGTTGGCTCATATGACTCCCATAAATGGTTGCCCCTTCAATATACCATTGCCCGGCCGATATACCAACCTCTCTATATACCCGCCCTTACGTGAGGGAGACTATAGGTACGTGAGAGCAGATGATACATGGAACATAGGTGGTACGGAAGGGGGATTGTCCTGTTTATGACACCTACCATAGAAGACTTATCCTCGCGTGCTGGGAATCACCCCAACGACACTCGGTCAACTTTCGTCAGGATTTACGTCGAGCAACAGTGACAATCGGGGTAAATGAATGCAAATATCCAAGCCAAAGTGATAATGGAATCCACCTTTGGTCTTGCTCAAGGGTTGGGGTTTTACGACCAACTCCTTGGTTTAAGAAACCACGTGATGTGTGGGGTTCATTTTAATTTGCAAAAATTTGAAACAGGCAAACAAAAAGGAAACTTTCCCTAAGCCATACAAAACTGAAAACCAGAAAACAAAAAATAGAAATTTGACAGAAGCTTGTTAAAAACCCCTACCTCTTCTCTGCCCAACAGGATGTTTTTGATTTGCTGCTCTAAAAAATGCACAGAAAGCTATTCGTCCCTGGGTGAGACGAATATCAAAACAGTATTCGTTCCAGGGTGAGACAAATGGTATATTCATCCTAGGGTGAAATGAATAATAGTCTTCCGACTAAAATGATTGAAAATAGGTACCTGTAATCAAAACAAGCAATTTCAGATCAAAAATCTAACCTAAAAAAAAAACAGAGGACAGAGGTCCCACCGTGATCGCCATTGAAAACACGAGATTTCGAAAACAAAAAGGATAAACTAAAAATGCAATGTAAACAAAACTAAAATAACGCTTAAACCCTATGTTATTGAAAAATGCGTAAAAAGAAAGAACATGAACACAAGATATCAAAGCAATATAAAATACGGCCCTTTTATTGATATGCTTTTCAAATTTGTGTTACAATGCGTCTCCTTCCTTTTTAGGGGATAGGAGCATTAAATGTTGGTCTTTTACAACTTGTTTCAGAATTCCTTCTTCCACGTGCCCACATATAAGATGGGCAAACCAAAACATTGTCGCCGCTTGTGTTGGTAAAAGTAGATTCCTCGCTGCTCCTCTAATGCTGAAAATCTGTGTTCAAAGAAACAAACAAAGAATCAGTAGCACCTGTGTATGAAAAATAAAAGATAAATATAATGATGGTTAAAATGAGTCCAAATAAACTAAAAACTTGACAAAAGCATAAACATGAAACTAGCTAAACACTACAAAAGAAATAGTCACCAAAGGCAATAAGGCGGGGGGTGCCCGAAGGCAAACCACCCGCGGGTGAAACTTTGTTTCGACACCAATCCGCTTGGGATGGGTCCAAAACCTGTTGTGATGTGTTGTCGGCAAATTGGTAGGATATTGTGGTCAAAAAATTTGGGTTGTTGGACCTAAAAATCCCCCAAAAACCCCTCTTTGTTTAAGATATTATGGATGTTAAAAGCACAAATCACAAGTAAGTGAAATAGCAGCACTTTGTCACTCAAAATGCTCCTTCTCTGTATCTCTTTTGGGTGAGGAAGCTCACCATTTTATAGACCCAAGGGGTCTCTTTGAATTAACATGCAAAAGTGCTACTTAGCATGAATGCTTTTTTAAGGAAGAGAAGACTTCTCCCTGATCAAGGGCTCCATAACTGCTTCTGTAACTGTTGTTGCATGTCCAAAAGAACTCACTCACACTCCCATGCAATGAAGGGAGAGTTAAGTAGCTTATTTGAGTTGTCATGAAAAAGCCCACTCTCACTCCCATGCAATGAAGGGAGAGTCAAGTGGCATATCTGAGTTGTCCTAAAAAGCTCACTCCCATTCCCATGTAGTGAATGGAGAGTCAATTGGCAGATATGAGTTGTCAAAAGAACTCACTCGCACTCCTATGCCATGAAGGGAGAGCTAAGTGGTAGTTCTGAGTTGTCATGCGCCAAGGTCTGACTTTTTTTCGGTCAAACCTGGCATTCGTCCCACCCCAGAGCGAGCGCTGGTAATCGTCTCTGGGTGAAACGAGTACCAATATTCACTCGTCTCTGGGTGAAATGAGTACCAATCCGCACTTGTCCCTGGGTGGAGCGAATAAGTAGCAGAGTGTCTAAAAGGTGCCAAATTGATCTTTGACTTGTAAAACTGCTGTGTGAGTGGTTAGAACCACTGTTTTAACCTCTGGGGCTGCCCTGGGGCTGTGTGTGTTAGTGCGATCAGTGTTTGCAGTCACATAATTGGATTGGTGTTGTTTTGGTGTCTACAAATGCTCCTTTTTGGGAAGCACTGCACATGGTGCGATGCTTGAGCAAAAATAGATAACCAAAGCACTAATGATTAGGGTTTCTCAGTAACCTAACCAACTCTTGATGCCCCAAGTATGGAAAGGGCATGCATTCTTGAATCCTTGCGTCTGATGAGCTAAGGAATTTGATTTCAAGTATTAACCTATTTTGGTGAGGTGTGACTTGAGCTTGGACATTGATCAATCATGAATAGGCAAAGGGCGCAACCTTTTGTCCATGGGGGAACCTTGTGTTCATGCTTCGGGAATGCCAAGTGTTTGATCAATTTTGTGATTATTGCTTGTTTGCTGCCCCAAGCAGGAGTGTGATTATCTTTGTCAATGATTATTTGAATGCATGCCATTGCCTTGATTGGGTGTGTGTTTGTTGATTGGTGACTTAAGTGTGACTACACCCTCAAACAACGAATCGATGAAGGAATGATTGCCTTGAGAAAAGTGACAAGTCGCTTGACCCAAGATGACTTAAGTGAGGGTGCCTTCAGATGTTATTCGGTGAATGCTCGAGCAGTTTCCCGATTGTTTTGACCTATTTTTGGTGGGTGTGAACCCATTTTAGGATGCCATTTGGAGTGAACATTGGTGAAAATCTGATCTCTCATGGAGCGGTCCGGCCATGGTAGCCTTCTTTGGGAGACAGATAAGGACATTGTAAACCCCGACGTTTGTTTTTTTTTTTTGATGCCAAGAGCACTTCTGTCCGGAAATTTTTAGTGGGTTTGTGTGGCATTTGTCATTTTTATATTTTGGTTGTTTTGTTGTGTTTGTTTTTTTTTTGGCTTGTTTTTATGTATGTGTTTGATGTATGCATATGCGATTATGAATGTGATGTTTCTAATTTGTATGATGTATGGATATGGAATGAATGAAATGAGTTGTTGATGATGTGTCGATGCACCATAGACTGTACAAGATTTGACTGACTTGCTATACTAATGGGATGACTTTGTGGAATGACTTTGCATGTGATAACTGTGTGTTTTTTTTTTTTTGCATATGTTATGATGGTGATGTACGTAATGAAATGTACCAGTTGTTTTAAAATGTAGTTAAGATTTTTTGAGATTCAGATATTTTAACTAACCAGCCAAGACTGTATATTTATCTCACAAGACTTTAGAACAAAGTTTAAATCCGACTTGAATTTAACCAAGTGAGTTCACATCCCTGTGTGTGCAATTGAGTTTGTTTATGTGGTATTTGTCAGGATACCGCCAGTGCCAGATAGGATATCAACCAAACCTGTACTGAGGATCACCTAATTAGCTCCACTAACACTGTTGTTTGTATTTAGAAAGATTAATCCATGGGACAATCTAAGGTACCATAAGCTAGCTCATCCACATGCAAACATTGGTCTATGCACATGCAAAGCTAATGTGACAGACATATCGTCATGCGGTTAGGATACCACCATTGTAAGGTAAGCTATCAACCAAACCTGTAATGAGGATCACCTAGATGGTTTTCAAATGTTGAGAATTCTAGGGATTCAAGTTCAGGCTTGTGTATTGGTTCAATGGTTTGGATACTTACTCGTCTATATAGTGATGAAAATCACTGTTTATTTTTCTATTTTATTTTTTTGAGCATGGATTTTGAATAGTGATGATAACCACTGTTAGTTGATTTTGTATTTTGATCTTTGTAAGGTTGAGCTTGTGAATGGCTTTGATCCTGTTGGCCTTGGGGATGACTACCCATCCTGTTCAGGGACATGTAGTACGAATCCTTATGACTTTGGGAATCAAGGGGATGATGGAGAGTATGAAGTAAGGGCTTTGATATTTTAGGCCTTGGGGATGACTACCCATCCTGGTTAGGGGCGGATAGTACGAATCCTTAAAAATTTGAGACCAAAGGTGAATGGAAAGGGTTGTGATGATGATTTTTTGGTATTTTTTTTGTGAATGGCGTTGATCCTTTTAGGTCTTGGGGATGACTACCCATCCTTGGCAGGGACGTGTAGTATGAATCCTTACAATTTTGGGGACCAACTATGATTGGGATTTTTGGGAGTGATGAAAACCACTGTTTATGATGGGGAATGGATAGGGAAGAACTCGTCCTTTTGTCAATTCTCGGCGATTCCGGAACCATTCGCACAGGGGGATGAACAGGCTAATCTTTCACCCAGGGTACCCGAAACTGCTTTGTAGGTTGTTCTTACGTTCACACAACTTAGGAATTATTTTAAGTGTTTTAAGTTGTGTTGGGATGCTACGTAACAAGGTGTAATCCAAGTAAAACTTTCCCGTGTAAAATCTATTTAACTATGTACAGTTTTGGCTAGAAATTTAAAGATAGTTGAATGACGAAAACCCTATATACATTAGGAGACAACTGACGATGCTAAAAATGGTGATGGTGCTATATGAAAATGGATCTGATGTGGAAAAGGATGGAATTGCCAAGTAATGACTGTCTATGGTGCTTTTGACTTGTATGACCTAGCAAATGTATAATGTATGGATGCGATGCCTAATGCAACCTATATTTCTGTATTTTTTTATAAGAATGCATGGAATTGAAATGCAATTGTTTTTGTGATTCTTGATTTTTATGAGGATTCATGGAATGGAAATGCAAATGTTTTTGTGATGTTTGATTTTTTTTTTTTGAGTATGCATGTAATTGAAATGCAATTGTTTTTGTGCTTTTTGATGATTATATTGTTTTTGTTGATTTTTGAATATTTATTTTGACCAAGAAGTTGTGGTAATGCTTGGAGCGTTTGGTGTTGACCAAAGGGTTTATAAATACCTTTGGGGCATTTAGGGTTGACCAAGCGATTATGATAATCCTTGGAGATTTTGGCTTGACCAAAGGGTTTATAGATACCTTTGGGGCATTTAGGGTTGACCAAGCGATTATGAAAATCCTTGGAGCTTTTGGCTTGACCAAAGGGTTTATAGATACCTTTGGAGCTTTTAGGATGACCAAGTGATTATGAAAATCCTTGGAACTTTTGGCTTGACCAAAGGGTTTATAGATACCTTTGGAGATTTTAGGGAACTTGATGCCTTTAGAGGGATAACCGAATAACACCCCCCTACCTTGGTAGGGCATTTCATCTCGCTCTTCTTCTCACTCAGGTTCTTCAGAGGCTTCTTGAAGAATTTTTGAGGGTGGCCCATGAACCCGGGTGGGTGCCTGAAGAAGGCGCCCATCATTGGTCTTAGGATTGGCCTCCAGCTCAAGTCTAGGAGGCATCGAGGGCAACATTTGATAAGGTCATGGAGACCTATCTCGCACCCAGTTGTGTCTCTCATAATGTTTTGTCTTATGCGTGCGAGGGGTTGGAGTCCTCACCTACATAGTGTGTTGGAAAAACTCATCCTCCTAACGTTGAATGCACTCTTGATTTAGAAGATACTGTTGCTCTAACTGTTGTTGTTCTAGCTCAAGTAGCGTGAGTTGCATCTAATGTGTGATATGTTGGGTAGATTCTAAGATAGTTGGTCTTGTCGTCTCATGTCTAGAAGGCCTAGATGCCTCTCCTAGATATCTATCTCGATCATGGTGATCCGAGATCTCTATAGGCCGCCTCCCTCTATTGGGGGTAGCGGCATTCCCCCGAGGCTTTGGCCTCAGTAGGTGATCCTAAAAGCTAGCATTTGTAGAGGTGTATTGCTACCACGATGTATATTTCTCTTGAGGAAGGTAAGGGTTTTCCTCGTGCTCTCTTAAAAAGGGACAGACAGAGTTGGCTCACCCTGCTTGAGGAGCCTTGTGCTCTGGATTTGTCCTTGTAGTCCTGACAACTAGAGGGGGTGAAGGAGGGATAGTGTAATGATACGGTTCCTCCCGTCGAACCCTATGTTTACCTAGCACTACATCGCGTGGTGAACACTCATATCGATCATCTAAGGGAGCTCTCCTATGGATGTACCCCTCATGGAAGGGTGTGTGCTGGGTGATATGCTGAACAAGAGTGCCCCTCGAAGAGGTGCCCCTATAGTCCCATTTCGTCAGGGTGCGGAGGGGTCTGCCTTGTGTGTCAGGCCACCAAGGTGGTATGATAAAATCCTTGGGGCTATACTAGATGTGACTTGTGCCTCCTTGGATATTCCCCATAGCGTCCGCCCGTGATTGGGCTTGGCTACGAGTGATCACCATGACGATGTCTCTCTAAAAACCCTAAAAATTGAAATGAGTCATATGGGGCCCAAAATTGGGGTGCGCATCCCTCTTACCATAGATAAGCCATAAATAGAGTTTCAAGTCCTAACTCTAAATACATTAGGAGAGATTAACCTTCGAACAACTCAAAAAGCATAAAAAATTAGATGAGCAATTTTAAAACCTAATTTCGGGGCACTAGATGATGGAATTTGGCCCCAAAATTTGGGTTTTCTATGAAATAGAACTCAAGGGAGTTATATTTGTTGAAAAATCTCCCAACTAGATCCCTGTCAAATTTCACGTCAATCGGAGTTATGGTTGAGAAGTTATGGCCCCGACAAAATGCACTAAAATTTAGGGAAAAAAAATAAGATTTCCCATATTTTTTTGGATGCTCCTGCATCACTTATGGGCACCTTTGGGGTGCTTTTGGGTTGAAAAAAGGGTTCATGGACACCTTTGGGGCATTTTGGAGTGACCAAGCGATTGCGAGAATCCTTGGAGCTTTTGAAGCGAGTGACAAAATGCGTAGATTTTTATCTTTTGTTTATGATTTTTCTGATTTTTTTGTTACACTACGCAGAAATGAACACACACATACACAAACGGTGATTATCTATTTTAAAGATTAATGGTGTGTCCTAGACTGTTTTTAGTGCGTTTTTATGATTTTGTTTTGTTTTTGAAAGTTTTGAAGAACGTTTAAATGCAGTATGTTGGCTCATATGACTCTCATAAATGGTCACCCCTTCAATATACCATTGCCCGGCCGATATACCAACCTCTCTATATACCCGCCCTTACGAGAGGGAGACTATAGGTACGTGATAGCAGATGGTATGTGGAACATAGGCGATACAAAAGGGGGATTGTCCTATTTATGACACCTACCATAGAAGACTTATCCTCGTGCACTGGGAATCACCCAAACGACACTCGGTCAGCTTTCGTCAGGATTTAAGTCGAGCATCAGCGACAATCAGGGTAAATGAATGCAAATATCCAAGCCAAAGTGATAATGGAATCCACCTTTGGTCTTGCTCAGGCTGGGATTTTACGACCAACTCCTTGGTTTAAGTAACCACATGATGTGTGGGGTTCATTTTAATTTGCAAAAATTTGAGACAAGCAAACAAAAAGGAAACTTTCCCTAAGCCATACAAAACTGAAAACCAAAAAACAAAAAATAGAAATTTGACATAATCTTGTTAAAAACCCCTACCTCTTTTCTGCCCAACAGGATGTTTTTGATTTTCTGCTCTAAAAAATGCACAGAAAGGTATTCGTCCTTGGGTGAGACGAATATCAGACAGTATTCATTCCAGGGTGAGACGAATGGTATATTCGTCCCTGGGTGAAACGAATAACAGTATGCCGACTAAAAAAAATAGGTACCTATAATCAAAACAAGCAATTTCAGATCAGAAATCTAACCTAAAAAAAAATAGACAGAGGTCCCATCGTGATTGCCATTGAAAACATGAGATTCTGAAAACAAAAAGGATAGACTAAAAATGCAATGTAAACGAAACTAAAATAACGCTTAAACCCTATGTTATTGAAAAATGCATAAAAAGAAAGAACATGAACACAAGATATCAAAGCAATATAAAATATGGCCCTTTTATTGATATGCTTTTCAAATTTGTGTTACAATGCGTCTCCTTCCTTTTTAGGGGATAGGAGTGTTAAATGTTGGTCTTTTACAACTTGTTTCAGAATTCCTTCTTTCGCGTGCCCACATATAATATGGGCGAACCAAAACATTGTTGCCGCTTGTGTTGGTAAAAGTAGATTCCTCGCTGCTCTTCTAATGCTGAAAATCTGCGTTCAAAGAAACAAACAAAGAATCAGTAGCACCTGTGTATGAAAAATAAAAGATAAATATAATGATGGTTAAAATGAGTCCAAATAAACTTTGTAAAATGAGACGAGAAAACTTGCAATAATGCAGGGGGTGCCTGAAGGCAAACCACCTGCGGGTGAAACTTTGTTTGCCCAAGTGTTTGATCAATTTTGTGATTATTGCTTGTTTGCTGCCCCAAGAAGGAGCGTGATTATCTTTGTCAATGATTATTTGAATGCATGCCATTGCCTTGATTGGGAGTGTGTTTGTTGATTGGTGACTTAAGTGTGACTACACCCTCAAGCGACGAATCGATGAAGGAATGACTGCCATGAGAAAAGTGACAAGTCGCTTGAACCAAGATGACTTAAGCGAGGGTGCATTTAGATGTTATTTACTGAATGCTCAAGCAGTTTCTCGATTGTTTTGACCTATTTTTGGTGGGTGTGAACCCATTTTAGGATGCCATTTGGAGTGAACATTGGTGAAAATCTGATCTCTCATGGAGCGGTCCGGCCATGGTAGCCTTCTTTGGGAGACAGATAAGGACATTGTAAACCCCAACATTTGTTTTTTTTTTTAATTCCAAGAGCACTTATGTTCGGCAATTTTTAGTGGGTTTGTGTGGCATTTGTCATTTTTATATTTTGGTTGTTTTGTTGTGTTTTTTTTTTTGGCTTGTTTTTATGTATGTGTTTGATGTATGCAGATGCGATTATGAATGTGATGTTTCTAATTTGTATGATGTATGGATATGGAATGAATGAAATGAGTTGTTGATGATGTGTCGATGCACCATAGATTGTACAAGATTTGACTGACTTGCTATACTAATGGGATGACTTTGTGGAATGACTTTGCATGTGATAACTGTGTGTTTTTTATTTGCATATGTTATGATGATGATGTACGTAATGAAATGTACCAGTTGTTTTAAAATGTAGTTAAGATTTTCTGAGATTCAGATATTTTAACTAACCAGCCAAGACTGTACATTTATCTCACAAGACTTTAGAACAAGGTTTAAATTCGACTTGAATTTAACCAAGTGAGTTCACATCCCTGTGTGTGCAATTGAGTTCATTTATGTGGTATTTGTCAGGATACCGCCAATGCCAGATAGGCTATCAACAAAACTTGTACTGAGGATCACCTAATTAGCTCCACTAACTCTGTTGTTTGTATTTAGCAAGATTAATCCACAAGAAAATCTAAGGTACCATAAGCTAGCTCATCCACATGCAAACATTGGTCTATGCACATGCAAAGCTAATGTGACAGACATATCGTCATGAGGTTAGGATACCACCATTGTCAGGTAAGCTATAAACCAAACCTGTAATGAGGATCACCTAGATGGTTTTCAAATGCTGAGAATTGTAGGGATTCAAGTTTAGGCTTGTGTATTGGTTCAATGGTTTGGATACTTACTCGTCTATATAGTGATGAAAATCATTGTTTATTTTTCTATTTTATTTTTTTGAGCACGGATTTTGAATAGTGATGATAACCACTGTTAGTTGATTTTGTATTTTGAGCTTTGTAAGGTTGAGCTTGTGAATGGCCTTGATCCTGTTGGCCTTGGGGATGACTACCCATCCTATTCAGGGACATGTAGTACAAATCCTTACGACTTTGGGAATCAAGGGGATGATGGAGAGTATGAAGTAAGGGCTTTGATATTTTAGGCCTTGGGGATGACTACCCATCCTGGTTAGGGGCGAATATTATGAATCCTTACAACTTTGAGACCAAATGTGAATGGAAAGGGTTGTGATGATGATTTGTTGGTATTTTGTTTGTGAATGGCGTTGATCCTTTTAGGTCTTGGGGATGACTACCCATCCTTGGCAGGGACGTGTAGTACAAATCCTTACAATTTTGGGGACCAACTATGATTGGGATTTGGGGGAGTGATGAAAACCACTGTTTATGATGGGGAATGGATAGGTAAGAACTTGTCCTTTTGTCAATTCTCAGCATTCTGGAACCATTCGCACAGGGGGATGAACAGGCTAATCTTTCACCCAGGGTACCCGAAACTGCTTTGTAGGTTGTTCTTACATTCACACAACTTAGGAATTATTTTATGTGTTTTAAGTTGTGTTGGGATGCTACGTAACAAGGTGTAATCCAAGTAAAACTTTATCGTGTAAAATCTATTTAACTATGTATAGTTTTGGCTAGAAATTTAAAGATAGCTGAATGACGAAAACCCTATATACATTAGGAGACAACTGACGATGCCAAAAATGGCGATGTTGCTATTCCAGGTGTAGGCATTTATGAAAATGGATCTAATGTGGAAAAGGATGGAATTTCCAAGTAATGACTGTCTACGGTGCTTTTGACTTGTATGACCTAGCAAATGTATAATGTATGGATGCGATGCCTAATGCAACCTATATTTTTGTATTTTTTTTATAAGAATGCATGGAATTGAAATGCAATTGTTTTTGTGATTCTTGATTTTTATGAGGATGCATGGAATGGAAATGCAAATGTTTTTGTGATGTTTGATTTTTTTTTTTTGAGTATGCATGGAATTGAAATGCAATTTTTTTTGTGCTTTTTGATGATTATATTGTTTTTGTTGATTTTTGAATATTTATTTTGACCAAGAAGTTGTGGTAACACTTGGAGCGTTTGGTGTTGACCAAAGGGTTTATAAATACCTTTGGGGCATTTAGGGTTGACCAAGCGATTATGAGAATCCTTAGAGCTTTTGGCTTGACCAAAGGGTTTAGAGATACCTTTGGGGCATTTAGGGTTGACCAAGCGATTATGAAAATCCTTGGAGCTTTTGGCTTGACCAAAGGGTTTATAGATACCTTTGGAGCTTTTAGGGTGACCAAGTGATTATGAAAATCCTTGGAGCTTTTGGCTTGACCAAAGGGTTTATAGATACCTTTGGAGCTTTTAGGGTGACCAAGTGATTGCGATAATCCTTGGAGCTTTTGGGGTGACCAAGGGATTGCGATAATCCTTGGAGCTTTTGGCTTGACCAAAGGGTTTATAAATACCTTTGGAGATTTTAGGGTGACCAAGTTATTGTGATAATCCTTGGAGCTTTTGGGGTGACCAAGGGATTGCGATAATCCTTGGAGCTTTTAGGGTGACCAAGTGATTGTGATAATCCTTGGAGCTTTTAGGGTGACCAAGTGATTGCGATAATCCTTGGAGCTTTTAGGGTGACAAAGTGATTGTGATAATCCTTGGAACTTTTAGGGTGACCAAGTGATTGCGATAATCCTTGGAGATTTTGGTGTAATCCACCTGCACTTTAGGGAATAGAGGTACCCCCAGCTTGATGATATTTGTGCATCGGATCTGGCTCTGTAGGAATTGGCACGAATGGATTGGCCTTATGCATGGATAGGAGGACAGGGTCTGCCTTCGACACTGATGGTGCTATGATATATCTGGGTGGAAGTTGCTCATGATCTTCCCAAAGGATGGGGATAAACATGTGATGCCAGTGGGCCGTGTCTATGCGCCACTCATGCCCTAGTCTTATGCCTAATTGTGCCATCAGTTCATCATGGGTTACAGGGTGATTGTGTTGTCATGCATGATTGAGATATTCCATCTCAGTTTCATCTTTGTAATCATTTTTGATGATCCAAAGGCCCTCATTGGCCTCGATAGCTATCTGCAACATTCGAGGCTCATCTTGCTCGAGCAGATTGACATAGTCTCGATAGGGTTTTTCCACGCTTTGCGGGGGGACCTGATTTTCTTGCAATGGCATGGGCTCGATGGGAGCCTCCAAAGGGAATAATGTTAGGAAAATTTTGTGATGATCATCCATGGGTACCACCTATGAATTAGTGTTGTCGGACTCAAACGGGTCCCATGGCGCTAGTGCATATGTTGACTCGTATTTTGTGAGAGAGTCAGGCTCATCAGAATCTGGTGATTTTGAGATATGGAAGACCTCGTCATTAGGTAGCTCTACAAATAGGGGTTGATCCTCTTTGAGAGGAGTTTCACGTAAGTTGGGCTTTTGGGGCCCCAAAATCTTGGTCTCTATCGAATCTAAGTGCTCTAGCAGCGCATTGCTTGTATCAAGGGATTTGAGCTCTTCCTGTTTGATTTGTTCCCATTGCAGGTTGTGGGGAACTTGATGCCTTGAGAGGGATAACCGAATAACACCCCCCCTACCTTGGTAGGGCATTTCATCCCACTCTTCTTCTTTCTCAGGTTCTTTGGAGGCTTCTTGAAGAATTTCTAAGGGTGGCCCATGAACCTGGGTGGGTGCCTAAAGAATGCGCCCATAATTGGTCTTAGGATTGGCCTCCCGCTTAAGTCTAGGAGGCATCGAGGGAAACATTTGATAAGGTCATGGAGACCTATCTCACACCCAGTTGTGTCTCTCATAATGTTTTGTCTTATGCGTGCGAGGGGTTGGAGTCCTCACCTGCATAGTGTGTTGGAACAACTCATCCTCCTATCGCTGAATGCACTCTTGATTTAGAAGATACTGTTGCTCTAACTGTTGTTTTTCTAGCTCAAGTAGCGTGAGTTGCATCCGACGTGTGATATGCTAGGCAGATTCTAAGATAGTAGGTCTTGCCGTCTCATGTCTAGAAGGCCTAGATTCCTCTCCTAGATATCTATCTCGGTCATGATGATCCGAGATCTCTATAGGCCACCTCCTTCTGTTGGGGGTAGCGACATTCCCCCGAGGCTTTGGCCTCAGTAGGTGAACCTGATAGCTAGCAGTTGCCGAGGCGTATTGCTCCCGTGATGTATATTTCTCTTGAGGAAGGTAAGGGTTTTCCTCGTGCTCTCTTTCATAAGTGAAAAAGGGATAGATGGAGTTGGCTCGCCCTGCCTGAGGAGCCTTGTGCTCTGGATTTGTCCTTATAGTCCTGACAACTAGAGGGGGTGAAGGAGGGATAGTGTAATGATGCGGTTCCTCCCGTCAAACCCTATGTTGACCTAGCACTTCATCACATGGTGAAAACTCATAGCGATCATCTAAGGGAGCTCTCATATGGATGTACCCCTCATGGAAGGGTGTGTGCTGGGTGATATGCTTAACAAGAGTGCCCCTCGAAGAGATGCCCCTATAGTCCCATTTCGTCAGGGCACGGAGGGGTCTGCCTTGTGTGTCAGGCCACCAAGGTGGTATGACCAAATCCTTGGGGCTATATCGGAGGTGACTTGTGCCTCCTTGGATATTCCCCACAGCGTCCGCCCGTGATTGGGCTTGGCTATAGGTGAGCACCATGACGATGTCTCTCTAAAAACCCTAAAAATTGAAATGAGTCAGATGGGGCCCAAAATTGGGGTGTGCATCCCTATTACCATATATAAGCCATAAATAGAGTTTCAAGTCCTAACTCTAAATACATTAGGAGATATTAACCTTTGAACAGCTCAAAAAGCATAAAAAATTAGATGAGCAATTTTAAAACCTAATTTCAGGGCACTAGATGATGGAATTTGGCCCCAAAAATTGGTTTTTCTAGGCAAATAGAACTCGAGGGAGTTATATTTGTCGAAAAATCTCCCAACTAGCTCCCTGTCAAATTTCACGTCAATCGAAGTTACGGTTGAGAAATTATGGCCTCGACAAAATGCACTAAAATTTAGGGAAAAAAGATAAGATTTCCCATATTTTTTTGGATGCTCCTACATCACTTATGGGCACCTTTGGGGTGCTTTTGGGTTGACAAAAGGGTTCATGGACACCTTTGGGGCATTTTGGAGTGACCAAGCGATTGCGGGAATCCTTGGAGCTTTTGGAGCGAGTGACAAAATGCGTAGATTTTTATCTTTTGTTTATGATTTTTTTGTTACACTAAGCAGAAATGAACACACACATACACAAACAGTGATTATCTCTTTTAAAGATTAATGGTGTGTCCTAGACTGGTTTTAGTGCATTTTGATAAAAAAAAAAAAAAATTGAAAGTTTTTAAGAACGTTTAAATGTAGTATGTTGGCTCATATGACTCCCATAAATGGTCGCCCCTTCAATATACCATTGCTCGACCGATATACCAACCTCTCTATATACCCGCCCTTACGAGAGGGAGACTATAGGTACATGAGAGCAGATGGTACATGGAACATAGGTGGTACAGAAGGGGGATTGTCTTGTTTATGACACCTACCATAGAAGACTTGTCCTCGCGTGCTAGGAATCACCCCAACAACACTCGGTCAACTTTTGTCAGGATTTAAGTCGAGCAACAATGACAATCAGTGTAAATGAATGCAAATATCCAAGCCAAAGTGATAATGGAATCCACCTTTGGTCTTGCTCAAGGGCTAGGGTTTTACGACCAGCTCCATGGTTTAAGTAACCACGTGATGTGTGGGGTTCATTTTAATTTGCAAAAATTTGAGACAAGCAAACAAAAAGGAAACTTTCCCTAAGCCATAAAAAACTCAAAACTAGAAAACAAAAAAAATAAATTTGACAGAAGCTTGTTAAAAACCCCTACATCTTCTCTGCCCAACAGGATGTTTTTGATTTGCTGCTCTAAAAAATGCACAGAAAGTTATTTGTCCCTGGGTGAGACGAATATCAGACAGTATTCGTTCTAGGGTGAGACGAATGGTATATTCGTCCCTGGGTGAAATGAATAATAGTCTGTCGACTAAAAAAAAATAGGTACCTATAATTAGAACAAGTAATTTCAGATCAGAAATCTAGCCTAAAAAAAAATAGAGGACAGAGGTCCCACCGTGATCGCCATTGAAAACACGAGATTTTGAAAACAAAAAGGATAGACTAAAAATGCAATGTAAACGAAACTAAAATAACGCTTAAACCCTATGTTATTGAAAAATGCGTAAAAAGAAAGAACATGAACACAAGATATCAAAGCAATATAAAATACAGCCCTTTTATTGATATGCTTTTCAAATTTGTGTTACAATGCGTCTCCTTCCTTTTTAGGGGATAGGAGCGTTAAATGTTGGTCTTTTACAACTTGTTTCAGAATTCCTTCTTCCGTGTGCCCACATATAAGATGGGCGAACCAAAACGTTGATGCCGCTTGTGTTGGTAAAAGTAGATTCCTTGCTGCTATTCTAATACTGAAAATCTGCGTTCAAAGAAACAAACAAAGAATCAGTAGCACTTGTGTATGAAAAATAAAAGATAAATATAATGATGGTTAAAATGAGTCCAAATAAAATTTGTAAAATGAGACGAGAAAAATTGCAATAATGCAGGGGGTGCTTGAAGGCAAACCACCCACAGGTGAAACTTTGTTTTGACACCAATCTACTTGGGATGGGTCCGAAACCTGTTGTGATGGGTTGTCGGCAAATTGGTAGGATATTGTGGTCAAAAAAATTAGGTTTTAAACTAGCAGAACTTCGTCGCTCAAAGTGCTCCTTCTCTGTATCTCTTTTGGGTGAGGAAACTCACCATTTTATAGACCCAAGGGGTCTCTTTGAATTAGCATGCAAAAGTGCTACTTAGCATGAATGCTTTTTTCAAGGAAGAGAAGACTTCTCCCTGATCAAGGGCTTCATAACTGCTTCTGTAACTGCTGTTGCATGCCCAAAAGAACTCACTCGCACTCCCATGCAATGAAGGGAGAGTTAAGTAGCTAATTTGAGTTATCATGAAAAATCCCACTCTCACTCCCATGCAATGAAGGGAGAGTCAAGTGGCATATCTGAGTTGTCCTAAAAAGCTCACTCCAATTCCAATGTAGTGAATGGAGAGTCAATTGGCAGATATGAGTTGTCAAAAGAACTCACTCGCACTCCTATGCCATGCAGGGAAAGCTAAGTGGCAGTTTTGAGTTGTCATGCACTGAGGTCTGACTTTTGGCTGGTCGGACCTGGCATTCGTCCCAACCAGAAGTGAGCACTGGTAATCATCCCTGGGTGAAACGAGTACCAATATGTACTCGTCTCTGGGTGAAAGGAGTACCAGTCCGCACTTGTCCTTGGGTGGAGTGAACAAGTAGCAGAGTGTCTAAAAGGTGCCAAATTGATCTCTGAATTGTAAAACTGCTGTGTGAGTGGTTAGAACCATTGTTTTAACCTCTGGGGCTGCCCTGGGGGCTGTGTGTTAGTGCGATCAATTTTTGCAGTCACATAATCGGATTGGTGCTATTTTGGTGTCTACAGATGCCCCTTTTTGGGAAGCATTGCACATGGTGCAGTGCTGAGCAAAAGTAGATAACCAGAGCACTAATGATTAGGGTTTCTCAGTAACCTAACCAACTCTTGATGCCCCAAGTATGGAAAGGGCATGCATTCTTGAATCCTTGCTTCTGATGAGCTAAGGAATTTGATTTCAAGTATTAACCTATTTTGGTGAGGTGTGACTTGAGCTTGGACATTGATCAGTCATGAATAGGCAAAGGGCACAACCTTTTGTCCACAGGGGAACCTTGTGTTCATGCTTCGGGAATGCCAAGTGTTTGATCAATTTTGTGATTATTGCTTGTTTGCTGCCCCAAGCAGGAGCGTGATTATCTTTGTCAATGATTATTTGAATGCATGCCATTGCCTTGATTGGGTGTGTGTTTGTTGATTGGTGACTTAAGTGTGACTACACCCTCAAGCGACAAATCGATGAAGGAATGAATGCCATGATAAAAGTGACGAGTCGCTTGAACCAAGATGACTTAAGTGAGGGTTCCTTCAGATGTTATTCGGTGAATGCTCGAGTAGTTTCTCGATTGTTTTGACCTATTTTTGGTGGGTGTGAACCCATTTTAGGATGCCATTTGGAGTGAACATTGGTGAAAATCTGATCTCTCATGGAGCGGTCCGGCCATGGTAGCCTTCTTTGGGAGACAGATAAGGACATTGTAAGCCCCGGCATTTGTTCTTTTTTCTATGCCAAGAGCACTTCTGTCTGGCAATTTTTAGTGGGTTTGTGTGGCATTTGTCATTTTTATATTTTGGTTGTTTTGTTGTGTTTGTTTTTTTTTTGGCTTGTTTTTATGTATGTGTTTGATGTATGCAGATGCGATTATGAATGTGATGTTTCTAATTTGTATGATGTATGGATATGGAATAAATGAAATGAGTTGTTGATGATGTGTCAATGCACCATAGATTGTACAAGATTTTACTGACTTGCTATACTAATGGGATGACTTTGTGGAATGAATTTGCATGTGATAACTGTGTTTTTTTTTTGCATATGTTATGATGGTGATGTACGTAATGAAATGTACCAGTTGTTTTAAAATGTAGTTAAGCTTTTCTGAGATTCAGATATTTTAACTAACCAGCCAAGACTATACATTTATCTCACAGGACTTTAGAACAAGGTTTAAATCTGACTTGAATTTAACCAAATGAGTTCACATCCCTGTGTGTGCAATTGAGTTCGTTTATGTGGTATTTGTCAGGATACCGCCAATGCCAGATAGGCTATCAACCAAACCTGTACTGAGGATCACCTAATTAGCTCCACTAACTCTATTGTTTGTATTTAGCAAGATTAATCCATGGGACAATCTAAGGTACCATAAGCTAGCTCATCCACATGCAAAAATTGGTCTATGCACATGCAAAGCTAATGTGACAGACATATCGTCATGCGGTTAGGATACCACCATTGTCATGTAAGCTATCAACCAAACCTATAATGAGGATCACCTAGATGGTTTTCAAATGCTGAGAATTCCAAGGATTCAAGTTCAGGCTTGTGTATTGGTTTAATGGTTTGGATACTTACTCGTCTATATAGTGATGAAAATCACTGTTTATTTTTCTATTTTATTTTTTTGAGCAAGGATTTTGAATAGTGATGATAACCACTGTTAGTTGATTTTGCATTTTGAGCTTTGTAAGGTTGAGCTTGTGAATGGCCTTGATCCTATTGGCCTTGGGGATGACTACCCATCCTGTTCAGGGACATGTAGTACAAATCCTTACAACTTTGGGAATCAAGGGGATGATGGAGAGTATGAAGTAAGGGCTTTGATATTTTAGGCCTTGGGGATGACTACCCATCCTGGTTAGGGGCAGATAGTACAAATACTTACAACTTTGAGACCAAAGGTGAATGGAAATGGTTGTGATGATGATTTGTTGGTATTTTGTTTATGAATGGCGTTGATCCTTTTAGGTCTTGGGGATGACTACCCATCCTTGGCAGGGACGTGTAGTACGAATCCTTACAATTTTGGGGACCAACTATGATTGGGATTTGGGGGAGTGGTGAAAACCACTGTTTATGATGGGGAATGGATAGGGAAGAACTTGTAATTTTTTCAATTCTTAGCATTCTGGAACCATTCGCACAGGGGGATGTACAGGCTAATCTTTCACCCAGGGTACCCGAAACTGCTTTGTAGGTTGTTCTTATGTTCACACAACTTAGGAATTATTTTATGTGTTTTAAGTTGTGTTGGGATGCTACATAACAAGATGTAATCCAAGTAAAACTCTCCTGTGTAAAATCTGTTTAACTATGTACAATTTTGGCTAGAAATTTAAAGACAGCTGAATGACGAAAATCCTATATACATTAGGAGACAACTGACGATGCCAAAATTGGTGATGGTGCTATTCTAGGTGTAGGCATTTATGAAAATGGATCTAATGTGGAAAAGGATTGAATTGCCAAGTAATGACTGTCTACGGTGCTTTTGACTTGTATGACCTAGCAAATGTATAATGTATGGATGCGATGCCTAATGCAACCTATATTTTTGTATTTTTTTTATAAGAATGCATGGATTTGAAATGCAATTGTTTTTGTGATTCTTGTTTTTTATGAGGATGCATGGAATGGAAATGCAAATGTTTTTGTGATGTTTGATTTTTTTTTTTTTGAGTATGCATGGAATTGAAATGCAATTGTTTTTGTGCTTTTTGATGATTATATTGTTTTTGTTGATTTTTGAATATTTATTTTGACCAAGCAGTTGTGGTAACGCTTGGAGCGTTTGGTGTTGACCAAAGGGTTTATAAATACCTTTGGGGCATTTAGGGTTGACCAAGCAATTATGAGAATCTTTGGAGCTTTTGGCTTGTCCAAAGGGTTTAGAGATACCTTTTGGGCATATAGGGTTGACCAAGCGATTATGAAAATCCTTGGAGCTTTTGGGAGCTTTTAGGGTGACCAAGTGATTATGAAAATCCTTGGAGATTTTGGCTTGACCAAAGGGTTTATAGATACCTTTGGAGCTTTTAGGGTGACCAAGTGATTGCAATAATCCTTGGAGCTTTTGGGGTGACCAAGGGATTGCGATAATCCTTGGAGCTTTTGGCTTGACCAGAGGGTTTATAGATACCTTTGGAGATTTTAGGGTGACCAAGTGATTGTGATAATCCTTGGAGCTTTTGGGGTGACCAAGGGATTGCGATAATCCTTGGAGCTTTTATGGTGACCAAGTGATTGCGATAATCCTTGGAGCTTTTAGGGTGACCAAGTGATTACGATAATCCTTGGAGCTTTTAGGGTGACCAAGTGATTGCGATAATCCTTGGAGCTTTTAGGGTGACCAAGTGATTGCAATAATCCTTGGAGCTTTTGGTGTAATCCACCTGCTCTTTAGGGAATAGAGGTACCCCTAGCTTGATGATCTTTGTGCATCGGATCTGGCTCTGTAGGAATTGGCATGAATGGATCGGCCTTATGCATGGATAGGAGGACAGGGTCTGCCTTCGGCACTGATGGTGCTATGATATCTCTAGGTGGAAGTTGCTCGCGATATTCCCAAAGGAGCGGGATCAACATGTGATGCCAGTGGGCCAGGTCTATGTGCCACTCATGCCCTAGTCTTATGCCTAATTGTGCCATCAGTTCGTCATGGGTTACAGGGTGATTGTGCTGTCATGCATGATTGAGATATTCCATCTCAATTTCATCTTCGTAATCATTTTCGATGATCCAAAGGCCCTCATTGGCCCTAATAGCTATCTACAACATTCTAGGCTCGTCCTACTCGAGCAGATTGACATTGTCTTGACGGGGTTGTTCCATGCTTTGCGGGGGGACCTAATTTTCTTGCAATGGCACAGGCTCGATGGGAGCCTACAAAGGGAATAATTTTAGGAAAATTTTGTGATGATCATCCATGGGGACCACCTGTGAATTAGTGCTGTCAGACTCGAATGGGTCCCATGGCGCTAGTGCATATGCTGACTCATCTTTGGTGAGAGAGTCAGGCTCATCAGAATCTGGTGATTCTGAGATACGGAAGACCTCGTCATTAGGTAGCTCTACAACAATGGGTTGATCCTCTTTGAGAGGAGTTTCACGTAAGTTGGGCTTTTGGGGCCCCAAAATATTGGTCTCTACTGACTCTAAGTGCTCTGGCAGCGCATTGCTTGTATCGAGGGATTTGAGCTCTTCCTGGTTGATTTGTTCCCATTGCAGGTTGTGGGGAACTTGATGCCTTGAGAAGGATAACCGAATAACACCCCCTACCTTGGTAGGGCATTTCATCCCTCTCTTCTTCTTGCTTAGGTTCTTCAGAGGCTTCTTGAAGAATTTTTGAGGGTGGCCCATGAACCTGGGTGGGTGCCTGAAGAAGGCGCCCGTCATTGGTCTTAGGATTGGTCTCCCACTCAAGTCTAGGAGGCATCGAGGGCAACGTTTGATAAGGTCATGGAGACCTGTCTCGCACCCAGTTGTGTCTCTCATAATGTTTTGTCTTATGCGTGTGAGGGTTTGGAGTCCTCACCTGCATAGTGTGTTGGAATAACTCATCCTCCTGGCACTGAATGCACTCTAGATTTAGAAGATATTTTTGCTCTAATTGTTGTTGTTCTAGCTTAAGTAGCGTGAGTTGCATCCGACGTGCGATATTCTGGGTAGATTCTAAGATAGTAGGTCTTACCGTCTCATGTCTAGAAGGCCTAGATGCCTCTCTTAGATATCTATCTCGGTCATGGTGATCTGAGATCTCTATTGGCCACCTCCCTCTGTTGGGGGTAGCGGTATTCCCCCGAGGCTTTGGACTCAGTAGGTGATCCTGAGAGCTAGCAGTTGCGAAGGCGTATTGCTCTTGCGATGTATATTGCTCTTCAAGAAGGTAAGGGTTTTCCTAGTTCTCTCTTTCATAAGTGAAAAAGGGACAGACGAAGTTGGCTCACCCTGCCTGAGGAGCCTTGTGCTCTGGATTTGTCCTTGTAGTCCTGACAACTAGAGGGGGTGAAGAAGGTATAGTGTAATGATGTAGTTCCTCTCGTCGAACCCTATGTTGACCTAGCACTTCATAACGTGGTCAACATTCATAGCGAGCATCTAAGGGAGCTCTCCTATGGATGTACCCCTCATGGAAGGGTGTGTGCTGGGTGATATGCTAAACAGGAGTGCCCCTCGAAGAGATGCCCCTATAGTCCCATTTTGTCAGGGCACGGAGGGGTCTCCCTTGTGTGTCAGGCCACCAAGGTGGTATGACCAAATACTTTGGGCTATACTGAAGGTGACTTGTGCCTCCTTGGATATTCCCCACAATGTCTACCCGTGATTGGGCTTGGCTACGGGTGAGCACCATGACGATGTCTCTCTAAAAACCCTAAAAATTGAAATGAGTTATATGGGGCCCAAAATTGGGGTGCACATCCCTCTTACCATAGATAAGCCATAAATAAAGTTTCAAGTTCTAACTCTAAATACATTAGGAGAGATTAACCTTTGAACAGCTCAAAAAGCATAAAAAATTAGATGAGCAATTTTAAAACCTAATTTCGGGGCACTAGATGAGGGAATTTGGCCCCAAAAACTGGGTTTTCTAGGCAAATAGAACTCTAGGGAGTTGTATTTTTTTAAAAATCTCCCAACTAGCTCCCTGTCAAATTTCACGTCAATCGGAGCTATGGTTGAGAAGTTATGGCCCCGACAAAATGCACTAAAATTTAGGGAAAAAAAATAAGATTTCCCATATTTTTTTGGATGCTCCTGCATCACTTATGGGCACCTTTGGGGTGCTTTTGGGTTGACCAAAGGGTTCATGGACACCTTTGGGGCATTTTGGAGTGACCAAGCGATTGCGGGAATCCTTGGAGCTTTTGGAGCGAGTGACAAAATGCGTAGATTTTTATCTTTTGTTTATGATTTTTCTGATTTTTTTGTTACACTAAGTAGAAATGAACACACACATACACAAACGGTGATTATCTCTTTTAAAGATTAATGGTGTGTCCTAGAATGGTTTTAGTGCGTTTTGATGATTTTGTTTTTTTTTTTTAAGTTTTGAAGAACATTTAAATGCAGTATGTTGGCTCATATGACTCCCATAAATGGTTTCCCCTTCAATATACCATTTCCCGGCCGATATACCAACCTCTCTTTATACCCGCCCTTACGAGAGGGAGACTATACGTACGTGAGAGCAGATTGTATGTGGAACATAGGTGGTATGAAAGGGGGATTGTCCTGTTTATGACACCTACCATAGAACACTTATCCTCGCACGCTGGAAATCACCCCAATGACACTCGGTTAGCTTTCGTCAGGTTTTACGTCGAGCAACAGTGACAATCAGGGTAAATGAATGCAAATATCCAAGCCAAAGTGATAATGGAATCCACCTTTGGTCTTGCTCAAGGGCTGGCATTTTACGACCAGCTCCTTGGTTTAAGTAACCACGTGATGTGTGGGGTTCATTTTAATTTGCAAAAATTTGAGACAAGTAAACAAAAATGAAACTTTCCCTACGCCATACAAAATTGAAAGCCAGAAAACAAAAAATAGAAATTTGACAGAAGCTTGTTAAAAATTCCTACCTCTTCTCTGCCCAACAGGATGTTTCTGATTTGCTACTCTGAAAAATGCACAGAAAGCTATTCGTCCCTGGGTGAGATGAATATCAGACAGTATTCATTCCAGGGTGAGACGAATGGTATATTCATCCCTGGGTGAAACGAATAACAGTCTGACAACTAAAAAAATTAGGTACCTATAATCAAAACAAGAAATTTCAGATCAAAAATCTAACCTAAAAAAAAATAGAGGACAGAGATCCCATCGTGATCGCCATTGAAAACACGAGATTCTGAAAAAAAAAGGATAGACTAAAAATGCAATGTAAATGAAACTAAAATAACGCTTAAACCCTATGTTATTGAAAAATGCATAAAAAGAAATAACATGAACACAAGATATCAAAGCAATATAAAATACGGCCCTTTTATTGATATGCTTTTCAAATTTGTGTTACAATGCGTCTCCTTCCTTTTTAGGGGATAGGAGAGTTAAATGTTGGTCTTTTACAACTTGTTTCAGAATTCCTTCTTCCGCGTGCCCACATATAAGATGGGCGAACCAAAATTTTGCCGCTGCTTGTGTTGGTAAAAGTAGATTCCTCGTCGCTCTTCTAATGCTGAAAATCTGCGTTCAAAGAAACAAACAAATAATCAGTAGCACCTGTGTATGAAAAATAAAAGATAAATATAATGATGGTTAAAATGAGTCCAAATAAACTTTGTAAAATGAGACGAGAAAACTTGCAATAATGCAGGGGGTGCCCGAAGGCAAACCAACCACGAGGGAAACTTTCTTTCGACACCAATCCACTTGGGATGGGTCCAAAACCTATTGTGATGGGTTGTCGGCAAATTGGTAGGATATTATGGTCAAAAAATTTGGGTTTTAAACTAGCAGCACTTCGTCACTCAAAGTTCTCCTTCTCTGTATCTCTTTTGGGTGAGGAAAATCACCATTTTATAGACCCAAGGGGTCTCTTTGAATTAGCATGCAAAAGTTCTACTTAGCATGAATGCTTTTTTCAAGGAAGAGAAGACTTCTCCCTGATCAAGGGCTCCATAACTGCTTCTGTAACTGCTGTCGCATGCCCAAAAGAACTCACTCGCACTCCCATGCAATGAAGGGAGAGTTAAGTAGCTAATTTGAGTTATCATGAAAAAGCCCACTCTCACTCCCATGCAATGAAGGGAGAGTCAAGTGGCATATTTGAGTTGTCCTAAAAAGCTCACTCCCATTCCCATGCAGTGAATGGAGAGTCAATTGGCAGATATGAGTTGTCAAAAGAACTCACTCGCACTCCTATGCCATGCAGGGAAAGCTAAGTGGTAGTTCTGAGTTGTCATGCATCGAGGTCTAAATTTTTGTTGGTCAAACCTGGCATTCGTCCCACCCAAAAGCGAGCACTAGTAATCGTCCCTGGGTGAAACGAGTACCAATCCGTACTTGTCTTTGGGTGAAATGAGTACCAGTCCACACTTGTCCCTGGGTGGAATGAATTAGTATCAGAGTGTCTAAAAGGTGCCAAATTGATCTCTGACTTGTAAAACTACTGTGTGAGTGGTTAGAACCACTATTTTAACCTCTGGGGCTGCCTTGGGGGCTGTGTGTGTTAGTGCGATCAGTTTTTGCAGTCACATAATCGGATTGGTGTTGTTTTGGTGTCTACACCGGGTACCATTGAAGTCTCAAACTCCCTCACACCACAAAATCAAAATTTGGGTATCTATCAAAAATTGCTACCTAAACACCAAGGGATGAATCCCCAAGTATCCTAGTCCAATATCCAATGGTAACCTATATGGGTTAACAATATGTAACAAGACCCACCGTCATGTGGCATCATTGGTATGGTCAACATTACCACTTATAGCCAGTGCTATCCACCATAATAAGATATGCTAGTGGTTTCTTCTCCATCATCATTCTCTTCTCCACAACCCCCTGTAGCATCATAGGCCTCACAACACCTTCCACAAAATATCATCACCATTCCTGGTAGCCTCACACATCAGCTATGTAATACTCTTGCTAGGTTGTCCATGTTTAATCTCTTACAACAATATCAACCCCATTGTGATGCATTGAATGACATCCTTTGATTCATCAACCTTGAAACCCATGACACAAATACATTTTTTAACCTTAAGTCCAAGTACTTGCATGAAATTAACAACATCATCTACCTGAAGTAGATAATTACTAATGTTTTCTTCATCCTTCATTCTTAATTCTTCAAATTGTCCTTTTGATATTTTTTATATTTACCTTTTTGACACTTTTATTTACTTCATATACGCTTTTCAACTTATCCCAAATTCCTTTTGCATCTTTGCAATGCATAAATTTTATGAATTATGTTCTATGCAAACCTCTCAAAATTACATTCATTGCTTTTGAATTGAAATGTTGTAAAATATTACCTTCCTATCTGTAGGTGGATCAACTGGTGGTATGTATCTATTTTCAACTGTTTCCCACATTTCATTGGCAAGTGCCTTCAGGTGAATATTCATTCTCATACTCCAAAATATATAATCGATTCCATCAAATATTGGTGTTGAATTATCTGAGGACCCATTCTTAGAATCCATTGTGTTATTGAAACCTTTTCCTTCAAGTTGTTAAACTCTTTTGAAGGTACCCGCTTTGATACCAATTGAAGAACACAACCTTATACTGAGAGGGGGGTGAACAGTATAAGACCACTTTTTACTTTTCTTTCCCAATCAATATTATGCAATGTATATATAACAATATCAACAACAGTTTAAAAGCAATGCACAAATCACAACACACAATAGAGGCATCAATTTAATGGGGTTCACCCAATGTGGGCTACTCCACGAAGAAAATATTTCACTAAAATTTTCTCAATCAATCTCTTGGGAATCCTTTCTCTATTACAATGTTTATGGACCTCTATCCAAAGGAGACACCAATACCCTAATCAAGTTCATGGATATCTATCCATAAGAGAACTCTTTCTCCTTAGCTCTAACTGGTGATCTTCTAAAAGAACTATTGCCCCCACTTATCTGGTTAAATGGATCTCTATCCACTAAAGACACATGTCCTCACTACCCTAGCTAATGGATCTCTATCCACTGCAGACTATCATCCTCTATAATCTATCACCTTTAAAGCTCTATCTCAAATATGCACTAAACACAATCCTTTGATCTAGCACAAATCTGTTCTCAATCTCTATCATCCTATTTGCACTAAACACAATCCTTTGATTTAGCACAATTCTATCCTCAATCTTTGTCCTTTGATCTGCACTAAACATAGTCCTTCGGTCTAACACAAATATATCCTCAATATCTATCCTTTGATTTATACTAAACACAGTATTTTGTTCTAGCACAAATATATCCTCAATCTCTATCCTCAAGTCTTAACACAAAGCTTGACTTAATCTCAAATCAACTCTGCTAGATCTGCCCCAAACCTTAACCCAAGGTTTGAACAAATTAATCAATCAACTCTACTCTCAAGTCTTCTCAAAAAATTATCTCAAATCTGCCTTGTAATCTTCCACAAAAGCTCACACTAATATGTCTACAATTCCTCTCTAGAACTTGTCCAAATATGCTCTCATGTCTTCACTAAGACTTACCTCAAATCTGCTCAATAAGTCCTCACTAGAACTTGTCCAAATATGCTCAATAAGTCCTCACTAGAACTTGTCCAAATCTACTCAATAAGTCCTCACTAGAACTTATCCAAATATCATAGAAACATAAAGAGAATTTTTAGAGACTCAATATGCTTCATATTCACCACAATGCTCAATCACTCTTTTTACCATAGAAACATATATAGAATTGTTAGAGACTCAATATGTTTCACATAAGCACTCAATATCTTTATCAACTCATTTGAGAATATAGAACAAATTTTTCATAGAACTTGAACTATCACATCAACACATCCACTTGACTCGGCTTAACCAATCACACAATAAATTAATCTTTGCTTACAAACCTATGATGAGCCTTGAAAACGCTCATATTTTATATGAGTTTCATCGATTATTATGCAACAATATATTAGGAACTGTATACTTTTATGAATGATTATGTAATTATTTAATAAAATTGTGTGTGTTATCTAATTTGTGTGTTTTAGTGTGTTTTTGTGGAAATGTAGTTGATTTTGATAGATTTGGATCAGTCGAGGTCTTTCGTGGACCTAGAACTCTATTTCTTTTGGGATCAAGGCATGAAGGTAGACACCTTCCTCTTCAAGGAAGGCACCAACAGAAGGTAGGCACCTTCCTCTTCAAGGAATGCGTCAACAAAAGGTAGGCACCTTTCGTATAAATAAGGCATCAGACATACTTAGGTGCCTTTCGCATAAGGAAGACACCCCATACAAGGCAAAGCACCTTCTGTATAGGGAATGGGCCCACATCAATAGGCACCTTTCGCAAGAAGGCGCTCCACATCAGTATGCGCCTTTCGCATACAGAAGGTACCCTACTAGAGCACATGAGGAAGGCACCTTCCTCGTAGAGAAGGCACCTCTATTCTTTGCCCATTGACCAGACAAAGTGACATGGGTTGTGTTGACTAGTGCAGTTTCAATTCTACGTCACGCAGGATAATTCTAGGAGTTGCACCAATGAATGGAAATGCCAGGTGAGGCATGAACCAATTAGTGTATATGTTACCGTTAGGAACGAACACCCATTTTAGTAGATGTCGATCATGTTTTACCAGATTTACCTAGTTTAGTCTAGTCTAAACCACTATTGTAACTTCTTTGTAACAGAAGATCTCTGTGTGTGTGTGTGCTATACAAACACACACAAACCTCTCTGATATATCAATCTAGAATCAGATATAAAATACGTTTATCATTTTGAGGAAGAAGCATTGTAATAGTTCTTTTTAAAATACAATAAAGTTTGAGAGTTCCTAACTGTATATTTAGCTAAGAGGAAGTTGTTGGAGCCTGGACCCACTCCAAGCTAGTATTCCTTCCATTTTTCTTGTGCTTTCTAGATTATTTTCCTGATTTCATAGGTTTATTTTTTGTATTGTTATTTTTATTGTTGTAGTAGATTTATTTTCATTAGGCATGTATGAATATTTATTTTCTAAGGATTTAATTATTCACACATAAATTATTGTGGTGTGGATGAATGATTGACGATCCTTTAAACCCCCCAATAGTAGAATTAGCGGGACTCATATCAAAGTGGGTATTGTGAATGACCTTATATGAGACACTTCTAAAGTTTACAAAGCTCCCTGGGTTGACAATTTAAATGATCGAGCAGTGACAAAAATAGAACAAAATTAACCTGTGTTTGGGTTGCAACATTTTGGCACTATTGCAGAGGAAGCACCTCTATTATATCAATTGCAATACCTGAAATCCTTCTATCTGACTTTGTATGATTTATTTGAGAAGAAGAAGACCTGACAGTCGGTTCATAAAATGAAGTCCACCAAAATCTAAGTTGGCCAAACACTCTAAACTTGAACTATATTTTCCTGACTCACCGCCAGTAGTCCACTAGAGTGAGGATCATCACCTTGTATAGAGTGCTTCCTCATCCCATCAACTAGAGGGAGAACAAACCATTATAAATCCACTATTTAAAAGGACACTCTCAGAGGAAGCTCTATTATGGAAAGTTGTAGAAGATCAGACGATAACACCAGACGACCTTAGAGCCTTGACTCAGCAAGTTCTGAATGATCGTGAGGCCATAAGAACTGCATTAGAGACCACATTTCCTGAAGAGACTTCATCTAGCTTTAGTTTCCCAATTGAAGAAGGAGTAGGAGAAACCAAAATGAAAAACATATCCCCTGCTCACCTTCCTACCTTCAGATGATACCCAATCGAGGACTCTGACCTATTTTTATTCAGGTTTGATGTTTTATGTAGGTCTGTGGACTATAAATCTAATACGTAGAAGCTGAATCTCTTTCCTTCCACATTAGACGATGTCGCTTTGCGATGGTTCATTTTTCTGGGAAACAAACACATTACCACATGGGATCAAATGAAGAGGCTCTTTTTAGAGCAATATCAAGACTTTGGGAGAGCAAGAGACTCCAGAGAAGAAGTCCTGAGCATGATGCAAAAAGAAGATGAGTCTCTTGAAGAGTACTAGGAGAGATTCAAATTCAATCTTCAATGATATCCTCACACGAAGCTAGCTAATAAGTCTCTTAAAAGCATATTTTTGAGATGACTTAACAACGAATCATTGGAAGCTCTCAACATGATTTCTTGAGGTGACGTCTACTAGCACGATATGGAAGATATCTAGAAATTATACTAGAACTACTCAAGGAAGAGAGGCAAGACCACTTCTAGGACCATGAAAGCAACTGTTTCGGTCACAAAAATATAAATAGACAATATGTTGGAAGATTTGAAAAGCGATATGCTTTCATCTCTAGCATTGCATATGGACACGCTGTTGTTGGAGAAAAAGAAGCAAGAAAATGAAGTGGCATTAGCTTATTTCTACCCAAAATGCATAGGAAAGCATGCAAAGAATGCATACCCAAAGAACAAAGTCAGAGTATGTGCGGTATGAAAGCTAAATCATAAGACCCGATTGTGCCCACAATTGCCCAGTATCAAGGAGGATGTTGATGTTACGGAAGCCTATTTTATAGGCAATAGAAGGATTTGGCCACAACCCCCTGTATGAAATACGCCACTAGGAATGCCATCATACAGGGGAGGACCATACATGCCACAAGGCCAGCCTCAACCACCTAACATGGGGTGGTGGGGGCCATCTTCCTTGTCTAATGGACCCCCAAGAGTAGTATATCTGAACCAGTAGCCCTGGATGTAATATCAATATCCTGGGCAATAGTGGAGAGGCTAGGCTCAATGGAATATGGATCCACAGAACATAGCACCAGCTCACCCCTAGAAAAACCTGCCAGTGTTGCCTGTAGTGAGACCTACGCAGCTACCCGCACAACTGACAAAAAATCCAAATAACATAGTAAATTAGTTGGCATACAATGTAGAAGGTGAGATGTACCCAATGTATCATATTAGTTGTAATCCTATTCAACTTAGATTAGGTAGACAGTTAGGAGTAGAGACACCTCCCCTGATAGAAGAGGAGGTAGAAGTAGAAGAAACACCTCTTATAGAAGATGTGGAAGAAGAAGTGGCTGAGAGAACAAAGGCTCTATTTCCTAACCGACTGCAAGAATAGAGGAAATTAACATAGCCAAAGTTTGATATTCTTTCTAGCTTAAAAAATTTCATAATGACAATTCCAAATTTTCAAGCTATCCAAGACATCACGATATATTATAAAAGAATAAAGGATATGTGCCTAAGAAAGTCAGACTGAAGAGTCACCCAGACTATCAATTTCATGGGTAAGTTGGTAGATTTAATGATGGGCAATATGTGTCATCCTAAGTATGCAGACCCAGGCAGCCCAGTGTTGACAGTAAAAATTGGGGAGCATTCCTTGACCAATACGTTGGTTGATATGGGTGCAACCATTAACGTAATACCTCATAATACCATGTAGAGGCTACAGGTCATAGACCTGAGACCAACCTCAACGGTTCTATAATTGGCTGATAGATCAATCGTAGCATTGGAAGGAATGCTGGAGAAAATAATAGTAACGATTGATGCATGGGAATATCTGTCTGAATTCCTAGTGTTACAATCTAAAACCAGGTTGGGTGGCTACCTGCTTATATTGGAAATATTGTGGTTGGCGATAGCTGACATCTACATCAGCTATCATGATGGGCTGATGACCATATCCAATGGGCAGAACATAAAAAGGTTGACTATTTCACCTCCCATGCAATCTGTTGATTTTTTGGGAGGGTCTACATTGACCAAGCACAAAGAGGAGTTGTCCATAATCTAGCTAGTGATGGCGTTATACGAATTGGAGGAGGAAGAATATGAGGATGGTACTATCATAGAATTCCTCCATGGAGAATCCTCCAGTATTACACCTAAGTCACCATTAGCTGGCATCTAAGACCACCACATCTGGTAGATAAATGTTGGGCCAGGAAAAATGTTGAATATCAACAGTGGGTTGACCCTCGCGCAACTAAGGAAGGTAGAATAACTATTGGTTAGACACCAATGGACAATTGCATGGGATTACTCAGATATGAAAGGTTTCAGCCCAAAAATTTGTACTCATCGGATATACCTTGAAGAGTAGGCGACTCCAAGCAGGCAGCCGCAAAGAAGAATAAATATGGCAATCAAGGATATTGTCAAGGTAGAATTGTAAAAAATCTTATCTACCGGATTCATATATCTAATTTTTGATAGTGAGTGGGTATCACCACTTGTGGTGGTACCCAAAAATAATGGGAAGTGGCAGATCAATGTGGACTACAGGGCGTTGAACAAAGTGACCAAAAAGGATTACTTCCCACTCCCATTCATTGATCAGGTATTGGATACACTCTCGGGGTGGAAGTACTTCTCCTTCTTGGATGGATTTAGTGGATACAATTAGATCTATATAGGAGAATAATATCAGGATAAAACGATGTTCACCTACCCTTGGGGAACGTTTGCTTATAGGGTATTGCATTTCGGGTTATGCAATGCACCTACCACCTTTTAGAGGGCGATGCTCAACATATTTTTAGACATGATAGGAGATACGGTTGAAGTGTACATGGATGCCTTCACCATTTACGGAGAAACCTTTGATGAAGCAATGATGAACTTGGAGAGAGTGCTCGAAAGAAGTGATAAAAATAATATGTCCCTTAGTAATGAAAAATGCTTTATAATGATGCAAGAAGGCATTGTATTGGGACACCATATCTTAGTATAAGGAATAAAGGTTGACAAAAGAAAAGTAGAGGTCATCAAGGACCTACCAAGCCCTACAACACAGTGAGAGGTGAGAAGTTTCCTCGGATCTATTGGGTATACCAGCGATTTATCATTGACTTTAGCAAAATTGCAAGACCCCTACACACTTTATTATCTAAGGACATGGAGTTCAACTAGACGGAATACTATGAAAGAGCATTTCAGTCACTCAAGGAAAAGTTGATATCTACACCTGTTCTGAGGGGACCGAATTGGGCTATACCCTTTCACATCTATTTTGATGCTTCCAATAATGCGATTGGAGCAGTCCTCGGGCAGAAGGATGGCGAGGAATTTTATGCCATCTACTACATCAACAAAATTTTGGCAGTGGCTAAGCTCAACTATACATTGACAGAGAAGGAGTTCCTTGCAGTTGTGCATGCCATAAACAAAATTTGCTATTATATTATTGAATACAAGGTGTTCGTCCACATGAACCATGCAACTATCAAGTATTTAATGAGCAAACCGACTATTGGTGAAAGATTTATAGGATGGTTTCTACTACTATAGGAGTTTGACATAACAATAGTTGATAAGCCAAGAAAGGACAACGTTATAGTGAATTTCCTATCCAGATTGACACCAGTAGATCATGCGACAGTAGAAGACCAATTTTTGGATGAACATTTGTTAACCATCAGTGAGCAAACATCGTGGTATGTAGACATAGCCAATTACTTATCCATCGGAAGAACCTTGTCCGCTCTCTCTTTATGATAAAAACAGGTGGTAGTAGAGAAGAGTGCCTTCTTTTTATGGGTTTATGGTCTCCTATTCAAAATAAGATATGATCAGATTATAAGGAGGTGTGTAGTAGAGCAGGAGTTCTCAAAAATACTTAAATCTTGCCATGATGAACCATGCAGGGGACACTTTGTAGGGAAGTGGACCGCCTATAAAATCCTATATGCTGGGTATTTTTGGCCCACTCTATTTAAAGATGCGGTCGCCTATGCCAGCAAGTGTGATGAGTGCCAAAGAATGGGCAGACCAACCCATCAAGACAAGATGCCCCTTCAACCGCAAGTGCATCTAGAGCCCTTCGATAAGTGGAGAATGGATTTTGTGGGGTCAATTAATCCACCCTCGATAGGAAGGAGATTTATTTTACTCTGTATAGACTATGTCACCAAATGGGTGGAGGTTCAAGAACTAAGGGATTCAAAGAAAAATACGGTAGTTGATTTATTATTTGCTCATATTTTTACATGGTTCGAGGTCCCCAAAGAAATAACAATAGACCAGGGGCCTTAATTTACCTCCAAGTTGATCGAGGAGTCGATGAAGCAATATAAGATTTGGCACAAGACTACGCCCTACCACCCATAGGCAAACGGGCAAGTGAAAGTGATGAACAGGGAGATAGAGAATATTCTAACAAAAACCATGCAACAACATAGAAAATATTGGGCTACACAGCTTTCAGAGGTAGTATGGACATACAACACAACGTGGAAGTTGACCACCAGCTTTATGCCCTTCCATCTGGTCTATGGGAAGAATGAAATGATGCCTATTGATTTTGAAATCAAAACATTGGGGGTTACTTTAGAATTTTAATTGAGCTTGGAAGAAGCTCAAAAAGAGAGGGTTCGACTGCTAAACCAGTTGGACAAATTTAGAAGGGATACTTTACAAATAATTGAGATTATACAAAAGCAAAGAAAAAAATGGCCTGATCGACACATCAAGCTGAAGCAGTTCTAGGAGGGACATTGGGTGTTGTTGTACGATTCCAGGTTCGAGAAAAATAAGAGCAAATTAATGGAGATATGGATGGTACCATATGATGTGGTAGAGCTCATCAAGAATGGTGTTGTGCGTGTTAGGACTATTTATGGCATCAAAATTGTATTGACAGTGAATGGCCACCGACTACGGCCTTACAACATGTCCAAAAATTTGCTGGTGGAGTCCAGAATAGGCATGGGGGAGACCCCATCCTTGTAATATGGATCAAACTCTCAACAAGTAGAATGGTGTACATGGAGGTGTCCACCAAAATTAGTTAGTCTAGGTTTGTTTTATTTCTTATGATGTGTTTTGCAAGGACGACGTTCGCATGCAAGCTATAGGCATCCTAGTAGAGGGTCTACCAGGCACAGAATGCATCTAACTGCCTATAGTTTTCTTTTCTTTTTGTTTGCTTTTGTAGGTGGAGGACCTGTTAGCTTGAAAAATAGGTATCTAGGAAACCAGGCCTGAATCGGCTCAGCACCTCGACACCTATGCACGTAGTTTATAAGCAACATCTATCCAAACTTGGGTGAAGGCAATAAAATCTCCTTCAAGGGGAAATTGCATGTCAGGCCTGGTAGGAGGTTATTGCGGCAACATGAAGGAGGTCTAAGAATGCTTGATAACCCTCGCCTAGATGATCACGACGTGCTACTAAGAAAAAATGCCTTGTAGAAGGCTTTCATCTTCAAAGAAAACTCTCCACTTGAGAAATAGTGCCTTCCAACTCGAGGAAGGTACCTAACTGAGGTGGACGATTCTTGTCGAAAGAAGGTAACAAGCTGGAGGTAAGGCACCTTCCTTATAAAGAAGGTGCCCCACAAAAATAAGGCGACTTCCTTATAAATAAGGTACTCCACAAAAATAAGGCACCTTCCTTATAAATAAAGTGCCCCAGATAAGGTAGGCGCCTTCCTTATAGGGAAGGTACCCAACTGAAATAAGGTGCCTTCCTTATAACGAAGGTGCTCGTATGAGACTTAAAAAAAAAATTAAATATGTTGAAAAAAAATGATGACCAAAGCGTCTTCCATTCCAGGAAGGTACATCCATTCGAAAGCGCCTTCTGCAGCGAGAAGGCATCATTCTTCAAAAGCACCTTCCACAATAGGAAGGCACCATTATTCAAAAGTGCCTTCCATAATGGGAAGGCACCATTGTTCAAAAAATGCCTTCCACAGTGGGAAGGCGCCATCGTTTAGAAGTGCCTTTCATAACAGGAAGGTGTCGTCAAAGTAGAAGCACCTTTCGTAGTAGGAAGACATCGTCTGGAAGAAGCACCTTCCACCTAGGGAAGGCACCATTCATTTAAAGTGCCTTTCGCATCTGGAATGCATTAAACAACACCTTTCGCGTACAGTCGACGCTTTTGTTTCACATGCACCTCAATTTAAATGATGTCAACACATGATTGGGCAGCGCTTGATTACCACCATCACCCCACATGATGGAAATTTGACCTAATAGAAAATTATGCAGAGTTACGGGGCGATATCCTCATGCTTGCCTCAAAAATCATGGACAAACGGTTTTCCAAAACCAATCAGGAGCTTGTCTATGACATAGAACCTTGAAGAACGCAGCAGTGAAGTCCAGCGTAATTCACACATGTGAAATATCCATCCTCTGTGTCACAGGCTGACAAATCACTACTCTCCGCGATGCATGAGCATCCAATCAGGTACGCATATAATTTTAATTAAATTTTTATATAATCTTTTATAAATTATGTAGTACCGAAAAATAGCGCCACCATAAAAATCATACACCCCCCATGGCCAAAACATCGTGCTAATGTTATGGCTCGAGAGGCATACCTTTCCAACCCCATAATTGAATGCTAGGTTAGGCACCTTCCTTATAAGAAGGCATATTACTGAGAGCGTAAGGTAGAAACATAAGATTGGTTAGGGAAGGCATCATGGGAGGACGATCAAAGAACCATGCCATCAAGAAAAATGAGTCGAGTGATACAGAGGGGATTAGGGGGATGGTGAAGACCCAATTTGAAGTCGAAGGATGGCTCGACTACTGTACACTGGTCTATCAGAACCAGGATATAGATGCAGCTAAGGAATTTGCTGCCTCCTTGAGGGCTGACGCAACTCAGGTGCATGAAAGAGAAATTTTGGTCACCCTAGAATACATCTCCCAAGTAACCAACTTGCCTCTCACAGGCGAGTGCATATACAAAGATGACATGTTAAAACAATGCACCGAATTGCTGCTACCAGGAAATAATATGCAGGTAGAGAAGGAGCGGCTTCTAAAAAATTGACTTCCCATGAACCTACGAAAGTTGTTCGAGCAAATTGATCACTTTTTCACATGCATCGGTAAATATTCCCACCTACACGTTAATCATGTGCAGTTCTTAAATCACCTAGTGCATGGGAAGAATATGAACATGCCCTTCTACCTAGAAAATGCCTTGAAGGAGGAAGCAGCTCGATACCAGAGGGATTCACCTTCCATATTGGCCCACCACGGGCTGATATCATCACTGGTTCGCCATGCAGAAGCACAAAATGAGGATTCCCATGCAGAAGGAGATGGCAGCCAGGAAGGGCAAGAAGATTTTGTCGTCGGGGCAAAGGAAGACGAAGAAATACCCATAGAAGATATAGAAGAAATCAAGCAATTGTCATTGCTCAATTTTGTGGAAGAAGGAGGGCACTCACCCCTACCCAAATTTATAGAGGAAGGGGTACGACTTACCGGCAGTAGAGTCGAATTACGACAAATAGAGCCGGTTCCCAGGAGGAAGCACATACATCATCTCCTCCTATCATTAGAAGAAGAGGATGACTTAGAGGCTGGTCTCATAGCCTAGACCCTCCAAGAGTTGACCAGTTGGAGCCCACAAGATGTCGGGACTTCTGCAGGTGTTAATAAGGAAGTTGACGCGGGCCTAGAAGAGGCCATGGAATGGCAGATCGAGTGTTGGATGGCCCAAAAAATGTTGGAGGATTGCCAAACAATGCACTGGGAGGAGTTAGAGGAGTGAGAACAAAGAATAACTCAGCTCGAGTAGCTGGTCCAGCAGTTGTAGGAGGAGAATCTACAATTTTGAGCCAAGGAGATGGAGAAAAGGGATGCGTCAACTTAGACCTATTAGGTGATTGAAGTCCCGATGAATTACCCTACCTCATTAGAAAGAGTGTACTCTTCAGGGGAATTCCGCTCGGATGCCCGATAGAGCAACCCAAAAGTAGGGGAAAATTACTCAATTTTTGAAATTAATGAGAGAGGGAGCCCAATAGAGCCCCCTGTTATAGACCTGAGTGACACAGAACCTGGTGCAGATCAGCAACCATAGATCATGCCCAGGGTGAAGGAATAATTCCTTGGACTCGAATAAGGAGGGGCCAAAGGACCTACGGGGTCAGCACTAGAATGATTGGAGAAATAAGGGACAACTTTGGGGACATCAGAGCAAGTCCATGACAATAAAGAGACACCCATAGATAAGGAGGAGAAACCCCCTATTTGAGCCATCGCACTTTTTGCAAAGGCCAAGGGAAAAGGGCCTGTAATGGCTCGAAAGAAGGCGAAGGTGACCTTCGTCGAATCGATCGAGGATGAATGGGACATGCAGCCATTAGATGGGAGGCAGAAGTAGTTCAAAAAATTGCTAAAATATATGGAAGTATCAAGTGAGGCCAAGAAGTCAACCTCCAAGGTCTAGGGAGACTAAGGTATTTGCATTAACCCGATGAATGACGATCAATTCTAGGAGATTTGCGGGTCATCTTGAGGACACCCCTCAAAAATACGAAGATATTTTGAGATATGGGGGGTATATGGGCCCAAGTTAGAAGTCATTTCCATTGCAAGAGAGAATGTAGGGCTCACCCCTAAGGCAACTCAATTACATAAGGCCCAGGTAGTTTGACTAAGGAGGGATAATTCTGGCATTCCTTTTATGGAGATCAGACCTCCATATGCTGACTTGTTGCAAGCTACAGAAGCTACATTTTAGGAAGTAGGGACTGCACTAGCTATACCACCTTTAGGATTAACCGGGGTGGGGACCTCCAACAGGCAGAGCCAGCAAATCGAGTAGAGGTAGATAACCACAGTAGTTGCCTGCCCCAACAATACAGCTCCGCATAGAAAACAAAAGACCGCACCTCCTGATGTTGATCATAAGAAGAAGTAGTCACAGGCCATAGGTACAACCAAAAAATGGCGATGATTAATAGTACAAAGGGCCACCTACAGTTTTGATGCCATGAGGGCGTGGCATATGTTAGGCATGGGGGGATGATGAACCTCGAAAATGCTCATATTTTGTATGAGTTTCATCGATTATTATGCGGCAATATATTAGGAACTTTATACTTTTATGAATTATTATGTAATTATTTAATAAAATTGTGTGTGTTATCTAATTTGTGTGTTATAGTGTGTTTTTGTGGAAATGTAGTTGGTTTTGACAAATTTGGATCAGTCGAGGTCTTCCATGGACCTGGGACATTGTTTCTTTTAGGATCAACGCATGAAGGTAGGTGCCTTCCTCTTCAAGGAAGGCACCAACAAAAGGTAGGTGCCTTCCTCTTCAAGGAAGGCACCAACAAAAGGTAGGTGCCTTCCTCTTCAAGGAAGGCACCAACAGAAGGTAGGCGCCTTTCGTATAAATAAGGCACTAAACATACTTATGCACATTTCGCATAAGGCACCCCATACAAGGCAAAGCGCCTTCCGTGTAGGGAATATGCGCACATCAGTAGGTGCATTCCATAGGAAGAAGGCATTCCACATCAGTATGCACCTTTCGAATATAGAAGACGCCTCGCCAGAGCACATGAGGAAGGCAAATTCCTCATAGAGAAAGCACCTCTATTCTTTGCCTGTTGACTAGACAAAGCGACATGGGTAGTGTTGACTGGTGCAGTTTTAGTTCTACGTCATGCAGGATAATTTTGGGATTTGCACCAACAAATTGAAACATCAGGCGAGGCATGAAACAATTAGTGAATACGTTACCTTTAGGAATGAATGCCCGCTTTAGCAGATGTCGATCATGTTTTACCAGATTGGCCCAGTTTAGTTTGGTCTAAACCACTACTGTAACTTCTTTGTAATAGAAGATCTATGTGTGTGTGCTATATAAACACACACAGACCTCTCTGATATATCAATCCAGAATCAGATAGAGAATATGTTTATCATTATGAGGAAGAAGAATTGTAATAATTCTTTTGCAAATACAATAAAGTTTGATAGTTCCTAACTATGTTTTAAGCTGGGAGGAAGCTGCTGTAGCCTGGGCCAACTCCAAGCTAGTATTCCTTCCCTTTTTCTTGTGCTTTCTAGATTAGTTGCCTGCTTTCATAGGTTTATTTTTTGCACTGTTATTTTTATTGCTGCAGTAGGTTTATTTTCATTAGGAACGTATGAATATTTATTTTCTAAGGATTTAATTATTCATACGTAAGTTATTGTGGTGTGGATTAATGATTGATGATCCTTTAAACCCCCCAATAGTAGAATTAGCAGGACTCATCTCAAAGTGGGTATTGTGGATGACCTTATATGAGACACTTCTAAAGTTTACAAAGCTCCCTGGGTTGACAATTTAATTAATCGGGCAGTGACAAAAATATAACAAAAGTAACCTGTGTTTGGCCTACAACACCCTAGTCCAAGCATTTGAACACTCACTCAAACGTTTCCAACAATTCTTATCAACCAATCTCACATAACAATGATACTCATGTTCTTTGCAAACCCTAGTTCAAGTTCACTCAACTAATCACTTCAACAACAATGCTTATCAAACAAGGTTTTATCAACAACTCTTTATTCCATAAAACCTTGAAGCATTAATTCAAAACACACTCAACAATGCTTACCAAACAATCTTTTTCACTCCAACTTTGCATTCACAACATTCAATAATCACTCACTAGGAAGATGTGCCCATACCTTTTGTTTGATGTAGAAGTGGCTTTAGAAAACCTGTCTCAATCACAATTTCCTTCTTTCCAATTTCCATGGTTAGATGTCAAAATATCACTCTTAACAATTTCTCAAATATTCCTTAAACACACAAATAATCAAATCTCAAATATACCTTATTGCTCCTTCTTGGAATTAACATCCATCAAATCATATACATAAAAATAATTATTTGGATACACCTTATAATCTCCAACTTAAAATAATATCCAACACCACAAAACCTTAAACAATCTTCCTAAAACACCTTATTATCCTTTTCAAAAACTCAAGAAAATATCACAAAAAAAAAATTCTATCAACCTTATAACTCCCTTTAAAACCTTACAAATGAAATAAAATATACAAAAATTAATTTTTAATACCTCAACTACTTCCTCCAAAATATTTGACGCTCAAACTTAATGCATAGCTTTGTTTTCTCCCCAAAAGGGTTTCAGCATGATTCAAACTGCCATCTCCCCAAGCACAAAGCACCTTAGTGCTTTGGTGCCCACCGCGTGGGCTATAGGCATCCATGTGAAGGAAGGAAGTCTTCCTTCCTAATATTCCTTTTTTTGTCGATGACTTCAATACAAAATAAAAAATGTTCTCCCGCGGATACGAACCTGCATCAATCATTGCCCTCTAGACTTGCTTCTACTGCGATTTCCAAATACACTACCAGTGCTTGGTGACCAAGGCTCCCTCCTTAATGGGTCAAATACTTATGGCTCCTCTTAAGCACTTAAAAATTAAAATTAAAATCCTCTTTGCATAACACGATTCACATAAGCTCGCATAGCATCAAAATTAATTCGAAGGCCTTAGTAGCTTTTGCTAAGGTGGGGTAATCCCCCTTTTATACACACATGGTTAATTTGATACCCATGTCTATGCTCCGAATTCGAATTAATAACCCACCTTAGGGTTATTTATAATTAACATAAATTAATTTATAATTAATATTAAAACTAATTAATAATTAATTTAAATAACATAAAGTTAAGTAAATTAATTAATAAATTAATTTAAAATAAAAATTATATTAATTAATTTATAATTTATTTTAAACTTCCCTATTAATATTATAAATAAATATTATAATATTATTCACTTGGGCTTTTTCTTTAAACTTTGGACCACATCAGACTTCCTGAAATCGGGTCTTGATCAACTGAAACTGGAGAACCTAAAACTGATGCTACCTACTAAAATTACCACTGACTGGTGTTGAAAACTTGATATCAATGACAACTCATCTACTCAAAATTTCCAACATTAACATCTTACGCCATCCAACAACCACATTTGTAGGCACAACTGTAATACATTCCTTCTACACACTAGGAAGAACAACAACTCCAATACCCACCCCATTCTCAGGCTACAACCACCTTAGCACCATCCTTTACAACTCTAGCACCCGAGCTCCAACTCTTGCAAGAGGAAGTCAAAATTTTAAATATTCGTACAAATAGTTATGTGCTTCAAAACCCCATATACATTGAGTTGTGCAACGAGACCGTTCACCCATTAGTTCTCAATCCCCCTTACTCCTATCACTTTGATATTATAAAATTCAATAAGTATAAATGTAAGGAGGACCCTTGTGAGCATGTCAATAATTACTACTTAGCTTGATATTAGCTTCATAGTAGCGATCCCCTCATGTTACATACCTTTTCTCTCTTGCTTTGGGGACAAGCCCTTGACTAGTACAACATGCTCTCATTCCATAGCCTGTTCAGCTTTGACCAATTGGCCAATTCATTCTTAGAGAATTTATCCATTAATATCAAAAAGAAAATCAAATTCTATGATGTCTATGCCTTATGACAGGCCAAATACAAGCCCATTAAAGAATTTATCTCTCACTAGAGATCATTCATTCACGACCTCGCTTATAACCTCCCATCTACTAAACTAGTTACACTCTTCTCCAAGAGTTTCCATAAACACATCTCCACATCCTTACAGCTTCATCAAAGTTGCTCATTTGAGGAAGATATCACTCAATCCAAGGTTATCGAGGACATCAAAGTCCAATCTGGCAAGATCAAGCTTAGATAGAAACCATCCTACAACTCTAACTTTTGTTTCAATTGCTATGCACCAAATCAACCCTATCCTAGACCGCCACAAACCAACCAAGTAGCAGTAACTTCTCCATCTTCTTCATCCATATCATGACCTCCCACTCCATAGAAATAGTTGTTCCATACTAGCACACCCCTTCCACCTAGAACACCACAGACTCGTGGTATTCACCCACAACTTCCATAGCATAATTTGACTCTACTATCTGAGCCTCTACCAGCCCTGTTTCAAATATTGTATGATGAGGTCATATTACTCTATTGAACATTTGACCTCTTGATCCAAATCAACCCAAGCCCCATGGATATATCAAGCAGTCCTTCTATGCATACCATCAATAGCACGACCATGATATCGCTCCTTTTATGGTATTTTATAGGACCTCATTTTCCAGGGTACCATTCAAGTCTCAAACTCCCTCACACCACAAAATCAAAATTTGGGTATCTATCAAAACCTGCTACCTAAACACCAAGGGATGAATCCCAAAGTAGCCTAGTCCAATATCCAAGGGCAACCTAGATGGTTTAACAATGTTCAACAAGACCCACCCTCATATGGCATCATTGGCATGATCAACCTTACCACTCATAGTCAATGCTATCCACCACGATAAGATATGCTAGTGGTTTCTTCTCCAACATCATTCACTTCTCCACAACCCCCTTTAGCATCACAGGCCTCACCACACCTTCCATAAAATAGTATCACTATAGCGACCTAGGAGGCGCACGCACCGCTCTTACTCTACCACTCACAATGTATTAAAACCAGAAATGGAATGAAATACTATGAAGAAGCATATAACATGAAAGCAACAAAGACATATCTCTTTATTATTTGTATTCAAAACCCTGTTACATGTCAATCCCTCTTAAGGATACCCATTTCGATACAATATGATTACAAGTGGGTAAGATGTCCCCTAGAAAAAAGGGGTTGGTGCGCTTTTACAAACGTCCTGATTCTACACACATAAATGTATGAGGGATTATAGATACCTCCTTCTCCAAGTCTATTTCTTGTAGGGATCCCTTTGCTCTAGTATGCTGTTGATTCCATCCGATGAACCTATGGCCATGTAAGCAATGAAACAACAACACACACTTCGATGTCCGAGAGTGCCTCCCTGGATGAGGTTGTTAGCAATGAGTATATCAAAAGAAAGCAAGTGCAACTTGAACTAATGCTATGAATGTGAAAGAATAAGAAATGAAGCTATGCTAAATGATGTGCCCAACAAAATTAATGAAACTAATACCTAAAAACCCTAAGCTAATCCCATGGGCCACTGTCTAGGACAACGGTTGCTAAGGTAGTTCTCGTCCTCTTTGCCCCAAAGCTATGTATTGAAACCTGTGTCTGATGTTGAAATGGTGATCACTTTGCTTGATGTTGTTGAATATCATTTATGTAATAAACCCTCATATAGACTCTTCAATCCAACAAGGCTTCACCTATAAGAAAGATCTCAAAGTCTCTAAGATCTCCTCAACTATGCCTCAAGAATCTCTAGAACCTCTCCAATGTAGAAGAATCTCTAGAATGTATCTCCCCAGGGCCCCTTGAATGTGTATAGGTTTGCTCCTTATATTGGGTGTGAAGCCCTAGGTCTATGTTGAAACCCTAGTATTGAATCCCTCATGCGTACTAGATGTTAGCATGAGTAGCTTTTGTCTTTTATATGTTTAAAGGCCAGTTAACTAAAGTCTAAATGCAAACTCAAGTCTCTTATGTGAACTGGCCATGAAAGGGAATGCAAAGTTACTCTCGCTCACCTTTATTGCATGCAAACTGCCACTTCTGCCCATGATTGGGCATGTTTATTGGGAAAATGCTATTTTATGGCTTAGTCACTATCATCTTCAGCGACTAAGATTTGGCCACTGTCAACTACAGCGGCTAAGGTCTGGCCACTCTAAGCTTGAGCAGCTAAGTTTTGGCCGCTCTATTCTGGAGCGGCTAGGCTTGGATGGTCTTAAGATGCCCCAGATGAGTGGCAAGAGCGACTTTGGATGCTTGGAATGCCCAAGGTGTAGTTATATGGCCTATGAATGTGCCTGTGTGAGTAGTTCCCCTACACATGACATGTTTTAGGTGTCTATAGATGCCCATTTTTGCGATGTGTTATTTGTAAAGCACAACACTGAGCAAAAAGGTAGACTGATCTATTTGTAGGGTATATGGTGATCATTAGTCTAATCAACGCTGGATGGCCCAACCATGCAATATGGCACACATCCTTTGAATCATTGCCTAAAAATTTGAAGGACTTAGCTCAGTGGCTTGGACATATTAAATTGCACTCATTCCTCAAACTCAATCGGGTAGCATCAGCTGCTACAACAGTTCTGATCAGTAGGAGAGCTACAATTGAAAATGTCATGTTTTCTTATGTTCCCAATAAACAAGGGAAATTAGGTGATTGTTGTATGCAATGATTCATAGGACGAACACAATTTTGCTATGATCGGGTGATTTTTTGTTGATTTTGATTATGATTATTTTGAATATTTGAACTACCTCCTCACATAATGAATTGGTGAGGAATGGTTGATGAATGAAGTGATGAGTCGCTTGACCATTTTGACTAATTTGGTTCCTTTCTAGCATTTTTTCTTTTTAATGGGCAGAACCCCATCCAAGGGTGATCCCAATTGTTTGTGATAACCATCCATCCTTGTCCCGAGGAGCGGTCTAGCTATCGATAGCCTTCTTAGAGAATCAAGATGAGGGATTCTGTTTATGCCCATATTGCATCACTTGTCTTAGTTTTTTTGATGTCATCAAGGAGTTAGGATGAGTCTTTCATTTTTGGGCTGCTAACATTAATAGCGGCCAAGGTATAATTAAGAAATATAAAAATTGTGTTTTCTAGGGTTTGACCCTTCATTTTACTGTTGAAGATTCATTTTTTAGAGCTCTGGTGTGACAACGATGATTGCAAGTTTAGATTTTACTGGCATTGAGGGCATGGCTATGCAGGGTGAGACATCAACTGCTGGAGGAGCTGGAGCTTCTCGGGTATTTCTTTCTCTTTTAAACCCTAACCCTATTTTCCTTTGTTTGATAAATTTAATTTTTTTAAGCGAAAAAACCCTTGTGGGGGTGCCTTGGTATGAGAGACCATGAATAGGGGATTCTACACCATCAATTTCACCTGGGAGTTGCACCCGACCCTGCCCACACCAACATTATCAATTGGATTTTGGATACCTAATTCAGCTTTTTGGTAGGGTGGAGATTTGAACCTAGGACCTCCCTTGGAGTATTTACCTTTCCTCTCCAACTCACCTACAACACCTGGGTATTGTTTGATTAAAATTGAACCTCAGTAAGTAATCGGTAAATTAACCTCACTAAACCTTTGGTAACGAATCAAACCCGTAGATACGTTTAGCTCAATTTTTGCTTTGGTGGGTTAGTCCCCATTTTTTATTTCGTTGATTTACCTCAGTAGTTTTTTTTTTTTGGCCTAGGGTTCCCAAGTTTTTTAGTTGTCAACCATTGATGTTTTAGGGCGTATGTAAGTTTAGCTTTGATCTGGTGTCTGAGTGAGACTTTACCTTCAATTTTGTTCCCTTTTTATATTTGTTTTTCTTTTAGTGGCTTTAGCCTAGGGCTTCTGAAGTTTTTTGCTACTCATCTGCCACTGCCGTTTAAGCATAGTTGGACCTAGCTTTGATTTGGTGTCTGGGTGAGAATTTGCCTTCAATTATTTTGTTCTCTCTTCTCTCTTTTAGGCTTTTATGTTATTTTTGCAATATTTTGATTTTTTTTATTTTTCTGGTCGAGGGTTCACCGGTTTGCCGTGTCACCCCTCGGCCATTGCCGCTCAGAGCAACCGATTCTAAGTCGTTGTTGCTTAGAGCAGCCAGGTTTAAACACCAACGACCAAAATTTGATTGTTGGGTCATGGCCACTAATGTCTCCAATGAACAGATTCTGGCCACTGTGGGTGACAACGGCTAATATTTGACGCTCAAACTTAATGCATAGTTTTGTTTTCTCCCCAAAAGGATTTCAACATGATTCGAACTGCCATCTCCCCAAGCACAAAGCACCTTAGTGCTTTGGTGCCCACCTCATGGGCTATAGGCGTCCATGTGAAGGAAGGAAGACTTCCTTCCTAATATTCCTTTTTTCGTTGATGACTTCAATACAAAATAAAAAATGTTCTCCCACGGATACAAACCTGCATCAATCGTTGCCCTCTAGACTTGCTTCTGCTGCGGTTTTCAAATACACTACCAGTGCTTGGTGACCAAGGCTCCCTCCTTAATGGGTCAAATACTTTTGGCTCCTCTTAAGCACTTAAAAATTAAAATTAAATTCCTCTTTGCATAACATGATTCACATAAGCTCGCATAGCATCAAAATTAATTTGAAGGCCTTAGTAGCTTTTGCTAAGGTGGGGTAATCCCACTTTTATACACACATGGTTAATTTGCTCCCACGTCGATGCTCCAAATTCGAATTAATAACCCACCTTAGGGTTATTTATAATTAACATAAATTAATTTATAATTAATATTAAAATTAATTTATAATTAATTTAAATAACATAAATTTAAGTAAATTAATTAATAAATTAATTTATAATAAAAATTATATTAATTAATTTATAATTTATTTTAAAATTCCCTATTAATATTATAAATAAATATTATAATATTATTCACTTGGGCTTTTTCTTTAAACTTTGGACCACATCGGACTTCCTGAAATCAGGTCTTGATCAACTGAAACTGGAGAACCTAAAATTGATGCTACCCACTAAAATTACCACTGACTGGTGCTAAAAACTTGATATCAATGACAACTCATCTACTCAAAATTTCCAAAATTAACATATTACGCCATCCAAAAACCACATTTGTAGGCACAACTGTAATACATTCCTTCTACACACTAAGAAGAACAACAACTCCAATACCCACCCCATTCTCAGGCTACAACCACCTTAGAACCATCCTTTACACCTCTAGCACCCGAGCTCCAACTCTTGCAAGAGGAAGTCAAAATTCTAAATCTTCGTACAACTAGTTATGTGCTTCAAAACCCCATATACACTGAGTTGTGAAACGAGACCGTTCACCCATTAGTTCTCAATCCCCCTTACTCCTACCGCTTTGAGATTATAAAATTCAATAAGTATAAATGTAAGGAGGACCCTTGTGAGCATGTCAATAATTACTACTTAGCTTGATATTAGCTTCATAGTAGCGATCCCCTCATGTTACATAACTTTTCTCTCTTGATTTGAGGACAAGCCCTTGACTAGTACAACATGCTCTCATTCCATAGCCTGTTCAGCTTTGACCAATTGGCCAATTCATTCTTAGAGAATTTCTCCATTAATATCAAAAATAAAATCAAATTCTATGACGTTTATGCCTTATGACAGGCCAAATACAAGCCCATTACAGAATTTATCTCTCACTAGAGATCATTCATTCATGACCTCGCTTACAACCTCCCATATACTAAACTAGTTACACTCTTCTCCAAGAGTTTCCATAAACACATCTCCACATCCTTACAGCTTCATAAAAGTTGCACATTTGAGGAAGCTATCTCTCAATCCAAGGTTATCGAGGACATCAAAGTCCAATCTGGCAAGATCAATCTTAGATAGAAACCATCCTACAACTCTAACTTTTGTTTCAATTGCTATGCACCAAATCAACCCTATCCTAGACCGCCACAAACCAACCAAGTAGCAGCAACTTCTCCATCTTCTTCATCCATATCATGACCTCCCACTCCATAGAAATAGTTGTTCCATACTAGCACACCCCTTCCACCTAGAACACCACAAACTCGTGGTCTTCACCCACAACTTCCATAGCATAATTTGACTCTACTATCTGAGCCTCTACCAGTCCTATTTCAAATATTGTATGATGAGGTCATATTACCCTATTGAACATTTGACCTCTTGATCCAAATCAACCCAAGCCCATGGATATATCAAGAAGGCCTTCTATGCATACCATCAATAGCACGACCATGATATCGCTCCTTTTCTGGTATTTTCTAGGACCTCATTTTCCAGGGTACCATTCAAGTCTCAAAATCCTTCACACCAAAAAATCAAAATTTGGGTATCTATCAAAACCTGCTACCTAAACACCAAGGGACGAATCCCCAAGTAGCCTAGTCCAATATCCAAGGGCAACCTAGATGGTTTAACAATGTTCAACAAGACCCACACTCATGTGGCATCATTGGCATGATCAACCTTACCACTCATGGTCAATGCTATCCACCACGATAAGATATGCTAGTGGTTTCTTCTACAACATCATTCACTTCTCCACAACCCCCTTTAGCATCACAGGCCTCACCACACCTTCCATAAAATAGCATCACTATAGCGACCTAGGAGGCGCATGCACCGCTCTTACTCTACCACTCGCAATGTATTAAAACCAGAAATGGAATGAAATACTATGAAGAAGCATATAACATGAAAGCAACAAAGACATATCTCTTTATTATTTGTATTCAAAACCCTGTTACATGTCAATCCCTCTTAAGGATACCCATTTCGATACAATATGATTACAAGTGGGTAAGATGTCCCCTAGAAAAAATGGGTTGGTGCGCTTTTACAAACGTCCTGATTCTACACACATAAATGTATGAGGGCTTATAGATACCTCCTTCTCCAAGTCTGTTTCTTGTAGGGATCCCTTTGCTCTGGTATGCTGTTGATTCCATCCGATGAACCTATGGCCATGTAAGCAATGAAACAACAACACACACTTCGATGTCCGAGAGTGCCTCCCTGGATGAGGTTGTTAGCAATGAGTATATCAAAAGAAAGCAAGTGCAACTTGAACTAATGCTATGAATGTGAAAGAATAAGAAATGAAGCTATGCTAAATGATGTGCCCAACAAAATTAATGAAACTAATACCTAAAAACCCTAAGCTAAGCCCATGGGCCACTGTCCAGGACAACGGTCGCTAAGGTAGGTCTCGTCCTCTTTGCCCCAAAGCTATGGATTGAAACCTGTGTCTGATGTTGAAATGGTGATCACTTTGCTCGATGTTGTTGAATATCCTTTATGTAATAAACCCTCAAATAGAATCTTCAATCCAACAAGGCTTCACCTATAAGAAAGCTCTCAAAGTCTCTAAGATCTCCTCAACTATGCCTCAAGAATCTCTAGAACCTCTCCAATGTAGAAGAAGCTCTAGAATGTATCTCCCCAGGGCCCCTTGAATGTGTATAGGTTTGCTCCTTATATTGGGTGTGAAGCCCTAGGTCTATGTTGAAACCCTAGGATTGAATCCCTCATGCATACTAGATGTTAGCATGAGAAGCTTTTGTCTTTTCTATGTTTAAAGGCTAGTTAACTAAAGTCTAAATGCGGACTCAAGTCTCCTGTGTGAACTGGCCATGAAAGGGAATGCAAAGTTACTCTCGCTCACCTTTATTGCATGCAAACTACCACTTCCGCCCATGATTAGGCATGTTTATTGGGAAAATGCTATTTTATGGCTTAGTCGCTATCATCTTCAGTGGCTAAGATTGTTGGCAATTTTGGGTACTTTGGGTACATTGCCTTTGCTCAAGTGAATAAGTTGTCATTGATGTCAAGAAGCTCTTGAAGGAATTTTATTTGATGAAGGTTACGGCATGACAGGTTCGAAAGAAAGTAAGTTGGAAAAGTGTCACGATATCGCGACATGTCGCATTTTCGTGACTTAAGCAGGAGAGAGAAAGCATGTTAGAAAAGTGTCGCGATATCGTGACATGTCGCATTTTCGCGACTTAAGCAGGAGAGAGAAAGCAAGTTAGAAAAGTGTCGCGATATCGCGACATGTCGCGATTTCGCGACTCAAAGAGGAGAGAGAATGTACGGAGTTAGAAATGTCACGATTTCGTGACATGTTGCAGGAGAGAGAGTCCGAAAGAAAAAGTGTCATGATTTCGTGACATAATGCAGAAGAGAGAGTCCGTAGTGTGAATTGTCATGATTTCGTGACAAGTTCGAAGAGAGAGAAAGTAACACGAAAAGTGTCACGATTTCGTGACATGCTGCAGAGTTCGAAGTGAGAACAGTCATGATTTCGTGACATGCTACAGAGTTCAAAGTGAGAACCGTCATGATTTTGCGACATGATGAAGATGAAAATGTTCCAAGTAAGAACTGTCACGATTTCGTGACATGCAGCAAAGGAAAGGTTTCAAAGTAAGAAATGTCATGATTTCGCGACAGGTTGAAGAAAAAGCGTACGGATGCGAGAAAGTGTCACGATTTCGTGACAGGTTCGGGGAAGGAAAGAAAAGCACAAGGCGAGAAAGTGTCACGATTTCATGACATGTAGAGAAGGAAGAGGATGGAAGAGAAAGGTGTCATGATTTTGTACATGTCATGTAGTGCAAGATGAGAAGTGTGCTATGAAGAGAAAGTGTCATGATTTCATGATAGAAATGAAAGCAGGTCTTCTATAGGAGAAGTGTCATGATTTTGTGAACGAGACAAAAGCAAAAAGGAGGTCGACGAAGGGAGAAGTGTCACGATATCACGACAAAAGCAAAGTTGATGTTGACAAAGACAAAAGTGTCACGATATCGCGACAAGAGCTTAGTTGAAGTCGACAAAGGCTGAAGTGTCGCGATATCATGACAAAAGCCAAAAGGAAGTGTACGGTTGAAAAGGTGTCGCGATATCGCGACATGTTGTAGTTTTGTTGTAGAAGCTACAGAAGAGTTACAGAGGCAGTGAAGCCGACAAAGTCAAATTTTAGCCGATGAAGATTAGGGCTTGCAGCCGACGAAGATTAGGGTTTGCATTTGTTATAACAGTCGACTAAGATTAAAGTTTTCATCATGAAAATTTTGTTATAAAAGGAGGGCTGTTTGGAGAGTTGTAAGGTGATTGAATGTGTTGTTGAAGTGCGACGTTCACAGATAGTGCACAGAGCAAGAAGTTCGATCGTCGAGAGCAGAGTGCAAAATTTGATCGTAGTGTGCAGAGTGCATTTTGTCGAATCATTCTAAGTGTGAAAGATCACAAAGGAAGTAAAGTGTGTGAAGACGATGTCGTTGTGATTGCGTAGAGGTGCAAAGGTTGAAGTTTGACCAAGTGTGGCAGTGATTGCACAAAGAGAGCAGAGGACATAGAGAGCTAAGGGAATATGAATAGAGTACTTGAGGACAGAGGTGTATTGGTTCTTTGAGAAGAACATGAGGATAGATTTAGAATGAAATAAAAAGGTTGTTGAGCTACGTGGACGTGATCATAGAAGGCGAGAGGTCTCTTAGGCTAAGCATTGAGGACGGGAGGTCTTCGGTGGAAAGGAGTTCCACGTGCTTGCAAGAGGTAGAGGCAGTTGATCTTCGAGGGATCATTTCCAGAGCGAGGGGAAGGTATCTCCTTTGAGCAGAGGCTCATAAATCTTGATTGGGGGAAGGTATCTCCTTTGGGCCGAGGCTCATAAACATTGTATTTGGGAAGGATTCCCAAAGAACTTTGAGATAACTTTTAGAGAAAAGTTTTTGTGGATGTAGCCCAACCTTTTTGGGTGAACCACGTTAAAAATGGGTCTTCAATGTGTGATGCTTTCTGTCTTGATTAATGTTGTGTTGATGCCACTTCTATCTAAAGTTAAAATTATTAATTGGTTAAGTCTTATATTGTTCACCCCCCTCTCGGTATAAGCTTGTGTTCTTCAATTGGTATCAGAGCGGGTCTCTCCAGAAAGAGCCTAACAGCTTGGAGAAGGATCTATCAGAGGAACATACAGATTCAGAAAGAGATGAAGAGGTTGAGTTCGATCTCAAAGGTGAATTCTTCTTGGCTTTAAGAAAGCTTGAGAAATTCAGGGAAGAGAATTATGTTCTCAAGCATCAATGTCGGGGAAGAAGAGATAGCAAGATCAGAATTGTCTCAAAGTGTTATAGACTTCAAAATTCTAGCTGAAGAAGGGAAGAAGGTTGAACAAGTTTTGACAGAGGCTCTAAAAGGAAAGGAAGTTGATTGCGAGAAACTAGAAGAAGAGGTTATGTCTCTTAGAGTGAAGTTGGAACAGTTGGCTCTCAGACAGAATACTCCATGTGAAAAGCAAAAGAAGGATGGTATCACCATTCATGAAATAGGGTCTTCGAGCAAGATCAATCTTCATCCTGAAGAGCGGTGGATTCCAGTTGGTCACAAGAAGAACAATCATCCAAGGCATCAAAACAGGTTACATAATACTTTCCATGGCTATTGTTTTTCCTGCAAGAAATTTGGTCACAAAGCTATGCATTGCAATAAGTCTTTGAATAGCCATAGTAAGGAAAATGTTAACTCTTTTGCACCTCTTATGAATAAAAATGTCATGTGTTACAAGTGCAAGAATTTTGGGCATATAGCAAGGATGTGCTGTTTGGATAGATCTAGCCTTGAGTTCACTAAAAAGAGAAATGAGATCAAATCTAAGTCAATGATAGTTCAAACTGCTTTTCATGCTCAAGACAAAGTAGAAAAATGGTATCTTGATAGTGGTTGTTCAAAACATATGAGTGGTGAAAAGGAAAAGTTTTTGGTCTTAAAAGAAACAAACGAGAGGAACGAGTTAGTTTTGGAGATAACGAGGTCAGCTAAAATCTATGGTAAAGGGACTCTTAGTTTGGATGGGAAATCCAAAACAGAAAATGTGCTTTATGTAGAAGGCCTAAGACATAATCTTCTAAGTGTGAGTCAACTTTGTGATCAAGGGCACATAGTATCTTTCTTTTCAGATAGATGTGAGATAAGTAAAGAAAAAAATGGAAAACTCATTGCGAGTGCTACAAGGACTCCAAACAATCTTTACATGCTAAGTGAGATAAAAAAGGAAAAGTGTTTTCTAACTCAAGAAGATGAGAGTTGGTTATGGCATAAAATATTGGGGCATTTGAGCTTTGATAATCTTGTCAATATTAGTAACAAGGAAGGAGTTAGAGACTTGCCCAAAATAAAAAGGCCCCATAACATCATTTGCGGTCCTTGTCAACATGGAAAACAGACCGAGAACCAGTTTCAAATCAAAAGGGTATACTTCTTCTAAACCATTGGATCTTATTCATACTTGATTTATGTGGCCCTACCGGAACTCGGAGCATTCGGGGAGAAAGCTACTTCATGTTGTTTATAGATGATTATTCTAGAATGACTTGGGTTACTTTTCTCAAAGAAAAATCTGAAGCTTTTGAAAAATTTAAAGCTTTCAAAGAAATGATTGAAAATGAGACTGACAAGAGAATCAAATGCTTAAGATCAGATAGAGGAGGAGAGTTCACTTCAAATGAATTTGTGGAATACTGTGAGCAACAAGGAATCAAAAGAGAATATTCAGCGGCAAGAACTCCTCAACAAAATGGAGTAGTTGAAAGGAAAAACAGAACTATTGAAAATATGGCTAGAGCTATGTTAAATGAGTCAAAACTTTCAAATGGCTTTTGGAAAGAGGCGGTCAGTACAGCAGTCTACATTATCACTAGGGCCCAACTTAGATTCAATCATCATAAAACTCCTTATGAGTTGTGGAAAGGAAGACCGGCTACGGTAAAATACTTCAAAGTGTTTGGGAGTAAGTGCTTCATGAGAAGGGAAGATCAGAATTTGGGTAAGTTTGATCCTAGGTGTGATGAGGGAATATTTCTTGGATATTCCAGGAGAAGCAAGGCCTACAGATGCTTCAACAAAAGAACTCATACGGTTGTAGAGAGCATAAATGTAACGAGTTGATGAAAAGACGAGGGATAAGAGAACCGGTCAAGGAACTCGGTGATGAAATTTGTCAAGAAGAATTCGAGAGAGGTTTCCAGATGAAGAAGAGGAAAGACAACAACTGCTTCCCAAAACTCCTTCACGATATGTTCAGAAACATCATCCCAAATATTTGATCATTGGTGATCCAAATAGCAAGCAAACAAGAAGAAGAGTCATTCCTTCACATGATTCTACAAATGTTTCATTATTATCTCAGATTGAGCCAAAATATTTCAGTGAAGCATGTGCAGATAAGTTTTGGGTAAAAGCAATGGATGAAGAGCTAAATCAAATAGAGAAAAGTGAAACTTGGGATTTGGTTCCAAGACCTAAGGACAAGAATGTCATTGGCACAAAATGGATATTCAGAAATAAACTCAATGAGGATGGAAAAATTGTCGGAAACAAAGCTAGGTTAGTCTACAAAGGTTATGCTCAAGTAGAAGGTGTTGATTTCGAAGAGACGTTTGCTCCTGTTGCTCGTCTTGAAGCTATCAGAATTTTTTTGGCCCTTTCAAGCTTCAAATCATTCAAGGTATATCAAATGGATGTAAAGTCGGCTTTTCTAAATGGGGTGTTGGTAGAAGAAGTCTACATAGAACAGCCGGAAGGAGTGTCTCTCTCGAAACGGTCGGACTATGTGTGTAAATTGAAAAAGGCCTTGTATGGGTTAAAGCAAGCACCGAGGGCTTGGTACTCAAGACTTGACAGTTATCTTCATGAGCAAGGTTTCGGGAAAGGTGTGGCAGATAGCAATTTGTATATTAAGGATGAAGGTGATGATATGTTGATTATGGTTGTCTATGTTGATGATATTATTTTTGGGGGAAATAATACTCAGATGTGCAAAGATTTTGCTAACACCATGCAGAAGGAATTTGAGATGTCTATGATTGGAGAGTCTGTCATTCTTTTTAGGTCTTCGATTGCTCAATCAAAAGATGGTGTATTTCTCTCTCAAGGGAAGTATATCAAAGAAATGTTGAAGAAATTTGGGATGATGGACAGCAAACCGGTATGTACTCCAATGATTACAGGGTGCAAGATGAGTAAAGATGATGAATCTCCAGCGACAGATCAAAAGTTGTATAGATCAATGATTGGCAGTTTATTATATGTTACAGCTACCAGACCAGATATCATGCGGGCGGTTGGGTTAGTAGCAAGATTTCAGGAAGCTCCAAAATATTCTCATGTTATAGCGAGTTAAAAGGATATTCAGATATCCGAAGGGCACTATGGACTTTGGGCTTTGGTATCCCAAAGGTGATGATTTCACCCTCACGGCTTATACGGATGCAGATTGGGCGAGGCGGTATTGATGACGGGAAAAGCACTAGTGGTGGAGCATTCTTTTTGGGAAAGAGTTTGGTTTCTTGGCTAAGTAAGAAACAACCTTCGGTTTCCTTATCTACGAGTAGAGGCTGAATACATAGCGACGGTGGTTGGGTGTACACGAGGTTTTATGGATGAAAACCACCTTGGAGGATTTCAAAGTCAAGCATGAACAACCCATCTCCATACTTTGTGATAATACAAGTGCCATAAGTATTTCCAAAAATCCGGTAATGCACTCAAGGACAAAGCATATTTCCATCAAGTATCACTTTCTAAGGGAGAAAGTGCAAGACAAGCGAGGTCAAGCTAGAGTATGTGTCTACTAAAGAAGCAGATTGCGAGATATCTTCACCAAACCTCTTCCAAGAGATACGTTTGAGTATCTAAGGGAGAAATTGGGAGTTGTACTCCCACCCCAGAATTAATCACCTCATCAGGAGGTGGGGGGAGGGACTAAGCTAAGAGGCTCATTCTTAGTCCCGAGCCCCAAAGGTGACCCTTTGCCATTGATGACAAAGGGGGAGAGATATGAGTAAGGGGGAGAGCTTCAAGTGAAGAGGAAAGCTTCAAGTCGGGGGGAGCAAAACTTCAAAGGAAGATTCTCAGTTGTGGGCACAGTTTCTCAGTTGTTAGCACAGTTGGTTTCAGTTTTGGCTCTTGAGAAGTGTTTTCAGTAAAGGTTTGCCATCAATGACAAAGGGGGAGATTGTTGGCAATTTTGGGTACTTTGGGTACATTGCATTTGCTCAAGTGAATAAGTTGTCATTGATGTCAAGAAGCTTTTGAAGGAATTTGATTTGATGTCAAATAATTTGTTTTGATGAAGGTTACGGCATGACAGGTTCGAAAGAAAGTAAGTTGGAAAAGTGTCACGATATCGTGACATGGTCAAATAGAGAGAGAAAGCAAGTTAGAAAAGTGTCGCGATATCGCGACATGTCGCATTTTCGCGACTTAAGCAGGAGAGAGAAAGCAAGTTAGAAAAGTGTCGCGATATCGCGACATGTCGCAGTTTCGCGACTCAAAGAGGAGAGAGAATGTACGGAGTCAAAAATGTCATGATTTCGTGACATATTGCAAGGAAAGGTTGTACGGACGAAAAAGTGTCACGATTTCGCGACATGTTGCAGGAGAGAGAGTCTGAAAGAAAAAGTGTCATGATTTCACGACATAATGCAGAAGAGAGAGTCCGTAGTGTGAATTGTCATGATTTCATGACAAGTTCGAAGAGAGAGAAAGTAACACGAAAAGTGTCACGATTTCGCGACATGCTACAGATGAAAGTTCGAAGTGAGAACTGTCACGATTTCGTGACATGCTAAGATGAAAATGTTCCAAGTAAGAACTGTCACGATTTCGTGACATGCAGCAAAGGAAAGAGTTCGAAGTAAGAAATGTCACGATTTCGTGACATGTTGAAGAAAAAGCGTACGGATGCAGAAAGTGTCACGATTTCAGAAGTGGAAGAGAAAAGCAAAGGAAAGGCAGATGGAAGAAGAGTAAGGAAAGTGTTGATGGAAGTCATTTCATTGCAAGTAGAGAAGAGTGCAAGGATGAGAAAGTGTCACGATTTCATGACAAAAAGCGAAAGTAGGTCTTCTATAGAAGGAAATAAGTTGATATGAAGAGAAGTGAAGGCGAAAGTGAGAGAGAAGTGTCACGATTTCATGACAAAAGCCAGAAAGGAGGTCGACGAAGGGAGAAGTGTCGCGATATCATGACAAAAGCAAAGTTGATGCTGACAAAGACAAAAGTGTCACGATATCGTGACAAGAGCTTAGTTGAAGTCGACAAAGGCTGAAGTGTCGCGATATCGTGACAAAAGCCAAAAGAAAGTGTACGGTTGCAAAGGTGTCACGATATCGTGACATGTTGTATTTTCGTGGCAGAAGCTACAGAAGAGTTACAGAGGCAGTGAAGCCGACAAAGTCAAATTTTAGCCGACGAAGATTAGGGCTTGCAGTCGACGAAGATTAGGGTTTGCATTTGTTATAACAACCGACTAAGATTAAAGTTTTCATCATGAAAATTCTGTTATAAAAGGAGGGTTGTTTGGAGAGTTGAGGGGTGATTGAATGTGTTGTTGAAGTGCGACGTTCGTAGATAGTGCACAGAGCAAGAAGTTCGATCGTCGAGAGCAGAGTGCAAAATTCGATCGTAGTGTGCAAGTGCATTTCGTCGAATCATTCTAAGTGTGAAAGATACAAAGGAAGAAAGTGTGCGAAGAGGCGTGAGAGTGCAAAGGTTGAAGTTTGACAAGGTGATTGAGAGAGGGAGAAAGGGAAGGATGAAGCTATGAGGATAGAGTTGATTGGTTCTATGAGAAGAACTTGAGGATAGATTTGGTTTTGAGAAGTTGAGGAGAAAAGGAAGATAGAGGAAGACTTTGAGTGGTGTTGTTGAGTCTTTGTGGACGTGATCATAGAAGGCGAGAGGTCTCTTAGGCTAAGCATTGAGGACAGGAGGTCTTCGGTGGAAAGGAGTTCCACGTGCTGGCAAGAGGTAGAGGCGGTTGATCTTCGAGGGATCATTTCCGAGTAGAGGGGAAGGTATCTCCTTTGAGCTAGAGGCTCATAAATTCTGATTGGGGGAAGGTATCTCCTTTGGGCCGAGGCTCATAAACATTGTATTTGGGAAGGATTCCCAAAGAACTTTGAGATAACTTTTAGAGAAAAGTTTTTGTGGATGTAGCCCAACCTTTTTGGGTGAACCACGTTAAAAATGGGTCTTCAATGTGTGATGCTTTCTGTCTTGATTAATGTTGTGTTGATGCCACTGCTATCTAAAGTTAAAATTATTAATTGGTTAAGTCTTATACTGTTCACCCCCCCCTCTCAGTATAAGCTTGTGTTCTTCAAATATTTGGCCACTGTCAACTACAGCGGCTAAGGTCTGGCCACTCTAAGCTTGAGCAACTAAGTTTTGGCTACTCTATTCTGGAGAGGCTAGGCTTGGATGGGCTTAGGATGCCCCATATGAGTGGCAAGAACCACTTTGGATGCTTGGAAGGCCCAAGGTGTAGTTATATGGCCTATGAATGTGCCTATGTGAGTAGTTCCCCTACACATGACATGTTTTAGGTGTCTATAGATGCCCATTTTTGCGATGCGTTATGTGGAAAGCACAACACTGAGCAAAAACGTAGACTGATCTGTTTGTAGGGTATATGGTGATCAGTAGTCTGGTCAATGCTGGATGGCCCAACCATGCAATATGGCGCACATCCTTTTAATCATTGCCTAAAAATTTGAAGGACTTAGCTCAGTGGCTTGGACATATTAAATTGCACTCATTTCTCAAACTCAATCGGGTAGCGTCATCTGCTACAATAGTTTCGATCAGTAGGAGAGATACAATTGAAAATGTCATGTCTGCTTATGTTCCTAGCAAACAAGGGAAATTATGTGATTGTTGTATGCAATGATTCATAGGATGAACACGATTTTGCTATGATCGGGTGATATTTTGTTGATTTTGATTGTGATTATTTTGAATATTTGAACTACCTCCTCACACAATGAATTGGTGAGGAATGGGTGATGAATGAAGTGATGAGTCGCTTGACCATTTTGACTAATTTAGTTCCTTTATAGCATTTGTTCTTTTTAATGGGCAGAACCCCATCCAAGGGTGATCCCAATTGTTTGTGATAACCATCCATCCTTATCCCGAGGAGCGGTCCAGCTATCAATAGCCTTCTTAGGGAATTAAGATGAGTGATTCTGTTTATGCCCATATTGCATCACTTGTCTTAGTGTTTTTGATGCCATCAAGGAGTTAGGATGAGTCTTTCATTTTTGGGCCGCTAACATCAATAACGGCCAAGGTATAATTAAGAAATATAAAAATTGTGTTTTCTAGGGTTTGACCCTTCATTTTACTGTTGAATATTCATTTTTTAGAGCTCTGGTGTGACAACGATGATTGCGAGTTTAGAGTTTACTGGCATTGAGGGCATGGCTACGTAGGGTGATACATCAAATATTGGAGGACCTGGAGCTTCTTGGGTATTTCTTTCTCTTTTAAACCCTAACCCTCTTTTCATTTGTTTGATAAATTTAATTTTTTTAAGCGAAAAACCCCTTGCGGGGCCACCTTGGTCTGAGAGACCACGAATAGGGGATTCTACACTGTCAATGTCACCCGAGAGTTGCACCCGACCTTGCTCGCACCAACATTATCAATTGGATTTTGGATACCCAATTCAGCTTTTTGGTAGGGTGGATATTTGAACCTAGGACCTCCCTTGGAGGATTTCCCTCTCCTCTCCAACTCACCTACAACACCTGGGTATTGTTTGATTAAAATTGAACCTTAGTAAGTAATCAGTAAATTAACCTCACTAAACCTGTTGGTAACGAATCAAACCTATAGCTAGGTTTAGCTCAATTTTTGCTTTGATGGGTTAGTCCTCGCTTTTGATTTCGTTGATTTACCTCAGTAGTTTTTTTTTTTTTGGCCTAGGGTTCCCAAGTTTTTTAGTTGTCAGCCATTGATGTTTTAGGGCGTATGTAAGTTTAGCTTTGATCTGGTGTCTGAGTGAGAATTTACCTTCAATTTTGTTCCCTTTGTTGATTTGTTTTTCTTTTAGTGGCTTTAGCCTAGGGCTTCTAAAGTTTTTTGCTACTCATTTGCTGCTGCCATTTAAGCATAGTTGGACCTAGCTTTGATCTGTGTCTGGGTGAGAATTTGCCTTCAATTATTTTGTTCTCTCTTCTCTCTTTTAGGCTTTTATGTTATTTTTGCAATATTTTGATTTTTTTTGTTTTTCTGGTCTAGGGTTCATGGGTTTTTCGTGTCACCCCTCGGTCGTTGTCGCTCAGAGTGGCCGATTCTAAGCCGTTGTGTCTCAGAGCAGCCAGTTTTAAACACAAACGACCAAAATTTGATTGTTGGGTCATGGCCACTGATGTCTCCAATGAACAAATTCTGGCCACTATGGGTGACAGCGGCTAAATCACTTAGCCATTGTTTTTGCCTTTTTTAGAATTTTTATGATATTTATTTGATTTTTTTTAAATTTTGGACTACTCCTTAGCTTGGTGTTGCCTGATTATGTGTATTTATCCTTTGTTGTTCAGAATTAGGAGAGTATCAGTCCTATTATGTTTTCTTTTTATTTATGCCTTAGATGCACTGTAGTTTATGTTGTATTTTTGTTTCTTTTATTTTTAGATTCTCACTGCTTGGGATCGGGACCCGAGGCTTATGAATGACCTCCTCCCTCGCTTGGATGACATGGATTGGGTGTGGCTTAAAGCCCACAGTTTACAGTATGTTGTTAGGCTACCCCACATCATGGGAGATCAGGCTTACCTTACTGCCTTGGCCCATCGTTGGGACCCTCAGACTAATACCTTCCACCTCCTGACTAGTGAGATGACCATTACACCGGAGCATGTATATAGGATCTTTCAGATCCATTTTGATGAGGTGGCCATTGTCTCTTTGGCCACTAATAATAAGGTGGCTATTTTTTCTCGGGTGTTTAGAGGACACTCTATGAAAACCCTCCAGGATACTAAGTCTGGAGGAGTTTCTGTCATCTGCTGGTATAAGAAAGGTGTCTTTACGATGAGGCATGTCGTATTGTTGACGGTTATCAGTAATGTTCTTATCCCAAACTACCTAGGTTTAAGGTTCCCATGGAACCTTTTGGTGATGGTCCAGGATCTATTGTATAGTGAGGAGCCTATCATTTATGCATGGGATAAATCACTATTGGCTCAGTGCTATGATGAGTTGTACCACATTCGTCGATGAGGTCACATTAGTATTACCTGCAACTTGCTTCTACAGGTTTGCGTATGGGAGAACATTAAGGTAGATCGCCCCAAAGGGCTTCTGATCAAGATTACAATGATCGATGCTCAGACACAGTGCTACGTCGCCAGATGGGCTCAAGAGCATGAGGAGCACAAGAGCCACACTTTCATAGGGGAGTGTTCTCATTATACTAGTACTTTTACTAGACTTTTGGTCAATGATGTCATGTGGTTCCCGTATCATGAATGTCCTACTTAGGATGATCTAGCCAGCTTTACTACTAGGACACGACACGAGCGATGGCTCGTTGGTTGTAAGGTTACCATCTAGTAGTACCTCTTCTACTCTCGAGTTCTTCATTAGTATGGTTTGCAACAGGATGTGCAGCTAGTATGGTTCTTGTATAGGTGCCTCATAGTAGAGAGGGATCTACCTCCACGGTAGATTACAGAGCTCTTAGACTAGGAGGATGCCCTAGCTATTGATCTTGGAGTGGTTGGGTGAGTTACAGAGGCCTATACTCAATGGTGGGGGGACTAGATGTGGCATGGTGACAACATCCTAGGTCACGAGGATGATGGCGGGGATGATGGCATAAATATGATAGGGTGTAGAGTCTAAGCCAGGACCAAGGTATGGGGCCAACCAGCAGAGCATATTGTAGTGGAGGAGTTTGGTGTTCCTGAGGAGGAGGATGAGTTAGACCACGAGGAGAGAGACTCTCCTTTGAGGGCAAAGTTGCATGAGGTCGAGGCCGAGCTTCAGGTAGCCAAGATCCAGGTACAATAGTGGGGTGTCACCATAGAGTAGTTTACCATGTAGATACAGGCTCTGTAGACCACTATTGGGGGTGGCGATGCTAGGATGCAATTTTTTGTTCCTCCTCCACCACAGGGGGTTCAAGAGGTAGGTTAAGGGGTAGATGTGGGACACCTGCATGTCAAACAACGAACTTAATTTTATTCAGCAGGGGGTGTTTAAATAATGCAGAGATTACAAACTGCATTCCTGGATTAGCCCGGGTTGGGCGCATCTCAACAGGATGCCGCTGCAACTATAATAACCAGTTGCTAAATTAAATTAACAACTAACAAAATGTAATAGTACGCTAACATCCCCATTTATTACATTATTTGGGTAATGTAATAACTAATAGCTATACTAACATCCCCTTACATCATTTTGCAATACAAAGAGAGCTACGAAACAATTCAAATTTGACACGTGCAAGTGCCTTAGTGAATATGTCTGCAACTTGAGCATCGATGGGAATGTGCTGAAGCTGAATTCGGTGCTTTGGAACTTCATCTCGAATGAAATGACATTGTGTGTCAATGTGTTTTGTTCTTTCATGATGGACTAGATTCTTGACGAGGTTCAGAACACCCTGATTGTCGCAAAACAAGTGTATTGGAGATTTTGATGGATGGCCCATACTTGTTAGAATGCGACGTAACCATATCACTTCGCACACAGCTTCACGTGTGGCGCGATACTCTGCCTCTGTTGATGAAATAGCAACCACCTGTTGCTTCTTGCTGTGCCAAGAGACAGGACCGGATCCCAGATGAAAAATGTATCCAAAAGTTGACTTGCGATCATCAAATGATCCGACATAGTCGGAGTCCATGTATCCTTGCAAGAATAATTTGTTGTTCCTCTTGTATTCTAGGCCATATTCTATAGTACCACGGACATAGTGAAGAACACGTTTTGCTGCTTTCCAATGAGTGGTCTTAGGCTCCTGCATGAACCTCGAAATATAGTTGACAGCAAATATGAGATCTGACCTAGTATTGGTTAGATATATGAGACTCCCAATCAACTGTCGATAGAGAGTACCATCTACCTGAGGTGAATCATCATATCGTGATAACTGAAGTCCATTCTCCATCGAAGTTGCCATTGGCTTTCAATCAGTCATGCGATATTTTTCCAGCAATGTCTTGGCATATTTTTTATGAGGCACTTTGATGGAGTGCTCCTTCTGGCTAAATTCCAGACCAAGACAATAATGGAGAAGTATGAGATCTGTCATCTCAAAATATTTACACAAGTTTCTTTTGATAGTAGAGATCATAGTTTCTGAACTCCCTGTAATGAGCAGATCATCCACATAGAGTACAAGCAACACTATCTCAAAACCCTGTTTCTTGAAATAGAGGTTTGCATCTGACGGACATCTCTTAAATCCATGCTGCATAAGGTGATTATCCATTTTTATATACCAATCTCGAGGAGTTTGTTTCAGACCATATAAGGATTTGACCAATTTGCAAACCTTCTGCTCTTGGCCTTCCACTTCAAATCCTTCAAGTTGTGTCATGTAGACTTCTTCTTGGAGATCACCATTTAGAAAGGCACTTTTGACATCCATCTGGTGAACTTTCCACCCATATTGTGTTGCCATAGCACACATAACCCGAATTGTGGTCATCCGAGCAGTAGGTGCAAAAGTTTCCTCGTAGTCAATGCCTTCCTTTTGAGCATAGCCCTTTGCAACAAGATGGGCCTTATGCTTATCAATTGTTCCATCTACCTTGTACTTGACTTTATATACCCATTTGCAGCCAATGGGTTTCTTTCCATGCGGCAGATCAACAAGCTTCCAAGTTTTATTTTTCATCAAAGACTCATACTCTGTATCCATAGCGGCCTTCCACTGAGGCTCACTAAGAGCATCTTGCACCGATACGGGTTCAAGATCGTCTATGGTAGACATGAATGCCCTGTCATCATCAATATCCATATCCTCTACTTCTGTACTTGGAGTTACAGAAAGTTCCTCAAAATATTGACAAAGATCATCAACCTCACCAGTTTCTTTGGCTTCTTTTTCCTTTTGAGCCATACTGCGTGTACGAGGTCTATCCAAGTTCAAATTGGGAGGAGTGGATAAATTTGTGTCTTTGATTGTATTTGTACACCATTTTGGGTTCTTCTTCGGTGGTGTTGAAGAAGATGTAGAAGGACCTCCTGTCTGTGTTGATGAAGGAATCTTCTCTTCCTTAGATTCCACAAGATCTAGGTGTACATTAGATGTGCTCTATGATGTGAAAGCTTCATCAAAGACATCTCTGCTGACATGAATTTTCTTGGTCAAAGGATCTATCAAACGATATCCTTTAGAGTGCTCATCATAACCAAGAAAAATACATCTCAGTGTTTTCTCATCTAGCTTCTTCCTTTTCTCTTTCGGTATGTGCATGAAAGCGTGACATCCAAAAATACGTAGATGAGATATGGAGGGTTTTTGACCACTCCATGCTTCCTGTGGAGTCATTCCTTTTAGGGCCTTTGTGGGTGCCCTATTCAATAGATATACTGCAGTGGTGACAACTTCTGCCCAATATTGTTGCCCAAGAGTAGCTCCTGTGAGCATACAACGAACCATTTCCATGATAGAACGGTTCCTTCTCTCAGCAACTCCATTTTTCTGAGGAGTATAGGCAGTTGTTAACTGTCTCTTGATCCCATGCTTATCTAAGAATGCAAAAAATTCATTAGAGGTAAACTCCCCCCCTCGATCTGAGCGGAGGGTTTTAATAGAAGCTCCTGACTCCTCAACGAATTTCTTGAACTACTGGAAGAATGCGAAAGCTTCAAATTTCAGTTGGAGAAAGAAAACCCACATCTTTCGTGAGTAGTCATCTACAAATAATTGAAAGTACCTCTTCCCTCCACAACTGTTGGGTGTGAAAGGATCGCACAGATCGGTGTGAATTAACTCCAGAGGTTTTTGTGCTCTTGTTGAGCTCTTCTCAAATGGTACTCTATGCTGCTTTCTTGCCAAGCAATCAGAGCACACTGGCAATGTGGCAGAAAGGGAAGGAAGACCCTTTACCATCTCATACTTACTGAGCTCAAGTAAGTAGCCAGAACTAAGATGCCCATATCTCTTGTGCCATAGGGAAGTTGCCTCCTTGGTAGAGACAATCATGGCAACATTTGGAGTAGAGAGAGCATCTAGGGCAAATAAGTCATGATTATATGAAGCTGTTGCAATCTGCTTACCCTTCCTGGTAATAGTACAACACTTCTTTCCATTCTCAACACGAAAGTTGACAACCATATTTCTGTCCAGGATTTGTGTGACTGACAACAAATTGTTAGCCAATCCCGAAACATAGAGGACTTTGTCAATATGACACTTGCCATTAGGAAGAGTGACTGAAACTGTACCCTCTCCCTAAACCCTGTAGGTTTTATCATCAACAATGGTGACAGGTTTGCCCTCTTTGGCCATGAATGATTCAAACCACGATCTGTCGCCAGTCATATGTTTGCTAGCTCCAGAATCTACATACCAAATAGGATCCCTTTGTGTGGAATCTATGGTAGTCATGAGCACCTTGTGTGCCCATTCAGAATCTGAGTCAGATTCTTCAACAACAACATTCACCTGGGGTTGCTTGTTTTTATTTTGTGGTTTGTTTTGGCCTTTCTGCTTGTTCTTATGCCAACACTTGTTGGTGTCATGGTTGTCTTTCTCATAGATCTTGCACCACCTCTTCTTCTATTGAGGTTGTTTGCCTTTTCCTTTCGTATCCTGTTGAGAATTTCCTCCTTTCTGAAAGTTGCCTCCTTTTTGCCCATTACCTTTCTTCCTAGAACCTTGCCTGTTGGTGTATAGGGCTGTATTGGAAGAATCATCCTTGTGAAGTTGGCGTGCCTCCTGTTGTTGAAGCAGATTGACCAACTCGATGTAGGTAATTTGTCGTTGAGACACCTGGATGGAGGTGATCAACATATCAAATGAAGAAGGCAAAGCTCTCATCACAAGTGAAATGAGAAGCTTTTCGTCCACAGTATCTCCCAAAGAATTCAATTTCTCTTTCAATTCAGACACTCTGCACAGAAAGAGTTCAACTGTTTCACCCTGTCTCAAACTCAGGTTATGAAGTTGTTGTTGAAGATGAAGAATGGTGGAATCATTCTTTCCCTCATAGAATGGTGGAATCATTCTTTCCATCTTTCAATTTACCACTTGCTTTGTCAGCTATATGAGGTTCCACTTCATCTGAAACAACAAACAAAATGAGCACCTTTGCTCGACTGTCTTTCTTGTCAAAATCTATCTGATCTGTGGAAGGACCTATGGATCCTGATGCTGGTGAAGGCCTAGGTGTTACTCCAGTAACAATATCCCATAAATCTTCCATTTGGAGAATTTTCTTCATCTTATGTTTCCATGGTGTATAATTTGGACCTTTCAATAACTGATGAGGATCAGTCATCAACTTTGCAACAACGGCCATAGTGAAGGTTCCTTATAACACCAATTGGTCCCCCTTTCGATATACCTTTTGATAGGCCATTATACCGTACAAAATACCCGCCATTACGTGAGGGAAACTATAAGTATTTAGAAAGATCAACAAAAATCACCCGCCCTTACGTGAGGGAGACTATAGGTGAGTTTTAGAGATCATACGATATGTGGAACATAAGCGGTACTGAAAGGGAATCGCCTTGTTGATGGCACCTACCATAGAAGATTCTTCTCATGCGTGGGGCGTAACTTCCCCTAAACACTATGAAGAATACTTCGTCAGGATTTATGCCTAAACACAAGAACGATTAAGGGTAGTGGATGGAGTAAAAAAAATGCAAAAATGGCATACTTATTCCTCCCCGACGATTTATAGAGAACAAGCTCAGACGTCGTTGTTGCAGCTATATTAGGCGATAGATACAGTAGCCCAAAGCACGACAACTTTACCTGTAAGTGTGGGCCAGAGGTACCATTTTTACCAAATGCTGCGATGCAAATAAATTGCACAGATGGGTTTTTAATTATTCCGAGGACTTAGGGAGTGATTTATATTTTAATGAAGTAGTGCATAGAAATGAAAATGCATCATACATAAAAAAAAATGCCCACAGAATGAAACCCTAAGGTGTCGGACACAGCCGAAAATGCACCTTTTACAATTTGCCAAATTGCTATTTTTCAGAAAATTACTCACATTCCCCCTTTGATTTTTTGAAAAAAAATATCCCCCCCTTAAAAAAATCCTCTTTAGCAAAGCATTTTAATAATTATTATGTATTTAAAATTAAAATAATAATTTTAATTTATATAGTTTTAAAACTTATGAAAAAATAAATTAAAATTAAATTTTAATTTATAAAGTTTAAAAACTATAAAAAATAAATTAAAATTAAAAATTTTAATTAAAAAATAATAATTAAAAAAAAACTTTGAAAAAAAATTTATACCTTTGTAAGGGGGGAGTCGGCGGGATTTGAACCCCCAAACTGCAGGGTTCCCGGAACCCACCACGCAGCTCAATTGCCAGTGAGCCCGTGGGCTGATCTGGGAGGAGAAAGGGCCCCCTCATATTTGAGGACCTCAGCCTGCTGCCCGAGCGCTGCAGACTTCTCTGCAAATCGCGGCCTCCCGTCGTGCGCTGGTAGCGTCCTCAGTCACGGTTTTTTTTTTTTTTTTTTTAAATAAAAAAAAATTCCCGCGCGGGAGGTGGGCGCATCGCGGATGCGTGCGCGTGCTCACCCGGGGGGTGGGGGAAGGCGTCGCGGATGCGCGCGACCCCGGCGCTGCGTCCACGCACTCGGGGGGGGAACCTCGCGCGTCGTCTTTGCGACGTCCACTCGGTGGGGGGGAGGAACCCGCGCGTCGCGCTGCAATGTCCGCTCGGCGGGGGCGGGGGGAGGGACCCCACGCGTCGCGGCCTGGCTCTGCGTCCGCGCTCAGCGGGGGGGGCAGGGAGGGGAGTGGACGTCGCGGCTGCGTTCCAGTCTACGCGCGGCTGCGATCCAGTCTACGCGCGGCTGCAAATGTTTTTTTTTTTAAATCCGTTGCAGGCACACGCAGTGTTGTTTTTTTTTAATAAAAAACAACTGCGAATGCGTCCTCTCCCCAGCACAGCAGAACAAAACTACGTCCTCCTCCAGCCTCAGCTTCTCACGCTTCTGCTGAGAAAAATTTCCGTAGTTGGCTCTGATGCCATGTCAAACAGTGAACTTAATTTTATTCAGCAGGGGGTGTTTAAATAATGCAGAGATTACAAACTGCATTCCTAGATTAGCCCAGGTTGGGCGCATCTCAACAGGATGCCGCTGCAACTATAATAACCAGTTGCTAAATTAAATTAACAACTAACAAAATGTAATAGTACGCTAACACTGCAGTCCTTGTTGTATGAGTACGAAGGATGGATTTAAGAGCATGTGGGTCACATCACCATTCTACAGATGCAGCTTAGGAGGCATGGGATTTTTCCTAAGGAGCCACCCGGTGCAGGTGGTTCACAGGTTAGTGGGCACTCCACCTCAGGGTAGTATTTCACCCATTCTAGCCAAAGGACCCAAACTCGGACAGAGAGACCGACAGGTTCACACCATTCAACTCGTGACATCACCATAGGGGGAGGTGGCACTGGAGGAGGTGTTACAAGAGGCGTAGGCCTGACATTTGACTGATTGTGGTGCTTTTGCTCTGATTTATTTTTGATGCTGGCTTGACCTACTTGTCACACATATTTATATGATATCCTTACTTTATGACTTATTATGTGTATCATTTGCTTACCACTATTTTTGTTATTATTTTGTTTTATGATGCGATGTGGTGATGGGATTATGATGATTTTATGTTTATGATAGATGATATTGTGGATGTTTAGACGGATGTTTATGCAGATGATCATATGATATGATGTGATGTGCTGATGGCATTATTATGATTTGCTTTTTATGATAGATGATAGATGATATCATGGACGTTTAGACAAATGTTTATGTAGATGATCATATGACGGATGTGATGTGGTGATGGCATTATGATTATTTGATGTTTATGATAGATGATAGATGATATTGTGGATGTTTAGACAAATGTTTATGTAGATGATCATATGATATGATGTGATGTATTATATTTTTATGGTTGTATGCAGATGGATATTGCCTATATGTTTTATG